>OX459065.1:7530489-8942355 GCA_949775005.1 Orthosia gothica | reverse complement strand
TACTGATGTCATTTATTATTTTGAACGTACATCGTCAAACAGTGGAGTAATCTCTAGACTACGTTTGTATGGAAGAATTTTCGACTAGTGTAACCTTAAATAACCACTACCTGGGCGACCGAGTTCTGCTCGAGTGAAAATAGAGAAAACGACGTTTTCTAAAAATTAAACCTAGCCAGGTCGATATATCGCCCCCTAAACCCCCTGCATACTAAATTTTATGAAAATCGTTAGATACGTTGCCGAGATTCAGATTATATATATATATATACAAGAATTGCTCGTTTAAAGGTATTAGATTTGTTTCATCATCATCTCAGCCAAAATATATCCACTGCTGGACATAGTACGGCTACCTGAAGCGTCGCCACATTGAACAGTCCTGTGATTCTTATAATGCAAAAATCATTTATTTGGCCAGCCTTATTACCAACGTTAGGTAACAATTGGAAGATGGCTCATTATAGGGAGGGTACAAAGGGGAATGCCCATTTTGTAAGGGAACTTGGGCCCCTTTGAAAAAATGGTTGTATCTTGATGAATTAGGTTGTATATTGTAGAAAATACACGTTATATTCATAATTAGAAAAGATTTTTTATTTATTTTGCGGGGCTCTCGAGATATAACGATGTTTCTGTTCTTGAAATGAACCCTTATTACAATGCAATAAAGTGCATACAACTGTCCAAGTGAAGGCATCTGATCTTTAGTTGTCCGTACATATAAATTAAAGCACACGGATGAAAAAATATACAAAATATAAATCCTATTTATGAATATTATTGAAATCGCAGACACGATACCTCATAAGGGGCCTTTGTATGTGCAATCTCCTTTAAACGTGGCTTTTGGCATACTTCTGAATCTGGCAATAGAATAGGTTTCAATAACTCAAATAATAATTCAAAAAACCCGACTGCTTCAAAAGCGAACTAAAAAGTCGTAAAAATCAAAAACAAGGAAAAAATCATGCTGTGCCGTCGGAGGATACATATTCGCGGGCTGGCTGACTAAAATCTGGTGTATCCTCCGCCTGCACAGCATGATTTTTTCCTTGTTTACGACTTTTTAGTTCGCTTTTGAAGCAGTCGGGTTTTTTGATTTTTTGAATTAAGTTTTTTTATTTATAACTTTTTAGTTCGTTTTTTTTCGAATTAGATAATTTAAACATATAATTGTTATATATTTTTGAAATCACCTCTTAAAACCCTTTTTTTTGATACCCCACACGAAGGGTTTGGAAGAAAAAAATAATTTGGGCCCCCATAATATGGCCCTCAAAATCCGCCATTTTTCTATTGTCCAATTTTAATGTAGCCTATGACACTCGCAGGGTTAAAACGAATCGATTGACGTATGAATCATCAAAATCAGCCAACGCGTTTGGTCTCTGGAACGCCATATAGGAACAAACATACATACATAGACTGATAAACACATTACCCTCCTTCGGCAGTCGGGTAAAAATAGATGAGGATCTAGCATTTAATCTTCTATATCATCAAATTTATCATACGATAATAACATACTGATACTCGTACTGTTTGGATAAACCAAGGAGTTTTACAAATAATTACAAGTTCTTGAACCAAGGCTGTCCAGTACAAGTATACTATTAATATCGATTAACGTATCGGCCGCAGATATAATTGCTATTCTTCACACTACCTACATATATTATGTGATCTCTAAGGTGAATACGGAATTGCGGCTCATGTATAATGATAAATGATTTTATGTCTGTATGTTGGTTTGTACAAACACTTAAGACGACGACTAACGCCAACGACCTTGAGGGAACAAAATGCGCCCTCGTTTCTCACCCGCGCGACACGAAATTTAGTAGGTTTTTGTACTTTTCTTATTATTCTATGACTTAAAAAAAAAGCTTCAGATCAAAATGTAGATAATTAAATTGTCTTTGATATGGTGTCGATTTCATTAAAATACGCCCAGCGGTTTTGTTGTGATTGTCGTGTTTTTGCCCGTTTTAGACATAACTTTACAAATTAATTACACTATGTTATACGAAAAAAACTCAAAATTTGCTCAGATGAAATTATTAAGAAAATGGTCTAATATAACATATATTTTTCCAATAAATTACGACTAGCCGTTTAGTGATTCTCATTTTAAAATCAGCTACTCAAGGGAATCGGCGCCTTAAATGTCGATGAATAATATTATAATACCAGCCGTATACTATACCTAGCTAATATAATACTACTAGCATACAGATGCCTCAACACATACAAAGGCTGATTATTTTTATAAGTACTTCGATTGCGTTCGATTCCGTTCCAAGGCTATAGATGGTGTTAGCAGCGACTTGCAAGAAAAAGGGTTTTCTCGGTTCGTGACAATTTTTTCTTTAAATACGGTGAAGATTTGTTTGATAGTATTTTTTTGCAGTTTCATTGTACCAAAATGTGTTACAATACAAATAAAAAAATCGAGTGACATGCCTCAGATATTTAAAACCGCGCCATCTATTGGAATTCATTTTAAATGATCCTTTCAAATAATCTTTGAATTGTGAATTAAGACCCTAATATTCCATAATTTTGTGCATAGTAGAGTTGATTAAACAAGAACATGCAATTATTATGATCCATTCTAGTAAATGTTAATTTTACACAGAATTCATTAACAAATCGATGCATCGCTATCTATACTTCATAATAGATAGCTTGATCTCTGCGACAGCTGTCAGTATCAATACAGTAACAATAACGTATACGTCAGTTTGACATAATGCAGATATCAAGCTATCTTCTACGAAGTATAGTGACATTTATTTGAACCAAATTTTCTTTGTTAGCGCTGGGACCACGAGCCCACGTGTTCAATGTAAAGGTCTATCCACACGCCACACATATCAGGGCCGTGCCAGGGACGTCCCAGGCATTGAAGCTCCGTCACTGGCCTGTGCACAGCCCGTGCACGGACGTGTGTGAACGTGTTCATATAAAATGTACACACCCTCTTTTTAATACATCAATGGTACACACCGATATTTTTTGAGCCCCTCACGGGGCACGGTGCCTCCTACTCCCGGGCACTGCCCTAATATGTGTGGACCTATACATTGAACTTTCTACTCACTGTACTAACTTTGCGCTTACGGAAGCGAACTCTGCGATAGATAGTTCAGGAGCCGACTTATAAAGGGATAAAGCCGTCACTGTTTCGTTGCAAAAAGTTCCGATCTAATAAAAAAAAATAAAAAAAAATTGTCAGGCATCAAGGGCCATATAGGGTATTAGTATTACATCTTACTTAAAAAACTATGTTAGTAACATGCAGAAACACTCAAATTTAATAAGAAAAACCACAACCACAGGAAGGTTTAACAGGCTCTGTTGCCAACATGTAGCCTGATAAACCTCCCCATTGTAGGCCCATCCAGCCTCTCTGCAAACACCCTCAGAATGCTGTTGCTGCATCCCCTCACTCTGGATGTTACTGAGGCAACTTTTTTCCGCATTATCGCAAAATAATCGTCAGTGTGCGCATCAGCGAACATACCTGACGCACTACAGTAAGGTGGAAGCCTCAACAGCGCCCTGAAGGTATTGTTGTATTGAATGCGCAGGGCATTGTCTGCTTTTAGGGTATGGTTATCCCAAAGGCTGCTGGTGTAAAATGTTTGGCAGTAGGCCTTAAAAAGAGTTACTTTGACCGCCACTGAACAACCATAAAACCTTCTGCACACCATATTACCCCTCACAGCCAGTGCCCTGCGCTCCCTTTCCATATCCAAGTCGTCTTTTAATTCCTCCGTAACAATGTGGCCCAAATATTTAAAGTGGGCAACTCTCTGCAAAAGTGAACCATTTAGTTTTACAGGAGGGACAAATGTTGGATTTATTCCTACCTCGAAACACTAACAACTCACTTTTTGTAGGATTATATTTTAGCCCGAAATCATTACTAATACTATCATTACATATCTATATATATAAAAGAAAGTCGTGTTAGTTACTTCACTTATAACTCAAGAACGGCTGAATCGATTTAGCTGAAAATTGGCAGGGAGGTAGCTTAGAACCAGGAGAAGGACATAGGGTAGGGTAGGGTAGGGTAGGGTAGGGTAGGGTAGTGTAGGGTAGTGTAGGGTAGTGTAGTGTAGGGTAGTGTAGTGTAGGGTAGGGTAGTGTAGGGTAGGGTAGTGTAGGGTAGGGTAGTGTAGGGTAGTGTAGGGTCGGGTAGGGTAGGGTAGTGTAGGGTAGGGTAGTGTAGGGTAGCGTAGGGTAGTGTAGGGTCGGGTAGGTTAGGGTAGGGTAGGGTAGGGTAGTGTAGGGTAGGGTAGGGTAGAGTAGGGTAGGGTAGTGTAGGGTAGGGTAGGGTAGGGTAGGGTAGGGTAGTGTAGGGTCGGGTAGGGTAGTGTAGGGTAGGGTAGGGTAGTGTAGGGTAGGGTAGTGTAGGGTCGGGTAGGGTAGGGTAGTGTAGGGTCGGGTAGGTAGGGTAGATAAATGTTTGGTCTTTTTATGGCAAAACAAAGTTTGCTGGGTCAGCTAGTATTATATATAAAAAAGTATCTAATACTATTATTCCTCCTGTATAACTCTATCTCTCACTGTAACACAGGTAATATCAGGCTAAAGCTAATGGTTTTGAACCATCGTCCATATCCTAAGTTAGGGATTATTTTTAGGGTTTCGCACCCAAGAGTCCAATCGGAGCCTTATTGCTGTCACTAACGTGTTTGTCTGTCACACAGGTTTTACAGACAAACGGTTGGAGCTCCAGTCTTCAAATTTTCACAGTATAAGCATTATTTACGCCTGTTTTAGTTTAAAGACTGTCGTGATTGCGTGTGTGTGTGTGTGTGATTGCCAATTTAAACGGCCAGGCGCCGAATGTTTTGTTTCACGTGTACCGTCACAAATCATTTTCATTTTCTTCTTTAGTGGGTGCAAAAACTATCACCACGATTTTCGTACGCTGCGCATTATTGATCTGAGATTGATCAAGTAAAAAGTCAAGATGAACGTTGCAAACAACAAGGTGACGCCGGTTAAAACTACGCCTTGCCGTATACGTACACAATTACACGCACACACGTACAACGAAACTACGCCTTAGCTTTTCAGTCGAGCTCTCAGATCAAATAAAAAGCTAGACTGACAAGCAAAGGCGCGAAAGGCCCTTAAAAATGGAACATGGCGGATTTTGGGCGTCATATTGTAGGGATTGCATTTTTTTTTTTTCGAGTCCCATCGAGTGGGGTATCAAAATATAGGGTTTTTAAAGGTGATTAGAAAAATATATATACCACTTATATGTGTAAAAGTCATTCGAAAAAAAAGTTGTAAATAAAAAGTTTATAATATCAAAAAACCCGACTGCAAAGATGTAAACAAAAAGAAAATCATGCTGTGCAGTTGGAGGATAGTTATAGTTTGGGTCAGCTAGCTCGAGAATATGTATCCTCCGACTGCAAAGTATGATTTTCTTTTTGATTACATATTTGAAGTCGGGTTTTTTTGATTTTATAAACTTTTTTAATAATTTCACTAATTTCCACTGCTGTCATATCTGAATCACAAGCAAAAAATAAACAGTAGAAAAGAGGACATTATAATCATGAGACTTACATTTCATCCTTTTCTCCATCTTCCAGGAGTGCGTAAACAACACAGCATGGCAACGCTGGTTGCCGACAGGACCCATCGCGATTCTTCCACTGGACTCGAAGCGAAGCTCCCTGGTCTGGTCCACGTGGCAGGACAATGCTAAGCAGCTTCTGAAACTGCCTGAAGACCAGTTCGTGGATGCGTTGAATGATGCTCTGGTAATGAAAAGTCTTCTTATATAATTATGCCCATTAAATATTGTTGTGATGTTCTAAGGGATTTATGAAATAGTTTGAGGATAGAATTTTTCATTTTATTTTTATTATTGATGCTAATGCTATGCTATACCTACGCTTGACCACTATCTCACCTGATTGTAAGCGATGATGTGGTTGACGGTGTAGCACGCTTGCCTAGAAGTAATCTTTTCACTCTTGACTTAAATACCCCGAGATTGTAGCTATCGGAAAACACAGACTCCGGCAGGGAATTCCACTCTTTAGCTGTACGCATAATGAAAGTATTTCCAAAACTACTGGTCCATATTACCGTTGATTCAGAACCTGGATCCACTTGCCACACTATGAACAGTCAAAAACAGCAACACACTATGAAGAATTCAAATTTTGGATTCGTTTTATAATTTTAACAGACTTCCTTATGTCTTTTGCGATACCTACGATTAGTGTGATAATATTAGTACCTGTGGCTTACACTCTTATGTTATTTGATAAAAAATATATTTATTCATTTATTTATTTGATTCTTGATGTTAAAAATAATTATTAGTTCTGTGCCTTCGTCAACCAATGACGAACAACCGTCTGTAAGCATTCTGATGAAATCTTCCAAATGTTCAAGTGGAAGCAGTATCCTCGCAACAGCGGCATCGAAGCGGTGACGTCATGGACGAGCTCGTTTCTGCGGCGTGCAGGCTTGCCGGACGGCGCGTCGCTGCAGCTGCCGCCCTCCATACGCAACGTGATCCCCGCGTCGCGCGCCGCCTTCCCGCTCGGCTTCGGACACAGCACGCGATACGTGGCGCCTGGAGTCGCGCTTGTTGGGTAACTACGATACTGACTCTTATTGAACACGTGACGTAATGCTGCCGCCGTCCATACGCAACGTGATCCCCGCCACCTTCCTAGAAACCTGCATAATCCATCCTACATCCTTGCATACTCATTTTGCTTTGTTTTTCGTTCATACATCTAGTCATAAACGCACGCTGTCTATGAGATACAAATAAATTCTTAAGTTTAAGTGGTAGTGAGCAGGGCACTTGCTCATAGAACGGATGCCGACGGGTTCTTGAGTGTTGGCCGCGAACCTTGAGGCAAAAAGTTGGCATATATCCCACAGGGTGGACAGATGATCTGGTGATAATGGATCCCGCTGGATGCGAGAAGCACTGGACTAGACGATATGGAGGCATATGTTAAGCAGTGGACGTCTTTGGGCTGAAATGATAATTCATATTTACCTCATACGACATAATACAATCATCATCATCTTCCTGCCCTTATTCCATGTTACTTCGTCTTTAATTTTTTTGTTCTAAACAAAAAATCTGCTTCCTGTATCGTGGGTGCGTTTACAAACATTTAAACTCACATACACAGGAGACCCAGATCCGGAAGAACTATCTGTAGGACATACAAATCGCAGAAGTTGATCGCTCGACCACTACGCCAGCCATGTCGTCAACTGTCCATACCGTCCTGTCCTGTCCCCCGTCAAGCAAAGGCGGTTTATCCCTAAGGCAAATTAGGCACGTGCCTAGGATCGCGAGGCTACAAGGGGCGCACGCGCGGCAGTTTTTAAACAAAGAAAAAAATTACATGAAATCAATTGCTATAAATAATACTAAGTTCAAGTTCCAGTAGCAAGTACTTATACAATATAAAAGATTATTTAATTGTATAGAGACGAAGAGATTCCGAGGCGTGCTCCTTCTTGATTATTCCTACATCGCCTGATTTCATAATAGAAGTTCGTAAGATACAGCTCAAGCAAATGCTTGTAAAACTCATTTCTAGAAAATTAAAAAAAAGAAATTCAGTATGTTTTGATTGCTATCAAGAGCAATACTGAGCAAAAACGTTATGTTGTAAGTGTAGCTGAAAGCATAAGATCGAAATTAGAACGACTAAAGATATAAAAGATTGCTTTCATGATCGTGGTTTGGGGTTTTATTTTGGTTAAGTACAAGTTATCTATATATATAAAAATCAATTGCTGTTCGTTAGTCTCGCTAAAACTCGAGAACGGCTGGACCGATTTGAATATTTCTTTTTTTATTATGTTCGACAGAATACAGGGAAGGTTTAAAAGCAAAAAAAAAAAAAAAAAAAAAATATTTGGTTGGATAGGGTAGGTAGGTAGAGTAGTGTAGTATAGGTAGGTAGGTAGGGTAGGGTAGGGTAGGGTAGCGTAGGGTAGGGTAGGGTAGGGTATTGTAGGGTAGTGTTGGGTAGAGTAGTGTAGGATAGGGTAGTGTAGCGTAGGGTAGGGTAGTGTAGGGTAGGGTCGGGTAGGGTAGGGTAGGTAGGTAGGGTAGGTAGGTAGAGTAGTGTAGTGTAGGTAAGTAGGTAGGGTAGGGTAGGGTATGTAGGTAGAGTAGTGTAGTGTAGGTAGGTAGGTAGGGTAGGGTAGGGTAGGGTAGGTAGGGTAGATAAATGTTTGGTGTTTTTATGGCAAAACAAAGTTTGCCGGGTCAACTAGTAATTTATAATAATTATGTACATGGGCGCTTGAGGGGCGCCGATTGCCTAGGGCGTTCACGACTTTTAATCCGCCTCTGCCGTCATGCTTTCACTGACTCCCTTTTCTTTGATGTCACTTAAGGCACTGCGCCGAAAGACGTCCACTGCTGGACATAGGCCCAAGTGTCGCTACACCGGTATTGTGCGTCTCGCATTCAGCCAAACCTAGACCAATTTAAATAGCGCCCTGCCCTTGCCCTGATGAAGTTCATTACATTTTTTTCTATGCCTTTGGTTGTGTTACAGATGTATTTAACAACTGAAAGATTGGATCAAAGGGTCTAAGTCCTAAAATGTTGTGATCTAGATAACAAAAATAAAGTGAAGTGTAAATACATTGGCACTTACGGCGTTTGCCTATTCATACTTCAGATTTTTTTAATGTTAAGGAAATAAGGACTTGATTATTTTTGAATAATTTCAAGTTAGGCTCTTAGATTGTATTTTCGATTAGAAATTTTAGAATTTATGGCACTTTTAAATTTTCAACCATTCAATTAATGCAAAATATATTACAACAAATTTCGCACCAATAAGCGTCCTAGAAAGTTCCGTCGACGTGGTCATTAATCAAGATTAATAAATTAATGTGTTACTAAAATTTGCTATTAACAATGCCCGTTTTTTTAAGCTTGGCGTATTTAAATGGTAGTGGCTCCATCTACAAATTTAAGTTGTAACGAGTTCGCTACCTGACTACTTAGCACTACATGAAAAGCTGTAGAGATGTCGCTACGCGCTCGAACATTTCAAAACGGGTAAAATAAACAAAATTAAAAGTTCAACCGTAAGCAGACTGAATGCCTTCCTGAATTTAGAGTTAAAATTCAGAACCTTGTTAAAATATCACAGTCACTAATATTTTAAAGGCGAAAGTTTGTGAATGTGTGCGTTTGTATGTTTGTTACTTCTTCACACTCAAATGGCTGGACGGATCTGGATAAAATTTGGTACTGAGATAGATGATAGTAAGGAATAGCACATAGGATACTTTTTATCCCGGGGATATGTTCCCTCGGGATACTTTTCGAAATTCACGCGGGCGAAACCGCTGGCAGAAGCTAGTCTATGAGTAATAGGGGTCAAGAGCCATTTCAAAAATCCCTTACTTACGAAGAAACCCAAAAATACATTACCTGATCTAGCGAACAAAAGAAACCCAGTTCCAATCTTTAAAAAACCGGCCAAGTGTGAGTCGGACTCGCGCACGAAGGGATCCGTACCACTATCGCAAAAAAACGGCCAAAAAATCACGTTTGTTGTATGAGAGTCCTGCTTAAATATTTATTTTATTCTGTTTTTAGTATTTGTTGTTATAGCGGCAACAGAAATACATCATCTGTGAAAATTTCAACTGTCTAGCTATCACGGTTCATGAGACACAGCCTGGTGACAGACGAACAGTGGAGTCTTAGTAATAGGTTTTACCCTTTGGGTACGGAACCCTAAAAAAGCAAGCTTTCCCCCAATTAAAGCTAGTGTGTTGTCCCACTGCTGAAGAAAGCATTTTAATAATAATTTATTTTTGTTAACAGCGACGCAGCGCATCGGGTTCACCCATTGGCTGGACAAGGAGTCAACCTTGGTTTCGGCGACGTCAGAGATCTCACACATTTATTATCAGAGGCTATGTACGGCGGTTTAGATATAAGTAAGTATGATGTAAGATATATAAACATGACATACTAAGTATGCGTCGCGAATCTAGCGAATGACCCAAGAGCTAGATTGACCCGACACTATACCGAAGACATTCCGGACGTCAGCCTGTATGAGATTAGGATGGCTCTGAAACAACTTAAGAACAACAAGGCACCGGGTGATGACGGAATTACGGCCGAACTCCTGAAGGCGGGTGGAAAACCAGTACTTAAGGCCCTTCAGAAGCTTTTTGATTCCGTCATACTCGAGGGGAAAACGCCACAGGCATGGTGCAGGGGTGTGGTGGTACTCTTCTTCAAGAAGGGTGACAATGCCCTACTGAAGAACTATAGGCCCATCACACTCCTTAGCCATGTCTACAAGCTGTTTTCAAGAGTCATCACGAATCGTCTCGCACGCAGGTTTGACGATTTCCAGCCTCCCGAACAAGCCGGATTCCGTAAAGGCTTCAGCACCGTAGACCACATACCAGGCCCCTCAGAAAGTATTGCGAAAAAAAGTTTTTATATATGGGAGACTGGCCAGTTATAATGTTTTTCGAAAATATGATTATTTATAAGTAAAAATAAGTAAGTTCCAATTTCAAAATTTCCCTCCACATTTTTTGCGAGTTAATTCAAAGTATTTTGTCTCACTGAAATATGGATCTGCGCCGGGAACATTTTAGAGCTATGATTTTATACGATTTCAAGTGTCGCCTGAAACCGGATGAATCGTACGATAGACTTCAAATGGCATTCATGGATGAAGGCCCTTCCAAGGCAACCGTGTATCGTTGGTATAACGAATTCAAGCGCGGTCGACCAACTTTGGGGGATGACGAAAGAAGCGGTCGCCCTTTGACGGCTGTTACCGAAGAAAACGTGCTAGCAGTGAAAAATTTAATCCAAGACAATAGGCGAATTACATATCAGGAGATTCAACACATATTGAAGATTGGATCGGGAAGCGTTCACGAGATTCTACACAGCCATCTTCGCGTGAGGAGGATAGTATCACGCTGGGTGCCGCACAACCTCACCGATGCTCAGAAGCAGGCCCGGGTGGAATGGTGCCGTGATATGCTTAACAAATTTGAAGCAGGCTCGTCTCGGCGTGTTTACGACATCGTTACAGGTGATGAGTCCTGGATTTATCAATACGACCCAGAAACCAAGCGCCAGTCGACTGTTTGGGTGTTTCAAAATGAGCCAACGCCTACCAAAGTGAAGCGATCTAGAAGCGGGGGTAAGATTTTGATCGCTAGCTTTTTTAATTTGACTGGCCACTTGGTATCAATTCCCTTACGGGATCAAAGAAGCATTAATGCCGAATGGTATACTACCAAATGTTTGCCAGAAGTTTTCTCTGTTATAAGCAACAAGCGACCAAACACAGGGCTCCGCGGGCTACTGCTCCACCACGACAATGCACCTGCGCACACCGCACTCAAAACGAGGGACTTCCTGGACAGCACGCCAGTCAAACTCCTGGGTCACCCTCCTTACAGCCCTGATCTAGCACCGTGTGACTTCTTTTTATTCCCAAAAATAAAAAATCAGCTCAAAGGGATACAATTTTCGTCGCCGGAAGATGCGCTGGCTGCGTTCGAGCAGGCTGTAAACGAGGTGTCTGCGGCGGACTGGAAAAAGTGTTTTGAAAACTGGTTTAGGCGCATGAATCTTTGTATAGAGGCTGGTGGAAAGTACTTTGAAAAGATTTAATAAAAATATATGTACGTATAGAACAATTTTTTTTAGTTTCGCAAAACTTTCTGAGTGTCCCACGTACATACGCTGCGGCAGGTTATACAGAAGACCGAAGAGTACAACCTGCCTCTCTGTTTAGCGTTTGTGGACTACGAGAAAGCCTACGATTCGATCGAGACTTGGGCTGTACTGCAGTCTCTCCAACGGTGCCAAATTGACTACCGGTACATCGAAGTGTTGAAGTGTTTATACAAAAACGCCACAATGTCAGTTCGACTCCAGGATCAGACCTCGGAACCCGTCCTTCTGCAGCGAGGTGTGAGACAGGGAGACGTAATATCTCCGAAGCTCTTTACTGCTGCACTGGAGGATGTCTTCAAGGTTCTGGACTGGAGAGGGCTAGGCATCAACGTCAATGGCGAGTACATCACTCACCTTCGGTTTGCCGACGATATAGTGGTTATGGCTGAGACCATGGAGGACCTCAGTACAATGCTCGATGATCTCAGTAGAGCTTCCGAAAGAGTGGGTCTTAGGATGAACATGGACAAAACTAAGTTGATGTTGAATGCCCATGTTACACCCACTCCTATCAAGATTGGAGACTCTACACTCGAAGTTGTGGGCGACTATGTGTACCTGGGACAAACGATCCAATTGGGTAGGGCCAACTTCGAGAAAGAGGTCAACCGTCGAATCCGACTCGGCTGGGCAGCGTTTGGGAAGTTGCGCGGTGTCTTCTCGTCCAACTTACCGCAGTGTCTCAAGACGAAAGTCTATGACCAGTGTGTGTTGCCAGTGATGACATATGGCTCTGAGACGTGGTCGCTTACAATGGGCCTTATCAGAAAGCTTACAGTCACTCAAAGGGCAATGGAGAGGGCTATGCTCGGAGTTTCCTTGCGTGATCGAATCAGAAACGTAGAGATCCGCAAGAGAACCAGGGTTACCGACATAGCCCGAAGAATTGCCAAACTTAAGTGGCAGTGGGCAGGGCACATTGCTCGCAGAACGGATGGCCGATGGGGCAGAAAGGTTCTGGAATGGCGACCGCGAACCGGAAGACGTTGCGTTGGAAGGCCTCCCACCAGGTGGACCGATGACCTGGTGAAGGTTGCGGGGATCCGCTGGTTGCGAGATGCACGGGACCGGTCAATGTGGCGACGCTTGGGGGAGGCCTATGTCCAGCAGTGGACGTCTTTCGGCTGATATTATGATGATGATGATGATGATACTAAGTATGTAGTATAAATAGTCACAGTGGATCTTTGTGTCTCTGAAGTTGGCTGCAATGCTATCTTCACCTTCAATATTGACACAAAAATAGCTACTGCGCATGGCCTTGCAGCCAATTCAGAGACACAAAGATCCGTTGTGAGTATTATACAGTGTAATAGGTACCAGATAGATTAAGATAGTTTTACTAGGTCACACTGTCAAGCTAATAAAGTAGCTTATTAGCTGTAGCGCTCTATGCCATATTAAACCTGCAGCTTATTGCGTTAGTGAATTCGGTAAGACAAAGAATATGACCGCCATCAATCTCCCACCAGGTGGACCGATGACCTGGTGATGGTTGTGGGTATCCGCTGGTTGCGGTACGCACGGGACCGGTCAATGTGGCGACGCCTGGCCTATGTCCAGCAGTGGACGTCTTTCGGCTGATATGATGATGATGAATCGACCAAAAACATAGACGGAAAAACACATTGCATCTTTCATCTTGCATGTGATTGGTTGGTTTTTCATTCTCTTTGCCCTTTGCCTTGCCAAATTCACTTACGCAATAAGGCTACTAAAGGAGCGGGGTGAAGCGTGTATTTATACTACACATAAAAATTACGAAGCGTATGTCCCATGTGTGTGTGTGATGTGTTTGTGAGTCTACTTCCATTAACAAGGGAACAGATTGACATTTGAACCGTTACTGTGTATTTCCTGCAGCCGTATTGCGTAATTTAATTTGGCAAGGCCACAGATAATATAATACTAGCATATAGATGCCTCATCCCATACAAAAAACCATGCCGACTTAACTAGCGTTTTTCATCTGATTAATCTTGTTATTTTTGTAAGTAAATCAATCGCGTTCGATCCCGTTTCACGACAATAGATGGTGTTAGCAACGACTTGCAATTTAAAGGCTTTACTAGGTTTGTGAATATTGTTTTCTTTAAATACAGTGAAGGTTCGTTTTATAGTATTTTTTTGCACGTCTTTACAGTTTTTTTTGCACCAGAATTTGTTACAATGCAAATTTTAACAATCGAGTGGAATGCCTCAGAAATTTAAAAATGCGCCATCTATTGGCATCAATTTTAAATGATCCGTTCAAATAATCTTTGAAATGTGAATTAAGAGCCCAATCTATACCAATATTATAAAGAGGAAAGATTTTTTTGTTTGTTTGTTTGTACCGAATAGGCTCCAACACTACTGGACCGATTTTAAAAATTCTTTCACCAATAGACAGCTACATTATTCCTGAGTGATATAGGCTATTTTTTTATCCCGAAAACGGGTACTGTGGGTGGCCCACGGGAGCGAAGCCGCGGGGAACAGCTAGTATTCCATAATTTTGTACTGAGGAGAGTTGATTAAACAAGAACATACAATTTTTATGTTCAATTCCAGAAAATGTTAATTTTACACACATTCTATTGAATTGAGTGTACATGTCGCGCCATCTAGTAAGATTTATTTGAACCAAATTTTGTTTCTTAGCAATGAGACCCCGTGGCAAGGCAAAGAGCAAAGAGAAGAATTTCATAAGTGTATGTATGTTTGCTTGTATGTATGTATGCTTGTCCACGCATTTCTCCGAAACTACTTTTGGGCGCACGGTTGGCGCAGTGGTTGAGCGATTGACTGCTGCGCTGCGTGTCGCGGGTTCGATTCCCGCACGGAACAAATATTTGTATGACCTACAGATAATTGTGCCGGCTCTGGGTGTTGTGTATGTGAGATTATATGTTTGTAAACGCACCCACGATACAGGAAGAAATTCCTAGGGTGGGGCAACGTTTTTTTTTTTTTTTTTTTAAACTTATTGGATCGTGATATATGTGATTCTTTTTGTGTTGAATTGAGTATCTCTCAACTTAGGGAATAGTGCAAGTTTCATCAAAATCGGTTCAGCAGTTTTCAAGATATGGAGCATAGCGACAAACAGCACGAATGTGTAAATTGAGTTATTCAAAGTATTTTGTCAATCCTTTAGGTAAATTAGGTACTATAGAATTTGCAATTTTTTAGTGATGGTGTACTAAAACTCGTGGAGCAGGCGCTCGTGGCTAAATAATAACAGCCGCACGGGTCGATCTTCAAGGTTAAGCAACGCTTGCCGAGGTCGGTCCGTGAATGGGTGACCATTTTCAACATACCGTGTTTCCTCCGTGCCTCGGAAAGCACGTTAAGCCGTTGGTCCCGGCTGTCATTTGAAGATCTTTGACAGTCGTTACGAGTAGTCAGAACCTTGAGATCTGACACCAGTCTTGCCAAGGGGTACAGGGTTACCCAGTTACTGGGTTGTGGAGGTCAGATAGGCAGTCGCTCCGTGTAAAACACTGGTACTCAGCTGAATCCGGTAAGACTGGAAGCCGACCCCAACAAAAATTGGGAAAAGGCTAGGCAGATGATGGTGTACTAAAACTAAAAAGAGAGAAATAAAAACTTTATCACAAAAAAATAAACCGACTTCGAAAGAAAAACACAAAAAAAATGCAAAATTACTTTCGAAGTCGGTTTATTTTTTTAGTGAAAAAGTTTTTATTTCTCTCTTTTTAGTTTTAGTACACCATCATCTGCCTAGCCTTTTCCCAATTTTTGTTGGGGTCGGCTTCCAGTCTTACCGGATTCAGCTGAGTACCAGTGTTTTACACGGAGCGACTGCCTATCTGACCTCCACAACCCAGTAACTGGGTAACCCTGTACCCCTTGGCAAGACTGGTGTCCAAATTTTGTTTCTTAGCAATGAGACCCCGTGGCAAGGCAAAGAGCAAAGAGAAGAATTTCATAAGTGTATGTATGTTTGCTTGTATGTATGTATGCTTGTCCACGCATTTCTCCGAAACTACTTTTGGGCGCACGGTTGGCGCAGTGGTTGAGCGATTGACTGCTGCGCTGCGTGTCGCGGGTTCGATTCCCGCACGGAACAAATATTTGTATGACCTACAGATAATTGTGCCGGCTCTGGGTGTTGTGTATGTGAGATTATATGTTTGTAAACGCACCCACGATACAGGAAGAAATTCCTAGGGTGGGGCAACGTTTTTTTTTTTTTTTTTTTAAACTTATTGGATCGTGATATATGTGATTCTTTTTGTGTTGAATTGAGTATCTCTCAACTTAGGGAATAGTGCAAGTTTCATCAAAATCGGTTCAGCAGTTTTCAAGATATGGAGCATAGCGACAAACAGCACGAATGTGTAAATTGAGTTATTCAAAGTATTTTGTCAATCCTTTAGGTAAATTAGGTACTATAGAATTTGCAATTTTTTAGTGATGGTGTACTAAAACTCGTGGAGCAGGCGCTCGTGGCTAAATAATAACAGCCGCACGGGTCGATCTTCAAGGTTAAGCAACGCTTGCCGAGGTCGGTCCGTGAATGGGTGACCATTTTCAACATACCGTGTTTCCTCCGTGCCTCGGAAAGCACGTTAAGCCGTTGGTCCCGGCTGTCATTTGAAGATCTTTGACAGTCGTTACGAGTAGTCAGAACCTTGAGATCTGACACCAGTCTTGCCAAGGGGTACAGGGTTACCCAGTTACTGGGTTGTGGAGGTCAGATAGGCAGTCGCTCCGTGTAAAACACTGGTACTCAGCTGAATCCGGTAAGACTGGAAGCCGACCCCAACAAAAATTGGGAAAAGGCTAGGCAGATGATGGTGTACTAAAACTAAAAAGAGAGAAATAAAAACTTTATCACAAAAAAATAAACCGACTTCGAAAGAAAAACACAAAAAAAATGCAAAATTACTTTCGAAGTCGGTTTATTTTTTTAGTGAAAAAGTTTTTATTACAGCTGGTAAGTTCGTCATAATAGTGCGGACAATATTAAGACCAAAACTTTTGGTAGGATTAGAATTATTGGAATGGCAATTATTTAACATGTTTCATCTTGTTCCAGCTCACCCAGATTGGCTAGGAAAGTACGAGAGCATACGCCAAAGACATAACGTGCCGACCCAGATGATGATAGAGATGCTACACCGACTGTACACCATAGACCTGATGCCCGTAGTACTGGCAAGAAGTGTTGGCCTGCAGATCACTAACGCTTTACAACCTTTGAAGGTATGCCTGCATTTTTACATGTGTTGAATAGTTGTGACAAAGTTTTTACAGGCACAAAATTATGTTCGGCGACAACAACGTGGTAGTACAGTACTCGCCAAGCTTTTTGGCCGCCCTGAAGTTGGCCCCGACGGAAAAAGAGGGGTGGTATAAGTTTGACGTGTTGCTGTGTATCTGTCTGTGGCATCATAGCGTCCAAACGGGTGAACTGATTTTTATTTATTTTGTCGAGAGTGTCCTTAGCTATGTTTGAATAAAATCGGTTCAGCCGTTCAAAAGTTATGGGCGTTTTACTGTTTGAATCGGGGTGTTTTCGCAAGATATCGTGTCATAATTATGTGTTCAATAGATTGCCGATCGAAGCGTATCTACTATGTACTAGATAAATTATGTAGCATGAAATAAAAATGTGTCGGGTTTTTTTTAAATTTTACTTGTTTTATGTGATTTACTACTGCGCAGCCATTGTAGCCAACTTCAGGGCGGCCAAGAAGCTTGGCGAGAACTATAGAAGTAAAGTCACCGCCAGATATCAAAAAAATAAAAGTTGTTAACACCTGCCTACCCACGGAACAGAAAAAAACAGTGGAAATGCAAAGTAGGCGTGGCACGCGTGTCACTAATAGGCGCTTCCACGCAAACTTGATTCCAGTCGTGTTCTAACATCGCGTCGAATTGCTAGTCTCGCGACAAATTTATATTTCCATAACTATAGCCGTTTCGTTCCATTTTGGAGTGCAATAATGATAGTAGGAGAAAGAAACTTAAAAATGGAGGTGTTTCGTATCATCGGTTAGAATGATTTTATTTGTTTTATAATAAAATATTAGCAAATTTAAATTTACTAATAATTTAATAGAATGTTAGTTAAAATCAACCTTACACGATTAACATATAGTTTATTTTGGATTGAACGTTTTCACTATTTCGTTCTCGAAAGTTCTTCGCTACTCAATTAGGGATGTAGTCGTTTCGGGTATTGATTTTGTAGATAGATATCGATAAAAGAAAATAGGAACCTATATTTTCTTTTATATTAGTTGGATTAAATATTTCCAAAATAATTGGAAGTATGATGTATTGCATACATAATTATTATTGCAATGATTATACCGGCTGCTTACCTACCATATCTACTCTACTACCTACCTACCTACCCACTAGGGTAGCTGAACAGTAATTCATTTTTATACATATATTATTTTATTTTTAAATAATACTACGTCATTCATCCTACAGTTTTACTGATCTACAAAATAGTTTATTTTTTTCGAATTAAGATATCGGGTATCTATCGATATCGATAATGTAATGAAAAATGCAATGTTACTTCCTTGATTGAGTAGCAGTTGATATCGATCTATCACACGAAAGTCAACCTTACTGAAAACGAAATAAAGTTTATAATTGCAACCACTGAGAATACCGCCATCTATGGGTGGGTAGCGGAATTTACTTGGCAATCGAATCTAGTTTGACTTTAGATTACAAAACGTCGTAAATACTTTCTACACTCACGCAAAATTAATCCTATATAAATAGTGTGAAGATTGTTTTCCAGATGTAGGATCTCTGACTTATGCTAATTTTAACTAAAATTATAACGACAAATCAAACGATCGGCTTATTTGTAGTGCATTATATGATTATCAGTTTATATGTGTGAGTTTGGCGACATCGGTTCCCATAGTAATTTTGCTGCATTGCACTTCCACTGTTTTTTCTGTTCCGTGTGCCTACCAATGCATTCTAATATTTCAAAACGATACGATAAAAATGTAAAGGCAGTGTCGCTAACACGATCAAAAGATGTCGCGGTAAGGGGCGTCCTTGACCCTTTCAGTTGGCATGAGTTAAACCTAATGGTCAAAATCATGCTGTCTGATTTATTTAGGTAGGTATTCACTAGTATAATGAAACTGATATCCCAATTTATAACCTTTATTTGACAATATTTTCAGTAATGGGCGTGGACCGATTTACATGATTTAAACGGTTCTACGCCCTTTCATTTCAACCAATACCAATACCAAAATTATCAAAATATCTCCACAATTTTTCAAGTTACGTAATTATATTTTTTGGTAGAAGTCGGATCAATCGGGACAAGACTATCAACAGGATTGGTCCATATTGACGGTTTTCAGAAATTAAATGCACCAGGTGGCAGCACTGGGACGTCAGGTCCAGGCATCTGTCAAATCGCTGTTCTGATATTTGTTAAATTGACGTCAACGTCACATTGACGACTGTTGAGTTTTCAAAGGAAAGGATCTCCCGCCACAATGGCGCGAACTGCAGCCATATTGTCTAAAGAATCTGGCAAGAAAAGGGCAAAGTGTATGAAAAATCGACCAATCACATGCGAGATGAAAGACGTGATGTGAATTTCCGTCTATGTGATTGGCGGATTTTTCATACTCTTTGCCCTTCGCCTTGCCGAATTAATTACGCAATAGGGCTGCTGGCAGCGTTATTTTTTTTCCAAAAACCCTCATTGCACTAAACTGGGCAAAATGGCCAGAGGCATCTCTAGCCCATGTAGCGCCCGTGTGCATTCATTACCCTAGCGCACTCTAGTAAGCGCACGGTAAAATTGAATGGGTACAAATAACACCACATTACCTACCACTAACTGTCAAAGGAGATTGCCCATACACAGGCCCCTTATAAGGTATTGTGTCTGCGATTTCAATATTATCTGAAAATAGGATTTATATTTTGTGTTTTTTTATCCCTGTCCTTTACTTTATATGTACAGACAACAACAGATCAGGTTCCTTCACTCAGACATTTGTATGCACCTTATTGCATTGTAATAAGGGTTCATTTCAAGAACAGAAACATCGTTATATCTCGTGAACCCCACAAAATAAATAAAAAGGTTTTCTAATTATTAATAAAACATGTTTTTTCTACAATATATAACCAAATTCATCAAGATACAACCATTTTTTCAAAGGGGCCCAAGTTCCCTTACAAAATGGGCATTCCCCTTTCCACAATGGATAATAAAGTCTATTGTTTGGAGATTAAATTGAAAATCGACTGAAGAAATTTCACGGTTTTGGATGTTACGATGTGCAGTTGACTGTATTTAGAATTATACAGAGTATTTACCCTAACAAGCCAAAATGATCCAAATGGAAATTATAAAAAAAAAACTTCTTTTCATTTTAAGTCAATCAGCTGAGCGGTCATTTTATGTGAAGAGTGAATTTTTATTGTACAATTATCATTTATTGACATTGACAACATGTTAACAATGGGTAGTACGTTATGGCTTGTTATGGTGTTTACCAAACAACTTGTATTTTCAACGACCGTGTGACCGCTCTCTGTCTGATAGAATCTATTACGACCTTATGTCATACGGGAAGAGTTCAATAACAATTGTTACCATTTGACAGATTTGGGAAACATATTGCGAGGCCCACTGTACACGGGTAAAAAGTATTTTAAGGTAGGAATGAGTGACAAGAATAACAAAATACAACTTTGTGGTTATTTAAAAGCTCTGACCCCGGTGAAAGTCAGATGCCATACAAAATGTATGCAAACCGGAGCTCTTTTTACCCGACTGCCGAAGGACGGTAATGTGTTTATCAGTCTATGTATGTATGTAAGTATGTATGTATGTATGTTTGTTCCTATATGGCGTTCCAGAGACCAAACGAGTTGGCCGATTTTGATGATTCATACGTCAATCGATGCGTCTTAACCCTGCGAGTGTCATAGGCTAAATAAAAATGAGTGACAATATAAGAATGGATTTTGGGTGCCATATTGTGGGGGCCCAATTATTTCTTTTCTTCCAAACCCGTCGTGTGGGGTATCAAAATAAAGGGTTTTAAGAGGTGATTTCAAAAATATATAACACTTATATGTTTAAATGTATCTAATTCGAAAAAACTAACTAAAAAGTTATAAATAAAAAAACTTAATTAAAAAAATCAAAAAACCCGACTGCTTCACTGCTTTACAAGGAAAAAATCATGCTGTGCAGTCGGAGGATACATATTCGCGGGCTGGCTGACCAAAATCTGGTGTATCCTCCGCCTGCACAGCATGATTTTTTCCTTGTTTACGACTTTTTAGTTCGCTTTTTTACGTGGGTCATTGAAAGATGAGGAGGAGGGCGCGCGAGTTGCGCAGCGTGCTACGCATGCTGGGGCCCTTGGGCACACAAGAATTTGGGGCCCTTTTGTAAGGAAAGCGAATTATACTAACATTTTTGAACCTCAGCGCCGAATAAAAACGTATACGATAAAGCGGACCTGTAAAACGGACCTCGTCCTCTGTGTGAACAAGCACTAAAAGTAAAAAGATACGAGATGAAAATACTTGATTGACTTGAATTTTAAGCTGGTATGACTTCCGCCCGGAACATTTTGTGTGACCTTTTGGTAGTTGTTCCGTAGGTACCCCGATTTAGTTCATCTGATATTGTGTTTACAAGCACACCCAAGACATATCCCTAACTAAACGTACCGTACGTACTACGTAGTACTTACGTACGTACTGTACGTACACCTAAATCCATGTCTTATTTATGTGCGACTTGCAACAGAACCCATGTGGCATAATAATTATGTCTAAATGTCTTGCAAATTATCGATTTACGTATACCTACTATTTTTATCTGAATTCAAGATACAGGTTTCCGGGTAACGGCCTTTTATCTTTTTTTTTTTTTTTTTTCCTTTTAGTATTTTTATCGTTGAAACATACAAGGATTTGCGTATTCCGAACTCAGTAGGAAACTCCCATAGGTACTTTACGATTGCGAATATACCACGCATAAAAACCACGGTTTTTATTATTATTAACTTAGCGTTTCGAAATGCGTGTCTGCCATTATACAATATGTTGCTTAAAACTGCAATCGTTGCATATTACACAAATAGCTTTCGTAATATTGTTTAACGTGAAATCGAGAACATACGTAATCCAGTACTTTCTGGTATCATTTGTTTTGTTCCTTTATTCTAGTCGCTTCGAATAATAAACATACATCAAAACGTTACTTTACTTCGCGAACAGACGCGGCGGGGGACTTTGTAAAGATAAGATGAAATAAAATTATTGAGATATATTTCCGAAGATACATTAAACAATTTTAGCATACTTCAGAGACACAAAGATCCGCTGTGTGTGACTATTATACCCGGCCGTAACTAAATCCTATTATCCTATCCTACTTCCTAAAAGTCTGTTTGTTTCAATGTTTGTTGGTCAATCACTATTACCGACGGACGGACGGACAGACCATGACCTTGATTACGACCAACTTTACCCCTGGCTGTAGTATTCCCGTGGGAATTTCAGAGATTCATGCTGGAAAATGCCAATAAGGTGTTTAGCACATTCTAAATTCAAATTATATTCTTCAAAGAAAATTTTAATTAATAGAATGTGCTAAAAAAACCCGACTGCTTAAAAAGACGTAAACAAGAAGAAAATCATGCTGTGCAGTCGGAGGATACATATGCGCGAGCTAGCTGACCAAAACCAGATGTATAAGGCCCTGCGCAGACGACAGACTATCCGTGACGCACGTCCGTGACACGGACTTATTGCGCGTCGTGTGCGTTACTGCATATAATTGCATAGGTTCTATTTTCACAGACTAAAAAGTGCGTCACGGATAGTCTGTCGTCTGCGCAGGGCCTATTACTCACAACGGATCTTTGTGTCTCTGAAGTTGGCTCTGTCAACTATTGCGCACGAAACAGATTAACTGCATAGAGTAAACGAGATAGGATGATGCGACAAACGTATGCGAGTGAAAGAAACAGTTATACAATGCTATTTTCACTTTCAATATTGACACAAATATAGCTAGTGCGCAGCCTCTTGCAGCCAATTCAGAGCCACAAAGATCCGTTGTGAGTATTATATCCTCCGACTTTTTAGGGTTCCGTACCCAAAGGGTAAACGGCACTCTATTACTAAGACTCCGCGGTCCGTCTGTCTGTCTGTCACCAGACTGTATCTAATGAACCGTGATAGCTAGACAGTTGAAATTTTCACAGATGATCATGTATTTCTGTTGCCGCTATAACAACAAATACTAAAAAAGACGTAAACAAGGAAAAAATCATGCTGTGCAGTCGGAGGATACATATTCGCGGGCTGGCTGACCAAAATCTGGTGTATCCTCCGCCTGCACAGCATGATTTTTTCCTTGTTTACGTCTTTTAAGTTCGCTTTTGAAGCAGTCGGGTTTTTTGATTTTTTGATTTAACTTTTTTTATTTATAAGTTTTTAGTTAAGTTGTTTTCGAATTAGATACATTTAAACATATAAGTGTTATATATTTTTGAAATCACCTCTTAAAACCCTTTATTTTGATACCCCACACACTGGTTTTGGAAGAAAAAAAAAATTTGGGACCCCACAATATGGCGCCCAAAATCCGCCATTTTTCTATTGTCCAATTTTAACGTAGCCTATGACACTCGCAGGGTTAAGACGAATCGATTGACGTATGAATCATCAAAATCGGCCAACGCGTTTGGTCTCTGGAACGCCACATAGGAACAAACATACATACATACATACATACATACATATATACATACATACATACATAGACTGATAAACACATTACCCTCCTTCGGCAGTCGGGTAAAAACAGAATAAAATAATTATTTAAGTAGGTCTCCGACACAACAAACGTGATTTTTTTGCCGTTTTTTGCGATAATGGTACGGAATTCTTCGTGCGCGAGTCCGACTCGCACTTCGCCGGTTTTTTGTCAATGTTGAAAGTGAAGATAGCATTGTATAACTGTCTCTTTCACTCGCTTAACTTTATCGCATCGTCCTATCTCGCTTAATCTGTGCAGTATACTCGATGAAAAACTGTTTCTTTCGCCATGGTTGGCAGAGCCAATTGTTTCGTTTGCCGAATTTACTTACACAATTAGGCTGCCGTTGTGACTATTATAGTGTTGATTCTTCTAAAAATCTAAAGCATTCCCAATCCCAAAGCATGGCTTTGATGTTTATGTTGTACTAGCGATCCATCCTCGTTTCTCACTCTTACTATTGGTGAAACCGCATGAAAATCCGTTCAGTAGTTTTTGAGTTTATCGCGAACAGACGCGGCGGGGGACTTTGTAAAGATAAGATGAAATAAAATTATTGAGATATATTTCCGAAGATACATTAAACAATTTTAGCATACTTCAGAGACACAAAGATCCGCTGTGTGTGACTATTATACCCGGCCGTAAATAAATCCTATTATCCTATCCTACTTCCTAAAAGTCTGTTTGTTTCAATGTTTGTTGGTCAATCACTATTACCGACGGACGGACGGACAGAACGGGAGACCATATGAGACCATGACCTTGATTACGAAAAACTTTACCCCTGGCTGTAGTAAGTTCCCGTGGGAATTTCAGAGATTCACGCTGGCAAATGCCAATAAAGGGCCTTTATTTATAAAAAATCTCGATGGCGTTTAGCACATTCTAAATTCAAATTATATTCTTCAAAGAAAATTTTAATAAATAGAATGAGCTAAAAAGAAGTCGCTGAATAGTATCGAAGGGTTAAGATATACGTGGGACACTCAGAAAGTTTTGCGAAACTAAAAAAAATTGTTCTATACGTACATATATTTTTATTAAATCTTTTCAAAGTACTTTCCACCAGCCTCTATACAAAGATTCATGCGCCTAAACCAGTTTTCAAAACACTTTTTCCAGTCCGCCGCAGACACCTCGTTTACAGCCTGCTCGAACGCAGCCAGCGCATCTTCCGGCGACGAAAATTGTATCCCTTTGAGCTGATTTTTTATTTTTGGGAATAAAAAGAAGTCACACGGTGCTAGATCAGGGCTGTAAGGAGGGTGACCCAGGAGTTTGACTGGCGTGCTGTCCAGGAAGTCCCTCGTTTTGAGTGCGGTGTGCGCAGGTGCATTGTCGTGGTGGAGCAGTAGCCCGCGGAGCCCTGTGTTTGGTCGCTTGTTGCTTATAACAGAGAAAACTTCTGGCAAACATTTGGTAGTATACCATTCGGCATTAATGCTTCTTTGATCCCGTAAGGGAATTGATACCAAGTGGCCAGTCAAATTAAAAAAGCTAGCGATCAAAATCTTACCCCCGCTTCTAGATCGCTTCACTTTGGTAGGCGTTGGCTCATTTTGAAACACCCAAACAGTCGACTGGCGCTTGGTTTCTGGGTCGTATTGATAAATCCAGGACTCATCACCTGTAACGATGTCGTAAACACGCCGAGACGAGCCTGCTTCAAATTTGTTAAGCATATCACGGCACCATTCCACCCGGGCCTGCTTCTGAGCATCGGTGAGGTTGTGCGGCACCCAGCGTGATACTATCCTCCTCACGCGAAGATGGCTGTGTAGAATCTCGTGAACGCTTCCCGATCCAATCTTCAATATGTGTTGAATCTCCTGATATGTAATTCGCCTATTGTCTTGGATTAAATTTTTCACTGCTAGCACGTTTTCTTCGGTAACAGCCGTCAAAGGGCGACCGCTTCTTTCGTCATCCCCCAAAGTTGGTCGACCGCGCTTGAATTCGTTATACCAACGATACACGGTTGCCTTGGAAGGGCCTTCATCCATGAATGCCATTTGAAGTCTATCGTACGATTCATCCGGTTTCAGGCGACACTTGAAATCGTATAAAATCATAGCTCTAAAATGTTCCCGGCGCAGATCCATATTTCAGTGAGACACAATACTTTGAATTAACTCGCAAAAAATGTGGAGGGAAATTTTGAAATTGGAACTTACTTATTTTTACTTATAAATAATCATATTTTCGAAAAACATTATAACTGGCCAGTCTCCCATATATAAAAACTTTTTTTCGCAATACTTTCTGAGGGGCCTGGTACTTAAAGGGATTTTAAAAGCTATTCATAAGAAAAGTAAGTAATAATAATATATTATTTCATTTGTTTCAGAAAATGATTCTGTCTCATGCTACAACATAAGCTGTACAATGTGAGTCACGCTGGAATGGAGATTGTTTCAAGGTTTTTTTGTTTTATATGGATCGGTTATCGGTAGCCTCAATGGCGAGGACAAGTGCAATGTTGGATGTATTATTTAGTTTAATAAAACGTTAATTTATATTTCATGGTGTTTTACTATATTAGCACCGTTAAGCCGTTGGTCCCGGCTGTCATTTGAAGATCTTTGACAGTCGTTACGAGTAGTCAGAGGCTTGAGTACTGACACCAGTCTTGCCAAGAGGTGTCGTGTTACGGTGTTACCCAGTTTCTGGGTTGTGGAAGTCAGATAGGCTGTCGCTCCATGTAAAACACTGGTACTCAGCTGAATCCGGTAAGACTGGAAGCCGACCCAAACATAATTTGGAAAATGCAGATGATGGTGTTTTTAACCTCCGCCAAAAAAAGAGGGGTGTTATAAGTTTCACGTGTTTTGCTGTGTATCTGTCTGTGGCATCATAGCGCCTAAACGGATGAACCGATTTCGATTTAGTTTTTTTTTGTTTGAAAGGTAATTTTGTCGAGAGTGTTCTTAGCTATGTTTGAATAAAATCGGTTCAGCAGTTCAAAAGTTATGAACATTTTACTGTTTGAATCGGGGTGTTTTCGGAAGATAAATGTGTCGGGGGTTTTTAAATTGTGAAATTTTACTTGTACTATATTAAATATAATAGAAATACAACACATTCAGTCATTCATCTTTAATTTCATTATTACCTACTATCACATTACACTAACTGGCAGTAATTACATAATAAATATTAATGTAGGTAGGTACATAATAAAAAAGTAATTAACTAAATGACTGCACAGTACAAATATTTATTAGATAGATTGTCAGTTGTTCCGCGAAACTACAAAATAGACTTGTCCATTAGTTAATCACTAAATAACCTACATTACTAAAGCATTGTATTGTAGGTACGGGTACCTAATGGAGTCATTAGCATTGGGGATATTAAGGCTGAACTAGTCGACGCGGCGACGGCTCGAACTATTTTGTGCGCGGGGTAAAAATGCATGCTATCTTATCCGACAACACGTGCGAAAGAAATAGATGCTGTGATGAACAGTAAGTAGTACCTAGTTCGCGTACGAATTAGCACTTTTGCAAATTTGTATCGAAATGGATGATGATTTAGGACGAAAACGAGCGCGCAAAATTTTATAAATAGACCTTTGGGAGTCTAGATAATTTTATCATGACAAAACAACTAAATGTATATTTATAAAATAACATTAATTGCATTGTTGAATTACTAATCTATCCCTGTATGGAGGCCGTTTTGCAATTTTCCTTCTTCTTATGGTATTTATTTCCGCCCAAGGATGCGTTGAAATTAGTGTTGAAATATGGAACTTTCGACTCAAAACTTACAAATATATTATTTTTTTACATTTTTTTTTCTATGCAGGACTAGATAATGAATAATGATGAGACAAATTGATATAATTTTTTATTTTGAACGTAAGTAGTACATCGTCAAACAGTAGAGTAATCTCTAGAATACGTTTGTTTAGAAGAATTTTCGACTAGTGTAACCTTAACGATTAAATATTTCAAGGTCATGAGGGATTGAGGGTTACTGAACCACAACAAAACTGACGTTTGGAATGACCGGTAATTTCACAAAAATGCGTATTACATATAATAGGTATTTTGATTTATCGCTCTTTATCAGGTTAGTACGCACAAGAAATATGCGCACAATTTCAAAAGTGAGTAGGTACTAGACGTAAGTAATAGTACCTAGTCTATGGACGTAGGTAGGTACCTACTTATAATAAAAACGTGCTATGATTTTTCCACTATCAGTCATACAGGCCAACTTTGACCAACCTTACTTATCAGCGCTGATAAGCATTTTTATGAAAACGAGGCTATTCTGCGGACAATTTTAAATGCAAACAATTCTTGTTAAAACTTGTTGTTTCTAGAGTTTCTAACGTCACCTTGTGTGACGCATCATGTTGAAGAAATAAATACCATGGAGTTTTTTATAGAATGGGCTTCCCACTTGGAGAAAATAACCTAATATTTAATGGAACAAATAAATAACACGTTTCTACATTTTGGAACAATGCGTCAAGTCAACGCTTTCTTGTAATCGGGTACTGCGCAGTTTATTTTACAACACAGGTAAACAAATGATAAAAGACGTTTCACAAAAGGCATGCGTCAGCCAATTTCTTTTGAATGAGTACCATTCGGATAACTAACTCATTGCAACTTATAATAAAGGATAAAATTAATGAAGTAGGTATTTCATCTACTGCGTTTCGTTTTTTTCGTATACCTACTTAGGTACTTTTCCTCATGTTGTAAACATATTAAACTGCGTCATTTATTCCTGAAATGCCCCAGGGCAGTTTGGGGCTTGCGGAAAAGAAGTCCATGACATTCTAAATACCTAACTGGTAGTTGAATAGGTAGGTGGTACCTACTGTGTAAGCATCATTTGTATGGGTTCTCAGAAGAAGCCAAACTAATACTTATCATGGCGCCTTAGTTCGTTAAACACAAAAGAAACCATGTTACTTCCTCTTCGTTTCAATAATAATTCTAGACAAAAACAAGGCCGGTTGGTAAAGTCCGTTGCATGCAGCTGCCAGCCACCCTACCCTGTTTATCGACCGTGGCCCGACCGTGAGACCGTTGGGGTGACGTCACACACAACATGGCCGACGAACACGTTCCAACCGTGGTGTTTCTTTAAATAAAGAAACAAGGAAAAATCAACCTAAATCTTACTTGCAGAAGAGTTAATTTAGAACGGTTGAAAGACAATGCAGACATTTGTATCTCGTGACTCAATCAATGAGAAATTAAATGATTCACTATTGTTCATGCATGTCAGATGACTAATATGGAATTATATAGAAGAATAAACGCAGGTAGTGGGTAACTGAATGTTTGGTACATACATGTCTGCGTCAGAACCAAAACATTTAAAGTGCGTCTATAGTTATTGTTGAACTGTTGAGCTATAATAAACATATAGTCCCCACATTTACCTGTCCCATTTTGGCCATAATATCGCCATAAATGTAGATACTGTATGGCTAGGCTATGTCAGGTTGAATTACTTTCCATAATTTGCTGAAACCTAAGCCAAATTATGAGAGCGACATGTTCACTATTTGATCAAACCTTCCGTATTATATTACTCTTTGGATCAAACTACTCTTTGGATCAAACCCTCGTATAAAAAAAGATTAAATAAACCTCAGCCATTGGATTTTCCAACTCCATCAGTATTAGCAAAAATCACCTATTCAGAAATTAATTATGTACCTATGTAGGTATCTATTTCGGTACCATAAACTCTAAATATCTACTATACTTTGCAGTTTGTCCTACTAGAAGTTCGTTGACACCTAATTTTGGTACATTATTTTTGTAAGTACTTGTGTAGTTTTTCTGGAATGTTGTTTCAATAAAACACGTGCGAGTTGTTTACTTACTTGCTTCACAAGAAACGTTATTCTACCTGAATTAGGGCTCATCTTCAGGTAGGTACCTACTTTCGTTTTTTTGACCAAGTTAGCAGGTAGTATATTTTGGTATGTGACGGCAAAACCTTTGGTTAAAGAGTTTAGTGCTAGCTAGAGTTTTTGGCCGTGTTAATTAAGTATACCAGAGCTACGTAATTGCAAATTTGCAATGTTACCTAGGTCCTAGGTATGACATGATAGAAGAACTGTTCTTAATGAGTTTATATGTATGTATTAAGTTTTGTTGTAGGTACACATAAGTAGGAAATTACCACCTTTAGACCCTCTGGTAATTATCAAAGAACATTATCTGGGAAAATAAGACAAGTAGGTAGGCTAGGTACCCTAACCTACATCCTAATTAAATATTGTCTTGTCTATAATCTACTTGCTTAGGGTTGTTTTAGTTGTAGGTAGGTATGTTAAAAATTAAATTATGTTAGGTACCTACTTATATTAAAGCCTAAAGTCTAGTCAGTATAATATCGATTTGCTAGTTTTCCTACGTCAATACTTCGTCGGAAATATCTGGAACACCCGTGCCCCGCCCGCACCACCCCGCAGCCTTCCTCCCCCCGCCCTCCCAAATGGGGCCCCTTTGTTCGATCAATATCCTCTACTTGCTCATTCTTTTTATGATGCCTTCTCTTTCCATGGTGCATGCGTTTTCCTGGTGTATTCGGAAATATTGTACCTTACTTACGAACGAACAAATCCTTATAATATTTTTGTTTTGATTGCTTGCACCTAAAAGAAAGAAAATAAAATAAAATTATATGTAAATTATTATTGTTAGTAATCATTAGGGGTAAATTAAATGATTATACTTCTCATTTAAACATTTATTTTTAAGTACTTACCTACGTATGTAGGTAAATATTTTTTAATATTTCTTTATAACAATCATAATTTTAAGTAAATAACATTAAAAATGCGCTTTTTGGCATCTTTTTTTCATCCATCTCTTTTTCGCCCAATTCCTTTTACAACTATGTATCATGTCCGGTACTCCGGTCATATTTTTTTAAGTCTGGCCTTGTATCAGGACTTTTCAATTTTCGAAATATTAACCCTAACTGCAGGGTAAATGCCTCTTCTCGTACAGAGAAGGCACGAGAAATTACCACGCTATGACGCTTGTGCGTAAAGTATTATAAGTCCAAGTTTCCTCACGAAGCACCATGTTTTTCTTCACCGTTGTCATTGATGACCAAGATATTAATTTTAAATTAAAATATGTATTTGAGAAAGTCAGCCACTGGGCCTTGCTTTAAGGTAGAGAGTTTATAAATCGGAGAGACCTCCGTGCCAACCAACAGTTGCAAATTTTCGGCAATATATATGTTTTGTTATTTCAGTCTATAATTTAATATTATATCTTTAAAAATAGATTTACACTTGACCAAAAAATATATTGTAATTGTAATGACATAAATATTCAATGTTTTTAACAGACCGTTTTCAATGAAATAATATTGTTGCTAGAAATTATTATTTTTAGGTTACATTTATCTACTACAAAATTTCCGAATGTACCATATCATCGTGTGATCTCGGTTTTGCTCGGCAAGATTCGTTCTTGACTATGGTATTGAAATGACGCCATTTTGCGGCCAACTGCGCAGTGCGGCCCCCCGCCTCAGGTCGGGTATATAAGGCGGCCATGACGTCATGTGCCCAACATTTCCAAAATCACCCTGGTGAAGTGCAGTTGTGTCTTCGTTGTGTGAAGTGCTGGAGATTTCAAGAAGTGACATTTTGTGCCTGTACGGATTCAGGTGTGTAGTATTGTCTCAATACAGTACTTTCTGGCCCATCCTTAAAAATGGGCTACAAAGCAAATGAAAAATCTGTCGTTGACTTTTGTGAAAGTAAGACCGAATCCTTATCTAATTGGGTTCGTCAAGTTCGAAGCAAATCTTTAAGTGCCAAGACAAAGAGAAATCGTGATTTGAGAATAATCGCCATTTTGAGTTCCTCTCTATCACGTGCAGAGAGTGAACTCGTTACGAAACAAAGAGAACGTGCCAGGCGGTGGGCTCAGATGCAAGCTGATCTTGGATTGTGCAATAAGGAAGAAGAGGTTGCCAAGCAGCACCGAGAGAAAATCGACAATATATGGAAGAATGATCTCAGCGGCTTAGATAGTTTTTTTAGAGAATTGGACAATGTCAAGCCAACTATAAAATAGCCATTTTAGGTAAAGTAAAGTGTATTTTGTAACTGTGATATTATGTAGGATGTTTTTCTAAATTACAGTCCCATTGCGTGGGCCTGCATCCGTCGGCCGCCATCTTGGTTGCCGCTGACGCGTGGGCGCTGCTAGCAACATAATGGGTTTGTAACGGTATCATGCATTTATTTAGTTTTATTTTAAGTGTTTCAATTTATTCTCCCGCCTAACGGTTCAATAATTGGAAGTTTGATTTTTATTCATATTGAATAATAAAATTGTACATATGTTTAAGTATGGAAATAAACAATTTTTTAAAAAAAGGTTGTATTAATGAATTCTCATTTTGCTTATCTTACAATTTCACCACACCAACAATGTATTATTGCATGAGTCATCATCGCCTCTGCGTGGAGAACATGGCAGAGTTGCGTCAGCGATGGCGTGTTCGAGAGGCAGTGAACAAGTGTATGAGTCTGCTGTCTGCGGTGCCGCTGGCTTGTCTGCAATCTGCATACCACACGTACTGGCGTGCTGCCTGTCTGCTAAACGGCGCGCTCGAACGAATCCGTCCCGGTTGTCAGCCCACTAGGTAACCGTAGGTTGATGGCGTGAAGGTTCCTAATCAACATTTAGCTAGTGTTATTGTTTGGCCCGTACGCGGCCCTTTGCGTGTAACATTGTGTTTAGTCTCTCAGAGCCCTGCCTACTGTAGCCAGCAGCTGCCACGAGCGACGAGGAAAGGCTTTCAACCTTAACCTCTGCCGTGACGATCTAAAGCGTCGCCACAGAAATTCTACCTACTTACTACCTGGAATACGAATCTTTTCTAGAAGTTATGAACATTGGTGAGTCGCTTGTTTTCAAAACATAGTGGACATTGTGTATTTAATCAATTCCTTATGACAATACTTGCTGTTTTGATCTTTATAAAAGTCTTATAAATAACAATTGTTAGGATACTTGTGCCATAATAATCCAATGAACAGGAACAAATTATTCACAATGGAATTAGCCTGAAGACGATTTTTAAGCATGGAAGGAAGAAGTAAGGTTAAGAAGAGGTGGGCAACATACCTGTACTGTTATTTCCGACACAGCAAACTTCTGGCCTTGACATGCCTCGGCTCCTGCTGCTGTCGACGCGGTGGCGGTCGTGGCGACTTTCACTTTTAGGTAACGTCTGGTTATTATTTATTTAAGTATCAGAATTGGCATGCTGTTTTTATTATTATCATTGTTGAAAAAGAAAAGAATCTTCAGAACCAAATAAGTTCCACCTAAGTAGGTACTGATTATTATGGATCACCAAGTGATAGGTAAAACATGAAACATTCTGGAAAAGACCTTAATGATTTATCAAGAAAGAAATTGTGGGCTGATGACAAAACCGGGACAAAACCTTTATATAGAAACATGATTGAAAATAAGTAAATAAGCTGAATAACCAAACTGAGGGTGTATACATGAAGGGATAGATTGAATGGTGAGTTGTCGCAACTGTACTGACCTCTTTGATCTTCTGTAATAATTAAATGTTCTGAGATCTTAGTTGATGTGCTTATAGCGACAAATTGTTTTTGTTAGTATCAACATTTACTGATTGTGTGCAAACTTCACAGCTAACTACTGGACTGGGGCCTGTCGTGAGCAAGTATCACGCAATCTAAGACTATCATGAAAAGCAAGGTGAAGTCCTTCCTAGTGAAGAAGGCTAACCCGGCTCCAGTTGATATTAGCGAGTGGATCAACACACCCCATCCACAGATAAGTCTAACCGACCGTATATAACTCGTAGTCAAAATGAAACATACATAATATTCCATAGAAGTTAACTCTATTATCTAGGGCTGCAGTAGATATTATTACATGATTGAATACATATAATGAGAAATTCCTATTTAACCTATAGGTAAGTCTGTCTATAACAAAAATTTGCTCAATTATATGATATGAAGCAACATATATCCTGCTTGATCAGCAGTACAATTATTTACTATTTAGCTCTCTTTATCTATTAGCCGCTCTGGCTAGTAGAGCCCCATAACCAGATAAACTTTTGATTTCAGATATACATAAAAATACCTACCTACTTTGTTACCAGCGACAGACTTGCTGCAATTACATCTAGCTATCATAAAATAATTATGAAAACTAATTGTTCATTTGAGGATGACAGACTATCTCACTGAAACCACACAATATTTAGTACCTTAACAATCAGAGAGCAATAAGCACAATGTGCAGAGAGTGACTGTATATTTAAGATAACCGCAAAAATCAAATTTTAGAAACTTCAATAAGCATTTTGGTTGAAAGTATATTTTGTTTGACAAAGCCTTCAGAGGTATGTACCTACACTATTTGCAATGATGAACCAAATACCTTTATACTTATGATTATTTAAGATACTGCCTAGTTGTCATATTGTGTTCCTTTATAAAGGAACTTGTGTGTCCTGAAAATTTTGATTGACAGGTTTGACTACTTCGCACATAACTATGCTTCAGTGTCACTCCATAAATACAACTATGAAGTAACCAAATATATACTATGAAAAACGCACCAGTTACCTGCATTTCCCAGCACAAGCAAATCTAATGAGAATAAGAATTCTTTTCAAAATATGGGCATTCAGGGCCCTACTACTTAGATAAATTATGTCAGCAATTTGAGCAAGATGTTCCAAAATGGCATCAATTAATAATCAAGTGATCAAGAGAATAATACCTAAATTACATAAACATACTTAGCTGAGGAAAGGTACGTCAAACACTTGTGTTGTACATTTAGCCAAGGCTATGTCAAGTCATTGATTGATCACGGTTTCTATATATGATAGGAACCAAGCTAATAAGATTAATCTATCAGATTGACCTCCCAAGATTTAATTAAACCTACTGTAAACTTATTATGCTGTAATGGATTAAACAAGGAACCCAAACGAGGTCAGACTACTAGTCGACTTCCAGACACCATTACATCTGCCAAATGGTACGATTTTTTTTATTTTTATTAACATTTTATTATAAATTTAAAATACATATTTGTATTCTTAACTATTAGATTTTACTGCTTACATTTCTTTATGCTTAAAACCTCAAGAAAGTGGGCAGTTTTATTAATTTTGATTAATTTTCTTAAAGCTTTTTTGCATACCTTCCTATGCATTTGTGTAGGTTGCTGTGCTAGCCTCTATAATCAAACTTTTTTTCTCTATCTGTTTAGGAGCAGGCTATTTTGGACATGATATAGCAGACTCTATAAACTGCCCAGCGGAGGTCTATTAATAAACCGAATATGGTTAACTCTGGCAAGTTCGAATATAACATTAACCAAAAAGTTGCACAATAGTGCTTCTAAGTAATGCTGTATTGTTCAAAGCGATATTAATAATTTTATCCTAATCTATTATAAGGCCTGATATGGAGCTATAATTGAATTGATGCGAATTTCACCATGGAAGGATCTAGTAGAGTGACTTGCAAGACTTGAATAATTACAAGTTAATTACTGCATAAGTTGCCTTCAATATACTAACATACAATACAGCGAGCACAATGTTATATCGATACCAATAGCAATTTTCAGCGACATTTTTACCAAAGAATCATTGAGGTAACCGACTGCCGTCATTTAACCTAAATTGATGCAAAAAGAGAAATTTAAACCAACTGTACAATAGTTACAACTTGTTATTCACAAGTAAATGAATAAGGTATAGCTGTCCACGCACAATCTAAAGGTTTCGAGAACATTTTAATTTGATGACTGTCTACGTACTCGAGCGTAGTAATAATAAGCGGTAAAATCTTTGCATCCTTACAGCCTCTGAATTAATCTGGTAGGTACGTTTAAATCTTTTTTCTTCTGACTGCGCGGTTGCTGATTTTTGTAACTTTGGTATGTCAATTTGTCAGGTAAAACACCAAGAGTAACTACAGGCGCCGATGTGACGCTGACAAGCAATTAGACACCATGTTCTTTAACTACACTACGTGACATCTACTGTTTCTCCAACCATCGCCGGTCGGGAGAAGCGGCTCAACCAAACCAACCGGCGCGTGTCAAGTTCACGTGTTCTGCCTACTAATTGCAATACATCAGTTGGGTCACTCTTAACTTGACCGACGACGTGAATTCCGGGATCGCGATCTGTCTCTTATGTAAAACGGGTATGTCAATAGCGGCCGTCAATCTTCCGGCTTTCTACCTGCTGCTTAACTACCAGTCATCGGTTCTCAGACTCAGTAAAATTCAGTGAGATCCGTCATGCGGTATTTGCAGGTACTCTAATTTATTTTCTGAATAACTTGACTGCGCGACCTAGCGTCGTCAGTTGACGTGTTAACTCTGCTCCCTTAGTTGACAGCACTGCGTGGCCTCTCCACGTATCCTCAATACCTACTCGCCAACTGAGCTCTTCGCGTATCGTCAACAATCGATGACAACGTGGCCTCTTCGGGTAACTTCAATGCTCGTTGACTACGTGACCTCTTCGCGTATCGTCAATGCTCGCTGACTACGAGGCCTCTTCCCATACCGTCAACACGCGGTGACTGTGTTCTTTCCTAGGTAGTCAAGCCTATCTAACGACGTGTCTTCGTGTCGTCAATGATCCTTGACTACGTGTCTTCGTGTCGTCAATGTTCGTTGACTACGTGTCTTCGTGTCGACAATGCTCGTTGACTACGCGTGCCTTCGTGTCGACAATGCTCGTTGACTTCGTGTCGTCAATGCTCGTTGACTGCGTGTCTTCGTGTCGTCAATGTTCGCTGACGACGTGACCTGCGCGTGTCGTCAATGCTCGCTGACGGCGTGATCTTCGCGTATCGTCAATGCTCGTTGACTACGTGATCACCGCGTATCGTCAATGCTCGCTGTCGACGTGACCTCGTGTCGTCAATGTTCGCTGACGACGTGACCTGCGCGTTTCGTCAATGCTCGCTGACGACAAGATCTCCGTGAATCGTCAATGCTCGCTGACTACGTGACCTCCGCGTATCGTCAGTGCTCGCAGACGACGTGCCCTCCGCTTGTCGCCAATGCTTGTTGACAACGTGACCCTCGCGAATCGTCAATGATCGCTGACCTCGTGACTTCTCCGATCCACCAAAGCTCATTAACCAAGATGCGTTCGCAAGTCGCCAATGCTCACTGACAACGTACTCTCTTCGTGTCGTCAATGCTCGTTGACCATATGACCTCAACGTTTCGTCAATGTTCGCTGACGATGCGGCAACTGCGCGTCGTCAGTGCTCGTTGACAGCGTGATTTCGTGTGTCGTCAATGCTCACTGACGCGTGTTTGTTTTTACCCGACTGCCGAAGGAGGGTAATGTGTTTTATCTCAATGGTGACTTAAACACCTATTCACTTATCTAGCCTTTACCGTTATGTATGTTGCATCCTGCCTGCCATGCGCAACCCTTTCTATAAAAGTAATGCCATTCCACACTCGACTCCTGCTACCCGTTTCCATTTCCTCAATTTCCGTATACTAGGCCAAATGGGCAGTGCAGTTTCCTTCCCTAGAAGTTAGAATGGCTGCTCTCTAAAAGGGAACGTGGGCCTCCGGTCAACGCAACGGGGAGAACGCTTCGGCCGCCTGGTGCTGCACTTGATAGCAGCGAAGCTTCTGATGCCTGCAGCCAGCGTGCCCAGCGGGCTCCGTTAGTACTGAATCCCTGCTTGGATCGTCTGCACTCGCGTTTGCTGCGTCCAACCTACCACGTTTTGCCCGTATGGTTTTACAGACGGCTTCGGTTTATCGCAAATGTTTCGGGTATGTTAACTTCATTCTCAATTATGCCGTTGCCTGTCGAGTGACCTGGCGCCTGTCTACATGACTCCTCTAATTTTGCCGTAGGTATTTGGCTCATCAACTTCGTGCAACCTGTACACCCGGCTGCACTGCCGCTAGCAGCGCGCTGTCGCCGGGAAGCTACAAGGATGCACGTACAGGCAGAGCGGTCTTTACGGCGAGCTGTCTGGTCATCGTGGGTGCTCGTATCGCCCCACGCTTCTCGTAAACTACGCACTTGCTCCAGGCAGCTACCGGCACTCGTTCGAGTAGCGACGATGCGCATCCTATCGGCCAGCCGCCTGGTCATCCTGGGTGCTCGTGTCGCCATACCCCGCTCGCAAACTGCGTGCGTGCCTTCTCCAGGCAGCCAACCACAGCTGAACGTATCACCACGCGATCGTCGTGTCATTCCTGCCCGGCGCGCCTTCACCGGCTCCGGGCCAGTGATCGTGTCAGAGCGTCATTCCAACAATCAGCCGAGCCATCTCTCCGGCCATCGACGTGGTCATCAAGGGTGCTCGTGTCACTTCGCGTGGCTCGCTATCAGCGCGCCTTCTCCGGTCTGCCACCGGAGGTGCAACAGTAGCCTCATTCATCGGCCAGCCGCCTGGTCATCGTGGGTGCTCGTGTCGCCTCGCGTGGCTCGCTAACGGCGCGCTTTGGTCAGCCACTAGTGGCGCTCGCATCAGTGGCATCACTCAGCGGCCGGCCAGCCGCCTGGTCTACGTGGGTGCTCGTGCCACCTCGCGTGGCTCGCTAACAGCGCGCCTTCTCCGGTCAGCCACCGGCGGCGCTCGCATCGGTTGTCATCCATCGGCCAGCCGCCTGGACATCAAGGATGCTCGTGTCACGTCGCGTGGCTCACTAACAGCGCGCCTTCTCCCTTCAGTCAGTAACAGGTGAACGTGCTAGCAGCACCATCACATCGGCCAGCCGCCTGGTCATCGTGGGTGCTCGTGTCGCTTCGCGTGGCTCGCTAACGGCGCGCCTTCTCCGGTCAGCCACTAGTGGCGCTCGCATCAGTGGCATCACTCAACGTCCAGCCGCCTGGTCATCGTAGGTGCTCGGGTCACCTCGCGTGGCTCGCTAACAGCGCGCCTTCTTCGGTCAGCCACCGGCGGCGCTCGCATCAGTTGTCATCCATCGGCAAGCCGCCTGGACATCACGGGTGCTCGTGTCACCTCGCGTGGCTCACTAACAGAGCGCCTTCTCCCTTCAGTCAGTAACAGGTGAACGTGCTAGCAGCACCATCCGAACGGTCAGCCGAGCCATCACATCGGCCAGCCATCAGGTCGTCGCGCGTGCCCTCGTGTCAGCCACCGAGATTTGCATACTACGCGACTCCTTCGGCCAGCCAACTTCAGGTGAACGTGACAGCAGCGCGTTGCTACGCCTGGTCAACGTGCCACTTCTGCACGGCTTGCAAACTGCGCGCCTCTACGTCAGTCACCGCAGCTCGTGTCTCCAAACCACAACTTGACGCGGCCAGCAGCGCGGTGTCGCTGCAGCAGTGGTTCCAGCCACCCGGTTCGCGTGCCACTTCTGCAGCGCGGTGTTTTATGAAGAGGTACCAGCAGCCTCTCGTCGCGTCACTTTTGCGCTGCTCGAAGACTGCACGCACCCGAAAAGTCCCCGAGATTCGTGATTCGTCTGCTCGGCTCGCTGACTGCAAACCTACTCCGGTCAGCCAGCATTGGCAGCAACAGTACCAGCTGCCTGGTCATCGCGTGTCATCTACCGGGGCTAGCAAAATGCGCGTATTCTCGCAGCTCGGGACAGCCTAAGGCGCTCGTGTCGCTCCGTGGCTCGCTGTCTGCGCGACTTCGACTTACTCGGCCAGCCTGTGGCGCTCGTGTCGCTCCGTGGCTCGCTGTCTGCGCGACTTCTCCGGCCAGCCTGTGTCGCTCCGTGGCTCGCTAACTGCGGGACTTCCCCGGCCAGCTTGTGTCGCTCCGTAGCGCGCTGGCTGCGCGTCTTCTCCGGCCAGCCAGCCTCAGGTGAAAGTGTCAGCAGCACGTTGCTACAGCGGTAGGAGCCCCCTGGTCGTCGTGACACTTCTGCGCGCCTCTACGGTCAGACAACAGAATTGTCTCCGCCGCCGGGCTCGCTGACTGCGCACCGTTCCTCGCAATCAACCTCAAGTGAACGTGTCAGCCTTTGGCGCTCGATGTCGGCACGCTGCTTCTCCGCCGGGCTCGTGTGGCCTGTGGGGCTCGTGTCGCCCCGTGGTTCGCTGACTGCGCGAGTTCTCCGGCCAGTCTGTGGCGCTCGTGTCGCCCCGTGGCTCGCTGACTGCGCGGGCTCTTGTCAGCCTGTGGCGCTCGTGTTGCCCGTGGCTCGCAAACTGCGCGAGGTCGGTTGCGCTCGTGTTGCCCCGTGGCTCGCTGACTGCGCGAGCTCTCCGGCCAACATGTGGCGCTCGTTTTGCCCCGTGACTCGCTTACTGCGCGAGTTCTCCGGCCAGCCTGTGGCGCTCGTGTTGCCCGATGGCTCGCAAACTGCGCGAGTTCGGTGGCGCTCGTGTTGCCCCGTGACTCGCTGACTGCGCGAGCTCTCCGGCCAACCTGTGGCGGTCGTGTGGCCCCGTGGCTTGCTGATTGCGACTGCGCGACTGTTCCGGTCAAGTCTTTTCGCTGTGTGCTACTGCGCCTGATCAAATCTGCAGTGTTTGTGCCTCTACACCGGTCGGCAGCTGACTGGGTTCGGTATGTTTCTTTTGCCTACTAGACATTAGACAAATATCATATCTTTTGCAGATTTATCCCAGGATGTTATATATTGAAACTTCGTGTTGGACAAAATATCAGAAATATCGGCTATTTCAAACACTTTAAAAACCGTAGACCAATCTGAAAATTTGTTAAATATGGAGCTATATAAAGGAAAAAAAGTATTATCGGAACTGGAATTTGAAAACATCAAAATCTTAGATCGATGTTATAGGCTGCAGTACATACCTATTTACTTATCTTCCAAAATGTAAACAACACAATTCGCCTCTATGTAGAATCGGTAAGTTCGCTATAAATGCTTCTTTTCAGCAACACACATAATAACTAAATAAGGTCAGGAAAGTTATACAAATGCGGATTCTCGAAATTATTGGGCGAAGACTGAGATATTTTGAAAAGTACGGCCTTAAATATAATTTATACGCAATTATATGCCAACAATACAATTGTATGACGAAGTCAGATACCTTCTGAAAACGAAAATGAACAGCGAAAAACAGACGCACACAAATTTGATAAGCAAGGTAGGAAATACGAATACCTATGATTGTAGTTTCCTATTTAACTCAGCCTGAATTCGTGTTGAATGTTAGTATCTAGGCTTAATGCGTATTGTCGACAGGTCACCTCAATATGGCAAAGGTAACAAACAGGTTGATTAATACTGGTATTATTGACATTATTTGTTTTATGCTAACAATTATGTAGCTTGGGATGAATTGGTATTAGGTGTGCATTACGTTGTTGACAGATGTAGACTAGAGCGCCGCACCCAGGTTTCAGATGCATGTAGGTTCTAAATACATATTTAAGCTAATACCAAAGCAAGTAAGTAACTCGTGTTTCATGTAATGCTTACTACGCTAGGATCCTAATTTATATTGTTAACAGATTTTCGGGTGCAGAGGCAAATAGAAAATGGATACATTTTTTCATAACTCTGCAGTAAAGCAGTAATTAAGAGGGTAAAACAAAACATCGAAATATGAGCGTTACTATGTTTTAAAATGTTAAGCCTACTATTGTATAACAATGAATTGTGTTCGTGCATAATTATGAGTTGTTAACAGATTGAGTCTTGAGTGTGAGCTGCAAAACTTAATACTAACTGGTATGTAGTAAAAAGCAATTTATTAAAATGATATAATTAGGATAGGTCGTTAATCCATATTGTTAACAGATTGTGACTTTTCTTTGATCAAAAGCCCGATTAAGACTGCATGGCATCATGTGTAAAAACTTTGGAACCACATAGTTATGTAAGTAAGTGCATGTGCAAACAAACGTACAGACATGAGAGTATTGAAGTAATGTAACATGTTCTGATGATATATATGACTAGAATGGTATCCATATAACAAAATTGGCTATAATATAACAATGATCTTGATTGTTGTGCATATAACAATGTTATTATCCGGTATTAATCAAGCACCAATTAAAGAAACAACAATCTAAGAGGTAATATTTTTTGTTATTAAGTACTATTTCTATTGGTAACATACTAGGATAGGTTCGTAACTTATATTGTTAACAGATGAAGACTAGAAGCCCGAGAGCATACCGAACAGCTTGCATCATGTGAACAATGGTGTGGAGCGACTGTATCCGTGTATGTAAAACACAACTTATCAATTTTACTGATTTTTATAACAGTATTACTATTCACTAGTTCTAAACTAGCAATATTGTGTTGGTGCTTAACAAAACGTTGTTAACAGATAACCGAGCGTGTGATACAAGCCGGAACACAGGGAGGTAACATTTTTTCTTCCTATACCTAGGATAGGCTCGTAACTCGTTATTATCGACAGGTGAGGAATCGCGTGCCTGACTCAACCAAGATGACGCCTTTCCTCATACGTTAAAGATATCTCTACCACCATTGTACCTACGCAAAACGAAGTAGGTACCTACCTATTTGACATTTTACGATGATTGATAGAATGGAACATATATAACTAAATTTGGTCATTTATGGTGGTGCATGTACAAATGTTATTAACATACCATGCTTGTGCTGCACCTATTAAAAACAGGAGGTAATAAATTATTTAATGTATTTTTTAATCCAATTGCTATTATTGTATATTAGCGGCTAACTAGCATAGATATAAGTCTCGTAATAAGTATTGTTGACAGAATGTCGTTGGTAGTATGTCGGACACCACGGCAAAGCCATATAGCGCCTTAAAAATTGGATTAGCACTAGTCGGTACAAAAATACGGACTCTGATGCACGGGAAGAAAAAGGGAGGTAACAATTTATCTATGCTATTCCATAAAATAGGACATTATATGTCCATAACCAGTATTTTTAACAGATTTCGTTGTCCTGCTTGCACACACCTTGCGGCTTTAACCTACACCCAGAAACGTTTTCTTGAATGCCGCTTAAATGTTGATATCGCAGAGAAAACAAGACCCCTCATTGGATGAGGTTCGGTAGGCGCATTAGTGTTGTAAGCACACTTCGCATGAACAAGCCTTGGTTCGAGGTAGGTAAAGCTGCATTATAAAATGTGGACTTATTTGGCCTACGTGTTCTATTGTACTTAGGTACTTAATATCTTACGCAATTTGTATGTCTCTTGTGTTTTTTTAATTATGATACCTGTCTAGATGTAATTAGATTAGTCGCATAATTCATGTTGTCAACAGATAGAAATCGAGTGCAATAGTTTTGGCCTTAGAGGATGGTGCATGACTAGATGCATAATCGTGAAAATATGCTTGCGTATGAACGCGACACATTGTAACTAATTGCGGAATTATGGACTGTGCGTGTGAATTATATGAACTTATGCTGCATTGGTAATGGCACATGTGTAAAGTAGTTTGCAATAAATTAGAAATATCGATAAAGAAATTACAAAAAATCAGCCACATCAGAGGATGAAGATAGGTAGGTGCAAAAATAAGCGTTGTTTCAGATTCTACTTATCGAAAAGGAGTAAAATACTTCACAAATGCTATAAACCTCGCTTAGCTTCGATCCGTCCGTAACAAATATTTTTAACAAATTTCAACAACTCAAACCCGAAGCGAAACGAAAAAACAACGCAAACATCATACCTTTAAGATAAAATAAGAGGCTGAAGTCATTAGAAAACCAATGTAAGGAAAAATCGCTGGTATGTGCGTTTAATATTACTCTGTTACTTTTATATTATTATGCTCTTCAAAGAACCCGAGTAAGGTAACGCAATTGAATAAACTTCAAAATGTGTTATGCATGCGTAGATAGTTTGGATGGGTGCATAATAAATATTTTTAACAGATCTCGACCAAAGACTCGCTCGAGACGACGTCGCAAGTAGTTGGCACGATGTGTCCCTCGTCACCAATCACCTGATCGAAGCATGTAATGTACAATTCCTATCAAAATCATTGGTTTATCTCTATTAGAACTACTGGAGTATGTACAAGGTGGGTAGGAGCACTTTTTTGTGTTTTGCAGATTTTCACAGAGCCTGCCGTGGTAGAAATAACATTGATATACTTCTCGCCAAACTACGATGGCTGCGCGGTAGAAGGTACCTAAATTGCTTAAAAAACAGCACCACGCTGTGCTTTGCGCATCGGAAAGCGAACTTCAGGACGGCCAAGAAGTGTGGCTTGAACTATACATGGAATGACAAGTAGATGAAATGCTTGGATGTATTCACAAGAGTGCAGTTGTATGTCCTAACTAGTTTCATCCATTGCTGCTTGGTTGAGAGAATAGCGCTGTGTAGATAAAATTGCATTGAATGCGAGCAATCACTGCAAGTAATAATAGCAAAGGTAAAATAACACCATTAAAATTTATATTTTTTGTAACTAAATGTTTTTGAGAATAGCTAGCTAGCAATATAAAGCTGCTGCATAGGTACATACCTACCTAATAAGTATTGTTGACAGGTTCTTCACTCGTACCTACAGTGCAAGATTGAACACCGCTCATTAGGTAATGGTTTTGAGTGCTTCTTTTACTAGAATAACTAGGATAGGGCAGTAACGAGAATTGTTGACAGGTATCCATAGGAAATTGATTTTATGAAGTGAGGTGGCTTGACACTCCCAAGAATATCATCGCTGCAAGGTTTTCCGCACCAAAAGCTGTATGTAATCTGATTATAAAAGTAGATATACCTATCTAAATGGGATGTTACTCCGGATATAGATGAAAGTAAGTGCTTATTCAAGTGTTGTTGACAAATTTTCGCCTATGATCGCGAATAGGAGACCACACCACGAATGGTAACTACATTCATCTTTTACAAAAGAAATTTTGCGCTTGCTATAAAACTCTCATGGTATCTACATGAATGGCGAATACCTCCTGGTAAGAGAATCCTTATATCTATGCCTGAGACCCCGAGAGTCGCCTCAGACATCAGAAGGGAATTACATAAAGTATTTTGGAGCAGCAGTATGTAACAATCCTTTTTTTAAATATTATTATAATAAACCAGACTTCACTGATGGTGAATGTTGTGGTAGGTGCATAATCATGTGTTGTTGACAGAATACCATACAGGGAGCAATGCGTGACAGAACACAACAATCTGGTAACTACGAAAAATATGTGATGTGCTTGGCGTTGGCATGTATAGGGACATAATAAGTATCCGTTACAGAAAACCAGTACCCGAGATAACTTGATAGAGGCTCGACGAACGCAATTACTTCATTCGAGACCAAATTATCTGGATTCAAGTATGGCAAACAATGAATTTCAATAAAATGTAGAGTAAATGAAGGAGCAACGTGCTAGCGCAACAAAAGCATCGCGTGCTTACGGTAACGTTCAATAATCTTTGCATCAATCTCTACACGTATTAATAAAAATAATTTGGTTGTATAATTCAAATGCACGACATTTGGTATTACAATAATGTATGTTTGATTACTGCGATTTTGACGTGTGTTGAAGAATAATGGCACCTTTAGATCGAATATTTCTATCAACAGTAGCTAAAACATAACACCGATCAACAAATTCTTATGCTCAACGTCAGCTTCGCTGAATTGTGGATTTGTGGGTAGATGTATGTATTGTTGATAGATTTATCAGGAATTTGTCGAGTCAAAGCAGCATAAGGTAACTTCAAATAATGTATTTATGTAAGCTAAGAAATTCCCGTAATAAGGTATTGTTGACAGATCATATTATTGTGAATAAGACAACTGGGCGGCGGAAGAGCGAACCGTACGTAAAGCATAGTCAATAATGGACATAATTACCACAACGCAAACGTTATTGATATCAAGCGGCTCTAGGAATCGGCAAGTAAAAGGCACTTTACCTACAATAACTTTAATAATAAATTTGGTAGGTTCGTAATGAGAATTGTCAACAGACATCCAGAACGGACAAAGGAATTTAGCATCAGTATGTAAAACGTTAGCCAATTATGGTCAGGGAAGCCAGATGACTTCTACAGATTTGGCACGACATCATTTTGAAAGAGGTAACGATGTTTAGAGAACGTACTGTACAATGTGTAAGTTATAACGCATGCCACATGACTCATTTGGTGTTTGCAACACAAATGCTAACTGTTAAGTAAGAATCTGCATGTTTCGAGGCAACACCACAACACATGATATGGAATGAAGTCTTTTTTAATACCAGTCTTCATACGTGAAAAATAACTGAAAACGTTAGACACCGTCACTGGTGCACTGCTTATACATAATTTGTCAACAGGTTCATCGGTTGTACAGGATACTCCACTTCACTATGGGTAGAATTATCATTTCTTTAAATAACTAGGATATGTTCGTAAAAGCTATTGTTAACAGATTAGCGTCTGTGAACGTCCCAACAACGTAACAAGGAATCATGTTCAAGACAACCTGGCAAAATGTCAACACTGCAATCGCAAGAGCAACGGATGCAGCTATACCTAATGACAGCCTGAAAGCACCTGCAGATTAGTGTTTGGTAGGTGTTTCATAAAATATTGTTGACAGGAGATTATAACAGAACGCGTAGAAGTAACTATATAAAACTTGGATTGATGCTATAACTTCAAGGAAAGCAGATATCGTGGTGAGCTCTTTAGTGTACATAAATTGTAAGCACACCCAACAGACGAAGAAATGGTAATACCTACCTACACAGAAATGTACTGGTTTCAGAGGTAATAAACGATTATAAGTCTCGATAAAATTACAAGGATAGGATAGGATCTTAACCAATATTGTTGACAGATAGTGATTGTGATAATGACAATCGTTCGTGAGTGAAAGTGGTATAGCTTAAAACCGAGAATGTGGACTCAAAACACAGGGCAGAAAAAGTTGGTGCAAATCGGCAAAAAATTAAAGTAAGGTAACAAAATGCGGTAGATGAAATATCTAGGATAGAATCGTAATTAAGTTTGTTGACAGTCCACGCGGGAACAGCGCTGAAAACTTCACGGAGAAGTTGCATAGAGCAGTCCAGAACGTGAAAGAAGATTAAAACAATACAGGTGAAATTATGTAGGAGCCTAATAAAGTATTGTTAACAGATGCTCACTCATTCATGGCTGGAGCAAGGACACCCTTGAAGAATACAGCTACAGAAAAAGGAATTGCAAGGTCCGTAATAAACTATTGTTGACAGATGAGAATTATCTGCAAAACGAGATTGGTTCTACTGCACCAGGCGACTTGCAGGGCAGTTCAGTAGCTGCATAAGAAGAGAAGACTTCTTATTGGTATGTACATAATAGAGTGTTGTTGACAGATATTTTGACCCCGAATGCAAAAGATGGAAAATTTGAAGTGTAAGCTGTACATGAAGGGTAAAAATCTAAGATTACTTACAAGAATCAAGATGGAAGTGATGAAAATAACAATCAAAACAGAGAAAGCTGAAAACGCAAGTGATAAGATAAAGGTCAAGAACCAAAATGAAAACTGAAATCAAGAAGACGTAAATAAGGCAAACATAATGTTAACAACAAAGTTAAAAACAATGTTCAAAGACAAACATTAAAGAAGATGAAATACCGACAAGAAGCAGAAAAACGGGATAGCGACATTAAGACTACACAGACGAGGAGCAGAAGATCAACAAGGAGACAACGCGGACGAGGAGCAGAAGATCAACGAGAGGACGAAGCGAACGAGAAGCAGAAGCAGAAGATTATCATGAACACGACTGACGAGGAGCAGAAGATTATCATGAAGACGACTGACGAGGAGCAGAAGATTATCATGAAGACGACTGACGAGGAGCAGAAGATTATCATGAAGACGACGGACGGGGAGCAGAAGATCAACAAGAAGACGACACAGACGAGGAGCACAAGATTATCATGAAGACGACGGACGAGGAGCAGAAGATTATCATGAAGACGACGGACGAGGAGCAGAAGATCAACAAGAAGACGACACAGACGAGGAGCAGAAGATTATCATGAAGACGACACGGACGAGGAGTAGATTTTCATCAAGAAGACGATGCGAACGAGGAGCAGAATGTTAACAAGAAGACGACACGGACGAGGAGAAGACGATCAACAAGAAGACGACACAGACGAGGAGCAGAACATTAACAAGAAGACGACACAGACGAGGAGTAGATGTTCATAAAGAAGACGACACGGACGAGGAGCAGAAGATCAACAAGATGGCGACGCGGACGAGGAGCAGAAGATTATCATGAAGACGACGGACGAGGAGCAGAAGATCAACAAGATGGCGACGCGGACGAGGAGCAGAAGATTATCATGAAGACGACGGACGAGGAGCAGAAGATCAACAAGAAGACGACACAGACGAGGAGTAGATGTTCATAAAGAAGACGACACGGACGAGGAGCAGAAGATCAACAAGATGGCGACGCGGACGAGGAGCAGAAGATCATCAAGAAGACGACAGAAGAAGACGACACGGACGAGGAGCAGATCAACACGAAGACGACGCGGACGAGGAGCAGAAGATCTACAAGAAGACGACGCGGATGAGGAGCATAAGATCAACAAGAAGGCGACGCGGACGAGTAGAAGATCAACATGAAGACGACGCGGACGAGGAGCAGAAGATCATCAAGAAGACGACGCGGACGAGGAGCAGAAGATCATCAAGAAGACGACGCGGACGAGGAGCAGAAGATCATCAAGAAGTCGACACGGACGAGGAGCAGAAGATCTATAAGAAGACTACACAGACGAGGAGGAAGAAGCAGAAGAACTGCGAGAGGAAGACGGAAAATATTTGCGAACGTGAAACAGGTAATTGAATTATCACAAACTATTTGATCATCAGAAGTAATATTATATTTTGTTTATTCAATTTGAATCGCATCTTTCGCTCATATACAATGTTTTTTTTTAAGGAAATTATTGACTACATCGAGGAGATGCAGTGGATGAATGTGGGCTGCGACAACAAGAAGATGGAAGAACATTATGAAGGCGACACTGGAGCAGGCGCAAAACAACGAGTTGAATCCATGGTAATTATATAAATGTCAATTTCATTTACCACTCGAAGGGCGAATTATTCAATTAAGAGGACAACAAGCAAATTGGTAAACAGAATATAGGTAATGAGAAATCTACAGTGTAGATAAGGTATGTTAAGTTCTATGTAAAAACCTTACACTACTAGAAAAGCCTGAGCGAAGACAATTGACTTAGAAAATTGAAACGAAACTAGGAAGAAAGGATCATGAGGTTAATAAGTCTACTAACATTGGAACGAGCTTGAGAGCTTAGCATTTGTTTCTAATGGATACAGCAGACCAGGTGACAATAAGTGGCTGCGATCGGCACAGACGAGCTGTAGATAACATTTGACAACGCATCGATGAACACGCTTATGAGGTAATAACACTACACTAAAAACCCTTTGGCACTGGCATAAGTGACGACTGAAGTTGAGGTGACCTATTGTTGGACAAACCGGAGGCAATAAGAAGGAATAAATGGTAGCAGGTAACACTTAAACATTTGCAACGCGAAAAACATTAACATAAATTAGGATGGCAATACGACACAGACGAGGAGCAGAAGATAAACAAGACGACGACACGGACGAGGAGCAGAAGATCTACAAGAAGACGACGCGGACGAGGAGCAGAAGATCATCAAGAAGACGACACGGACGAGGAGCAGAAGATCTACTAGAAGACGACACGGACGAGGAGCAGAAGATCTACAAGAAGACGACGCGGACGAGGAGCAGAAGATCATCAAGAAGACGACACAGACGAGGAGCAGAAGATCTACATGAAGACGACACGGACGAGGAGCAGAAGATCTACATGAAGACGACGCGGACGAGGAGCAGAAGATCATCAAGAAGACGACACGGACGAGGAGCAGATCAACACGAAGACGACGCGGACGAGGAGCAGAAGATCATCAAGAAGACGACACGGACGAGGAGCAGAAGATAGAAGACGACGCGGATCATGTTAGAACAATGCATCAGAAATTGTAACAGGTAATGGCAATTGGAATGCAATTGGAATTAACATGATAACCAGAAGTAATATTTATTGAGTTAAATAGAGCAACACTTACATCTGTTTTTTTATCTTACAGGAAATTACATCATCAAAAAGACGTCACGGACGAGGAGCAGAAGATCTACGAGAAGAAGACGCGGATCATGTTCGAACAAAGCATCAGAACGTTTAACAGGTAATGGCAAATGGAATTAACATGATAACCGGAAGTAATACTTATTGAGTTAAATAGAGCATCACTTACATCTGTTTTTTTATTTTACAGGAAATCTTATACATCGCAGACAAGGAGCAGAAGACGAACACTAAGAGGACGGGCAATTGTACTTGTTATAAAATCAAGGACTGGAAATAATTGAATAAATACGCATAATAAGCAACCCCTAAAACGGCAGAAAATAAAGATGGCTCAGCAAGGTATCTTGACAATATTTTTAATAACCAACTCATGACGTAATTTGAATCTTTGCAAGATCCAATTCTTTCTACCTTCACCACCTAAACCACCCATAATAAATGTCCTCCAATTTGTGTTTTCCAGATTCATCTGGTAGCAGAGAAGACAATGAAGACGAACCAGTCGGCGGAGAAGGTGACGACGGACTAGGTGTCGAAGAAGATGAAGATGGGGACCGAGCGGCAAAGAAGAACCAGGCGGCAAAGAACATGAAGAAGGACCAGGCGGCGAAGAAGATGAAGACTGACCAGGCGGCGAAGAAGATGAAGACTGACCAGGCGGCGAAGAAGATGAAGATTGTATAAATAATAATAATAAATATGTATTGTAATATGTGTGTTTCTTTTTTACAATTAATTTAAAGGCAAAATTAGTCCGATATATACAGATCATTCAAACCAGTTGCTTTTAGAACACCCATTGACTCAAAATGTTCATAATTTATATGGAACCAGGTTTTGCTCCCGACTTCGTATTATTTTTATATGGCGCAAAATAAAGTGTGGGACGCCTTGCTTTTTTCCACCATACAACGTGTGGCTCACTCTGGCTTGGCCACCGTGAGGGATTTTAATTTTGATAACACAAATATTCTACCTGATATCAGAATGGCTGGTGTATTAAAAATCTGAACAAATTACCTACTATCTGAGTGTGAAATGCCTACCGTAGCAATGTACGCTATCATATTAAAAGCATAACCAGATGCTATCAACGGTTAAAGAGTTATTATAAAATAAAATTTCTCCACATTTAGCAATTTTATTAGTAACAAGTTGTGTCTACGTAATACGTTGCTATGTCTAAACTAAAGGGATTTCTTGTGTGAACAAATGTCCATATTGGCCATGCGATATGCGTGAGAGAAATGTACGAGCAATGTACCGAATGTACGTAAAATTTGAAGCAATGTACTATTTTAAAACCGCAGTTTTTAGAAAATATATTTGAGCCGCCAACCTGATGTTGGAATGGCGGGGGTATATACAAAATCTGAATAAATTACCAACTGCTGATTGTGACATGCCTACCGTAGCAATGTACGACCAATGTTCGTTATGAGTGCATTATTCCAGCCAGATAATGTCGAAAATAGTCATCTAAGTGCAATAGACAATTAGTTATACAGCTTCTGTAATTGGTAAGCAGATTTTTAAATTTGGTAAGGTGATAGTTTTTAAATTATTTGATAAAAACGGTTCCGGCTGGAGTAACGTTACCGCAGCCAGATCTTACTATTTTATACATGTTAGTTAGTTAGATTAAGGTAAGTAGGTACCTATATGAAGAATGGCATAGTGGACACTTACTTTAAGCAATTTAAAATTTATTTAAACATAAATCAAACTAACTGCATTCGTGACTGTACCAACTTTTAAGGACAAATTATGCTAATAATTTTAGAAGGGTGGTAAAATGTATTGCGTGGCCGCTTTTTTATAACATTCTAGATTTGGTCGAGTTACCATTCATAAATATGTTTTTTCGATTATCTCGTTAATTAATTAGTGTACAAGTCTGAAATTTCACAGGTATATAATTGGACTATATATCTAATTATTGATATAAGATTCAGTTACCACAACTACAGATAAATCGGTTAATCGGTCTTCAAATAACTCAGCTGAGCGCCGTGGCCGAAACAAATTGAACTTTCATCATAACTTTTTAATTACATATAGGATATTAATTAAACTTCAGTACCATTTATACGTGGGACACTCAGAAAGTTTTGCGAAACTAAAAAAAATTGTTCTATACGTACATATATTTTTATTAAATCTTTTCAAAGTACTTTCCACCAGCCTCTATACAAAGATTCATGCGCCTAAACCAGTTTTCAAAACACTTTTTCCAGTCCGCCGCAGACACCTCGTTTACAGCCTGCTCGAACGCAGCCAGCGCATCTTCCGGCGACGAAAATTGTATCCCTTTGAGCTGATTTTTTATTTTTGGGAATAAAAAGAAGTCACACGGTGCTAGATCAGGGCTGTAAGGAGGGTGACCCAGGAGTTTGACTGGCGTGCTGTCCAGGAAGTCCCTCGTTTTGAGTGCGGTGTGCGCAGGTGCATTGTCGTGGTGGAGCAGTAGCCCGCGGAGCCCTGTGTTTGGTCGCTTGTTGCTTATAACAGAGAAAACTTCTGGCAAACATTTGGTAGTATACCATTCGGCATTAATGCTTCTTTGATCCCGTAAGGGAATTGATACCAAGTGGCCAGTCAAATTAAAAAAGCTAGCGATCAAAATCTTACCCCCGCTTCTAGATCGCTTCACTTTGGTAGGCGTTGGCTCATTTTGAAACACCCAAACAGTCGACTGGCGCTTGGTTTCTGGGTCGTATTGATAAATCCAGGACTCATCACCTGTAACGATGTCGTAAACACGCCGAGACGAGCCTGCTTCAAATTTGTTAAGCATATCACGGCACCATTCCACCCGGGCCTGCTTCTGAGCATCGGTGAGGTTGTGCGGCACCCAGCGTGATACTATCCTCCTCACGCGAAGATGGCTGTGTAGAATCTCGTGAACGCTTCCCGATCCAATCTTCAATATATGTTGAATCTCCTGATATGTAATTCGCCTATTGTCTTGCATTAAATTTTTCACTGCTAGCACGTTTTCTTCGGTAACAGCCGTCAAAGGGCGACCGCTTCTTTCGTCATCCCCCAAAGTTGGTCGACCGCGCTTGAATTCGTTATACCAACGATACACGGTTGCCTTGGAAGGGCCTTCATCCATGAATGCCATTTGAAGTCTATCGTACGATTCATCCGGTTTCAGGCGACACTTGAAATCGTATAAAATCATAGCTCTAAAATGTTCCCGGCGCAGATCCATATTTCAGTGAGACACAATACTTTGAATTAACTCGCAAAAAATGTGGAGGGAAATTTTGAAATTGGAACTTACTTATTTTTACTTATAAATAATCATATTTTCGAAAAACATTATAACTGGCCAGTCTCCCATATATAAAAACTTTTTTTCGCAATACTTTCTGAGGGGCCTGGTAAGCAGTAATTACCTATATAATAACGTTTCAAGTTAGTCGTTAGACCACTTATTGGCAGTGCTAGGACCTATTAAAGCATATTTCTATTTACTAAAATAACTTCAAAACGGTGCATTATTGTGGATTTTTTTATTGCGTAACAAATTATACCTAATTAGCCAGATGTCATGTACAAAAACTATAATCATCCGTTTAGTCAATTTCGAGATGCAGCAATCGTGCAAACGTTACTGCAGCAGGATTAACCATAGCAAATACAAATATAAAATAAGTGGTACCATTTATTTCAAATTGATATCTAATTTTTTAGATAACATTTATTTCAACATACCCGTTAGAAAACAAAAGATCTGGCTGCGGTAACGTTACTCCAGCCGGAACTGTTTTTATCAAATAATTTAAAAACTATCAGCTTACCAAAGGACATGGACAGATTTTGTATGGGCGTCGGCATAGTTATCAAATTAAATTTACAACAATGGTTCTTGCTGTTTTATATTCGTGAATATGAGCACATTCAATTGCTATAAATAAAAAAAACTTTAAGAACTCGTCACAACAACAGACAAGACGAAAACAGTTTCATTAAACCTTTATTCAGATCGTTGCAATAAGTGTACAGATAATGATCTTGCTATTCAAAAACGACAGGCGCTTTAAATTAGCAAACAATTATGAGAATACAGTTATCTGATATGGTTTTAGAATTCTATGTTTATTACATTCTTTATTGTACAACACAAGAATATATATACAGGACAAACAATCATAAAAGCAAGTGTAAAATGGGCGGTCTTATCGCACAGGGCAATCTCATTACTAGTCATTTAACCAAAGTAATGGACCTAAGCTGTATAATGATTAGCATGTTATAAACTGAGTCTGGTTGAGCCTCAAAAATGTGGCATTAATAACAAAAAATAGCTTAACTATTTTATTTCTTTTGTGTATGTAATACTTCTAAAGGCGCCTAATATTTTGTTTTAAATCGCAAAAACAAACTGTTACTGTAAGAAGTGAACGTTGCTTTTGAAGTTTTTGAAGACATAGACAAAAACATCAAGTCTGACACATCGGCTGTCAAAAACGTCGCATTCCGTTTTAAATATTTTATTATATGTGAAATAAAAAAAACTAAATAACTAACGCATCAAAATAAGAAAAAAACATTTTATTAAATGCAAACAATACCAATAGAGACAGTTTCGTGTGACTAAAATGTTCTTAATAAGAGAACTTGTCGTACAATTCACGTCTAATAAGTTACGTGCGTGGTGAGGAACGTCCAATAATATATTGTTTATCTTTCTCTATGGTCTGTTATGGCGGCAGGTGACACACGGTACTTTGATTCGTCTTGCACTACTTTTTATTTTAAAACAAAAACGTCAAGTTCAGAGAGGTAAAAAACTGTGTGATAATTCATTTTTTTTTTTTTTTTTATACAATATTATTTATTAAGTATTTGTAAATAGAATGTACTTTCTGTCCATGTCCTTTGTTTCATTGTTAAATTCAATTGTTAAATGAAATCGAATCGGTTACCACATTAGTTCATCACTAGAGTGCGCGCAAGATAAGTCTGCGCGCGGCCAAAATCGGAACTAATCGTTTGTCATTTATGTCAGGTGTCAAGAGAGTGTGTTGTATTCCGTGTTTTTATTCGTTTCCGCAGTAAATAATTGCCATCATTATGCTAAAAGTAATTGAAAGTGATGTTTTCTTGTAGTGAACAAGACAACGGGCCTAACGTACCGTTTTACAAAGATAGAGCCCGCGTTGCTTATTTAACAGGTAACTTTTGGGGATACCACTGTACTAAAATTTCCCTAAATTTTCGTACTACCGGTGCCCGACAGTATTGGTTTTTGGGTGGTACATAAATATACCAGCGGGACAGGACCGGCATCATGTAATATAATGCATCATTGTTATTTTGTTTTAGGCGTTTCTGAACGAACCGTTACCCAAATAAAAATAACTCAAGAGGGTCATGTGGCAGCAGCTTCTTCAAAAATTGTTGAAGTATAAATTATAAAAGAATTGAATTTGAAGGTATTAGCCACTGCAGAATCATTGTTAGACCAAATTTAACAGTAGGTACTACTAAGTATTCAATAAAAGATTAACAACAATTTCATTATGCTTTTTTTCATCATATTCTATGTAAGTAGAAAAAGCTTAATTATGCTTTAATTATGCTTAACTTAATTTACTTTAAGTTTCGAGTAGGTAATGAAAAATGACAATTGATTAAATGAAGGAAAAAAGATCAGTTAAGCTGGCAACATTAAGCACGCCACCCGTCGCGCGCAGACTTAACTTGCGCGCTCGCTAAATGATTAGTTTTTGAGCTGTCAAAGTGTAAAATGACAGGTTGGACGGCGAGTAATTTAGACATAGCAACGTACAACGCAGGCACAAGTTGCTAATAAAATTGAACAGGCTCTAAATGTGGAGAAATTTGATTTTTATAATAACTCTTTAACCGTTGATAGCATCTGGTGATGCTTTTAATATGATAACGTACATTGGTCGTACATTGCTACGGTAGGCATTTCATAGTCAGATAGTGTTCAGATTTGCAATACACCCGCCAGTCTGATATCAGGTTGGCGGCTCAAATACCTTTTCTAAAAACTGTGGTTTTAAAATAGTACATTGCGTCAAATTTTACGTACATTCGGTACATTGCTAGTACATTACTCTCACGCATATCGTATGGCCAATATGGACATTTGTTCACACAAGTGTGTGATTCGATAGCTTTAAAACTTGAATATTTGAAAAATGTATGGCTAGAATCCCTACGAAAAACTCACCAGTTTTATCCAGGAACCCAGCGTGTCCCGGGACAGGAATATCAGCACAGAGCACTCACTGTCAATGATATTGTAGAACAGCACCGTTTTTGGGGCTGATTAAGTGTTTTACTAGTTTTCTGATTAATTTTATACGGAGCAACGAACGCGCGATCTCAGTTTTTGGCGACAGTGGCGCCACAGGTTTATGCGGCGGCGCGCGTTAACGTCCGTTTTAGCGGGCTCCCGGTGAAGAGGCGGCAGTTTTCGAATCCTAGCCATAGAGAACCCAACATTTCCCCCCACCGAAATCCGCAAGGATTTCCCAGTTACGATACCATGACAAGTTGAATTAGTTAAAACTTACGGTATATAGGGAATATGTACTTCAATAAGTTGAGATAAGTGGACTGTATAATATAAAATATAATAAAAAGTTAAACATAAATTAGATACAGATTTACATATAACATCTATATCTATAAAAGCGAAAGGTGACTGACTGACTGACTGATCAATCAACGCACAGCCAAAACTGCTAAGCCTAAAAGCATGAAATTTGGCAGAAAGGTTCCTCAAGTGACGTAAGTGTGCACTAAGAAAGGATTTTTGGAAATTTCACCCATAAGGGGGTAAAAAGGGGGTTGAAAGTTTGTATGAAAAATCTAATTCCTTCGACCAAAATTCTTGAAACTTAGTACATATAGTATTCTAAGTAAATGATAAAGATTGACATTATTATTTTTTCGAAACTACCCCCAAATAATGATTTAGGGGTTGTTGAAATTTGTTTGGAAAATCTGATTTCTTGGGTCAATAAACTTGAAACTTGCCACAAATACTAACCTAAATGAATAATAAAGGTTGCTATTATTATTTTTTGAAACTATCCCCAAAAGACGATTTAGGTGTGTTAAAGTTTTTTTGAAGAATCTTATTACTTCAGTTAATAAACTTGAAACTTGATATAAATACTAATCTAAATAAACAATAAAGATTTTCATTGTTAGTTTTTCGAAACTACCCCCAAAAGATGATTTAGGGGATGTTATTTTTTTTGAAGAATCTGATTTCTTGGGTGAATAAACATGAAATTTGACATAAATACCATCTAAAATAAACAATTAAGTTTGTGATTATTAGTTTTTTGCAACTACCCCCAAAAGACGATTTAGGAGGTATTACAGTGTTTTTGAAAAATCTGATTTCTTGGGTCAATAAACTTGAAACTTGCCACAAATACTAACCCAATGAATAATAAAGGTCGCTTTTATTATTTTTTTAAACTACCCCCAAAAGAAGATTTAGGGGATGTTAGTTTTTTTGAAGATTTTGATTTCTTGGGTGAATAAACATGAAACTTGACATAAATACCATCCTAAATAAACAATTAAGGTTGTCATTATTAGTTTTTTGCAACTACCCCCAAAAGACGATTTAGGAGGTATTACAGTGTTTTTGAAAAATCTGATTTCCTGGGTCAATAAACTTGAAACTTGCCACAAATACTTACCTAAATGAATAATAAAGGTTGCAGCTATTATTTTTTAAAACTACCCCCAAAAGATGATTTAGGGGATGTTATTTTTTTTGAAGAATCGGATTTCTTGGGTGAATAAACATGAAACTTGACATAAATACCATTCTAAATAAACAATGAAGTTTGTGATTATTAGTTTTTTGGAACTACCCCCAAAAGACGATTTAGGAGGTATTACAGTGTTTTTGAAAAATCTGATTTCCTGGGTCAATAAACTTGAAACTTGCCACAAATACTAACCTAAATGAATAATAAAGGTCGCTATTATTATTTTTTGAAACTACCCCTAAAAGAAGATTTAGGGGATGTTAGTTTTTTTGAAGAATCTGATTTCTTGGGTGAATAAACTTGAAACTTGGCATAAATACCATCCTAAATAAATAATAAAGGTTGTCATTATTAGTTTTTTGCAACTACCCCCAAAAGACGATTTAGGAGGTATTACAATGTTTTTGAAAAATGTGGTTTCTTAGGTCAAAAATCTTGCCACATACTAACCTAAATTAATAAAAAAGGTTGCTGTTATTATTTTTTGAAACTACCCCCAAAAGACGATTTAGGGTATGTTAATTTTTTTTTGAAGAATCTGATTTCTTGGGTGAATAAACATGAAACTTGACATAAGTACCATCCTAAATAAACAATAACGGTTGTCATTATTAGTTTTTTGCAACTTCCCCCAAAAGACGATTTAGGGGATGTAACTTTTTTTTAAGAATGTGATTTCTTGGGTGAATAAACATGAAACTTGACATAAATACCATCCTAAATAAACAACAAAGGTTGTCATTATTAGTTTTTTGCAACTACCCCCAAAAGATGATTTAGGAGGTTTTACAGATATTATATATTACAGATGAAACTTGGCATAAATACTAACCTAAATGAATAATAAAGGTTGCTCTTATTATTTTTTGAAATTATCCCCAAAAGACGACTTAGGGGATGTTAATTTTTTTGAAGAATCTGATTTCTTGGGTCAATGAACATGAAAATTGACATAAATACCAACCTAAATAAACAATAAAGGTTTTCAATAATTAGTTTTTCGAAACTACCCTTAAAATACAACTTCGGTGTGGTAAGGATTTTTGATTACTTTTACTGCACATAGCTTCTTTTTATGACGTTGGGGAGCACTTAGGAGGGGTTTTTGGAAATTGAAATTTTTAAAGGGTTAAAAGGGAGACATTTATTTGTATAAAAATCTTATTCCTTTGGCAAAATAATAAAGGATGGCATCATTAGTTTTTCGGATTTACCCCCAGACGATGATGACGATTTAGGCATGTCAAAGTTTCTTTGAAGAATCAAATGGCACTAGGATGGGGACCTCTACATCGATTTGGAACTACCGAACTGGACCGTTTGTCTCAGGTTTAATAGCAGCTTATTTTTGGTTGCCATCACACGAACGAAGTCGCGGGCGGAGTTAATATTATAAATGTGAAAGTGACTCTGTCTGTATCTCTGTCCACCTTTTCACGCTTAAACCGTCGAACCGATTTACATGCAATTTGGTTCGGAGATATTTTGAGACGCTGGGCAGGACATAGCATAGTTTTTATCCCGGAAATCTTACCTAAGGGAGTGGAAAGAGAGGTAGAAGTTTGTATAGAAAACCCACAACATTATGCTGCGATATAAAAAATAAGCTATTCGAATTACTAATGCTTCGCAGACGAAGTCGCGGGCAACAGCTAGTTTATCTATATAAAAGAAAAGTATTTAGTTATTCAGAGTCCTGATCCAACGGCAGAGGGCTCAGTTTTGAAACAGGACGGGTAAATTCATTTCCGTTTGAGGGTTTTAAACCGATTACACGGACCACGCCGTCTGGACCACTATGCAACTTTGTAATTCTGGCTAAACACCACTTGAGTGGCGGAGCATCAGTATAGAGTAATACGAGATCACCGATATTTAGACTACGAGAATTGGTTAACCACTTTTGACGTTGCTGTAAAGTATGTAAGTAATCTTGCCTCCAAAGTTTCCAAAATTGTTGTGACTTTTGTTGAACGGACTGCCAACGGTTCAGTCTAGAACTGTTCAAACCAGTCAAATCGTAATCGGGTACCGATAAGAGTTCCCTGCCTAAGAGGAAATGAGAGGGAGTTAGAACCTCAAACTCGTTTGGATCACTGGATAAAGCGCACAGTGGAAGTGGCCTTGAATTAAGCACAGCTTCGACGCGAGCAAAGGGTGTCCCAAGTTCCTCAAATGCTAGCTCGTGTACCAATGGTGCGTTTCAGGTGCAATTTGGCAGACTTAACCACAGCTTCGTAAACTCCCCCAAAGTTACTACATGTAGGTGGATTATGCCTCCATACTACACTGCGAGATACAAAGCCATTCGATATGTTGTCTAAATCTGAATTTACGAATTTTGTCACCTCGATCAGCTGAGACAAAATTGGTACCATTTTCGGATACGATAGAATTACACAGACCGCTTCTTGCCGTGAAACGGTCGAAACACGCGAGAAAACACTCTGTACTCAAAGAAGACAAGACTTCTAAGTGTACCGCTCGTGTGGCACAACACACGAACACACACAAATAATATTTAGATACGTGAGCGTTTCTACGAGATGACTCCTTGGTAGGAAAAGGTCCGCCTATGTCAACACCTACAGTATGAAGGACATGAATATCTCGCGTGCGATATGTAGGAAGTTCACCCATTATAGGTTGTCTATTTGTAGGAGATACCCTAAAGCAAGAGATACATTTCATGGTACGTGATCGAATGGCACCACGCGCTGAAATGATCCAATATTTTTGCGTTATTAAGCTTTGAAGAGTTCGTGGACCTACGTGTAAATGGACTTTATGGAAATGATCAATAAGTATTTTTGTGAAATTACACTTCTTAGGAAGTAGCAGAGGATGCTTCTTTTCATACGTCAAGTTCGACTGTGAAAGACGACCCCTCACCCTGAGGAAATAGTTGGAATCTATGAAGGGGTTGAGCTTTCGCAAGGAGTGACTGCAGCTACCGTCCTTTGATAGAGATACTATGTCACCGGAAAAATGATGTTTCTGAACTGATTTTACTAGAATGTTATGCGCCTTCCTAAGGTCAGATACCGTGAGTGACCTTCGTTCATGAGCAGCTAATCTGCAATGACGGAGGAACTGATAGCATCGAGCTACAACGTTGAGCAGTTTATTATAGCTAGAATATCGCTCTGTTATTTCGTAAAGCAAATCAGACGTGCCAGTCTCAGTTGAAACAAGAACTGTCTTAGGAGGACAGTTGAGCTCAGGAGGATTGCAGTCTCGGAATTCATCCATGTTCTTAATCGGCCATTGGGACTGGTCAAGGTTGAGCCAACTTGGTCCGTTGAACCATTCTGCAGTCGCCAGCAATACCGATGGTAAGGCACCACGAGAGCAAATGTCAGCTGCAGCCTAATTGTGTAAGTAAATTCGGCAACGGAAACAATCTGTTTCTTGCCCAAAAACACACACATACGTGGGACACTCAGAAAGTTTTGCGAAACTAAAAAAAATTGTTCTATACGTACATATATTTTTATTAAATCTTTTCAAAGTACTTTCCACCAGCCTCTATACAAAGATTCATGCGCCTAAACCAGTTTTCAAAACACTTTTTCCAGTCCGCCGCAGACACCTCGTTTACAGCCTGCTCGAACGCAGCCAGCGCATCTTCCGGCGACGAAAATTGTATCCCTTTGAGCTGATTTTTTATTTTTGGGAATAAAAAGAAGTCACACAGTGCTAGATCAGGGCTGTAAGGAGGGTGACCCAGGAGTTTGACTGGCGTGCTGTCCAGGAAGTCCCTCGTTTTGAGTGCGGTGTGCGCAGGTGCATTGTCGTGGTGGAGCAGTAGCCCGCGGAGCCCTGTGTTTGGTCGCTTGTTGCTTATAACAGAGAAAACTTCTGGCAAACATTTGGTAGTATACCATTCGGCATTAATGCTTCTTTGATCCCGTAAGGGAATTGATACCAAGTGGCCAGTCAAATTAAAAAAGCTAGCGATCAAAATCTTACCCCCGCTTCTAGATCGCTTCACTTTGGTAGGCGTTGGCTCATTTTGAAACACCCAAACAATCGACTGGCGCTTGGTTTCTGGGTCGTATTGATAAATCCAGGACTCATCACCTGTAACGATGTCGTAAACACGCCGAGACGAGCCTGCTTCAAATTTGTTAAGCATATCACGGCACCATTCCACCCGGGCCTGCTTCTGAGCATCGGTGAGGTTGTGCGGCACCCAGCGTGATACTATCCTCCTCACGCGAAGATGGCTGTGTAGAATCTCGTGAACGCTTCCCGATCCAATCTTCAATATGTGTTGAATCTCCTGATATGTAATTCGCCTATTGTCTTGGATTAAATTTTTCACTGCTAGCACGTTTTCTTCGGTAACAGCCGTCAAAGGGCGACCACTTCTTTCGTCATCCCCCAAAGTTGGTCGACCGCGCTTGAATTCGTTATACCAACGATACACGGTTGCCTTGGAAGGGCCTTCATCCATGAATGCCATTTGAAGTCTATCGTACGATTCATCCGGTTTCAGGCGACACTTGAAATCGTATAAAATCATAGCTCTAAAATGTTCCCGGCGCAGATCCATATTTCAGTGAGACACAATACTTTGAATTAACTCGCAAAAAATGTGGAGGGAAATTTTGAAATTGGAACTTACTTATTTTTACTTATAAATAATCATATTTTCGAAAAACATTATAACTGGCCAGTCTCCCATATATAAAAACTTTTTTTCGCAATACTTTCTGAGGGGCCTGGTACACAAAAAAGGTGAATAAAGATTCAACTTTTTTGTGTATGTGTGTGTTTTTGGGAAAAACCAGATTGTTTCCGTTGCCGAATTTACTTACACAATTAGGCTGCTGGATTGGACACACCGCTAACATGATACCAGCATTGACTAGGTACGCTGTCATGAATTTTGGACACCCTAATGGACACAAATGTTTTGAGTGTGTAGCTGGGAGTATTGAGCCACGCCAGAACGACGGAAGAATCGGTGAACATCAACGTATCATTGATTTCGAGACGGTTACGTAATATGGAATGGACGTCTTTGGTAAGTTTTGCTAGTAGGTGTGCAGCCATGAGTTCTAGACGCGGAATAGTGATAGCCTTAGATTTTGCCATAACTTAACTAAATTTAGTCTCACCATCCGCGTTTTTAGTTCGTAAATACACAACCGCAGCATAGCCAAGAGTCGAGGCATCACAAAAACCTAGGACCTGATAGTAGGCACAGATAATAAAATACTAGCATACAGTAGGTATGGCGCTCAACCGTGACGTGGCGATCATGTTTTATTTGTGACAATAATGGAAGTTCATTGGCATATGCCTGCCACTGCAACTCAAGGGCTGATGGTAGAATTTGGTCACAGTCTAGTTGACGAGCCCAAAGTTCCTGCATTAAACATTTGGCATAGAATACGCATGGAGCCACAAAACCTAGAGGATCGAACTGTCGACCTATTTGGGCTAATACTGTTCTCTTGGAAACGACAGGGTTGGACGGAGTGGAGGCAAAGGAAAATGCATCGCAGGCTGGCGACCACTGAAGTCCAAGCACTTTGATAGCCAAATTCTTTTCATCATCGAATGCAACAGGCGTTTCGCGATGAGCCTCGTCCAGATGTTCCAGCACTTGTGGACAGTTACTCGACCACTTGCGTAGTACGAAGCCAGGTCAGCCAGTCTTCAACAAATTCATAAGCTCTTTCTGAAGTTCTACTGCCTCTTCTACAGTCGCCACAGACCATATCAAATCGTCCATGAAAAAGGCAGTTTTCAGAATTTGAGCGGCTTTTGGAAATTTGTCCACTTCGTCGTCCGCTAGGGTGTGCAACACTTTTATTGCTAAATACGGGCAACTAGCTACACCGTATGTTAGCGTATTAAAAGCAAATACTTGAATCGGTTGATCCAATGAGTATCGCCATAATAAATGTTGATACGGTCGTTGACATTGATCAATAAGTATCTGCCGGTACATTTTGCAAATGTCCGCAGAGAGGCAAATTTTGTGAAGACGAAAATTAATCAAAAGTTCATTGATATCAGCTTGAAGTTTGGGCCCAGGTAACACCATTGAATTGAGTAACATATTATTTGATGTCTTGCCAGAAGCATCAAATACCACACGATGAGACGTCGTGGTACTTGTCGGTTTGATGATGCAGAAATGCGGGATGATGTAGTTCGAATCCACGTTCTGGACATCACCAAGACAAGTCATATGCCCGAGGTCCTCATATTCGCGCATGAACTTGTGATATTGAGTTTTGAGTTCAGGCTCTCTTTCTAATTTCGACTCTAAGTTGAGCAGTCGACGAGTTGCCATTTGACTCGAGTCGCCGAGCTCAACCGAAGATTTAAAAGGATATTTAACCACATATCTGCCCGTTGAGTCACGTCGATGCTGTTTGGAAAATAAGTACTCAGCGAGTTCATCGTCTGGGTTACGCGGTACCTCAGACGGCATATTTTCAATTTCCCAAAGCGAGTTCATTACTTGATCAAGGTTCATGGTGAATGCACAGAAAGTACCATCTCGACTAGTACTAGCAGCGGTTGTGGCGGCACCGTGAGATGGACGAGAGTGCTCAGTCTGACCCAATATGACATACCCAAATACTGAACCCATCGCAACAGGTAACCCGTGTTCACGTGGGTGTATCTTTTCACCGTCATAGATATAGGGAAACAGATCACCAGCTAGCAATAAGTCAATAGGCGCGGGTTTATAGTAGTTAGGGTCAGCTAACATCAAATGTTGGAACTCGACTATCACCTTATCTGTAAGATTTACTGTAGATAAATTTCCCGCTATGGTGGAGGCAATGACTGCATCGGTAGATAAGATGGGTCCAGCTGAGTGTCGCGGCTTAACATTACAGGTGGTTAACCCAAACTCCTTTACCGGACTACCCCCTAAACCAATTGGTTCAAAATTACATTTACTTCGCGACAAGCCTAATCGCTTTGCACAGTCTTGAGTTATGTAACTCGTCATAGCCCCGCTATCAATTAAAGCACGTACGGTGTGGTAGTGACCCCAACAATCTGCGACGTGTATAACCGCGGTACCGAGCAAGACTGTGGAACTGGCTGAGCACGTTAATGTTACTACACTAGAACTCGAATTCGCAACAGAATCTATGTGTAGTGTGTGATGATGCTTGCTTTTGCAGACCGTACAACGTACCTTCGATGGACAGTCGTCGACAGAATGATCGCGTAAACAATTTTCGCACAACTTCAATTGTTTAATCCTATCGAGACGCTGCGCCGGTGTCAGGTCGATGTAGTCGGTGCATCGATAAATAGAATGCATCTTTTTGCTTTTGCAATACAAATACTCCATGGACATCGTTGATTTTACAGGTTGGTTTGTATCGAGAACAGCTGACGACAAAGTTGCCGGCTGTAAATTATTCGATTTTGATGAAAATGGTTGACTGGCCTTATTTTGTCCCCGAGTGTACGATACACTTCTTGTAGTAGTGGAATTTGTAGTACACTCAGACATCTCGAGCACGCGTACGTGTTTTTCAATAAACGTAATCAAATCGTCGTAGGTAGGAAACTCATTCTGCCCTAACTCCTTTTCCAATTCGCGCCTAGTCACGTGGTCAAGGTTACGCAAAGCGACATAAAATAACAAGAAACCCGATAAATCCTTAATGTTCAATATCTGCAGAGCTTTAGTGTTTTCTTGATATGTTTGTAAGAACCCATTAAGTCCCGAGACAGACTCACTAAGTAACGGTTTAAAGTTAAATATTTTATCAAGATCCATTAAGTCCCGAGACAGACTCACTAAGTAACGGTTTAAAGTTAAATATTTTATCAAGATAGGTAGTTGCTAATGCGTGTTTATTTTCATACCGTTTCACCAACGCACCCCACACGATTGGATAGTTGTCAGAAGTCACCGGCATGGACTTCACAATAGTAAACGCGGACCCGCTTACCGCCGATAGCAAATAGTAAAACTTCTCAATATTTGCTATTTGATTACTGTTGTGGATTAAACTTGAAAATGTATCACGAAAGATTAAACTTGAAAATGTATCACGAAAGGTGGGCCAGTTTTCGAGTTCACTATCGAAAGCAAAAAGTTCCAATTTAGGTAACCTAGGCTTTACACAGCTGCCCTCCCCTTTCATTGTTATATTAGGCCGGTCTAAGTTCAAACTACTTGAAACACCGCGGATAAAGTAGTACAAAGAATCAAAACTTTCGAGTTCTTTAGACGGCACATATTCGGAATTAAATTTCTTTTTTAATAGTGTAATAGCAGTAATACTATTTTCGAACTTAACCCGCCATTCGGGCAGGTCATGAATCCGGGCATTAAATTCAATCCCTCTGCAGCAGAAGGACAGATAAGCAAAATCCCGGAATAGCAAAATCCCAGATTAGCAGAAGGACAGATTTGCATAAAGGCAGATAATGTACTGTCGCCGTCAAAAAAGTTACAAATCCTAGTAACCTTATTATCAATTTGTGATCTGTTTGCTTTATATATCTAAAGGTCATGCATGGAGTACTGACAAATACCAACTTAATGCACTTTAGTCGATTGACAGACGGGCCAAGAGCTTATCGGCAACGATGCGCTGGTCGACTCAAAGCTCCAGAGCCTTGAACACTGACGACGAGTTGCCAGCCTGTCGGTTTTCTATCGGTAACATTTCGGGGAGTGTGCGATGGAACTGCAATTCGATTCTGCCTAGCCCTTTCCATCATTAGACAACAAGACGTACGGTAATGCGCCATCGGTACATGTTGGATATCCCACCCATAGGCACAAAGTGTTTTGAAAATACTTTCATTGTGCTAACAGCTAACGAGTGGAATTCCCTGCCGGCGCGGCGTCTTTGTTTCCTGATAGCTACAACCTAGGGGTTTTCAAGTGAAGAGTGAATAGATTACTTCTAGGCAAGCGTATCACCTTCGACCACATCATCACTTAACATCAGGCGAGATAGTGGTAAAACGCGAGCTTAAAACGAATAAAAAAAAACAATTGTAACTATTCAATTTAATTTTTGTTTTCTGTGTGGGTCTGTACTTCTGCCTTTATGCAAATCTGTTCTTCTGCTAATCTGGGATTTTGCTATTCCGGGATTTTGCTTATCTGTCCTTCTGCTACAGAGGAAATTCAATTAATAATTCGGGTTTGTCGCAAACATTTTTTGAAACTTCATACAAGGCCTGTAATCTCAAAAAACACATTTCTTTCGTGGTAATATGTGGTTGAACCAACTTCTCGAATTCCTCATCGGATTTGATATCATGCTTCGGTGGCATTTTGCAACAAATAAATTATCACAGAACACAAAATAACTATGGCGGACAGACGGCCGCGGCAAATTTTACGTAATTAATTTGCGAATATGACTACTTGAAATAATGTTTGAGGAAATGAAATATACGTTGGATTAGGAGTATGGACACAAAATCTAGCTCTAACTTGTTTAGTCTACTAAATGTTAAATGCTCTAAGACTAAATATACCCAAATTAGTGCACCAAGCTTTTTTTGTGAATACCTCACTTGATTAAATTAAACTTTCCAAGTAAAAAATGTGAATTTGACCAATAAATACGTAAATGAATAGATAATTAGTTGTATTGATTTCGTAACTGGTTAAATCTTGGCTCGATTGACCAAAATGTGTGATTCGATAGCTTTAAAACTTGAATATTTGAAAAATGTATGGCTAGAATCCCTACGAAAAACTCACCAGTTTTATCCAGGAACCCAGCGTGTCCCGGGACAGGAATATCAGCACAGAGCACTCACTGACAATTATATTGTAGAACAGCACCGTTTTTGGGGCTTATTAAGTGTTTTTACTAGTTTTCTGAATAATTTTATACGGAGCAACGAACGCGCGATCTCAGTTTTTGGCGACAGTGGCGCCACAGGTTTATGCGGCAGCGCGCGTTAACGTCCGTTTTAGCGGGCTCCCGGTGAAGAGGCGGCAGTTTTCGAATCCTAGCCATAGAGAACCCAACAACAAGAAATGTGGCGAAATTTTATTTTTATAATTACCCTTTAACCGTTGATAGCATCTGGTTATGCTTTTAATATGATAACGAACATTGGTCGTACATTGCTACGGTAGGCATTTCACAATCAGCAGTTGGTAATTTATTCAGATTTTGTATATACCCCCGCCATTCCAACATCAGGTTGGCGGCTCAAATATCTTTTCTAAAAACTGCGGTTTTAAAATAGTACAATGCTTCAAATTTTACGTACATTCGGTACATTGCTCGTACATTTCTCTCACGCATATCGCATGGCCAATATGGACATTTGTTCACACAAGAAATCCCTTTAGTTTAGACATAGCAACGTATTACGTAGACACAACTTGTTGCTAATAAAATTGAACAGGCTCTAAATGTGGAGTTTTTTTTTTTATAAATACTCTTTAACCGTTGATAGCATCTGGTTATGCTTTTAATATGATAACGTACATTGGTCGTACATTGCTACGGTAGGCATTTCACACTCATAAAGTAAGTAATTTGTTCAGATTTTTAATACACCCGCCATTCTGATATCAGGTTGGCGCATTGAAATAGGAAATATATGGAGGCGCCGCGATGTTCTATACATACATTAGCTTATACAAATATTAGTGAAATACGATACAGAATGTGAAACATCGTTTTGTTTCATTCTTTCTAATGTAGTAATCGTATTTGATGAAAGAGACAACAATATTTCAGTTGTTGCTCATTATGGCAACATTTTGTTAAGACGTAGTGACGGTTGTAGGTACGTGCCATATTCGCCATTTTATGTGACGAATTTTGTGGTTGTGTTCGTGGTAGTCCTGCTGTCAAATGGTTGTTTACATATTGTATTATTGAGATTTGTTAGTGTGTGTGTGTTGCTTGATTGACACAACCTTAGAATCGGCGGCCATTTTATGTGACATTTTGAGGTTTAGGTAGGCACGTTTTTTTCGTAGGTATTTCCAGTCCATATTATTTAGTATGTCTATGGGTGGGCGACTCAAATACTTTTTCAAAAAACTGTGGTTTTAAAATAGTACATTGCTTCAAATTTTACGTACATTCGGTACATTGCTCTCACGCATATAGCATGACCATTTGTAGTCATACACCCACCATTCTGATACACATAATTTCTCGAGTGCGTTATTCCAGCCAGATAATGTCGAAAATAGTCATCTAAGTTCAATAGACAATTAGTTATACAGCTTCTGTAATTGGTAAGCAGATTTTTAAATTTGGTAAGCTGATAGTTTTTAAATTATTTGATAAAAACAGTTCTGGCTGGAGTAACGTTACCGCAGCCAGATCTTTTGTTTTCTAACGGGTATGTTGAAATAAAAGTTATCTAAATAATTAGATATCAATTTGAAATAAATGGTACCACTTATTTTATATTTGTATTTGCTATGGTTGCGAAGATATTTAAAATCATGCTGCAGTAACGTTTGCACGATTGCTGCATCTCGAAATTGACTAAACGGATGATTATAATTTTTGTACATGACATCTGGCTAATTAGGTATAATTTGTTACGCAATAAAAAAATCCACAATGATACACCGTTTTGAAGTTATTTTAGTCAATAGAAATATGCTTTAATAGGTCCTAGCACTGCCAATAAGTGGTCCAAAGACTAACTTGAAACGTTATTATATAGGTAATTACTGCTTATAAATGGTACTGAAGTTTCATTAGTATCCTATAAGTAATTAAAAAGTTATGATGAAACTTCAATTTGTTCCGGCCACGGCGCGCAGCTGAAATATTTGAAGACCGATTAACCGAGTTACCTGTACCTAGTTGTGGTGACTGAATCTTATATCAATAATTAGATATATAGTTAAATTATATACTTGTGAAATATCAGACTTGTACACTAATTAATTAACGAGATAATCGAAAAACAATACATAAGCGTGGTAACCCGACCAAATCTAGAATGTTATAAAAAAGCGGCCGCGCAATACATTATACCAACCTTCTAAATCTTACAGGATAATACGTGACAAAAATACGTGTTTGGTACAGACGGGTACACAAGTGCTAAAGTAAAACATAGTAATAATTAAATATTTTTGTTTCTACAGATAGAATATTGATTTCAAAAATAATTATGCGTAGGTAATAAAGATCTGGAATACCTACTTATGTAGATGATGATGATTTTATGCAGATATGTAAACAACTATTTTAAAGGTGAGAGTGTTTTTTTTATCCAGAGCGGAGCGTAGGAGTCTAGAGTAAAGTAGAATTAAGGTAAGTAAGTATATAAATGAACTTCAAAAATAATCACGGATATGTTTATATGGACTTATATATGCAACGTTATTAACTGTTATACACCTTCACTATTTTCACTGTATTGTGCTTCCTCCTCCTCGCGTCGTGTTCCGCATTACTGAGGTTCGTGATTCCCGTGACAGGATACCAACTTTTCTCTGAGGATGATTCTCCATTTGTGTCTATCCTTGGCGACGTGGAGTGCATCGTGCAGCTTGGTGTTCAGCGTTGAACATAATATATAGTCAGACCATCTGATCGGGCTGCGGCCCCTCGGCCTCTTGTCTTTGAACTTGCCAGTGATCATCAGCTGCTGGAGGTTATGACCATCGTTTCGGCCAATGTTGTTTTGTGTCGTGTTGTGCTTAGCGTTCCGAATAAGTTAAAGTAAAATAGTTATAGCTTTATTTAAAATTAAGTTTTAATGTAGAATCACAGCTAAACAATAATAAAATTTAAAAACGTCACAGTGCAGTAAGTACTCACATATAATACATACAGTAGGTAGGTACGTTCCACTGTTTTTCTTTTGTTATTTAAAAAATCACAAATGTGCACATAAAGATAGCCGTATTCTTAAATTAAGTTTTATTTTATAAAAATAAAAAAATCTAAAATATTAAAAATAAACGACATAAAAATGCAGTCAACTTCTTTCTTCTATATCTTTTGTTATCTAGCCTTTTACAGTGCCCCACTCAAAGTCAAAGTCAAATATATTTATTCAATAAGGCCAATAAACGGCACTTTTGAACGTCACTGTTAGGCAAAGTCCTCCTCTTTGATTTAAAGCTACAGCTCCCATATTATATATAGGTACTTACCTTAATCTAACTATACCATGCTTAATAGTACATTCCTTTACCTAAATACATAATATAAAATAAACTAAAAACGAATTAGGCGCAATTTATACCTTGTAAATAGTTAGTAGGTACCTACCTACCTCATCGACAGAACGGTTAAACGTAGGTAAGTGGATATATGAAGAATGGCATAGTGCACACTTACTTAAGCAATTTAAAATTTATTTAAACATTTCGTATGGTAGGTTTAATTTTTCAATCAAACTAATTGCATTAGTGACTGTACCAACTTTTAAGGACAATTATGTTAATAATTTTAGAAGGTTGGTAAAATGTATTGCGTGGCCGCTTTTTTATAACATTCTAGATTTGGTCGGGTTACCATTCTTAAATATGTTTTTTCGATTATCTCGTTAATTAATTAGTGTACAAGTCTGAAATTGCACAGGTATATAATTGGACTATATATCTAATTATTGATATAAGATTCAGTTACCACAACTACAGATAACTCGGTTAATCGGTCTTCAAATAACTCAGCTGCGCGCCGTGGCCGGAACAAATTGAAGTTTCATCATAACTTTTTAATTACCTATAGGATATTAATGAAACTTCACTACCATTTCTAAGCAGTAATTACCTATATAATAACGTTTCAAGTAAGTCGTTGGAGCACTTATTGGCAGTGCTAGGACCTATTAAAGCATATTTCTATTTACTAAAATAACTTCAAGGCGGTGCATTATTGTGGAATTTTTTATTGCGTAACAAATTATACCTAATTAGCCAGATGTCATGTACAAAAATTATAATCATCCGTTTAGTCAATTTCGAGATGCAGCAATCGTGCAAACGTTACTGAATCAGGCTTTTAAATATCTTCGCAACCATAGCAAATACAATGTAAAATAAGTGGTACTATTTATTTCAAATTGATATCTAATTATTTAGATAACTTTTATTTCAACATACCCGTTAGAAAACAAAAGATCTGGCTGCGGTAACGTTACTCCAACCGGAACTGTTTTTATTAAATAATTAAAAAACTATCAGCTTACCAAATTTAAAAATCTGCTTACCAATTACAGAAGCTGTATATCTAATTATCTATTGCGCTTAGATGACGATTTTCGACATTATCTGGCTGGAGTAATGCACTCCTTTTATTCTTACAGCTCCTGAATATAAACCTAGGTTTTTTGTTGTATTTTTACAGATTTTGACAAATTCATATCTAGCTTTTACAAAAAAAATCTTTAGACGTCTGCGATGCTTTTACAGCGAGATATCGGCGACAACGTGCTTTAAACTTATACAATTATTTAGTGTTAGGTCAGATTTAATAATCCCTAAAATAAATAACAAAAAAACTTTTTATCAAAAATCAAACCGACTTCCAAAACAAAACACTACAAAGCCAAAAATAACTTTCTTTTCCAAAGTCGGTGTCTTTTGTACCCATTATTTTCCGATATTCGACACCGACTTCGAAAAATAAATTTATTTTTGGGATTGTAGTGTTTTGTTTTGGAAGTCGGTTTGGTTTTTGATAAAAAGTTTTTATTTTCCTCTTCCCTGTTTTGGTAGGTATCTCTAATTAACATGAAAATTATTTATAGCACTGTTAATCTCATGACGATTCCAATAAGCCCAAACACGACTAGAATACATAATTTTATTTCGGAGTTCCCGTGGCCATTGTGTACGTTACCCCAACAAACAGGAAAGTGACTCCTAGAGTGATATGAGTGGAACGTTTATTTAGTGCGTATAATAATCTGCTGTGAATATGCGCCACATAAAAAATAAGTGCGTGTCGTCGTTTTTGAAAAATACGGAAATATCGATTCCTGCTGGGGTAACGTTGTTCCAGCAGGAAAATTCTAGTCGAAAGATCGGAATGAGAAATATTGAACATGGGCAGAGAGCTTATAGTCGTGCAAAAATGTGCGCCGAAAATATAATTGGTGCGTCATCAGGTTTTCGAGATATTGCATTTCCTGCTGGGGTAACGTTTTGCAGAATCGTGTATCTCTAAAACCATTGTACGTGCGCCTGTAGAATAAACATACACGAGTAGCTCTTGATTTGTGCCGGCATTAGATTTACGTAGAAAGTTTTCGCGGCATGTAAAATGAGAAACGTCAACGGACTTCTTAGATTGTGACGACATAAGACAGGCGAGCGGCCGGTGTTATGCTAAGGCAGGCGTTTTTTACATCTCAGAACTTATTTAAAATCTATCAATTTGTATTTTCTACTAACTTCTGCCAGCGTGAAAAGTTTTTCATATTCCAAGGGAACGTTATACCGGGATGCAAAGTAGCCTATGTGCTATTCCAGAGAGATAGATTGTTTAAATCTCTGTGCCTAATTTCATCCAGATCCATTCAGTCGTTTTGATGTGATTGAGTAACAATTCATCCATCCAAACTTTCACATTTATAATTATTAAGATATTCGCACACAATACATACGTGGAGCGAATGTTTTCCCTAATAAATGCACAGGTGGAGTGCCTAAAGAAAGGAATCGCCTGACAATGGAGTCAGTAAAAGCGCAATTACCGCCGCGCCTTTTTAGGGTTCCGTACCCAAAGGGTTAAAACGGGGTCCCGTTTTACACAGACGTGGATTTACGTTTTTTTTGAAACAGACAGACGGACCGCGGAGTCTTAGTAATAGGGTCCTATTACTAAGACTCCGCGGTCCGTCTGTCTGTCTGTCTCTCACTAGGCTGTATCTCATGAACCGTGATAGCTAGACAGTTGAAATTTTCACAGATGATGTATGTCTATTGCCGCTATAACAACAAATACTAAAAACATAACAATATAAATATTTAAGTGAGGCTTTCATACAACAATCGTGTTTTTTTGTCGTTTTTTGCGATAATGGTACGGAATCCTTCGTGCGTGAGTCCGACTCGCACTTGGCTGGTTTTTCGTATCGTATTTTATCGATATTTCTTATCGTAATTTCTTCATTGCATTCATTTTTAATAAATGTTAGTCTTCTAAAACTAAAAACTAAAACTATCTGTTGTTGTATTATTTATTTTATGAATTACGGTAATTTTTACTATAGACAGGCATTTTTAAAAATATCTGGCATTTTGTACATTCTAAAAATTTTAGTCAGGCATCCTCCCTTACATATGGTCACCCTACTTAAGTGTTTTAGTTTGGGCCGAAACTAAAATAAAGACGGATGAGTTCAGTAGAACACTCTATTCAGTTTCATTGTCGGCTGAAAATCGTGTTAAGGTCCGATACTAATCTAAAATATATTTTTTATCCCCAATGGCTTATGGCTTTAGTCGATTTAAAATCGATTAGGTGCAACACGTCACGCAGCCACAGGCAATGAGCTGAATGAGAAGCGGCACATCACTATATATATTCATTCACTCATTATTTATCTAATTAATTTTTATTCTACAAAAACTGTTGAATTGAACGTGAGATTCACAAACTAGAGATTTAGCATTAGTTTTATCGATTATTTGATAATTGATTTGAAATTATTTATTTAAAGTTATACTGAAATCATTAGTAATGTCATATCAATTATATAGAAACACCACGATCGGAAATACTTTACAAGAAAGTCTCGACGAATTGATACAGGTATGGATTGTTTACATTGATTTGTTTAAATACCCATCCATATCTTTTGTTGCTAAATGTTTGATAATTTTCAGTATGGGCAAATCACACCGGCGCTTGCAGTGAAAGTTCTATTGCAATTTGATAAATCTATAAATCAGGCGCTATCCAGCAGGGTGAAGTCAAGACTAACCTTTAAAGCAGGAAAATTAAATACTTATAGGTAAATATTTCAAGACAATTGTTTTTGTGTAGTACTTATCTTTGTAGCTAATTTACACAATGTAAATTTCAGGTTTTGTGATAACGTATGGACCTTCATGTTGAATGATGTAGAATTCCGTGAAGTACAAGAAGTTGCAAAAGTTGACAAAGTGAAAATTGTAGCATGTGATGGCAAAAGTGAGTATCTTTTTTTTCTTTAGATTTAGAAGTACTGATTTAAGTCTTTATTGCGTCGTCTTTTAGGTTGACTGCAGACAAGCCAACTCATCTATGTTATGAATACTATTATCCCCTTGAGCACTAATTAGAAGACACAAAAGAAAAACAATTACCATAATATGTCCCATTAAGTGCTCAAGTGCTTATTGTATTGGTCAGTGATAGGGAATGTAATCTGGTATGTTCGTAAATCGCCAGATCTCACCATCCGATGGGATTGGTTTGTTTTTACATGAAATAAATTGGTCAATATTATTAGTTAAAATCGGCACTCGCAACTCCTCCACATTGTTTAGCACAGTTACTTCAGTGTAAAAAAAAGAGAAACACAACAGCGATAATTGCTTGTTGGTGTTAAGACATCAAAATAAAGATGCTAAACATTTGCATCTAAACTAATATTATAAAGAGGTCAAGTTTGTAAATTTGGATGTAGGAGGTAATCTTGGCAACTAGTCCTCCGATTTTGAATATCATTATCGCTAAATGTCATAGGCTACTTATGATCTTGATAAAAATAACGGGTCCTTTGATGTGGCCTATGGGAGCAAAGCCGTGGGCAAAAAGCTAGTTTAAATAACTAATGAAAAGGCCTAGGCCTAGGCCCAGGGTAATGGTTTCAACTAATTATTTCTATACTAATTTCAAGTCTCTGTTTTGAGCCCTTCCTGATTCCGTTGTCTCTGCAATCCCGACTATTTAGCCTACCCATCTTTTGTACTGTCTGTCTCTCTGTCTTTTTCCTCTGGGGAAGAAAGAAGCTAATAATATAATAATAATACCAGCCTGTAACTGTCCCACTGCAGGGTACAGGCCTCTTCTCATCCAGAGAAGGCACTTGCACAGCATTGATCAGCACACGTGCATAATGCGGATTGGCGATTTCAGACTTAAATTTATTATAAGTCCAGGTTTCCTCACGATCTAATCCTTCATTCACTGTTGTCTGTGATATCCAAGATAGAAGAACTTAGAAATAGGTAGGTTCCTCCCGTTTCCGCATTTAAGACTCCAATTTGGTCCGTTGTGCGTGTAGAAAGTACATAATTATGAATTTGAAAAGTCTCATTGTTATTTGCCTGGATTTGAACCCACAACCGCACACAACACAGAAGCTATTTAATATTATTATTAATTGATTGCACAGTGTTGCTCCATGTTCATAAAAGTCAATTGTTTTAGACCAATGTCATGAATGAATCGCAATGATAACTATTCAACCTTTCTTCTTATTACTAGAGACTGACATAATTTCGACTTTCAGCCAAGATTTTTCAAAGACCTACTTTAGAGTAAATACCTTTTGTATGTGCAGACTTAACACAGAAAGCCATCTGTGTTAAGTCTAATACTGCTAACACACGGACCACGGATCTGTGGGCGGAGTTAGTCTGCCCGTAACGTATCCGGGCTTGTGTTACGGGCTATATACAGCGGACATATTTTTCTGTGACTGCTATTTATAGTTGTACTAGCAAAAATCTTAAATATTGAATAAGGAAATTATTTTTGAGCTGCTGTGTCTTCCCATTTGAGACTATGACCACCATGTCACAGTAAAAATATACAAACAGTATGGAAACTACCTACAAACGCTCGAAACAGCACACTCACAAACATACGCAACAACGAGACCCTTACACAGCGGTCGCAGTGCTGTCAGTACTGAGTACCGCGACGCGACGAGTGATCATGTATGTTTGTGTGAGTGTGCCGTTTCGAGCGTTTGTAGGTAGTTTCCATACTGTTTGTTTATTTTTACTGTGAACAAGTGTTGTACACATCGCAGATTCGGAACTAATGGGCTAAGGCTTCCTAGTTTAATTATTGAACATAACTAGTAAGTAATTTAAGTAGATAATTTTGTGTTACTCATAGACTTATATTTGGACACATTCCATGTAAATGAGTTGCATCTAAATGATCTGTTTGGTGTCTTGAGGTTGAACCGACTTGGGTGCAATCCATAGAATTCTGTCTCAACCAAATATTGATGATACTATGAGTCTGATGTGTCTGTTTGTTTTTATTAGGGTATGATGGCGGTTATAAAACTTTATAAAAAACCATAATTAAATCTAGGATAGGATAGAATAGATGGACACTTTTTCCACACTTAAGACTTCCTCCCTGTGAGAGGTAATGGGTCTTAATAATCCACCACGTGGGCCCAGTGCAGGTTGGTGGATGTAACATGTCTTCGAATTTTTGGTTCTAAGACATACCATACCGGTTTCCTCACGATGTTTTCCTTCACCGTTTTGAGAGCAGTGGTGATGAAATAATTTACACAAAGTAAAGCGCCTGCCTAGGTTTGAACTCACGACCTACAACTTGTAAGTCGCGGCCGTTACCACTGGGCCACCCCTGCTCTAACAAAACTTCTAATAAATGTTTTGCTTCTATGATGACAATGTTTTGTTTGTTCTAATTTCAGATGTTGAAGAAAGAAGATAGTCTTTGGGCACAAATTGATATTAAGTTTAATTTAAATACATTATGGATGCTCTGAATGTCTTAATATATTCCTTGCAACTCTTCACATAAAATTGGGTACCTATAAATAAATTGTATAAGTGGTAAATAGCCTTCTTTTATTTGGGTTTGTTTAGAAAAACACACATTATTTACGAATGTAGTATTTATTATAAGATCCTAGAAAAGAAATATTAAGTAATATTTATACACGTATTTACAAATCCCTAACCCACGTAAACAGATCTATTATGGAACAAATGTCTTTAAGATCAATGCAACAGCATAGTCATACAAAATTGACGATAATATTATGCCCGTCAATTAAAAATTCAACCATTTTCCAACTTATTATTCCCCTTTCCAAAACAATTCATGAAATGTGCAGTAAAACTAAAAAACAAATAGAATATCAAAATATTTCTAAGAGCATCTTAATACCTAAATCCGTCACCGGCGTCTACTGTGGGCTTAATATAATGAGATGTAGAGCCACCACCATGACAGATTCAATATAAATACGTAAAATATACGTGTGCAAGCATGGGCGTACCCAGCAAAATATACTTAGGGGTGGGTAAGAACGGAATCTCGACTAGTATAGTTAGACCCATAATTGTATTCAATAACTTGACAATTGGAGGGGTCAGTTCATGACAGAAAAAAAAGCGAGATGATAAAAAAAAAGAGCGAAATTGAATGAACCTTACAATGAAGAGGAACTTGTAATCGACTACATAAAGTACGTTTAAGTGCTTATCCAGATGAAGGCGGGAGCAGTTCTGATTGTCCAGAGGTAACAAACAATGGAAGAAGATTTATTGGATAGCTCAATATTCCACTTAGATTAAGACATAATATAGAGAAAGGAAGGATGATTTATTTAATTGAACTAAATGATCTCATCTGTCATAATAAGCGAAACAATAGACAAACAGCTGATTCAGGTGTCGCGACAGTAGTGGAGCCCCCGTACCATGACGTGTCCCTCGCTGAGATCGTATGTAATCTGTGTGTAAATCTGTTATGTTATCTATGGATTACATAACAGGATTCGAAGAAATTTAGGAAAGAAAAAATCAAGATTCGGAAAAAGTCGAGTACCTATAAAGTAAATTCTTTAGTTTAGTTCTTCTTGGACGTGTGAATGTTTTACTATATTTTTAACACAGGAAAATGCAAAAGATACATATTTAACTTAATTTTGTTACGTTTTTATTAGACGTAAATTTTTGGTTTCAAGTCAGGGTGGAGGGTCATGAGGCATGCGTCCCTGCTCCACCGCGGGCACGCCCATGTGCGCAAGTGATGCGTGATTACTTCGTAACTTACATAACTAAGCCACTACAACATCTATGGCGTTTCTATTACACTGATTTACCGCTGACAAAATTATATTCCACGGCAATATCGATTATAGTTTGCATAGTTTTATGAAACAAAAAATCCCATTTTGGAATAATTATGCAACAAAAATGAGTGTCGTACGTAAAGCTATTGTTGAATATCACAATTAAATCGCTTAGCGTAAAGATATATATAGTGCGTAGATTCAGGCGCAGTAGGAGGGCGGCGACGTGAGGTCGGCGAGCAGGTCCAGCTCGTCCTCGGTGAGCTGCTCGCGGTGCTTGGGCCAGTCGTCCTGGTGCGTGCGCCGGAAGTCGGCCAGCGCCGCGCGGATGGTGGCGGGCACGGGGTCGGGCGCCGCCGTGTGGCGCGCCAGCTCCTGCAGCACGTGGCCCAGGCGCGCGCCCAGGCTGTAGGGCCGCGATGCCAGGTAGGCGCACAGCCCCAACACGCCGCAGTGGCGCTCCAGCGGCGCCGCCGAGCGGCAGCTGCGCGTCAGTGTGCGCAGGGTGCGCTCCTCGTCCGGCAGCGCGCGGCAGTGCATCAGGCCCGTCAGAAGTTTTGCTGCCGATTGACGGACCTGTAATCGACAATTTATTTAGTACTATAATACGTACGTGTTGTATAACCACCCTAATAAATACGTATTGTATAACCACCTTGATAGAAGGGGACAAGGGGGGTCGAGAAAAGATAGGTGGATTGTGCTCCGAGCATAGCCCTCTCCATTGCCCTTAGAGTGACTGTAAGCTTTCTGATGAGGCCCATTATGAGCGACCACGTCTCAGAGTCATATGTCATCACTGGCAACACACACTGGTCATAGACGTCTTGACACACTGCGGTAAGTTGGACGGAAAAATATCGCGCGCAACTTCCCGAACGCTGCCCAGCCGAGTCGGATTCGACGGTTAACCTCTTTCTCGAAGTTGGACCTACCTAACTGGACCGTTTGTCCCAGGTAGACGTAATCATCCACAGCTTCGAGTGTAGAGTCTCCGACCTTGATAGGAATGGGTGTAACATGGGCATTCAACATCACCATGTTTTTGTCCATGTTCATCTTAAGACCTACTCTTTCGGAAGCTCTACTGAGGTCATTGAGCATTATACTGAGGTCCTCCGTCACAGCCATGAACACTATATCGTCGGCAAACCGAAGGTGAGTGTTGTACTCGCCATTGACCAACGTCAATGGCGAGTTAAGTTTAAGGTTCTGGACTGGACAGGGCTAGGCATCAACATGCCTAGCCTTGTCCAGTCCAGAACCTTGAAGACCTCTTCCAGTGCAGCGGTGAACAGTTTCGGAGATATGACATCTCCCTGTCTCACAACTCGATGCAGAAGGATAGATTCCGAGGTCTGATCCTGAAGTCGAACTGACATGGTGGCTTTTTGTACAAACATTTCGATGTGCCGGTAGTCGATTTGGCACCGTTGGAGAGACTACAGTACAGCCCAAGTCTCGAATCGAATCGAAGGCTTTCTCGGAGTCGAAAAACGCTAAGCAGAAATGAATCGAATCAGAAATGTAGACATCCGCAAGAGAACCAGGGTTACCGACATTGTCCGAAGAATTGCCAAACTTGCAGCGGGCAGGGCACATTGCTCGCAGAAAGGATGGTCGATGGGCCAGAAAAGTTCTGGAATGGCGACCGCGAACCGGCAGACGTTGCGTTGGAAGGCACACTCCCACTAGGTGGACCGATAGCCTGGTGAAAGTTGCGGAGATCCGTTGGATGGGGAAGCACGGGACCGGTTAGTATGGCGACGCTTGGGGGAGACCTATGACCAGCAGTGGACGTCTTTCGGCTGATATGATGATGATGAATGAACCCTTAAACTGTCTCTGGGATGTATAGTTTTAACGGATTTAATGATAATTAGTTAGGTACTAATATGGTCTAATTTAATAAACCTTCCTGAGTGTAGCAATAAGGGATGGATATGAATTGAAAAAGTTTAAGTAAGCATGACGGTTGGTTATTTCGCAGTTCGGTTCAAATTTTAGCGCCGACCTAAAGTGACAAAAATGTTTTCCACTACCTTGTCTATTATGTAACACATTGCCTAAGAAATTCGTTTCGAAATATGAACATTTAGTCACAAGATTATAAAAATTAATAAATAAAAAAAAACAAAATTACATAATAACAGTTACGAAATGACTTTTGTATGAGATTTGATATCATTATTAACAGCCCAACCAACTTATCCGTGAAACGGACGTTTTTGGAACTTACATTTTGAATGGGACATAAGATCGGTTTTTGTTTATTTTTTGGTGATATGGTGACGAACAGCGCCACTCATAATTTACTATTTTTCTTTTTGGCGGCCAAGTACGAGTGAAACAATTTGCAATTTGAAGAAAAAAAACCGGCCAAGTGCGAGTCGGACTCGCGCACGAAGGGTTCCGTACTTGGTAAATTGCGGTTTACGATTTATGACGTATTAAAAAAAAACTACTGACTAGATCTCGTTCAAACCAATTTTCGCTGGCAGTTTACATAGTAATATGTACATCATATATTTTTTCAGTTTTATCATTCTCTTTTTAGAAGTTACAGGGGGGGGGGACACACACATTTTACCACTTTGGAAGAGTCTCTCGCGCAAACTATTCAGTTTAGAAAAAAGAAATATTAGAAACCTCTATATCATTTTTGGCGACCTATCCATAGATACCCCACACGTATGGGTTTGATGAAAAATAGTTATTTATGCTACAAGTGCGGAAGGTAGGTGATTTCCGATGAGTGGAATTTTTATTCACGAGCGAGCGAATCGAGTGAGTGGATAAATCGACACGAGTCGGAAATCATCTTACGTACGTGTATCATACAACATTTTACTATGCATTGTGCGAGGAAATAAATAAATTAATAAAATGGCGGGCTTATTCAAGCGCGTTCAGCATATCCACAGATTAACTAATAGTTCCTCGGGCATATCTACTGCGCATGTGCAAAAAGCTGTCACATCGTAACACAATAAGGCACGAGCAAAATATACGTTCTGCCAAACATATTTAATAAATATTTAAAATTAATTTATTGATCAAAATCTACATCTAGAGTAATTAAAAACGCCTAAAATGAAGTATTAGTTTTATTTTACCTTTTATATGAATGATAATCTGTACATAACTAATTTTTAAAACCTTTCTCAAATAATAAAAACTCTATGCGTCGGGCTGACGTTGGAGTTCAAAATTAAAAAAAATACAGGAAAGTAAAAAGCACTAGTGAAAAAAAGTGACACTTTCCGCACAGTTTGGCTGCTTGGAAAACCGTTCTTTTCGAGGACATGCATTGTAAAAATATTTTTAGTTTTAGTTTCAAGTATGGGAACCCCCAAAATTTTTTGTTTTATTTTTGTGTGAAAATCTTAATGCGGTTCACAGAATACATCTACTTACCAAGTTTCAACAGCATAATTCTTATAGTTTCGGAAAAAGTGGCTGTGACATACGGACGGACAGACAGACAGACAGACATAACGAATCTATAAGGGTTTCGTTTTTTGCCATTTGGCTACGGAACCCTAAAAAGTACGTAACTGAATAGGCTACTGTTGGTAAACACATTCCGCCGCTACGCCCGCGCTTTTTCCACCGCCCCATCCGGCAGAATGATACTGAACCTGTTACCTCTCGAAAAAGCGCGCGTTGATTGTGTGTATATAGTCTGTGCTTTTTAGTCTGGACGAAATACTAAAAATTACTAATTGTAAATTTTAAGCTGGTTCTAATAAATTGTTGTTGGAAATTATTTGCATTTAATTAATTAAGCTCATCAGGTAGTGGAAAAATAATCGTTTGTGTCTCGCATAAAAAGGCTTTATTTAGGCAATGTACTATTATGAACACAGCCTCGTAATTATTATCAAAGTACTAAAATATCCCTTACCTCCAGTCTCGGATCTCTCATGAGTTTGAGAGCAAACTTCTCTGTGGCGACGGCGCGGTCGACGCGGTCGCACAGCAGCGGCAGGCCGTAGAACAGCAGCGGCTGAGCGAAGTCGATGCAGGCCAGGCGAGCCCACCAGGACCGACCTGACATAAAAAACGGTGGTTTAGTTACAGGTTCCAGGGAAAGGTGGCTTTTGAGGTTTTAAATTTACAGACAGAGTATTGAGAGGATGAATGTAAGGCTTTTATTTACAAGGTAGACCTGATTGAAAACACCGAGAGGGGACGTCCTAGAAGAATATACACGGATCTTAAGGTTGCCCTAGTCGACCATTCTTCCATACAAACGTAGTCTGGCGATAACTCCACTGTTTGACGGTCGTTCAAAATAAAAAATGGTATCAATTTGTCTCATCATAATCGAGCGTCGAAAGATCCATATTTCAACACTAATTTTAACGTATCTTTGGGCGCAAATAAATACCATAAGAAGAAGGAAAATTGCAAAAAAAAACACCATAGAGGGATACATTAGTAGTTCAACAATGCAATTTTTTTTTTTCTCTTTTTAAAAAACTCGCTATCGCTATTTTGAATAGATACATTTAGTCGTTTTCCATGATATCCATATATTCCCAAAGGTCTGTTTGTAAAATTTCGCGCGCTCGTTTTCGTCCTAAATCATCATCCATTTCGCTACAAATAGCTCGTGCCGTCGACTAGAGCAACCTTAATAATGGTCTTCTTCAGAAAGGCCAGGTGCGCAGTATTCATAATCCGCGTGTGTGTATGACAAATACGCACTGAACCTTTTTTTTAGTCAGTTTAGTGCATTTGAAACTAATAATAATAATCGTATGATAGCTCGTTGGGCAGTTGGGTCATAGGCTTGATCCAGAAACCGGTACTCCTGGACGCGGCGCGTTTCGTTAGGAGGTGACTCTCTCAGGGGCCTTGACCACCGGTAGCATGGACCCTGTTCCCGATACCGGTGGGCTACTACTTTTTTATGTTTTAAATGTTTGATTTTTTATAAGCTAATATTTAAAAACTATGTACATTAATTGAATAAAGGATCGTAACTAGGATAGTACCGTTAGTCGTGTCAGCTAATGGATTAATAGCCACGATACAACCAACTCCTTAGTAGGGATGCACTGCACTTTTTTTTAAAGTATTCCCAAAACATATAGGTTACGACATACAAATTCTTATAATTGCAAAATCTCTTTTTAATGACGAAAACTGTTAGCATTCATTGGTTATATTTGAATTGATGGAGATTGGGGTTTTCAAAAAAATTACTAAAACCGATCAGCATTCAAGGAGTATCTATAGTAGCATTAAATACGAAACCAGACTTGCGTTAAAAAATATATCGATATTGATACGAATTCGATATTCTAAAATAAAAAATCGAATATCGATATTTTTGCCCAACCTTAGGAGGCTCTCGATAGGCGGCTGGGTCAAGGGCTTGATCAGAAACCGGTACTTCTGGACACGGCTCGTACTGTTAGGAGGTTCCTCTCTCTAGAGCCCTGACCGCCAGTAGCTTGGGTTCTCGATACCGGTGGGCCTTTATTTTTGCGCTTGCAAAATAAAGACGCCATGAATATATAAATATACTTTGTTATTAACTTGTGGTTCGCCTTCAATATTGTTAACTAACTTCTGCCAGTGGCTTTGCCCGCGTGAAAATAGAGAAGTTAACTGAAAGTTAGTTTTTGTCCGTCAGGTAGATAAATAAAAAATATTCATATATATCTTTTGCCACGTAAAGATAAAGTGAAGATGATATAATGCGTTGAAATATCGTGTGAAGTCACGCTGTTAGTAGTTTTTTTTTTTTAAACTTCGCCCCACACTAGGATCTTCTTCCTGTATCGTGGGTGCGTTTACAAACATATAAACTCACATACACAAACACCCAGAGCCGGAACAACTCTGTATCTGTAGGTCATACAAATATTTGTTCAGTGCGGGAATCGAACCCGCGACACGCAGCGCAGCAGTCAATCGCTCAACCACTACGCCAACCGTGCGCCTTTTATACTGACATAGTGACGACACAAGCCCCCCGTAAATGTAGAATTTATTGGTATTTGTTAGTAAAATATACGTAACCGGCTGTCCCACGCGGCTTCGCTCCCGTCAACTAGCTACCTACCTACCCATTCACTCTACCTACCCTACATACATGAATGTTGCGTAACTGTAACCGCTTACGCAACGGAAACTTTAAAAAAGAAATAATTTTTACAGTTTTTGCAACATTTTTCATTTATGCCCCGCTCCTATTGGTCGTAGCGTGATGTTATATAGCCTATAACCTTCCTCGATAAATGAACTATCCAACACAAAAATTATTTTTCAATTCCAAATAGTAGTTCTTGAGATTAGCGCGTTCAAACAAACAAACTCTTCAGCTTTATAATATTATATAATAATAATAATTAGTATATGTATGTAAATAAACGTATATAATGTAAAAATGTGTATAAACATTATCACCAAACTTCAAGTTCAAAGGCGAAGGGGAAGCTCAAAAACTTCGGAACAAAATTTTGTGACAGACAGACGGACACGTGATTGACAGCAATAGGTTTCCGATGGATCCTTAACGTACGGCTGGTCCTAAAAACAGAAGCTGTTACATACCATTAGAGAGCGTCTCCAGATGCTTGAGCGCCGAATCGAAGGCTACGCACGAGTGATTAGCCAGCGCGAGCGAGGCGAGCAGGCCGGCTGCCGCGCGAGGCAGCTCGTCGTTGGGCTGCGGCGGGCCTCGCGCGGCCAGCGCGCAAGCCGTCGCCACCATCGAGTACTGAGTGATGGTGTTGCCGTTCACTCCGCGGACTATGACGCCCATGCAGCCGCGTAACACTACAAAAAGGAGACAAGCTATCAAAATCAAAAATCTAAATTTCTTTATTCAATTAGGCCATTAAGCGGCACTTTCGAAAGTCAAAAAAAAAAAGTTATAATAATTGATTCTACCGTCCATTCGGAAATGTAGCTTGTTGTGGAGAAGAATGGACTTTTATAAATATATATTCAAAGCTTGTTTCGGCAAATTATACCGTCATTATGTTATGAATAATACGAGAGTATGTTTATGGTGACATGGGGAAAAAGTGAACGCAGTCATTGTAAGGCTCTAGACAGACGGACTGTATTTCAACTGTACTTCCGACTGCAAATTTGCAGTTTGAATGCAGTTAGTACGACTGCAATAAAACTGTAAACAAACCGTGCAGTTGGCGAGCAGTTGTCGTTGGAACTCCACGCCAATTTGTCCGGCCTATCTGCTCTCCTTCGAGTGACCGGCATTCAGATTTTGATTTCACCATCAATATATTTATACTTTCCTTTTGAAGCCAAAATCAGACCAGCTAACAGATACGTAGTTCGGATCGGGTTCAACTTTAACCATTAAAACCAATTGTGAACTTGTGCTTTATTTACTTTGAACCCAAATCTACGTTACATTGGAATTGTACACGTCTTACTCCATTTTTCTGGCGCCTTAATCACATTGCAGATTGTCTCAAAGATACACTTTATAAGGCTAAGTTCCTTAAAGTTACCTTAGGGCTATAGTTAGATCACTTTTATCCGAACAGTAAATTTGTTACATAAAAAGCGGTCAAATTTCAATATTTATCCTCCTAAAACTTTTTGATTTTGAAAAAGTCAGCTGTTGGAAGATTTGTTCTAATACCTGTAGTGAGCAAGTTGAGCGCTCTAGCGTGGTCCTGCGGCGCCGGCGCGGCCACGTCGCCCGCCAGCTGCAGCGCCGAGTCCAGCCGCGTCACCAGCTGCCGCTCCACGCGCGAGCCGCGCGGCCCGCCCTCTCGGTCTGAAGACTCGCCGCCTTCTGCCGACTGAGAACAAACAATAGTTGAAATTTTTAATTTCTTAGACGGATCACGTCAGCCGCTTACACAATGCTGGCTGCTGGGAAAAAATCTCCATATCTCCATGCAGTGCTGCTGAGCATGAGATCCTGGGTTGGACTTCCGGGTCGGGTATCTGGTATTTCTCAGTAGCAGCCGGAGTCTGAACTTGTGTCCGGTTGATGCAATAGGCTCCCGCCTATTACATGGGTATTAAACGTAACTGGCGACATTTGGTCGTACTATAGGCGCATTTCTGCCTAACAAAAATATGGACGTGATGTTGTTACCTAGTTATAGATACGTCATCTCGGGCGACAGGCACGCCACGTCCACGGAGGCCACCTCTCCCACGTCCATGGGCGGAGGGCTAGGTGTATATACTAGTGACAGATATAGATACGTCACCTGCGGCGCGTGTTCGCCGGCGGGCGCGTGGCGGTGCTCGGGCGACAGGCGCGCCACGTCCACGGAGGCCACCTCTCCCACGTCCATGGGCGGAGGGCTAGGTGTATATACTAGTGACAGATATAGATACGTCACCTGCGGCGCGTGTTCGCCGGCGGGCGCGTGGCGGTGCTCGGGCGACAGGCGCGCCACGTCCACGGAGGCCACCTCTCCCACGTCCATGGGCGGAGGGCTAGGTGTATATACTAGTGACAGATATAGATACGTCACCTGCGGCGCGTGTTCGCCGGCGGGCGCGTGGCGGTGCTCGGGCGACAGGCGCGCCACGTCCACGGAGGCCACCTCTCCCACGTCCATGGGCGGAGGGCTAGGTGTATATACTAGTGACAGATATAGATACGTCACCTGCGGCGCGTGTTCGCCGGCGGGCGCGTGGCGGTGCTCGGGCGACAGGCGCGCCACGTCCACGGAGGCCACCTCTCCCACGTCCATGGGCGGAGGGCTAGTTGTATATACTAGTGACAGATATAGATACGTCACCTGCGGCGCGTGTTCGCCGGCGGGCGCGTGGCGGTGCTCGGGCGACAGGCGCGCCACGTCCACGGAGGCCACCTCTCCCACGTCCATGGGCGGAGGGCTAGGTGTATATACTAGTGACAGATATAGATACGTCACCTGCGGCGCGTGTTCGCCGGCGGGCGCGTGGCGGTGCTCGGGCGACAGGCGCGCCACGTCCACGGAGGCCACCTCTCCCACGTCCATGGGCGGAGGGCTAGGTGTATATACTAGTGACAGATATAGATACGTCACCTGCGGCGCGTGTTCGCCGGCGGGCGCGTGGCGGTGCTCGGGCGACAGGCGCGCCACGTCCACGGAGGCCACCTCTCCCACGTCCATGGGCGGAGGGCTAGGTGTATATACTAGTGACAGATATAGATACGTCACCTGCGGCGCGTGTTCGCCGGCGGGCGCGTGGCGGTGCTCGGGCGACAGGCGCGCCACGTCCACGGAGGCCACCTCTCCCACGTCCATGGGCGGAGGGCTAGGTGTATATACTAGTGACAGATATAGATACGTCACCTGCGGCGCGTGTTCGCCGGCGGGCGCGTGGCGGTGCTCGGGCGACAGGCGCGCCACGTCCACGGAGGCCACCTCTCCCACGTCCATGGGCGGAGGGCTAGGTGTATATACTAGTGACAGATATAGATACGTCACCTGCGGCGCGTGTTCGCCGGCGGGCGCGTGGCGGTGCTCGGGCGACAGGCGCGCCACGTCCACGGAGGCCACCTCTCCCACGTCCATGGGCGGAGGGCTAGGTGTATATACTAGTGACAGATATAGATACGTCACCTGCGGCGCGTGTTCGCCGGCGGGCGCGTGGCGGTGCTCGGGCGACAGGCGCGCCACGTCCACGGAGGCCACCTCTCCCACGTCCATGGGCGGAGGGCTAGGTGTATATACTAGTGACAGATATAGATACGTCACCTGCGGCGCGTGTTCGCCGGCGGGCGCGTGGCGGTGCTCGGGCGACAGGCGCGCCACGTCCACGGAGGCCACCTCTCCCACGTCCATGGGCGGAGGGCTAGGTGTATATACTAGTGACAGATATAGATACGTCACCTGCGGCGCGTGTTCGCCGGCGGGCGCGTGGCGGTGCTCGGGCGACAGGCGCGCCACGTCCACGGAGGCCACCTCTCCCACGTCCATGGGCGGAGGGCTAGGTGTATATACTAGTGACAGATATAGATACGTCACCTGCGGCGCGTGTTCGCCGGCGGGCGCGTGGCGGTGCTCGGGCGACAGGCGCGCCACGTCCACGGAGGCCACCTCTCCCACGTCCATGGGCGGAGGGCTAGGTGTATATACTAGTGACAGATATAGATACGTCACCTGCGGCGCGTGTTCGCCGGCGGGCGCGTGGCGGTGCTCGGGCGACAGGCGCGCCACGTCCACGGAGGCCACCTCTCCCACGTCCATGGGCGGAGGGCTAGGTGTATATACTAGTGACAGATATAGATACGTCACCTGCGGCGCGTGTTCGCCGGCGGGCGCGTGGCGGTGCTCGGGCGACAGGCGCGCCACGTCCACGGAGGCCACCTCTCCCACGTCCATGGGCGGAGGGCTAGGTGTATATACTAGTGACAGATATAGATACGTCACCTGCGGCGCGTGTTCGCCGGCGGGCGCGTGGCGGTGCTCGGGCGACAGGCGCGCCACGTCCACGGAGGCCACCTCTCCCACGTCCATGGGCGGAGGGCTAGGTGTATATACTAGTGACAGATATAGATACGTCACCTGCGGCGCGTGTTCGCCGGCGGGCGCGTGGCGGTGCTCGGGCGACAGGCGCGCCACGTCCACGGAGGCCACCTCTCCCACGTCCATGGGCGGAGGGCTAGGTGTATATACTAGTGACAGATATAGATACGTCACCTGCGGCGCGTGTTCGCCGGCGGGCGCGTGGCGGTGCTCGGGCGACAGGCGCGCCACGTCCACGGAGGCCACCTCTCCCACGTCCATGGGCGGAGGGCTAGGTGTATATACTAGTGACAGATATAGATACGTCACCTGCGGCGCGTGTTCGCCGGCGGGCGCGTGGCGGTGCTCGGGCGACAGGCGCGCCACGTCCACGGAGGCCACCTCTCCCACGTCCATGGGCGGAGGGCTAGGTGTATATACTAGTGACAGATATAGATACGTCACCTGCGGCGCGTGTTCGCCGGCGGGCGCGTGGCGGTGCTCGGGCGACAGGCGCGCCACGTCCACGGAGGCCACCTCTCCCACGTCCATGGGCGGAGGGCTAGGTGTATATACTAGTGACAGATATAGATACGTCACCTGCGGCGCGTGTTCGCCGGCGGGCGCGTGGCGGTGCTCGGGCGACAGGCGCGCCACGTCCACGGAGGCCACCTCTCCCACGTCCATGGGCGGAGGGCTAGGTGTATATACTAGTGACAGATATAGATACGTCACCTGCGGCGCGTGTTCGCCGGCGGGCGCGTGGCGGTGCTCGGGCGACAGGCGCGCCACGTCCACGGAGGCCACCTCTCCCACGTCCATGGGCGGAGGGCTAGGTGTATATACTAGTGACAGATATAGATACGTCACCTGCGGCGCGTGTTCGCCGGCGGGCGCGTGGCGGTGCTCGGGCGACAGGCGCGCCACGTCCACGGAGGCCACCTCTCCCACGTCCATGGGCGGAGGGCTAGGTGTATATACTAGTGACAGATATAGATACGTCACCTGCGGCGCGTGTTCGCCGGCGGGCGCGTGGCGGTGCTCGGGCGACAGGCGCGCCACGTCCACGGAGGCCACCTCTCCCACGTCCATGGGCGGAGGGCTAGGTGTATATACTAGTGACAGATATAGATACGTCACCTGCGGCGCGTGTTCGCCGGCGGGCGCGTGGCGGTGCTCGGGCGACAGGCGCGCCACGTCCACGGAGGCCACCTCTCCCACGTCCATGGGCGGAGGGCTAGGTGTATATACTAGTGACAGATATAGATACGTCACCTGCGGCGCGTGTTCGCCGGCGGGCGCGTGGCGGTGCTCGGGCGACAGGCGCGCCACGTCCACGGAGGCCACCTCTCCCACGTCCATGGGCGGAGGGCTAGGTGTATATACTAGTGACAGATATAGATACGTCACCTGCGGCGCGTGTTCGCCGGCGGGCGCGTGGCGGTGCTCGGGCGACAGGCGCGCCACGTCCACGGAGGCCACCTCTCCCACGTCCATGGGCGGAGGGCTAGGTGTATATACTAGTGACAGATATAGATACGTCACCTGCGGCGCGTGTTCGCCGGCGGGCGCGTGGCGGTGCTCGGGCGACAGGCGCGCCACGTCCACGGAGGCCACCTCTCCCACGTCCATGGGCGGAGGGCTAGGTGTATATACTAGTGACAGATATAGATACGTCACCTGCGGCGCGTGTTCGCCGGCGGGCGCGTGGCGGTGCTCGGGCGACAGGCGCGCCACGTCCACGGAGGCCACCTCTCCCACGTCCATGGGCGGAGGGCTAGGTGTATATACTAGTGACAGATATAGATACGTCACCTGCGGCGCGTGTTCGCCGGCGGGCGCGTGGCGGTGCTCGGGCGACAGGCGCGCCACGTCCACGGAGGCCACCTCTCCCACGTCCATGGGCGGAGGGCTAGGTGTATATACTAGTGACAGATATAGATACGTCACCTGCGGCGCGTGTTCGCCGGCGGGCGCGTGGCGGTGCTCGGGCGACAGGCGCGCCACGTCCACGGAGGCCACCTCTCCCACGTCCATGGACGCGAGCGTGCGGAGAGCCCTGGTAGCGGCCTCGCAGTCCGCGGTCTCCTCGCGAGTTCCACACTGCATGGCCGCTGCGGCTGATGCAGCTGTTTTTATCACTGGAATTAAATAATTTATTTCAATGCAATGCATTGTTTATAGTGACACAATACGCAATTATATGGTTACACCTAGTTGACGAACGGATGCTGGTGACTGGACTTCTCGCTCTACAGAATGACGCCTCTAAATGGTAGTAATTACACACGTGTCAAGACAGTTTGATACACTCCCTGGCTCGTATCTTGGCAAGGTTTTGCCTAAAAGGTACTTTCTATCATAATAATTATTGTTATGTAGGTTACAGAAATATAAGTCCCTTTTTTTTGGAGGTGTGTCGGTAAGTAAGCGCATATTATTTTTATATTTTATTGCTTGCCATTATTCTATGGTTTGTTGACATAATTTATTTTTAAATATGTCGTGTATTTGGGACAGTGATTCTTGGGCCGACTGACCAAGCAATCGCGCACTCGGAACGGTGCTACCACACTCCCCGCGTCCCACTTGATAACCAAAGAGACCAAAAAACGGCTTATGCGCATCTAACGACTCCTGCCAAGTTATTTGTCGGCTACTGTACCAAACAGTGGTTGTATAAACAATACTTTCCCTATGGGAAAAAAAAGGGTGGGTTTATGTGTGTATGTCTTGAGAATACTTCAGTACAAATGAATGAGCAGAGGTAGATAACAGCTGTAGTACTTCGTAAACTCACAGGATCTATACGCTTCAATATTCCAAAGAGTAATTCGCTTACCAAATCTGCAAGGAATCCCAAATGTTCAAATTGAATAAACCCTTTGATTGTGCGATGTCGGATTTGTCTGCCTTTTTTTTTGCTGACCCGACTGCCGAAGGAGGGTATGTATGTCTGTATGTCTTTAAGTCAAGAGTGAATAGGTTTCTTCTAGGTAAGCGTGCTACATCGTCGACCAAATCATCGCTTACGATCAGGTGAGATGGTGGTCAAGCGCGAGCCTATCAATAATAAAAAAATAAACAAAAATGTATGTTTGTTCCAATTTGGCGTTCTAAAGACCAAACGCGTTGGCCGATTTTGTTGATTCTTACGTCTATCTATTCGTCTTAACCTTGCGAGTGTCACTGGTTACATTAAAATTGGAAAATAGAAAATGGCAGATTTTGGGCACCCTATTGTGGGGGCCCAATTATTTTTTTCTTCCTTACCCATCTTGTGGGGTATTTGTAGTTTGTGTGTGACGACATAGATGCCGCTCCAAACCTATCAATATAATATACAGACCTATATCGCCGTTCTCGTCGTAGAGCGCGGCCAGGCGCGGCTGCACCGACATGAGGAAGTTGGCCAGACGCGGCGATGGGCCCGAGAACCCGCCCGGGAACATCAGCTCCGTGTCGAAGATCGTCATCAACAGGCTACGGCAAACGAAATAAATGTCAATGTTTTTTTTTTTTGGGCTATGGACTAGGGCCTTGCCGCTCGTGCTTGAGGATGTTGGGTCACAGCCGGGCAGTGCTGCCAACTTAGGGCTTTCAGTGCCAGATCCAGCGCTTTTTTTGTTCAATAGCGCGTTTTAATGCCTAGCTCTAAATCTAGCGAGTAGCATGTCCCAAAAATTTAAAACCGCGCCATCTATTGTAATCAATTTTAAATGATCCGTTCAAATAATCTTTGAAAAGTGAATTAAGAACCCAATATGCTGTAATGTTGTGCTTTGGACAGTTGATTAAACAAGAACACAATTTTTATTATCAATTCTAGAAAATATAATTTTACACTCAATTCAATAACAAATCGATGTATATCGCGCCATCTAGTGATGTTTATTTGAACTAAATTTTCACATATTCATATTTTTTATTGCACACAAAATAAACATTTCAAATACAAAAGGAAAACTTATGTACAAAGGCGAGCTTAACCCATAATTTTCTTTCTTAGCGCTGGGAAACCGTGAATTGCACGCATTGGCGCACGGTTGGCGCAGTGGTTGAGCGATTGACTGCTGCGCTGCGTGTCGCGGGTGTCGATTCCCGCACGAAACAAATATTTGTATGACCTACAGATAATTGTTCCGGCTCTGGGTGTTGTGTATGTGAGTTTATATGTTTGTAAACGCACCCACGATACAGGAAGAAATTCCTAGTGTGGGGACCAACGTTTAAATAAATAAAAAAAATGGAATAGAAACAATGCTTATGGTATATACTCATTACCTGCCCACAGTCTCTCGCACGTTCTGGTAGGGGTGCTGCGTGAAGTTGGCTTCCTCCAGCCGCTTGAGGAGCACAGCAGCTAGCGGCGCCGCGCGCCAGCGAAGTGCACCTAAAGCTCCCTATACAGTTAAATGAAATCATTAAATCCATCCATAAAACTATATTGTATAAACCTACTACTATTTTTCTAGCGGTTCGAGCAGTAGAAAATTATCCCAAAGGAGGTTTCTTTGGGATAATTTATATGATATGTGTTTATCCAGGTTATATATAAACTTATCTAGTTTTATCCAAATCCGTTCAGCAGGTATTGCATCAAAGAGTAACAAAACTCCATTAATTCACGTAATGTTTAACGTTTACAATCAAACTATACTCCATTTACGATAAAATTAGACGTTTAAATAATCCCATTTTACTTGCTCGTTCAACCGATTTTGAATTCTATTGCGTTGGTGATATGACACATGGCAGCTGTATTACGGCGGATACAGACATTGCGAGGCATGCGCCGCGCACGGCTCGCAACGCACGCCTCTTGCTTTTGGTCAAACCCTACTTTAGCTTGGAAACCTGGCAAATTTTATTTCATATATTGTAGAACAAACGATGTGATTCTACTTATTCATATGAGTCACAGACAAGGGCGGACCCAGGATTTTTTTCGAGTTGTCGTAGCACATGCCTCAACACGAATGTAACGTCCACACATTGTGAAGCTCGCCGTACACTGCGCATGCCTTGCAATGTGTATCCGCCTTTAAACATTTAGTTTTGGTAACAGGTTTATACTTTTTATGCCATCATTATATTTACGGGATAGAACTCAAAATCAGTTGAAAGGATTGTAAAAAGGGGTTATAAAAATTACTAATGGAGTATAGATCCCACGACCAAGGGTATCCTAGTGTGGGGTCTAGGGTTTCTTTAATGCACTTAATATTTGTAATTTCTTGTATGCTAAAATTTTACTGAATTATTTTGTTGTTTTAGAAAGGGGTCATAGTAAATTTATCTTATCTATCTTAATAGTAGTGGGATAGGATATAATTAAACATAGTGTTTAATATTTAAGTCTCATAGGGTTTTCACATCGGGAAGTTCTCAGCAGCACCACGGAGGCTGAATTTCTACCTGTTTGATGGCAATAGGGCCTAGGCCTATTATCAGGTAGAAACATATTTACTTTACCCTTCGGTGATAACATGCATGACGTTATTTTAATTGTGTTAAATATAATTGTCACTAACCATAAAAATAGACAACTAGTTGTGTCCCCATAAACATTATGCATATTTTTCCATAACATAGGTACAAAGTAATTTCCTGTAGCTAAAAGTTTAAACAACAGATGGTATAGTAATAAAAAAATATTATTTGTAAAATGAAAACACCTTTGGGTCCACTTGAAACCAAATCAAATTAAAAAACACGTAAAAATAAAAATATCTGCAATCCAAAAATCTAAAAAACAAATACATAAAAGAGTAGAAATTAAATATTTGGGAACTAAAAGTTTTCATTTTCTGGCAACATCTAAAATGAGTACTTGAGCTGTCAATTCATCTCGATCGGTTTCGATTTTCGTAAGAATTTTGGTTTTTGTGTGATATTTCTGTGTGTGGACAGAAAAACATGAATAAGTACATAAGTACATATTCACGTTTATTTGCCGCGGAACTTCTTTCGTCGGACTGACAGTGATTCTTTTCTTTGCTTGTTTTAGGTGTTTCTGTAAGCACAGTGCGCAGAATCGTGCAACACGGCATTGAAAACGGTGGGCAATTCTCAACACCAGCTAAATACAGGGAGGGTCGTCGCCCAAAGATATTGGACGACTTAATATTGAAAACAATTGATTATTAAAAATACTTATTTTTTTGTGAAGTTGTTGTTTTATTACTACTACATAATTATCAAATATTTAATAAACATACTTATTTAATATATTTACTCATTACTTATAGCCAATAAAGAAATAATACTATTCAAGTATCAAGATCAGCTGGGTCGTACTAACTGGGTTGCTATCTGAGCGATTGTGGCGCCCTCATTTAATTTCTACTCTTTTATGTCGCACTGTAAAAACATGGAAAGCAACTATCTACCTACAACGCAGAATATACTCTAAACAACAAACATTCATGACGAAAAAAAAGTAACTAAAAACAAATAAAAATATGGAAAGCAAAGGATGCAATTTTGCCAACGAATAAAAGGACCAGGCGACATAATCGACATAATCCAAAAGTCCGAATTTCACCACACCCCAAATTTTGAATCCGTATCCCTGCTCTAATTCTTCTGAAATAAAATAACCGCTTATAAAAACAAAAGAATATTTTTTTTCATAAAAAAATTAATTAAAAACAAGATTTAAAAACAGAATACATCATAAATCATGCATGCTATCCAAAATCTACTCAGAAACAAAAGACGCTCGCGCCTAAAGCTGTGTTCAGAAGGTTGCGAGGTCTCACCTGAATGGCACAAAGCCTAGCACACACACGGAACAGGGTGTCGCCCCCCGCCTCGGTGTAGCGCTTGCTGGATGAATTGAGCATCTCTAGCATGTCCGCCGGCATTTCCGGCCGAGCTTGAATGAGGCCCTTCTGTTGGATCGGTCACTTGCTTTAGATATTCTAATTAAAAGTCAAGGTCTCACGTTTCTACGCTTCAAATATACTCAGTTGCCTATATTCACCTGCATCTGCTCAAGCTAGGCAGATAAGTCGTTTTAACATTTGGTCAGACATACCACCCGCTTGATAAAAAATCCTCTATTTTCGTTGACAGTAAAACTGTTCCTCGATTCTCCAATAAGTGGTTATGTTTTCTACAAATGTGCCTATATAGTGATGACACGTAAACGCTGATGCCATCAGGAACCGTTCCGAAAAAGCAGCAACTTGTGTACAATGCCCTGCAGAAATATCTGGTCACCTAAGAAGAAACCTGTCCGAGCGAGCAGGCATACACTAGACAGAATATAACCGCCAAAACGAAAGCGCGGGAACGAGAGCTAATTTAGCGCTCGCGACCGATTTTTTTTTGCGCTAAATTAGCCGTGCCGACCGCAGACTGATTGCCACCCACTAATTGTTCTGCTTCCCCCCAACTCACTAATTACTACACACCTTCAACCTAGGACCTGATACCAACGTAGCCATTGAGATTCTACAAGATGCACTAATTTATCGAATGATAAAGGCCGACATACTGCGCCTCGAAGTAGCCCCCGGCAGTAGCGAAGACTAATGATGTCGCGGATAAATTTGAAAGAGAGATACCGCGGCCCTCGCACGAGAAACTGAAGGAACACGGGTGGGTTTTAGTCAGTAAAAGTCTCCCGCTTCACCCAGAGCGGGAGAAGTCATCAGATGACTTCCATCCTAAAACAAAAGCCAAGAATAATGATAGCCAAAGTAATTCCGATGTTGTGTTTATGCTGCTAGAAGAATCGTATTCCAAACGACACGACGACTCCGACAAAATCGCCGAAAAACAAACAAAACATAAGGCATGATCACAAGACAAAGGCTGGAACTGTTAAAACCACCTACAGTACTGACGATGATTACTAAAGGATTGTGGCTCTAATTTCCAGTACAATAAAGATCACTTACCTGAAGGGCGTAAAGCCTTGCACAGATGCTGAAAGACGTGTCTATGTCTGGTTCGTTATCACCTCGACGGGCTTGGGGTGTACAGAGGTTCACAAGCGACATCAACACCTGGCGACCTCGTGTGGGGTCTAGCTTCTCCACGCCTGTTGCCACGCATGTTCCCCAATCTTCCAGAGTTTCTGGCGTCACTGATGTTAGACCTGATGATAGAGAGGATAATAATAGTTATCAAACTAAATCTATCCCAAAGTGTGGCAAATAGTATTGTGTTTTCGCGAAAGCAGTGTACGGCTGACCGTCAGCCAAGTGAAGTGACCATAACTTGTGCGAACACTAAATGTAAACGGGATATAGGTACGTCACATATCTAAAACTTGTCGCTTTAGATTAGAAGACGTGTAACATTTTTGTATCTTTTTGGCCCGGGAGCATGTACGGTGAAACCATACACTAATGCTTATTCGTGCATTTTGACCTCATTTCACTAATTGATATTAGTAGAGCCACAGATAATATAATACTAGCATACAGATGCCTCATCCCATACTAAGAAACCGTGACGACGTAACTAGCGTTTTTCATCTGATTAATCTCGTTATTTTTGTAAGTACGTCAATCGCGTTCGATCCTGTTTCACGGCAATAGATGGTGTTAGCTGTGCCTTGCAAGTAAAAGGGTTTACTAGGTTCGTGAATATTTTTTCTTTAAATACAGTGAAGGTTCGTTTTATAGTATTTTTTTGCACGTTTTTACAGTTTTTTGCATCAAAATGTGTTACAATGCAAATTTTAACAATCGAGTAGAATGCCTCAGAAATTAAAAAATGCGCCATCTATTGGCATCAATTTTAAATGATCCGTTCAAATAATCTTTGAAATGTGAATTAAGAGCCCAATACTCCATAATTTTGTACTTAGGAGAGTTGATTAAACAAGAACATACAATTTATATGTTTAATTCCAGAAAATGTTAATTTTACACCCAATTCTTTTAAAATGAGTGTACATGTCGCGCCATCTAGTTAGATTTATTTGAACCGAATTTTCTTTCTTAGCAATGAGACCCCGTGGTAGAGCATTCAGTACTCGATTAGTGGTCATCGCGTTGGTCTGGATAATATATTTAATTTGATCTTATAATTATTAATTCCGCGGCCTGGACGGGGTCGCCACCGTCTGACGGCGGACGCCGTAGGGCCGCAGGGGAGGAGTGTCGGTATAGGGTTGGCCGCTCTCCTTATCCCCTGCGGCCGAAAAATGGTAGGTGGCGGGGCCATTGACCTTGACCCGTCACAAGGGGACCAAGGGTGCCATACACGGGGTCGTCTGGCACCCATGTGCTGGTTTGGTCCCTGGGGTGGTCACGCCGCACAGTGTGACCTTGTGCTGCGCCGGTGATGGGGGTACTCCTTAGAGGAGGGTCCGGTGATGGACAGCCGCGGTGGGTTCGCGGTGAGAGCTAACGCGTGTCCGTGTTTCCGCCATAAGCGGCACAGGAGGGCAACGTAGAGTTTTAGTGGGTTGGAATGCCACATAACTGCACTATCTCGCCATGGTAGTGCAGTATACATGAGCATTTCTCAACTAATAAAAAAAAAGAAAATATGTGGTGCAGGTGTTGCACAGAGAGCACGACAGGAGGTGGGGCATTGTTTTGGACGTAGCTCATTGAAGTATCCCCAGTCAGTTTAGAGATTTCCAGGTGGGCCATGGACGTTGGTGGCCTGCAGAGCTTTTTTTATTCTGTATTCCTTTTGATTCACATAGTTGATGTAGTATTAGCTCACCGGTCTCCAATATCTTGACGCCGGCCGCGTACATGGCGGTGGCACGCGTGCGGCTCCAGTAGCGTGGCGCGCGCAGGGCGGCGGCGCACACCTCGGCCGCGAAGCGTTGCGGCGCCTCCTGCGGGTCGGACGCGCAGCGCTCCGCGTGACGCATGAATTTGCCCGCTACTTCCTCGCCAAATTCCGCGAAAAGTGTCTATATGGGAGATTTATTTATGTATTAATACTTCATGCAACACATGGTATAATAACATACTCCGTATACTTCGCCTGGTATTCTCTTCCCAGGATGGCCTAAGACTACGTCACGATAAGTGTTACCATTGATTGTCCTTTTTAAAAAAATTTGGTACTTTCTCATGTAGTTAATGAAAATAAAATAAATTACTAACTAGATTAACTAATTAGTAACTCATGTGATTCATCTATTTATTGTTAAATTTATTTGTATATTGAATTATTAGTTCATAATTGCTTTGTTAAGATAAAAATGCATTTTGCTCGGGTAATTCAACCACACACAGTGGCAACATATCGATTTGACAAGTGTCATACTGACAACTAGCCATTTCATCGCTATTGTCGTGTCGCTCACACCTATAGCGTTGTTTCGCTCTGTGAGCAAAATACTGTGGCTCCCAAACGTTTGTGGTGTACCCGTGAACTTTGATAGATACACAAGAAAAATTGTTAATTGTTCCGTAAACTATAAAAACAGAAGTTTAAAAGGCGGTGTAATAAGGTTTTTTTATTTGCCCAATGAAGAGACGCTATCATATGCGTGGCTTCAAATTTGTAACTAAATTCAACTAAAATAACTGGTATGTGCCTTTCTACTTTCTATTTTCTATTTATTAATGTATGTACTCATGTACCTAAATATTGTAAAAATCTTTTTTTTTTTTTTTAAAAGAGTAAGTATGGAGTTTCTTGTGCATTTTTCTCCATAACAAGCTACTTTCCGAATGCACGGTAGAATCATTTTTTTTTTTTTTTTTAAAAGAGTAAGTATGGAGTTTCTTGTGCATTCTTCTCCATAACAAGCTACTTTCCGAATGCACGGTAGAATCAACTTTTATTCCATGTAAATTTAAAAAGTATGGAGTTTCTTGTGCATTCTTCTCCATAACTAGCTACTTTCCGAATGCACGGTAGAATCAACTTGTATTCCATTTAAATTTAAATTGTGACATTCAAAAGTGCCGCTTGGTGGCCCAGTTGAAATAAATATCTTTTGTCTTTGTCTTTGTCTACATAATATTTAATTTATCTACGCGTTGTGAATTCCATAATTTAAGTCATAGTTGTGTCAATACGTCTTTACGCCCGAACTTATTAACCTAACATAATTAGTTTTTTACTTATTTTAGTCAAGTCAAGTTTAGTGGGTTTTCGTCCCGACCTAAATAAAAATACTAATATGCAAACAATTAAAAAAAAAAGCAAAGTAAATAAATACAAAAAGTATCAAATATGACGATTTATTAAAATTATAAATATGTTGTACCTATTGTAATATTTTTTACTTTTTCCTCACTAAAAAAGTTTGAGAACCGCAACGCAATCGATGACGTAGTCTTAGGCCAATCACGTGACCCAGCTGTCACGGGAGGAGACTACCTTGTCTTATTATACCATGATGCAACATAAAGGTAGACGGACTTAATGCCTTAGGCATTTTCTACCAGTCAACCAAGGGTGATACAGAGATAACATTACAGGTGCATCAATTTTGTTTAACTTTTTTAGATTAAGTAATACTGACATTATGACGTCATATTACACACACACGCTGAGAAATAATAAATTATTGCCTTTTAAACTTAGTGTTTTTTGACATGCGATTCAGGGCGCTACCGCGAGAAAAAAAAAACATCTTTGAAAAATATTGTCATAAATATTATTGTTTCTTGCGGTACATTTACTGGAAGGCATAATATCCTGTAAGCAATACTGTCTTAAATCAAGGCAGAATTTGTATCTTACTCTACAGTATATTTCTATGAAACTCACCCTCAACAGCGAGAAGCGCACTCCGTTGAACTTGTCCTTCCCTTTCTTCTCTTCCACGGTGAGGAATGCGACCAGGCGCTCAACGTTGGCGTCGTCGTGGAAGAACTCGTACACGGCACGCTCGCCTTCCTCCATGTCTTCGGAGGGAAGATCCGAAGAGAATATTTGCTGCGATGATGGAGCTGCCACCTAGAGGAATGATAATATCAAATATTATTTGAATGGCTTGGTTCGCACCGTCAGTCTGGTCGATTCAAAAGCCCAGAACCTTGAACATCGACGCCGAGTTGCCACCCTGTCGGTTTTTTAGCGGTTATGTTGCCGGAAGTGTCCGATAGAGGTGCACAATTTAATTCCGCCTAGCCCTTTCCATTATTAAAACACATATTTTGTTTCTTAAAAACGTACAGCTATGCGCGAACGGTACATGATGGACAATTGGAAATCCTGCCCATATCCACTAAACATTTTGGGAATAGTTTTATTCTCATAGGAAACAGTTCTTGTCGATTGACCACTCCAATACTAGTTTAAGATCAAGAATAACAACACTTGCAAGTATCATAAGCAAAACCAGCTTATAATGTACCCACTGTTGGGACGCAGCCTTCCTCTCCGTGAGAGCTAGTGGACCGTAATCCACGCAGGGGTCTTCGAATTTTTGGATCTGGGACAACTTTCCGGTTTCCTCTCAATGTTTTCCTTCACCGTTTTACTTTTTTTACTTCTCGTAAGAGTAAGAATGAATAATTTATGACTTTTATCCGTGCTGAGGCATCTTGACTTATCCCAGTTGTAAACGACCCCTTGTGCCTATTGGCCTTGTTTCTTCTGTATCCTGCTTGTAATGGAGGGAAGTGGCAATTAAGCCTAATAACTGGCAGAATGATACTGAACCTGTTACCTCTCAAAAAAGCGCGCGTTGATTGTAGTCTGTACGTTTTTTATAAATTTTTGTTGGAAGTTATTTGCATTTAATAAAGTAAGCTCATCAGGTAGTGAAAAAATAATCGTTCGTGTACTATTACGATTTCCTACTACTCCGTTATTCTTTTTGGATTTATTTCGTTGCGGGATCCAGGACAGTTAAATTTATTCTACGGGACTTCGTCGAGCTTCATTGCCTGGGCGCTTTACTGATGGTCGTCACTGTTGATTCTGGCTTTCAGGAGTTGCAGTAGTTTGGGTATAGTGCGGTGGGAATGTTACAATAAAAAAATAAAAACATATGTATGACTTACCTCAAGCACATCAGGCCAAGCGTAGAATCCGTAAGTCGGATTCCTCAACCACGGGCGTTCCCATTCCTCATCAGTTTTAATTACTCTATCCTCACACCATATCGCCCAGTCAAGATCCGGCCGGTACCCTGAGAAATTGTTTTTTAGTTATGTATCTGAAGTTTATTTATTCCTATATTAAAACACTTGCTTTTGTCCGCGACTTCGTCTGCATAGCATTAGTACTTCGAATAGCCATCTTTCCTTTTTTTGTCAGCCGCCTAGGGCAGCCTTACTTTGGTTCACCATAAAATCGATATCAAAATTTCTTTATTCAATTAGGCCATTCAGCGGCACTTTTGAACGTGAAAAAAAAGGAATAATAATTGATTCTACCGTCCATTCGGAAATGTAGGTTGATATGGAGAAGAACGGACAAGGAACGCCACACTAACTCTTTAAAAAAAAAGTATTTTACAAGTATTTGGTTACATCATTCTTGTTGGAAAAAATACATATATGTGAGAACGATATAAAAAGACGTGCACGTAAAAGCGTCTAGAGTGAAACAAACAATTAAAAAAGACAATAAATAGGTAATTAAAGACAGGCCGAGGCAGCTAAGTTATGACCAATCCCAACTGATGGCGCCCGTTCACGAACATGACACATGGATCGGCACCACTCAGCTCAACCATCATGAAGGGAACCGAATGATCCATACACACTTCCACCCCCCTTTCCACCCCTTAAGGATGATTTCCGGTATAAAAACTATTCTATGTCTATCTTATGTATCTTAAGCGTGAAAAGGTAACAGATAGACATACAGTTACTTTTGCATTTATATTATTAGTAGGGATAGGGACGACCCAAGACGAAATAAAAGACGAAAAGATGTGGACAAATTAAAGCGAAGTACGGCAAGATTTCTTCAGAGGATAATAAAATATTTTTCACATAAAATAAACCTACTTCAAAAATAAAACACTAAAAAGTGCAAAATAAATTTCGTTTCGGCAGTTGGTGTCTTTGGTGCCTCTTTTTTATCATTTTTCGACACTGACTTCCGAAACGAAAGTTATTTTGCACTATTTAGTGTTTTGATTTTGAATTTTGCTATTTTTTGTGAAAATGTTTTTATTTCTATGTTTTTAGTTTGTGTACACCATCACAAAAAATAAACAATTTCTGTAGTACGGTACCAAAAAGGATGGATAAAATAGCCTTAATAACGCAATTTACATATTCGTGCTGTTTGTCGCTAAGGAGTTCGGTTGTATGCTCCATATCTTGAAAACTGCTGAACTGATTTTGATTAAACTTGCACTATTCCCTAAGTTGCGAGATACTCAATCCAACTCAAAAATATTGATCACGATCCGATAAGTAGTTTCGTAGAAATGCGTGGACATATATACAAACAAACATACATACATACATACACTTATGAAATTTGGCACACGTGTTTAGAAGCCCACATCTATAACATATGAGAATATTATGCAGTTCCAACAATATTACATACATACGTGTCGAATTGATTACAGCCTTCTTTTTTTTGAAGTCGGTAAAAATAATATGATTTGACAATAGGTAAGGAAGAGCTGAAGATTGCCAATATTTACACTTTTTCACAAGTGTAATATAAAAAAGCAGAAAGCTATCTATACCAATATTATAAAGAGCAAAGATTTTTTTGTTCGTTTGTTTGTACCGAATAGGCTCCGAAACTACTGTACCGATTTACAAAATTCTTTCACCAATGGAAAGCTACATTATTCCCGAGTAACATAGGCTATAATTTTGACGGGAGCGAAGCCACGGGGGTCAGCTAGTAATAGATACTTGTAAAGTTGTCAAATAGTCGGCTATCCGTTTTATTAAATAGGCCCTTGGCGGATTCTAATTCAAACACAAATTTTCAGTTACTGAGGAATAATTAAGAAAACAGGCACAACAATGTTCCCGTGCGTGCGTCACCGTAAACGTGATAGAAGTGTAACTTCTTAAAAAATAAAGAAGAAGAGAGATTTAGTGAGAGCAAAGAGGAGTGTCTTTCTTCTCTCTCATGTAACGAATGCGTCATCGGTACATGGTGGACAGCCCACCCATATGCACAAAGCATTTTAGGAATACCTACTTTCAATATGCGTACAGCTAAGGAGTGGAATTCCCTGCAGGAGTCTGTGTTTCCTGATTGCTACAACCTTTTTAAGTCAAGAGTGAATAGGATACTTCTAGGCAAGCGTGCTTCATCGTCAGCCACATCATCGCTTACCATCAGGAGAGTGGTAAATGCGAGCATATCGACCATAAAAAGAAAATGTGCCTAAACGTGACGCGTTCTTTAAATTTATTTTAAATTTTCGGTTGGCACAGTGGTTAAGCGATTGACTGCTGCGCTGCGTGTCGCGGGTTCGATTCCCGCACGATGTATGACCTACAGATAGTTGTTCCGGCTATGGGTGTTTTGCATGTGAGTATATATGTTTGTAAGCGCACCCACGATACCGAAGAAATTCCTAGTGTGGGGCAAAGTAAAAAAAAAACTCTTATCGCTGCCTAAGAAGTTGTCAACTTACCAGGTACACGCCTGTACGGGCGCGGGAAGCCAGCGACCTCATACGGGTCGACGCTCATCTTCACGGTCTTGTGCTTGCGTTGCTTCAACACGTAGTGCGTCAGCCGCTGCGCAGTGCGACGTACTGCGATGTCGTCGTGGAGCAACGCACGCAACATGGCCGGCACGGCTGCCCCAGGGTATGGCGTCTGGAGCGACGGGCAGAATGTGAGCATCTGCATTGCTAGTTCTAGGCGACGCCATTGGCTGTTAAATAGAATAGAATAATAAACATTTATTCGACATAGACACAACACATCAGCAACAATTACAAGGATAAGATGGGGCAAAGAAGGCACCCCCGGTGGGTACCCGCATAGTCGAGGCGGGGAAGGGGGGGGGCTCAGTAGCCGTGGTTTGGTGGTGGTTGGTTCATAAAAATAAAACCATTGGATGGGATTATGAAAACCTGTCGCTATCTGTTTTTAGGGTTCCGTAGCCAAATGGCAAAAAACGGAACCCTTATAGATTCGTCATGTCTGTCTGTCTGTCCGTCCGCATGTCACAGCCACTTTTTTCCGAAACTATAAGAACTATGCTATCGAAACTTGGTAAGTAGATGTATTCTGTGAACCGCATTAAGATTTTCACTCGAAAATAGAAAAAAAAAATTTTGGGGAAAAAATACTTGAAACTGAAACAAAAATTTTTTTTCCATCAAACCCATACGTGTGGGGTATCTATGTATAGGTCTTCAAAAATGATATTGAGGTTTCTAATATATTTTTTTTCTAAACTGAATAGTTTGCGCGAGAGACACTTCCAAAGTGGTAAAATGTGTGTCCCCCCCCCCTGTAACTTCTAAAGTAAGAGAATGATAAAACTAAAAAAAATATATGATGTACATTACCATGTAAACTACCACCGAAAATTGGTTTGAACGAGATCTAGTAAGTAGTTTTTTTTAATACGTCATAAATCGTAAACCGCAATTTACCAAGTACGGAACCCTTCGTGCGCGATTTTGACTCGCACTTGGCCGGTTTTTTACTTCATCCGCCTACCCTCACCCCAATTTATTTGTGTTGTGCGCAGTATATCTTTTTCCATAAATCTTAATTTGTGTTTGCGCCTAACATCGATTGTATTTGTGAAGTGCGTGTGGGTAGGAAGAGAAATGAGAAATGCGAGATGCGGAGCTGGATTTGTCTCCTACCCCACTTTTTTCCTCTCCCGCACAATGCTATCGTACCGGATGTGAGCGAGACTGCCATACCCCACGTAAACCTATCCGAGATTGACAGACGTCAAGACAGGCTGACAGACGTCAAACCGACATCTTTAAATCGAACTGCGGCTCCCGCGCAAGCCCTTCTTCTTCTTCAAATCGTGTGATTGGCAAGAACCTTCTTTTCTTCATTACTGCTGTAGTTGGGCCGAACCGTCGCCGGCCGGTCGAAAGCACAGCACGCGGGCCGAGCTCAAGTCGAATGAGTTCGTGTCATTCGGGCGATAGTGAGTTCGCCAATTCTTGTGCCGCTCTTGCCTTCGCATCAGCTCGTCGACAGCGTTCTACTCTCGTACATCCGAACACAGGTATTTGTGCTTTCGCTAGTTCTATTGTAGGCAAATCATCGTCCATTTGATCTAAATCTCTTATCATTTCCTCTCTTTCGAAAACCAGCCCATCGCCTATCTCTGCGTTTCGTTGTAACAGGCGCAACCGATTTGCCTTCCTAGCAATATCAGAATTTTAGGGTTCCGTACCCAATGGATAAAAACGGGACCCTATTACTAAGACTCCACTGTCCGTCTGTCTGTCGTGATAGCTAGACAGTTGAAATATTCACAAATGATGTATTTCTTTTGCCGCTATAACAACAAATACTAAAAAGAGAATAAAATGAATATTTAAGTGGGGCTGCCATACAACAAACTTGTCTTTTTTGACGTTTTTTGCGATAATGGTACAGAACCCTTCGTGCGCAAGTCCGACTCGCACTTGGCCGGTTTATTTTTATACAAGAACAGAAAAACGATTCCTATTTTCAAATTAGGAAAAGTACTTACATATTAGGCGTCTCGACGACTTTAACAAGCTCGGTAATGAGCTCAATGTACGCCTTCTCACTTCTATCTGAAGCTTCCTGCTCCTTCTTCAGCGATTCGTTCAGCAGGATCTTGAAGCTGGGCTCGGTTCGCTCCGGCTCATCAATGAGCTTGCCGGCTGCGACCACCGCGGCTATTGTCATGACCAGGCGGGTGTTCACGGTGGGGAAGTTGCGGTGGAGGGTGTCGCTGAAGGCTTGTTCTAAGCTGTAAGGAAACGCTGAGTATTAACTACAGGTACAGTCAAATCTAAACGGCGGCTCGTAACTGGAGATGGATTGAACACACGCTCCAGAGAGATTCCGATCACATTTCCAAAAGGACCATGGATTGGTCTCCTTAAGGGATAAGGATGTGTGGCGACGTATAGTGTTGGCAGAAACGACGAGCATCGGAATGACGTGAAGCGAGGTGAAGCGGGAAGCTAAAGACCACTCGCGATGGAGGACTACTGTGGACGCCCACTGCCCGAGTAAAGGGACATAGGATCTTAAGGTTGCACTAGTCGATCATTCTTCCATACAAACGTAGTCTGGCGATTACTCCACTGTTTGACGATGTACATTCAAAATAAAAAAATGATATCTATTTATGCTACTTTCTAGCCTTGTATGGAAACAATAAAGTAAAAAAATATATATTTGAAAGTTATGATCGTCCAAAGTTCCATATTTCATCACTAATTTTAACGCATCTATGAGAGCAAATAAATACTATAAGAAGGAAAATTGCAAAACAGTCACCATACAGGGATAGATAAGTAGTTCCAGTAGCAAATAATATTATTTTGAACAGATATATTTAGACGTTTTTTCATGATATCCATATTACCAAAGGTCTGTTTATAAAATTTCGCGCACTCGTTTTCGTCCTAAATCACCATCCATGTCGCGACAAATTTGCAAAAGTATATTCGTACGCGAACTAGCTATTTACTGCTCACCACAGCATCTATCTCTTTCACAAGTGTTGTCGGATGAGATAGCATGCATTTTAACTCCGCGCACAAAATAGTTTGTGCCGACTAGAGCAACCTTAAGCCAAGTAATTAAACTCACCGAACCATGCTGGGTTTCTCACTGAGCGGCGCATTGAGAATGGCAGGCCACAGTGTACGGGCCACCTCCCAGTCTTGCTTGGCAACCAGGGGACCAGTCCGCGGCCCCAGCATCATGAACAACACGCCCTTGTGCTTCGCGTGCCATTCATCCCCCTCACCCCCCGCCGCTAATATTTCGGCCAGCTTCGGTACTAAGGACCGGTAGGAATACGGGTAGTGGCTCAACATCCAGTAGAGACGGATTTGAGCTAGGATGCGGACCTGTAAGATGGAATAAAAATTGTAAGTGGTAAGATAGGGGCCTAGAAAAATAATAAAATTATTGGTTTATTTTCACATTTTTTCACCACTTCACTGCACCAATTATGGCTATAAATTATTACAAAATGATTTACAATATGATAAAAAAATAAAATTACAATAAAATTAATCAAAAAGAAATAAGTCTAACAAAAAAACAAAAAAATGTTGTCTTAGGCAAAGGGTTCACAATTTGGATTTAGTGACTTAAAATCTAAGTATAATGCAATTGTCTGAGGGTTCCTCTGCAGCGGAACTAGATGTGAAACCTGTATTATTGTTTGTTATATTATTTCAAATACATATTATTTTATTAACTTAATTATCTTAGAATTATACAAACCCAATCTCAAAATCAGCATTAATAGTGAAATAATTGGTTGTGAGAATAGTGCTCAATAATTACATTATAAAATTGTAACGCCATACAGCCAATATACTAATGGAGCAAATATTACTTTCCTGCTGCAATGGTCAAGAAGAGTCACCAATGACAATTTCACAATTATTTAAAAGCTTTTATGACTGATATTGATTCTATAGCTACTGCGTGAACTACAAGTTATATTTTAGTTTAGCCTACAATAAAAAACTATTGGGGTGTGTCGAGAAGTGGCTAATAACAGTAAAATATTGTTTCAAAGTCAAAAGTTTTATCTGTCCAGAAAAAATTAAAAATCTGTTTTCAAAACAAGCTTTCCTCGTATTCTTCTCAGCAAACCCTTTCATTTGATACCCATATCATGGCAGTGCACAAAAAACAATTAGTCCGCCATCTTGGGCCGTCCGCCATATTGGATTTAGAATGACGTCACTCCGCTAACCATGCATTGTCATCCAAAATAACTGCTTTGAAATTCAATTGCAAGATTAGGCCCGAATGAACTTTAGTACACTTCGTGTCGAGCATAAAAAGTCGAGATTTTAACACGAGCGTTGCATCGATAGCTACATGCGAGTTTTAAAATAAAGCCTTTTTATGCGAGATATGAACGATTCTTTTTCCACTACACGATGAGCTTACTTAATTATATGAAAATAATTTCCAACAACAATTTATTTGAAACGATCAATCTAAAAACCACAGACTATATATACACAATAAACGCGCGCTTTTTCGAGAGGTAACAGTTTCAGTATTATTCTGCCAGTTACATAAAGATCCATACAAAAGTCATTTCGTAACTGTTATTATGTAATTTAGTTTTTTTATAATCTTCTGTCTAAATGTTTATATTTCGAAACGAACTTCTTAGGCAATGTGTTACATAGCAGACAATGTAGTGGAAAACATAATTATGTACATACAATTCAAGTTAAATAAAAGCTTGTAAAATGTAAGGAGAATACTCACCGAGCTATATGTATTCACTGCCAAATCAGCCAATGCATGCATCGCTTTGAGGGCCGAGGGAGTGATCCCAGCTTCACACACGAGGTCGTATCTTGAGTCATCATGCAGCCTGCAGGCGTCAGCTGACAACATGCGCAGGCGCGCGCATCCTACGAAGCGCGAGCCGCCGTCGCGGTCCGGTGCGCCGCCGCGGCCGTCCATCGCGCGTTCTAGAGCCCCGTAGGAACGCAGGCGGGCTTCCAGGCCCGGCCCGCCGCGTAGGCCTTTCATTACGACCACGCGTTCCCACACCTGACAGAATACATTTTAACATATTACTAAGAAATTTCAGGTTGAAAAGCCCAATAAAAATTGCCCGACCCAAGTCCTCGTCCCGGTCCCGGGACGAGGCAATATTTAGTACTGTAGGGAGTGTAGTCGTGACGTCACACGTACGAAGGAAACACTGAGATGGCTTGCAGGTGTTTATTCCAAGTAGGGCAGATACAGACTTTGTTTACACTATGTATTACAATAGAGCGTAGTACACACAGCCAAGTCCGCTCGGACGAAGGCGGGGTACTTAGCCCTCTCTAATCCAATAAGTATATTCCTTAAGGATAAGGATACGGGCTACAGAATCTCATGCCTATACAGAACCAACTATCAGGGGCGTTCTACGTGACGTTTCCAAGTAGGACGGGGATCCGCAAATGAACCTTACTGCTAGCTGGGTATAGCATTGACGAACAACAATAATCTGTCGAAGTCATTAACTGGCGGTGATTTTTCACACCGCGATTCAGAAAGAGGCGATCAATAAACAGCGACATCTAGTGGTTCTACTTCGAACCACTTACAATGCCATCAATGAAGTTGACTAAGTGAGTCCTCTATTACTTACGTTCCGCAAAGGAATCGGCATCACTAACAGTTTACTGCTTTATGCGCAGATGGCGCTAGTTGTAAGATACATTACAGGAATATTTATATTTATAGTAATGAGGTGTGTTACAGTACTTTAAAAAGTTATGCAATTTAATCTAATACCATTAATCAAACAATTCTTGTATATATGCATACTAGCTTCTGCCAGCGGCTTCGCCCGCGTCAATGTCAAAAATTATCCTAAGGGAACGTATTCCCGGGATAAAAAGTATTCTATGTGCTTTCCAGACTATAATCTATCTCTATGCCAAATTTCATCTATATCCGTCCAGCCGTTTGAGCGTGAAGAAGTAACAAACATACAAACACACTCACAGACTTTCGCCTTTATAATATTAGTGTGATATATAATCTGAATCTCGGAAACGGCTCTAACGATTTTCATGAAATTTAGTACCTTTGGCGGCAGGCGGTTTCGGGGGCGATAAATCGATCAAGCTAGGTTTCATTTTTAGAAAACGTCGTTTTCTCTATTCTCACTCGAGCAGAGATGTACTTATGATAATAAATGGACTACTCTTTTTTATGTATAAATAATCCTCCAAAAAAAGACAGTTCTTAAAGTAGGCTTACTATGCAATCAGCAAAACATCAACACATTTTGTCTAACAATTACGTGTTGGTTGATAAAATAGAAAATACATGATAGAAACTTACAAATTCATTATATTGTAAGTAAGTAAGTAATTCTTTATTTTGCAAATATGGGTACAGTACATGGTGATAAACAGATAAAAAATTGTCAGACTGATAGTCTCCTATCATTTCAATAAAATAGCTGCAGAATGAGCTTTAATCAAATAGCTTCTGAAAGTAGTTTCTGATCTAATGGCACCTGTATTCTATATAGAAAAGTATGGATGAAAGATTTTTACTTTCAGCAAAAATGCATGTTATTATAAAAGCGAAAGTGACTCTGTTTGTTACCTTTTCAAGAATAAACGTCTGAACCGATTTAGATGAAATTTGGTAAAAAGATAGTTTGAGGCCCTGGGAAGGGCTTAGGATAGTTTTTATCCCGGTAGTATGTACCCTTGGGATGATAAATAATTTTTTACGCGGGCGTAGCGGCAGGTGCAGAAGTAAGTCACCTGTATGAGCATCTCCAGGCCCCTCGTGTCGTCAGTCTTCTCCGCCAGAAGCTTGGCCTGCACCTCGAGCAGTAGATTAGTGAGCGCCACGCGCACGTTCTCTCCGTCCAGCGTGACACTGAACTTCACGCCGCAGGTGAACGGAATGCTCGTTGCTGGGACCTGTGTCTCGATGCTGGAAGAAATTCAGAAATTAGTAGATAACTTTCACGATTGCATATATGCAGTTAATATCTATTACTAAACTGTTAAAGCTTTTTTGAATAAGTTTTGAATCGAATTGATATAATTTCAAATTTATTCATATAATTTCAAATTTAAACCAATGGTTTGAATGTAGAAAAAGTACACTAAAATCAAAATACATACTGAGCTTTTAAAAGTTTCGATAACTATAGTCTGAAGAATAAATATTGTGGTTTGACAATTTTTGTATAAACATAAGAGAAACTGACATATTTGTTCCTCAGTTAAAAGCGACCAGACTATTGAAAATTCTGGTCTTAGACTACTGTGAAAGAAATACTCACAGCGTGACAGGCTGCTCTGGGGGCGGCGGCAGGAAGGTGCTGCACGCCAGCACAGCGTTGATGATGTAGAAGGAGCGCAACCGGCGTTCGCGGCACATGGGCCTCTCGCCGCTCAGCCACTGCCGCAGGCGCCCCACTTCTACCTTCAAGTAGCGGTCCAGCAACATCTGACCACATTCCGCCTCCTCCGCGCAAGGCACGTGCCACTTGAAGTTAGCGTCCTTCAACATACACCCGTACCCCCACTCCCGGATAGGCAGCCACTTCTCGGGCGCCTCCCCGTAATCTTTCGGCGAACTCTTCCAATCCTTTAAATCGATGTAGCACAGAGACGTGAGCATGTGGCTCAGCACCTCGCACGCTCGCGACAGCGCGTAGTTAGAGTGCAACTTCAGCGCACGGTCTAATATAGGCAAGATGTCGGGTACGTACTTCAGCAGTACCGTGCCGTCGCACTCCACCGCGTGCATGAACAATACCAGTCGGTACATGAGGTCGCGCGGCGGATTCTCTTCGTGCAGAGCCTCATCAGTCGACAACAGTTCCGTCAGATCCTCACACAGCTTAGGCATAAAAGCCGCTAAAGTCGATTCAGAATCAATTCTAGCAAACACGCGCAACATCACTCCCACCATACTTCCAGACACATTCGTCTCAAACGTTGACTCCGTGGCGAAAGCCTTGAACTTTCTTAACGCTTCCTTGAATATCTTTGGCGAGCACTGCATTAGCACAGCCGTTGCGGCTGACGAGATCGCTGTCTCCATCACAGCATCAGTCTTGCTGCGGACCGCGTCGGATTCCTTGGTATCCAGTCTCACATGTTCGAGCACACTGGACTCGATAATGATGAATAGTCGGTCCAAAAACACGAGGACGAAGTCTTCGAATTGAGCAGTAGACTCACAGGTGAGGAGCTCCTCCTCCGTGAGGTCATCCCAGTGCTCGTGTGCGGCGCTACAATCTATTATAGGCATCATCCAGGTGAAGATGAGTATGAAGTGGAGTGAGACTAGTGTCTTTTTGATATCGTTGGGATCGAGTCCGGGCAGGACTGCTAGCAAGCATGGTACAACATGAGTAGGGCCTTCTGGGTAGTCCAGGTCAGCACCTCGCAGCATGGGCCGGGCGACGGCAGCTACAGCTGACATGGCGGCTGTCACTCGGTGAGGCTCTGTTAGTGACGTTAGAGACGTCTTGAACCTCTCTACTAAGGGCGGCACTACTATAGCTGGACGCAGCGTCGCTAAGTTATGCAACGCGATGGATACATCGAGCGAGCCGCTGCGGCTGTACACCGCCTGCAGCGTTGGTTCGAGCACAATGTTAACAAACTCAGTGATATCTTCATCTCTTAGTCGATATTCTGGAGGCGTTTGATTCTCCCAACTTTCATAAAACTTCTTTTCACGTTCACGTCGCACCCTGTAAGACAAAATTCGAGTTCGAATAGCATTTCACAAATATGATTAGTTTTGCTGAAAGGTTCAACAGCATGGCTTTAATCACATGCATATATGTAGTAGCGAAGCCGCGCGACTAGTAGAGGCTCGGAGTGGTGAAGCCCTGAAGCCAAATATTATGAGCCCTATCGGCACCGAGGGGAGAGCGTTTCGTAAGTAAAGACATACATAGTCCTGAACAAAAATGGTGTATTGAGAATGATGCTATGTGATGATTTGGAAATAGATTGATAGGCGAAGTAACATGACATAGCTAGATCGGATTTAAGTCTTGTAGGGCTCTTCTTCACCGTTTAAAACATTTACCTGTTAAGAAACTCTCGAGCTAATTTCCTAAGGAGGTCTCTCAGCTTGTAGGACCATCGGCCCGCGTTAGCGCTGTGCAGGTAGCTCTCAACTCCTGCCAGGAAGCTGCGCAAGTGCTTCAGCACCACACCGTTGGGGCTGATACTCCATACAATCCAGGAGGCCACGTTCTTCATATCTAGACCACACAAATAATCTGTTACACTGTGGTCACGGCTCTGCGTACATAAATAAATACATACGTGAGTATCATGTCGGCACAGTAAATATATCTAAAGCAGTACGAAAACTACGAACAAACGGTCGAAACGGCTCACTGACACAAGACGCATTGATCGTAGAGATCCCTTGGTCGCGTTACGTAACGTTATATTTTCATCTTTTCAGCACTTAAAGGTGAGTATAGACTAGATCATTTACTTTTTTTAAATTTACCCGAACTACACTTCGAACATGACGCTCGATGTTTTGTTAGAACCTGATTTTAAAAATTAACAACGTTTTGGTGTAGCATTTTATCGAGCAAAGGCACGAGTTCAGGTGACGAGTGAGGTCAATAATGAACGCAAGGTACAAATAAATGTTACAGGTAAATGCTTATTCGCCGTGAGCATTACGTCAAACGCAGCGTCAAAAATATGCAAAACCGTTACATAACATGGAAATGCTTTGGAAAACTGAGCATTCCTCTGTATTGTACCATTCGTAAGAAAGTTACATTTGATATTAAATTATAATGCTCGCGAAAATGCTCTCGTGTAAACTAACCTCAAGGTTTAATAGGAAAATTAAATTGTAACATCCGAATTGAGAAACTCCTCCGTTTTGGGCAGTCCGTTAAAAATAAGTATTTTATATATTCGCGGGCTGGCTGACCAAAATCTGGTGTATCCTCCGCCTGCACAGCATGATTTTCTCCTTGTTTACGTATTTTTAGTTCGCTTTTGGAGCAGTCGGGTTTTTTGATTTAACTTTTTTTATTTGTAACTTTTTAGTTAGTTTTTTTTCGAATTACGCACATTTAAACATATAAGTGTTTTATATTTTTGGAATCACCTCTTAAAACCCTTTATTTTGATACCGCACACGATGGGTTTGGAAGAAGAAAAAATCTGGGTCCGCACAATATGGCGTCCAAAAGCCGCCATTTTACTATTATCCAATTTCAATGTAGCCAGTGACACTCGCAGGGTTAAGACGCATCGATTGACGTACGAATCATCAAAAACGGCCAACGCGTTTGGTCTCTGGAACGCCGTATAGGAACAAACAAACATACATAGACTGTTAAACACATTACCCTCCTTTGGCAGTCGGGTAAAAATTAGCCCTTTCGCTATTCTTATAGTTTCGTATTTGTGCATCCACGCTCACTTGAAAATACTGTGTGTAATGTCGGGTAGGTTCTATTAGAGCTGTTCGTCAATCCTTTATGTGATCTTAATGTCTCTATTGAATTTACTATACATTACTTTCACGCCCAGGGCTCTATATACATATCTACATAGACTCACGCATTTTTCCATGGAAGTATACTCCATTTGATATAACATTAGACGTTTAAATAATCCAATTTTACAGCCCGTTCAACGGATTTTGACTTCTATTGCGTTGGTGATTTGAAAAATTGACAAATGGCAGCTGTAGTAAACAGTTAGTTTTGGTAACAGGTTTTTCCTTTTAAGCTATCCTTATATTTAAGGGATAGAACTCAAAATCGTTTGAACGGACTGTAAAAAATGGTTGTAGAAAGAACAATGGCGAGATTTTAGCTGACTTAAATTTGAGCGTCTGAAAGTGAGTTATATACGAAAGACGTTCTATTAAATGTCTACATTTTTTAAATATATTATTGGGCTGGTTCAAAACGGATAAAAAAAAATCATAATAAATAAAAAGTTATTTGATTTTTTAGTTAATTTCTTTAGCTTAGTGTTGCCATTATATATTTTATCTGCTAAGTGACAAGTAGTAACTATATTAATTAATAATATAATTAATGTATTTATTGCAGTAAATGAGTTAACAATACAGTTTATGTCTAAGTATAGATGTTCCTCGCAGGTAGGTAAGAATATTGTAGTGTAGTAGAAATAAACTTTTAATTAATTATTGGCAAAAATACTAGTATCCAAGTTTAAAAAATATAGCTTGGTTGTTGACGAGGACGACGACCTTTTGATAAACGTCAAAGTCGCTTGGTTTAAACAAATATTCTCTTTCCAAAGAGTATAGTATACATTACATGCTGAAATAACTAGGTAAGGGAAATGCTAATGCGATATTTACTTTCACGAAATTGAATAATATTACCTATTAAACACATTATTAAAAGTTACCCAGACATAACCTACAAAAGTTTATGACTGAATATCTATTATTCTCGACATTCTCGAACAAAAATTCTTGAACAAACTAATTCAGAACATCACCCTGAGTTAAACCAGCTATTTTTCAATTAAAGACGTAGGAATTTAATTTCAGCTAAAAAAATGTATGGGCACCTGCCATTGTTCTTTCTAATGTTATTTCAAATGGAGTGTAGGTAGAAACTACAGATCACTATACACTACTGCCTGCTACGTTCCTTACAGACCGCTTTTGCTTCATTTTCGTTCATACACGATGCACGGTGGTAGTAACCACCAGGTACTTAGTACTCAGCTAGTAAGACGAGTACTAAGTACCTGGCATTTGTGTCCTTGAATGGTTCCCTTCACGTCTGCTTTGTAAATACAGTTTGTAAGTCACTTTTAATTAACCCTCTCAAACTGACCGAATCACCTAAGCTTGTCTTAATTTATATACCCGACTGCTGAAAGAGGGTGATGTGTTCTCCAAATGAAAAAAACGGACCCCTTATCCACGCGACCACACGTTTACTTATTCCACGTTCAAACAAAGTTAAAGTGTCAGGGCATTTTCATAAAATGCAGAATCGTCAAGACGAATCTGATTTTAAAACAGCCCTAATCAATATTTTGTCAACTGTATGACGAAATCTTTTTCCAAGCTCAAAATTGGCAATATCACCACACTAAATATTGTCTACCGTAACATACGTACTTATATAAACTTACCAAGGGAATGTGAGCGAGATATCTGCATGTCTTTGAAAGCGACTGGCAAGTTGAGGGCGTGGAGGAAACGCGTGAACATCTTGGGGACATGAGGAGTCCAGTCGATGGCACCAGGGCTGCGCTTAGCTAGCCCAGCGAACAGCATCATAAGGTCCTGTGCAAACAATTGCTTTGTAACAACAAATAACAAAATCTGGGCTTTTTATGACACAACATGTATCCCAATCAGTGGCGTAGCTAGTCTTAAAGGGGCCCTGTTTGCCCTGATTTTGTTGGGGGCTCCTTACCCGAATACAGCAAAACAAAGGAAAGTTTATTTTTTTACAAAAGAGCACAATGAAAGTTAAAGCCAAAGAAAAAAACAATGAAAGTTATACTCGAATCGGTAATCCATCTGTTTTATATAAGCAACAATTTAGAGTGAGCAAAGGAAACTAGAAAATTGTAGTATCCTCTCTCGCATAGATTAAGCTATCATCATAACAAACAGCTTTCATTAATCTTAATTTATCAATTACAGCCCTCTTATCTATTAAAATTGGAGGTTTTGGACAACATTTTACGAATTGATGCTTCCACAGGTTAGGGCCCCTGTGGATTAGGGACCCCGTATCATTGACACGGCTGATACGGCGGTAGCTACGCCCCTGATCCCAATGCAATTGTGCATCAGTAAATCAGCTATGTAGCAATATCTTACCGCGATCCCACATTGTGAGTTGTAGCAGGTATCCCAAAGAATCATGATCTCTTCAAACCAGATGTGGTGGCCGAACTGCGCATACTCAGGGTGCAATGCGACCGGCAAGAAGGTGGCCAGTTGAAGGACCACATGTGTATCCGAGGACCACGGGTTTATCTGTGGCAACAATTCTGCTAGGATCTCTTTTGTGGCTTGTAGAGGGAAATATCTAAAAAAAAAATAAGTTATAGAGGATGCCTTACAAAAATCTTTATTAAACATTTAAACGAAGAATATTTTACTTACGGTCTGGCACATTTAACCAACGATATGTATGATCCTTCTAAGGAACTGAAATAAAATAAAGTGCATTAGAATAAGTTCGTATAGAAAAGACGTTTAGAAACATGCACAGCCTGCCACCTTGATACACAGACACTACAATTTATACAATAGGATTGTTTGATCAAAATAACAAATTAATTGTTCAACTACTTTGAGTAAAACACTTAAAAAGTCATTTCTAGGGTCCATAATACCAAGGATAGTGACATGGGTCTGATGATCATGAGCCCCACCCGTCTGCCACCTGATGTGCGAACAATAAGCGTGTCCCGAAAACTTATATTGTTTATCTATTTATTACGTGGGCAGTTCGTTCTCGTCAGCTCCTGCGAGGCCAAACAACTCTAGGGCGTCGCCCAGCCCGTCTCCCGACAGGAATTTGCGAATCAAATCGAGCATATCGCCTCCTTGTTTCTTAAAACGATTTGGCCTGAACACACATGGTTTTTAAATAAAATTTGTATTAACTTTGTCCTACGTGGGTAGATGTTACAATCAAACAAAACCAATTGATTTTATAAACAGGTAGTTACGTAATCAAAACCTCTATTAAAACCGAGCCATGTCGGAATCTTCAAGTTAGAATTACGTCATAGAATTTTTATGAATTCCAGTTACGGTAATCACTGCCATAATGTATTCCTTTCTGCATATAGTAGGTACGTATGTAGAAGTCATTTAATATCACGTATATGATTACGTCGAATCTGTCGTACACACAGACATAAATCTAACTAGATAACGCAAGTCCTTCCATCTGTATGAAAACCAAGCGTGCCACTTTTTCACAAACCATTTAAAAACAAATTTATTTAAGGGCCTACGTACCCGGTAGCAGCACGAAAACGGTAACTTTATAAAGCATTTAGTAGGTTAGGTTAGGTTAAGACGGGCTGGGGTGCAAGTTGAAAGCCTCCACGCGGCGCACCCTGGGCAACGTCGGCTCCAATTGGCCACCCACGTTGGGTGGACAGTTGGGGCGGGCGGCTAATTTCAACACACGAGGAAAGGTCACGGTTCCAATCACAGATCATCATCCAGGATGGTCGTGAAGGGAACCGGGCTAGAGGCGGGACGGTTAGTCCGTCACTGCGGTGGCCATCTAACGCCTACTCCCCCCCTCTGCTGACAGAGTGTAAGTCGAGTGGGCGTGGAGTACAGATGGAACCCAATCCCAAGGTCTTGCGTGCCGAGGGGATGAATGGCCGGAGGGTCTGTATCCGGTCCCTAGCGCTGGGACCTCACCCTTAAAAAGGAACAAACATGATGGACAGACTAAAGGAAAAAAATCCTCAGGCGGGTACCCTTGCGCAACGCAAGGGCGAGTCCCGCCCCTCTAGGGATCTCCTAGAGGGCAGCCCCATCGTATCTGAGGGGGGCACCAATAGTCTCGCGGGCCGGCAGACCACCGCCGACCTGCGCCAAATTATCCACGAGCGAAAAAAGGAGCACCAGGTGAACCTGGAGCGACTGCGCGAAGTGGACGCACCGCTTGCCGTCGCCGACGGCAACAAGAGCCGAGGAGGCTCAAGTCCCCATGTGGACACACCTCTTGCCATCACCGACGGCAACAAGAGCCTAGGAGGCTCAGGTCCTGCGGACATCTTGACTGACCAGGACTCGCGCGGGTGCTCCACCAACGTTTGGAGGAAGCGTCCTCGCAGCGGGGACTCGGGGACACTAGGTCTCTCCTCGAGCGAGGAGAACCTATCGGCCCCAAAGGTGTCAACGGGGCGGAGAGGGCGGGGTCGTAAGACTGTTGCCACCACTCGGTTAGTGGAACGTGACATGCGGGGTCGCTTTGTGCCTCGGCCCGACACGCCTGCCGCCTCGGAGTGCGTGCAGAGCGACCCTGGGCACATGAGTGCAGACCAGAGCGGTGGCTCCACCACGTCCCTGCTGGAGGCAAACAAGGCGGAGGCGAATGCCGCAAAGCGGGCGCAACGACGGGCTGTCGCAGCTGACGAGGTCAGCGAGTTGGCCCGACAGGCCCGTGAGCGGCGCTCGGCTCGGACGACAGATGCATCAGCGATGGCGCTCAGTCGCCAAGTGATGGACGGCCTGGATGTCGTCTTGAAGGTTGCCACCAAATCGGGCAACCTGAAGGGCACGTTTACGCGTGCCTTGAAGGACGCGGTGGAAAGCATCCAGGAGGCGGTTGAGGTCCTCAGTACCCGTACAACCACGGATGAGACGGCGAAGTTGTGGGAGGAGAACGGCCGTCTCCGATCCGAGGTGGAGGACCTCAAGCGGCAGTTTGCCGCCCAGAAGGCAGTAACTTCCGTCACGAGCCCATCACCGGCCCCGTGTTCGGCCCCACCTTCAGCCCCATCTTCAGCCCCGTCATCGGCCCCTGCACTTGCGGATGCGGATGTTGAAAGAATTGCGCGCATCTGCATGATGCAGTGTGGGCAAATGGTAAGTGCCCGGATGGAGGCCATAGAGGCGAGGTTGCCCCCAGCTGAAACCATCCGCCCACCACTCGCTGCAGACAAGCGGAGACAGGAGGGGGCCGCTAAGCCTGGGCCGGCAGCCACGTCGGCTGAGCTGAGAAGGGCCGGGAAGGGAGCCACAAAGCCCACGGAGGGGCCCAGTAAGCCCGCTGAGAGTAGGTCCGCGCCCACTTCCCAGTCGGCGGCTGCGACCCTAACGACACCACCTGGACCCCTAACGGAGGCCTGGACGACGGTGGTCAAGAGGAGCCGCCGTCGAAAAAAGAAGACGGCACCGCTGGCAACCACTGGAGCACCCGTACTGGCATCGAATAAGGCCACGGGACCGCCTAAGGTCAGAGCCCCACGCTCCGCGGCTGTAGTGATCACGCTGCAGCCCGGAGCCGTCGAAAGGGGCGTCTCTTACAAGGCGGTCCTGACAGAGGCGAGGGCCAAAGTCGCGTTCCCCGACCTTGGAACACCGTCTGGCTTCAAAATGAGGCCGGCGATAACGGGGGCGCGGCTGCTCGAGGTGTCGGGTGCCTCTAGCGCCGAAAAGGCGGACATTTTGGCCGCCAAGCTGCGAGAGGTCCTCAACCCTGAGGACGTCCGGGTGTCTAGGCCGATGAAGACGGCTGAGTTGCGTATTGACGGTCTGGACGACTCGACGACCCCAGCTGAGGTCGTGGCGGCCATCACCCGAGCCGGCGGATGTCCGTCCGAGGACGTGCGGATGGGCGAAATCCGCGCCGACGCCACCGGACTCGGCATGATTTGGGTGCGGTGCCCGGTGGCGGCAGCGAACAAGGTCGCAGAAGGTGGGCGACTGTTGGTGGGGTGGGTTTCAGCAAGGGTGAAGCTGCTGCAACCCAGGGCATTGCGGTGCTATCGTTGTCTGGACATTGGGCATGTCAGGGCACGATGCACCGCCGAAACAGACCGCAGCGAGCAGTGCTATCGCTGCGGTCAGCCCGGCCACAAGGCGGCCCAGTGCTCCGCGGAGCCAAACTGCAGCCTCTGTACAGCTGCAGGGAGGCCTGCTGGGCACAGAGCGGGCGGAAAGGCCTGTGGCGCACCCGCGCAGCAGAAGAGGAGAAGGAGGGCCAAGGTTCCCGGAGGCTCTTTACCTCCCCCTCAACCTGGCTGCCCTTTGGCCGACTCCCGGCCTAGGAATGACCTGGAGGGAATGGATTGTGCATAATGGCGCTCTACCATTTCCTCCAGGGCAATATCAACCACTCTGCCAGAGCTCAGGATCTCTTGCTCCAGAGCATGGCAGAGTGGTCGATTCACGTGGCTGTGGTCGCCGAGCCGTATTTCGTCCCACCCAGAGCCAACTGGGTAGGAGACCTCGACGGTTTGGTGGCCATCATTGGCGGGGCTCTTTACAGCCCGTCCCGAGGTCACGGCTGGGTGGCCGCCCTCGCGGACGGCGTTGGCATAGTTGGTGCGTATTTTTCGCCCAACAAGAGTCTCGCCGACTTCGAGAGTTTCCTTGTCGAGTTGGGTGCCGTCGTAGGCCGACTCCACCCTCGCCCTGTGCTGTTGCTAGGGGATCTCAATGCCAAGTCTTCAGCGTGGGGATCTCCAGTAACCGATGCTAGGGGTGAGGTGCTGGAAGAGTGGGCAGTCACCACTGGCCTGGTCGTCCTAAACCGGGGCTCGGTACAAACGTGCGTGCGGCAGCGGGGCGGTTCAATAGTGGACGTCTCGTTTGCTAGCCCTGCTGTCGCGAGCCGTGTCCGCGACTGGCGTGTCGCCGAGGAGGTGGAGACGCTATCGGATCACAGATATATCCGTTTCGACGTCTCCACCCAGACCGCAGGCGGCCGCGGTTCACCGGCCCCGCGAACGGGCGGTCCGCGCTGGGCGCGCAAGCGCATCGACAGGGAACTTCTCGAGGAGGCCACCATTGTTCAGGCCTGGATCCGGGAGTCGGCAACGACCGGACCCGTCGACGTCGAACAGGAGGCGCTGTGGTTCCGCGGGGCGATGACGCAAATCAGCGACGCGTCCATGCCCCGGGTCCACGCACAATCAGCGAGGCGCCAGGTGTACTGGTGGTCCGCCGAGATCGCACAATTGCGTGTCGCGTGCGTAGCGGCCAGACGCCAGTACACCCGATACCGGAGGAGACGTCTGCGGGTCGCTGATGAAGAAACCGCGCGGTATGAGGTGTACCGCGCGGCGACGGAGACTCTGCGGCTGGCCATCGGCGAGGCGAAGAAGCGAGCCAGGGAGGAGATGTTGGAGACTCTAGACGGGGATCCGTGGGGGCGCCCTTATCGAGCGGTTCGAGGGAAACTTCGAGCCGCCGCGCCTCCGCTTACGGAGAGTCTCCAACCCGAGCTGCTGGAGGAGGTGGTCGCAGCCCTCTTCCCGGCGAGAACGGAGCACATCCCGCCACCGATGGCTTTGCCCACGGCCGCAGAGTCTACAGAGGACGACGCCATCAGCGTCCCAGAGGTGACACAGGCAGAGATGGGGGCGGCCGTGAATCGACTCCGGGCCAAGAACGTGGCTCCGGGGCTCGACGGGATCCACGGCCACGTGTTAGCCCTCGCTCTGAAGGAGCTAGAGCCCTGGCTGAGAGGACTCTTCACAGCGTGCCTTGAGCGGGGCCAGTTTCCCACTTTGTGGAAATCTGGTCGTCTGGTCCTGCTCAGGAAGGCGGGGCGCCCTGCGGACTCGCCGTCCGCGTACCGGCCCATAGTGCTGTTAGACGAGGTGGGTAAGCTGTTTGAGCGGATTATCGCTGCTCGCCTCGTCAGCCACTTGTACAGAGAGGGGCCGGACCTGGACGAAAGCCAGTTCGGCTTTCGGCATGGGCGCTCCACCATCCACGCGATATCGCAGGTGAGAGTCCTGGCGGAGGAAGCGGTGTCCCGGGGTGGGGTGATGTTGGCGGTGTCCTTGGACATTTCCAACGCCTTCAACACCCTGCCCTGGAGTTGTGTTCGGGAGGCATTGCGGTATCATCGAGTGCCTCCCTACCTCCGCCGCATCATCGGGGCTTATTTGGCGGAGAGGTGTGTCACCTACGTGGGACGTGATGGCGTCGAAAACCAGCACCGCATGTCGTGCGGTGTTCCACAGGGCTCGGTCTTGGGCCCGCCCCTGTGGAACATCGGGTACGACTGGGTGCTGAGGGGCGAACTCCAACCGGGCGTAGACTTGACGTGTTACGCGGACGATACGCTGGTCACCGCCCGGGGGAGTTCGTACAGGGAGGCAGCGTTGCTGGCGACGGCTGCGGTCTCACAGGTGGTGAGCCGCATACGGCGCCTTGGCCTGGAGGTGGCCCTCAACAAATCGGAGGCCATGGTCTTTCATGGCCCCAGGCGGGCGCCACCACCCGATGCCCACATCGTCGTCGGGGGGGCTCGAATCGCTGTCGAGTCAACCATGAAGTATCTAGGATTGGTGCTCGACAGCCGGTGGGATTTCGGCCCCCACTTCCGGCGGTTGGCGCCCAAGTTGTTGGGCGCGGCTGGGGCGCTGTCAACGCTGCTCCCCAATCTAGGGGGCCCAAGCGCTGCCTGTAGGCGGCTCTACGTAGGGATCGTGCGATCGATGGCCCTGTACGGGGCCCCGCTCTGGGCGGCTGACCTGACGGCCGGCAGCATCGCTGTTCTGCGAAAGCCGCAGAGAGCGATGGCCGTCAGAGTCATCAGGGGGTATCGCACGATCTCCTACGAGGTGGCTTGTGCACTGGCCGGATCCCCGCCCTGGGACCTGGAGGCGAAGGTACTCGCGTCACTGTATCGGTGGCGCGAGGAAGCGCGGGCGCGGGGCGAAAGGCTGATGCAGCGACACATGGAGTTGCGTCAGTCTCAGCTTCGTGAGGTCCTGGTGGCGGAATGGCGGGACAGGCTTTCACGCCCTACCGCCGGCCTCATTACCATCGAGGCGGTCCGGCCAGTGCTCGAGCGCTGGCTCGGGAGGAGGCACGGCTCCCTGTCGTTTCGCGTGACGCAGGTGCTCTCGGGGCATGGTTGCTTCGGGAAGTACCTGTGTCGCATAAACAGGGAGCCGGACGCCCGGTGTCACCACTGCGTCGACTGCCGGGAGGACACGGCGCGGCATACGCTGGCAGAGTGTGCCGCTTGGGAGGAGCCACGCCGTGCCCTCATCTCTGAAGTAGGCAGTGACCTGTCGCTGCCGGCTATAGTCGAGTCTATGGTCGGCAGCGCGGAGTCCTGGGACGCGGTGGTATCCTTCTGCGAAACAGTCGTCTCGCAGAAGGAGGCTGCGGAGAGGGAGAGGGAGATCTCATCCGCTAACCCGATCCGCAGCAGACGCGCCGGGCGTCGGCGGAGGGCGGACAACGCCCTCTTCCAGCCCCCCTAAATGGGTCCAGGGGCGACGGACTCGGGGACGTCCGTCGCCCCCCACATATCAGGACCCGAGGTGGTGGCGCGTTGTGTTCCACGCGCGCCCCTCTTAGACGTCGCGGGGGGAGCCCAACACCTTACTCCCCCCCCAACTCGAGGTCGTGGCCCGCAGAGGCGGGCCGGCACTAGCCGGGGGTTGCGGAAGTATCGTTGTTCCCGTGATCCCCGGTTTAGGTGTGAGGCGGAACACCGGGGTGGTTTTTAGTCAGTAAGAATCTGACAGACCCCTCCGCCCTCCCCAGGGCGGAGGACATCCAAAGAGGATTTTCCACCCCGGAAAAAAAAAAAAAAAAAAAAAAAAAAAGGTTAAGACGGGCTGGTGTCCGCAACTCCACGTCCAAGCGCGTATTTTGCGTACGGAAAAAAAAGCATTTAGTAACGGCTAGGTTAAAAGGTTTGAAAAAAAATATATTTATTATTGATTCATGTACATAATTTTGAACGTAAGGTTTTTTCGTGTAACTAAGAGTTTTGCTTTAAAAAAATTATTAACAACACGATATTTTTTCGCAACTTTTGGAAACTCCTCCAAAACGAACAAAACCTTAAAAATATTTTTACACAGAAAAATTGAGGGCTGGAATTTCTTCATAACTAACATAGCATATGTAAATCAAATAATATTTTGCAAACAAACATGTTCAAAAGGAGGTTCAATATTTATATTTTGGCATCGAGCGGGTGCACGGCCAGTACTGCGTTAACATTGGGGCGTATCTAGCGCCTTAACAATCAAAGAAAACATTTCCAATCCCTCGGCCAACTTTTTCTATACATTCTTTACAGCTCAATATGGCATAGGCATTTTTCTAGATTTCCGGTGCCGATAATGCTAAATGAAAAGCTCAGATTACGATCATTGATCGTAACTTTACTCCGTTTTTTTGGCATGCGAAGTACATACAATCGCGCCATCTAGTTAGATTTATATCTGTGATCGTACACGATACGTCACATAAGAGAAGTGAAAAGTTGGCGCTAGATGAGTTGGAGACACATTCATAATCAAGTTCTTAGGATTATGTGTTAATACTAATATGATGATAGTATTATGTTTGATTTGATCTTCATTCTTAAACTTGAATTAATAAATACTTACGTCAGATAATGGTACATTCCAATATGAGTGGCGCTCTTGTCAAAGATTTTTTTGCCCATATCGTAGAGCGGGCGCCAATGTAGGGTCAATTCGTCAGGTCTAATCAATTGTCTTTTCCTGTAGAGATTAAATAACAAAGTGGACAGTGCCAATTATTCGAAGTATTTACTGCCAAGATTACGCATATTTAGGTTCCTTGAATACAATTACAATAGACATGTTTTATTGCTAAATGTGTTTAAAAATCAAAATAGAAAGAATAATTAAACTTTTGTTGGCAACATTTCATTTCTTGTTTTATCGAATGATTAAATTTAGAATTTGAGAGAGCCTGTTAAGGTTACCCTAGTCGACGGCACGAACTATTTTGTGCGCGAGGTGAAAATGCATCACAACCGACAACACGTGCGAAAGAAATAGATTCTGTGATGAGTAGTAAGAAGCTACTTTTGCAAGTTTGTATCGAAATGGATAATGATTTTAGACGAAAACAAGCGCGCGAAAAATTTATAAACAAACCTTTGGGAGTCTAGATATCATGAAAAAACGACTAAATGTATCTGTTCAAGATAAAATTATTTGCATTGCTGAATTACTAATCTATCCCTGTATGGAGGCCGTTTTGCAATTTTCTTATGGTATTTATTGCCGCCCAAAGATGCGTTAAAATTAGTGTTGAAATATGGAACTTTCGACGTTCATAACATTCAAATATATTTTTATTTTACTTTTTTGTTTCCATACAGGACTAGATAATGATGAGACAAATTGATATCATTATTTATTTTGAACGTACATCGTCAAACAGTGGAGTAATCGCTAGACTACGTTTGTATGGAAGAATTTTCGACTAGTGTAACCTTAAGCCAAATTAATAGATTTTCAAGTCGATATGTATACTTACTTAGTGAGCATTAGAAACATTGTAGTGAACTTGTGCACCTTGCCAGGTTCTAGGTCTGGTATGAGCACAAGTTCATAAGCCAGTCTTATCAATTTTATGTGATCTTCTTTCGAGAATTTCAGGCCATGAATCCGGATGTACCTGTGAATAAAATATTTAAAGCTTAGTATCTTTGTTTTAGTAGGATAGGAAAATCAAATGATAATATCAGCATTATATCATCCTTTTCACGGCCTCTGCAGTCTACCGTCTTTATTCTATTTGAAATAACATTAGAAATTTTCACAACTCTTTATTACATTCCGTTCAACCGATTTTGAGTTCTATCCCGTAAGTTTAAGGATGGCATAGAAAGCATAAACCTGTTACCAAAACTAACTGTTTAATACAGCTGCCATTTGTCATATCACCAACGCAATAGAAGTCAAAATCGGTTGAATGAGCTGTAAAATGGGGTTATTTAAGTGTCTAATGTTGTCTCAAATGGAGTATAGGTGGTTGCAAAGAATTGAGCATGGAATCTTGGTTCTTTTCCCGGTTCGAGCAAATTATTGTTAGTCCACTGTTGATGTCAATATGCATACTTGCTTATGACATGGATCTTAAAAATATCTGGCGAAATGTAAATGTGCAATTCATCTCTTTCTTCCTATCCTCTTTAAAATTGATTGGCATAGAAAGGCCTTTGCAAAAAAAAAATACATAAAATCATGTGCTGTGGATTGTAATTTATAAAACAAGCTGTTCCGGCGAACTTCGTACCACCTAAAACAAATGTATGGGAAAATGGTGTAACTAACCAGACTTTGTTTTGAATTTCAGAATATTCTACAACGCCATCTACTGAGATTACCGGAACCAGTATACAAAGCTATGTTTATTTTGGCCCGCGTTTTATTTTTGTCATGTATCAGAGATGGCGCTGTGTTGAGTGTTCGCAAAACGTATGGGAAAATGAATTTTCTTCATAATTTAAATCCAAAAAATCAAAGATCATGAAAATACATCCAGCCGTTCTAGAGTTACAAATGGTGTTAATAACACGACTTTGTTTTATGTATAAAGATTAGAATGAGATTTAAAAAAGTCTTAATTATTAACGTTTTGAAGGAAAATGTTTTTAATCATTTGAGTCTGAGTTATATTTTCGGTTCTGAGTAGCTTTAATATGTGTTGTCCTTATGATGACGGAATAGTCGCCAAATAGTGGTCATTGACACACTGTTGATTATGCAGGTAGAAAAACCACATTATAAATGCTTTTTCTTTTATCCGAATCATATTAGTCTCAGAGGTATTATAAGACAGTACCTGGGAGATCGAGCTTTGCTCAGGTAACAATAAATAAAACATATCTTTTCCAAAAATGAGATGACATTTAAAAACAAAAGTAAAAGAAAATATCAAAATATCTAACGAAACGAAAACGAAAAAAAGGCCGTCGAAAGGAGTCAGTTTGTTTTTTACAAACATACATCATCATCATCATTATCTTCCTGCACTTGTCCCATGTTACTTGGGGTCGGCGCAACACGTTTTCTTCTTCCATACCATCCTGTCCCCCGACACTCCATCACTGACGCCCTTTTCTTTCATATCACTCCTCACACAGAAACATACATACACTTATGAAATTTTGCGCACGCGTTTTGAAAAGCCCATACAGAGTAACAATGTCATTAATGTCCAATTCCAACAATATTACATACATTGGTGTCGAATTGATTACCTCCGTTTATTTGAAGTCGTTAAAAACTTATCCAAAGCTGGGATTCGAACAAGCAACCTTGGGCGTAGAGGACCACCACGTTTATCATTAGGCTATTCAGAAGGACAGCGGCGGCGGCGAAATTATTATTTCTTTTTGCGTAAAAATACGGAGAAAACGAATTTTCACAGATATGAGACCTAGCTAGATCGATTGTTCGCCCCCAAACTCCCCTATATTGGCAATTTTATCGAAAACGATAGAGCCGTTTTCGAGAACGTGATTATATTACAAATATTGCTCTCTATGATGTGTAGGTAACTATCTGAGCGAGGAGTCCCCAGTCCCGCAAAGTGTAATTGGGTTTTTTTATTAAGAATTTCTGAAAAGTTTGGAAGTTGGCGGTATGACACATCTGCGCCTCGGAAAGCACGTTAATTTGTATGTCCTGTACCTGATCTCTATCTGGTCTTGTCAAATTGTCATCCCATCAGTCTATGAGAGTGAGGAGTCAGAGAGTGCACTTGTGTTAAATACACGTGTGCACTATAGTTTCTTCCTCCTACGACAATAGCCGCTATGACCGAAATTTTGACCAGTGGACTATTTTACTGGAAAACTATAGGCCTTTGCTACGGCTGAGACGGTGGAGGGGAGGGCGTAGTGACGTTTAGCGAACGTGATTCGTACCACGTAGCTCAAGAACTTCTCATTACATTAGGCTATAGTGACCAGTCCAGTTATGAACACTGGAATTTCCATGATCCAAAATCATGTTTCCTTATGAACAAACTCGTTGAATCATCTTGCAATATAGATACATAACAATAGGAATGATCAAGAAATATAATAATGATTGTTGCATGTGATGAGAGGCCAGGTGTAGTTAACAGGAAGGCCTGGGTGTTAGCCAGCATATTTGAAATTTCACTAATACTTGCCAAAGGTTAACGCTAAACCGACATTTGCTACAAAATGATTTACATACAGCTGAAGAATATGATATGGTTGTGTCATTGTTTTGTTTGGTATTTGAGTCAAATTGTATGGTTTATTCATATTTATTATTTATGAACCAGAACATTGTATTTGTTTTTTTTTTATGTATTTATTATGCACTGGCTTCTGCCCGCGGCTTAGGCCGTGTAAATAGTGTTTTATCATCCCAAGAGAATACAAACTATCCAATGTCCTTCACAGGGTCTCATACTATCTCCTGGCCAAATTTCATCTAAATCGGTACAGTAAATCCCGAGATGATTACCCCCTATAACCAAACAAATTCACAAACTATCATCATCAGCCTTTTTAATGTTCCCACTGCTGGGACACAGGCCTCCCCTCATAGAGGGAGTGGGCTATAATCCACCACGCGGGCCCAGTGCGGATTGGTAGATGTCACATATCTTTGAATTTTTGGTTCTAGGACATGCCGGTTTCCTCACGATGTTTTCCTTCACCGTTTTGGGAGCAGTGGTGATGAAATAAATTACACAAAGTAAAGCGCCTGCTCAGGTTCGAACCCACGACCTACAACTCGTAAGTCGGGACCGTAACCACTGGGCCACGACTGCTCTCTCTCTCTCACACAAACTATACCTATTTAATTATTAGTATAGATTAAAAAGTTGAAGTCACGGGGAGAGATTTTCGCCCAGTAATGGGATCATGCAGGCTAACAGTAATAATACATGTAAAATATATGACACTACAGAAACATTCATACCTCGTATACCTGTTTATACCCAAAACGGAAATAAAGCTACATACATGGATGGTGTAAAAACTGAAATTATTAAGGCATACATAATCATCATTACTTAGCACAATTTGATAATCATTGTTATACAGGACGGTTTTTGATTTTACCGAACAACTCGGAGCAGGAAAGTGAGGAGCCGCAACCCCAAATAATGGGATTCAGGGAAGGAATAAGAAGAAAATGGACTTTATTATTTCAACTTTTTTGCCTGCCTTACCCTTTATACCCAAACACAGTTGTGATGATGTGTTATGTTCTTTGTGTCCTTTGTCTAGAGCAGGCTATAATCGTCACAATCTAAGAAGCCCAATGACGTTTCTCATTTTACATGCTGCAATAACTTTGTATAAACATCTAAGAAAAATTAATTACTATGATACCCTTACACTATAACAACGAGTATCAATCGTAAGCATCAAGTTTAACTTATTAATCGTATTTTTATAGCCACGACTTTAGCAAAGGATTTAGTCAAAAATACTAAACTGAATTGATTTTACAACCTTTGTTTTTGTGTACTTTGTTTTTATGCCAAAAAGAAAACGCTATTGCTGTGACTGAATTCTGGACAAAACGTATATAATTGAGGAATCATCAATACGACGAAGAAGAGATGCCAATAAAATTATAAATTAAATTAAGTTATAAATCTACAATAATTGTCGTAGTTTTGAATTTAAATTCATTCATCAAGAAACAATAATGGCTGAACTGCTTAAAAAAAGCCTATTAATTTGAAATGTAAATAAACCAAGAAGAAATTAATATGTCCATCTGAAGGAGGATTACTCCAATAATTAATGCTAGTCAGATTCCCTTTTTATGTGTTTTATAACGCCTGTACTTGGATTTTTTAAATCTAATATCAAATTCAAATTCAAAAAATATTTATTTGCCAACATAGGTAGGGGTAAAGATGTTATAGGATGTTTTTAATGTTCTCCATGCTCTGCCGTCATATGGGCATGCAAAATCTTACACATAAATTACAACCTAGTATCAAAATACAATAAATATTCAATATCAAGCCGAATAACAATAAATATTACAAAATCATTAAACCATTTTATTTTTAATGTCAAGGGGTATATCATTTGTTACAGCACCCCACATGTGGAAATATACCACATAAGTCCGTGGCTAGCTTAATCAAAAATTAGATTTCCTAATTACAAGTTATTGAACCAAGTACCTTCATAGACATTTGGTATTATCAAATTTATATAAAATAAGAGAAATGAATGGAATTGAATTTAAAATATGTTTTGGTACCTACACAGACACACGTCACATAAATTTCATGTTGTTATATTTATGTTTTGGGGTAATATTTTGTATTTAATCAGTGTTTGCCTGCTTTCTCTAAGGATAGGATAAATGGAACCCCTTTTCCACACCTACACTCCCATTTGGTCCATTGTGCGTGCAGGCCTCCTCTTTGTAAGAGAGAATGTAGAATTTTTGGTTCTAAGAAATGCCGGTTTCCTCACAATGTTTTCTTTCACCATTTTGATAGCAGCAATGATGAAATTATTCGAACCCATGACCCACAACTTGTGAATTGTGGCCGTAACCAGTGGGCCACCACCATCACTTGGTGGAATGGTGTGATAATTTTAGTGCATTTTGGCAAATATTGTAAGGGCCAAACTATTTGCCATGACTTATACCTAATGGCAAAAACTCGATTGCAAGTGCTGGGAATCAAACCTAGGACACCATGGTGAATGATCATATTATTATACCAATAAGTGTTTTGCTTTCCACCTTAGAGGTAGTACAGCGAGCACTACTGCATTATGTTTGTAAGTCCCCGCAGAAGTTATTTCTGTCTAGGGCCTTACATACAAAAGCTTTAAATGCCAGAGAACAGTTATGTTTATTATTACTGATAAATATGTTTAATAATCCTTCTAATATGTATTGGACAGCTTCCAAAAATTCAATATCACCTAAAATGTGCCAGCTTTGGTCCGACACATTGTCTATGTATAAGAAAAAAAGCCTTACTTCATGAGCCTGGAGGACCACACTCCGCACGCCGGCTTCATCTCGCGCAACATCACGGCCCGCGACAGGTTGAACTTAACTTGCTCCAGGAAACTTGTGGACTCATTGTCTAACTCGGCGGCATATGGTAGGATGTGGTTCGTCAGTACTTCCTTCTGCGGCTTGAACCCCAGAGCCTTTATACGCTCCGAGGTCGTCACCAACTGCTCAAACTCGTCGTCTTGCAACATTTTGATTGTTTTACGTTATTTGTTGTTAGAAAAAATATAACGAGTCACTGCAATATGTCCTCTAAGCTTGGCGGCCACATGAGCACAGCTGTAAGTTTACTCGAAATACGATCGCGAATCACCAATAATAAAATGTCATTTAACAAATCAAATTAACATTGAATTTACACAAGTCATCGAGATAATCACTGAAAGAAAATCCGAATCGCCAAGTCAGTCCCAAAGGAACGTTCCGATTTACGAAAATTTGACATACGTCATTTGAAGATCAAGACCATATCAAGACTCGCTCATCATGGTCGCTAGTTACGTTTCATTCCACGCATTACGATACGTGATTGGGTCTGTTTCAGACTGCAGGAAGCGTTAGGATTGCAACACGATTGGTTGCACGTATGCAAAACCCGAAGTTTTAGATTATTATAAATTATCGATTATTCGGGTGGGCGAGGAAATAACCTGTGCTACAAGCAGGAAAGTTATTTATATAGTCTAGATAGGTACCTATAGCTATTTATTTATGGCTAAAGTAGCAATGTATCAATAATGTAGGTACATGTCTGCACTAGGTCACAGTAAAAATCTAGCTAGTTACTCTACTTCATTGACATTGCTTCCTGGACGATTGTTTTAGTTTACCTTACCTGGATTAGATTTAGAAAAAAATGGCTCAATCTCAAACATGTTATGAATTGATCCAGTAGAAGGATTGGTTGGACCTCAGACCAAATAAAAAGTCTGAAATATTTTAGGATAAGAGGCATGACATGAGATCCATATCTGCAAAGTTTTATTTTATACTCCTATGATCAAGTCTTGACTCATGATTTGTAATGAATGCAGACCTTGACCTTAGTTACTTAGTTACCTACCAAGACCTTGTGACCTTGGCAGCGAATAGCACTTTCTTTTACAGCTTAAGTTATTATTGGTGTTGTAGGTAGATCGAAACTGCTTACCGCCTGCATTTGAGCTACACTACGCCTGCCAGCGGCAGCATGCTCAGTCGGTTGGCTGGTCAACTGCATCTGAGCAGAAACTGCAATTTTCTAGCTGGCGTTTCGTTAAAGGCAGTCCTCCTTTAGTTTAGTGAAGCCATTAGAAAACGCAAGCTGACATGCGCCTAACCGTAGCATTGGCAATTATTGTAATCGCGTATGCTACGGAAACTACTAGGCGCCGAGCTTACAAACCGCTCATATTAACGCAGGTCTTTTTTCCCATGGGAGAGCACTGGCGTACCTAGCTACCGGAGGGCTAGCCGGTGCCGTGCACCTGCAGCCGAATTGCGCAAGTGAATTCGGCAAGGCGAATCACTTGCGAGATGAATGACGCGACATGGATTTCCGTCTGTGTGATTGGTCGATTGATGGGGGCCGAAGCTTTTGCGTTGCCGTATGCACTTACGCAATAAGGCTGCTGGGCCAGCAATCTCAGGGGGCCCTCGGACCCTGACCAGCAAACCTCAAAGTTTAAAATGAAGTGTTTCCTTAAGTTTACCTTATGCCATTAGTTCCCAGAATTTGATCCATATCAGCGACACTATCGAATGGTGTGTCAGCTACAGCGTGTTTTTTTTCAGAAATCGACGGATGCGATTCTTGGTTAGGAATATTGATTTTTCAAAAAGCCAATGATGCAATTTGAAATCGGACTTGAGACTCCTTTCGAGTATTTTTACCATTCCAACTTTACTGATTGAGTTTCGGATTTATCCACCCACGCCCACTTGGAAAACTCACTCTGTATAATAAATAAGCGGACGTCTCGCAGCTTCACCGGTGTAGTTCCCGTACCCGTAGAAATACAGGGATAAAAAGTAGCCTATGTCACCCGGGGATAGTGTAGCTGCCCAATGGTGAAGGAATTTTTGAAATCGGTCCAGTAGTTTTTAAGTTTATTCGCTACATACAAAAACACAAATCTTTATAATATTATTATTATATTATAATACAGAAGTATAGATATACAGAATAAGTTTTCCAAGTGGGGTTTCCATTTTGAATTGATCAAACCCACATACAATCTCGGTTCCAAGTTCAGTTAGGGGCCAAGTTTTTTTTTGCATCGGCGCCTTTGGTTACCTATCTACGCCTCTGTTTACTAGAGAAAAAACAGGCCAAGTGCTAGTCGGACTCGCGCACGAAGGGTTCCGTACCAATATCGCAAAAACGTTAAAGTTTGTTGTATGGCAGCCCCACTTAAATATTTATTTTATTCTGTTTTTAGTATTGGTTGTTATAGCGGCAACAGAAATAAATAATCTGTGAAAACATCAACTATCTAGCTATCACGGTTCATGAGATACAGCCTGGTGACAGACAGACAGCCGGATCGAGGAGTCTTAATAATAGGGTCCCGTTTTTACCCTTTGGGTACGGAACCCTAACAACCTTATAGAAAACATATGTACCTACTGTACTTAAATCGAGTAATTAAGGTATCTCGTATGTCACAACTTGAGTACGACTACGTGGTTGTGATGTCAACTCGTCACTCTAGCTATCTCTAATAGGTCTCTTTCACAAATACGTCCCTTTGTACATGTCGTCAGTTCCCCAACTCGTCTCAAACCGTATTTCGTCACTTTCCCAACTCGTCCGACGCATCTTTGAATCATTTGATGGCCAGCTATTTTTTTTATCCTAGGCTTGCTCTAATAGCTTTATTCGCCGCGCGGTACACTTCATAAACAGGGTTCCTCTTCAGGATCACGTCGACATCTCCTCAGATTTCGTGTGTACGAGTTTTAGCAGCCATCAGTAAAAACCGGCCAAGTGCGAGTCCGACTCGCACACGAAGGGTTCCGTACCATTATCGCAAAAAACGGCACAAAAATCACGTTTGTTGTATGGGAGCCCCACTTAAATATTTATTTTATGCTGTTTTTAGTATTTGTTGTTATAGCGGCAACAGAAATACATCATCTGTGAAAATTTCAACTGTCTAGCTATCACGGCTCATGAGATACAGCCTGGTGACAGACAGACAGACAGACGGACCGCGGCGTCTCAGTAATAGGGTCCCGTTTTTACCCTTTGGGTACGGAACCCTAAAAACGGCGCCTTGTGAATTGTGCGTGGACGCGAAGCATGGCTACATCGCTAAACTACTGCGCCTCCTCTTCGACGTCGATGGGTCCGTCTGTCGCCGACTCCCAGATCCAGGCCTGTATGAGTCTCTTCGAGAGTTCCCTGTCGATGCACTTAAGCAGCCAAGGTAGTCCGTCTCTTTACGGGAATGATTGGCTACGGTCACCAGAGGTCTGAGTGGAGACGTCAAACCTATGCAACGGTGGTCCGATAGTGTCTCCATTGACTCACCCCGGTGCCGAACACTCGTTTTGGCAGAACCCTGGTTTAAGTTGGCTAAACTCGTCTTATCATTGGGACAATCCCACCGCACTATTCCCAAACCACTGCAACTCCTGAAAGCCAGAATCAACAGTGGCGACCACCAGAAAAGCAACTCGTCTTGTTAACTGATAGCCCAATTCTCCAACACTTCACCTCTGGGATCAGTAACCGAGGATCCCCAGGCCTCAGATTTGGCGTTGAGATACCCGAGTAAAAGCGTGCGGCGAAATTGATACCAGCCCAAGGCACCTAACTGAACAAAGAAACTCTCGAAGTCGGCGAGGCGCTATTTGGGCGTAATGTATGCCCCGACGGGGAGTATGACATCCATGAAGGCAGCAACCCAGCCGTTTAAAAATAAACAGGAATCTTTCCAAAGAAATTGTACACGATGCGATGTTAGTAAAATACCTATAGGTAACTACCTAAAGCTTTTTATTTTCGATCTAGCTTTTGTCAATCAATTCTGGTTATCGATTTATTTTTTGATGATGTTGATCTCCTGGCAGTTTGAGAGTCTTTACCACACGATTCCATCCCCGGATATACTTCTTTTCTTTACTTTTCTGTTCTCCTGGTAGTTTGAGACCTGGGGCTGGAATCATGAGTGGTGCTTGATGCCAGCCACGGGGTTTTTTAACTTCATGATTCTGGTCAGTGATGTAAAATCTAACTATGCTAGCATTTTTTATCGAATAAATATTCGACGTGATAACTTTTTTATTTATGAACTGATTGAATTTTAAGTGAAGCTTACTACAATAGGTACATTAGTGAAAACCACACCCAAATCGGTTAAGCCGTTTCTAAGATTAGCGCGCACAAACACAGCCAAACAGACAGCGATCAGTTACATTTTTATTATACGTAGATATAGATGTAAGTAATAGATAATATGTAGATTACTAATAGGGGTATGCGTAGGTAAATGGAATAGCCTTACGTTTCTAAATAATACACAGGAATAGGTATCAAAATTCTAATGTTTCGGTATACAGTAAAGTAGGTGGATACTAATACATTAATTAACAAAACTGTTGTAATCTGCAAACAAAACACTTTTGAACTTATTTTGTCAAAAAAAAAGAAAAAATGATGCCTTCGAATTGAAAACCTCCTCCTTTTTTTGAAGTCAATTAAAAGAATAAATTACAATAGCTTAAAATTGACAAGTGGAGAGAGAGAGAAAAGAAAAGTCCTTAGCTCTACATTTTGGTAACGAGACCATGTGGCATTTCCGAATAGATTTACGAGAAAACGGCCAAACCTAGTTCTTTTTGAACGCAGACGAGCATCTTATCCGGATATTAATAAAATTAAATACAGTCTATGAGCCCGTAATGACATTTCTGGGTAGGTGTCTGTACCACCCGCAGGCTTGTTACGTATCTTTTGCAAGAGCAAAACGATAGTGATCAAACGCTTTATATCATAAAAGTCGGCATTATGTATGGTAGGTCCTACACAATCGTTTGCTAATCGCTCGCTGTTTGTCAAATGCAATTATTTAAAAAAAAAAAACCGCCTACCCCTCTAAAACTTTTGTATTGAAGAGCAATTACTGAGCAGAAATCGCTATTGTTTTGCTATGGCAATAAGCCTGCCGGAATGGTATAGCAGTTTTATCTCGGAAACCGTAGTACATTACTGACTTAAATATTAAAAGATACACCTCTAGGTTAAAGCAAGTAGTAGATCCACAGATAAATAATACTAGGGGGTCCAAACTATACTGGGGTCGACTTTCAGTGTAACCTCACCCTAATTGCTTAAGTAAATTTGGCAAGGCAAAGGGTTTGACCCCATGAAAGAGTATGCACAATCGAGTAATCACATAGACGGAAATCCACATCGCGTCTCTTCGAAATTTGTTGAATATCACATGACAGCACAAGTTGAATAGCAAAACAATTTATGTAGCACATTATAATAACTGCTGAGACGATAAGGTAATATTTTAGATATTCGACATGATCTGCTCTTCAAATCATATTGTGCTGCTGGTTGGTAGGTTCTTGTTCCGTTTTTTGATTGGCGCGGCTTAGGGATAAGACACAGTAAACGGTATGACGCCCTCTTTGCCGTCATAGCCCATGTATTTAGCATGTCTAAAATGTTATCCGGGATTTCAGCACTTATTTCCTATACTTTGTACCTATTAGACGTATTATCTGTCCAGTTATCGAATTGTCCCAAAGGCCCACCCTTCTCTTTAGGTTTTGCTTCTTCTTGTTTCTCGCTCGCGTTCTCCTTTTTTTTCTCTTGTAACTTGGCGCTAGCTGTTGGTCTCTTATGAGCTAAAGGCCTCTTAAAATTTTTGGGTTTCCTCCAGGTATTACCCTTTTCAGTCGATTCTTGTTCTGATTTTTCAATTACTTCCGGAGATTTGTCCGTTTTTGGCTTATTAATCTTATTACCTGTCTTTATATTTCCTTCTGCGTTTTGGGTTGATACAGGCTCCTCGTCCATTTTCTCTTCATTGTTCGTTTGTGATTCAGAAGTCGAGCTGGCAGCCAAGACGATGTCGCGGTACATTGAGGAGTTTGATTTAGTCTGCTGATTCAATTTCGTCCGGGCCGCTCCGGCCCTTTCATTTAACTTCAGTAGTTTGAGCTGTATGTAATTAAAAACTTAATTAGAAATCGTTGAAGATTATCTTTGGGTCTTCAAAGAAAACGGAGACGTGTTTTTTAGTGGATTTCATGCATATGAAATAATTATGGACTACCTAGAGTAATTTACAATATTACAATAAACACTTACATAATCAACCAAGCATTAAAAAAAAATAAGTTATGTCGAAAAACTAGCAAAGCACGTGCAGATCTTGCGAGGCGTATTCAAACAGCTACACTTGTTCTGCCCGCAAACCGCGGGCAACAGTAAAAATCAAGAATTTACCTAAATAATGTAAGTAAGCAAAATCAATAAAGCCTCGGACACACTATACTCCATTTGAAATAACATTAGAAATTTCTACAACCCTATTTTACAGTCCGTTCAACCGATTTTGAGTTATATCCCGTAAATATAAGGATAGCATAAAAAGCATAAACCTGCAGCCTAATTGTGTAAGTAAATTCGGCAAAGGAAACAATCTGTTTCTTTTCCAAAAACGACTTTTCGCCATACGATAAGTTCTCGCCAAACTTCTTGACCGCCCTGAAGTTGGCTACAATTGCTGCGCAGTAGTAAATTTCATACAAAGACAGCACCATTTCATGCCTCGCGCATGCGGAAAGTCAACTTCAGGGCGGCCAAGAAGTTTGGCGAGAGCTATACCAAAACTGTTTACTACAGCTGTCATATCACCAACGCAATAGAAGTCAAAATCGAAGTCAAAGAACATTTTCCGTAACATGTCGCTCCGTTTGTCTCTAGTATATTCGAGCCTTTACAATAATAACTAATTTGTATATAGTGTAAGTAGTTAGGTTTAATATAAGTTTGTATATTTTACTTTTGTTTAGTGTTTAAGTATGTACAAATTATACTATTTCGTTAAAATAAAAAAATAAAAACTAAAATTTGAATTCCGAATCTAGGATAATTATCATTTTTTGTAGTAAGAAACTCAATGTCAAAGACATACATGACAAAGAAAATTCCATTGTAACTAAAATTTTTCTAGGAACTTTTTAATTAAAAATGCTCATTCAAAAAGCGACTCAGAATACATAACGTAAATCGGCAGAGATTATAAATTCAAATTTGATTGATAAAAAATAAACAGCAAATAAAAAATGCTATTTTTCTTTCTACAGGCGCTTGCAGCAAAACAGCAGATTTTGCGGTGTAATAACAAATAATCTAAATGTAATACTGGGTGTCTCAGAAAAAAACTAACTTATGTAGATGCATAAAAAAATACAATATATTTATATACAGGGTGGGCAAAAAAATTGGGGATCAAACGTAACATAGCGATAGAAGGGGAATTAAAAAAAACCTGGAATATATTTTTTAAGAAATTGGAAATTAAAGAAAAAATGTTTTTTGTTACTTTATGACCTACTGCGAATAGCCCCAAATATCGCCCGGTTTCGTTTGATTTCTGGCCCACCCTGTGTATACCTTTTTTATACTTTACAAAATCAGAAGACATGGCAAAATTACTTTTTATAATAACATTATTCTAATGTTGACTTTCCCCTTCTTAATTTGGAGGTGTACACCCAGTACCTACGACACCGCTATAAAACAGTAAAAATATAACAAAAGAGAACCAAATAAAACAAATAACTAAAATATAAAATTTTATTTCCCTAGGTAATATCAGAAAATCATGCATAAACTAAAAATGATACAGGACGATATTATAAAAACACTGTAGATAAAAAATAAATAAATCAATTCGGTTAAATAAAAATGTTTGTATTTCACGGGCATGCACGTAACGCATTTAATTCTTGGGCAATAACGTTGAGAAATAATAATTTTATATGTGCGCCTGCGCAACGTATCACATGACTCTTTCTCAAACCTAATCTTCAAGTTTTTGTTAGCTAAATTAAGTAACTCGAACAGTGTAAACACCGATATATCACTAGACTAACTACTGTACTAAGTTGTTTATTCTGTTGGTATCACCTTATTATATTATCTATGGTTAAGCACGCTCAAAAGACGTGCACGCCCGCAAAATTAAATAATAATTGATAAAAATATATACGAACAACGTCTACTCCACACTTTGCACCAAGTAACAACACAAGGCACTAGCTAAGCGTATCTTATAAATAAAAAAATCCACTATCGTATAAAAATAAGGCACTGGCTTTTGTAAATGCAACTTTATTATCATGTAGTGACCGTTTCTTTTTGCGTGGTATATAGACTGGCCGCGAAGACTATGTCTCTCTTTATCGCGGTGGAGGCTTCCATCATTTTGGCTTGAAGCTTCGGGTCCCCGACTGCCACGGCAGCGTCTTTCACGTCTACTAACAACTGTAGGACAGGGAATAAAATAATTATTATTTTGGTAGAGTTTGATCGTGTTGTGTCCTTAACCACTCTTAAGGTGCAACCGCAACGCGAGACCGAGACATGTGTCGCACTCAAACTCCTCGATTTTAGTCTTTAAAATCAGTTATATTATTGAAAATTATTATTGCACATTGCAATGGAAAGCAAAGTTATCAAATTACTTTTGGAGGAAGAAGAATACGACGATATGATTATTATAAAATAAACAATGTGATTGGCTATCAACGTATTATATTTTATACAATTAGTGTCCAAATATCGATTACAATATGGAAGTTAATCAAAAATTGGTTATTTAATTGTTAAACGACAAAATGTTCGGGCATTTCGAGCGCGACGTGCGACACCACTCGTCCGTGAGCGAGACCGGCTAGCGGTCGGTCTCCTGTCGTGGTCTCGCGCGCGAACTCACTCCCATACAAAGCCTTTAGTACGCCCACATGATATAGTTATCAATGCTAGTGTTAACTACGTTGATTTTAGAATGACTAGTACTTTCAAAATAGTAAGAAAAATAAAGAAAGAAAAAGTGTGTGTGTATGTTTTGTGTAAGAAAGACTTGATCAAAGTAATACAACACTCTTTGCGCTGTACCATGTGCGGGTGACAGCTTCAATAACATTTTTTACGCATATACGTATACCTACACAGGCAACTATGGTATATGGTATAACCATGGTATGACGTTGAACTACAAAAAATGCGTATACGTATATGCGTAAAATAGTATAGTCTGGGTTAGTATTTGGCGAGAGTTTTCAATGACAACTGCCATAAAAAAATTGATATAAGTATTTTGCTTATTATTCCTGTTAGAGTTGTAATATTCTCGTGATTCAAATTGACAGGGGTCCCGGTTTTGCATTGCGCACCAAAGGTACTGCTTATTAAAGAAGTAATTTTATCTCCAACTTATATTATTGTAAAATGTTCTATATCTCCCTTACCTCATGCAACTGTTGAATACACCTGACAATAATTCCCTCTTGTACGTCAGTGAGATCCATTATTTCAGCAAAGGGTTTCTCTAGCGCCCATTCGTATACTACCCTCACAAGACCGAAGTTGAGTCTTTCAGCTTCACCCTCGACCTGAAATTTGCAAATGATTAGTGAAGAGACAAGACATTAGTGGAGGAACACTGTCGTAAATACAGCAGAAGCTTTGTTCGAAACCGAAGGTTTCGTCTTTTTTTGTGTTATTTTGATGAAAAACTGAGTCAACACGCTGTCATCGATATTGATAGTTTTGGTTGGGTTGAAGTTGACACGGACTCGTAACAATGTCATTGTCGGCGCGAGACGTGACGATTCGGTCCAGATCTGGTTTTGTTTGAAATTGATTGTTAGCCAGCCGATCGTTATCCGAAATTGTGTTCGCGATCCGCGAGTGGTACAGTGTGTCGCCCGGGCATTTGTTTGGGTATATATTTCGCGCGCAGCGAAGTGTTTTTGACGGGAACGTGTCTCAAAGAACAAACCCCTAGTTTACCGCTGCTGCGTATAGCAGTTTCGCGGGTATAGACCTTGTAGGATCCAAGAGTAGCAGCCTTGCTAATGGGTCCCAGTGTTGCCTTTTGGCTGTGATCCGCAGGCCTGTATTCAACAAGCTTAAACTAGCAAAAGACAGTTTTTACTGCCCGATATCAACCAGTTATTTAAAAACCGGCAAAGCGCGTGTCGGTCTTCGCTCATTTAGGGTTCCGTACCAATTTATCAATATATTGGTTATTTGTTAGTAAACTATATATAATCATAAACATTACCACTAAAATTTCAAGTTCGTAGGTCAATGGGAAGTAAAAAATAGCCTAGCCGTGACTCGTGTAACTATTTCCAGCTCAGCAGCCTAATTGCGCAATGAATTCAGCAAAGCACACGTACCTATAGGTAAGGGTGACACCTTTAAAATAACAACTTTCGTACTATGTAATACACTCGAAAGGGGATAGGTCATGGAAAGGATATGTGAATTCAGCTCTGGGAGGGATAACATATCCTATCTAAATTATTTATACAATACTGAAAACATTTAAAGGAAATGTGTCATACTCTTTCATGAAGTTGTTCTCGTTGCCCTGTCGAACTGCCTCACTTACGCAATTAGGCTGCGCAGGAGTTCAGGGCCAAGATCTAACAGTTTGTTTTGGGAACACTTTTATTAAGCGGCCAGCTAAGGAGTGGAATTCCCTGCCAGAGTCTGTTTCCCGATAGCTACAATCTAGGGGTCTTTAAGTCAAGAGTGAACAGGTTATTTCTAGGCTAGCGTGTTTCACCGTCGACCACATCTTCGCTTACCATCATGCGAGGTAGTGGTCAAGCGCGAGCCTTTAGACAGTAAAAAAATATTTTAACTTACCAAATACTTAGATTCAATTGAAGTTAATTCCGCATCAATTTGTTCGATGGCTTTGATCCCCTCCGTTAGCTTCTCCGTGAGTTGGTTGTCCATCTGCGTCCGCGCTTGGAACACGAAACAGCTGAGCAAGGCTGCTATTTCCGCAGGAGTCTTGTCCGTGAATACGTTCCTGAAGACCAGCTCGGAGATTATCAGCTCGTTTGTTCCCATGCCGCATGCAACTCTTCCTGTACAAAGTTATTAAATATTTTTCAAAAAAACCTTTAAACTGTAAGCGAAAGTAAAAAAAAACTGGCCAAGTGCGAGTCGGACTCGCGTCGAAGGTTTCCGTACCATTATCGCATAAAACGGCAAAAAATCACGTTTGTTGTATGGGAGCTCCACTTAAATATTTATTAATATTTTGTTTTTAGTATTTGTTGTTATAGCGGCAACAGAAATACATCGTTTGAAAATTTCAACTGTCTAGCTATCACGGTTTTTGAGATACAGCCTGGTGACAGACAGACAGACAGACGGACAGTGGAGTCTTAGTAATAAAAAATATCCTATGTGCTATTCCAGATCATAATCTATCTCTGTGCCAAATTTTATTCAAAATCCGTTTAGTAGTTTTTGCGTGAAACAGTTACAAACATACGAACACAATCGCAAACTTTCGCCTTTATAATCTTATTGTGATTGGTTTTAGTGTGAAAACTACGATCATGACTTTTTTAAACAGGCCTAGAAGACTCGGTGCCAATCATTTTATAATTTTAACTGATAAAACAAACCTTTGCTTCAGAATTCATATCCGGTTTCTTATCATAACCCTTTACAGGAAACCTATTTGATATATTTTGATTGAACTAGCATATCTTTTAATACCATTCCATGAGAGCAGTCAATCTGCTTAACCTTTTCCCAACTATGTTGGGGTCGGCTTCCATTCTAACCGGATTCAGATAAGTCCCAGTGCTTTACATATAGCGACTGCCTATCTGACCTCCACAACCCAGTAACTGGGTAACACGATACCCCTTGGCAAGACTGGTGTCAGATCTCAAGCTTCTGACTACTCGTAACGACTGTCAAAGATCTTCGAACGACAACCGGGACCAACGGCTTAACGTGCTTTCCGAGGCACGGAGGAAACTCGGTATGTTGAAATGGTCACCCATCACGGACCGACCTCGTCGAGCTATTTTTTATGACATTATCAATGAAATTTACAATATTTTTTATGTCATTATCAATTAAATTTACAATGTTTTTTATGACATTATAAATGAAATTTACAATATTTTTTATAATAGTTATGACATTATCAATTAAATTTACAATATTTTTTAATTGTATTCTTGATCTGACAGTGTTTGAACTGACATCGGTATAATAATGTAACTCTGACATCAATTAATTAATTTGTTCTATAGGAATCCTAATGCATGAGTCCTTTTTGTTATTACTGTCTATTTTTTTAATTTATTAAAGTTAAGCTTAGACGATAGTACAAGCTAATATTAAATATTTGCACACCATATTTAATGGTAGAATGTAAAGGGACCGTCATAGATTTAAGATCATACTTTGTAAACCTATATTCTGACAAATAAATGAATTTGAAGCGTTGCTTAACCTTGATGATTGACCAGTGCGGCTGTTATTATTTAGCCACGAGCTCCTCGATACCATTCCATGAGAAAAAAATAATTTAAAGGTGACGTTAAAAAATTGAGCCTGGTATTAGTGCTGGCTGAAATCATCAGCTCTATTCCACTTACCTTTAAGTATAACGCTGTCATGCTCATCAATATAGCTGAGCTCCCTCAACACCATCAGTCGCCTCTGGTAGTCCGGATACAGCGCCAGGTTCTCGAACGAAAGCAACCGTTTGTACTTATCCCGTTTACGTTCCGTCAGTTTTCGGTCGTAAACAATCGCGAACTCCGTCTTAAAGTTCGCTATGTCCGTGCATTTTCTGTGCTCTTTGAGTTCTGTCTGAAATTTGTATTAGGTTTCATATAAATTTTCGCTGAATATTGTTTCGCATGGGCTTCGCGCAGGCAGATATACGGTTAAAGATATTTATCTTCACTCACAACGTAATGTTACAAATATCAATAAAAAAAAAATTGTATAAACACGTATTTTTTTTGTCGAAAGGTAAAATTAAAAAAAAAACCATTACAGTGCAACATTTTCCTTCGATTTTTAAACAATTGCATCTTAAAAAAAAAATATAGAACACTTTTACTTTATTTCCATGTGCAATGAGAATCTAAATTGCACGTCATACCACATATCTTTTCCGTTTCCAATTTTGTTTTATATCAACTGTACGAGTGAAGATAAAATTGTGTATGCAACGTCATATAATTAGCTATCAACACTTGTGTGATACTATTATCACACTCTTACCCACACGACTTTAATAAACCCTATTATAATACCGTTGCATAAACTAATATTATTTCTCAAAAATAATTGCAAATTCACTTATAGAGAAAACCTAAATAGGTTTAGAACAATGTTAACTGCCAGTAAGCGTAGATAAAAACAAACATGCATCTTAAAAGTAACATTACAATAATACTTCGATATAAATGTTCGATTGTTGTCAATAAATATATAGTTAGAAGTGCTAGAGATATTTTAGGAAGATCTTGTACGTGGAAGTACTACCGCCGTAAGTATGTTTGTCACCAAGCAGCGGTACTGTATTCCATTTGAAGGGTCCCAACCGAGTAAACCTTTTAAATTGCAAGTCACTGCTAACATCATCTATCCCCGTGGAACGGAACCGAACGCGATCGAAATACTAATAAAAATAATCAGTTTAGTCAGACGTAAAATGCTAGTTACGTCAGAACGGTTTCTTTGTATGAGGCATATGTATATTATCTGTACTTATTACCATAGCTTAATTTTTGCTTTTGTATGTTAGTAGGCTGGCGACGGTCAGCCGTCGACGCGCGTAGACACGATTTTGGCCTTGCGGACACCGGATTATTTTATTTACGCAGTGTTGCTAGTTCAATTTTAACGGTGTGCATGTACAGTCGTTTCGATGGAGAACTTAATACATTATTACGTAGCATAACGACGACTAGCAATAAACTGCCACTGCTGCGATTGCCGGGACATCCACGTGCGCCCGCGACGGAGCACTTATGCATGGGGACCGCTTCTTTTTTCGACCTTGCCGCGGCACGGATTGGCACTTTTTAGCATACCAAATCATTCTGTCCGCTGCTTGCCGCGGCATTCGTGTAGAAATAAAGGCATTTTAGCGCTAAAATCATTGAAATAAGGTCGAAAATCAATTGGTCACGAAAAAATCCTATTCCGTGCCATGCCGTCAGTGATCGCTGGCCCTAATGTAAGTTCGCAAGGTTTTGGATAGTAGGGGTAAGTTTGCGCATACTGCGCGATTTAACCAACCACCACATAGAACGAACGGAACGTGGACGCGACGCGATTGGTCAATGGATCCTTGTGTCAACTGACCGACCAATCACGCGCTCGGAACGATCGACGCGCTCCGCTTCACTACCAAAGAGACCTAAAAAACTACTTCTGCGCATTTTAACGATTCTTGCCAACTTACGTGCCGGGTATTATAGTAATAATAAAAACTCGCAAAGCCGTCCCAGTTAAGGGGTTACGTTTAAAACTTACCATGCATTTTTTCATCTTGTCGATCGACGAGAGTATTTCTCCGGTGTTGATGGACAGCGACTGTGTGAGGCTGACGTGTTCCAGCGAGGAAGCTCCCGAGCAGACTGCGTGCGAGATGCGCGACAGTTCCTGTACTGCGCTCAAGCAACTTGAGCCTACTGGGGCGTCTTTAAACCTGCGACAGTGGGAATTGAGCTATAGTGCCAACAAAATAATGTTTAACTTTGCTTGTTCTGTATATCATATGCGATGGTTTAGGACTTTAAGACATAAACAGGAGGCCCCCGAGAACACTGCGTGTGAGATGTGCGTCAGTTCCTGAACTGCGCTCAAGCAGCTTGAGCCTACTGGGGCGTCTTTGAACCTGCGACATTGGGAATTGAGCTATAGTGCCAACAAAATAGTGTTTATCTTTGCTTGTTCTGTAAGTAATATGTGATTGTTTAGAACATAAACAGGAGGACTCCGAGCACACTGCGTGCGAGATGCGCGAGAGTTCCTGTAGGTACTGCGCTCGAGCAGCTTGTGCCTACGCGTCTTAGAACCTGCGACAGTAGGAATTGAGCTATAGTGCCAACAAAATAGTGTTTATCTTTGCTTGTTCTGTAAGTAATATGTGATTGTTTGAGACATAAACAAGAGGCCCCCGAATACACCGCGTGCGAGATGCGCGAGAGTTCCTTTAGGTACTGCGCTCGAGCAGCTTGTGCCTACGCGTCTTAGAACCTGCGACAGTAGGAATTGAGCTGTAGTGCCAACAAAATAGTGTTTATCTTTGCTTGTTCTGTAAATACTACGCGATTTTTAAGACATCAAATTTAATATACTTAATTACATTGTTATTGAGGACTACCTTTTTTCGGTACTGTTCTCTCGTATCCCATATGAATCAAGCATTTAATTATCCCCATAAAAAAGTATCGATAGCGGACACTTATCGATAGTGTAGCCGTGAAAGAATCAGTACTTCTAGATATTACCTTCTACAGACAAACGATTTTACTATTAAAGGTAAAAAAATATCTAAATCAGATTAAATGTTTCAATTCCTACATTAACGGCAACCATTTATTTAACTTTCTAACGATAAGGCGGGCGAGCACGGCCTACTGCGACAGACTTGAGTCACACATTTTTATAACAATTTTGGAGCAAAAACCGTGATAAAATGCGTGACTCAAGCCTGTCACAGAGGCCGTGCTCGCCCGACAAGAGAAACAAAAGAGATCGCAAGATAAAATTTACCTGGGCATTTGCCGTCTCTCCCAGTCATCAAGGATGATTTTAGGGTCAATTTTCAGGTTAGTTTTAGTGACCCCTACAATGTTTTTAGGGGCAATACATAATATTGTGTGATCTAGTGTACTTTCTTCTGTGCCTGCAATACAAGAAACGTAATTGATGTAACCTTTGTGAACATTGATATAGGGTTTAAATTATAATTATTGATGCGAGCTCATTATATGCAAAAACTATGGTCGAAGAATAATCTTAGGGTCAGGTCACATCTATACGCGACGTTGCAATAGTAGTTTATGCAATGGTCATATAATATGGGTTATTAAAACACGAGCGTGGGTTTATTTATCACATGAGGCGGAACCGAATGTGATAATATTAACACGCGAGTGTTTTAATACCTAATTATATGTCGTTGCATACACTATTTTGTCTTCACTCATACAGTTGAAATAAAATAAAAGTGGAAACGGAAAAAATATGCAGTATGGCGGGCAATTTAGATTCTCATTGCACCATGACAACGCAGCGCGCTCATCCATAGACAGTGACACTAGCTCATTAGCGCCAATAAATTAAAAAGTAAAAGTGTGCTATAAAAATTAAAAAGTTATTTTATGATGCAGTTGTTTGAAAATCGAAGGAAAATGTTGCACTGTAATGTTCTTTTTTTTTATTTTACTTTTCCACGAATATGTACGTGTTTATGCAATACTTTTTGAATTCATAATTGGAATATTACGTTATGAGTGTAGATAAACACTTTTATCTAATCTCATATCGTATTATTCGAATTATAAACTTCAAAACGTGTTTATATTGACATACTTTATAAACACAATACCGAAATTTAAAAATAGAATCTTATTATAACACATTTTCTCTAACAAAATAGTACTATAAAACATTTTTTTTCTATTACGATACATGGCAAATCCAAGAACTTAATATCACCAAGGAGTTTTCATCAAGTTTTTTGTAATGGAAATCTTATGCGGGGCGCGCCATTTTTATTTATAAAAAGTTTCGATTCCAATTTTTACTGGTCTGTGGTCTGTGTCGCGGTTGGTTAATGCGGTAATGTGCTAGGTTTTGGCGCCAAGCATACGTTTTGCTGTACTGATTTTTTCTTATTCTTTTGTTTTTTTTCTTTTATTTAGTAGGTTCAATCCCAATGTATGAGTGTAGATAAAGTAGTGTATGAAACTGCACATAACTAGGTATTAAAACATTCGTGTGAAATTATTAAAAAAACTTATGTTTTAATACCGATTATTATGCAACAGTTTCATAAACTACTATTTTAACTAGCTCATATAATACTGAACTTGATTTAATACACAAAAAGGTACTCATTCCAGTAAAAAAAATCAGTTAAATTGCGCGCAGCGTCGCGTCCTTGCGCGTGACCTTATTTCAAAAGTTTGTAAATAGGAAATGTAAAAGGCGATGGTATTTACCTATAGAATCATACATAGCGGCGAAACTAAGCATTCGGTACCAGTTCTCATCCACCTCGAAGTTGTACTTAGCATTGTCCTGAATTTTAGCGTCCAACACCAGGACCTTGTAAGGCGTTTGTCTTGGCCCTAAAAATATAAAATTACATAATAATTAAAATAGTTTGCAGTGGGAACGCCGGGAGGGGACGACATAGAAGGACATACGAGGCTTTTATTGAGGATGCTCTTTAGAAAGGTCAGGTGCCATAAAATGAGGTTAAATTGATTAATTTTGAAATTAAAATTGACATAACTATTACAATTTTATTTTGAAAAATATGAATAAAATGCAGTGTTGGCGACTTTACCAAAAATTGAAATGCCCAAATACAAAATTTTTTACTTCCATAGTTTGGGAGAAAATAAATGAAAACGAGCCTATGAACGCTAAAATGAAAATGGGGTTACTTTGAAACCCTATTGTATTTTCAATGCAATATAAAGTAACCCCAATTTACAATGTATTTTTAATGAATTCAATCTGTACAATTAAAAATATTTTTTCTGCAACAAGTAAACTTATTCTTGCGCTGAGGTTGATGCATAACATGGCTGACATGTCAGTGTTGCAAATTTTATAAAAAGAAAATTGAGGTGCGTTCCGTTTTCACGGAGTTAGCTTTAAAAACCTAAAAAAAAAAGTTAGTATCAAAGTTACCCCAGATCTCAATGTAACCTCGTTTAACTGGTACTTATAACCGATGTGCGTGTATGACAAAGGCTCCTCCTCCTCGTTACAGCGATGAATGCCTACACTTTCGGGCGGTCCCGGCACCGCTTCGCCAGTCGGTTGTCACCTCTCGCTTGTGCGAGAGGAGTGCGTGATTGGTTGGCGCGGGGGTCTTAGTTCGAGAAGCATCGCAAGAAACGAACCGTTAAAGATCAACCCAACCGTCACGGATATAGAGACCAAAATTGTGTACATGATCACGGAGAGTGAAATATCTGTTACGTAGTGACTTCTTTAATCTTGGTATGACATAATATATAGGTTTTGCAATAAGGGCGGGTAGAATTTGAAATTAAATAAAACAAGCTGTGTGTGAGGCATTAACAAAATTATTTTTTTATTTGAAAGGCCCACTTGTGCCATTCAGTGTGCAATATGACATCGTCCAGATGCCCGCCTCGGCTATTTACAGTAGCACGGATCCGTGTGGTCCAATTTTCAATGACACTTCTGCATAGATCCGACTGAATTTGAACGATGGCCTGTGTGTGTGTTCACATTTAGGGCATCGGTCGATTGTGCTTTGTTTGCATTAGCCTGTGACTTCAAGAAACCCCACAAGATAAAGTCTAGCGGGGTCAAATTGCATGTCCTTGGTGACCATTACACATCACCCCTGCTAGAGATAACCTTACTACTTGATTTTGTGTGTTGTGCTGTGTCTTTTGTGTGCACTGAATAAATGGTTTATTTATCTATCTATCTATCTATCCTTACCCACAAATCGCTCATGCAGAAATTTTATCATTTGAACGTGCTGTTCAATCGTGTAACTTGCCATGGTGATTTGGCATAAGTAACTGAATAATAAATAGAAGATTTAATAGATGTCGCTAAAACAAAATGGCCACCACGGGCCGCCAATATCTACCCGCGCCAATTGAAAAACCCATTATAAGGATCGTATGTATGAGTATGTAAGGATCGTAGCAGGTGGCGTTCTGTAGTTTCTACCGCCATGAGAAAAGAGAAAACTCACGCGGTATATGTTTGTATGTATGCAGCAAGAATCTTAACTTTTAAGTCCCATATTCACGGCATACAAAAGTTCTGAAACTTGCATAACAGTGTTGCTGCAACATGCTTGTAGCTCTACAAGCATGTTGCAGCAACATGTTTCTTGAGGAAAAAATTAAGCAAAATATGGAATACCTTAAAAAACGCTTGCTAATTCACTTACCATTATTATTCAGCAGCACACCAAGCTGATTCATATACGGCCCAGCAGATACCACCAGTATCTTTCCTGGTACCATTTCCTTCGACACTTTAGCCGTATTGAGCAGTATAGGCATAATTTCATTTAGTACATCAATATACGCTGCTGCAGTATCATAGAACGAAGCTAAAGGTGCCAAGTGGGAAGCCAGCGGTGTACTGCATTTTTCTGAATATTCTTTTTCAGCAAGTTGCAGTTGTTTTTTGTAGTTGTCCGCTTGGCATATCTGGTTGAATTCTCGGAATGATCGCTGCATCATGCCTTCCACTGATACTGTTGCAGCCCTGGAATATTATGGGTTATGGTTATGGCTTGCTGTCAAAAACTTTAGGTTTTTGGAGGCTAGTATTGAATTTTTAATTTAAGAATTACAGGGCGCACATTCGATTGAATGCTTGCTTCTTTTATTTATCTTGATAGAAATCAATACGTGGTGGAAATAGGGGTCAATATGGTATGAACATTTTTAATCTGCGACGGAAAAATAGGGGTGTTATAAGTTTGACGTGTGCTGCTGTGTATCTGTCTGTGGCATCATAGCTCCTAAACGGATTTTGATTTAGTTTGTTTTTGTTTGAAACGTGACATTATCGAGAGTGTTCTTAGCTATTATTCATGAAAATCATCTCAGCCGTTCTAAAGTTATGGGCGTTTTACTGTCTGAATCGGGATGTTTTCACAAGATATCGTAGGGCTTACTTTACTTAGTGCTTACTTACTTAACTTAGGCTACGTACAAAAAGCAATACATTTTTATGACCTTTTTTAAATTTTAATCTTACACGCATGTTTTAAAGTCTAAATTACAAAGTTCCACAGTCGACGTTTACCGTAGTTACCATAGTTGGCGCGTTGACGACGCAAACGTTGGTCAAACAATCATAATATTTGGTATTTCATTCATATTTACTATTTAATACGGTTTTTACTTTATGAAAAACACTTAACGATATAGACTTACCGAAAAAGGAAATTCCTTACAAAATCTATATTTATTAAAATTGACACTGTCCCACCGCACTATTCCCAAACCACTGCAACTCCTGAAAGCCAGAATCAACAGTGGCGACCACCAGAAAAGCGCCGAGGCAATGAAGCTCGACGAAGTCCCGGAGAATGAATTTAACTGTCTTGGATGCCGCTACGAAATTAATCAGAAAAGAATAATGGTGGAGCTGTTAGGATATAACTAATACTAAGAACTCTTACCGTAACAAGCTAAGTATCATAGCGTATGTCAGTCTGAATTGTGAGGACAGTTTCTGCGGGATGCCCAACATCATGCCCTTGAGTGTCACCAGGTCGGGTACCGCATCCTTACATAGTATTATCACAGTGCCCGTGTCATCCAGACCTAAAATAATAAGGGTACTAGAGTTATGCAATCATTCGTAATTTGTTTATGGTAATCGTTACGAAACTGCATCAAATAAAAAGTTGTATCTCTATGAGTTTCTCCTCGTTATTTGCATTAACGGGTTGAAGTAACGAGAGGTGGACATTTGCTACGTTCATTTGTTCCTCGTCACAGCTAGAGCCACGGCGCTTTAAGCGTGTTGCAAGTTTCAAACACTGAATGAAATATAAAGTATTTTTAGTGCAGTACCAATAGAGATGATTACTGGGTAGAAAAATGATAATTCTATGTAGTCCATCAGTGAGATTTTTAAATAATATTGGACACGTATTTTTTGCTTTACCGAATCAATTACAAAGTTTACAAAGTTAAAGCGCATCAAAGTTCAGGAGGCTTGTGACGTCACTAAGGCAGTATAAAGTGTACGAGACACGATATTTCAACGCATTATATCGTCGTCACTTTATGTTAACGTGTCCAATATTTTTTATTAATCTACCTGACGGACAAAAAACAAATTTTCAGTTAACTACCCTATTCGCACCAAGCGCTTCCAAACATCCTTCATAATGCGTACAGCGAATGAATGGAACTCACTGCCTACGTCAGAGTTTCCGAACGCATTCAACCCGAATCTCTTCAAAGTTAGAGTGAACCGGCTTCTTCTGGGTAAGCTCACCTCACTCCATCGTCGACTCTGGCCCTGTCACCTCTGACCTAGACTAAAGTCAAGAGCAAAACTATATACATCATTTACCTCGTCTCCCAGCTCTGCCAGCCATCTGTATGTACTCAGCCGGTGCAAGAGTTCGACGCTGCAGTCCGTCGTACTTGGTGGTCTCATCGAACACCACAGTTCGCGCGGGCATGTTCACACCCATAGCAAATGTTTCTGTTGCGAATAGAATTTTGACCTGTAAATATAGTTAGACTGAGTACAAAATTGCGCACTTTGTGTATATGTTAAAATTATAGTTGCCTATAAAATTCATTCGTTGGCGTGCGCTGAGAAAACTTTTGTTGTTACATAAAAATTATAAGGTAGCTAGGTAGTGCAGGGTAGGCTGGGTAGGTAGGGAAAGCAGGGTAGGCAGGGTAGGCAGGGAAGGCAGGGAAGGCAGGGTAGGCAGGGAAGGCAGGGTTGGCAGGTTAAGCAGGATAGGCAGGGACGGCAGGGAAGGCAGCGTAGGCTGGGTATTCAGGGTAGGCAGGGTAGCGTGGGTAGGTAGGATTGGCAGGATAGGCAGGGTAGGCAGGGTTGGCAGGGAAGGCAGATTAGGTTGGGTACGCAGGTTAGGCAGGGATGGCAGGGAAGGCTGGGTAGATAGGGTAGGCAGAGTAGGCTGGATAGGCAGGGTTGGCATGGTAGGCAGGGTAGGTAGGGTAGGCAGGGTAGGCATTGTAGGCTAGGTAGGCTGGGTACGCAGGTTAGGCAGGGAAGGCTGGGTAGGCAAGGTTGGCATGGTTGGCATGGTAGGTAGGGTAGGCAGGGTAGGCAGAGTAGGCAGAGTAGGCAGAGTAGGCTGGGTAGGCAGGGTCGGCAGGGTAGCCAGTTGACGGGAGCGAAGCCGGGGGTTAGCCAGTATGATTTAATGATAATTTGTAAATGTAACTTACAAAACCAGACTGGAACAACATCTCAACAATTTCTTTGAGCAGTGGCAAAATACCACTGTGATGAACTCCTATACCATTTTCCAATACTCTTTGCAGCCTTATCACCTGAAAACCAAAGACAATGTACAATTCAGTTGTGGATATTAATACCAGTTTGCCAAACTGTGTTTATCAGTCTATGTATGTATGTATGTTTGTTCCTTTATGGCGTTCCAGAGACCAAACGCGTTGGCCGATTTTGATGATTCGTACGTCAGTCGATGCATCTTAACCCTGCGAGTGTCACTGGCTACATTAAAATTGGACAATAGAAAAATGGCGAATTTTGGGCGCCATTTTTTTTTTTTTATATATTTTTATTATTATTATATAAAGGGTTTTAAGAGGTGATTTCAAAAATATATAATACTTATATGTTTAAATGTACCTAATTTGAAAAAAAAAAATAACTCAAAAGTATAAGTAAAAAAAGTTAAATCAAAAAACCCGACTGGCGACCGGTGGAGGATAACGGCTTTGAAATTCAGTTGCAAGATTTGACCCGAACATACTTACATACATTATATTGCAAGTTAAATAAAAGCTTGTAATAATATTACCTGAGGCAATCTCCTGTCAGGTTCCTTCAGTCTTTGAAGACACTTTTGGAAGAAGGATCGGATGTGTCCTTTTTCCTTGGCAGTAGTCAAGTCTACTGACATCAAACTTTCAGCGTTCTGATCACATCTGGAATCAAATTATAGAAATATCGTCCTTATTGACTGTAAGATTAGACACAATTGAGTTTGAAGTGCTCAGTAGCGTTTAGTCGGGATAATACGTATTATAGAATTGCTTCGAGTCGTCTATTTTATTCATTCATGCTCAGAATGCGAAACCATTGAATATCAAAATACTGTATAAATAAAAACAACGTTAAATAAGTTTTTTACAAAAAAAATACAACCGAATTCCAAATACACTGCAACGAAGAGTAAACTAACTTCTCTTTCGGAAGTCGGTGTTCCTATTTTTTTCTTCGATATTAGACACCGACTTTCGAAAAGGAAGTTATTTTTCACTTTGTAGTGTTTTTATTAGGCAGTCGGTTGTATTTTTTTGTAAAATAGTTTTCACTTTTGAGTTGTGGTACCTAATAGGCAAGTTCTATAGTAAGGTATAATGCTAGAATAGATTATCCGAATATCATGAAACTTGAACATAACCAGTGAAATGAGACTGTACCAACGTGAACTGTACACATCTGCATAACCCTTTAGAGCGTACTGGCGTGAAGTTATGTTATGAATTGGTATAAACAATAAACTGACATGCTATTGCAGTAATCCCAAATGATTTTCTGTCATTTATTGAAGAGTTCTGTTGTACATCACCAAAGTTCTTCATCAGATCTTCACCAAATTTAAATGAAGCCAATTTGGTAACATACTCTTTCAATCAAAATCGGTTCACAATAATTGACGGAGAAATCGGTTAACATAAACATAAAAAACAAACATACAGCCATGCCATGCTGCCATGTTATCTCTCCACCACCCATGGTTGACTGGTAGAGAATGCCCAAGGCATTAAGTCCGCCATTGTACCTTTGTGCATGAAGTTTAAATAAATAAACATAGAATCTCCTTCTTTTTGGAAAGTCGTTTAAAAAGTTATTTTCATACCTGTTACGTGACAGCGTAAATGCGACCACAGGCAGTTTGTCTTGCTGTTTTAAATGGTCGATAAAGGCTACCCACATCGTTTGCTCAGCCTTGGGATTCATATACGTTTTACCGCCTGAAAATAAAATCGATTATTAATTCAAAAGCAGTTATCGAGTTCTGTTTACAAGCGAAAACTCCCGGTATAAAACTTTTCAAACTTATTGCTAAGGTTGTAAGGGTGAAAATTGATCAGCCGCGCGATTCGCTTTCGTCCATGGTCTAGTTACAATTTTTTTTATTTTTTTTGTTTACTTTGGCCCACACTAGGAATTTTTTCCTGTATCGTGGGTGCGTTGATAAACATTTAAACTCACATACACAAGACACCCAGATCCGGAACAACTATCTGTAGCTCATACTAATTTTTGCGGGCATCGAACCGATCGCTCAACAACTACGACAACCGTGTCGTCGAAAAGTAAAGTATGACTTGTTTATATTTGGGACTAGCGGCCCGCCCCGGCACATAAGTTGGCAAGGTTTTGGCGTAATAAGGGTAAGTTCGCGCATATGCCGCGAACCGACCAACCACCATATAGAGCGACCGGAACGTGGACGCGACACGATTTGTCAGTCGATCCTTGTGTCAACTGACAACCAATCGCGCGCTCGGAACTGTTCTTAACGTTCCCCGCGCCTAGGGTTACCATATGTAAATAAAAGGATGCCTGTTTATGGTACATAAAATGCCTGAATTTTCAGAAAAATGCCTGTCTAACGCAAAACGCTGTAGGTAATAAGTAAAAGCCAACAGATAATAATGAAGAAGGATATTTATTACTGATATTTATCAGAGGACATTTTTTTTTTTAATAGTTCTTTCTTTTCTAATACATAAACGTAAAAATCTTCACAAGATAGTTTTGTAATTTACCTGAGTGATCAATATTGCTTTTACCGATTCAATTGTCAGCCGATTTCTTTCTTTACTCCACTGGGCGTTGGCATTGAGTGCCAAAATAGAGTACACAAACTGACAGATTTTCATGAATTCTGTAATGTCTGAATGTGTTATCTGAACTTCTACAATATTCTTTTACAACTTTGTATTCGTCAAACAGTTTTACGTCGTCAACACTGATAATCAGCTTAGAGAGAAATTCTACAGATGAAGCTAAATCAGAACTTGAGCAACTTTTCATTTCTTTTTGTAAAATCATCCACCGGAAGAAAGAGATGTCGTCGATATTTTTCATCCATTATTCCAAGTAAGAAATTTAAAAATGCCTGTCTTAGACCAATGCCGGACGCACGCCTGTCTAAACCTTAAAATGCCTGTCAAATGCGGCAAACGCCTGTCATATGGTAACCTTCCCCGCGCCCCGCTTCACTACCAAAGATACCTAAAAAACGACTTCTGCGCATCTAACGACTCTTGCCAACTTACGTGCCGGGGATTATAGAGCATACTATGCCTCCATGTTTTGTTTTAATAAGTACCTATCTACCATAAACAAAACAAAAATGCGCCCTTGAAATTTTAATTTAAAAACAATTCATTATGTAAAACAAAACCAACGCAATTGCAACCTTCCATAAAGAAAAGAAATAAATCATAATATGCCTCCAGTTATCACCTAACTGCAAAACTATAAACATAGGCTGCAAAAGTCTGTTTATTGTACGGATGCGCGCGTTATCGCTCGGCATTGAAAGCAACAGTGGGCAACAGCGATATATTTTCACGCGCGTTAGTTTTTAATTTGCGATAACTCCTAAATTATTCATTTAAATTATATGGTGTAAAAGATTATCATAATGTGCATGAAATGCTTAAGGTAACTAACGTATCTAAGTTGATGAAGAAGATTAGTGTATCCGTCTAAATAGCTTTCCAATTACCGCATTGTACGTGGCCATTTTTTTTTGAAGTTAGAATAGGCTTAGTAAGCTATCCTTAAAAGATAGATATATGCCATCGCGGCCTTTTCCGTAGATCTATAAAAGATAAATATTTCCACCATACATTGTTTTGTTATATCTCAAAGGGATTAGGCAGTGTTTTCAATGAAAGCTGCCAGGCGGCTTGGCTTTTGCCGATATTTTCAACAATTATCGTCATGTTTCAAACAATTTACACAAAACCTTCCTCATGAATCAGCCTGTCTATTGTTGAAAGCCGCATGAAAATCCGTTCAGTAGTTTTGAAGACAGACGCGCCGGGGGACTTTGTTTTAAAATCATATGTAGTGTTAGTGATTATTTACCTTTAGGGCCAAAGTTCTTCTTGTACTCATTCTCTCTAGTTTTCTTAGCAGCTACTGCCTCATTGTATCCTCTCAGTTGGAAGTTCCCTTCTTGATCCACTACCAAGAATCTCTCGTTCTTTGACTTGCCGCCCGTTCCTGAAATTATCAATACACAAGTTAATGACATTGACATACCATATCATAGAACGAGCTCTAGCTGTGCCCACGGCGTCACTGCCTGCAACTGTTTACCCTACCGGCCTACTACTTAGCTTCTTACCTACCCTAATTACCTTCCTACCTGCCCTACTATTTTTTTTATTCATGATGGGTTTGCTCTCGACTGTAGTCTAGGTCAGAGGTGACAGAGACAGAGTCTACGATGGAGACTAAGACACTAAGTTCATCTAACTTTTGATGGAGTGAACCAATTGCGATGAACTAAAAACTAAGTAATACTGAAAAAAAAAAAAAGAAAATATATAAATTTAATTTTTTTTTCTCCGCAAAATTTCTAGTATTAGTTTACTGGCATTTATATCCTCGGTCCACGGTACTGAGAAATTAATCAGGAATATCCTAGCACCCATACTGATTAATTTTGATGTGCCGTGCTTCACCGAGGCTATTGATGCTTGGAGACTCGCTTGCCCGAATTGTAATCTCCCCGACTACCCATCATCCCAGAGACGGTGGGATGAGCCGCTCTGCAGAGCAGTTCAGGGGCACCAAATTGCCACTTCTGCCTCTCCTGCCGAGCGCGCTCGCCTGCTGGCTGTGGGTGAGTGGGAGTCGGGCCTCTGGCTTCACGCACTTCCGTCGTCGAATATAGGCACCTTGATTGACGACACTACTTTCCGCCTCGCTGCTTCCCTACGTCTTGGCGCTCCCTGTTGTACTCGTTGTCACTGTGGCGAAGTTGTCAACAGCCTCGGTCGCATAGCGCGTCACGGAAACTTAAACGACATCATCCGACGTGCTCTCGTCGCCGTCGGCGTTCCGGCCGTATTGGAACCGCATGGTCTGGCACGCGACGACGGCAAAAGACCGGACGGGATGTCTTTGTTTCCATGGAAGATGGGTAGGCTTTAGTGTGGGACGCTACTTGTGTCGATACTCTTGCGCCATCCCATCTTCCTAGCTCTCCGTGCTGAGCTGACGCTGCCACTGCGGCTGCAGAGAACCTCAAGTGGCGGAAATATAATAACCTCATTGGTAGTTATATTTTCGAGCCGTTTGGGGTTGAAACTCTTGGTCCGTGGGGTCCGAGTGCTCACGCTTTGTTTAAGGATCTTGCCAAACGCCTAGTTGACACTTCGCGTGACCCAAGGGCTGGCTTTTACTTTGGTCAGAGAATTAGCATTGCCATACAACGTGGCAATGCTGCCAGTCTTTTGGGCACATTACCAGTGGTCAACGATGGAGAGGAGTTTTTCGACGCCATATTTTAGTTAAGTGTATATTTTTAGGATTAGTTAGTGAGTAGTTTTTGGTTTAAGTGTATATGTTTGTAGTCTTAGGTAATTAAGTATTTTATACACTGTATATACTTGTATCTATGTAAATAAATATCCTACTTCAGTAATACTTCAGGTTACGCACAATTATTTATTTTTAAAAGTTATCTACAGAGGTTACGTAAATTTTATGTGATGGGTGAAACAACAGAACGCATTTCTGGAAATGCGTTCTGTTATTCTTTAACACACTAGCAATTTTTTTTAATATATTCGATATACAAAAACGCCTTTCCTACAGCTGTATTATATTTATTTACCAAGTCCAAGGTTTATTGATCTACAGGAAAAGTTTGAGCTTGAATAGCATATTTTATGTCACTGAATAACTTGATTTGTCATATATTTCCAACCTTAACATTGTTAAGGAACTTGAAGGTCTTTTAAGAATCATAAAACTGCATAGTTTTATTAGACTCTGAATGAATAATCTACCCAAATGTTACTACAGTGGAACTACAACAAAATAACTAAATCTAGAAATGTTAGTTCTTCATTGACATAGAAATAAACTCGCGTACAGGTATCGGCGCGGATTAAGAGCGCTCGGCGAAAGTGGTGGGGTGATTTGCGCATGTGTACAGTCATGCATAAAATTACTAAGAGCGATTTGAACTAATTATTTGTTACTACGTAGTTTAAATTTTGTGAATAATAGATATTAAATAGCAAATTTTAACACAGTGTGGTTTAGGCACATTAGCCTATCATCATATTAATAAATAATATGTCACTAAATTGAATAGAGTTTCTGCAACGAAATATCGCTCCTATTGTTGTATTTTTCAACAGTTTTCAATTCACATCGTAAATCATTTTTCGTGCTGGCCTCCTTAACGCTTTCTTTTTTGGCATCTTTCGTCGGCAACGAAAAGAACGAATTTATGTTAAATAAGAGAAGAATTTTGTGTTATTTAGAGAGCATTATGTATTATTTATTAATGCGCGACTGTTTATAGGGGACTCGAGACGCGTGAGCGCGGCGAGACGGGGGAAGGACGACTGATTGACCAATAAGACGCCGGCGCCGGCCGCTTCCCCCGTTGCACCTCATTGCACGCTCTCTGCCACTCAGACCCAAAAATCGACTTCTGCGCATTCGAGGTCAGCGCTCTTAATCCGCGCCGATACCTGTATGTAGCGACTGTATCGAACACGATACAGTCGCACTAGGCATCACTATACTTAAATAGTCGTTACTCCATTTGAAAAAACATTAGATATTTTTACAACCCTTTTTAGGGTTCCGTAGCCAAATGGCAAAAAACGGAACCCTTATAGATTCGTCATGTCTGTCTGTCTGTCCGTCCGTATGTCACAGCCACTTTTTTCCGAAACTATAGGAACTATGCTGTTGAAACTTGGTTAGTAGATGTATTCTGTGAACCGCATTAAGATTTTCACACAAAAATAGAAAAAAAAAACAATAAATTTTGGGGATCCCCATACTTGATACTGAAACAATTTTTTTTTTTCATCAAACCCATACGTGTCGGATATCTATGGATAGGTCTTCAAAAATGATATTGAGGTTTCTAATATAATTTTTTTCTAAACTGAATAGTTTGCGCGAGAGACACTTTCAAAGTGGTAAAATGTGTGTCCCCCCCTGTAACTTCTAAATTAAGAGAATGATAAAACTAAAAAAAATATATGATGTACATTACCATGTAAACTTCCACCGAAAATTGGTTTGAACGATATCTAGTAAGTAGTTTTTTTTTTTAATACGTCATAAATCGTAAACCACAATTTACCAAGTACGGAACCCTTCGTGCGCGAGTCCGACTCGCACTTGGCCGGTTTTTTACATTCCGTTTAATCGATTTTGATTTCTATCCCGTACATATAAGGATAGCATAAAAAGCATAAACCTGTTACCAAAACTAACTGTTTAATACAGCTGCCATTTGTCATATCACCAACGCAATAGAAGTCAAAATCGGTTGAACGGGCTGTAAAATAGGATTATTTTGTCTAATGTTATCTCAAATGGAGTATAGTCTAGTAGGCTAGTCCTAATTCTTACCTGTATAAAGATAGTGACAAAGCGGCACGGGTCGCTTGGGCGTTGACACTACATACACCTTCCTCTTCTTAGTGCGTCCCACCCAGTCCGCAAACTGTAGCGTGTTGGGCACCGTCGCACTCAGCATCACGATGCTGACGTGAGCTGGTAGCAGGATCAGGACTTCCTCCCATACATAGCCTCGCTGAGGAGAGAGGGATTTATATGATTATGATATAAGGTTTAAAATAGATATTACTGTAAAGTGTCTTGTGTTTATTAAGTACTAGCTGTCCCCCGCGGCTTCACTGCCCGTCAACTGGCTTCCTACCTACCCACCTACCTACCCTACCCTACAAGCCTACCTACCTACATGCTTGTTGTGTAACTTTAACCATTTACGCAGCGCACGCAACGGAAGCTCTCAAAAAGGAATAAATATTCCCCGTTTTACAACATTTTTTATTAACGCTCCGTTCCTATTGGTAGTAGCGTGATGTTATATAGCCTATATAACCTTCGTTGATAAATAAATGCTTAAAGTTAGATATACACAACTAAATTCATAACAAATAACATAGTACATAAATAGTACATTCTTTTAAAATCGATAAAAAACATACCTCTGCATTATTAATGTAGTGGACCTCATCAAATATGACAAACTCAAGGTCCCGAGTGACATCAGAGCCACAGTACAGCATAGACCTGAGGATCTCGGTGGTCATGACGAGGCAGGAGGCTGTGGCGTTGATCTGCAAGTCTCCCGTCAAAAGGCCCACCTCCCCGAACATCTTATTGAAGTCATTGTACTTCTGATTGGACAGGGCCTTTATTGGCGATGTATAGATTGCTCTGTAAGGAAAATAAGAAACAATATCAGTTTATTCTTTTGGCAGAACGTAACTCCACTTATAAACATTATTTAACACATCGGAACAAATTATTTCGATCCACTAATGATTTCATCATCAGCCTATTAATGTTCCCACTGCTGGGACACACGCCTCCTCTCTGTGCGAGGGAATGGGCCTTAATCCACCACGCGGGCCCAGTGCTGATTGGTGGATGTCACATTTCTTAAATTTTTTGGTTCTAGGACATGCTGGTTTCCTCACGATGTTTTCCTTCACCGTTTTGAGAGCAGTGGTGAAGAAATAATTTACACAAAGTAAAGCGCTTGCCTGGGCTCGAACCCACGACCTACACTGGGCCACCACTGATCCCACCAATGATTTACATCTTCATAATCCACCACAACCCTTGACAGATCAACAAGTGGGGATCTAGGAATAGTTTAGTAATACGTAGGTCACCGTTTCGTCTTCCTCCATGGAAGCCCTGCATAGGAGGCTATCCGGCTGATATAATGGTTAATCCTATCAAAGAGATGCCACAGAATTTTAATTTTATTTAAATAGATAAAAGTATATACACTGTATAAAATATTGAATTAACTAAGACTTCGAATATATACACAAATCAAAAACTACTTCCAGGTTGCCTGGAAGAGATCGCGGTATGCGATAAGGCCGCCCATTGTATGTTTTTAGTTTCTTTTGTTCTTTTTTATTATGGTGTACAATAAAGTGTATATAAATAAATAAATACTTACTACCTAAACCTAAAAATATGACATCGAAAAACTACTCCACATCATTGTCCACTGGTAATGTGTCCAAAAGACTGGCAGCATTGCCAAGTTGTATGGCAATGTTTATTCTCTGACCAAGGTAAAAGCCAGCCCTTGGGTCACGCGAAGTGTCAAGAGATAAATAAATATAAAAGTACCTGGTGCAATTCCTTCTGGACATAGCAATTGCATATTCGGCAACTACAGTTTTACCAGCTGATGTGTGTGCAGCAACAAACACATGGTGGCCTTCTTCCAGCTTTAGGATAGCCTGAAAACACACACAAACACAGACATGATTTAGATATGGACTAACAAACACTTTACATTAAAATTATTGACATTATTTATAGAATTGATCAATAAATTGTTGAACTGTATACTGTGACATATATTCTAATAATTTAATTTAGTTTATAATATAATGTGCCTAATTAATATTAATGAAGCATGACTGTTATGATATGATGTGTATGACTAATGATCTGTGACATTGATGTAATTTCATGATATTATGCATGTACCTACCTACTTTTAAATATTTGCACGACTGATAAGTCGAATATAGTGAGACTAAAATTATTTTAGCATGTCATTATGTAAGTACCTATATTCTTGCAAATAAATAAATTTCATTTCATTTCAAAATATTAGAAATTAGTAAAACTATCTACAATAAAGTTTAATCAAATAAATAAAGGAATTCTACTTTCAACCTTACTTATCCATAGTAATATTATAAATTCGAAAGTATTCTGTCTGTCTGCTTTCTGTTACCTTTTCACGCCTAAAGCACTAAACAGAATTCAATGAAATTTAGCAAGGGGATAGATGGCATCCTGAGGAAGGACATAAGCTATTAATTGTAACAAAAGAAAAAAAATTGTTAGGTAGGGTAGGTTAGAGGTGGGTAGGTAGATAGGATAGGGTAGGGTAGGGTAGTTAGGTACCTAGTAGACGGGAGCGAAGCCGCGGGGGATAGGTTTATCAATACTAATATTATAAAGAGGAAAGATTTGTATTACTGTCATCTGCCTAGCCTTTTCCCAACTATGTTAGGGTCGGCTTCCAGTCTAACCGGATTCAGCTGAGTGGTACTCAGCTGAATCAGGGTTTTACATGGAGCGACTGCCTATCTGACCTCCACAACCCAGTAACTGGGTAACACGGTACCCCGTGGCTAGACTGGTGTCAGATCTCAAGCTTCTGACTACTCGTAACGACTGTCAAAGATCTTCATATTACAGCCGGGACCAACGGCTTAACGTGCTTTCCGAGGCACGGAGGAAACTCGGTATGTTGAAATGGTCACCCATCCACGGACCGACCTCGTCAAGCGTTGCTTAACCTTGAAGATCGACCCATGCGGCTGTTATTATTTAGCCACGAGCTCCTCTTGTTGTATTACTGTATGTAACGAAAAAACTTAAAAACTACTGGACAAATTTCAAAAATTCTTTCACCATTGTGAGCTACACTATCCCCGGGTGACAAAGGCTACTTTTTAACCCTGTATTCCCACGGGAACGGGAACTACGCGGCTGAAACCGCGAGGCATCCGCTAGTAATATTATAAATGCGAATGTTTGGATGGATGGATGTTTGTTTGTTGCTCAATTATGCCAGAACGGCTGAGCGGATCTGGATGAAATTTGGTATAGAGATAGATTATAGTCTGGAATAGCACATTGCTATTTTTATCCCTATATAATTTTCCATTGGGATAATATATCACTTTGCAAAAGCCACTCACTCCATAAATGTATATCAACTCATCACAAAACAGGTTTAAAAGCTCGGCTTATATTTCAGTGCGGATTAAGATTACTGGGAAAATCTGAAGTTGATTGGCTTAGAAATAAACCTTACTTGTTTCTGGAAATTATCCAATTCAAATGGATAAGTCTGTGCCATGTCTTTGATCTTCTCCTGAAACTCTGGTACTGGTTGTGAAACATCTATCATCTCAGCCCAATCAGTGGATGTAACTCCTTGCTTGGCCGTTGAGCTTGTGATGTGCAAGACTGGTATCTCAGGCAGTTCTATGGGTGGCCTGATGATGGTGGCTTCCAGGAAGTTGTCATTATCTACATCATTGTCCATTTCAAGTTTCTTGACTGGTCTCTGTGTTGGTTTCTTTTCTGGTACCTCTTCATCTTTCCAGAGATCTGTGAAATATTATTTGCAACTATGGTTTATTGAAAGAATTAATTTTGATGATAGGTCTGCAGCCTTATTGCGTTTGTGAATACGGCAACGCAAAGGGTTTAACCGCTATCAATCGACCAATCACACCGACGGAAATCCACATCGCGTTATTCATGCCGCAAATGATAAGTCGATTGATAGTAGTCCATCCATTGGCCTTGCCGAATTCACTTGCGCAATTCGGCTGCTGGTCTTTGGAAGGACTAATGGGTATTAGAGCAGATGTTTCCTTGAGTGTTGACCTTAAATTGTTAAGGTTTGACTATTTTAAGAAGACATCTGGGGTAGACTGCTTGCAGGTGTAGGAAGGGGAGAATTGGGTGCTGTGGCATGGACAGATGCCTTTGCAGTTGACAGTAATATTGCTAAATTAATACTTGCCTACTAAATGAGCATTATTATCCACCACCTCCTCTAAATTAATCTTCACATGTATGTCAACATTTTCATTGTCTTCCGCCGTATCATCAGACTCCTTGGGTGTGTTGAGGAGAGTGAAGCCATCATCACCAAAAAGGATGGGGTCTTTCCATCCAGGTGGTGTGTGCAAAATATCTGAAAAACCAAATCATTTATTAAATATCTTGTTTCCTTTACAAGTGTTCTTTACACCATAAATTGAAGTCCAAGACGCTAGAGTGTCAAATAAACATGAATGAAACGGCAAAATTGAAATTATAACTCCACTAGCTTCTGCCAGCGGCTTCGCCCGTGTGAAAGTCAAGAATTATCCCGAGGGAACATATGTTCTATGTTAGGGGGGTTTGGTTTCCGCACTTAGTCCCTCAAATGGACCTTTGTACGTGGGCCATGGCGGCCGTTGGGTGGTCATTCCAACCAGCCCACCTCCCTCCAGAAGTCGACTAGAGCTCCTGGTTTCCTCAAAACATCAGTGTACGATCTGGGTGACCCAAGGGTTCGTGTTCTTATCTGGGTAAGCAACTGTGCATTCAAAGAGAACGTGCGTAACGGTTTCTTCAGCCTCCATGCATGCCCTGCACAGAGGACTGTCCGTTATGCCTATTGTGTGGAAGTGTTTGTTAAGTGAGCAGTGTCCCGTGATGGTCCCCGTCACCAGGCGCAGGCCATTCCTATCCAGGCGTAAAAGACGCCTGGTAAGCCTACTGTCCAAAGGATGGCATAGCTTCTTTGGATTGTCTGCAGCCCGGTGTCGAGGCCCACCAGTTCTCTGCCTGTGTCTGGGTGAATTCCTGTAGCCACCTGCGTATTTGGTTGAAGGGGATGGGCACAACAGGTTCAGGCCCATAGACCGCTGAGCTGGATCCGCGCCTCGCAAGCTCATCAGCCGCGTCGTTGCCCAGCGATCCGCTGTGACCCTTTATCCATTGTAGTGTCACCGTGTTACGACTAGATACAGTTATTTGTTCCAGTGCGTTGTGACATTCTAGTATTAAACTTGATGTAATGTATTTTTTTCGTAAGGATTGGAGTACTGATGCACTGTCGGAGAGTATCCGTATGTGAGTGTCCGTAACCCTCCTATCTTCTAGGGCATGGACCGCTTGTATAATGCCCACACATTCCGCCTGATAGACGGTGTTGAACTCTCCTAGCGGTCTGGATATATGTATATTGAAGTCGTGTGAGAAGACTCCGACTCCGGTACCGGAGTCCGTTTTCGATCTGTCGGTGTAAACTCTCATCTCTTTCGGGCCTGAGTAGTCACATCGTTCTTCTGTGAGTACTATGTTATAGTGCCTATGAAAGTGATGTGTTTTGGGGGCAGGGCAGGGAACATATTCCCAGGATTAAAAGTATCCTATGTGCTATTTATTTGACAAAGGCTCACAGCCAAAAATTAAAGGTATGCCAACAGGGGATAGAGAGAAGCATGCTACACATCAAGCTGAAAGACAAGTGGAGACTAACCAAAATCAGAAAGACCACAGGTGTGACAGATGTCTCAAAGAAAATCAAGAGACTTAAATGGCGTTGGATTGGTCATGTGGTTAGATCTGCCAAAGAAAAATGGACCAAGGAGGTCATATCCTGGTACCCCAGAGATGTAAAGAGAACAAGAGGAAGGCCACAAAGAAGATGGGATGATGACCTACCACAAGGATGGCGCAGATCAGCAATGGACAGACATAAATGGCGAATTCTAGAGGAGGCCTATGTCCAGGGAGGACAACCTGATGGATAATTAATGCTTGTGTTACCAATTTTTTTTTAAACATATTGTGTAAAATAGAATTAAGTATTAGCAATAGGAAAATTAGTAATACGGCTAGTTAGTAAGAAATGTAAAAACAAAATCAGAGATTAAAGGCTATTTTTTATTTATTTTATGTGCTATTCCTGACCATAATCTATATCTGTGCCAAATTTTATCTAGATCCGTCCAGCTGTTTAAGCGTGAAGAAGTAACAAACACACACTCTCACAAACTTTCGCCTTTTATAATCTAAACTTCTATACTAATAGGGATTATATATTATAAAGAGGGGAGATTCGTATTTTTGAATGTAATGAATAAACTTAACTATTCGACGGATATAAAAATTCTTTACCATTGGTAAGCTACACTATCCCCAGGTGACATAGGCTACTTCTTATCCCTGTATTCCCACGGGAACGGGAACTTCGCGGGTGAAACCGCGAGGCGAACGCTAGTATTTTATATAGTAGGAAGTAGGACTTTTTAAGACTTTTATGTACATCATTAGTTGGAGTTGCCTCAGAAAGAAACATAGGGGACAAAACTTACCGAACTTAGTAGAGCTATAAGTTAAATTGTCTAAAAGAATAAAATTCAAAATTAAGGATCTTTCAATAAGCTTCAAATTTTTTTGTTGGACGTACTGATTAAATAAATAATAAGACAAAACTTACCAGAATATAGAAGAGCTAGAAATAACTTAAAGGTTAGGGTCCAGTATCTGCATGCTTTATGATGCCAAAATAAGGTTCAGTATATTCTTACCTTCACCCAAGAACTTTCCAGACTCTTCATTATCCAGGTCAATGTTGATATCTTTAGCTGCATCAGCCAGCATTTTCGCCAGCTCCTCTTCAAAGCCTGCTGGCAGGAATGGGCTTTGGGTGGTTGTGCCCCTGGTGGCAAGGCTAGGGTGCAATGGAGCCCTTGACATAGAGAGACTGTCCTCATCATCTTCAACTGGTATGGGTACTTCTTCTAAACCTATTATTTCACCTGTGATTGGGTCCCGGACCACCTGATTAAAAATAAAAAATTTAAACATATTTTTGCAATTAGAATCTAATAAGAACAAGATATGTTCGGTTCATTAAAAAAACAAATCTAAAATGGTGGTGCATATCATGTTCTCTTGCTTGCACACTATAGAAGGCACTAGTGTGCAAGCGAGAGAACTGATATCTGACCACCTGATTAAAAATAAAATAAAAATGAGATTTTTGCAATTAGAACCTAATAAGAACAAATTAAAGAAACAAATCTAAACTGGTATGATAATGGTAGACGGCACTATTGTGCAAGCGAGAGAAAATGATAAGCACTGCCATTTTAGATTTGTTTCTTTAATGAACTGGGTTATGACTTGTTCTTATTAGGCTCTAATTGCAAAAATCTCTCTTTTATTTTATTTTTAATCAGTTGGTCAGGGACCCATTCACATGGGTTATAGTTTTGTTGACTGGTTTGTTCTTTTTAGTATGAATAAGGTAAATTGCCAATCACGACTTTCTTTACCAGTAGGTACCAATAGCATTGCTTATCAATACCGGCTCTTTTGAAATAGTTCAATTACCTCTAGTGTGGTGTCCGGGCCGAAATCATCGTCATCATGAATAAATAAGGAATCGACGTTCGATTCTCGATGCCAGTGAGACTGCGACCGCTCCCATTGATGTATTGAAAGTCTTTCCGGCTTCAGAAGGTATTCTTTCACCCTCTCATTGAGATCTTCGAAGATAGGTGGTAGCTAGAACATATTGCACGAATTATTATGACAATAACTTTGCAGTAACACTATAACATCGGATACGCAACACCTACTTTGAAGTCAGAAAAATCATCTTCAGTGTCTTTAGACATTTAAATAATTTTACTACGGCTTAGATTCCTTAGAAGGCGAGGTTATTTTGAATTATTTTGATGAATTCACAAGAAGGTACAAATGCAATTTGACGGCGAAAGAAATGACATGACAAGTCAACTGTCAAGGACTGACAATAATTCAAAAAGTAAACAAGTCTTTGTGATTCCCCGACAAAAAACGAGACTTTCATGTATTATAAAATAAGTAGATTTAAGATACATGTTTATTTTTTTGTTATTTTCGTTAAATAAGATTTTAGGTGGTTTAGATACATGTTTTTTTGTATTTCAGATTATTGAATTTCATCTGCGTAAAAAAATCTACGAATGGAAGTTTCAGAACGAACTTGACTGTCAAATTAGACATTTCAACTGTCATTTTCAGATATTTGCCCGTGGAATGCTGCGTTCGGTTTGGACATTTTCGCTGTGTTTCGTTCATTCATAGCAACATTTAAAGTAGCAACTTGCTATTAAATATTTTGTGTATTATAGTAATGATATTTCCAGTGGCGGACTAAGCCTGTCAGAAGCCCGGGGCGGAACAAATAACTGAGCCTCCAGTCACCGGTCTCAGAAGTAAATTAAATTTTAACCGGCTTCTTAAAGGTGAACGCGCACTTAGACGCACCGCACTCGCCGCACGCGCCGCAGTCATCGCATTTTATAAATCTTTATATGAAATCGTATGCAGCTTCGCGCACCTATACGCGCCGCACGAGCCGCATTTCAGCAAAATGCTGTAGGTATACGGATTCCACCAGCCCGGCGAGCATGGCAAACCCAAGACGTTTGTGACAAGACATGATAAAATTTGTCCATGTCTTACAATTTGTCATTTATGCTAGCACGGGTCAACCATGTGACATAATTTTATAGGCGCGACATGCCTTTTTTGTTGCTTCCCGGCGAGCACGGCCTACTGTACCATGGCTTGAGTCACACATTTCAAGGCAATTTGGGCGATAAAGTCATTTTGTCTTAAATACTAGTACCGGCGGCGTGAGAAAATTTCGTGACGTTTATTTGGGGCTCATCGGGTCTTAATTGCGAATACGGGCGCACCCATTTTGTCACAAATGTCACATTTCGACAGATGATTTAGAAAAATTTATCACTTTCGTTCGGAGGTGGTGATAAAATTTTATAGTTGAAAAAATATATTTGCCTTCTAATTACTGCACCAAATGGCAATAAATACATTTTGTGTGTATGGTGATCAATGCTTATTAATTAATTTAAATGTTACAGGATTATTAATTAATTTTATATTATTACTTTTTTATAATTGTAATTTTTTTATTCTTATTCTTTTTTTATATATTTTTTTTATACCATATTCTTCTTACTTTCTACATTTTTAAATGTTTCTTAAATAAAATCCCCAAAAAACATTTAAAATATAAAAAATAGGGGCCAAAAGCTATTATATTTTTTACGTAATTATTAAAATTTTCACAATTATTCTAATATGTTATCAAACAAACAAAGAAAAATAAAGTGTGCATATGTCTATGGTCGTGGCTCATATTAATTTATTCCCAACAAAATTAAAAAGTTATTTATCTGTATGAACGGCATACTTTTTTACGTATTATTTTATTTGGTCGTCTATTCAAATTATGTCGTACTTTGAAGTCAACAACAAGAAAAGCAAGTCGCGCCTGTAAACTATGTTACATGGTTGTCCCGTGCTAGCATATAAGACAAATTGTAAGACATGACATATTTTATCATAACTTGTCATGACCGTAGTTCAAGTCGAAAATCAAGCAATGTAAAAAAAAAAAACTTATAATTCATTTTGGGATGCTGCCAACATGGGGGTAGCAAAGAGGGGGGTGAAATTTTGGTTATTTTTTGGCTAGGACATACCGTTTTCGAGATATCATGTTGGAAATATAGAGCGTTTTAAGCAAAATAAAATAAGATACGGAGGCCCATAATTCGGAAACAGTGCGGCGTAGGGCTATGCTTCTCCGAACATAAATAGTTTTTATGGCCAAGGTTAAACCGAAACTGCTATAAAATTGGAAAATTTCCGAAAATGAAAAAAATAAACGTCAAGAAGTTATGCCACAAGTCAAGAAAATATCTCACGCCGCCGTGCTAGCATTTAAGACAAAATGAGTTTATCGCCCAAACTGTGATTAAAAGTGTGACTTAAGCGATGTCACAGTAGGCCATGCTCGCCGGGCAGCGCGTGCGGATGACGTCATCCGACTCGGCGGGCGATGCGGGCGGCGCGGCAACATGATCCGTATCCGTATGAAAATATAGTTCAAGATGTACAGAAGTGGATACAATGAGTGCGGCGCGTTCGGCGCGGATAGCGCGGGGCCAAGAGAAAATGCGATGACTGCGGCGCATGCGGCGAGTGCAGTGCGTCTAGGTGCGCGTTCACCTTAAAAAGGAGGCGGTTCTATGTTCGACTGTATGTTTTTTTTATTTTATTTTAATGTATGTTCACCGATTTTTCGTCAACTGTGGACTGATATTGAAAATTCTTTTTGTGTTGGAAAGGGTACCTATACCTACTCCCGAGGTAGTCCCATTGTCACCAAGTCAGAATCTGATGATGGGATCCTATGGAAATTGAAGGCACTCCACAAATATTTTAAGCGGATTTTGGTATTTTCATGAACAATCCAATCATATTCACTAAGAAAGTATTATTTAGTGAAATGGAACTGATGAAGATGACTACAAATGGCCACTGGAACTGCTTAGGGTTTTATACATTCTTTATGTCAATTAGACCAATGCGGCACTTTTAAAGTCAAAAATGTATATATATTAGTATTAAATAGTTATTTATGCTACAAGTGCGGAAGGTAGGTGATTTCCGATGAGTGGCATTTTTATTCACGAGCGAGCGAAGCGAGTGAGTGGATAAATCGACACGAGTCGGAAATCATCTTACGTACGTGTATCATACAACATTTTACTATGCATTGTGCGAGGAAATAAAAACATATATAAATTAATAAAAATAAATTAATAAAATGGCGGGCTTATTCAAGCGCGCTCAGCACATCCACAGATTAACTAATAGTTCCTCGGGCATATCTACTGCGCATGTGCGAATAGCTGTCACATCGTAACGCAATAAGGCACGAGAAAAATATACGTTCTGCCAAACACATTTGATGAATATTTTAAATTAGTTTATTGATCAAAATCTAAATGTAGAGTAATTAAAAACGCCTATAATGAAATATTAGATTTATTTTACCTTTTATATGAATGATAATCTGTACTTAACTAATTTGTAAAACTTTTCTCAAATAATAAAAACTCTATGCGTCGGGCTGGTTATGGTTTAATTTTTGGAGTTAAAAATTAAAAAAGTACAGGAAAGTAAAAAGCACTAGTGAAAAAAAGTGACACTTTCCGCACAGTTTGGCTACTTGGAAAACCGCTCTTTTCGAGGACATGCATTGTAAAATAATAATTGATTCTACCATCCATTCGGAAAAGTAGCTAGTTAAGGAGAAGAACTGACAAGAAACAAATTATTTTGCAATATTTAGATATATAAATTAATTCATATACGTGAGGACTATGCACCCAGTTCACCCAGACTAACACTACTATTATACTACGTAGATATAAAGTATTACAAACATTAACAGTTAGCTCATTCATTTGATGAATGATTGATAAGTAATGTAACCGACTATGATTAAGCAAATACTGATAAATAAATGGTACCTACCACCGAACTGATCTGATGATGAAGTCGGAAGGTAGGCACTGGAACTCCTTATTAAAACAATGTTCTATCATAGTCGTATTTGTGCTTATTAGAATCGTCATGAGATGTTCTTTGGCTATCAATGATCAATGATTGAAGTCTGTGTGGAAGAACTAAAAACAATAGTTAGGTACCTAAGACACCGACTTCGAAAAATAAAATTATTTACCGTTTTTTAAATGAATAAATAATGCCAATGTTATTATTTATAATGTGTACGTGTCCACGTTAGGTTCTAGGAATCGGTTATGGTAATACCTCCTTCTAAACTGAATAAAGGATCAGTGCTGGACTAAGCTCGGGCCTGCAGGGGTTCTAATACCAACTCCAGTCCACGAAGTTATGGGCCCCATCTGAAAATACTCCGAAACTTTGGAGTGAAAAAGCAAGTTTAAGTTCAATTTTTCGGACAGGTAAAACACATCGGGAGTAGGTACAACTTTCAAATTGTGTTGTCATTAATTCTTAGTTCGGGACCCGAACGAATCATCCGTCCGTAGGAGTTAGGGAGTAGGAATCGCCCCCAGAACTCCCACACCGGTCTGTACGCAAAATCTTGGACATAACGCAGAACGTTAGATGCAAGAGTGAGCGAAACGAGCTTGAAAATGTTTGCTTTACACCTCGTAAAGGTTAGCTTAGCTTTTTTTTTGATATTTCATATAGGGTATGACACACTTACGTCTTTTTACCCGTCTGCCGAATCCTAGAGACCAAGTTTGTTTTTCTTCTTCCAAACCCATCCTGTGGGGTATCAAAATGAAGGGTTTAAAGAGGTGATTACAAAAATTTATTATTATATTTCAATGTTTAAATGTACCTAGTTCTAAAAAAAAAGTTGTAAATAAAAATAAAAAAAATTGAAATAACAAAAAACCAGAAAACCAGTCATCAAATCTATTGAAAAACCAATATATAAAGCCGACATATGCGCGAGCTGGCTGACCAAAACCAGATGTATCCTCTGACTGCACAGCATGATTTCCTTCTTGTTTACGTCTTTTTAGTTCACTTCTTAAGCAGTCGGGCTTTTTTTTTGATTTTTTGAATTATCTTTTTTTATTTATAACTTTTTAGTTGTCATTTTTCGAATTTGGTACATTTAAACATATAAGTGTTTTATATTTTTGATATCACCTCTTGAAACCGTTTATTTTGATACTCCATACGAGGGATTTCGAAGAAATAAATAAATTGGACCCCACAATATGGCGCCCAAAATCCGCCATTTTACTATTTTCCAATTTTAATATAGCCAGTGACACTCGCAAGGTTATGACGATACGATTGACGTAAGAATCATCAAAATCAGCCAATAAAGACATACATAGACCTTATAGTTAATGTGCTTCAGAAAGGCCAAGTGCGCAGTACCCATAACCGGCGTGTGTGTATGACTAGATGTATGAATGTGTGTGATCGCAGCAGGTGGCGTTCTGTAGTTTCTGCCTTGGGAAAAAGGCGTGAGTTTATGTATCAAGAACCAATTATGGTTCAAGTTACATAAGTAGTAGAAACATTGTTTTGGCTAGTGTTATAGTTCTCGTCAAACTTCTTGGCCTCCGTGAAGTTGACTTTCCGATGCGCAAAGCACGGCGCATTGCTGTTTTTGTATGAGATTTACTACTGCGCAGCCATTGTAGCCAACTTCAGGGCGGTCAAGAAGTTTGGCGAGAACTAGGTAGTTATACATCGATAAATAGTTATTTGTTATACAAGAGTGCAAAGTTGCTTTTTAACCGCGTGTTCAATTTTGATGACCGAGCAAGCGAAGGATTCTAAAATTTAATTTAATAGAAATTAGAATCCTGAGCGTTAGCGAGGGAATCAAAAGAGCACGAGGTGAAAAATCTTTACACAACACGTAACTTTTCATTCCACCTCAGCGAGGAAATGACTAAATGCAAAAAAAAAACGTTTACAATCACAAGATAGGTACACTTTTATTTCAGTTTAGGTATTAATTACTACATTATGACAGGTAAGTATTACAGAATAATCTTTATACCATTCCCCCTCTAAAAAGCTTATTTTATTCACTGAAAACAGTGAATAAAAAGCACTTTTACTCACTGTTTTGTTGTTTGAATTTGGAACACACCAATGTATTAGACCTCCATCTCAATGGTATATAACCTCCTTGCGCCTCCTTGCGCAAAAAAAACTCGATACAAACTTCTTGTGCAGAGAATTTTCAACTTTCAAACTCCTTCGCTTTTAATTTTGAGTTTGTTTTTATTTAGGATTTTAATGATGATTTTGATTTTAGTCTAGGATATTTATTGAATACTTATTTGGATTGTAATTCTAATATTAATTGCAATGGTGTTTAATTAATTATAATTATGTAACGTACCGGAGGTGGTCACAAGTGCTGTTATCGAACTCAGGGGTCAGGGTTTTAATTTTTTTGTAAACTTTGAAGGAAATAAACCATTTATTTTGTATTTATTAATATTCCTTGTGCTTAAATCTTTCTTTTTCTCGTAGTCATGGTATAAAATATAGTATGCAACTCTTGAATAAAACGGATTTATATCGAGGGCCATGAATCACTCGCATCGCTCATGATTCTAACACTTGAATCACTCGCTATGCTCGTGATTCAATCATCATGAATCACTCCCTACGGTCGTGATTCAGTCGTTAGAATCCTTCACTTGCTCGAGATTCTTCTATGGCCCTCGCTTTAAATCCGTCCTTTATTCACTAGTTGCATAATATACTATTAAATTATAACAAAATAATACTAAGGTATAATTAAGAAAATTTTAAAGTAACGTTGCTACAGTTATTGTTGAGGGAGAAAGCTCATTTGCCCATTATTAACAGTTTCAGTCAATTCTGTTGGCGTCAAACAAACTTCCTCGTCGCTAGAATCACTCATTTTAGTTTTTTCACTTGTTTTCAAGTTCCTTTCTTGTTTTTAATATAAGGTTTAACAATGACGTGAAAAAATGCCGCGTAAAGAACCGCGTACAAAGCAAATTGAAAAAAGAACACCAAGAAGGTTCCGAGTCTGAGTTTTTAACAAATTAAAAAAAAGTTGTATGATATATTCGGCACCATAGAGGTAGCAGTAAATAGGTTTAATGTTTTTTTTTAATTCACAAACTTAGTGCACACGATGTTCTAAATTCAATTTACTTTATCCTCTAGTGAATAAAAACGGCTTTTCCACTCAGATATTGAAGATTAAAAATACTCTTTCCGAGATGGTGGGATGAAAAACCTATTTTGTAAAAGTACTGTCTTGTACCTAAAATAATCCCAACGCCTACCAAGGACCTAAATACCTTTTATTTTGGTTTATTTATCCGGCACTGAGTGCCTCCCCGTCCCTCCTCCCCCAAGAAATAAAGCCCAAAGACCTTATACGTATTTCTTACTACGAAGTATAAGGTCTTTGATAAAGCCTTGATCCGCCCAAATTGGCAATTGAGTGACAAATAATAAGGACGTACCTTGCACAGATAATATAATACTACAGTAGTATCTTGAACAGATAATATAATTTATCTTGTATTGCTAGTACTGCTCCACAACCACTAGGGCGCAAAAACAAGTGATACTTATGCAAAACGTTATGGTTTTGAAGTATTGTTGGACCTGCTGAAGACTGTATGAATATACTTGTATTGTTTAAACTCAATTTCTTTTAGTATTATTTTATGTAACTGCACAGCATATGTGTGAGTAATATGTACCAACTGTAAATCTACCATTTATTGTACCTATCTTTATGCCATTCGTTGACTTGTGTCGTGTGCCTTGGCCGTTGAGACTATGTCATACTCTTTTAATGTCTCTTTGATGGTGGCACATGTATTGGATCATTCGGTTCCCTTCATGATGGTTGAGCTAAGTGGTGCTGATCCATGCGTCATGTTCGTGAACGGGCACCATCAGTTGGGATTGGTCATAAGCTGCCGCGGCCTGTTTTTAATTATATGTATTTTTGAATTATTGGTTTTACTCTAGTTTAGTAGACGCTTTTACGGGCACGTCTTTTTATCCGACTGCCGAAGGAGGGTAATGTGTTTATCAGTCTATGTATGTAAGTATGTATGTACGTGGGACACTCAGAAAGTTTTGCGAAACTAAAAAAAATTGTTCTATACGTACATATATTTTTATTAAATCTTTTCAAAGTACTTTCCACCAGCCTCTATACAAAGATTCATGCGCCTAAACCAGTTTTCAAAACACTTTTTCCAGTCCGCCGCAGACACCTCGTTTACAGCCTGCTCGAACGCAGCCAGCGCATCTTCCGGCGACGAAAATTGTATCCCTTTGAGCTGATTTTTTATTTTTGGGAATAAAAAGAAGTCACACGGTGCTAGATCAGGGCTGTAAGGAGGGTGACCCAGGAGTTTGACTGGCGTGCTGTCCAGGAAGTCCCTCGTTTTGAGTGCGGTGTGCGCAGGTGCATTGTCGTGGTGGAGCAGTAGCCCGCGGAGCCCTGTGTTTGGTCGCTTGTTGCTTATAACAGAGAAAACTTCTGGCAAACATTTGGTAGTATACCATTCGGCATTAATGCTTCTTTGATCCCGTAAGGGAATTGATACCAAGTGGCCAGTCAAATTAAAAAAGCTAGCGATCAAAATCTTACCCCCGCTTCTAGATCGCTTCACTTTGGTAGGCGTTGGCTCATTTTGAAACACCCAAACAGTCGACTGGCGCTTGGTTTCTGGGTCGTATTGATAAATCCAGGACTCATCACCTGTAACGATGTCGTAAACACGCCGAGACGAGCCTGCTTCAAATTTGTTAAGCATATCACGGCACCATTCCACCCGGGCCTGCTTCTGAGCATCGGTGAGGTTGTGCGGCACCCAGCGTGATACTATCCTCCTCACGCGAAGATGGCTGTGTAGAATCTCGTGAACGCTTCCCGATCCAATCTTCAATATGTGTTGAATCTCCTGATATGTAATTCGCCTATTGTCTTGGATTAAATTTTTCACTGCTAGCACGTTTTCTTCGGTAACAGCCGTCAAAGGGCGACCGCTTCTTTCGTCATCCCCCAAAGTTGGTCGACCGCGCTTGAATTCGTTATACCAACGATACACGGTTGCCTTGGAAGGGCCTTCATCCATGAATGCCATTTGAAATCGTATAAAATCATAGCTCTAAAATGTTCCCGGCGCAGATCCATATTTCAGTGAGACACAATACTTTGAATTAACTCGCAAAAAATGTGGAGGGAAATTTTGAAATTGGAACTTACTTATTTTTACTTATAAATAATCATATTTTCGAAAAACATTATAACTGGCCAGTCTCCCATATATAAAAACTTTTTTTCGCAATACTTTCTGAGGGGCCTGGTATGTATTTATGTAAGTATGTATGTATGTATGTTTGTTCCTATATGGCGTTCCAGAGACATGTTCCTATATGTGATTCATACGTCAATCGATGCGTCTTAACCCTGCGAGTGTCATAGGCTACATTAAAATTAGTCAATACAAAAATGGCGGATTTTGGGTGCCATATTGTGGGGGCCAAAATTTTTTTTTTCTTCCAAACCCATCGTGTGGGGTATCAAAATAAAGGGTGATTTCAAAAATAAATAACACTTATATGTTTAAATGTATCTAATTCCAAAAGAAAATTAACTTAATTCAAAAATCAAAAAACCCGACTGCTTCAAAAGCGATCTAAAAAGTCGCTTTTGAAGCAGTCGGGTTTTTTGATTTTTGAATTAAGTTTTTTTATTTATAACTTTTTAGTTAGTTTTTTTTCACCAGATTTTGGTCAGCCAGCCCGCGAATATGTATCCTCCGACTGCACAGCATGTTTTTTTTCCTTGTTTACGACGTTTTAGTTCGCTTTTGAAGAAGTCGGGTTTTTTGATTTTTTGAATTAAGTTTTTTTATATCTACATCGTTCTCACATAGATGTAGTTTTCTATGAAATTCCAAAGAATGATGTAACCAAATACTTGTTATTAAAACTGGAAAAGAGTGTCCGTGGAGTTTCTTGCATATTCTTCTCTATAGAGAATGAGTGACGCTTGCGAATGTGCAACTAGATTCATCTTTTGTTCGATAATTAAAATGTTCCTTTAAACGGTTTCGTTGAAAATATTTTTAATTTTGATTTGATCTGACTGTCTTCTGATTTCACCAGATAGTAAATCAAGTATAAGTACTATTGATTGTGGTACGTTGCCTGCCGACTTTTTCCTCAGTATCGAAAGGGAAAGCTTTTCTTGTGTAGATAGTTCTTAACTCAATCGTTCATGCAGTGTGAATTATGTATGAAGCTAAGTGAAGTAAGTCTACCTACTTAACTACTACAAAAACATTAGAAGAATACTTATGTCTTAGTGATGTCATAATTCATTGTAAAACCCGGTCCTAGTGCCTAATGTATTAAGATTAGTTGCAAAAAACATAACCGGTTTTGAGGTTTTTAGGTGCTCCTAATCGTTGGCGTTTGACATGAAAATCTGGAAACCGTAAGTTGATAAGAACGGTAACGACAAGCATGTCATTAACTAATATGGAACTAATGCCTTAACAATAATAACAAACCATAGTGTTGTATAGGAATGTACTTAATGAGCACCTGTTTAATAGGTGTCTACTTCATTTAATAAGTAGTCTTGTATTTTTTTTTGTAGGTACCTAATTGATTTTAGAAGATACAGATTGTGTTCTCTTAACACAATAGTGTAGAACCTTTGTAGAACATATTTTTTTTATTTTTTATTATGACTAATAAAGAGCATACAATCTGTCAGCACCAATAAATCGATAGTCTATATGTACATTGTACATACACTGTAGGCTATCGATGTTGTCTAAATATCTATATAAAAAAAAATATTCAAAAAATCAAATAAAAAAACTCGGGATATCATAAGGTTATATTGTTCGAAGAGTTTTCTTATAAATTTAGTGTTCCTAATATGTTAAAGCGATTATTAGAAGGTCGCAAGTATGCATATCCTGTTAAATGTGAGTGTGACATGTTATTAGCATTCAAAGGTCCTATTATATTCGTGTCTAATCAGCTTGATGATAGTATGGATGATGCTTTAAAGAATCGTTTATTGTTTGTTAGTGCTTCGGAACCGTTTTGGGAGGCGATACGCACGTGTGTTCCGAAGTTGGAAGAGGAGACGCCCTTTTGTTCGCAAGAGACGATATGTTTATCATTTGGTTTTGGTCAGCCAGCTCGCGAATAAGTATCCTCCGACTGCACAGCATGTTTTTAGGGTTCCGTACCCAAAGGGTAAAAACGGAACCCTATTACTGAGACTCCGCGGTCCGTCTGTCTGTCTGTCTGTCTGTCTGTCTGTCTGTCTGTCTGTCTGTCTGTCTGTCTGTCACCAGGCTGTATCTCATGAACCGTGATAGCTAGACAGTTGAAATTTTCACAGATGATGTATTCCTGTTGCCGCTATAACAACAAATACTAAAAACAGAATAAATTAAATATTTAAGTGGGGCTCCCATACAACAAACGTGATTTTTTCGCCGTCTTTTTACGATAATGGTACGGAACCCTTCGTGCGCGAGTCCGACTCGCACTTGTCCGGTTTTTTTTTCTTGTTTACGTCTTTTTAGGTCGCTTTTTAAGCAGTCGGGTTTTTAGATTTTTTCAATTTTTTATTTAAGTCTTTTTAGTTTTTGTTTTTTTTTTCGAATTAGGTACATTTAGGGCGCACGGTTGGCGCAGTGGTTGAGCGATTGACTGCTGCGCTGCGTGTCGCGGGTTCGATTCCCGCACGGAACAAATATTTGTATGACCTACAGATAGTTGTTCCGGCTCTGGGTGTTGTGTATGTGAGTTTATATGTTTGTAAACGCACCCACGATACAGGAAGAAATTCCTAGTGTGGGGCAACGTTTTTTAAAAAAAAAAAAAAAAAAAAAAAAAAAAAAAAAAAAAAAAAAAAAAAAAAACATTTAAAATGTTAAACATAGAAGTGATATACATTTTTGAAATCGCCTCTTAAAACCCTTTATTTTTGATATCCCACACGAAGGGATTGGAAGAAAAAAAATCGGCCCCCACAATATGGCGCCCAAAACCCGCCATTTCTCAATTTTCAATTTTAATGTAGCCAGTGACACTCGCAGGGTTACGACGAATCGATTGACCTACGAATCATCAAAATCGCCCAACGCGTTTGGTTTCTGGAACGCCATTTAGGAACAAACATACATACATATAAACATAGACTGATAAACACATTACCCTCCTTTGGCAGTCGGGTAAAAAAAGACAAGTCCTGACTGACTGACTCATCAACGCCCAGTCCAAATCCTTGGACCTAGAGAGCTGAAAATTGCACAGATGTTCCTTTTATAATGAAGAAAAGGAATAAGGAAGGATTTATGGAAATACAACCCCTGGGAGTTAAATAAGGGATGAAAGTTTGTATGAAACTCTGTCATTCTTAATTTTAAATGAATGAAATATGGTTTACCCTCTAGATATAAATAAAAAACACTTCTGTTAGGATTTTTTGAATTTTATATATCATAGAGATAAGTTATTAGGAGGCTGGTCACGGTCAGACATAGTTCTACACCTGTACTGTCGATAAACACATTTTAGCCATGATAAAGTCTCAGCTTTTCTGTGAATTTAGGGCGTTTTTACCCGACTGCCGAAGGAGGGTAAAAACGCCCTAAATGCCGAACGAGGGTAGGTTTTTCAGTCTATGTATGTATGTATGTAAGTATGTATGTATGTATGTAAGTATGTAAGTATGTATGTATGTTTGTTCCTATATGGCGTTCCAGAGACTAAACGCGTTGGCCGATTATGATGATTCGTATGTCAATCGATGCGTCTTAACCCTGCGAGTGTCACTGGCTACATTAAAATTGGATAATAGAAAAATGGCGGGTTTTGGGCGCCATATTGTGGGGGACCTATTTTTTTTTTCTTCCATTCCCATCCTGTGGGGTATCAAAATAAAGGGATTTAAGAGGTGATTTCAAAAATATATAATACTTATATGTTTAAATGTACCTAATTCGAAAAAAAACTAACTAAAAGTTATAAATAAAAAAAGTTAAATCAAAAAACCCGACTGCTTCAAAAGCGAACTAAAAAGACGTAAACAAGGAGAAAATCATGCTGTGCAGGTTTCGTACATACACCAGATTTCGGTCAGCCAGCCCGCGAATATGTATCCTCCGAATTCACAAAAAAAAAATTGTACCCCTACAATATGGCGCCCAAAACCCGCCATTTTTCTATTATCCAATTTTAATGTAGCCAGTGACACTCGCAGGGTTAAGACGCATCGATTGACGTACGAATCATGAAAATCGGCCAACGCGTTTGATCTCTGGAACGCCATATAGGAACAAACATACATACACAGCATGATTTTCTCCTTGTTTATTACGTCTTTTTAGTTCACCTTTGAAGCAGTCACGTTTTTTGATTTAACTTTTTTTATTAGTATCACGCACACAATAAACACACATATGAAATATTGTCCTTTGCGGGTACTACATATTATTATGGGCCAATCCCGCGTGCGTGAGCAAATCCACGTGATTTTCTCAACATTTTTCTATATGGAGAATCATAAAGTCTATTTTCAAATTTGAAAAAAAATGGCGGTAGTCGTCACGCAAACATTGTGCTCCCGTATTAATTTGTCTTATAAATATTAATATTGAACTATTTAGTGACTAATTTACGACTTAGGTGAAGATAAAAGTGCAACCACCGTGTGAAAGTGTTATCTGAACATAATATCCACTAAAAACTAAATAATATCAACATTTTAATATGTGCCATACAGTACCAAAAATCTGTGTTTGCAATAATAATACTGTGTATCCTAACAGTCCATGATAACTTAAATAGCTATCATTCGGGAAGAAAGTGTGCAAAGGATCGATTATTGCAAACAATAACAAAAACAAGCTTTTAAATCGAAGTGACAGTTGCTGGGAAAAAATATTCAAACACAGTCATCTTATGGGTGGTCTCTTATCCCTGTCCATCCCTGTCATCGGTAACCAGGGCAGCGCTGCGCTAAAATGACGGCGAGGCCGGCGGCGGCGCGGCGCTCCAGGTCGCCAGCGCGACTGCGCCGCTCTCGGTCGCTATGCAACCACAGACATTGACATTTTGTTTATTTATAATTAATCATGTTTTTTTGAGTGAATTTTATAGTTATTAGTGTTTATACTTTTGTGATAAGTCTTGTGTAAGTGTACCTACCCTTTTCTATTTTATGATTGACGCCGGCTGTAGCGACGCTGGAATAATTAGTGCAAGTCAACCTGTCACATCACTGGATGTTCAGCTGGTAAGGTGCCCACATTGCTCCCAGGCTCGTTTTTTCAAAGGCGAAAGGGGGCTTAAGATTCACTATGGCAAGGTCCACAAACCTCATAGTTTACCTTTGTGCCCCCCAGCCACATCCCCGACATCAACTCCTTTTGAAGAAACTTTGTGGAAAACATTGTCTAAATTCAAAAATTCCACTCCAGTCCTAAAAAGAGTTCCCCGGGGCGCGAGGCACTCTGTTGCTCAAAGTTTAGCGCGATGTGTTCGTCACGCGACCCAGGAGAACTCACAAAGTGCCTGGGAGCACTTACTCACCTTCCCTTATAGGATTCTGCATGTGCATAAAAATTTGGCAAATCAAAAATCATTAACAAACCAAATTAAAGAAAACTGCAACAATTCGGCCCACATTTTAGGCTCCAAATTACCGTTTTTTAATATTTCTCAGAAAGGCATTTGTGCTCATGTGGAATCCAAGTTAAGTGAGGGTGACATAAGGGGGGCGGCCAGACTACTGTTCAGCAGTGATGTGGTGGCGCCTTACTCTCCGGAGACTCTTGCAGCCCTAGAGAGTAAGCACCCAGCGCCTGCGGATGGTCTCACCTTCCCCGACCCACCCGTCCACCCCGACCCCCTCGTTCAGGATTCATCTTTTTTCCAAATTACAGCCCCACAGTTGATCGCAGCCGTGAGCTCTTTCCGGAGTGGTTCTGCCGGTGGCCTCGACGGCCTGACTCCACAGCATTTGAAAGATTTGTTGAGTTCAGGCGCCGGGGAAGCTGGTGAGTCACTCTTGAAGGAGCTCGCGGTTCTGGTCAACTTAATGCTCTCCGGTGGCGTGAACGATGCCGTCGTCGATGTCTTGTATGGGGCTAACCTGTGTGCCCTGTGCAAGAGGGACGGCGGCATCCGTCCCATTGCCGTCGGTTGCACCTACAGGCGTTTGGCAGCCAAAATATGTTGCAAGATGTACAGCGAATCGCTTGCAACTAAGTTCCAGCCCCTTCAACTTGGTTTTGGTTCCAGAGGGGGCTGTGAGGCTGCCGTACATGCCTTATCCTCATTTCTTAACTCAAAAAAAGGTGAGGTCATTCTCAAGGTTGACGTCAAAAACGCATTCAACTCCGTGAACAGGGACACTTTGTTGGCTGAAGTCAAAAAAGTACTACCCGAAATTTATGGTTTTATGTGGCAATGTTATAGACATCCATCAAAATTATTGTATAAGGACAACATTTTGGAATCTGCAGTTGGTTGCCAACAAGGTGATCCTCTCGGGCCTGTCATTTTCAGTTTAGCTATTCATCCTATAATCCAGCAACTAAATTCAAAATTTAACGTGTGGTATTTAGATGATGGAACGCTAGGAGGTGATGTTGACACCGTTTTGAATGACCTGCAACTCCTCAAACAGAAATTTAAATCCATTGGCCTGGAACTTAACCCCTCAAAGTGCGAAATTTATCTCTCTGACGTTACTGACAGACAATCGACATTAGATAAATTTAATACAATAGCCCCGCAAATCAAAATCTTAGAAAAAAGTTCCCTGCACCTCCTAGGTTCCCCAATTTTAGAAGAAAGTTTTTCATCTTTCATCGAAGACAAAATCAAACACTTTAATGATATTTCGGATAGACTCTCCAAAATTAATTTACATTCGGCATTCACCCTTATCAGATATTGTTGTTTCGGTCCAAATTTTATGTATTTTCTCCGTTCTTCTCCTCTTTGGAAGAAACCACAACTTTTGGACAAAATTGACCAAATTATTCGCAACACATTAACATCCATTCTTAATGTGGCCTTGGACGACCGAGCGTGGCTGCAAGCCACCCTACCAATTCGTTTTGGTGGCCTCGGCGTCCGCAAAATTTCTAGTGTAAGCTTACCAGCGTTCCTGTCTTCTGTCCACAGCACTGAAAAGCTAACCAGAAAAATTTTAGCTCTTTCCCTGGTTGACTCCGAAGTGCCGTGCTTGACAGACGCAGAGGACGCCTGGAAAGTGGCTTGCCCGGATACGGATCGGCCCGAGAACCCATTTTCCCAGAGGCAGTGGGATGAGCCGCTCTGCAGGTTGGTACGGAATAACCTTATTAATACGTCTACCAATACTGCTGAGCGTGCCCGCCTGCTGGCTGTGGGTGAGTGGGAGTCGGGCCTCTGGCTTCAGGCACTACCGTCGCCTAACATAGGTACTATGCTAGGTGACACAACCTTCCGACTCGCTACATGCCTGCGTTTGGGCGCTCCTTGTGGGGCTCCACATCGCTGTCAATGCGGTGAAGCAGTCGACTGCCTCGGTCACCATGGCCTATCTTGTAGTAAGAGTGCAGGTCGGATTGCGCGGCACGCTAGCATTAATGATCTCATCCGTCGTGCTCTTGCCACCGCCGGGGTGCCAGCTGTCTTAGAACCCAATGGCCTGGCACGCGTCGATGGGAAGAGACCAGATGGTATGACCATAATGCCTTGGAAGTTGGGTAGGTCTTTGGTGTGGGATGCAACTTGCGTCGACACCCTTGCACCATCCCATCTTCCTAGCACGGTGGGCTGCGCTGGGGCGGCTGCTGCAGGTGCTGAAAACCTCAAACGGCGCAAATACAACAATTTAATTGGTAATTATGTGTTTGAGCCGTTTGGGGTTGAAACACTAGGGCCATGGGGTCCGAGTGCTCACATATTATTTCGGGATATCGCCAAACGGTTGGTCGACTCTTCTCGAGACCAGAGGGCTGGCCTTTTTTTTGGCCAAAGAATCAGCATTGCCATCCAACGTGGCAATGCTGCCAGCCTTCTGGGCACTTTTCCTGTTGACAGCGATGTGGACGAATTTTTTGACGCCCCGTAAATGTACATATCTTTATTCTTATTTTATTTCTAATATTAGTTTATAAATAATACTGTACTTATGTATTATATTATGTAAATAAAAGTTCCCATTTTCAAATTTCGAATTTCAAAATTCGGAGAGTATACTCTGTTTTGTACTGTAGCACAAAACAGGTGCACCATCGCTTACGAACTTTGTGACCGTAGTGAGGTACGTTCTTACATCAAATTCACGTTTACTCCAGCCTGACTGCATGTAAGTTAAAAAAATAAACAACACCTAGCATTTTTTCCCAGTCGAGCCTTTATATGTACGAGTATGATAGACTGTGCAAATAAATACTTAAATAATTAAATAACTACCGCACGTCTTGCAGAGCACAGCAGGGCGCAAACGCTTTATCACTGGAACTTCATTAAGCGACTTCACACCGTCATAATTATCATTAGATTTTGGTGTGATCGATTCATAGACAAAAAGAAGACAGGGTGTGTGTATGTGAGTCAGTGAGCCTCGACGGTCAAGGTCGCCGAGTGGTCCCCTACTTCAGACACCCATACCCAGAGCTCACTCTTGTGTTGTCTCTTCGCGGAACGCCACTGATCAGCGCACGCGCAGCTTATTAAACTTTTTATTATTATCTCCGAGATATTAACTGTGTAGTTTTTATTATTGTGTTCGGTCATAATGGCGTACCGATCGTGCGTGACAGTATTATGTTTGTTAAATGTGATCTTAGAAGTGACCGATGTGTTGACTCTGGTAGGTGGTTTTGTTTACTTTTTGTTTTATTTTTATTTTTTTGTTAAAAATCTGTTGATCGAGTATCAAGCATGTTAGTTTATAAGAAAGGGTTTTTGTTTAAAAAACTGCGTCCGCGACTTCTTTCATATCAAGCAGGGACGTGATCCATTGGCTGTTGTCAATTTCCATACAAATTTGCTAATTTCGGGTCTTTGTCCTTATTTTTTAAAATCATCCCTGTATGCTGCAATTGCTGCAAAAAAGAAAATACAAATCGGTCAAGCCGTTTCTGAGTTTTAGCTAGACTAACGAGCAATTGATTTTTATAGAAAGATAACGAACGCAGTCTTGTGCATTTTCGCAAATCATGCATGGTGCGGTGAAAAAGCTTATTTTTATCATTTTATTTGATCAGTGTTTCAGGGAATAGGAACTCAACATAATAATTTCCATATACATGTATTATTTTTAAATATCCCCATTACTAACCTGACGTACTCGTATTGCGAGTATTTAGTATGTCTGCGGTTATAATTTATCGTCTATTGTATGTATAATTTTATAAGTTTTATGCATTCTAAACTGAAATGAAAATATATATTTATACGAGGTGCTTTTTTATATCCCATAACTCTAGGGCATATGAAATATTTTTCAATTATCTTTTTTTTTCGCACAAAATGTTGGGAGTAATCATCCGAAAGGACGCAATAAATTTTTTATATTAATTAATTTTATAAATATAAATTTATGATATCTTCGAAACTATGCCGTTTGGACCACATATTCTAGAAAATTTTGTATTATTTTTACTTACAGAATATAACCCTAGAGTTAAGGGATATCAAAAACAACACATTGCATAGATAGTAAATAAATAAACTGCAATTAAATCGTAATTTAAGAACATAACGTGGAACCCCAAGAATCACTCATGCAGGTATTTCTCGAACATAGTTTATATTTGTCAGAAATGAGAATATTGGAGAAACATCATCATACAGGGATGGTTTACAAAAATACGGAACAAGACCCAAAAGAACAACAAAAAGTCGAAAGACTGGAAATTTACAACAGCCTTCATAATGAGCACAGCGAATGAATGGAACTCACTACCAGCGTCTGTTTTTCCGAACGCATTCAACCCGAATCTCTTCAAAGTTAGAGTGAACAGGCTTCTTCTGGGTAAGCTCACTCCATCGTAGACTCTGTCTCTGTCACCTCTGACCTAGACTAGAGTCAAGAGCAAACCCATCATAAATCAAAAAAACATCCACTTTTTTTTGGACAATTATTAATACTACTTTATCTTAGACAATAATGTATCGTTTATTTTTTTAGACAACATTTGCTTGTGCCACTGGTTATCACTGTATTTGTCTATCAAGTATGCTGAAATAATTCTTGTCTTAGAAAAAAAACACTTCCATTCCAAGTGCCGATTTTTCGAATGGAGTTTAAGATCAATGCCACTACAGTCAGTCGGAGGCAATATGGGCTGAGAGTGCTGATTGAATTTCCTAAGTAAAAAGTCATAATTCGAGGTTTGGCTCTCGTCTATTTCCTCCTCCAATATTGGACCAATTTAAAAGATATTCCATAAACTGGTAAAGTAAGATATATACTATTTTCCCCTATGTTTTCCTATTTTCATTTATATTTGTCAAATCCCTCTGTTGACAGCGCAATTTTGAGCATTTTTCGAGGGTTCTAGTGCTTCTAAAGATAATGTATCATCAAAAAGGAAAACATAGGGGCATAGTATATATCTTTCGTTTACAGTTTATGGTTATCTTTTAAATTGGTCCAATATTGGAGGAGGAAATAGGCGAGAGCCAAACCTCGAATTATGAATTTTTACGAAGGTAATTCAGTCGGCGCTCTCTGCCCATCATCATCTGCTTAGCCTTTTCCCAATTGTTGTTGGGGTCGGCTTCCAGTCTTACCGGATTCAGCTGAGTACCAGTGTTTTACATGGAGCGACTGCCTATCTGACCGCCACAACCCAGTAACTGGGTAACACGAAACCCCTTGGAAAGACTGGGTCAGATCTCAAGCTTCTGACTACCCGTAACGACTGTCAAAGATCTTCAAATGACAGCCGGGACCAACGGCTCAACGTGCTTTCCGAGGCACGGAGGAAACTCGGTATGTGAAAATGGTCACCCATCCACGGACCGACCTCGGCAAGCGTTGCTTAACCTTGAAGATCGACCAGTGCGGCTGTTATTATTCAGCCACGGCGGTCTCTGCCCATATTTCCTCTTTATTTGCAATTTCTGAATAGGTATAGACATTATGGAATTTGGTTAGTTAATGCATAATATGGTCAAATGGGAGCGAGGACTTTGTCTATTTTAGAAATACGCTCACTAATCTCGCACATCCTGTATCAGATACCCATCTCATTAGGATTGTTGTTACAGAGGTTTATGCTTGACAATAAACCTCTGCCTGATACAAATCAACCAATTTAGCTTTGTTTTCCTAAACAATGATAACTAAAATCTAATTAAATGTAGTAATTAAAAACTTTCCTATAATTACTACGAACATTTCCGTCGTATTCACTATACGCTTCGTGATCGTATACGCTGGTGATAAGGTTGCCAACCATACTGTTAAAAACAGTATTGTATTTTTTGTCGTCCTTCAATACTGTTTAATTTTTCATGCAAAAACAGTATTATAAGAAGTGAGGCTTTATACCACAGTTATTAATGTTGTGGTGAAGTTTATATCAGCACTCAAAGGTGTAGATACTTGTGTTTGGGTCTCATTTTGAATCTTGGATAGTTCACAATCTTTTGTTTATCTTTAAAATCGCGCCTATTTTTAAATTTCTTCTTATGGTGGTCAGTTCGTTTTTCGAACCAACCACTTTACAATGCCCTAAGGGCATTTTTTTACTTAAAGTTTGCCACGAGTTTTCACAGGAATTTGTCGTTCCAAATTCAAATCACTTTATTCCCTTGGGATTTTCATACAACTTTTTCTCCCGCTTAAGATACGTTACGTTGATATTGCATGATGTGTAATCGTTGGACATTGGACATTGGACATTGTCAAACAGGTGTTGTGAAAAGTTTTCATCATCGCTGGTATCTTGAATCAAACCTATATAAAAATAAACTTAAACTGTAATGTATGCCAAATGGTGGAAATGAGTTAAAACAGAGCTCTTTAATTTTTAAATACATACATACATAAACTCACGCCTTTTTCCCATGGGGTAGGCAGAAACTACAGAACGCCACCATATATGTTTAAAATTCACCACCCATTTATTTTTTAAATATTTTGATTTAAATTGTGGAGAGGTGAATATTTGCTAAAATACAATAAGTTATTGATTTGTGCGAACGAAGCTCCAAAACGCTCCAAACAATCACTTTAAAACCTAAAAATAAAAATTATACTTACTGCTTATTTTTCTGAAATACTGTTTTTTAGAGTTCTGTAGCCAAATGGCAAAAAACGGAACCCTTATAGATTCGTCATGTCTGTCTGTCTGTCTGTCCGTCCGTATGTCACAGCCACTTTTTTCCGAAACCATAAGAACTATGCTGTTGAAACTTGGTAAGTAGATGTATTCTGTGAACCGCATTAAGATTTTTACTCAAAAAGAGAAAAAAAACAAAAAAAATTGAGGGTCCCCATACTTCAAACTGAAACTAAAATGTTTTTTTTCATCAAACCCAAACGTGGTGGGGTATCTATGGATAGGTCTTCAAAAATGATATTGAGGTTTCTAATATTTTTTTTTTCTAAACTGAATAGTTTGCGCGAGAGACACTGCCAAAGTGGTAAAATGTGTGGCTCCCCCCTGTCACTTCTAAAATAAGAGAATGATAAAACTAAAAAAAATATATGATGTACATTACCATGTAAACTACCACCGAAAATTGGTTTGAACGAGATCTAGTAAGTAGTTTTTTTTTAATACGTCATAAATCGTAAACCGCAATTTACCAAGTACGGAACCCTTCGTGCGCGAGTCCGACTTGCACTTGGCCGGTTTTTTTTTTAACCTCCGTCTTCAATATACTTTAATTCTCAAACAAAAAGTTGACAACCCTAGCTGGTGATTCGCCGACACATTTCGTGAGCGCGCAGAGCGCCGCGGAAAATGTTGTCGAAGGCAAAACGGGAAGCATTTCGCAACCGGCTCGCGGCTCGGCCACATAATGTCTCTCCATGTATGTAGCCGCTTGCTGAGTGCGTGCCCTTTCTGATACAGAATACGACATCACGTCTTTGCTAGTCTTTTCCCGTGGTTTCGCTCCCGTGGCTTAACTCACAGAAATTTTATTTTTCTGGGATGAAAAGTAGCCTAAAATGGACTCAGATATAGTGCAAATATCTATCAGTTCAAGAATTTTCGTGCGTAAGTGAGTTCGGCAGGGCAAAGTTAACAACTCCATGAAAGAGTATGACACATTTCCGTTTAATTTCGGTATCGCGTAAATAATTTAAAAAGGGAACAACTTTTTTTTTTTGTTATCTTTAAAAAAACGTTGCCCCACACTAGGAATTTCTTCCTGTATCGTGGGTGCGTTTACAAACATATAAACTCACATACACAAATACCCAGAGCCGGAACAACTATCTGTAGGTCATACAAATATTTGTTCCGTGCGGGAATCGAACCCGCGACACGCAGCGCTGCAGTCAATCGCTCAACCACTGCGCCAACCGTGCGCCCAAAACCATCTTCCACCCTATGAGTTGAATTCACTTGTCCTTTCCATAACCAATCGCGTTTCGAGTGTATTACGCAATACGAAAGTTTTCACCCTTACCACCCACGTGTTCTTTGCTGAATTCAGAAATTAGGCTGCCGTACTTGCAGAGATTATATCCTATAATTTTAGCTCAGAAGTGAAGATAGTTTACCTAGATATTCCATCAATAAATTTACGCAATCCATACTAATATTATAAATTGGAAAGTAACTCTGCCTGTCTGTCTGTTACCTTTCCACGCCTAAACCACTGAACGGAATTCAATGAAATTTGACAAGGAGAAAGATGGCATCCTGAGAAAGGACATAGGCACCTTTAGATATGAAAAAAAAGTATAGTAGTAAGGTTGAGTTGGTAGGGTAGGGTAGGTAGGTATGTAGAGTAGAGTAGGGTAGGGTAGGTAGGGGGGTGGGTAGAGTAGCGTAGGTAGGAAGGGTTGGTAGATAGGTACGATAGGTACGTAGGTAAGTAGGGTAGGGTATGTAGGTCGTTAGGATAGAGTAGGGTAGGGTAGATATGTAGCCAGATGACAGGACCGAAGCCGCGGCGGACAGCTAGTTCCATAAATTTCTCAAGGTAACTTTCGATGAATGTAAAAAGTATGAGCGTCAAATTAATTGATTTGCTTCATACAATATGCCAAACTATTGAACAACGGCTTTTTTTAATTGTTCACCGTGAAGGAATTTAATTAATAACGGTTCAAATTAATAAGAATATTAGCATTAGGTGTTAACTATTGAACTAAAGTAGATTTCATAAGTGTTAAAGTTTTTAAAAGAATAAAAGACCCGTTTTGACAGCTATTAATAATTATTATTAAACTTGATGCTTGCGAATGATACTCAGATGACCCCGAGGCTTCACTTCCGTCAAAATTATAGCCTATGTTACTCGGGAGTAATGTAGCTTTCCATAGGTGAAAGAATTTTTAAAATCGGTCCAGTAGTTTCGGAGCCTATTCGGTACAAACAAACAAAAATCTTTCCTCTTTATAATGTTGTTATAGTGTATGGGTAACATATTAATTAATTAGGATTATGAATTTGAAATTTCAATTTCTTACGTAGAAGTTATCGCGGCATGTAAAATGAGAAACGTCAACGGACTTCTTAGATTGTAACGACTTTAGATAAGATTTTTTTGAAGTATGTATTCAGCAGTTTTAGTGACCAGCCGTCTTTATTGTTGCGTAATGAATTCGAAAAGGCAAAGGGTATGAAAAATCGACCAAACAAACGATGAAAGACACGAAGTGGATTTCCGTCTATGTGGTTGGTCGATATTTCATTTACTTTTTGGCCTTTGCCTTGACGAAATCATTACGCAATAAGGCTGCAGGGTCTACAGTCTCGGCATTAATCGATATACTGACGTAAGATCACTAAATATTAATTCCAGATTAGTGTTGTTGTTTTAAAACAAGCTCGTGTTTTTGCAAAATAGCTCTTTCAAATTTGTTCTTTATTTTTAATTATGCACAAATTAACGAGGGCGATTACAACTCCGCGAAAGTTGTAGGTACGGCAAATACTTTTTTATGGTTCCACTTTTGTTTTCCGTTAACAATATTTAAGTGACCACCACTTTCGAAACCAGTACATTATCGTTGTATAATTTATGACAGAGACTGTCGTTGAACAATGGAGAATCTCTGCAGCTCCGGTGGGCAGTCGTGTCAGGGGCAAAAATAATGATGGCCGTTTTACCCGCCAACATGAATCAAAATATTGTTTATGGAAGATGGCCACTGATAAATGGGTATGATGAATGCACCGGTGTTCCTTGACAGAGTTTCCAATGCATATTTAAATTTTAATGAGTAGGTTTCTTTTTTTGAATGAGAATCGGTTCGGTGCTGTAGGTATTTTTTTAAATGTTTAACATTGCTGCCAACTTAGCGCTTTCAGCGCCAGAACTAGCGCTTTTTTTGTTCAATAGCGCGTTCTAGCGCCTGGCGATAAATCTAGCGCTTTTTGAAATAATAATATGATATGCACATCTACTATTATTTATTCTGTGATGTGCGTAATACGGAACGAATCACAATTTTTTTTTTAAACTTAAATGCTGCTATGTTTCTTAAGTTAGTATCTTAGTCGAGTTGGGGATTGGGGATTGCTCGAGTTGGCAGCACTGATTCCTCGCTTTCTATTTTGTTTTGTAATTTGTAGCCTTCGTTTCTCGTACTTTTGATCCACAATCCAATAAAAGTGACTCCGAATAACTGTCGAAAAGTTATAAATTTCTAAGTTTTCGACAGTTATTCGGAGTCACTTTTACGAGTTGTGGAGTGAGAAATAATATTGGAAGTCCCTTATATAAAAAAATACAATCTTTTATACATCCCTTGTCTCAAATTATTGGGCGTTTTGTTTGAATTTTGCACCGAATGTACAGCGTTTTTTTCACAGGGACCATTTAGCGCTTTTTTAAAGAGCTAAATGCAGCGCGTTTTTGCTAAGACAAGTTGTCAGCACTGGTTTAATTACGATAGCAGAGAACAATAACCGTTGAAACAGTCACCTCATCCATTAATAATATCGTCGAAATCGCAAAACTTATTTCTCTTTGAATTACATTTCTCTGACAAAACTTAATAAATATTTTGCAATCAATATACTTACGTACTTACTTAATTAATATTGCTAAAATAACATAATAATAGATACTTTACAAGCCGCAATCCTCTAATAGTTAATAGAAAAAACATTAACACTAATAATGATTGCAAAATATGTCAATAACCTTTTAAATTAAGAAACCTATTAAAGCTATATAAGTTTATGTGAAGAATGCTAAGAGACATGATGGCATCTGCTGATAAATCTCTAAATACGGTCTCGTAATATTAAAACAAAGTCGCTGTCCGCATCTGTCGACGTCATTTCTGTTTCGCCGCAAATGCAAATTTTATCCGTATATATATAAGTTTCTCTGTGATTTCATCTAAACCACCCAAAGTATTTTGATTCGGTTTTCAAAAATCGAAAGAGCGATACACGATGAAGGTCTTTGTAAATAATTTATCCCGTGCGAAGCCGGCAGCCGTATTGCGTAATGGTAAGGATATACGTCGACACTGACACTTATGACTGACGTTATTGTGCAAAGAGTTTAAACTCTATCCAACCAACTAAATTACGGACCAAATAGTAGTTGCTGGTGCATATGCAGGTGGTACCTGATTATCTATAAATCTATGGAATGAGTTGATTATATTTTTATAAAGGAACATAATAATATAAGAACAGAATAGAACAGAATAGAACAGAATAGAACAGAATAGAACAGAATAGAACAGAATAGAACAGAATAGAACAGAATAGAACAGAATAGAATAGAACAGAATAGAACAGAATAGAACAGAATAGAACAGAATAGAACAGAATAGAACAGAATAGAACAGAATAGAACAGAATAGAACAGAATAGAACAGAATAGAGCAGAATAGAACAGAATAGAACAGAATAGAACAGAATAGAGCAGAATAGAACAGAATAGAACAGAATAGAACAGAATAGAACAGAATAGAACAGAATAGAACAGAATAGAACAGAATAGAACAGAATAGAACAGAATAGAACAGAATAGAACAGAATAGAACAGAATAGAACAGAATAGAACAGAATAGAACAGAATAGAACAGAATAGAACAGAATAGAACAGAATAGAACAGAATAGAACAGAATAGAACAGAATAGAACAGAATAGAACAGAATAGAACAGAATAGAACAGAATAGAACAGAATAGAACAGAATAGAGCAGAATAGAACAGAATAGAACAGAATAGAACAGAATAGAACAGAATAGAACAGAATAGAACAGAATAGAGCAGAATAGAACAGAATAGAACAGAATAGAACAGAATAGAACAGAATAGAACAGAATAGAACAGAATAGAGCAGAATAGAACAGAATAGAACAGAATAGAACAGAATAGAACAGAATAGAACAGAATAGAACAGAATAGAACAGAATAGAACAGAATAGAACAGAATAGAACAGAATAGAACAGAATAGAACAGAATAGAACAGAATAGAACAGAATAGAACAGAATAGAGCAGAATAGAGCAGAATAGAACAGAATAGAACAGAATAGAACAGAATAGAACAGAATAGAACAGAATAGAACAGAATAGAGCAGAATAGAACAGAATAGAACAGAATAGAACAGAATAGAACAGAATAGAACAGAATAGAACAGAATAGAACAGAATAGAACAGAATAGAACAGAATAGAACAGAATATAACAGAATGGAAATGGAACAGAACGGAATGGAAAGGAACGGAATGGAACTGAACGTAACGGAACGGAACAGAATAGAGCAGAGCAGAATAGAATAGAATATTATGTTGCCTTTGAAGTTACTAATATGTTTGGAACCTGTAGAATTTTTATTTCGAGATATTTTTGGACCTCTAAGTATATGATTTTATTTATTGTATTGTATAATGCTGTCTTAGATCCTTGCGGATTAACTTATTTTTTTGTTGATTTATCTTATCTACGTCTTTTTTTATCTATTGCTGTATAAAGTGTCATGTTTCTCCTCTTTTTTATCAAGTCTCTGGTGACAGTATTTTGTTTTTTTTTTTCCTAAATCCACCCAGGTGTTTTTCAGCTACTTTGGTCAAAGCCCCGCTCAAAAGATGGTTTATTTAATCTACATCTGGGTTTTCCTCTTCAAGTCCGTCAAACTTGTTTTTTAATTCTACTTGTAACGTGTCTTGCAAGAGAGCGACTTCCATATCATATCTCCTTGTGGGTGTTATCATTTTTGTCCGTTCACTCTTCAAGTCAAACTTAAATGTAGCACTGACGGTCACTCCCTGCTTTAAAACTTAAGAGAACCAAGACATTGGTGACAACGTATTTATGTAAACTGATTAGAAAGTCTCGTACCACATCGACTACCGGTACATCGAAGTGTTGAAGTGTTTGTATAAAAACGCCACCATGTCAGTTCGACTTTAGGATCAGGGGGGTAACCACAAGCTCTTAGAGTAAGGTTATTTTGAGATCGAGTAAGTGACAGATGTATACAAGTCAGATACATCTGTCCCTTACTCGATCTCAAAATAACCTTACTCTAAGAGCTTGTGGTCACCCCCCAGATCTCGGAACCTATCCTTCTGCAGCGAGGTGTGAGACAGGAAGACGTCATATCTCCGAAACTGTTCACCAGTGCATTGGAGGATGTGTTTAAGGTTCTGGACTGGAGAGGGCTAGGTATCAATGTCAATGGCGAGTACATCACTCACTTTCGGTTTGCCGACGATATAGTGGTCATGGCTGAGACCATGAAGGACGTAAAATGCTTGTTGGCCTCAGTAGATGAGCTTCCGAAAAGGAGGGTCTTAAAATGAACATGGACAAAACCAAGGTGATATTGAATGCCCATGTTACACCCACTCCTATCAAGGTTGGAGACTACACGAAGTTGTGGGCAACTATGTCTAACTGGTACCAACAACACGACGAAAGTCTATGACTAGTGTATGTTGCCAGTGATGACCTATGGTTCTGGGACATGGTCGCTCACAATGGGCCTCATCAGAAAGCTTACCAAAGGGCAATGGAGTGGGCTAGGGCTGATCGGAGTTTCCTTGCGTGATCGAAACAGAAATGCAGTGATCCGCAAGAGAACCAGGGTTACCGACATAGCCAAACTTAAGTGGCAATGGTCAGGGCAAATTGCTCGCAGAACGGATGGCCGATGGAGCAGAAAAGTTTTTAAGTGGCGACTGCGAACCGGAAGACCTCCCACTAGGTACGTGGACCGATGACCTTGTGAAGGTTGCGCGGATCCTCTGGATGCGGAGGATGCTGGAGGCTTATGCCCAGCAGTGGGCATCTTTCTATCTCACTCCTGGGTGGCCGTCTAGCATAAAGCTTATTCTGTTCTAAAAAGTTTTGGCCATTCTGCGACCTATGGAATTGTATGAAGCTGCACGCATTGCGGTAAAAAATTCGCGCGGCAATAATACCGCAAGAAAACCGTGTTTTGCCACAGAATCCACCGAACCGCGACGCGGATTAAATTCGCGCGAATATTTTGAGCTCTATGAACAGGTAGAAAGATACAACAATCCGCAGTGCGTGTTAGTTAGATTCAGTACGCGGACAAAAATTCGCGCGAGTAAAATCCGCGCGGCTAAAAATCGCAATGCGTGTTAAGCCTAAGTTAACTGTCATAAAGTAAACCCATGTTGAAATACCATTCGAATTACCCGCATTCAATTCTAGCGGCAACTTCTCGATGCATGTTCGCAGACATGCGTGCGCGCAACCTCGCGCTAACAGGAAGACAGTATGTAAAAAAACTAGATGCGCGCAAGACGCGTATGCTCGCCGGCCGCTCGCGCTTTATCTAGTTATTCGCCGCGTGTCACTAACTCTTTGTCACGGAATGAAATCATAATGGATTTAAGGACTCGTACTTACGATTTTTTAAGACTGTGAACATAGAATAAACTCTTGACGAATACATATAGTGGTTGTGTAATACTTCACTGAGACACGGGCACCCAACGCGAAGAAAGAAAATTTGGTTTAAATAAATTGCACTAGATGGCGTAATTCGATTCGTTATTGACTTTTGTGCAATATTAAGATTTTCTAGAGACGATCATAAAAATGTATGTTCTTGTTTAATTAACTCTCCTAAGCACAAAATTAAGGAATATTGGGCTCTTAATACGCATTTCAAAGATTATTTGAATGGATCATTTAAAATTGATTCTAATAGATGGCGCGTTTTTACATTTCTGAGGTATCTAGGTACTCGGTTTTTAAATTTGTTTTGTAAAACATTTTGGTTCAATTAAACTCTAAAAACGTGCAAAAATACTATAAAACTAATCATCACTGTATTTAAATTAAAAAAAACATTCACGAACCGTGTAAACCCTTTTAATTGCGAGTCAATGCTAACACCATCTATATACGTGGAACGGAAACGAACGCGATCGATGTTCTTAGAAAGATTATCAGTTTAACCAGACGAAAACGCTGGTTACGTCGACACGGTTTCTTTATTATCTGTGCCTGAGATAAAATCAACCATAACTGATTTTTTTTTTTGCAACTATAATTCGATCTCAAATAACTATACTTCATATAAGATAGCTTGATCTCTGCGACAGCTGTCAGTATCAATACAGTAACAATAGCGCTTGACAGGCTAACAATAACGTAACATTAACGTATACGTCAGTTTGACATATGTCGCAGATATCAAGCCATCTTTTATGAAGTATAGGTAATAAGTTCGTGGCTAAATAATAACAGCCGCACTGGTCGATCATCAAGGTTAAGCAACGCTTGACGATGTCGGTCCGTGGATGGATGACCATTTCAACATACCGAGTTACCTCCGTGCCTCGGAAAGCACGTTAAGCCGTTGGTCCCGGCTGTCATTTAAAGATCTTTGACAGTCGTTACGAGTAGTCAGAAGCTTGAGATCTGACGCCAGTCTTGCCAAGGGGTATCGTGTTACTCAGTTACTGGGTTGTGGAGGTCAGATAGGCAGTCGCTCCATGTAAAACACTGGTACTTAGCTGAATCCGGTAAGACTGGAAGCCGACCCTAACATGGTTGGGAAAAAGGCTAGGTAGATTGATTGAGGTAATAAGAAATACCTAGTGCGTGTACCTACAAGAATCAAAGTGGAAATTGATGTTGCTATAGGGGAGCCCGTAGCAATTAAGCCACTTCTTGTGATAAAGAAAATAGTTCAGTAGGTGCACGCAGTACCCTCAGTAGTTTAGTTACAAAATTGCACCTACCACTATTTGTCTATGCATTACCGTTGAATGGTAGAAAACGACTTTTTAAGCTAAAAATAACTTTATTTTCGCCAATCGGTGTCGGTGTATTGTTATTTGTTTTTTCGACACCGTCTTCCGAAAAGTAGTTATTTTTCGCTATATAGTGGTTTGCTTTAAAAACAGTTAAAAAGGCATCTTATTTTGAAAAACCGTCCCAACGACGTCAACAGGAAAATACGTCTCAATTAAATGTCAACGCTGTAGCCTGTAAGGTATGTAGGAACGCACAACGCCATCATATGCAGCTACGGTCTAGAAATTTCTTAAATTATTAGGTATCGGAAAAAAGTCTCATTACTTCAACTTTGAACGTACTAAACAGTAATTTTTCTACTTTGTCCGTATCCGTTAGGGCCACCCACCAAAGCTGCTACGCATAGTTATTTTTCAAATCTTCCGATACCAGTTTATTTATTCTTCTTTTGTCATGAGTCAATTCACTGCTTGTGATGTTAAAAAGAGAATTGTATCGATTACATCCAACGCTGTTGGTAGTGACTGTGTCAGCCGTAAGATGATTATCTCCATCCTTGATAAAAAAAATCCTATCATCCTTTACATCCTTGTCTGTTTCCAGTGGTGTCTTCACAAACTAGCAAAGATGCCTAAATTATTTCTTTACCTAAAAATCACATCCCGCATCTTTCTCTGGATATTCTTCCTTCTTTATTTCCTATCCAAAGTCCTTTAAAAGCTTGTCCACCATCAGCTAAGCACATTCTTTTCCAAACACAATATTATGTTAAATCCTTTCCATTTTTATCTGGTTTTCGACGTGGACATAACACTAACACATCATTTATATATGTTGTGTGTCTTTTAGTCTGTGCTAAATAAATGTATTTTCTTTCTTTACCTCAGCAATTGTGTACATCATGGACGATGTCAGGTCAGGCATAGAAATAGGGAAATTAACAGAACTTGCTCTGCTTGACTTTATCAATGCGTTCAATAGGTACTGTTGACTTCGACATTTTGCTTGGCGTCCTATACTCTTTTAACATAATTACCTTCTCCGGTAATTAACTGGTTTCATAGTTACCTGTTTGGCCGCCGGCAGCGTATTTGCACTGATGAATCTTGCTCTTCTTGGTGTCACACCTCTGCCGGTGTGCCGCAGGGTGGCGTTTTATCTCCTCTTCTCTTCGCACTCTTGCTGATGCTGATCCCCAAATTTACACACAAACCCCTCTTGGAGAGTTATCTGATGCCAATGAGACAATTAATATAGAACTGGCTCGAATAGGTGACTGGAGCACTGAGTTCGGGCTGAAGATCAATCCAACGAAGAATCAAGTGACGGTTGTTGGTAGGTGACGTAGGTGACTGTCTCTTGGATCGATTGGTCGACACTTCCTCAGGTTTCTTTCAATAATACCACTATCCCTATATATCACATTGTGAAGAACTTGGGGCTTTATATCGACAGCACTCTATCCTAGATCAAATAGCTGCAGGAACTCAGCCGAGAACTGTTTGCGTCTACGGGCTCCCTGATACGTCTTCGTAATTTTCTTCCCATCACCACTAAGGCATTTGTCATACTGGATGCGTTCTGCGTTACGGTCACTCGAACATTTCCCGCACCAAATTTTCGATTAAGCGGACCGCAGGACGCAGAACGCATCCAGTGTGGCAAAGCCTTAAAATTGCTATAGCACAATCTCTTCATCTCCTTATCCTAGACTATGCTGATGACAGATATTTTGATCTCACCCAAGACCAATTGGACAAGCTTGAGCGACTTCAAAATCTCTGTATCAGGTTCATATTTGGCTTGCCCAAGTATGATCACGTTTCTGAATTTCGTACTAAGCTCAAATGGCTTCCTATTCGCCTTCGCCGGAATGCTTCTTTGCTTTTTAATGTGCTATTTAATCCTTTTTATCTCAAAGAACGCTTTCCGTTCCTCAGCGATATCCATTCTAGGTCATTCACATTCATTCATTGCATTACACTTGCTTCTTCCTTCCTTCACAAATCTTTCACGATTCAAGCAGCTCGATTGTGGAATGTATTATCTATTGAAATAAGAGGTGCTCAAACACTGCCGACGTTTATGAAAATGGGGAGCATTATCTTTCACTTTAATTTTTATTCATCTCCTTTCTCTGTTAAATATTTGATTTGTTTTAGTAATGTAATATTGTATGTATTTATTTTAAGTTATTATGTGAAAGTATTATTTTTACTTAGTCAAATTTAGTAGTCTAGCTTTATCCACAACGAAGTTACAGAGGGGTCGAAACTGTCCTAAATGGCTTCGATAAAAGTATAGTACGCTGTGCACATGTTACTTTCTGAGTGCAAATGCTTGCTTCAAAATCGCTGTATTACCATTTGGGGAGTTCTCTCGATTTCCTTACGATCCCATCATCAGATTCAAACTTGGGTACAGTGGGACCACCTCGATAGTATACCCTTTTATACACAGAAAGAATTCTTAAAATCGGTCCACAATTGACGGAGAAATCGGTGACCATACATCAAAACAATACATACAGGCGAACATAGAACCTCCTCCTTATTGGGAAGTCGGTTAAAAATGCCTGCTGCTCTGTACATTTGTGTTATAAATGCGGCAGTTTCTTTATCTGTCTGTCTGTTATATACGCCTGAGCCGCTAAACTAATTTTAATGAAATTTAACACAGATAGAACGAGTATAGCCTGGAACCAGGCAAATAAAGTTAAGCTCGCCTTTGTACATGTACTTTATTATCACACTGTATGTAATGTTGTTTTTGGTGTACAATAAAGAATTAAGAATAAATAATATATAATATCACGTGGACGAATCCGCAATCAAGAGCGATAATTAAATAAATAATTAATTGAAAATTTTTCCTCAACTTAATCGAGCCTATTTCTAAGAATTGTTTTTGTCTATTTACCGCAGCTTTAAGTATTTACTTACTTACGAATATAAAAATTTCTAAGAAATATTAAATTTAAATGCACTAGAGTTGTTCGTGACACATAATGGACAGGACATGATCAAGCCTGCAGTCCTTGACGACTCGTATACTACCTTCAATTCAAATAAGTTGCTGTAGTACCTCATTCCACAAGGCTAATCCACTCTCCGTAGTTGGTTAACAAGCCTAAAATTGTTTCAAGTGTTATTTATTATGTATGTATATATATACCTGCGACATTATTTAGCTCGCGGCTAAATAATAACAGCCGCACGGGTCGATCTTCAAGGTTAAGCAACGCTTGCCGAGGTCGGTCCGTGGATGGGTGACCATTTTCAACATACCGAGTTTCCTCCGTGCCTCGGAAAGCACGTTAAACCGTTGCTCCCGGCTGTCATTTGAAGATCTTTGACAACCGTTACGGGTAGTCAGAAGCCTGAAATCTGACACCAGTCTTGCCAAGAGGTATCGTGTTACCCAGTTACTGGGTTGTGGAGGTCAGATAAGCAGTCGCTCCATGTAAAACACTGATACTCAGCTGAATCCGGTAAGACTGGAAGCCGACCCCAACAATAATTGGGAAAAAGGCTAGGCAGGATGATATACCTGTGACAATCTAAGAAGTCGGATTTGATATAAAATATATATAATAAAAAAACTTAATAATAATAAAAACCTGTCACTTACGAATGATACTCGTTGTAATAGTGTATTGGTAACATAGTAATTAATTAGTATTATGAATTAGATTTTTCAATTATTTCATACGTACAAAGTTATCGCGGCATATAAAATAACTTCTATCTTTTATAACTTCTTAGATTATCACGATTATAGGCTGGTAGAACTTTTGCCCGCTATCTACTGCATCGCAGAATTTTAGAATAAACAGGGTATAATACTCACAACGGATCTTTGTGTCTCTGAATTGGCTGCAAGAGCCTGCGCATTAGCTATTTTTGTGTCCATATTGAAAGTGAAGATTGCATTGTATCTCTCTTTTACTCGCTTCCGTTTGTCGCATCATCCTATCTCGCTTACTCTAAGCAGTTAAACTGTTTCTTGCGCAATCGTTTGACAGAACTAACTTCAGAGACACAAAGATCCGCTGTAAGTATTATATTGCAGTGCAAAATGCAGAGATGCTCAAAATAGCGCTGTTAACAGAGGCCTAGTGTATAAATTTGACAACTATAAATGAAAAACGAAAAACATAAGGGTTACAGCATATATCTTACTTTTTTAGTTTATGGAATATCTTTTCAATTGATCCAATATTGGAGGAGCGAGAGCTAAACCTTGAATTATGACTTTTTACTTAGGAAATCCAGTAAGATGTCTGCGACCGCATATCGTCTGCTTTGACGTAGAACACCAAGGTTCCTCTTTAATATGACGTATACCAAAGACCTTATACGTATGGTCTTTGACGTATACTAATTGTAGATTACCTATTAAATGGACATTTTATCTTACTAGTCTAATGTTAGCATCGTTTATTGCCACGAATAATATATAATAAGCATGTATAACTTAATTCATCTATTCTTTTTATTAACTCTATTTATTCTTTTTAAAGTTTGACACAGCTGATAGGTTGTGGTCTGTTATGAATTCCGCCATCTTTTGACCATTGCAAATTCGTGACCCATGGCCAAACTTGCCAAGTATGTGTCTTGTTTTGCTTTGCTCCAATTTGCGCATAAAAATCGCCCATCAATACTATATGTTTGTCTGCATTGTTTTTTACAGATAATGCCATCTCATTGTAGAAAGCTTCAAGTATTGGCAGCTCAGCCCTTTCTGTTGATGCATACGCCTGTATGATAGACCATGACTTCTTTGATCCTGGTAGTTGTATGTTTAGTATAGCTAATCTATCAGATATGCCTATCAGTTCTTGTATATGTTTCTTCAACATCTGTTTTATTAAAAATCCTACGCCTCTTTGACCTGCAATCTCTCCTTTGTGGTACAGTATGTAGCTACCATGTCCTACTATTATTTCGCCTAATCTTCGCACTTCGCATATGCCTAATAAATCATAATTTAATTTTTTTAGTCATTTTTCTAGTTCTATAAGGTTTCGTGGGTTGCAAGGGTTATTTTATTTAATGTTGCAATATATAGTGAGTTGCGTCTTTCGTTTGGAGGGTGGTGGCCTATTTCTCCCGCGGGGACCAACCATGGTGGGAGTTCGCGAGTTCTTGTATGAAGTGTTGCAAATTTGAATGTTTCACATCTTATTTTGGAAGGTTTCGGTATAGTGCTCCCGCGGAGACCAGCCGTGCTGGGATACGGTTAGGTTTTGTTGGTCGTCGCAAATCAATTTGCGGTTGTTTGTTTTGGTTCCGGCTCTCGATATGTTGTTGTTGTGTTGTTGTTGCTTTTAGTTTTTTTACTGTTCTGATAGTGTAGAAGCTCTTCCACTTTCGATGTATTGAAGTATACCAGGTTTAAGGACTTCTGTTGTTGTTGTTTTAGTCACCACACTTCCTTGACTACTCTGCGCGTTACTTTTTTTGTGTTTTCACATAGTGGGTGAATGTGACGGCTCTCTTTTCTTTTTATTTTTGTCGTGTTGCAATGGTGTTTTTATTATTATTCTGTCGTATTTCTGGCATGTTGTGTTGTGTTTTTTTTGTTTTGTTTTTTTGCGTTTTTCCAATACTTCTATGGGGAAATCTTCTTTAATATATCTTGCCTAAAGGAAGGCTGACCTTGTTTTTCATGATAAGGTGTTTTTTCCATGTGGTTATTCGGTTATTCTCACTCACGAATACCACAGGACGATTTTTGGGCTAGAAGTCCATCGCCCAATTCTGTATACATTTTATATTTCATTACTGTCTATATTTATTCCCATGCCTGAATTCATCCATCTGTATTTTTTTTATATAAGCGACGAGTTCGCATTTACTTTTTCCTGATTCCTCCGTCCCCAAAAATACAGGGTTATTTTTACACTTTTCTTTATCTATGAATTTAAGTTTCTGTTCGAGTACTGTTACTTTGTTTTTAGCAGAATAGGTAGATTCCTCCACAATAAGTTTCATTTTCTCGTTTAATGCTTCTATATATCTATTCTCACTATATTTTCAGTGACAGACTTTGTTGTTGTTAGAGTTTGTTGGTTCAGCTCATAGACTACTATTATATACTAGAGTTGGTTTAGCTTTTCTGCGAGTTTTGACAGTAAAATCTCCGAAAATCTCCTATTTTTTTTCCTTGATGACGTTTTATTTTTGGCACTTGTTAGTTTATTTTGCTGGCAATCCTCCGACTGTCAATAGCTTAGTCAATGGTGTCGATATCACTTGACCTTTCTTTGTTAGGATTGTAAAGTTGGTACAGCGCGTTTGTATGATAGCGTGCACTTTGAGGGTAGATTCATAAACTGCTTTAGATTGTTTACACTTTTTACGCGTTAAATTATAGTTTTCACTGTATTGCAACGCAATGTAGATCCTATTTTCGTTTACACTGCACATTCCAACAAGAACTGACTGACCGACTCAAATGTTCAAAATAATCATATTCATAGACCTGCATGACGGTCAGGAGTTGAGTGACGCATTTCGAGCCAATCCAAGGTCTCGCACTATTCTAAACACTCGCTAAAAGATAGTGATTTTTAATGAAATATTGATGAGAAACCTATGCAAAGGCCAAGAATTTAGTAGGTAATGTCCAGAGTCCATCATTTGGTTGGTCATTTTATTTTAGCCTTTTCAGGCTTTCGTACCCGAGCGGTCAAACGGAGCTCTATTACTGTCAGTCAAGTGTATGTCTGTTTGTCTGTCCTTCGTCTGTCACACAGTTTTTTTCGAAGAATATATTTTCTTCCCATTTAACTATGAACTTGAAATTATGTTTATTACGTATAGTTTACTAACAAATACCAATATATTGATAAATCAGATTTTTTCTTGGGTACGGAACCTTAGATGTGCGAATTCCGACACCCACTTGGCCGGTTTTATCCATAGCTCTTTCTATCCAATATTGGTCCAATCCCTAAAAACAGATCCACTCCCAACGGATCTACACGATCTGGACGAATTGACGATCTAACCCTTGTTGGTTTAAAAAACTTCGCAAAATCAATCGTTCGTCAAACGCGAACCAATAAAGAATTTAAAAATAAACTCATATCGGTCGTGCGATTGATTGGTTTTATGTTATAAGAATAGTATTTCGTGATTATGCAAAAACATACGCGAAGTCGAGACGTTTCCGAGACGATTAGTACAAGTAACCTTTTTAACTTCTACCTGATTTTGACGATATGGCACTACTTTATACTCTCCAGTGGTTGGACGCATAGACTATTATTATATGTTGGATGTTTTATCTAACTGCCAAAGTCAGACCAAGAAGTCAATGCTTTTGGAAACGTATATTTTTTAATAAACGTATATTTTTATGTTAAACATGTATTCATATTGTAATTAATTCACAAATAGTGTTCTCACGGTGCTCGACTGTTCATAAGTTTGTTAATTTGTATCTCTAAGGCCGGCTTTCCGCTGTCCAAGTCTTCGTTCAAATCACCATAATTTCATCTAACTTAGGACGTGCAATTGTCTGTATTACGGACAATACTCCTGGATTTTTCAAAAGCAAGCAATCGAAGAATCAAAATGATAAGAATCAAATATAAACGTGTGTGCAAATGTGCAGTTCTTGCAGTGATCGTGTTTTTTATAGTGAAGTGGATGAAACAGGAAGAAGATGTGGACTATGTTTTATATGACGTAAGCACCCACTTCCTTTAACTAACGTGACACTGATGAGTCTTAGGTAATAGTTTATAACGAATACTTGTGTGGTTAGAGGGTTCCTGTTCTGTTCGTGGGACTTCAGGGTGCCCTAGTCGGCGGCACGAACTGTTTTCTGGGCGGGGTTAAAATGCATGCTTTCTCATCCTACAACACGTGCGAAAGAGATAGACGCTATGATGAGCAGTAAGAAGATAGTGCGCGTACGAATACACACTTTTGCAAATTTGTATAGAAATGGGTGATGTTTTAGAACGAAAACGAGCGCGCGAAATTTTATAAACAGGTCTTTGGGAATATGGCTATCATGAATAAACTACTGTAATGTATCTGTTCAAAATAAAATTATTTGTATTTTGAACTACTAATCTATGTATGGTGACTGTTTTGCAGTTTTCCTTCTTCTTCGTATGGTATTTATTTACGTCCAAAGATGCCTAAAAATTAGCTCATAACTTAAACTTAACTCTAAACAAAAAAGTAAAATAAAACATATACTTCATTATATGTTTTATTTTACTTTTTTGTTTCCATACGACATAGAGCTAGATAATGATTCGGCTATAACTTTTTATTTTGACCGTACACCATCAAAGAGTGGAGTAATCGCCATACTACGTTTATATGGGCGCACGGCTGGCGCAGTGGTTGAGCGATTGACTGCTGCGCTGCGTGTCGCGGGTTCGATTCCCGCACGGAACAAATATTTGTATGACCTACAGATAGTTGTTCCGGCTCTGGGTGTTGTGTATGTGAGTTTATATGTTTGTAAACGCACCCACGATACAGGAAGAAATTCCTAGTGTGGGGCAACGTTTTTAGAAAAAAAAAAAAAATATGGAAATAATACCGACTAGGACAGCCTTAACGGGCCTTAGCTGGCTAGATCGAGCAAGTAGTCATGAATATTATCATCACTGCAGCCAATGCTGAACAAAGGCTTCCCTTCCGCAAAGCCATATCGCCCAGTTCCGTCATCTTAAGCTTCTTCTTCTTCTGTACTAGCAGTCACTCTTCCATGTACAGTACCAGTTTGACTGGCAAGTAATATTAGTTGGGAAAAGACTAGGCTGCCCAGGCTTGATTAGGCTGATTAGGCTGATGGTGGGATGAGACTCAGCTTGCAGTACTATTTGCGCTTTCTTGAAAATTGAGGCATGGATGGAACTTTAGGTTCAAATTCCTACTATTTTATTATTGAGAGTGCTTTGTAACTCATTTCATCTGTTTCCTCTATTGGTCAACAACATTATGTACATTTGATCGAACTTCTTTTTCTAAAGTATAAGAAAGTAAAGAAAGACAACTTAAACAAAACACAAGATAGTTTTGAAGCACAATATTTTCCACTATGGCACGGGTCTCATTGCTAAGAAACAAAATTTGGTTCAAATAAATCTCACTAGATGGCGCGACATGTACACACAATTCAATAAATTGTGTGTAAAATTAACATTTTCTGGAATTGAACATAAACATTGTATGTTCTTGTTTAATCAACTATCCTTAGTACATAATTATGGAATATTGGGCTCGTAATTCACATTTCAAAGATTATATGAACGGATCATTTAAAATTGATGCCATAGATGGCGCATTTTAAATTACTGAGGTATTCAACTCGATTGTTAAAATTTGCATTTTAACACATTTTGGAGCAAAAACCTGGCGTAAACAACGTACAAAAAAATACTATAAAATTAACCTTCACTGTATTTAAAGAAAAAAATATTCACGAACCTAGTAAGGCGCTGCTAACACCATCTATTGCCGTGAAACGGGATCGAACGCGATTGATGTACTCACAAAAATAACAAGATTAATCAGATGAAAAACGCTAGTTACGTCGGCACCGTTTCTTTGTATGGGATGAGGCATCTGTATGCTAGTATAATATTATCTGTGACTATGGCAAAGGGAGCGGGCTCAGCAGATGCTGAGCAGTGTGCAGGATGGCTACTACGCTGATCAACGCTGATTTACGGACTGCCCCCTGTCTCACAGCAATTATCATAATAAGTCACTTAATAAGTACCTTACCACCCTTAATAAATAACCTTTACTACCATAAATACTACATTATACAATATAGCCACAATTGTATCAAAATATACAATAACTAGGAATTAGGTAAATAAATAAAATTCCAATTCATTTCAAGTTCCAATTAAATTAAAAAGGCGCTTCTTTATATGGTTAATGCAACGCAAATCGTAGTCCAAAAGAAGAACAAGATTCTTTGCCTTTCCCACTCTTTCAACCGCCACGAAAACAATAGGTATCTCCGGCTCATGGCTGATCACGAGTTCTCGCTGATGTTTACTACACATTATAATATAGGTACATTGATTTGCTAGGATTAAGAACCAAATTAATCTTCCGTGCCCATTCTTAAACCGCAGCCAGGTCCTGATTTATTAGCTCCATGGCGCTTTTAAATCTTATTCGGGTAGAAGGAGTAATAGATTTGGGTGTCATCCTGTCAGGCGTACTTCACAGTTTTTTATAAATTTACAGAGATTGGCGGTATACAAAATAAACTTTAGCGGACTTACAACTGAATCCTGAGGTGTTCCTCATTTAACATCTTCCACTGTGAAGTATGTTTCTTCACCGTTAAAATTTTGTGTAACCACATATTGCTTTCGCTGCGTCAAAAAAGACGCACCAGTCTCGTGCCGACGGTGATATCCCATAGTAAGCCATTTTTGCTATCAAAAGATCAACATTATGCAGTCAAATGCCTTGGAGAAGTCTAAAAAAATCAAAACTGTACTTTTGACGGCATTGGACTCCGACATTACATCGTCTGTCATATGAGCCAGTGCCGTATCAGTACAATGTCTGCTACGAAAGCCCGACTGCACATTGGGTAAAATACTTTAACATTCTAAATAAGATATCAACACTCTCTTGCTATTAACTTTGATGCAATTGAAAGAATGCGTATCGGACGGAGATCTTTATAGTTTTCAATCGTGCTACTCTTTGGTAAGGGATTTATTTTTCCCAATTTCCATGCGTCGGGTAAAACATTAAATGTTAGCAATTTTTTAATTATGTTTCATTGGATAGGTCAATTATGTGGTAACGTCATACATACGTAACATTTGTATTGTTATATTATCATGTCCCCCAGCATTCGTACAATATGTCTCGGGTGATTTTAAGTGACTGTTCCTTACTACATTTCTCAAAGTTGTTGTTACACCTATTCTGAATGAAGTAGTTATAATGTCCAGACCAGAACTTCCTAGCACATCAAAAAAAGGTTATTTATATTATTTGGGTCATTTATATTATCTGGTATGTCAGGTAGCGATGAGCTACCATTGACCGAGCTGTGTTTTAAATAAGTCCACGTTTTATACGGGTGTTAGACACTGTCGTTTACATGTTAAGGGAAGAAAGCTTTTCTTTCGCGTTTAACGGAAACATTTGAGAGGTTACGGAGACTTTTGTGTAGTCCCAGTGGGCATTGAGCTTGTTTTTTAAATTACATCTCGGTTGGGGCTGCGTCTTCAGATGGGATCAACGTAACGGTGCATGCTTATCAAAAAGAGCTAGCAGCATCTTATTGAAATGCTAAATATTGTAATATATGTTACAATCGTTTTCGGCCTGTTCCCATGATATATCGCCTACATGGATTAAGTCCGCTAGAAACTCTATATTGTGTAATAGTTTTGTTTTTGGTCTTCTGATTGTAAATTCTAATATAATTAGAGCGTTGTAGCTTAGCTCGAAGACAAGCCATGATGGTCTTGGTAATCCAGGATCAGTCCTTCGTGTTTAAATGTTTTGCAACTTGTGATATTATTATTTGATTCTAGAATATCGCTTATCGTCAACAAACATGTTTGTGACGTCAGTTCATTTTAAGCATAATTTGAATTAGCATGACCGTTTGGATTTTGTGTTTTTCCTTATTATATTTATGTTTAACATTCGAACAGCTGACCAGCTGACGGCTATCTTGAGCGGAAATCATGAATAAAAAAATCCGCGCTTTCGTGTTGTTTTTTAGAAATAGCTAATACTATGTTTAACTTAGATTATATTGCAACTTCCTAGAAGATGTATATTTTAATATATGATTGGCTTCCGCGAATAGTCACGGCTATGTTAATTATACATTATTAACTAGCTTTTCGCTTCGTCCGCGTGTACGTCATAACCCGGGAATAATTATATCCTTTGACCTAACTCCTAGTCTAGGACATGGTCGACCCGTGTGCCAAATTTCATTCAATACCATTTAGCCCGTTGTGGCCTGAAATATCTAAGTTTTTACGAGTAGTTGTTCGGCGCTTCACGTGATCAAGGAACTGGCCTTTTTTTCGGACAATTATTAAGTATTGCTATTCAACGTGGTATTCATCATCATCATCAGCCTTTCAATATGCCCACTGCTGGGACACAGGCCTCCTCTCTGTGAGAGGGAACAACGTGGGAAGCAACGTGGTATTTCTTCCAGTGTTTTCGGCACTTTTCCTAGTGATGTGTAGATTTCCAATAATTTCTTTCCCTTCCTCCTTTTTGTGTCTGCTTGTACTTATTTAATTGTTTATTAGCTTAAACATACAAATATTTATTAATATTAGCAATGTTTACTAAGTAAGTAATTTATCGAATAAAATCATTAATAAGTTAAGTTATTAATTTAATTATAAATGATTACGTATAAAAATAATAATATAATATCTACATAGTTATAGAATCATAACGGGTCATGATTCCGGTGTGAAACCTGTTGTAGGTAAACAGCTCAGAAATAGCTTGAATAATGTTGAGAAATAATCACGATCGAACGCTAGATTCTCACGATAGAATTTATTAGTGCTATGTGTCGTTATAGTTCGCGACTTATTTATCTTATCATATCTATGGGGGCCATGGCAGTGTGCTAATGGTTTTCTATTTGGTTTTAATGAGGGTAATTAACTATGTATGTCACCTTGATCTACACTAAAACAAATAACTATTGCACTTGAGGTCGCTGTACTCAAATATAATCTTGGTTGCTAAGTTCTTGTATAATATCTTCGTACTCATTAACATAATTCCATATAATATAATATATTAGTGCAATAACGGTTTATGTTTATTGTACTCCTAAAATCGAATCGATTGTACGTGAATCGCATTATTTGTTTCGCCTTGAAAAGCAAAATAATTACGTACTATCCTGAACTGTTACGCAATTTGAAGAACATGAACTTCCACCTAAAATATTGAGAAAATTATTTAATTGGTAGGTAGCAAAAACAAAAATACATTTACCAAGGCTGCGCTTCAAAATCTGATACTTTTTCTTCACAATAAATATTTTGACATACTTAGTGATTTTTTATATAGACCATAACATAATAATAGTTACACCATCACTACTCTTTTCTCTGTTCTCTTTTTTCACGTTTGGTGTAGACTGTTGCGGCGCCGCAGCGGTGCGGGTATCGCACATAGACATACTAAATAATATGGACTGGAAATACCTACGAAAAAAACGTGCCTACCTAAACCTCAAAAAGTTTCAAAAAATGGCCGCCGATTCTAAGGTTGTGTCAATCAAGCAACACACACACTCACAAATCTCAATAATACAATGTGTAAACAACCATTTGACAGCAGGACTACCACGAACACAACCACAAAATTCGGCACATAAAATGGCGAATATGGCACGTACCTACAACCGTCACTACGTCATAACAAAATGTTGCCATAATGAGCAACAACTGAAATATTGTTGTCTCTTTCATCTAATACGATTACTACATTAGAAAGAATGAAACAAAACGATGTTTCACATTCTGTATCGTATTTCACTCATATTTGTATAAGCTAATGTATGTATAGAACATCGCGGCGCCTCCACATATTTCCTATCTCAATGGTATCGCATGACTATACTTCATAACTTCATAAAACAGATAGCTTGATGTCTGCGACATATGTCAAACTGACGTATTGTCAAGCGCTATTGTTACTTTATTGATACTGACAGCTGTCGCAGAGATCAAGCTATCTTTTATGAAGTATAGTTGATTTTTCCATAAAATTTATGGACACACATTTTCGTCCTGCAGACGTGCGTGTGCCGCACCGGCACCGCAATGCACTATTGGTGTAAAAAAATATGAAATAAATTACGTCACCCGTACCGCTGCGGCATCGCAGCAGTCCGACACCAAACGTCTAAATTGAAAGATCCCTTAGTCTTTTTGAACCTAACATAAACCATTTCTGCCGAGTCGAGAGTCACCTTACATGTAAATTATTGTTACACTTTTTATGGAAACAAATAAAAACAATATGACTTTATTTTATCTTCTCAAAAAGTTTTAACTTAAATATTTCTTTTATTTCCAGTCAATTCCAGCTCCTCGCGCCTGCATCATCGGGGCTGGCTACTCTGGGCTGGGCACTGCCCGGTACATGAAGGAGTATGGCGTCAACTTCACAGTCTTCGAGGCCTCCCGCTTCATCGGAGGCACCTGGAGGTTCGACCCTCATGTCGGTGTTGATGAAGATGGGTTGCCTCTCTTCACTAGCATGTACAAGAACTTAAGGTTAGCATCATTTTCTTTTGTGACAATCCAAGAAGTCCGTTGTAAAGAAATTGAAAAATCAACTTCATAATCCTAATTAATTACTGTCACCCATACTCTATAACAACGAGTATCATTCGTAAGCATCAAATTTAATTATTAATAAGTATTTTTATAGCTGTCAAAACCTACTGCTTGTAATATCAATAAAAATCAATGTTAAAGTTTAAATTTCCAAATCCGTGCCGAAAACGCTGATTCTGTAATGGCGCTGCGCGCTGGTCACATGACATGTGTGTCGTCACGCACAAGTAAACAAGTCAATAACAGTAATAATACAGTGCAACTGAAGTGAATTTTAGCATTTATCTTCAAATATATTCGATAAAATGGTGTGTAGTGCTACAATGTACAAATACGACACAAAATTTTACCCCATTTTGAGATTCATAATTAATATTTATGCCGCTAGTTGTAAGAAATATCAAAAAACCGTTTCAGAAATAGCTCAAACATAGAAGAAAACACCGAAAAACATAGACCGCGACCTACAATCATTCGAGGCAACTATGTTTACTTGTGTACAGGGCTTTCCGATAAAATTTCAAAAATTATTTGATTATTTTTCGTTTATTTTAAAAAGATATCCATTAGTTTAAAATGACCAAAATTTGTAGTATATTTTCAATGTTGTCAAATTAATTTTGTTTGTTTGTTGTTAGTTCCTATTGTCACGACTATAGTTATGTATTTCTAAAATTTAAAATAAAAAAATATTTCAAAAAGACATGGAAAAATATAAAAAACAATTGCGGTGTAAGTTTACCGTTGACAAGGAGGAGCTGTTCGAAAAGTACTGCCTCTGAATCTGGCCCTAGAACCCACCGCACGACGCCAGCTTCGAAAGGCGCTCGAGGCTTTTGATAATTTTCCTCCTTATAACAAATTGTGCACTCAGTAAAACCTTTTGTGGCAAAGACTGTCAATTCCAGTGAACTTGAAACTGTGTTCTGATAAGTATTCTTATATGAGATGACCTTAAAACGATGGAGGTTAAGCAATGTCGAATAAATAAGGCCAATATTTATTTTAGGTCTTTAGTTAGCATCATTCTGTGCGTGTGTGTTTACTTAGCCTTTTCTAGAGTTTGGTTATATTTAACGGACAATTGCATATTGCAATTGCAATATTTAATTCTTGTTTTTAACACGATTTTATTAGCTTGGTATGTATGTATCTATGTAACGGAATCTGTGAACGTGATGTTCACCCCTTTCAAAACGTCGGATTAATTTGAAAGTTTACACACTTGTCAAGGACCGATGACAATGCAATAATTTAAATAGTTTATCCCATTATCCTTAATAGGATCTTCAGGATTAGAGGTTGAACTAAAAAGTAATAATAGTTAAAAAAAAACATAGAAAACCAAACTAAAAAGTAGAAAATAATTTTCAATAAATTTAAATTTACATTCTCAATTCTTTATTGCGTACCATAATGTATATAGTTGGTAGGAAAATAATAATATAAGTCACAATTATGGACCCTGTCGGGCACAGTATAGATCAAATATGAGAGAGCAGGAAGAACACTGAGTGTTTAATGTGATAAATTAATTGTATTATTGGTAAGTTTAGGTATTAGTAAGTTATAGGTAGCTACTGTTTTATTAATATAGAATTTAAGTTAATAATTATAATTATTGTTTTATAAATTATATACTTCGTATTATTGATATATTTAGAAAAATTGTACAAACCATTATTTTTTTAATTATTAATATTAGTTTTGTCACATTAGTGACATTAACAAGAAAAAAAATTAAAAAGAGTAGGGTGCTTGATGTCAATTGTTATAATATTTTATTTACAGATATTGGTAAAAGTAGTCATTGTGAAAATATCTTAAACAACACCCCACGCTTTTTTATAATAAATAACGCAAAAAAATTGTACCTACGAAATACACCGACTTCCAAAAATAAAGTTATTTTTCACTTTGTAGTTTTATATTTGGAAGTCGGTAGTATTTTTTTGTAAATAAGTTTTTTATCTTACGCAAAACAATGCGGTGGTATAGCAAGAATCTGCTCTTGCAGATTAAAGGTACCCCAGAAAGGTTCTGGAGCGGCGAACGTGAACCGGAAGACGTTGCGTTGGAAGGCCTTCTGGTTAAGGTTGCGGGGATCCGCTGGATGCGACTGATGCGAGACGCACGGGACCGATCAATGTGGCGACGCTTGGGGAAGGCCTATGTCCAGCAGTGGACGTCTTTCGGTTCATATTATGATAATGAAAACTAAATACTTATGTGGCTAGTCATAATTTGGTCTCTTTTGCAATGAATGCGTTAAGTACACAATAATACATGACTGCAGTATGTTTGCGAAGTCGAGAGAAACGCGGATATTAGATAATTTTATTTTTTAAGAAAACCGGTCCATTATGAAATAAGTGCGCAGTGACCAATTTGGGGACCAGTTTCATGATACCTACCTTTTAACTCCACATGTCGACCTACTTCTTCATCTCGCGGTTATTCAATAAATTAATCTGTCTTGCCTTTTCCCAACTAAACTAGTGACGTGCCGACACGGAAAAACACGACACGAGTTAACATGAGTTGAAATTCACATATCTCGAATTGAACTTAAGTTACGCAACTCGAGTTAGCAGAACGAAGCTTAGTTAAGAATAAGTTAGTAATTTGTTTTAAATCACTTTTTAGGGTTCCGTACCCAAAGGGTAAAAACGAGACCCTATTACTAAGACTCCACTGTCTGTCACTCATGAACCGTGATAGCTAGACAATTGAAATTTTCACGGATGATGTATTTCTGTTGCCGCTATAACAACAAATACTAAAAATAGAATAAAACAAATATTTAAGGGGCTCCCATACAACAAACGTGATATTTTTGCCGTTTTTTTGGGATAATGGTACGGAACCCTTCGTGCGCGAGTTTGACTCGCACTTGGCTGGTTTTACATATTTGTTTTCCCTGAAAACTATAAAGTTCGTATCGTCATCAGTGTTGTTCGGGCGATGCACTGAGGCGGAGACAAAAGACGAACAACAACAACAACACAACGAACGAATCGCGCTCTCGCTCATCTTCTTGCTAGTTGCTGTCTTCCTTCGTTCATGTAAGCTAGTCTAAACTTGAGTTCGGAAGAATCCCATTCAAGTCAACTAGCACTGAACGCAACTTAGAAACGTGCTTTCCATGGCACGGAGGAAGGTTTTAAAGTTTTAATACGTTCCCTTTGCGTGACCCATATGTGAGGCACTACGGAACAACCCCGGCAAGCGTTGCTTAACCTTGCATTGCATCGTAGATCGATCGGTGTGCCTGTTATTATTTAGCCACCAACTTATAGGAAGAAGGCATGTGTATATTGTTTGCAATACACATACGCCTTCTGGAATAAATTCTCTGGAAAAATAAGCATCAATTGCGTTGCGTAGTAGTTACTCACTAGAGGCCTTAGTGCGAGTTTTTACTCACGCGCAATCGCGTTAACGTAAACGTCAATTTGTATTGAAATTGGGTAAGCGCCATCTGGTGACGACGAGGAGAATGAAATGGAAATGTATACAAACCTCTTTTTTGTATACATTTTGACAAAAGAGTAAAAAGCTGTAAACGAGAAAAAAACATGCTGTGCATTTCCTGCAATCAGCAGTCGGGGTTTGTTTTTTGTATAATGCTTAGCTATAGATGTTGAACCAGAATAGTTATTAACGATATCTAAACGCAAGTAAAAATAGTTAAAGAACCATAAAAAAAACATGAATAAAATTAATAAAAATAAGCCATTTGAATACGATTCAAACTATTGTTAACACATAGTTAAACCGAAGGTCGGTTTTTGTTTCTACATGCATGGTTAGGTATTAAACATTAATGAGGATAGTTTATAGTAACTAAAGGTAATAAAATAAAGTAACGAGCTCATTTAGATTGAAGTTAAAGGTTACAAAAAAATTAACATAACTTACGAAATAGCACGTTCATCTTAAGGCGGTACCCCGAGCAAAACGCCGCGCAAGCCTTTTAGGAGCTATCTACTCGTTATTCAAAAAGAAATATCAATTAATAAAAAAACATTAAATTTCTACATATTATTGATTCTAAAATGGTAGATTTAGTTTTTTTTTAATGTTGTATATATTTCACTAATCTTCTTTAAAAAAAAACACAAAAATGAGAAATAATTATTGATAGCATGCATCTCCTCGTAAAGTGTTCATTAATTATTTTTTGTACTAACACTAATGGATAGACAATTTAATAACGAACATTTTGGTAGTAATTCTTTTTTCAAAAGACCAAAATTCGATTTTATAAAGATTTTATTCTAAAATCTGGGCGTATTCACTACTGTAATTCATGCGCCACCAGTGCCGCTAGACCAATAGGAATGCTCATATCGCATGCCGATTTTTTGGTCAGGGTACCGCCTTAATAAGAGTACAATGTTAGATACAGAACTAAACCTCACTTGTTCTAAGTAGAGGTCTGGTGTCAGGGCAGTTCTCATAGGAAACTGCAAGAAATCTTACTAATATTATAAATGCGAATGTTTGAATGGATGTATGTATGTTTGTTACTCAATCACGCCAGAACGGATGAACGGATTTGGATGAAATTTGGCACAGGGAAAGATTATAGTCTGCAATAGCACAAAAATTACTAGCTTCTGCCAGCGGCTTCGCCCGCGTGTAAAGTGTTTCCTTTTTTATTTAATGATAAAGATATATTTATATTCCAATCCCAAGGAAACATTATAACGGGATGAAATAGATTAATAAGATAATAGATTATAGTCAGGAAGCTTATGTGCTATCCTTGACTATAATCTATCTCTGTGCCGATTTCGTTTCATCCAGATCCGTTCAGCCGTTCTGGCGTGATGGAGTAACAAACATCCATCCACCCAAACTTTCGTATTTATAACATTAGTAAGATTTTTAAGGATTTCATTTCGGTTTTTCTCATGTGCGATGTGAATTTTCTTGGCCCAGTTAGTTTAGTTTCTGAAACGAAAATGATCTCTTAGATCGCTAACTTAATCGGCATAAATGAATTTCCAACATCTAAAGCTTATATAAGTTTTTAAGCTGACATGGTCACAATCATTAGAATTATAATTTGTTTCGGGATATTTACCATGTATATTTTGCATTTGGTTGAGAGCTCGATATTTTGACAAAGCAAAGACTTTAGTTCTCGTGATCATGGCGCTTGTAACGGTGCCGAAATATCGAGCTCTCAACCAAATGCAAAATATACATGGTAAATATCCCGAAACAAATATTAATCTAAAGCTTTATTTGCCAGAAATAATATTATATATTTAGGTTGGGACAATTTCTGTCCTTGCTTGTCTGATAATTATTATTTTCACAATAATACCCCAATTGAAGTAAAAAGCCTGTAGGCTTTTTACCTTAATTGGGGTTTAAGAATATTTATTCACGAATATTTTTTCTGCAAATAAATAGATTAACAAAATCTGCAAGTGCAGTGAAGTCTGGAAGTCTGTAACACAAGATGAAAGGCATCTTACGAATATATAGTTGAAACGATCTTGGGATCCTCATCCAAAGGCATTTTGTTTTTGGTATGTGTCATACATGGCGTAAATCAACTATTTTTCTATCTTTATTGTCTTTTTCTTCTTTACCCAAGATGAGATAATTCCTAGTTGAAAATACTCAGGAATCTTTTTCTAAAAAGCTTTTAACAATTTTCTAAAGCTCATTGAATCACTTGATACTACAATGTTGACATGCGAGTAAGTGAACAATATGTTTCAGAACAAACACTCCGCGCCAGACGATGGAGTACTCTGGCTTCCCGTTCCCTGAGGGCACGCCTTCGTATCCTACGGGACCCTGCTTCTACAAGTACTTACAGTACTTCGCCAAACATTTCGAACTGATGAATCATATTCAGGTGAGCTTGCTTTATTTGAGACAAAAATCTAATGTTAGATATTATTTAATTCTTTGTGATTTGGTTTGGTAGTATCTACTGCAACAAAATTTGCCATCCCTAGATTTGTATGAGAAGGTAGTTAAAATTGTTGGGCAACGGACCATTCGCCAGTTAATATCAAAATTGTAAGGCAAGACGTTAACTGTTTTGAATTGAACGTTAGACCATTAAGTATGGCGAGTAACTAGTCGATTGCACTACTGCTAGCATCATATTAAGATTTTGCAATATTTGATCATCTTCGTGCCAGTCCTATAAACCTCTGTCTAAAATCATAAATAATCTTTTCTTGAAAATATATCAATATACAAACAAACAAACAGATCTACTCAATAAACTTGACCGCCTTCTAAATAACTGCATTCGATTTGTCTCCAAACTCCGAAAGTATGATCATTTATCCGCACATCGATCACTTTTAAAATGGTTACCGATTCGTCAGCGTAGAGTGCTGAGGGCATTGACTAACCTGCTGCTCTCAAGCTACTTTCCGAATGCACGGTAGAATCATTTTTTTAAAAAGAGTAAGTATGGATCAGTTTCTTGTGCATTCTTCTCCATAACAAGCTACTTTCCGAATGCACGGTAGAATCAACTTTTATTCCATGTAAATTTAAAAAGTATGGAGTTTCTTGTGCATTCTTCTCCATAACTAGCTACTTTCCGAATGCACGGTAGAATCAACTTTTATTCCATTTAAATTTAAATTGTGACATTCAAAAGTGCCGCTTGGTGGCCCAGTTGAAATAAATATCTTTTGTCTCTTTTGTCCTGTTTTCTTTTATTGATAAACCCACTTCTCCTTCTTATCTGACTTCACATGTCCAATTCCTTTGTTCTGCCCACAGTAAAAATCTTCGCTCTGCTAATAATCGTCTTCTACAATGCCCCTCTCACCGCTCTGGGTTTATCCATTCCTCCTTCTTTGTCCAGGTGATTTAATTTTGGAATGCGCTCCCTCTGAACATCAGGATGGCAACCAATCGGTTGTCTTTCAAATTGAAGGCACGCGAGCACATTCGCAAGAAGTTTGCAGAATCACCACAGAGTTAATTTGTTTGATTCGGTTTATCAATAACATTATTTTTATGTATGTATCTAAGTATATATATTTTTTTATATATAAAATATTGTTTTATTCATATTTCCTTTCCCTTTTTGTTTTTTCATTTAGTTGCACCTGCCATATTTTATCTCTGCACCACCCTAAGGTAAAATGGTAGAAAATGCCCAAGGCATTAAATCCGCCTTTGTACTTGTGCATCAATTTTTATAAATAAATAAATATTATAGGTCGCCAATAAGATAGCAAATAAGTTTTTATTTAACAAAATTCTATTTTATACTGTAACAAACGAGACAACTAATCGACTTGCCATTAAAGTTGAAAAATCCGTAACTTGCATTATTTAGATATCAAATGGAAGTCAAATCGACGTACCTTAGCAACTGGTGTCAATTTAATAATCAATTCAATTCGAGTTTGTTAATATTGTGTAATTTTAGTGAGAGAATGTTGTAAGTTGCGATGTTGGGAATAGTTTCCATTCAGTCGGCATTCGGGTCACATGAACTCACACGATGTATCTTAAGACGGGTTTCGCATACACAATTTTGTGATATTCTTATGAAATTTAACCTTTGCATTACCCTGGTCAATATTCTATTAATCATGTTTTATTGAACGATCCGCGTTTATTTAATATTGTATTGGAGAATTGGCTCTCTGTTACTGTTTAATATTAAACCTTACTGGCGGAGTCTTCTAATCTTATAGGATAACCAAGACGAAGATACTGTTTATTTAATCAAGCAGTCACGTTATCATTAGTGAAATCTTTTTGGCTCTATCGTTAGGCACTGTGTACGTGACACGTGACATCCACCAACATGCACTGGGCCCGCGATGTGTCTTACGGCCCATTGCCTCTCAAAGAGAGGAGGCCTTCACGCACAACGGATCAAATGCGAGTCTAAGTGCGCCAAATACAAATCTATCCTATCCTACCATCAGGCGAAATAGTGGTCAAACTCGATCAAAACTTTAAATATAAAAAAAACAAGGTCGATTTAAGATTTACACGATTACAAAGGTGTACCTAACAGTACACTCACATTAGGGCCAGTTATGTTTAGGTATGTCCAATGTTAAAGAGGGCGAGCTTATCCAATAATCAACCTGTATTGGCTTGATATTATGCTATACTTGATGTAAGAATCGGCTAAGTGACAGAGCTTTAGTGTTGCCTGTGTTCGAAAGTTATAATAATCTTACCAAGAACAACAAGGTGAGATTAAAAGCCAAGAAAAATCTTTTGTTGGCTAACAAATGTCAAAGAATTGCATAACACCTATCGCGTGAATGAAGTCAGCGCAGCGGTCATAAGGAACTATACAGCTGTTAAGAGTGTTATGTCAGTGTTTGTTTACTCTTACTTGAACTTAGGCACAGATAATATAATACTAGCATACAGATGCCTCATCCCATACAAAGAAACCGTGCTGACGTAACTAGCGTTTTGTCATCAGATTATACCGATTATTTTTTGTAAATCGATCGCATTCGGTTCCGTTCCACGGCCATCCATCGGCGGCGGCGTTCCATCTAATAATCAATCGATATCTATATATATAAAAATCAATTGCTGTTCGTTAGTCTCGCTAAAACTCAAAAACGGCTGGACCGATTTGAATAATTCTTTTTTTGTTATGTTCGACAGAATACGGGGAAGGTTTAAAAACAAAAAATAATATGGTTGGTTGGATAGGGTAGGTAGGGTAGGCTGGGGGACCAAGGGTGCCATACACGGGGTTGTCTAGTACCCATGTGCTGGTTTGGTCCCCGGGTTGGTCACGGCGTACTGTGTGTTCTGGTGCGCCGGTGATGGGGGTAAACCCCAGAGGAGGGTCCGGAGACGGACAGCCGCGGCGGGTTCGCGGATGTATGCTAACGCGTTCCCGTGTTCCCGCCATAAGCGGCACAGGAGGGCACCGTGTAGTTTTAGTGGGTTAGAGTCCCACATAACTGCGCTATCTCCCTGTTGTAGCGCGGTTAAATGCTCATGCATACTGCATGAGCATTTCTCCACGCTAATAAAAAAAAAATTAGGTAGGTAGGGTAGGGTAGGGTAGGGTAGGTAGGTAGAGTAGTGTAGTGTAGGTAGGTAGGTAGGGTAGGGTAGGGTAGGGTAGGGTAGGGTAGGGTAGGGTAGTGTAGGGTAGTGTAGGGTAGAGTAGTGTAGGGTAGGGTAGTGTAGGGTAGTGTAGGGTAGGGTCGGGTAGGGTAGGGTAGGGTAGGGTAGGTAGGGTAGATAAATGTTTGGTGTTTTTATGGCAAAACAAAGTTTGCCGGGTCAGCTAGTTGATAGATAAATCAAATAATCAGTACAGTACGTCGAGACAGTTTCTTTGTATGGGATGAGACACCACTTAGGTAACATGACTATTAACATTATGGGGGACACTTAACATAAATTAAAACAAAGGGAAAATGCGAATCGGACTCGCGCACCGACGGTTTCGAACAAACAGTTAAAGTTATCAAAATAATTAAGAAACAGTTCATAAACAATGAAAACACCGAAAAATGCTCTAACAATCAATCTGCCTAGCCTTTTTCCCAATTATGTCGGGGTCGGCTTCCAGTCTTACCGGATTGAGCAGAGTACCAGTGTTCTACATGGAGCGACTGCCTATCTGACCTCCACAACCCAGTAACTGGGTAACACGATACTCCTTGGCAAGACTGGTGTCAGTTCTCAGGCTTCTGACTACCTGAAAAATGCTCTAACGAAAATTTTAAATGGATTGAGGGACAAACTTAACTTTTCCGTTGGAAAACTGCTATCCTCATACATTGAAATAGGTCGCGGACAATTTACAAACTGCAAATAAGTTTATAATCATCTTTTTATAGTTACAAAGAACAATGGCGAAATCTTAGCGTATTTAAATTTGAGCGTCTGAAAGTGAGTTATATACGAAAGACATTCTTTTAATTTTCTACGTTTTTTAAAGTATAATTTGGGCTGGTTCAAAACGGATAACGAAATATCATAATAAATAAAAAGTTATTTGACTTTTTAGTTAATTTCTTTAGCTTAGTGTTGCTATTATATATTTTATCTGCTAAGTGACAAGTAGTAACTATATTAAGTAATAATATCATTATTGTATTTATTGCAGTAAATGAGTTAACAATACAGTTAATGTGGTGTGTGTAGATGTGAAGTGTCGATGTTCCTTGCAGGTAGGTTTGAATATTGTAGTTTAATAGAAATAAATAAATTACTTTCAATTAATGATTGGCAAAAAGACTAGTATCCAAGTTTAAAAAAAATATAGGTTGACCATGTTTTGTTGACGACGACCTTTTGATACACGTCAAAGTCGCTTAGTTTAAATAAATATTCTCTTTTCAAAGAGTATATTATACATTTCATGCTGAAATAACTACGTAAGGGCAATTCTAATGCGATATTCCCCTTTTACTTCCACGAAATTGAATAACATTACCTATTAAACACATTATTATAAGTTACCCAGACATAACCTACAAAAGTTTATGACTGAATATCTATTATTCTCGATATTCTCGAACAAAAGTTCTTGCACAAACTAATTCAGAACATCACCCTGAGTTAAACCAGATATTTTTAATTTAAAGACGTAGGAATTTAATCTCAGCTAAAACAATGTATGGGCAGCTGCCATTGTTCTTTACCTTACCGCACCTTTACTTGTACTATAAGGCATTGCTTCTTGCCACGTTTCATGATTCTAGGTTAACGAGAAGGGCAGTGGTGGGTAGTAGTAGTGGTTAACGAGTAGTAGTAGTGAAGTAGGTTTAGCGAGTGTAAAATTTGCCACATAAATGGCCGTATCTTTTGATTGCGTTCATTTAGAGGCATAACTCCAAGGGATTGCAGAACTAAGTTTACAATATCGATTTCAAGAGATATCATACCTCCACGCGTTCCTGAGAAAATGGTCTTGACAGACAGAGAAGACGGATAGGTAACAGCGTGATCCTATAACCGTATAAGGGTTATTTTTTTCAATTTGAGAAACGGAACACAAAAAATGACATGCAGAAACTGCGTAATGATAAAGCTATTCAAGCAATAGGTTTGAGTGTAATCAAACCTCCACGCGTTCCTGAGAAAATGGTCGTGACCGACGGACATAAAGACAGATAGGTAACAAGGTGATCCTATAACCTAAGGGTTATTTTTCAGGGTTCCGTACCCAAAGGGTAAAAACAGAACCCTATTACTGAGACTCCGCGATCCGTCTGTCTGTCTGTCTGTCTGTTACCAGGCTGTATCTAATGAACCGTGATAGCTAGACAGTTGAAATTTTCACAAATGATGTATTTCTGTTGCCGCTATAACAACAAATACTAAAAACTGAATAAAATAAATTAATAAGTGGGGCTCCCATACAACAAACGTGATTTTTGTGCCGTTTTTTTGCGATTGTACGGAACCCTTCGTGCGTGAGTCCGACTCGCACTTGGCCGGTTTTTTCCTTTTGAGAAACGGAACCCTATGAATTTGACGCGAAAACTGTGTAATGATAAAGATATTCAAGCAACAGGTTTGAGTGTAATTTTATTTGCGTTGAGCAACATAATTATGTCGGTGAATTAAATGAACGTAATTAGCAAACAGTGCATTGTAACTGACAGTGACTCTCACACGAGTCATCGGTTTCTTTTTACCCGACTGCCGAAGGAGGGTAATGTGTTTATCAGTCTATGTATGTATGGATGTTTGTTCCTCTATGGCGTTCTAGAGACCAAACGCGTTGGCCGATTTTGATGATTCATACGTCAATCGATGCGTCTTAACCCTGCGAGTGTCATAGGAATAAAATTGGACAATAGAAAAATGCCGAATTTTGGGTGCCATATTGTGGGGGCCCAAATTTTTTTTTCTTCCTAACCCATCGTGTGGGGTATCAAAATAAAGGGTTTTAAGAGGTGATTTCAAAAATATATATAACACTTATATGTTTAAATGTATCTAATTCGAAAAAAAACTAACTAAAAAGTTATAAATAAAAAAACTTAATTCAAAAATCAAAAAACCCGACTGCTTCAAAAGCATACTAAAAAGTCGCTTTTGAAGCAGTCGGGTTTTTTAGATTTTTTAATGAGTGTAATCAAACTATTCATAGTAGATTGCGTAATACAAAACTATAAAACGTGGAAGACAAACGACCGATACATGCCCTTATATAATCGTAGCCATGCCCATAAATAATCGCGGAATGAAATCAGGATGTATGGCTGTAAACTGTTTGTTCATTGCCAATTGTTAGCTGGATGACGTGACGAGAAACCTGCTGACGTCCGATAGCGAGAGTGACGCTATCTGACAATTAGCCGATTTCATTTTTTTGATGCCATCGTAATCATTGGGCGTACGGTTGGCGCAGTGGTTGAGCGATTGACTGCTGCGCTGCGTGTCGCGGGTTCGATTCCCGCCTCGGCACAAATATTTGTATGAAATGCAGATAGTTGTTCCGGCTCTGGGTGTTGTGTATGTGAGTTTATATGTTTGTAAACGCACTCACGATACAGGAAGAAACGCCTAGTGTGTGACAACGTTTTTTTTTTTAAATAAAAAAAATTAGCAAAATATTTTCTAACGATCTGTCCTAGCAGTATTTTTCTACTATCAATAGATTCCGGAAAAAAAAATAAAAACGCCCCAAATTGCTATTTTTACCTATATATTTTTGTAAAATTTAGATAAAAAAAATGCTTTTTCAAAAGTGCGCAATTAAATCTATTTTTTGACTCCGGAAAATCTCAAATATGATTTATCTATCTATATATATTAGAGAGAAAGTATGTATGTATGTTCCTTATAGACTCCGAAACGGCTGGACCGATTTCAAAAATTCTTTCACCGTTGGGAGCTACACTATCGCCGGGTGACATAGGCTACTTTTTTTTTAATGGACCGCGAACTACGCGGTTGTAACTGCGAGGCGTCTGCTAGTAGTTGATAAACAGCATCGATATTTATTAAAAAGCGGTTTTTTTCTCGTCTATGACTCAAAATATGATTTTGTCAGATAGTGGCTCTATAGCTATAGGACGGATGCCTGTATACATGATGTTTTATTTGCTGTTTATCGTTCACACCATGGGTTTATGAATAATTCAATTGTTTTTCATAGATATGGTAGGACATGCCAGGATGAATACTAAGGGTACGTGGAATAGGTATCTCGTGAGACAAGTGTCGTTATTTACATTCTGTTCTATTGTCTTACAGATGGCCTCACGTGCCATTTCATTTTTTATTTATTCAGATCCAAGAACATTCATAAAAGCACAGGGGTTTTCTCTAATACAATATTTTATACCGAAATTATCTATTAAATACTAGGATAGGTTAAAGGTAGAGTTACCGCGACCCTGGCTCAAGCAACTGAAGGAACACGGGTGGGTTTTAGTCAGTAAAAGTCTGACACGCCCTCCCGCCTCACCCAGAGCGGCAGAAGTCATTGGATGATTTGCCATCCGGAATAAAAAACCCGCCAAGTGCGAGTCGGACTCGCGCACGAAGGGTTCCGTACCATTATCGCAAAAAAATCACGTTTGTTGTATGGTACATATTTATTTTATTCTGGTTTTAGTATTTGTTGTTATAGCGGCAACAGAAATACATCATCTGTGAAAATTTCAACTGTCTAGCTATCACGGTTCATGAGATACAGCCTGGTGACAGACGGACCGCGGAGTCTTAGTAATAGGGTCACGTTTTTACTCTTTGGGTACGGAACCCTAAAAAGGATAGGTTAAAGGTATACAGACTATTCGGGTTTAGTTTTAAAGCTCCAGGTAAACTAAATGCCGAAGTTTAATTAAATCAAATCAAATCAAATCTTAATCGAATCAAATCTCTCTGCCTATAACAAGTACTTTACTGAATTATTTTCATAAGAGACAAATGTAATTCAGTGCCACCTATTTTAAAAGAAACTTAATATCGTTTTTACACTCAAAGCAAATAATGCAGTTGGGGAACTCCGTCAACATCAAATATACATCGTACTCATAAGCCTATCTTTGCAATTTCAGCTCCAAAGTTACGTGACCCTGGTCAGATGGGCAGACAACCATTGGGAGGTGACATACACGAAGACTGACACCAAGGAGAAAGTGACAGAGATGTGTGACTTCATGGTTATTGCTAGTGGGGAGTTCAGCAGCCCTGCGATACCTGACATCGACCAGCTGAAGACATTCCAAGGTAAGGATGGTTCTGCTATAAGACTAGATAAAATACAATCAAGAAGATGTAGCTCTTTTACGTGGTGATGAAAACTTTAAACCACGTTGATGATGAAGGTCCAAAGGTCACGAGGATGGGTCTTACGGAAGAGGACGCACAATACCGAAAAGGATGGCGTCGGATGATTGGGAAAACCAACCTCGCGTAATGAAAAAAGGCGAGGTCAAAGAAGGAGGTCTTTTCAAATCTATAAAAAACTAGAACTTTGAGCTGGATTTCTAGAGCAAGGTCACAAATAAAATAATATAGTATTTTTTAAAAGTAGTTATATTCGTTTTTAGGGTGCCGTACCCAAAGGGTCTAAACGGAGCCCTATTGCCCTCACTCAAGTTTTCAAAGTAGTTGATCCAAAGCCATACAAATTGTCAAAAAAAGATGATTTTGAAGCTGTGGCTTGTTTTAAGGGGATTCCATACGGCGAAAGGGGGGGACCGAAAAAACAATTTTGCCCAACCCCATCAAGTACTGTAAAAACAGTACTTATTTACTCAAAGATATATAAAAAAGGTATCTTTGAGTAGATAAGTACTGTTTTTTTTTGTTTAAAAAAATATTGGAAGACAAAGGAATGGGATGCCACCAAAGTCAGCCTTTGTTTTACAAAATTTTGTTCCGAAGAAGTTTTTAACTTCCCATTGACTACTTACTATTACGTATATTTTACTAACAAATACCAATACACAATTTGGCATTCCCTCATTTTTCAATTTGATTTTGAGGTTTGGTACAGAACCTTATATATGCGAAGTCCGACATGCACTTGGTCGGTATTTAAATCAATTTCTACAATCTATTTAAAGATTTATCGTTGGTTTTCATCCGTTCTTACATTGATAAATATTATTCCTAAATGGGCAATACATCTTGTGTGTCATCGCATTCTTTCGCCTTACGGGATTGGCAGGATTCCAGGTACTCAAACTGCAAATAACAGACACTGCAAATACGGCTTTGATTGTTCCGCTATAGCAATACTATTTATATTGCATCAAACTGGTATTGTCATCTTATTTATTCAATGTCAAGATGCTCTATATTTGAAATTGAAAATAATCATATTGATTTTTAATAATACATTTAAAGAGTGTTGACCTCAAACTAGGTAAACATGTATCTTTGGAACCAGGTAAATAAATCAATTTTGATAGTTTACTTTTAACGTTATGTTTGCAGCTGCAGTCTAAATGGCGTTAAATTAATAAATGTCTTAAAATAAAATAATTAGATATTCAGTGTTGGTTTATATTTTAAACGAATTTTATTTGAGGCACCTTGAGAAGTTCAGAAAAATAAGAACTTTTGGACCACACCAATAAGATTTTATTAAAATAAAATAGAAACAGGTTAAATATGACTGCTTTTGCTTACCTACCATTCAAAGTTTCTGAACTTGCTGATACGGAGGCAATTTTCTTGTTAATATAATAAAAGGGAATATGAAAATAGCTCTTAAATATTTACGAAGAATTTTCTACCTCTTATAAACTTTCCTTAAATCTATCCCAGATCCAATAGATCGTGATCGAGTAAGTTAGTAATTAAAAACCTTCCTCCTTCAAAGAACGGACTGGCCTCCAATTCTTCCGTTTTTTATGATCCTGAACATAATAACCTCTCACAAACTAATAAGTTGGATCGTAATTATAGTTTCTTTTGTGTCCGTGTATCATTTTCCTGTACTTTGCAAGCTTGTTTTGTTGTCAGTCACGTTTTGTGGCAACTTCAAGGACTTTTCATTGTGCTTACCTTATTATATAAAGTTTTAAGTCCCATAACTTTGGAGTTAACACAAAAATGAACTGGCTATTTATCTGCCCACGTCTCAAAATGTTATAGTCCATAAATGAACTGGTTCTTTTGTACAGACCTTATTGACAACTAATTGTCTTTAAATTCCATCAATATTTTTTTTTAATTAAAGAGGTTTTAATGTAGATTTTTATTTTATAATAAGCCGTCAGTTGAGTGCCCTATGGGGGAACCCTTTAAATGAATTTCATCCTTTATTTCATTCTTTATTTCATCCTTTATTTCATTCTTTATTTCATCCTTTATTTCATCCTTTATTTCATCCTTTATTTCATCCTTTATTTCATCCTTTATTTCATCCTTTATTTCATCCTGTATTTCATTCTTTATATCATCCTCTTCCGATAAACCTTCCATAATGCTTAGATACTTAGTTTAGGCTGTGTGTTGTCATCATGAATGAATTTAATAATTTTATTAATAAGGGTGATTAAATTACTTTCAGGAAAAGTCATCCACAGCCACGACTACAAAGATGCAGAAGCTTTCCGGAATCGGCGAGTGCTTCTAGTCGGTGCCGGCGCATCCGGTCTGGATCTCGCCATGCAGCTCGCCAACGTCACCGCGAAGTTGTTCCACAGCCATCATCTTAACTACAACCAGCCGGAGTTCTCCAAGAACTATGTGAAGAAACCTGACATCGATTCTTTTACTACGACCGGCGCCTTCTTTGTTGATGGGTCCACTGAGGAGTTTGATGATGTTATCTTTTGTACAGGTAATTCTTCCTATATGTGACAAGGATGAAATTTTCGAAGGATTATATTTTGTCTTCATCTGACTCTAGCATATAACTATTCACAATCATTCGATTCAATTTCGGCCAGGTTGGTTTAGGGTGGATGCAACAAAATATTTTTTTTAGGGTACAAAATGATAGTTATCCAAAAATAAAAGGCCCGTTTTGACAGCTATAAAAATACTTAATAATAATTAAACTTGATGCTTGCGAATGATACTCGTTAATAAAGTGTATGCGTAACATATAAGTAATACATTAGGATTATGAATTTGATTTTTCAATTTCTTACGTAGAAGGTTATCGCGGCATGTAAAATGAGAAACGTCAACGGACTTCTTAGATTGTGACGACTTTAATGAAATTATTATTAATGAATATTTCTTAACATTCTCCCTAAACGACTTCCAATACCAATGACCATTTATATCGGGATAAAAGGGTCATGAATAGCCATGCAGTTGAATGAATCCTTAACAAGATTTGTAATGTAATGAGAATTTGACGGAATCTTTTGAAGATGGTTTATTATGTTTGAATCTTCTTCATAGGCCACTTAAACCTTAAAGTGCCTCCATGTACTATCAAGACATTCACTAAAATATATTCATAGTAATTTAATTCAAGTTTGTTTATCTTAATTTCAGGTTACAACTACGCTCATCCGTTCCTTGATAGCAGTTCGGGAGTGACAGCCTCGCAAAAGTTCGTACTCCCCCTGTACCAGCAGACCGTGAACATCAAACATCCCAGTATGATGTTTGTGGGAGTCTCCAAGAAAGTTATCAACAGGGTTATGGACGCTCAGGTCAGTTTTCGAGATGGGTAGGTAGTATATTATTAACCCCCACCAGAAAAAGAGGGGTGTTATAAGTTTCACGTGTGTTGCTGTGTATCTGTGTGTCTGTCTGTAGCATCATAGCGCCTAAACGAATGAACCGATTTTGATTTAGTTTTTTTTGTTTGAAAGGTGATTTTGTCGAGAGTGTTCTTAGCTATGTTTGAATAAAATCGGTTCAGCCGTTCAAAAGTTATGGGCGTTTTATTGTTTGAATCGTGTTTTCGCAAGATAAATTTGTCGGGGGATTTTTAAATTTTGACATTTTACTTGTGTAATTATTGTTGTATTAACTAATATAATATAAGTACTACTAATACTATTGTTAAGATTTTAGCAAAAGCATGTATGTGTCATGGACCAAGTGATTAATCAAGGCACTCTGTATAATGCCCGGGTATTATAAATCTAGTCAAGTCAAATCGGGCAATATAATGAATACTGATTTAAACTTCTATATTTATCACATTGTCTGGTCATTATGAATATTGCTACGTAACGGTTGGGGGATTTGATAATTATGGTCAGTTAATTAGTCCAAGGGAGAGCGTAGCGAGCTCGGGTGCTTAGAGCACCCCGACACGGATAGGTTAGGTTCGACGGAGATGACTCTCTTTCATGTTAGGTTACTTTAGACCCTGTAGGCAGTAATAGGAGCTCCGCGCTCAGCGTGGTACTTTCGATTTTTTTTGCTTAAATAGTAATCGTATATTAAATTCTATATTATTATTCTTTAAAATCAATTTTAACATTAAAATAATAAAAATATCTTTTTGATACCCTGCCCGATAAGTGATGGGCATTATTCAGAAAGCCCGGTCAATTTATTTATTTTAATCGTTTTTTAGGGTTCCGTACCCAAAGGGTAAAAACAGGACCCTATTACTAAGACTCCGCGGTCCGTCTGTCTGTCTGTCACCAGGCTGTATCTCATGAACCACAGATTTCACAGATGATGTATTTCTGTTGCCGCTATAACAACAAATACTAAAAACAGAATAAAATAAATATTTAAGTGGGGCCCCCATACAACAAACGTGTTTTTTTTGCCGTTTTTTCGCGATAATGGTAAGGAACCCTTCGTGTATCATATTTTCTACTCATATTGGACATTTTGCAAATTGCCCGGGCATTATGAATCATGCTGTATTAAACACTGGGTCCATAACATATATATGTACGTAGTTTTGTAAAAGTAAACACTTTTTCTTTCTTTTCTTTTATTCCATCGTGGGTAGAATCTGGTTATGGGAAGCACAGAAGCATGGGGATTGGCACAATAACAGTATGTCCACTAGTGGGCGAAGTGCCAAACTATCTGACTTATCACCAGCTATGTTAACAGGATGAAATGATGACCAAAAAGAAAAGTAGATCCAGAAATAATTAATTTTAGCTATATATCTGTCGTCTGTCTCTCAAGGTAAAATGTAATGAAAATGTAAAAAAAAATGACTGAAAAATATTTCAAGATCTTTTTTAATCGAACAGGGCCAGTATGCTGCAGCTCTAGCATCAGGCAAGTTCGAGCTGCCCTCCAAGGAGGATATGCTGAGGAATTGGCTGGAGCACGTGTACGCCCAGCAGAACTTGGGCATGAGGATCGTGGACGTCAATGTTATCACCGACATGGTAATTAACTACACTCATTTTGAATGTGGCTGAATATACTAAGTAAAAAGTGCCTTAGACATTTCGACCTTTAAGAGGAAATGCGGTAGCAGACATCCGACTGTATAACCTAAGTAAAAAGTTATATTCGAGGTTTGTCTCTCTCCTATTTCCTCCTTCAATATTGGACCAATTTTAAAGATATGCCAAAACCTGAAAAAGTAAGATAAATAATGTGCCCCCATGTTTTCCTTTTTGATGATACATTATCTTTAGAAGCACTATAACCCTCAACAGATGCCTATACTTCATAAAAGATAGGTAGATATCTGCGACATAATAATATGTCAAACTGACGTATACGTTAATGTTACGTTATTGTTAGCCTGTCAAGCGCTATTGTTACTGTATTGATACTGACAGCTGTCGCAGAGATCAAGCTAAGGAGTATAATGAAAAAATAAATAAAAAAAACGGAAGCACAACATATATCCTTTCAATTTATGGAATATCTTTTAAAGGAGAACGGCAGGTTTGTATGGGCATTTCGTACCGCTAATCAATTTTCTTGTTTTGGGATATTTTTTGTCTTATTTGGTACTTTATATGATAGATAATCCATGTTTAAATTCTTTGATTTTTAGAACTTGGGACGTAAAAGTTATAACCAGTTTTAAGTTTTAAGGTTATGTACTAGTGTACCAATGTTACTTAAAGGTAAATGTTACATAATGTGTAAAGTAAATGTTCTAAATAGTTTTTTGCTATCTTTATAGTGTTTTACTTACCATTAAGTAGGTAGATTGAGATGAGGATTGTACCTACTTAGGGCATTATAAGATACCTATGTCCAACAGCGGATGGCAACATTTTGATAATGATGAGTTTGATTATATTTAGTGTTATTTGTATTTCTAAATAATTGATTATCATTTCAATATTTGTGTTATTTTAAACAAGGCAACTTCTAAAACATAACTGCGTTTAATGTACGATCTTATTACGTTTATTTATTAAAATCTTTTTACTGATATTATTAATAAAGCCGAAGTTCTAAAAAGAGTTAAGTTACATAAAAATAAATGGCTTAGTTGCCTTAATAAGTGGTACAAATTCTATAACCGAACAACAAAAAAAGTATGCGGTACGAAATCTGCCGTTCACCTTTGTCCAATACTGGAGGAGGAAAAAGGCGAGAGCCAAACCTCGAACTATGATGAAATTCAATCGGTGCTCTCTACCTGCATTTCCTCTTAGGGCTAGAGCACTTTGCCAGTCGTGCAGGAAGAGAATTCAGCTATCCCATCTTGGATAGCATTTGTTCCAAGAATCAATGATGATCAGAGGATATTTTTGTAGATTCCTTCAATGGTTTTAAGTGCAAGGGTGTTTTCTTTTTAATTTTAGATAGGCTCACGCTTGACCTTTATCTTACCTGATGGTAAACGAGGATGCGGTCGACGGTGAAGCACACTCGCCTAAATGTAAACTATTCACGCAGGGAATTCCATTCCTTAGCTGTACGCTTTTTGAACGTAGTTACAAAACTTTTAGTGCCTATGGGTGGGATGTCTACCATGTACCGATGGCGCATCGCCGAACGTCTGGTAGTCCGAAGATGAAACGAGCTGGGTAAAATTAGATTATGCGATTCCATCGCACTCTCCCCGAAATGCAACCGATAAAAACAGAGAAGCTGACAACTCTGCGATGATGTGATGATGTTCAGGGATCTGGCTGGAACTGCCTCATTGCCGATGAGCCTCTTGGCCCATTTTTCGATTGACTCTAGTGCATCAACCTGGTATTTGACAGATCCGTCCCAGAGATGAGAACAGCATCGACCAATCACATAGACGGAAATCCACATTGCGTCTTTTATATCATATGTGATTGGTCGATTTTTCATGCTCTTTGCCTTGCTGAATTTATTACGCAATAAGGCTGCAGTACTCCATGCAATGTATGGGTTATCCAATGTATGGGTGTTGCTGAGAAACTAGACTCTGAAATATCCAGAGAAGGTTTTAAAAGTTGTGCAAGAGGATTTCCTTTACCCAATCTGTTTTACTCGGATGCAGATGCGGGATTTTTTCTTTCAAGAAGTTGAACGCTAGAAGTGTCTTGCGTTGACCAATTTATCTTCATTTCATTTATGCTAATGCCCTAATTATTATTTTTCAGGATGACTATTTTGGTAACGTAACTGCAGAAGCGGACGTCAATCCTTCGCCTCCAGTGTTGACCAAAATCGCTCGTTTTAACGGAAGGAACCGTTTAGAAGACTTGCTGAACTACCGAGATTATGACTACAAAATTATTGACAAAGACACCTACGAGAGAAAATATTCTCCGAGGAAAGAACAGCCTTGTCCTATCGAAATATAAAATGTGTGAAGCATTTTAGAAGAATTACCTATATTGATATTCATATTGGATAAAATTAGAGAATAATGAGAAACTTAGTCTTCTGAGGAAGATTTATGGAATGAATCGATCTTATTGTAAGATCAAATTCGAAATAATGAGATTATTAAAACGTAAATTGGTACCTGTGAGTGGACAGATGGTACCTGTAAGTGGACAGATGAAAGATTAAAATTGATCTTGCCTGTATTGATATTAGGTAGAGATGTAATTTAAATAAACCGAGTTATTAATGTAATATTTTTTATTTGTATTCGTTTACTTGACTGTTTGTTACCAATATTAACACTTATGTAAGAATTATTATTAATTAATAAGTACAAATAAACTATACTCTGATTTTTTATTTGCTGGACCAAACTGACAGCAGCGATTGACCTTATTTTTTTTTATTGTTGCTAGCATGGATCATAGTGTTGTAACTCATTCATATATGATTTATCGAATCGTTGTGACATTACCCCTCAATTTAATTTTACTCATTGGTGTAAATATAACAATATTAATAAACTTGTTCTTGTAATAAATAAGAAATGGACAATAAAATACATGTGATCGTTAAAAGACGAAGAAGAAGAAGACGGAAGACGATGCGTTGGAAGGCCTCGTACCAGGTGGACCGATGACCTGGTGAAGGTTGCTGGGATCCGCTGGATGCGGGACGCACGGGACCGGTCAATGTGGCGACACTTGGGGAAGGCCTATGTCCAGCAGAGGACGTCTTTCGGCTGATATGATGATGATGATGATCATTAAAATGTAGTCCGACATAAATGAGTTGAAATTTAAAAAGGGCGCTAGTTTCTTAGCAAATGTATATTTTTGCTATATTGTATTTCCATTTTCGATAAACTTCGATTTTCGACCGACTTTCGATCACGCAATCCATACAACACTATTTTTATGTTACGATAAAGTGGCAACCCACCAAATGTTATTTTAGTCCAGCAAATAAAAAATCTGAGTTTACATATTCCAGTTTTGTTCGTTTTGTACATTGTTTGTTTGTAAATGAAGTGCATTTTACTAATAATATAATTATTAAATAATTTTATATTAAATTATCTATAGTGAACAAAATCCTTAACAACTATAAGGTACTTTTTGATGTTATTATTTTTAAATAATAAACAGTATGAAATACCATGTTTATCTTTGAATCATTCATCACACATTTCAACAAATTAAGACGGTACCCTGACCAAAAAATCGGCATGAGATATGAGCGTTCCTATTGGTCTAGCGGCACTGGTGGCGCATGAATTACAGTAGTGAATACGCCCAGATTTTAGAATAAAATCTTTATAAAATCGAATTTTGGTCTTTTGAAAAAAATAATTCTACAAAAATGTTCGTTATTAAATTTGTCTATCCATTAGTGTTAGTACAAAAAATAATCAATGAACACTTTACGAGGAGATGCATAATATCAATAATTCTTTCTCATTTTCATGTTTTTTTGGAAGTAGATTAGTGAAATTTATACAACATTTAAAAAAAAACTAAATCTACCATTTTAGAATCAATATTATGTAGAAATTTAATGTATTTTTATTAATTGATATTTCTTTTTAAATAACGAGTAGATAGCTCCTAAAAACAGCACAAAAAACGGCTTGCGCGGCGTTTTGCTCGGGGTACCGCCTTAATATCTAAATGATACGCGGCAGTACAATATCATTTAAGTAAAAGTTTGACTATACTTTGGTCTCTTCTAAAAGGTTGATATATACAGTACAGTATTACTTCAATGATATGTACCATATTGCCCCGGTTCCGACTGTTATTTCTCTTAAGGAACGTCCTCACTGGGAGCATTCTCTCGTGAGCATTTGTAAACAAGCAATCGTAGGCGAGCAACAAATACTTCCCAGCGAGCCTAGCATTCACTTTCGAGCAACTATGAACGTTCCAGTCGAACATTCCCTTGCGGCATTCGAATACGATCTCGTTAAATGTCATTAATTTCAAAATGTTGGATAGAGTGGTTCTGGCTGCAGCATATTTGTTTTTTTTAATGACCTCGAAGGTCACAAACGTAAGATCAAGAAACTGTTGCTTGCTTTACAAGTGGCCAGTAATATTCATACATACATACTCATTCATTTCATCATTTGAGTACTCGTTTTCGAGCGTTTTATTTGCGTGAACATTCGAATGCGAGCCGTTTCAGCGAAAATCGATGCAACGTCCACACCGGCCGAAGTTCGCTCTTGCGTGTAAGCTTTGTAACGCTCGGCGTAACGGCCACACCACTCGAATATTCGTCGTCGAATCGTCGAATGCTCATTACAAGTGAATGCTCTCAGTGAGGACGCTCTTTTATATTCTATTATACCCCCCTAGCTAAGTTACAAACGTTTCGTATCGAATCTCTTTCTACAATCATTAACGCCTTCTATTTGTATGGTCTGACCACGTGACTTAACGTTCAGATGTGTCATTCCCATGCATTGATTCGTTTTCTACGTTATCGGTTGTAGATTGTCAACTTGGCTACGGGTGCAGTATGGCACTAGTTCTAATAAAATTATGTGATTTGCTATGTAGCGATAAATTAGATTATATTAGTATAAATAGTGACCATGAATAAATTCAGACAGATCCCTCTACGAACCACATGTGATAGGTAGCTTTGTATGTTTGGTTGTATTAGACATATAGAGAGATGAATCTGAACAGTATGATCTCAGTATAAATATGGAAAAAAGTACGGAAACTACCTACAAACGCTCGAAACGGCAAACTCACACAAACATATACATCGACGAGACCTCTAAGCGGCTCGCACTACCGACAGCATCACGACAACCGCTTAGGGGTCTCGTCGATGCGCATGTTTGTGCGAGTGTTCCGTTTCAAGTGTTTGTAGGTAGTTTCCATACTGTTTGTCCATATTTATACTGTGGTATGAAACTGCGCCAGTTCGTTCTGATCAGAAAGTCACAGAAATTAATTGCTTAGCGTTGAATATATCCAACTGTCACATGGAAAAAAATCTCTAACTTAACGTACAAGAAACAATCTCTAATTAGTTAAAAACAATTTTTTCAGTGAATGATCTTCGAGCGATTTGTGGGTGCTTAGATCTTTTCGTGCATTACAAACGGTACTCACTGAGGTCAGATAAAACAAAAAGAAAGGGCTGACCATGTATTAAAAAAAATCGGATGAATTGAGAACGTCCTTTTTTGAAGTCGGTTAAAAATAGCCTCAAAGTATTATAGAGTCAAGCCTCTACTGACAGCCGGATCCTCTATCTTCCTCGTAAAGGTATGGTCATCAATGACGGTGTACTCGTAGTTCCTGTACGTGTACAAGTTCTCGAGTTTGGCCGCTGTGTCCAAGGTGCGGATCTTGAACATCACTGGGGGAACGCGCTCGATACCTGACTCTTCCGTGAGTTCGGCGTAGTATTGATCCTGAAATTGTAGGATATCGGTTTAGTATTAAAATTCTGAAGCAAAAGTCTTCGGTTAAAAAAAAGGGTTGTGGAGATCAGCAGCCTAATTGGGCAAGTGAATTCGGCAAGGCGAAGGATTTGACCGCCATCAATCGACCGATAAGTTGCGAGATGAAAGACGTGACTGGTGATGTGACTGGTCGATTGATGGCAGTCAAACCCTATGTCTTGTTGAATTCGCTTACGCAATTAGGCTGCAGGTATGCGTAGACAGTTGCGTTGGAATGCTGCCCACCAGGTGGACCGATGACCTGGTGAAGCTTGCGGGGATACGCTGGATGCGAGACTCACGGAACCGATCAATGTGGTGACGACGCTTGAGGGAGGTCTTTCGGCCGATATGATGATGACTACTAGGAAACATATGATGCGCGACATGATGCACAATATGTTGCTCATCTTATTGAACGACAACGAGAAAATTTTGTTAAGTATCGTTGTCTGCCCGTGTAACGTTGCGCGTTGATGTGCAACGTTGCCGAACACTATTTCGCGTGTTTCGTATCAAATGTTGCCTAGTGGATACGAGGCTTTATACGGGTATTCAGCTAACACCATTTTGGTCATGAGTTGCAAGTATCTTTTCTGTCTTATCATCTGTATCTGCTATCTGCCCAGCTCTTTCCCTACTATGTTCAGTAGGCTTCGATCTAACCAATAACTTTTCTGCTTATTTCTTTAAAACTATTGCCAGGGGCAAACTCGCCACACTATTCCCAACCACTGTAACTCCCTGAACTCTGGGTTCTAACACTGAACATTGCGATTAATTAGCGAGAAATTTGGGCGAAAACAGATCTTCGCTAGGTGCTCTAGTTTTTGAGAAATAAATGTGTCCAAACTGGAGAGATTCTCTCCAGGTCGGCCACCTAGAAACGCTTCTAACTTTTGAACCAGTGACCGACAGATTCTGGAATTTGGTGACTGGTTTCGACTAATTAGCGACAAAATTTGGGAGAAAATAGATCTTCGCTAGGTGCTCTCTAGCTTTTAAGATTCAAATTGGGCCCAGCTGGGGAGATGCGCCCAAGATTGGCACCTATAAACACTTTTATAACTTTTGAACTAGAGACTGACAAATTCTGATATTTAAGCGACAAATTTCGGCTAATTAGCGACAATTTTTTGTGGTATAAAATTCCCCGATGTTGGCCATGCCAGTGTCACTTACATGAATCCAGAATCAACAGTGGCAACCATCACCAGATAAACGCCGAGGGAAGCTAGACCAGTCCAGAAAAAGTTTTCATCTGTCTGGGTTCTGGGAACTGGTATGTCATATCTACTTACGGATAACAGATACGAGTAGCAAAGCAGGTAGCTAAACTTCGAAGATAAATATACACTGTAACCCACCTCCTTCTCAGCAAGAATATGTATGAAGGACATGGGCTGTCCTTTGGAGCGGATGATGTCCATTCTCTTCTGCCACTCCAGCATCATCTCGTCGCGAGGTGGCAGGGTAAATTTACCCGCGATGAGGGCCGTGGCGTAACGTGCCTGAAAAATAACATGTTTTCTTAAATAATCTATATATTTAAACGAGAAAGTATGTATAATCTTTAAAGACTCCGAAACGGCAGGACTGATTTCAAAAAATCATTCACCGTTGGGAAGCTACACTATCCCCGGGTGTCATAGGCTACTTTTTATCCCTGTATTCCCACGAGAACGGGAACTACGCGGGTGAAACCACGAGGCGTCTACTAGTAATAATATTATAAAGAGGAAAGATTTGTATGTTTGTTTTTTTGTATGTAAAGAAAAAACTATAACTGGATCGATATCAAAAATTCTTTCACCTTGGGAAGCAACACTATCCCCGGGTGACATAGGCTACTTTCCACGGGAACGGGAAAAAATAAAAAAACGAGGCGTCCGCTAGTGTCTTTATAAATCTACTTGGTGGCTTCTTTTAGGTAAGCGATGACGTCCGCACGCTCGCTGGCCCTCCTCATCCCCACAAACGCCTTATTAGTGCCAGGGATGTATTTCTTGGTGTTCTCCAAGTACTCAAACAGCGTATCCTCAACCCATGAGATGTCTATGGACTTGTTGGCTTCTGAATATGAGAAACCAGTAGCCTGGCCAGCCTTACGACCCCAGCAGCCGTGTAAGTTCGGGCCTATTTTGTGCTTGCCTCCGGCTTCAACAGTGTGGCACTGGGCACATCTTTGAACAAAGATTTTCTTGCCATATTCGGCGTTGCCGGTTGGGATTCCCATTTCAGATTTTGTGTTTTAGAAACATATACAACTTAGCGCGACGTTCGCTCACCACAATTTGGACCTATTCGTTGACAAATTCGTTCGCATGATAGAACCGTGCGCGTAGACTCACACGACAAGGAATGCTACATTCAGCTACTGGGAAACTATTTTTGAGGAGAGACTCAAGACATCAAGAGACAAAAGTTCATTGGATATCTGTATATAAAAAAGTACTCTGTGATTTACTGTAATATTATCATTGAGGTAATAATGTACTACGTAGTACTTATTATCTCAATGAATATTATAGATTTGGCATTGGCTGTCATAATAAATACCATATATATAATGTTCTCTGTGGTCAACACAGATAGTAATCCACGCTTCGTCATATATTATTATTTTACTCTTTGCTTCGTAGCGATTTTGCCGAGACGGAGGTCGTCTAAAAGTGGCAAAATCGCTATACGAAGCGCAAAGTGTAAAATAAAACGAAGCGTTTCGATTTGGCTTGGATCACACGGTAGTATCTCTAAGTAGTCTGTGCTTGGATCTTAGCTTGGATCGACAGCGTTTGTCAATATTTTGGCGATTGCGACAGTTCAATAAAAACATTGCTTCTAGTTTATGATTTTAAACGACTTACGCAATACTCTTAGATAAAGTACATATAGATGGAGCCATGGCGTGGCCGCACTTGAAACAACAATAACAATAACACGCTTTTACAGCCTAGAACACTTCAACCCACCATCGCAATGACACTTATTATCTATAAATAACCCAATTCCTTGCAATAAACACTTAATCCCGCGAAATCACAAATAAATCAAACACGACCGAGTTAGTTTGTCAAACCTGCCATGATATTAGCGTTTATCAAACAACGAAAGCCGGCCATGGTGGCAAAGACAAAAAATAATCTTTTGTCCTTATTATTTACATGCGGCTACCAATTAGCGATCTCGCTCCACCAATCAAGCTCATTTTAAGGCTAAATCTATTGGTACTTTATCTAAGCTACTATCACAGAGTCCTTTTTTATCTAGCACAGACTACTTAGAGGTACTACGTATTTATCTAGACTACTATCGGCGCGCCGGTTACATACGCTACTACTCGGTACTATTCTTCCCGACTTATTACTTTCCTATATGCTACTACTTATTACAGACTAGGAATTAACTCAGTTCAAAATGTGATTCAAAACATAACTGAATATAACGAAATTGATAATCACTAGCTAAATTAAACTGACTCTCTCACAAATGCCAACAACATATCTATAGTTATGTAAAAAAGTTATTTTTAGATTTTTTGTTTATATTGATCCCATTGAGAGCTATTATAGGACTTTGATTTAACTAAAATAATTACAGGCAGGTGGTGTGTGGTGGAAAAAACATTGGATAATGTTTACCTGAGCATCCAAAGAGACCACGAGACAGGCTCTAACGATGAGCCCCATCATGATCATGGTGGGTTGGTTGATGTTCACCATGTACCGGTATAGAGGAACCACGCTCTTGGGGTTCACGGTCAGTCCGCTTGACTCGTCTAGGAACGGGCAGTAGTACTCGAATCCTGCGAAAGAAGAACATGATAAGTTTCTTTTTGTGCGATACATGGCAAACACCAGAGTTTTGACTGTAGATAAAGGTACTATCAGCATGTTGTTCACCAATTTTATTATCAGTAACAACAGTGCAACACTCCGAGAAGACCTCCTAAGCTTGAACTAAATATTTGTCTTTAGGTGTATCGGCCAACCGAAAAGAAAATTGTCACATAGTTTTCAAACAGTTTAGAGGCCCTGGCTTGTCTCCCTAGAAGAGTCCTTTATTAAAGTACTTGTGGAATAAATCATTATATCAGCCGTAAGACTAACCAAACTTAAAATTAATACAAATACAATGGGCGGCCTTATCGCGTTCAGCGATCTCTTCCAGGCAACCTGGTAAGGACAGTAATTGTTTCGACTTGAAGTGGGGTTGTCATTGGTGTGACATTAACATTGTTAAAATACTATATTATAATAGATACACAGATAAATACATATGCTATGTAATATAAACATAAATACATACATACTAAATATAATGGCAATAAAAAATAATGATGAATGACTCTATTGATAATCACAATCACAAATCAACACGCTAAGACGAAGACAGTGACAGGTAATGTTCCTTTATGAGTCTTTTGAACACAGGCAATGATTTAGCACGTTTGATTGGATCTGGCAATGCATTCCACATACGACTAGCCTGCATAGTAAAGGATTTATCCAAAAAAGTCGTGCAATGTGTTGGCATTTGAAGTCGTAAGTTGTCTGATGACCTAAGAAATTTTGTGTGGGAATCGCGGAGAAACTGAAAACGTTTCTTAAGGTAAAAAGGTGTGGAAGGAGTAAAGAGAACATGATATAAAATAGCAAGAATATGAGCATAGCACATGAAGTTTTAATAAATAATAAAATCGTCATGCCAAGCGTGGCGATGGCGATTATGGTAAAACCCCCGTGTACAATAACGCTTCAATACTATTTTTGCTGTTGCATTTACCTGTGCAATAAATAACATCATCAATTTCTTCATAGGACCCATCCTTGAATATGACTCCAGTCTCATTGAACTCTTGGACATCGGGTCTCTTGTGGTACTGAGGAGGGTATGGCGTGGTGAAGTTGATCCTGGAGTGGTGGCTGTGCAGGAAATACCTGGCTACATCAGCCACGTCCAGACCGATGTCCATGCCGGAGGGACCGGCACCTACTACCAGTACACGACGGTTTCTGAACGGTTCTGGGTCTCTGTAGTCGTGACTGTGGATTATTGTACCTGCAAGAAGAGGAACTTATTATTATTTGTAACTGGAAAGATTAAACAATCTTTTCCCCTTTGGGTGATGGAGGGATCATACCCAACTTGTCTAAAATGGACCATTATGATAGAAAACAGATCAAAATGAAACAAATGAAAATGGGTATGCCTTGAAAAACTGTTTTTTACTGCAAAGAGAGAGGTCTTCACAAAAATGATATTGAAAACATAATAACTCCTTATTAGCTCCAGGGCGTCTACTCCCTATCTTCGTCGACGAAGTTACGGGCCGTCCGAAAGTATTCCGAAACTTCGGAGTGCACCCTACCCCCTAACGATTTCGGGTTATTGAGCTTCGAACGGGATCATGGACAATTTTCGTGAACGAACGACGGATGACGTTAGAGTTGTACTATTTTATCGGTCGATTACCGGTTTTCCTAGTTTGTGGTTTCAAACTTACTAAACAAAATATAATATTATTTTTACGTTAGAAAATGACCATATTTTTAACAATATAATTTTTTCATGTCTATCAATATAGAAATGAATTACTTTTGTCATTTTAGTCCGGAAAGTGGCATTATCCTGTTGATACCATTGCCTTTTTTCTGTTTGACGGCAACTTTCAAATGAAACGTCAAGCAATTCCTAATAAATATCCGGGCAGATTTTAATTTTCATTAATAATTAATTAAAATGACCCCGACCGCTGCAGCAAATTACGCGCAAATTGAGGCCCTTGTCGACTTCATGAGTTCGCTCAAAGCGGCTGTAAGAAAACCTGTGCAAGCACCTTAATTTCAATGGGAATTTGCACAAAGTTCGTGGACCAACGGCAAAGGGTGAGTTTACTACATTACTCGTCAATATTAATATGATTTTGAGGTCTTGTCAGTAAAGTGCAAACAATGATAATCAGTCATCTTGCAAATACATGTAGCCCAGTCAGTAGGCGTTACAATCACGAATACATCTGTGCAAATCACGACTACGCCAGCTTTGGCAAAGGCCTTTTTAATTATTTACTGACTGGGCTATTATCTGTAACAGTACTTAAGAGTATTGTGTATTTATATATTATATCCTTTAAGCAATTAAAATTAACCAAATATCAAAATTTTAGGTGTGGGCTGTTAAAAACATTTGGCCAAGAAAGCTGCTGGAGCTGCCAGACGGTCAGCATGATGTGCTACAGGTTCATTGGGAGGACCAACCCGCTTTCAAATGGAGTTAAAGATCCTATTGATTATTGGATGGAGTTTTGGAAAGCCACAAATCTAGTCAAGAGTCACAACCAGCTTTTCCAATGGTAATACTAATAATTATTAATATGATAGTAGACTATTTTTTTACTAAATACTAATAAATTACAGATAAACAATCATATATTTTTTGTTGTATCCGTCAATGATATTCAGTTTTTGTTGTACAGGGTCCACCAGTAAGAGAGCCAGCTGCCATCTCACCCACCCATGCTGCAACACTTGCCGAAGGTGGAAGTGCTTATAAGCAAAACTAGGAGAAATGAGATGCTCGAAGAAGTAAAGCTGATTATTCTGGAAAAACAAAGTTACCAGCAATATTTTAAGAGTGATAAATAAAAGGAAATCTTTGTTTTGATTGTTATACTGTGTTGTTAATTTTATTCAGATTATTAGGTATTTGAGACTGAAGTAGACAAGTAAGAGAAATTAAGGTCCTAGCAATAATTTAAAACTGATAAGTAAAAGGAAAGCCACGTGGATACTCCTACATGTTTATTATAATATCAGGGCAGCGTTATTTCCTTTTTTAGTATCACTGCACATTCTGAGATAGGAGCCTTTTTGGTCTCACATGGGGTTTTATTTTTATTATTGTTTAATTCTCATGTCTCCTGTGCGGGTCACAAATAAATATTTTCTTTTCTTTTAACATTTTGGCGATTTTCATACTTAAGTAGGGTAAGTCCCACAAAGGTTCTTTTCCTATCAACACTTAATTTCGGTAACTAATCAAGTGTGCAAACTACCAAATTCAAAACTACTTTGTTTATGAAATGAAACGTCTTTTTAACCGACTTACCAAAAAGGAGGAGGTTCTATGTTCCGACTGTATGTTTGTTTTTTTTTTTTTTGTGTCTGCTCACCAATATCTCCGTCAATAGTGAACCGATTTAAAAAAATCTTATTTTGTTTGAAAGGGTATGTTTAGAAATTGGTCCCATTTTAATTTGGTGAAGGTCTGATGAAGAACTTCGGCGATATACAACAGAACTCTTCAATAAATAACGGCAAAACTCTCGGGATTGTCCGTTTACTTTTTATACCATTTCATAACATAACATCACGCCAGTACGCTCTAAAGGAGTACGCAGATCTCTTATTTCACCGGTTATGTTCAAGTTTCATGTTATTCGGGTAATCTATTCTTGCGTTATAGGGACCTTACTAAACAACTTGCCTATTAGATAGGTAAAACTAAAAAGGGAAAAATAAACAACTTTTTTGCGAAAAAAAACAACCAACTTCCAAATGAAAAACTACAAAAGTGAAAAATAACATAATTTTTGGAAGTCGGTGTCCATCATATCGCAAAAAAATTGTACCTACGAAAGACACCAACTTCCAAAAATTATGTTATTTTTCACTTTTGTAGTTTTTCATTTGGAAGTTGGTAGTATTTTTTTGCATAAAAGTTTTTTATTTGCCTCTTGTAGTTGTATTTTTGTAGTTATTGTATAAGTCATAGTGTTGTTAATTGTTAAATTTATTAAGATTTGAATGGTGAAATAAAAAAATTTTTAATAAAAACAATGCTTTTATTGCGACGAGTCAATAATACATAGGTACATACATAAACTCACGCCCTTTTCCCATGGGGATAGGCAGAAACTACAGAATGCCACCTGCTACAATCCTTTCATACTTTTTTTGCTCACTCACATTCATACATCTAGTCATACACAAACCCAATGCATGTTTATTTGTTTTATTCATGAAGTTGTCTTGTGAGAATGCATATGTATCTATTTCTTTCTAGCAATTGCACTAATCTGTCTCTCGCTCTTTGCTCTTGCTGAAGAGCTTGATGGGCAGATAATATATTTGTAGACACTTCTCCCCATCTACTGCGCTTAAATTGAAGATCTTCTCGCTGAGGGAAGGTGCTTCTAAGTCTGCCTGATTAAGCATATTGGTTACACAGCAGGCAACGACAATTATACCTGAAAATATAATTAAAATATGCTCTTAAATGTGCTTAGTACATTATTACGTCAATGTCTTAAATAGATGAAAAAAATACTTTTCACCCGTTCAATGCGTTATTAGAAAAACATGGCTATACCCAGTATAAATTGTGACAAATACCAACTGCCCGGTTGTAAATGCAGCTCTCTTGCTACTAAGGGGCATCTTAATCGGCCTTTTAAAATGCCAAACATATGCTGTATAGTGGACCGAGCATGTTTTTGTATGTTATTGTCTATTGGGGTCATCATGAATACCCAGTGGGTACCCAAAATTTCTTGTAACACCTGGCAGGCCATATTTTTCATATTTTTTTTTATGATACAACTTTATTTAAGTGCACTCTTTAACTAAGTATAAACACTCTTCAAAGCATAGGTAGTCATTGTTCAAATGGCAGGCTATATTTTATTAAATACCTATGGATAATTGTTTTAGAAAAATGGTACAAGCTTTTAATTTATTTATAAGGTTCCTCTCAGCCAAATTCAGTGGCAACCTTATATACTTTTTTATTAATGAGGGGCTGTTCAGTGAATTTGCGACATGCCGCAGACACCGTGACACTGTCTGTTGTGCGATTAGAACGTCACTGCTAAGGCCCACTGCACCTTGGTCACTCCTCCGGGCACAAAAATTAAGAGCAGCGGGAATCTGAAATAAAAGAATAACAACAGTAAAATGGGTGGGACTGATTGGTAATACAGCTCAATAAATTGCAGAATCTTTAATATCCTTACCTTCATTGTTGGATCAACACCACTTCGTCGTAAGTGGTGAGGCAAAAGGGTCCTCACACAAGTCCTCAAATAATTCCCGAGTGAACCTATAGTTCCCTATGAACTCAACGTCGGGCATACTTGCCAACTGGAAGTTTTGGCGCAAATGTCGTCGACGTTGCCTCCGCTCTTCCTGTAGATCTTCTGCGAGCATTAAAAAAGCAGCCATAGTTGGGAATTATAAGTTTCGTCTGGTTGACGATAACTATTTTGTTGTCGTAATATCTGACATAACGATCCGTTAAAACAAGTGTCAAATTCAATTTTTCGAACGGATAAAAACGCATAGGGAGTAGGTTCAACTGTCAAATTGTGTTGCCATTCATTCTTCGTTCGGGCCCCGAACGAATCATCCGTCCGTAGGTGATAGGGAGTAGGAAATGCCCGTAACTAAGGTCGAAACTACGGACTTCGTGCTTAGGGAGTAGACGCCCAGAGCCTTGAACATCGTCGTCGAGTTGTCAGCCTGTGGGTTTTTTATTGGTTGCATTTCGGGGAGTGTGCGATGGAATTGCATGATCTAATTCCGCTTAACACGTTTCATCATCGGACTACCAGACGTACGGCGATGCGCCATCTGTACTTGCTGGACAACCCGTACGCACAAAACGTTTTAGAAATATTTTCATTATGCGTACAGCTAAGGAGTGAAATTCCCCGCTGGAGTCTGTGTTTCCCGATAGCAACAACCTCTGGGTCGTTAAGTCAAGACTGAATAGGTTACTCCTAGGCAAGCGTGCTTCACCGTCGACCACATCATCACTCCAGTGAGATAGTGGTCAAGCTCGCGCCAAACAATAATAAAAAAAAAAAGAAATACCTTATTACCATTAAGAACACAGTTACTGAAACCATCTAAATTACCTTTAAACCGGTCTGCACCAGGAAAATTAGGCATGTTAGGTTTGCTGAAGTGTCCGTTCCCCACGATGACGTAATCATAGTCCTCTTCATACGTCTCTTTCGTTATCACATGCTCATATTTGATCTTCCACACGTCGCCTACCCTTCTCACTTGGACTATGTTATGTAAAAACTGTGGAGAGGAATATTATGATTAGCCACACACATGAATTCGTACTGCCTCTTCTCCATCGTTCTCCGCGACACACTTCCAGCCGCTATGATGGCTCTTTCTCTGCTACAACAGTGTGTCTCTGGAACTCTCTCTCGCACTCCCTACTCGAAAGCCCTTCTTTGGGTGTCTTCAAGAGGAAGATTAAAGATCATTTCCTTGGGCAATCATATAATATTAGTATGTATATATGTGTATTTATTTAAGTAAGTATATTTAATTCAATTAATTTTAAGTTATTTTAAAATTGTACACTGGATCCTGCCCTCTATATTGTCATCTTTCTCTATTACCCTAGGGTTTGCTGTAAGAGAACTCAACACTTGAGTTAAGCTCGTCATTGTACATGCACTTTATTTCACACTGGTGCGACATAAAAGAGTAGAAGTTAAATATTTCGGAACTAAAAGTTTTCATTTTCTGGCAACATCTAAAATGAGTACTTGAGCTGTCAATTCATCTCGATCGGTTTCGATTTTCGTAAGAATTTTAGTTTTTGTATGATATTTCTGTGTGTGAATAGAAAAACAGTGAAAAAACATGAATAAGGTAATTCGTAGAGGTGCCCGTGATATAGTTTACAAAGTTTATAAGCGGTGTATAGCCGAATTCCAAGCTGGGAAGGTTCTATCCAAGTTAGAAGATGTTTACCATCGTACAGCAGATTTTACTGGTAAGTAACTATTGAAAGTTGCACTAAACGTTAATTACAAACGATTAATACATTCAGGGAGCAAAATTTTCGAACCAAATATCATTTACAATTTATTTGTTTACCATTTTTGAGGTTATGCTAAGATAAACAAATAGCGTTGTAGTTATAGCGTGACTTAACAACGTTGATAGTAAGGCAACAAAAAATAATGTAATTTATTGCGGATACGATTATTTTTTTTGCTTTACCATATTTGTTGATACAATCGACCTAATGGAAAGAAACAATTTTAAAATATATTCACGTTTATTTACCGCGGAACTTCTTTCATCGGACAGACATTGATATTTTTTTTCTTTGCTTCTTTTAGGTGTTTCTGTAAGCACAGTGCGCAGAATCGTGAAACACGGCAATGAAAACCGTGGAAAATTCTCAACACTAGCTAAACACAAAGGGTCGGCCCCCAAACGTATTGGATGACTTTATATTGAAAGCAATTGATTATTAAAAATACTTATTTTTTGTGAATTTGTTGTTTTATTACTACTACATAATTATCAAATATTTAATAAACATACTTATTTAATATATTTACTCATTACTTATACCCAATAAAGAAATAATACTATTCAAGTATCAAGATCAGCTGAGTCGTACTAACTGGGTTGCTATCTGAGCGATTGTGGCGCCCTCATTAATTTTCTACTCTGTTATGTCGCACTGTACCTATGGAATGTTGTTTTTGGTGTACAATAAAGAATTAAGTAGGATGAATTAAGAATTTTATTTGAAGTTGAATATTTCTCAAAATCTTTGATATTTTATCTTTGTTTAATGCGTTCTAATTCTAAACTCCAACTATTCGAATCAGAAACCGACCCTTAGCATGAAAGATGTTTGTAAGGTAGAAATATGTGGACCCTCAAGCAAAACGGGTCCAGTGGTGGAGTATTTAGTAAAGATTAGATTTGGTATCTAGAATAGTTAATTGACAATAAGGATTAAAAAAAATAATAAAACTGGCACATTATTTTTCATACTTTTGTACCTATGTTAGTATGAGGGCAACTTTACAAAATTTCGTATATCTTGGAAACTGAATGCCGAGAACTGAACCCTTCATGCGTGGAGATATGGAGCAAGATTCAGGCAAACAGAAGAGAAATGCATGAAATGGGACGGCTGAAGGTAACTCACGTAATGAATACCATTACAAAACTTAAATGCTGCATAAGAATAATAGTTTTTTTTTCTTACCTTAATATATTTTAGTACGTCGAAGTGTTTGGCGTAAGCCTGTAGATACCGGTAAAAGTCCCGCCAACTGGGGAACGATGGCAGATGCTCTGGTAAGGGGAAATCTTTGAGTTCCATTGTAGGTTTCGGTAGATTTGTTCTAGAAGAGAAGTAAAATTTAAAAAAATTAAGAATCCCCGACACACTTTAATTTCTTGCTACATAATTAATCTAGTATTAGACACGCTTCGATAGACAATCTAATGAACACGTAATTATGACCGCCCGATTCAAACGGCTGGACGATTTTCATCAAATATAGCTAAAACAAACGCGATAAAAAAAAAGTCACCTTTCAAACAAAAACCAAACGAAATCAAAATCGGTTCATCCGTTTAGAAGCCATGATGCGACAGACAGAAACACAAATACACAGGTAAGTACACAAGTCAAATTTATAACAGCCCTCTTTTTCCGTCGGGGGTTAAAAAGAGTAGGTACAGGTTGTTCAAAAAATTCAACCAATCTGCCTAGCCTTTTCCCAACTATATTGGGGTTGTTCAAAAAATTCAAATCAGCAAAAAGTGACTGTGGCCATCAAGTTCTTCAATTCAAGCGAATATAGTAAACAATGAATGATAAGAAATAGCTAAAGAGATAAAAAACAAAAGATAGAAAAAGAAGCCTCGGATGATCTCTCAAAAATTCAAGAGTTCACGTGACAAGCATGCTAAATGCACGGACTACTGGTACGTTAAATATTATTATAGGAAGAAGATAGTATTAGCTTGTTATTTGAAAAATGCCGCTTTCTAGAACCAGACTGGTTTAATCGAATCTATAAATACCTGTACAAACTTGATACCGCGCCATCTGTTTATTTAGTTGAGAATTAAGTAAACAATGCGCGACAAGTGAGTAATATTTAATTAAAGGATAAGCAACTACTTCATTATACCAAGTATTATGAAGTTAGTTTCAATATTTGAATTGAATATCAAGTAGTAGATATTAAATAAAATTATTCTACTGTAGTTTTTTCTAAATCGTTCTTCGTAAACGCACCAGGAGATTTTTTTCGGATTCCTTAAAACGGCGTTTCGGTGTAAAATGTAAATGTCAGTATTTAAATGGTGTTATTTTGAATACCTATACAAGTATACATACCTTAAATTTTTGTACATACTAGTGTGTAGAGGTTGACCATTCTCGTCTGTACCGACTCTTGGGTCGTATCTCCAAGTGCCGCCAACATATTGTGTGGCTTCAAAAACTGTAAAGTTTATCCCTTCTTCTTTTAAGTATCGGGCCGAAGCCAAGCCTGCTATACCGGCGCCGATCACGCAAACGCGTTTATTCTAAAAGAAATAATATTTTGAATACATAGATGTACTACAATACATACTATACATAACCACCAACCATACTATTGCTACTTATTTTTTACTTTTTCCCAATTTGGAAAGAAATTGTATTAATAATTATGAGGTATACTCTTCATCAGTCTTCAGGATTATTAATTTGTCACCTCTTAATTCTAGAAAAGTGTAGATATACACATGCAGGGTGATTTTTAAATCTTAAGTGAAATCTTTGTAATTTTTTATTGAGAAATAAATTTCTTTTGGAAATCTTACCCCCAGTTTCCCAGCTTAAAATTATCGGGGAATTAATGTGACAAATTGTCAAGCACTTGTTATCTGATGTGATTGGTTGAATGAATTTTCAACAGCCAACCACAGCAGATAACGCGTGCTTGACAATTTGGCACATTAATTCTCCGATAATTATGACCTGGGAAACTGGGGGTTAGAGGTGGTGAAAGTGCTCGTGAATATAACAACTTTTACAATGGGTTCAACTATGAAATATGAAAATAAACAGCTGTTCAGTTTATATACGTCACTTTATATACATACGTAACTCGAAAATTGTGTGTGGAAAACAGTTTTCTTAAATATTTCAGAGTTGATGCTATATTAACAGACAATTAAATTAATGGATACTGTATTGTATTACAGATTGGCAACGAGTTATAAGTAATTCTGTAATAAAATGATGACAATTCACTTCATAACCTAGTACGTAGCACACTTCGTAAACGAACATCTTAGTGTCACTCGCTGCTCTGTTGTTTTCATGATTCTTAATTTATTGACACTAAATAACCTATTATAATACTAGAATGTTCCAGTCAGTATTCCTACATTTTACACAAAACATCACGGTTATGCAATACATTCATAAGAATATCTATAATTATTTACCAACCAAGTTCGAAAAAAAAAAACTCAAAAAGTTACACATTTTATCTTACCATGTTTATCTCATAAAATTGTCAGATCAGTGAACACTGTCGCACTGTTATTATTAATTTATCATTTTATTTACATTTATCTGAATTATTTCGATAAGAACGAGATATTATTATATGGCACCGTCACGCGTGTTTTTTAATCAAAACAATTGGCATGAGTGTGTTATGCCGACGGCACTTCGCGTCTACGTACGGTGGATAACTTACTGAATACCAAAACGACATAAACGCCACATTACTTTTAAATTTAGACACTATCTACAACCATTGTTTATCGAGAGGACTTGGCTGAAGAATGTTTGAATACTTAGATACCTGTATCTACCTACTTGAAAACTTGTAGTTACTTACACTTTTTTTTTGTTTTCATTTATTCTAGCAGGTGCCCTTAATAGCTCTTATATTCTACTAAATAAGTTCCTCATTGCAAATTATACAATAAACCTGAAATAGATTCCGAATTGGTTGGAACTACCCACAATATTGTTATTTACTCAAGCTGACGTTTAATGTCAATTTTGTCTTAATTAAAAACAAAAGAGAGCAGTGGTGGCCCAGTGGTAAGCATCAGCCGCGACTTACAAGTTGTGGGTTGTAGGTTCGAACCCAGACAGGCGCTTTACTTTGTGTAAATTATTTCATCACCACTGCTCTCAAAACGGTGAAGGAAAACATCGTGAGGAACCAAAAGTTTGAAGACATGTGACATCCACCAATCCGCACTGGGCCCGCGTGGTGGATTACGGCCCATTCCCTCTCACAGAGAGGAGGCCTGTGTCCCAGTAGTGGGAACAATTAATATGCTGATGATGTGATGTGATGTGAAAAACAAAATATCTACTTACATGTTATTCGAAATATATATAATGACACTGGCTTTAAATAAATAAAAAAAATAACAAAATAAATAATCTGGACCACCTTGAAACAAAACGCAAAATCGCTAAAAAAACTATTCAATATTATTAAATCCCAGACACAATAGTCCTCGTACGTAAATACAAGTTGTTTATCATTCATGTTCATATTTAGAGCAAAACGAGATAATCATAAAACCAAGTTCAAGATAAAGCAAAAAGAATCTGCACTCACCTTTACATACGCACTGTAGCTTAAACATATTTGTAACAATACCACTAAAATGACACAGTATTTCCGAAGCATTTTTATTTTAATAAATTAATTGTATAGTGTAGCGTCCAGCGCCAATTGTTTTAATACTATCGTACGTTCCCGTCCGTCACAAGTTCAATGTGTATCGTTTACTGACATTAACCTTATTATATAACATTGAGGAGGATAAACATGAGTATTTGAAGTTTGAACTATATACGTAACTTTATCTATAGTATGATTGTAAGACCCAATTATCAAATAATTGTTGCAATTAACATACTTTTACGTATTATTTTGTTACACAAGCTTTTTTTGTGCCTCAAATAGACTGATTTGTGATGTTGCACAATGATTTCTGGTTTAAATTCGGCGTTGTCTTATCAATTTAAAAACTTTATTACAAAAATAAACCGACTTCTAAAGCAAAACAATCTTCTTCTTAGCGTATCGATGGCTAACACTCTTTTTAGTTAAATGCCTTGCCTGGCCCAGAATTCACCTACGGTAACGCCCTCCGCTGACGCAGTCATAAGGTCCTCACGTGAACAGACAACCGGACATGCGGCACAAGACGAAAGGTGGGCCATGGTCTGCGGGGCGACGCCGCACAAGCACCGAGGATCGGAACCATCCGAGAACCCCCATCTGAGGAGATTGTCTTTGCTGCGGCCGACCTGAGTGCGGGGTCTATTCAGAGTTTTCCAGGTCGGCCAAGGTAATGCGTGCCCGGGCGAAAGGGTCTCCGATGGCTCTAGGAAATAAACAGGGAGTTTAAATGTATCTCGCCAAAGTTCGCATCTTTCCGTGGTGACGTTTCCGGTAGATGGACTCACGCTACCAAGAAAACTTTTGCGACTTTTAAGCCTCTGGGGCACCGAGGTGTAGTTGTGCATTGGGTGGCGCGAGTCACTTTCTTGCTTTGCCCTTTCTATACGGCTTCCCATAGTCCTACGCACATCCGGAGGCGCGATGCCGATAAGTGGATACAGCAATCGTACCGGGGTCGGTTTAAGGCAACCAGTGGATATTCTGCATGTCTCGTTTAGTGCTGTATCCACTAGGCTGGAGTGGGCGGAGTGGCTCAACACTGGACAAGCATATTCTCCAGCGGAGAAACAGAGCGCCATTCCAGTTGTTCGCAAGACCTGAGGAGATGCTCCCCATCCAGTGGATGTAAGGCGACGTAGCAGACTGTTCCTGGCATGCACCTTTCGCTTAACAATCTCACAATTTTCCCTGTAGTTTAGGGACCTATCCAAAGTGACGCCGAGGTATTTTGGATGGGGACTATGGATGATTGGAAGCCCCTGCCATGAGATGTTGAGTGTTCGACCCGCCTGTCTGTTACGGAGATGGAAAGCGCACGACTGCGTCTTTGATGGATTTGGTTTCAATGCATTTTCTGCATAATAGTGGCTGAGGGCTGAAAGTGCGATGGAAAGGCTGGTTTCAATCGCCTCCAAATTAGTGGCTTGGCAAGTTAATGCCAGGTCGTCTGCATACAGAAAGCGGTTCGTGTTAGGACTCACCGGTTGGTCGTTGGTGTATATGTTAAACAGCAATGGAGCCAGTACACTGCCTTGGGGCAATCCATTCTTCTGGGTCCGCCACCTACTCCTATCATCGAGAATGTTCACTTGAAATCGTCGGTTACTGAGGAGCTCTCTAAGAATTCGAACAAACTTTGGATCCTCTGTTAGGTTGGTAACCTTCCATAACAAGCGCCTTATGTTAACGGTGTCGTAGGCTGCCGACAAATCCACAAATACTGCACCCGTCACTTTCTTGGTTTCGAACCCGTCCTCGATATGTTGCGTGAGGTTAAGGACCTGCCCGCAGCAAGACTTCCCAGGTCTAAATCCTGATTGCTCCGGTATAAGTTTTGGGTCGACAAGGTTTGAGAGACGGGCTAACAGTAGTCTTTCGAAAAGTTTGTAAGTGTGGCAGAGGAGCGATATAGGGCGAAAGTTTTTTGGATCGTCGTGTGGTTTCCCAGGTTTGGGGATAGCAATTACTTTCGACCTCCTCCAAAGACGAGGTATATTCGCAGACTCCAGGCAGCGGTTAAAGAGTTTTAGCAACCATGACACCGATACTGGGCCGAGGTGCTTGATTTGCTCAACTGAAACATCGTCCACACCGGAGGCCTTACCAGAGCTCAGTCTTTGAATGGCTAGGACAATATCTGCTAGTTGGAATGGGTCACACACTGATTCCCTGGTAGATGCCAGGTTGCCAATTTTAGGAGTTCTGCCTAGGCGTTGTGGTGGTTTGCCGTTAAGCAGGAGTTGGTGGGCAACTTGGTAAGCCGTTACTGCACTGGGTGTAAGAGGAGGTGGTGACTTGCTGGTGAGTCTGCGGATAGTGGTCCATGCTTTTTTGCTATTGTGCGTCAGGTCAATGTTAGTTACCGTGTCCATCCATTTTTTCTGGCGTTGTTCGCATATAAGTGATAGCAGTTTCTCACCAGCTTTAACGGTTTCAGCTGAGAAGGGGTCACCGTCGTATAGTTCTTCGTACGTCTTTAGTAGTTTGCCAGATTCTTGGGAAATGCCGGGGATGTACGATGTGCGACACCCTCGCGGTATATATTTTCGAGATGTTTTTGCGACTACGCTTACGAATTTGTCGTAGTTTTGCGGGGTAGGCGGAATGTTAAGCAAATTATCATCTACTGTCATCGAAAATTGTTCCCAGTCAGCTTTTAAATAATTAAAGCGGCGTTTGAAAGGCATAGTCACTGGGTGGACAGCGGACTGGATATTGCATATTATCGGTCTATGTTGGGTTCGGGGGATTGGTAGACAAACGATCCTTTTGCTTTGGCTGCTGATATTTGAGCTGACAAATACGAGGTCTGGATTGTACCCACGCTTCCATTGTCCACTATTAAAAGACGCAGGTTGTTTTGGATCGTAGATTAGGTTCAGATCGTTAGCCTCTGCCCATTCCTCGACATTTTGACCGTCCGAGTTCGTCGAGCGATAGCCCCAGCTGGTGCTATGGCTATTGAAGTCACCAATTACAATTTTTGTTCGCTGGGTGTTGAAATTACCCGAATTGAATTCAAATGGGGTGCCAGGGGGTTTATACACAGATGTAACAGTGCAGTTACCGAGATCTACTGTGATAATTTCGATGTTGTTATCGTTGCAACACTTTGTAGAGACAATTCTTACGCCGGGAGCAGCAAACACTGCGTTACCGTGCTTCGGGTGACAGATCTCGGCGATAAGTGACAGTCCAGGAATGGAAGGCCTGCCCTGCGTGGAGTCCCGATGGGTCTCTTGGACACATAGGATGTCACAGTGTACCTTGCGAGCTAATTCGAAAAGAATCTCTGCTTCGTCGCGAGAGAACCCCTCGATGTTGATTGAGACTACACACAAGGCTGGTTTTGTTAGTGGACTGCTTGGCCCCGATAAGGGGTCTAGGTTTGCCATCGTGGTGAAAGGATTGGCCAATCGACAGAAGTCGATTGCCCAGGGTGCGCCGGACGTAACAGATGGTCGGATGGTATGTCGCTCGGGGAGGCTCCTTTCATGCACCCTCAGCAAAACAATAAAAAGTGCAAAAATAACTTTCGTTTCGGAAGGTGGTGTTTTTGGTACCCTTTGTATTTAGCGTTTTTCAACACTGAGAAAGAGTAAAGCATTGCTGGGTGAGCACGGCCTCTGTTTGACTTGAGTCACGCATTTTGTCACGGTTTTTGCGCCCAAACTGTGATAAAATGTGTGACAAGTCTGTCACAGTAGGCCGTGCTCGCCCGGCTGTCACTGGAGACTGATTGATTGCCTTCACACACATCATCAGACTATTAATGTTCCCACTGCTGGGACACAGGCCTCCCCTCTGTGAGAAGGAATGGGCCGTTATCCACCACGCGTGCCCAGTGCGGGTTGGTGCATGTCTTCGAATTTTTGGTTCTAGGACATGCCGGTTTCTCACGATGTTTTCCTTCACCGTTTTGAGAGCAGTGGTGATGAAATAATTTACACAAAGTAAAACACCTGCCTGGGCTCGAGCCCACGACCTACAACATGTAAGTCGCGGCCGATACCACTGGGCCACCACTGCACACATATACCACTGTCTGACCTAGGTACCAGGCCCCTCAGAAAGTATTGCGAAAAAAAGTTTTTATATATGGGAGACTGGCCAGTTATAATGTTTTTCGAAAATATGATTATTTATAAGTAAAAATAAGTAAGTTCCAATTTCAAAATTTCCCTCCACATTTTTTGCGAGTTAATTCAAAGTATTGTGTCTCACTGAAATATGGATCTGCGCCGGGAACATTTTAGAGCTATGATTTTATACGATTTCAAGTGTCGCCTGAAACCGGATGAATCGTACGATAGACTTCAAATGGCATTCATGGATGAAGGCCCTTCCAAGGCAACCGTGTATCGTTGGTATAACGAATTCAAGCGCGGTCGACCAACTTTGGGGGATGACGAAAGAAGCGGTCGCCCTTTGACGGCTGTTACCGAAGAAAACGTGCTAGCAGTGAAAAATTTAATCCAAGACAATAGGCGAATTACATATCAGGCGATTCAACACATATTGAAGATTGGATCGGGAAGCGTTCACGAGATTCTACACAGCCATCTTCGCGTGAGGAGGATAGTATCACGCTGGGTGCCGCACAACCTCACCGATGCTCAGAAGCAGGCCCGGGTGGAATGGTGCCGTGATATGCTTAACAAATTTGAAGCAGGCTCGTCTCGGCGTGTTTACGACATCGTTACAGGTGATGAGTCCTGGATTTATCAATACGACCCAGAAACCAAGCGCCAGTCGACTGTTTGGGTGTTTCAAAATGAGCCAACGCCTACCAAAGTGAAGCGATCTAGAAGCGGGGGTAAGATTTTGATCGCTAGCTTTTTTAATTTGACTGGCCACTTGGTATCAATTCCCTTACGGGATCAAAGAAGCATTAATGCCGAATGGTATACTACCAAATGTTTGCCAGAAGTTTTCTCTGTTATAAGCAACAAGCGACCAAACACAGGGCTCCGCGGGCTACTGCTCCACCACGACAATGCACCTGCGCACACCGCACTCAAAACGAGGGACTTCCTGGACAGCACGCCAGTCAAACTCCTGGGTCACCCTCCTTACAGCCCTGATCTAGCACCGTGTGACTTCTTTTTATTCCCAAAAATAAAAAATCAGCTCAAAGGGATACAATTTTCGTCGCCGGAAGATGCGCTGGCTGCGTTCGAGCAGGCTGTAAACGAGGTGTCTGCGGCGGACTGGAAAAAGTGTTTTGAAAACTGGTTTAGGCGCATGAATCTTTGTATAGAGGCTGGTGGAAAGTACTTTGAAAAGATTTAATAAAAATATATGTACGTATAGAACAATTTTTTTTAGTTTCGCAAAACTTTCTGAGTGTCCCACGTATAATTGAATATTAATTAAAATAAAAAGCTTAGGATTGAAGCTTTAGGAATAATATTTGTGTTTGTAGTTTGTTTCTGGTTTATACAAAGTAAATAAATAAATAAAAAGTAATTATTTAACTTTAAGTTTGAACATCCTGTATAATACAGCTATATCGAGCAGTAGGCTGGCCAGTTCAAAGTCAAATCATAGGGAATCCCGAACGCCAATATTTCATAAAATACATAACATTATTTATTTGTCTAAAGCAATCCAAAAACCGGCCAAGTGCGAGTCGGACTCGCGCACGAAGGGTTCCGTACCATTATCGCAAAATACGGCATAAAAAACACGTTTTTTTATGGGAGCCCCACTTAAATATTAGTTGATATAGCGGAAACAGAAATACATAATCTGTGAAAACTTCAACCGTCTAGCTATCACGGTTCATGAGATACAGCCTGGTGACAGACAGACAGACGGACCGTGGGGTCTTAGTAATGGGGTCCCGTTTTTACCCTTTGGGTACGGAACCCTAAAACTATCCTTTCTTAATTACCGACAATAGTTATTACCAATTCGTAGTAACCCAGGCATTAAGTAAAACGATACAAATAAATTAGGGAAAAAATACGAACAATTACTTAATGTTTCTGCTCTTGAGTATTACCTATTTTTTTTATGTTAGTTCACAGAGCGGTCCGTTTTTTAGGTCGTTTTTATTGGAACTGACGCATGTAGTTTAATGATCGACTTCACACACATGACAGTATTCCAGATCCAGTAAAAATACCGATCCGACAAAATATACAGCAGTCCGTTTTACGGTCCGCTTTATCGTATACGTTTTTATACGGCAATGGTGTAGGTAGTTGTATGATCGAGTTCACACACACAACAGTATTAAAATACTGGTCCGTTTTATCGGGTCAAAGCCACGCGGGGCGTGTCATTCTCCCCAGTAGCGACGGATCCGTTAAAACGATCCTGGAAATACAGATCTTCTCTGTGAACGGGACCTTATTAGGATGCGTTTTTGCGAAAACCGGTCGATTTTCCCAATCATGCGACGGTTATTTCGGTATGCGTCATCTTAAGTATGCAAATAATATGCTTATCTGTTTCTAAGTAATTGAATAAACTGCTGTATTTTCCTTTCTGCTATTATTTGTCACTCTTACGTACCAACCAAAAATAACTTTTTTTTGGCGCCAATCCAAATTCTAAAATAAAAGTTTTTTTTAATGGTTTTCAGTACGTTATTTCGTCGATATTTTTTTTGTTAAAAAGGTTTTTTTACGCTTTTCAGTTTACTTCATTTCATAAGAATCAGTTCACAAAGGGATTTTTTTTTTCAAATTAAAATGAGTCCAACTTTAAAGTATACTCTTTCCAATAAAAAAAGGATGTTTGAAATCGGGCCGCGTTTTAAAAAGTTATGCTCCACGCGTTTAAAAAACAAAATAAAATATATACGCGTCGAACTGAGAACCTCCTTTTTCTCGTCAGTAAAAAATGAATAATAAAATATAAATTATCGTTTCTTCATAAAATGGCACACATTTACAATACAAAACAATCAAAAACATACACCCACACACACAGCACAGACACAGTATTTATCTTTCTTTTTCAGTTTATGGAATATCTTTTAAATTAGTCCAATATTGGAGGATGAATAGGCGAGAGCCAAACCTCGAATTATGACTTTTTACTTAGGATACAGTCGGATGTCTGCGACCGCGTTTCCTCTTAAAATTAAAAAGACCACAATCTTTTTCCATTGTTATCGTTGGTTATCTGATTATCAACAAAAACAATAGAATTCGTTAACGCACCAAACCTACATACACTTTTCACCACAGTGCAAGAGAAAATGCAAAAAACCCGTTTTTTTGTGGAAAATGCAATTCCAATGACACTAATGTTCGATTTACATTATCTTTGTACTTTTGCGGATGTTACTGAAGATAAAAAATGCAGAAACAAGTAGACACTTAAAACAATTAAAACTTCTTATTTTTGTGCTCGCAGAACGGATGGCTGATGGGGCAGAAAAGTTCTGGAGTGGCGACCGCGAACCGGCAGACGTTGCGTTGGAAGGCCACTAGGTGGACCGATGACCTGGTGAAGGTTGCGGGGATCCGCTGGATGCGGGACGCACGGGACCGGTCAATGTGGCGACACTTGGGGAAGGCCTATGTCCAGCAATGGACGTCTTTCGGCTAATATGATGATGATGATGATGTTCGTGTTGCAGTCATTGATATATTAATAGTCGCAGTACATTTGAATTGTGCTGTATCGGCCAGTAGGTATGTATCAAGGTATATTGCAGCGTCGGTGTCGGTGGCGTTGTTAAGGTCATCTAGGATGCGGGCAAACGGACAGATCAGACATAGTCTGAACAGGAGCACCGCACTCGCAGTAGGTACTTGTTTTGATGGGCCAATAAACGCCCACTTCACCTAATTATATTTGCAGCGGCCTAATTGGGTACGCAATTGGTTCAGAGCTTAAATTTTAAAACATTTTTTTTTGTATTGCCGACAGATAATTGTTCCGGATCTGGGTGTCTTGTTTAAGGGAGTTTAGATGTTCGTAAACGCACCCACGATACATGTAGAAATTCCTAGTGCAGAGCAACATTAAAAAAAAAACCTTTATCACCCGACTGGGTTATGTGTTTCGCGCGTATCTTGTGTGTTTGTATGTTTTTATGTATGTAATATTCTTTATTACCTCATGTCTTTTAAACCACTTGACTTGACCGGATTATATAGTTAAGACATCGATAGATTGTATTGACCGCCAAGTGTTCTTAGATAGGTGAAGTTCTAAAAAAACAAACTTGGCGGATTTTGGGCGCCATAGCGGGTCCCTTTTTTTTTCCTTCCAAACCCATCGAGTGGGGTATCAAAATAAAGGGTTTTAAGAGGTGATTACAAATATATATATGTATATGTTTAAAAGTAATTAAAAAAAACAAAACCGTTAAAAAGTTGTAAATAAAAAATGTTAATTTAAAAATCAAAAACTCGACTGTTTATGAAGCGAACTAAAAAGCTGTAAACAAGAAAAATAATGCTGTGCAGTCGGAGGATCAGGTGGTCAGCCAGTTTGCGAATATGTATCCTCCGACTTTATTTACAATTTTTTAACTATGTTTTTTTTTACCTTTCTAAATCTAAAATTAACCAGTTTTACTTTGTGATTACTTTTATAGTTATGATTGTTTATTAGTCTAACAGGTATTGTTGTGTTGTGGTTTTTGTTGTTGTCTAAGTCTTATCTTAAGTGTCTTAGATCTTATGTGGAGAAAACCCACGTTACCCACGTGTTCATATTGCATCATTCAGTTTTTTTTTTTTTTTTTATCTTCTCTTAGTTCCATCAGAGTGATTGGCTACTGCTTAGCCGGGTGATCCTGTAGAGAGAACTAGACTAGATCCTCCAGCCAGGTAGCTAAACTTAAGCGACCACGCTGATCGAACCTCGGCTCAAGGCGTCGGCGTCGCTGGGAGCAAACTAGGACTGGATTATGATTTAAGTGATTCTACCATCCGTTCGGAAAATACCTACGTGGAGAAGAACGGACAAGACCAAAGAAAGGCTAAAATAGACTGCATATATCGCATCTGGATTTCTGGCCCATGTTTCAGAATTTCAGTACTAAAAATTTTTTCACAATACTTATCATCTTACTAACAACACTAACAGCATTTGAGCTTAGTAATCTATGATAGTATTATATTATCCGTGGTAATACGATAGAGTGACTCATAGATAATAATAATATATACCCCCGGAGCAGGAATTCTTTAAGTCAATTGTAGGACATCCCTAGAGGTCAAAGATCCAACAATAAAAAGTTAAATCTCATAAGTAGTGTAGTGCCTGCCCTAACATGGACCCAAAAGAGGCGAAAATTAGATTTGCAAGGGCCTATTCGATGCCGACAACTGTATTATATTATAAATTGACCATGAAAAAGAATTTGAGTGGAACTTTCTGCTATAGTACTCACAAAAAAGTTAGAAGCGAAATTTCGTTTTGTATTTTCCCAAGAATTATTATTCATACCTTTCCTCTAAACTTGTTAGGTGAACGATTTATCCTTATTTATTAGTTGTGTACGTGCTCGAAAACCGCAAGCATTTACTTACATAACTGAGTAACTCACTGTTAAAGTGTAATATGCACATATTTAGACAATAGGAACTTAATCAATTTCATTTGAAACAGGTATTAAATTATTGTATGCCACTTGCAATGTTATCATGCAATTACATAACTTCAACTTTGTACCTTTTATAGCAAAAATATGAATTTTATGACACTTTTAATTACGTTTTAATTTTTGGATGTATTTATACTATGTATTATAGAAAATAAGGGGTATTAACGGTTCAAGTGCTGGCGTACATTCCACTAACTTTCTCTTACCGCTAGGCACACACTGTTCAATCTTTACCCCATTATCCCTAACACAAGCCGCTACTGCTGTAAAGCGTTTAGGTATCCTTAACCAGTGGTGTCTCATCCCATACACGTAACTAGCGTTTTCATCTGATTATACTGATTATTTTTTGTACATCGTTCACGTTCAGTTCCGTTCTACGGATATAGATGGTGATCTATCTATCGCCACCGATCGATTTAAAAAAAATAATCGGTATAATCAGATGAAAACGCTAGTTACGTCGGCACGGTTTCTTTGTATAGGATGAGGCATCTATATGCAAGTATTATATTATCTGTGCCATAACTATCGAATTAGATTCCTATCCTATAGTCTGGCTTTGCTCAAAGCCCTAGAAAACCAACAACAAACTAATCTTTGAATGCCACGTTGCTTTGGAGAGTATATCTACATCCTGTCAATTCACCCTACAGTGGATCAAGGGACGTAGTGGGTCTTTAGGCAATGATGCCGCGTATGAACTTGCAAGGAGAGGTTCCGAGATGATAGTGCTAGGACCGTACCCACTTCTCCCTCTGCCTTTCTCACCAATTCGTGCATTGATCCGCCAAAGATCAACCGAACTGCAACACAACACATTGTGAACTGTAGACAGTCAAGAACGGCCTTACCGAATGTAAACCCGCCAAAACCAAAAAACTTCTTAGCCTAAGTAGAAATAACCTCATAATAATCATAGGGACAATTACGTCCCGTAATTGTCCGGCTATTACGGCTTATGTATTACGTATCTTTTGCAAGAGCAAAACGATAGCGATTTTTGCGCAATAATTGCTCTTCAATACAAAATTTTAGAGTTTTTGGCGGATTCTTTTTTAAATAAGTGCATTTGACAAACAGCGCGCGATTAGCAAACGATTGTGTTGGACCTACCATACCTACACTGCAGGTAATGGCGACTTTTATGACATAAAGCGTTTGATCGCTATTGTTTTGCTCTTGCAAAAGATACGTAATAAGCCTGCGGGTCTAGCGATAGCGATAGCGATAGCCCTCTTAACAAACATCTTTTTAACATAGGCTGTTTTAACGCCGAGGAATCAGCCACCCACGTTATCCTTGACTGCGAGGCCGTGACTTCCCAATGTGAAGAAATCCTCGGAACGGTGCGGTCGCTCCGCGAAGCCTGTGAAGCCCCCAAGAAGCTTCTGTACTTTTGGACGGAGCTAGGCTGGTTACATTAGCCGGAAACGCCACGCACAATCGACGATATGGGAGTCTTAAGTGTGGAAAAAGAGAGTCCCTCTTCTATTCTATTCTAAGGGGTACTAAAACACGAATGTGATGATTATCTATATATGTTTAATGAGGTTGCCTTGTATTGTGGCAAGTTTCATCATTTCACTTAATAATACGAAAAAAAAGTCGAAATTAGAAACTATGCAATACGCAGTAAAGCAGGTACAATATAATAATTTTCCATTACTAATATGATATTGCATGTAAATAAAATCACATATTATCTGTTTATTTGAGATGTACTATATTCGGACCCTCCGCTAGATTAGCCAGACGAACTTAGAGGGTCGCTCGAATCACGCCCAAGGACTGCGTTCGTTCCAAACGTGAATGAATAATATTAGTTTTGATATCAATTTGTATTGCAACGTGGAATATTTCTGTGTTATTATTTTGAATTCAATTAAAATAACTAATAAATATCATGTTAACCAGAATTAGTATTTACAATGAAAAGTACTCTACTAAAATCTGAAATATTAATAATGATTAAAAACAAGTTTTCATGGCCTATTGTATATTAAATTTCCAGAATTAAGTAAGTAATGCTTTTCATTTTATACAAGCTGACCTCGCTCGATCAGCAAATGTACCTATACGAAAAAATATTTTATATTATACCACGCGGTTTCACCGGCGTAGTTTCCGTTCCCGTGGGAATACATGGATAAAAAGTAGCCTATGTCACCCGGGGATAGTGTAGCTACCCAACGGTGAAATAATTTTTGAAATCGGTCCAGTAGTTTTTAAGTTTATTCGTTAAATACAAAAATACAAATCTTTCCTCTTTATAATATTGGTATAGGTATAGATTAAAAAAAAACATTTATTTTTGTTTACATTTGGCTGATATGATGATGTTTTGGTCCCTGGAACACAGGTGCTGTTAACTTACTCAGGGGTCAGTTTTTTTTTTGTAAATTTTGATACTAATATCAAACTATTATTAAAAAAAAAAATAGCAGGTACCAAAATAAATAATATTTGAGAATGTGCATGTACAGCTGATGGTAGCGATGAAGTTGATACTAATTTATGACAACAATACCTAATATGTCATTCATACAATCAAATCTCGATACTTACATACTAGACTCGAACTTATAATATACCTAGCTAAATATCTATCAATCCATAAACGACCAGTATTGACAATGGGCCGTCGGTCGACTGTTGACCGTATATTGATATCCAATCAACTAGATCGATTCGTTGCCTTTTAAGACAGCAACAAGGAACCACCCACATACATAAATTTAACTAGATAACGTAAGTCCCTCCATCTGTATGAAAACCAAGAGTGCCACTTTTTCACACATAATTTAAATACCAATTTACTTACCAATGAAAGAACACATTTCCATTGCTTCGGCCAACTATTTCTATACAGTCTTTACAGGTCAATATGGCAGAGCAAGGCTTTTTCCCGTATTTCGGTGGATTTCCGTTGCCGTTAATGCTAAATGAAAAGCTCAAATTACGTTCATTGATCGTTATTTTACTCTGTTTTTTGACACGCGAAATACATACAATTGCGTCATCTAGTTAGATTTATATCTGTGGTACCACCCAAGACAAATGGCACGTTGAGTTGGGTGGGTTTAAGCGTGGTGGTATCACCGATGTAACGATACCCGTTGGAGCAGAAGAGTTTGAAAGTGGAGATGAAATAACAGTGTGGGATGCTTCCTACCTAGATCGATCGATGACTGGTTGTTATAAGTACCGATAGTACTGGTTGTTAGTATTAAACTGATTAAAATCCGTCACCTCACACATCAGGTCCAGTTCAAAACCAGCGTCAGGCACTAGTTTTCTGGCATTTTTGATGATCTGGGCCTTTTTAGCGTGAGGCACACTTTCCTGCTAACTTCTTACGTCAGACTTTACAATTTTTATTTATTTTTATTTATACTTTATCTGATTAAAATGTTTATGTATCTCGTTACCTATATTGTGTATTTTAGTCTGTGCTAAATAAATGTATTTTCATTCTTTCGTTCTATTATGTATCTAGTACCTATATTGTGAGTATTTTATAATAATAATAAATTAGCCTTTTATTGGTTCTCATTTACATGCACTTTTTACAATAATATTATTTACATGCAATAAACTTAAAACAAAAGAATTTACATTAATTACTATAATCATTATTTTAGCCATAATTCTTATATTGCGGCATTTCATTTAATTTTAATCAGTTTTTGCGTAATTATTTAATATTTTGGTTTGGTATTAATCATAAGTTACATATTTATTTTATACTATTATTATTTAAATAAATTTATTGTAGCGTAAAAAAAATAATTATTTGAATGAGAACCCCTCTGTAGGGCCTCGTCCATTTTTATCCATTTCTTTCTATCTGTCGCCTTTGCTTGCCATTCGACGCCTGCTATATCTCTAATGTCATCAATCCATCTTCTAGATGGTCTTCCTCGTTTTCTTTTTCCCATTGGTCCTTTCCATACCACGACACGTCTCGTCCACCGGGCATCTTCCAGTCTAGCTAGGTGTCCTGCCCATTTCCACTTCAATTTCAAAGAGTGTAGTAAGAAATCGATATGTTTTGTTCTCTCTCTTATCTTGGTGTGGCGTACCTTATCTCTCTTTCGGAGTCCTAGAATGGATCGTTCCATGGCTGCTTGACATATTCTTATTTTTTCTCTCACCTTTTTTGTGTACGTCCAGGTTTGTGAGCCATACGTTAGACAGGGGAGGATACCACTATCCATTACTTTCTTTTTCACAGACAGCGGCATGTCTCCTTTCATTACTTCTCTGTGAGCCCAGTATTTTTGCCATGATATATTTATTCTTCTAGTTATTTCTTCAAAGTTGTTGTTTTGGTGGAAAGATACTTGTTTTCCGAGGTATACATAAGTCTCCACATATTCTAATTTATCGTTTCCTATTTTGATGCTTTTTTTGAAGAATTTGTCATTAGTTTCGTTTTTTTCAGGTTCATTTCCAATCCCACACGTGCGCTTTCTGTCTGTAGATCTTGTATCATGCGTTCTAGTTGCGAGCTATGTTCTGAGAACAATATTATATCATCAGCAAATCGTAAATGACTGAGATATTTCTTGTTTACTATAATACCAAGATTCCTCCAGTCGAGTTTTTTTAATATCGCCTCCAGTACGGCGATAAAGAGCTTGGGTGATAAGGGGTCACCTTGCTTTACGCCTCTTTTAATTCTTATTTCCGGGCCCTTTGTTTCCAAGCTAACTCTACTAGGTAGTGCTTCTATCGTGAATGTCTTTTATTATGTTACAATAGGTTTCGTCTAAACATAGACGAAACCTATTGTAACATAATAAAACTGAACAACAGTTCATCTTCAGTGCCTCCCATATTGAGATGTGTGAGATAGAGTCGAATGCTTTTTGGTAATCTATGAAGGCCAGGTAGAGAGGCTTTGGAATTCTTTATATTTCTCTATTATGCTCTCCAAGGTTTGAATGTGGTCGACGGTCGAGTATCCTCTGCGAAAACCTGCTTGTTCCACCGGTTGGTTTTCTTCAATTTTCTCAGATATTCGGCTTAGGATACATTGTGAGAATAGTTTGTAGAGGCTAGGTAATAGGCTGATAGGTCGGTAGTTGCCTATATCTTTTGGATCTCCTTTCTTATACAGTAAGATAATATTTGATTTGGTCCACTGTTCGGGGACTTTTCGCTCTTTGTTTATAATGTTAAATAAACAGGTTATTATAGGAGTTAGGAGGGTTCTTGCCAATTTCAGTGCCTCATTTGGGATACCGTCTGGTCCTGGGCTCTTGTCTGGTTTTAGCCTTTTTATTTCTTGATCTATTTCTTCTTCATTCCAGTCTATGGTGTTTGTATTTTGAGAGTCAAAAGTTGTGGTTTCACAGTTCCCAAGATCTTTCTGGTCGTAGAGGTTTGCGTAGAAATTAGTCGCTATTTTGAGGATGTTTTCTCTGTTGGTAGATGAAATAGAGTTTTCTTGTAGGCTTGGTATCCAGGTTTTATGTGTTTGAAGTTCTTTAAACGCGCGTTTGCAGCTTCCACTAGTTATTAAATGTTTTTCTATTGTTTTTGATCTATGGTTCTGGTAGTCTCTTCTTATGTTTTTATTTGTTAGTTTATAGATACTGCTGAGTTTCATCTTATCTTCGCGGCTTTTAGGCTTGAGATTTTGTAGTAGGTGGCGTTGTTTAATTAAGTTTAAGGTTTCCTCGGTGAGAATTTTGTATGATTTGGGTTTTTCTTTTTGACTATCTGTTTTATACTTTTTAGTAAATAATTTTCTAGTTTATATATTTCTTCCTGTTTTACAAATTGTATATTTTCTTTTAGTTTTTCAAGGTAAAGACTTGCTTCATTAGGGGTTTTTAGCGTGTAGATAGGGTTTTTATATTTTAGACGACTTTGTTTCATTCGTGTAAATGATATTTTTGATCTAACCATTCTGTGGTCGGTTGTAAACATGATATTATTTAAAACTTGCACATCTTGGAATCGGTTTGGAAAATTCGTTAGTATATAATCTATTTCATTCTTGGTTGTCTGGTCAGGAGACTTCCACGTCCATTTTCGACTATACTTTTTCTTAAAAAAAGTGTTCATAATGGATAAATTGTATTCCTGGGCGTGATGTATTAATCGTTGTCCTCTGGGGCTTCTTTTTCCATACCCAAACTTTCCAAGCTGTTTGTTTTCTTCGAATTTCCCCTTCCCTACTTTCGCGTTAAAATCACCCATAGTTATTACGTATTTCCTTGAGATTTCATGAGCTTTATGTAAGGTATTGTAGTATGTCTCGATCTCCGATTCTTCAGATTCTTCAGTAGGTGCGTATATTTGAATAATAGTGATTGGTAAGTCATTTATGTCGACATCTAAAAGTGCTACTCGATCGGACAACCCTCTAAAGCTTTTGATGCAGGTTTTAAGATGTTTTTTTTATAATAAAGCCGACTCCATATCTTCCCTTTGTTTCTCCGTTGTAACACAGAATAAAATCGTCGTATTCGTCTATACCGTAGCCTAGTCTTCTCATTTCTGACAGCCCGATAATATCAAATTTAATATGGCTAAGCGCGTGCATAAGTTCAATGAGTTTGCCGGGGCTTGCCAGCGTTCTCACGTTATATGTTCCAATGTAGAGGTTGTATTTATTTTTCTTAATGTTTGTTGAGGTTTTCTGTTTTCTTGGAGGGTTGTAGTCAAGAGAAAAACTGATTTCATTTTTCTCCCCCGCGGTGACCAGCCGTGTTGGGTTTTGTGGTGGTAGAGGGGTCTCCGTTAGTTGCTAGATGTTGGATTTTGGAGTTCCATTCTTTGTGGTATGTTCGGAGTCTTTTCTTTGTCTCATAAAATCTGTGATTTTGTTTTTATTTAAAGCTTGGCTTTCAAAGCTATCTTGGTTTGGAGAAATATGTAGGTTTCGTTTCTTAGAATGTTGTTCACTGATCTGGTTTTTGTTAGGTTTATGTTCGTTCAAAATTATTAGTTTGTCGTACTTTAATATCGCTTTTATGCCTTCTGCTTTATATTTTAATAATTCCGTTTGTAGTTGTTTTCTTTTTTCTATAATTTTGGGTGGATAATCTTCTTTGTAGTATATAGCACTATTTTTAATATTTTTCTTGTTTTGCAGTAATGCTATCTTTTTCCCCACAGTTGTGAAAGTAACTACAATCGGTCTAGGCTTCTCCTGTTTTTTTCCTAGTCGGTTTACTGATTCGATTTCGCTTCGCTCACAATGCATATTAATTTTGCTAATGAATGACAGAATTTTACTTTCCAACTCCTGATATGATTTTTCTCCTTCCTCAATGCCGAAAAATACCAAGTTTTTCTTCCTGATGTGTCTCTCCATACGATCCAAAATGTTTTGTTGATTTTGAACTTGTTCGTTTAATTTACCATATTTCTGTTCAATTTGCTTGAAACTTTCGCTGATATTATTGTTTATACTATTTGTAATATTAACTTCCATTTCCTTCATTTCTCTCTTTTGCTCGGATATATCAAATTTTATTGATTTTAAAATGTTTGCTAAGTCTTCCATTTTGTTTGCTATTTACCGATAGATGTCGCTACTTCCGCGATCCGGTATAGATTATTGATGGTTTGAGTCTTGGTTGTATGTTGTTGCCACTCGATACTAGATGGCGCTGACTCTTATATCGTAAAAGTGACTTTGTTGGATGGAAATTTTGATATTATCGGCACTAATTTCTTCTTTTCTTGCTAATTCGTATTCACTTTGGTGTTTTTCTTGTATAGTTCTCACTGTTCTTATATTTTTGTTATTTTTCACTGGTCTGTCACTGTCAAACTGTACGTTTTAAGCTCTTTGTTTTTGTTGTTTTTTGCCAATTATTACTTGAATTTCGCTCGTTACAATATATTCACAACAGCTTCTGGCACACTTCTGTATGGTTGTTAATGTTTTAAAGTCCTATTAGCACAATTAACAATTTTTATTTACTTTTTTATTGCGGAGTTCACTAAAACAGCTGTTGACAACTCAACGGTATCTACCCTCCGAGTATTTTAGTCTGTGCTAAATAAATGTATTTTCTTTCTTTCTATTATGTATCTAGTACCTATATTGTGTGTCCTTTAGTATGTGCTTAAGAAATGTATTTTCTTTTATTTTTCTATCATGTGTCTTGTACTTATATTGTGCGTCTTTTAGTCTGTGCTAAATAAATGTATTTTCTTTCTTTCTATTATGTATCTAGTACCTGTATTGTGTGTCTTTTAGTCTGTGCTAAATTAATGTACTTTCTTTCTTTATTTATTTCTTTATAAGTAAGGATCAGGCGCTGTGGCATAACTTGAAAGAAGTCTGTGTCCCGTAAGGATTGCAATATGAAAAAACTAAAAAATATTGTAAAACTAATCAGATATCCTAGAAATTTGTGCCCAGGATGAGCCGATATAATAAATATCATGCAACGTGATGGACCACATTGCTACGTCCGCATATTATATTACATACATTTAAATTGATAGCTAGAAACTATGACTGGATACATATCTATTATCTAGCGTACACACATCTATTCGCAATTCGTAGAAAATAATATAAAAAATACATGATTTTTTAATACTTTGATGACAAAAAATACGCATTTCTCTGTTAGATACCGATATATTTTTAACCGACTTCAATGTCAACCGACTTCAAACTTCTTATGTGTGTTACCTCAGAACTGTTTACTAAGGTGAACTGATTTTGATGATTCTTTTTTTTTTGATGATTCATCAAGATCTGATGAAGAACCTCGGAGATATACAACAGAACTCTTCAATAAACAACGGCAAAATTCTCGGGATTGCTGCAATCGCATGTCTGTTTATTGTTTACGCCATTTCATATTGGTAAGCGATTGCACATGGCATTGGATGTTAAATGGATTAACTTTTGAAATGGAATTTCTTAATTTTGTGGTGAATACTCTCTTCGACTAACTTGTATACCCGTGTTCAAACTGATACTATATATACTGATTTTAAGAAGGCCTTTGACAAGGTTGACCATGAACTGCTTTTGCAGAAAATTGCGTTTAATACCTGCTAAGATGGTTTTTTTCATATGTTTGCAACAGAACACAGAGAGTTGTAATAAATAGGTTTTGCTCTACCACTGTAGATGTTACTTCTGGAGTACCGCAAGGTTCCATATTGGGACCTCTCATTTTATTCATCAATGATGTTGACAAATGTTTTTTAAATTCAAAATTACTGTTGTATGCTGACGACATTAAAATATTTAGATCTATTAAAAGCCACCGTGATTGCTCACTCTTACAGGAAGACTTAGATGCGTTTTCGGCTTACTGTGCTAATAAACTTCAACTTAGTGTATCCAAGTGTTGTGTCATTAGTTTCACCAAGAATAAAAATAAAATACTATATCCCTACACCCTAAAAAACGAAAATCTAAGAAGAATCTTTGAAGATATTGGTCCATGAACTTGGAATTCTGTTGGATGACTCCATTTAGATTCCCATATTAATAAAATCATCAATAATTCCTTCCGTATGTTCGGTTTTATTATGAGAACGGCTACAGTATTTACCCGGTCCTCTACCTATTTATATTTGTATCGGTCGTTAGTTCGCTCTCAGCTAGAGTACGCTGTTTCGGTATGGAATCTCCACTATGGTAAATATTCCGATATGATCGAAAAAGTACAGCCAAAATTTTTAATGGCCATGCACTTTCGTTGCTATCGTACATACGCATCCTACAATGACCTTTTACAGAAGTATAACCTGCAAACTTTAAAGTCTAGACGAATTATCTTGGAAACAATGTTCTTGTTTGATCTGTGTAATACTTATGACTGTATTGATATTCGCAACAAAATCAGCTATGTAGTACCCAGAACAACGATATGCCGTGGGGTGCGCGCAAGACCTTTATTTGCAGTAAGTTCCTGTCGCACAAACGCGGGCTTGCGAGCACCCATACGCCGCAATACCAACCAATATAATAAGATCTTCGAAGTCATCGACTTCTTCTTTGTCTCTGCTCGAAAATTTAGAAAACTTACCAACAAAATAATTTTAGATTTTATAATAGTTAGTTTAGTTATTTGCTTAAATATTTGCTCATTCTCTCTCTCTCTCTTTCTGTTGTTTGCATGCCTAGATAGGCATGCAAACAACTTAAACATGGACATGTTTAAGTTCACTTTTACCTACTTTTCTGCTTTAAAATCTTAGAATAGCGCACTGTTAGGTATAACTTTTAATATGTTGTGGAAAATGAAAATAAATAACATAACATCACCCTGGTACGCTCTTATTTCACCGGTTATGTTCTGGCATAGATTGACACAAGAAGACACTGAAAGATTCTTGGGTTAGGAGCACTCTGGATGCGGTAACAATAAAATACGTAGCAACTCACAGGCACAAGTATAATGACTGGCTAAAAGTTACATCAACCGGACTACCTACAAAACTAAATAATATAAACAATATCAACGTACCCACAATAACTTACGAGTATTACTAGATACATACATTACAGTATGAAACTGCGCCAGTTCGTTCTGATCAGAATGTCAGAGAAATTAAATGTTTGGCGTTTAATATATCCAACTGTCACATGGAAATCAATCTCTAACTTAACATACAAGAAACAATCTCTAAACAGTTATTATAAAATCAATTTTTAACCGACTTCAAAAAAGGAGGAGGTTCTCAATTCGTCGGCATCTTTTTTTTTAAGTATGTTCCCCGATTACTCCAAGACGCCTAAACCAATTTCAAAAATTCTTTTTTTCTTTGAAAGGGTATACTACCTAGTTGGTCCCATAGTCATCAGGTCAGGATCTGATAATGGAATCCTAGAGAAATCGAGGGAACTCCTACTAACTTTTTGCTTTGTAGTTTTTTGTTTGGGTAGTCGGTTTGATAAAAAAAAAAATAAAAAAAAAAAAAAATATATATATATATATATAGTTTTTTTTTCAGTGAATGATCGGCCGAGCCATTTTTAGGTGCTTAAAATTTTTCGTGCATTACAAACGTTACTCGCTGAAGTCAGACAAAAAAAGAAAGGACTGAACATGTATTAAAAAAAAATCAAATGAATTGAAAACTGCCTCCTTTTATAAACTCGAAAAATAGCTTCAAAGTATTATAGAGTCAAGCAGACAGAAGTCTACTGACAGACGGGTCCTCTATCTTCCTCGTAAAGGTGTGGTCATCAATGACGGTGTACTCGTAGTTCCTGTACGTGTACAGGTTCTCGAGTTTGGCCGCTGTGTCCAAGGTGCGGATCTTGAACATCACTGGGGGAACGCGCTCGATACCTGACTCTTCCGTGAGTTCGGCGTAGTATTGATCCTGAAATTGTAGGTTTTCGGTTTAGTATTAAAATTCTGAAGTGAAAGTCTTGCCATGATGTATCGTGTTACCCAATTACTGGGTTGTGGAAATCAGCAGCCTAATTGCGCAAGTGAGTTCGGCAAGGCAAAGGATTTGACCGCCATCAATCGACCAATCACATGCGAGATGAATGAAGCGATGTGGATTTCCGTCTATTTGATTGGTCGATTGATGCCGGTCAAACTCTTTGCCTTGCCGAATTCACTTATGCAATTAGGCTGCAGGTTTTCGTAGACAGTTGCGTTGGAAGGCCTTCCACCAGGTGGAACGATGACCTGGTGAAGGTTGCGGGGATCCTGTTGTTGCTGGATGTGAATGTGAATTTGGCGATGCTTGGGGGAGGTCTTTCGGCTGATATGAAGATGACTACTAGGAAACATTTGACGCGCGACATGATGCACAATATGTTGCTCATTTTGTTGAACGACAGCGATACATTTTTGTTAAGTAAGTTAAGACAACGATTGTCTGCCCATGTAACGTTGCGCGTTGATGTGCAACGTTGCCGAACACTACTTCACGTGTTGCGTGTCAAATGTTGCCTAGTGGATACGAGGATTTATACTGGTATTCAGCTAACACCATTTTGGTCATGGCTTGCACGAAGTTTCTTTTCTGTCTTATCTGTCTCTGCACTCTGCCCAGCCGTTTCCTAACCGATAGATTTTCTATTCATTTATTTAAAACTATTGCCTAGAGCAAACTCGCCACACTATACCCAACCGCTGCAACTCCTGAACCCAGAGTGTTCTAACTTTTGAACCAGTGACCGACAGATTCTGATATTTGGCGACTGATTCCGACTAAACTAATTAGCAACAAAATTTGGAAGAAAAAAGAGATCGCCGCTAGGTGCCCTAGCTTTTAAGATTCAAATTGGGCCAAGCTGGGGAGATGCTCCCAAGATCGGCACCTATAAACCCTTATAACTTTTGAACTTGAAACCGACAAATTCTGATATTAAGCGACAAAACACAAATTTCGGCTAACTAGAGACAATTTTTTTGTGTTATAAAATGCCACGATGTTGGCCATGGCAGTGTCAGTTAAATAAATCTAGAAACAACAGTGGCGTCCATCACTGGGTAAGCGCCGAGTGAAGCTAGACGATACCAAGAAAAGTTTTCATCTGTCTGGGTTTTGGAATGCTGTGGAACTGGTATATCATATTATATGTACTTAGTAGATACAAGTATTAAAGCAGGTACCTAGCTAAACTTTGAAGATAAATATACACTGTAACCCACCTCCTTCTCACCAAGAATATGTATGAAGGACATAGGCTGTCCTTTGGAGCGGATGATGTCCATTCTCTTTTGCCACTCCAGCATCATCTCGTCGCGAGGTGGCAGCGTGAAATTACCCGCGATGAGAGCTGTGGCGTAACGTGCCTGAAAAATAACATGTTTTCTTAAAAAATCTATATATATAAAACAGAAAGTATGCATTGCACACTACACAAATATGTGTGCTTTTGTTAACTCTCCTAATTGTGTAAGACACTGAGGTTTGCTGTAAGAGAACCCAATTGTGGGTTAAGCTCGCCTTTGTACATAAGTTGTCCTTCTATATTTGTATATGTTTGTTTTGTGTACAATAAAGAATATTAATATATATGAATATGTTTGTATGTTAAAAAATCTTTCACCGTTGTGAAGCTACACTATCTCCGGGGAGGCAGGCTAGGCAGGGTAGGCAGGGTAGGCAGGGTAGGCAGGGTAGGCAGGGTAGGCAGGGTAGGCAGGGTAGGCAGGGTAGGCAGGGTAGGCAGGGTAGGCAGGGTAGGCAGGGTAGGCAGGGTAGGCAGGGTAGGCAGGGTAGGCAGGGTAGGCATGGTAGGCAGGGTAGGCAGGGTAGGCAGGGTAGGCAGTGTAGGCAGGGTAGGCAGGGTAGGCAGGGTAGGCAGGGTGGGCAGGGTAGGCAGGGTAGGCAGTGTAGGCAGGGTAGGCAGGGTGGGCAGGGTAGGCACGGTAGGCAGGGTAGGCACGGTAGGCAGGGTAGGTAGGGTAGGCAGGGTAGGCAGGGTAGGCAAGGTAGGCAGGCTAGGCCGGATAGGCAGGGTAGGCAGGATACGCAGGGTACTTTTAGACGACCTCCGTCTAAAAGTGGCAAATTCGCTTTACGAATATATAGGGTGGAATTTTGTAATGCCAATACTGTAGATAGAAAATTTTACTCAAAGAAAACATTCCTTTATTTTTGAAAAGAAACAAAACGGCATTCAAAGATTTTTGAAAATTCGCTTGCCGCACCTGGGAATCGAACCGACTAAAAACTTAAAAAATTACACCCTGTACTTATATTGCATCGATCGCTAGGGTCAGTTAAAAGGATGAAATCTCTCTAACAAACTGGATAAATTAAATGAAAACTTTGAAATCTGGACTTATAAATTCAATGGGTCAAGTTAAAGCACTTTTACTCAAAGATCCATCTGTATCCTTATGTGAATAATTAATAATTATCATTGACGTCATTTATCCATTAAAATGACGAATTACTATTTAGATAAGACTAGAATTCGTTAGAAGAATAAATTTGTGTATCCAAGAAAATGGAGCCCATTTCGAGCAACTATTTAGTTAGTTTACCATTTTTTGTAAATAATTAAAATAATTTAAGATTTCACGGTTTTCCTTTCATTTAATTTATCAAGTTTGTTAGAGAGATCTCATCCTTATAATTGACCCTAACGATTGATGCAATTAAAGTACCGGGTGTAATATTAAAAGATTTTAGTCGGTTCGATTCCCGGGTGTCAAGCAAATTTTCGAAAATCTTTGAATGCAGTTATCTTTCTTTTCAAAAATAAAGGAATGTTTTCTTTGAGTAAAATTTTCTATCCACAGTATTAACAGTATTTTCCGTCCAGGTGGCATTACAAAATTCCTTCCTGTGTGTCTCTAAGTAGTCTGTGCTATACGAGGTGTTTCGATTTGGCTTGGATCGACGGCGTTTGTCAACAGTTTGGCGATTGCGACAGTTCAATAAAAATATTGCTTCTAGTTTATGATTTTAAACGACTTACGCATAGACTACTATCACAGAGTTCTTTTTTATACAGGGTGAGCGATATTTGGGGCAAATAGCTCCAAATATCGCCCTGTTTCGTTTGATCCATGATTTTTGGCCCAAAAGTTCAAAATGTGGTTCAAAACATAACAGAATATAGCGAAATTGATAATCACTAGCAAAATTAAACTGACTCTCTCACAAAAGCTAACAATATATCATACGTAGTTATGTAGGATAGTTATTTTTAGATTTTTTTGTTTTTATTGATGCCATTAAAAGCTTGTATATTAAAGGACTTTGATTTAACTAAAATAATTACAAGCAGGTGGTGTGTGGTGAAAATTGGATAATGTTTACCTGAGCATCCAAAGTGACCACGAGACAGGCTCTGATCATGAGCCCCATCATGAACATGGTGGGTTGGTTGATGTTCACCATGTACCGGTACAGAGGAACCACGCTCTCGGGGGTCACGGTCAGCCCGCTTGACTCGTCTAGGAACGGGTAGTAGTACTCGAATCCTGCGAAAGAAAAAAATGATTAGTTTCTTTTTGTGTGATACTTGGCAAACACCAGTGTTTTGACTGTAGATAAATGTACAATCAGCATGTTGTTCACCAATTTTTTGTCAGTAACGACAGTGACACAACAAGACTCCGAGAAGACCTCCTAAGCTTGAACTAATTATTTGTCTTTAGGTATATCGGCCAACCGAAAGAAAATTGTCACATAGTTTTCAGACAGTTTAGAGGCCCTCGTTTGTCTCCAAGAAGAGTTCTTTATTAAATATTTGAGGCTTAAAATTTAAACCGTAAGACTGCTGAACACAGGCCTCCCCGAGTATCACCACATTGACTTGTCCCGTGCGTCTCTTATCCAGCGGAATCCTGCTTACTTAACCAGGTCCGTGTTAAGGTCCCATTTATCTGCCCGTGGGTGACGTAAGAGGCGATTAAGGGACTCACCAGAGAATGGGCAGCAGTATTCTCTGTACACTGTGAATATCATGGTCAAAGGTTGACTGGTAGAGAATGCCTTGCTGCATTAAGTCCTATCACCAATGTGAATGTTTAAATAAATCAACATGCCAAGCGAAAGCCCCGTCTGTAGTAACGATTCAAAACTATTTCTGCTGTTGTATTTACCTGTGCAATAAATAACATCATCAATTTCTTCATAGGACCCATCCTTGAATATGACTCCAGTCTCATTGAACTCTTGGACGTCGGGCCTCTTGTGGTACTGAGGGGGGAATGGCGTGGTGAAGTTGTCGCTGGAGTGGTGGCTGTGCAGGAAATACCTGGCTACATCAGCCACGTCCAGACCGATGTCCATGCCGGAGGGACCGGCACCTATTACCAGGACACGACGGTTTCTGAACGGTTCTGGGTCTCTGTAGTCGTGACTGTGGATTATTGTACCTGAAAGAAGATGCACTGCTTATTATTTGTAACTGGAAAGATTAAATTATCTTTTTCTATTGGTAGATGGCGGATCATATCCAACTTGTCTTAAATGGACCATTATGATAGAAAACAGATCAAAATGAGTAAGTATTGAAAAACCTGTTTTTCACCCCAAAGAAACTCCATATTAGCTCCAGAGCCTTGATCATCACCGCCGAGTTGCCAGCTTGTCGGTTTTTTATCGGGGTGCATTTCGGGGAGTGCGCGATGGAATTGCATGATGTAATTCCGCCTAGCACGTTTCATCATCGGACTACAAGACGTACGGCGATGCGCCTTCGGTACATGGTGGACATCCCACCCATACGCACTAAACGGTTTGGGGTGGGTATGGGATCTACCTCCAAGCGGTCCATCCCGGGCAACGGCACCACAGGCTTGCCTGTGGTACGGTTGAACGATCCCACTTAAGCGGTGGTAGGCTCCGCAAGGGGCCGCCTGGCACGCGACCACCATCCCACCGGAGTCCGGCGCCAAGTAGCTTGCTGTGTTCCGTCGGTGTGTGGGACTGCCAGTGCCTTTGAGGCAGTAGGACGATGTCAGTTGCGCTGTTCAGAGCTGGTTTTGTTCTCTGGGCAAAGCTTGCCAGGTAACTCATTTTGGAGGGTAGCGGGATCTGAAGCACGGTGCCAGCCGTTGGCCGACCGCAGTCAGTAGGGGACCCAAGTAGCACGCCAGCCACGTATCAAAGGCTGCCCCGCCAATTCGCGAAAAATCCCGGTACGCTCCACCGTGCCAGCTGGCGACTGGATGGGTGAACCCGGTGGCCATATCCGGGGGGGTTCGGGCGTCACCGCAGTCTCCAAATGAGTTCCCTATAGGAGTTCCCTATAGGAGAGTTCAACTTATTCCCCAGCATGACGACCAAAGCGAAGAAGAATATGGTGAAACAACGGCTGCACTTTCTTCCACTAAAAGTGCACCTCACTAACATCAGGGGGTTGCACTCTAATCTCGATCCGGTCCACCACCACCTTGAGACCGAGTAGCCGCACCTGTTTTTCCTAACGGAGACGAAGATAACAACCCCGTCGGACGTGGCGTACCTCAACTACCCGGGTTACTCTCTTGAACACAAGTTCAAGAAGCAGGCTGGGGTCTGTGTGTACGTCCCGCGATGACATATGTTGTCGTCGTCTCCGTTGCTTTGAGAAATCGGGTTTTTCTGCCATATGGCTACTTGTGGACACCGGCGTGGAGACGTCTCTCTACATCGGCGTCTACCGATCGCACGCCGGTGACCAGGAGACAACAATTGCCTCGTGGAGTCGGCTGATATGGCCCAGCAACGGTACCCAACAGCGAAGCTTATTTTTCTGGGGGAAAACTGACCATGCCGGGTTAGAGGTGCGCAAGTTTTCTTTATCGCTAGATATAGCCCAGCTGGTGAATGTAGTAACGCGGGTACCGGATGTTGACGGCCATACACCCAATTGCTTAGACCTTCTGTTGAAAACTGATCCGGACAGTCATTCGGTATCGGTCTCAGCCCCGCTGGGAACGTCTGACCACTGTCTGGTGAAATCCGTGTCGACTTGCTCTCTTCCAGATGAGAGTCCTAGAGGCACGAGGCGAGTATGGCGATTCGAGTCAGCGGACTGGGATGAGATGCGGCACTTTTATGCGTCATATCCTTGGCGGCATGTGTGCTTCTACTCGGGTGACCCCTCGAGCCGTGCGGACACGATTGCGGATGTGATTCGGCAGGGAATGGAGTATTTCATTTCATTGTCCGACATTCCGGTCGGTCACAAATCCCGACCTTGGTAAAATGCAAAATGCGCCCACGCTGAGGCCCGATAAGAGTCTGCCTACCATGCCTGGGTTGGGGCCCGCGACCGCAAAGTTAGAGCGCGTAGGGTTCGCACGAGGAAAAGAGCCTTTAATTCTGCAGCCAAGTTCTGCGTCGGGCGCGTTTTGACCATATTGGACGTATTGGGGCCAAGCTGGCATCGCACCCTCCGGGTAGTAAACAGTTTTAGTCCCTGTCTAAAGCGGTTGAAACTAATTTCTGTCGTCCCACTTTACCTCCAATGCTGAAAGCTGATGGGTCGCTGGCTCACTCTGCAAGTGAGAAAGCAAATTTATTTGCATCTCTCTTTGCTAACAATTCACGTCTGGACGCTGGCTCCAAGCAACCACCTACTGTACCTCATTGTGACTCATCGATGCCGGAGATCGCTGTGCACATTAAAGAGGTCCGGAGAGTATTGTGCAGTCTAGACGTGAATAAGGCCAGCGGGCCTGAAGGCATTCCAGCGAGAGTGCTGAGGCAGTCTGCGCCTGAACTGTCTCCTGTGTTGACACGCTTGTTCCGCCTCTCTCTTGTAAAAAGAACGGTGCCGAAATCCTGGAAACTTGCAAATGTGCAACCAGTGCCCAAAAAAGGCAACCGTGCTGACCCTGCCCATTACCGTCCGATCGCCATTACCTCCATTCTGTGCAAAGTTATGGAAAGGGTACTGAACAGTAAGTTGCTGACCTACCTTGAAGACAATAATCTCCTCAGTGACCGTCAATATGGCTTTCGCCAGGGACGGTCAACTGGCGATCTTCTTGTGTATGTCACGCACTGCTGGGGCGAAGCCATCGAGAGACACGGCGAAGCACTTGCTGTATCACTTGATATCTCAAAAGCCTTTGACAGGGTCTGGCACGCAAGTCTACTCAGTAAGCTTCCTGCTTATGGCATCCCCGCTGGTTTTTATAGCTGGATATCAGACTTCCTTAATGAACGGTCGATCCAAGTAGTCATTGACCGCTGCTCCTCTGACCTTATGGCTATTGATGCCGGCGTTCCTCAGGGGTCTGTTCTCTCTGCAACTCTTTTCCTGCTGCACATCAATGACCTACTTCAGCCTGGTATTGTTGGGTACGCAGATGACAGTACTGTTTCAGAGAGATACTTGTCCAGCGCAAAAACCAGCGTGGATAAAGTTCGTTCCTTGAGAGAGGCTATGGTGAAGCGGACAGATTTGACCTTAAGCCTGGTCTCCCAGTGGGGTGATGCAAATCTGGTCTCCTTTAACGCCACCAAAACACAGGCGTGCCTTTTTACCGCTAAAAGAAGACTTTTTGATCTAACTCCTACTTTCGGGGTACGTCTGTTCCTGTGACTGATCGGCTCGAGCTCCTAGGCATGGAGTTGACATCCAGTCTCAACTTTGGCACGTCCATTGAGTACAAAGCCCAAATTGCTGCCAAAAAACTGGGCATCCTAAATAGAGTGAAGCGATACTTCACGCCTGGACAGCTTTTAACCCTATACAAAGCGCAAGTCCGATCCTGCATGGAGTATTGCAGCCACCTTTGGGATGGCTCAGCAAAGTATCAGCTTGCCGCGCTTGACTCGGTGGAACGCAGAGCCAAGAGGCTCATCGGCGACGTTGAACTGGTGGATGACAAGCTTAACAGCTCGCCTCATCGCCGCAAGGTTGCCTGCTTGCCGGTCTTCTACAGACTGTACTTCGGTGAGTGTGCTCAAGAGCTCCACGACCTCATCCCACCAGCCCCCTTCTACCATCGGACCTCTAGACGCACTGCAAGTTACCAACCTTACCTTGTTGCTATTCCACCAATTCGCACCAAGCGCTTCCAAACATCGCTCATAATGCGCACAGCGAATGAATGGAACTCACTGCCTGCGTATGTGTTTCCGAACGCATTCAACCCGAATCTCTTAAAAGTTAGTGTGAACAGGCTTCTTCTGGGTAAGCTCACTCCATCGTAGACTCTGTCTCTGTCACCTCTGACCTAGACTAGAGTCAAGAGCAAACCCATGACAAATAAATATAAACGTTTTGGGAATATTTTCATTATGTGTACAGCTAAGGAGTGAAATTCCCTGCTGGAGTCTTTGTTTCCGGATAGCTACAACCTCGGAGTCTTTAAGTCAACAGTAAATAGGTTACTTCTAGGCAAGCATGGACCGACCAGATTAAGTCTGCAGTGGGTGGCCCATTGCATGGGTGCACACGAATAACAGCCGATAGAGAGGGTTGGCGTCGCATCGTTGGGCAAGTTATGGCAACCCGAAGTCTCACTGCAACATGATGACGACGACCGCTCTGCCAAGAGTGTACCGACGAAGAAGAAGAAGAAGAAGAAGGCAAGCGTGCATCACCGTCGACCACATCATCACTTACCATCCGGTGAGATAGTGGTCAAGCACGAGCCAATTAATAATAAAAAAAAAGAAATACCTATTAAGAACAACAAAAGAAAGAACAGTTACTGAAACCATCTAAGTTACCTTTAAACCGGTCTGCACCAGGAAAATTAGGCATGTTAGGTTTGCTGAAGTGTCCGGTCCCCAAGATGACGTAATCATAGTCCTCTTCATATGTCTCTTTCGATATCACATGCTCATATTTGATCTTCCACACGTCGCCTACCCTTTTCACTTGGACTACGTTATGTAAAAACTGTGGAGCGGAATATTTTGATTAGCCATACACATGAATTTGCACTGCGACTTCTGTTCTCCTTCGTTCTCCGCGACACACTTCCAGCCACTATAATGGCTCTGATCCTACTGCAGTGCGTCTCTGGAACTCTCTTCCACACTCCCTACGCGACAGCCCTTCTTTGGGTGTCTTCAAGAGGAAGATTAAAGATCATTTCCTTGGGCAATCATATAATATTAGTATGTATATTTGTGTATTTATTTAAGTAAGTATATTTAATTCAATTAATTTTAAGTTATATTAAAGTTGTACACTGGATCCTGGCCTCTATATTTGTCATCTTTCTCTGTCACCCTAGGGTTTGCTGTAAGAGAACTCAACACTGAGTTAAGCTCGCTTTTGTAAATGCACTTTATTATCACATTGTATGTAATGCACTAATGTTGTTTTTGGTGTACAATAAAGAATTAAGTAAGATGAATTAAGAATTTTATTTGTGGTTGAATATTTCTCAAGGTCTTTGTTATTTAATCATGGTTTGATGCGTTCCTAACTTCAAATATTCTATTAAGAAATCGGACCTTAGCGAGAAAGATGTTTGTAAGGTAGAAATATGTGGGCGTCCAAGCAAAATGGGTCCAGCAGTGTGGTATTTAGTAAAGTCTAGATTCGGTATCTAGAATAGTTAATTGATTTTAAGGATTAAAATAAATATTAGAAAACTGGCACATTTTTTTCATACTTTTGAAGTTGAAACTGTACTTATGTTTGTATGAGGACAACTTTACAAAATTGCGTATATCTCGGCAACTGAATGCCGAGAACTGAACACTTCATTATACTTGACAGCAAAATCTGAGCAAGATTCAGGCAAACAGAAGGGAATTGCATGAAATGGGAAGGTTGTAGATAACCCACGTAATGAATACTATTGCAAAATTTAAATATAAGCTGCATAAGAAAAAAATTCTAACCTTAATATATTTTACTACGTCGAAATGTTTGGCGTAAGCTTGTAGATACCGGTAAAAGTCCCGCTGACTGGGATACGATGGCAGATGCTCTGGTAATGGAAAATCTTTGAGTTCCATTGTAGGTTTCGGTAGATTTGTCCTAGAAGACAAGTAAAATATAAAAAAAATAAAATTCCTTGACTTATTTTATTTCATGCTACATAATGTATCTAGTAGTAGACACGCTTTGATCGACAATCTATTGCACACGTAATTATGACACGATATTTTGCAAAAACAGCCCGATTAAAACAGTAAAACGCCCATAAATTTTGAACGGATGAACCGATTTTCATCAAACATAGCTAAAAACACTGTCGATAAAGTCCAAACGAAACCAAAATCGGTTCATCCGTTTAGGAGCTATGATGCCACAGACAGATACAGGAACACACAAACACGCAGGTACACAAGTCAAATTTATAACAGCCCTCTTTTTCCGTCGGAGGTTTAAAAAGAGTAAGTCAGTAGTAATCAGCAAAAAGTGGTTGTGGTCATTGTGGCCATCAAGCTAAGCGAATATAGTAAATAACGAATGTTAAGAAATTGCTAAAGAGATAAAAAAACAGAAGATATAAAAAGGAGCCTCGGATGGTCTCTCAACAATTCAAGAGTTCACGTGACAAGCATGCTATATGCACGGACTACTGGTATGTTTATTATTATTATCGGCAGAAGATAGTATTAGCTAATTATTTGAAAAATGTCGAATCTATAAATACCTGTACAAACTTGATACCGCGCCATCTTTTTATTTAGTTGAGAACTAAGTAAACAATGCGCTACAAGTGAGTAATATTTAATTAAAGGACAACTACTTCATTATACCGATAATAATAATGATAATTTATTTATTTATCTGGTTTTAAAATGTAAGTTGATGTTGCATAAATAATGTAAATGTTTGCATGCCGAATGGTAAATATGGCTGAGCTTTGATATTGTATATTACCCATATTTGCAAAATAAAATTCTATTATATTCTATTCTATTATGAAGTTAGTTTCAATATTTGCATTGAATATCAAGTAGTAGATAATTAAAAAAAAATATACTACTGCAATTTTCTCTAAATCATTCTTCGTAAACGAACCAGGAGCAATTTTTTTGGATGCCTTAAAACGGCGTTTTGGCCTTCGATGTAAATGTCAGTATTTAAATGGTGTTATTTGCAATACCAATACAAGTATTCCTACATATACATACCTTAAATGTTTGTACATACTAGTGTGCAGAGGTAGACCATTCTCGTCCGTACCGACTCTTGGGTCGTATCTCCAAGTGCCGCCAACATACTGTGTGGCTTCAAAAACTGTAAAGTTAATCCCTTCTTCTTTTAAGTGTCGGGCCGAAGCCAAGCCTGCTATACCGGCGCCGATCACGCAAACTCGTTTATTCTAAAAGAAATAATATTTTAAATACGTAGATATACTGCAATACATACTATACATAACTACTAACCATACTATTACTACATAACTACTACTTTTACACAATTTGGAAAGAAATTGGAATAATAATTATGAGGTATACTCTTCATCAGTCTACAGGAATTTTATAATTTGTCACCTCTTAATTTTAGAAAAGTGTAGATATATACCTGCAGAGTGATTTTTAAATCATAAGTGAAATCTTTGTAATTTCTTATTGAGAAATAAAGGAGAATGCCCATTTTTTAAGGGAACTTGGTCCCCTTTGAAAAAATTCTTGTATCTTGATGAATTTGGTTGTATATTGTAGAAAAAACATGTTATATTCATAATTAGAAAACATTTTTTATTTATTTTGCGGGGTTCACGAGATATAACCATGTTTCTGTTCTTGAAATGAACCCTTATTACAATGCAATAAGATGCATACAAATGTACAAGTGAAGGGACCTGATCTGTTGTTGTATGTACATATAAAGTAAAGGACACAGATGGAAAATAACACAAAATATAAATCCTATTTTATGTATAATATTGAAATTGCAGACACGATACCTCATAACGGGCCTGTGTATGGGCAATCTCCTTTCTTTTGGCAATCTTAGAGGTTGTGAAAGTGCTCATGAATATAACAACTTTTACAATGGGTTCAACTATGAAATATGAAAATAATCAGCTGTTCAATCACTTTATATACGTCACTATAGATTAGATTACTTTGTTAGATGTGCCATGGGCTAGGACAAATTTATTAAAGTTTGCCCCTTTGTCAAGGGCCGCGCTTATTATAAATAATATGCCATTGGAAGATGTGTTCCATAGCCTGCCTAAATTTGTGTCAGGAGCACAAAGGTGCATTGAAGGTGGCATACAAATTTGGGCTAAAATTTCGATTATGGGCCGTTGATTTTTGATGCGGGGAGGATGGAGGGGGGAGGGGGGGGGAAGTTTGGCTATCCCCCAGTACCATCCCCACCACTCGGAGCCCTATGGTTATGGAGATATCCATGGTTAAAGTTTTCAGGTTAGAATAAAAATTGCCATAAATCTGCATCGATTTAAGAGGCGTGGAGGGGGGAAGGGAAAGGGGGTAGAAGGGCTACCTCACTGTACCATCCCCACCCAACAGAACCCCATGGTTATGGAGATATCCATGGTTAAATTAAAAATTACTATTTAAGCAACAAAGTCGACGGAGCCCCGCATTTCTATCTGTAGGGTCATAAGTAACCTAACATGTCATCTCCTTCGAACCTAACCTATCCGTGTCGGGGTGCCCTAAATTTCCGAGCTCGCTTCGCTCGCTCTTGGACTAATTCGCATTTTTTTACCTCACGAAAAACATACAAAAAACATAAAATTTCAGAGTCTTGAAAATTTGTAAAAAGCTTTCTATTTATGAGTACTACCTACAAAAAAAATATGAACTTCCAAATCAACGGCCCATGATGGAAATTTTAGCCCAAATTTGAAATGTTTCTTTTCTATTTCAATTTTTGTTGTTAAATTTATATGTATATATATGACTATAGTGTATATAACATTATTTATTCGGTCTAAAATTGTCTTGGAATACTGTAAGATGTTGTACTTATGTGTGTAAATAAATAAATATATATACGTAACTCGACAAATCGTGTGTGGAAAAACATTTTTTTTTATATTTAGATGCTATATTATCAGACAATAAAATTAATGGATACTGCAATTACTGTATTGTATTACAGGCAGAACCCTTAAAGATTGGCAACGATTTATAAGTAATTTTGTAATAAAATGATGACAATTCACTTCATACACTAGCACACCTCGTAAACGAACACCTTACTGTCACTCGCTGCTCTGTTGTTTTCATGATTCTGAATTCATTGACACTAAATAGCTTAGTATGTATATTACTAGAATGTTCCAGTCAATTTTCCTACAGTTTACACAAAACATCACGGTTATGCAATACATTCTTAAGAATACCTATAAGTACACTTTATCAAGATCGAAAAAAAACTCAAAAAGTTAATAATCTTACCATATTTATCTCAAAAAATTGGCAGATCAGTGAACGCTGTCGCACTGTTCTTATTAATTTATCATTTTATTTACATTTATCTGAATTTTTTCGATAAGAACGAGATATTATTAAATTGCACTGTCACGCGTGTTTTTGTCAAAACTGTTGGCATGAGTGTATTAAGCCTTATGCCGACGGCACTTCGCGTCTACGTACGGTGGCTAACTTACTGATTACCAAAACGACATAAACGCCACATTACGTTTAAGTTTAGACGCTATCTACAACCATTGTTTATCGAGAGGATTTAGCTGAAGAATGTTTGAATACTTAGATACCTGTATCTACCTACTTGAAAACTTGTATTTACACTTTCTTTTATTTTAATTTATTCGAGCTTAATAGCTCTTATATTCTACTAAATAAGTTTCTCATTGCAAATTAAACAATGAGAAACGGTTTGAACTACCCACAATATTGTTATTTACTCAAACTGACGTTTAATGTCAATTCAAAAACAAAAGAGCAGTGCTGACGCAATGGTATCGGCCGCGATTTAAAAGTTGTGGGTCGTGGGTTTGAACCCAAGCAGGCGCTTTACTTTGTGTACACTATTTCATCACCACTGCTCTCAAAATGGTGAAGGAAAACATCGTGAGGAACCAAAAGTTCGAAGACATATGACACCCACTAACCCGCACTGAGCCCGCGTAGTGGATTATGGCCCATTCCCTCTCACAGAGAGGAGGCCTGTGTCCCAGCAGTGGAAACTAATAGGCTGATTATGTGATGTGATGTGAAAAACAAAATATCTACTTACATATTATTCGAAATAAATATAATTACACTGGCTTTAAATAAATAAAAACCGGCCAAGTGCGAGTCGGACTCGCGCAAGAAGGGTTCCGTACCATTATCGCTAAAAACAGCACAAAAATCACGTTTGTTGTATGGGAGCCCCCATTTTTTTTTTTTTTTTTTTTTTTAATATTTGTTGTTATAGCGGCAACAGAAATACATCATCTGTGAAAATTTCAACTGTCTAGCTATCACGGTTCATGAGATACAGCCTGGTGACAGACAGACAGACGGACCGCGGAGTCTTAGTAATAGGGTCCCGTTTTTACCCTTTGGGTACGGAACCCTAAAAAACAAGTTCAAGATAAAGCAAAAAAAATCTGCACTCACCTTTACATATGCACTGTAGCTTAAACATATTTGTAACAATACCACTAAAATTGCACAGTATTTCCGAAGCATTTTTATTTTAATAAATTAATTGTATAGTGTAGCGTCCAGCGCCAATTGTTTTAATACTATCAGACGTTCCCGAGTCCGACGCAAGTTCAATGTGTATTGTTTACTGACATTAACCTTATTATATAACATTGAGGAGGATAAACATGAGTATTTGAAGATTGAACTATATACCTACCAGTAACTTTATCTATAGTATGAATGTATGACCCAATTATCAAATAATTTTTGCAATTAACATACGTATACGTATTATTTTGTTACACCAGCTTTTTTTGTGCCTCAAATGGACTGATTGGTGATATTGCACAATGATTTCTGGTTTAAATTCGGCGTTGTCTTATCAATTTAAAAACTTTAAACAAAAATAAACCAACTTTTTAGAAGTCGGTTTATTTTTGTAATAAAGTTTTTTTACCACGCCACGCCAGAGTATATTACCCGAATATTAAAAAACTTGATCATAACCGGGGTGAAATGAGAGATCTGCGTACCCCTTAAGAGCGTAGGTACTGGCGTGATGTAATGTTATGAAATGGTATAAACAAAAAACAGACATGCGATTGCATCAATCCCGAGAGATTCGCCGTTATTTATTGATGAGTTCTGCTGTATATCTTCGAAATTCTTCATCAGAACTTCACCAAATTAAAATGGGACCAAACTCGGAATGTACTGTTTCAAAAATAAAAAAAGAATTTTCAAAACCGGTCAACAACTGAAAAAAGAACATACGTAAAGTCGAACATAGAACCTCCTCCTTTTTGGTAAGTCTGTTAAAAATAAAGCAAAACAATAACAAGTGAAATTTCAAAATTTAAAAAACCCCCGACACATTTATCTTGCGAAAACACCCCGATTTGAACAGTAAAACGGCTGAACCGATTTTATTTAAACATAGCTAAGAACACTCTCGACAAAATTACCTTTCAAACAAAAAAAACTAAATCGAAATCGGTTCATCCGTTTAGGTGCTATGATGCCACAGACAGACACACAGATACACAGATACATAGATACACAGCAACACACGTGAAACTTATAACAACCCTCTTTTTCCGGCGGGGGTTAAAAAAGTGCAAAAATAACTTTCGTTTCGGAAGTTGGTGTTTTGGCACCCTTTGTATTTAGCGTTTTTCAACACTGAGAAAGAGTAAAGCATTGCTGGGTGAGTACGGCCTCTGTGGCTTGAGTCACGCATTTTGTCACGGTTTTTGCGCCCAAACTGTGATAAAAATGTCTGACTCAAGCCTGTCACAGTAGGCCGTGCTCGCCCGGCTGTCACTGGAGACGGATTAGTTGTCTAACCTAGGTATAATTTAATATTAATAAAAATCAAAAGCTTAGGTTTGGAGTTAAGAAGAATAATATTTGCGTTTACAGTTTCTTTCTGATAAAATAAGAAAGAAAAGAAAGAAAGTTTTAAATGATAAATGATTTTATTTCTGTAAGTTGGTTTGTGCAAACGCTTTTACATGTCTAACATATTTTTTTTTTAAACTAGATGAGGTCGGCGTTTCCTATCTGACTACTCTGAGAAGAAAGGCCAAAACAAACTCAGAGGTTACAGTCTCTTTTAAAGTCCTGACAAAATCTTGGTTAGATCATGTAGACAGATGTCTGAAATGGTCTTTTGGGGAAAGAACCAGCCAGATTGAGTGGACCTGTCCAGTCAGCGCACGCATTTGTCAATAACCGAGCAGCTCAACTCAGAATTAAAGGAGCTCAACGATTCGACGAACAATACCAAAAAAAGGAAATTCGGGTAGGCCGCATAAACTACTCAAACTGCCAGACCATGATTAAAAATCAAGATAAATTAAAAACAAAATAATGATGCACATATTCTTCACATTCACAATAATTTAAAAAATAATAATATAATAAAATATAAAATAATATAATAAATAATTAAAATATAATAAGAAAAATATTTATTTGTGACCCGCACAGGAGACACGAGAAATAAGCTTACAATTAAACAATAATAAAAAAAATCCGTGCTATCTTTGGTAATGTATAAAGTAAATAAATACAATTAAGTTATTATTTAACTTTACGTTTGAACATCCTGTATAATATGGCTATATAGTCTACTGCTCGAAGACTGGCCAGTTAAAAGTCAAATCATAGGGAATCCCCAACGCCAATATTTCAACGAAAATCCACAATATTATTTATTTGCATAAAGCTATGCAAAAAACTATACTATCTTAATTACCGACAATAGTAATTACCACTTTGTAGTAACCCAGGCATCAAGGAAAACGATACAAATAAATTAGGGAAAAAATACGAACAATTACTTAATGTTTGACGCTCTTGAGTATTACCTATTTTTTTTATGTAAGTTGACAGAGCGGTCCGTTTTTTAGGTCGGCTTTATCCTACAAGTTTTTATCGGCGCTGACATGTAGTTTAATGAGTGACTTGACACACATGACAGTATTCCAGATCCAGTAAAAATACCGATCCGACAAAATATACAGCAGTCCGTTTTACAGGTCCACTTTATTGTAACCGTTTTTATACGGCAATGGCGTAGGTAGTGGTATGATCGAGTTCACACACACATCAGTATTAACATACTGATCCGTTTTATCGGATCAAAGTCACGCGGGCGTGCCTTTATCCCTAGTAGCGACGGATCCGTTAAAACAATCCTGGAAATGAGGATCTTCTCTGTGAAGGAGTCCTTATTAGGATGGGTTTTTGCGAAAAACCCGTCGATTTTCCCAATCATGCGACGGTTATTTAGGTATGCGTCATCTTTTGTGTGCAAATAATATGCTTATCTGTTTCTAAGTAATTGAATAAACCGCCGTATTTTTTTTTCTGCTAATTGTTGTCACTCTTACCTACCTACCAAAAATGGCTTTTTTTTGGCGCCAACTCAAAATGCTAGATGAAAAGTTTTATTTTATTTTATGCTTTTCAGTTCGTTATTTCATCGATTTTTTTTTGTCTGAAAGGTTTTTTTACGCTTTTCAGTTTACTTAATTTCATCGGTTCACTATTGAAAATTCACAGAGAAAATTCTCAATAAATCCTTTTGCTCTCTTTAGGCATTATGGATTTTTTTCAAATCTAAAATAGGACCTTTTGCTACCTTTAGGGATTGTGGATTTTTTTCAAATCTAAAACTGGGACCAACTCTTGACCAACTCCTTCCAATAAAATAAAAAATGCTTGAAGTCGGGCCACTCTACAAAAAGTTATGCTTGGTCACATATAAAAATAAAATATATACTTGTCGAATTGAGAAACTCCTTTTTCTCGTCGGTTAAAAAAGAAAAATTCTAGAAAAAATTATACTGATCTCATCTAATACCTTTAAATGAGCAATTCTTGTATATATAATTATAATCTGAATGGCGGAAACGGCTCCAACGATGTTCAAGAAATTTAGTCTTTTAATCTAGCTAGGTAGAATTTTTAGAAAATGTCGTTTTCTCTATTTTCATCCGAGCAGAGCTCGGTCGCCCAGGTACTATTTATAAAATGGGACAGAATTACAATAAAAAAACAATCAATCTGCCCAGCCTTTTCTCAACTTTACTAGGCTCGGCATCCAGTCTAATCGAATTCAGATGTTACCAGTATTTTACAAGGAGCGACTGTCTGACCTCCACAAAATGTCTTAAGGTTGCCCTAGTCGACGGCTTAAACTATTTCGTACGCGGGGTTAAATGCATGCTATCTCATCCGACAACACGTGCGAAAAAAATAGATGCTGTGATGAGCAGTAAGAATTTAAGCTAGTTCGTGTACGAATACACACTTTTGCAAATTTGTAGCGAAATAGATGACGAAGGACGAAAACGAGCGCGCAAAATTTTATAAACAGATCTTTGGGAGTATGGATATAATGAAAAACGACTAAATCTATATTTACAAAACAAAATTATTTGCATTGTTGAACTACTAATCTATCCCTGTATGGTGGCTGTTTTGCAATTTTCCTTCTTCTTATGGTATTTATTACCGCCCAAAGATGCGTTAAAATGAGTGTTGAAATATGGAACTTTCGACGCTAAACTTATTTTTCTTTTTTGATATATATATTTTTTTTTTATCGATAGGCTCGCGCTTGACCACTACCTCGCCTGATGGTAAGCGATGATGTGGCCTACGATGAACCACGCTTGCCTAGAAGTAACCTATTCACTCTTGACTTAAGGACCCCAAGGTTGTAGCTATCAGGGAACAAAGACTTCGGAAGGGAATTCCACTCCTTAGCTGTGCGCACAATGAAAGTATTAGCAAAACGCTTTGTGCGTATGGGTGGGATGTCAACCATGTACCGATGGCGCATGGCCGTACGTCTTGTAGTCCGATGATGGAAAGGGCTAGGCGGAATCAAATTGTGCAGTTCCGTCGCACGCTCCCCGAAATGTAACCGATAAAAAACCGACAGGCTGGCAACTCGGCGTCGATGTTCGAGGCTCTGGAGCTTTGATTCTGCGACCAGTGCATCGTTGCCAATAAGCCTCTTGGCCCATCTATCAATCGACTCAAGTGCATCAAGCTGATACTTGGCAGATCGGTCCCAGAGGTGAGAGCAGTACTCCATACACGACCGAACTTGCGCTTTATACAAGTTGAGCATCTGTTCAGGTGTGAAGTACCGTCTCACCCTTGCAAGAATCCCCAACATTTTTGCAGCCAACTGAGCTTTCGCCTCAATGAATGGACCAAAATTGAGGGTCGATGTCAACGTAACACCAAGAAGTTCGAGATGGTCCGTTAACGGCACGGTTACACCACGGAAAGATGGAGCTGTGTTGAATTGGCTCTTCTTAGCGGAGTCTTAGTAGCATAAAGACACGCCTGGGTCTTAGTAGCATTGAAACAGACCAGATTGGCATCACCCCATTCGGAGACCGCCTTCAAGGACAGATTCAAGCGTTCGACCATGGCCTCCCGGAGAAACCGAATCTGAGGCCCAGTAGTCCGTGCGTCGGACACGTATGTCGTCTGCGTACCCAAAGGTTCCGGGTTATAGCAGATCATTAATGTGCAACAAGAATAATGTTGCCGAGAGCACTGACCCCTGAGGGATTCCGGCGTTGATATCCAACTGACCGGACGAGCAACCATCGATAACCACTCGGATGGATCGATCCCTGAGGAAGTCCGCAATCCAATTACACAGACCACTAGACAGTCCGAAGGTAGGAAGCTTACCAATGAGGCTTTCGTGCCAGACCCTGTCGAAAGCCTTCGAGATGTCGAGGGATACGGCTAGCGCTTCCCCGTGTTTCACGATGGCCTCACTCCAGATGTGAATGGCATACGCTAGAAGATCCCCAGTGGACCGATTTCGGCAAAAGCCGTATTGGCGGTCACTGAGAATGTCGTTCGCTCCTAGGTATGCCAGGAGCTTGCCGTTGAGCACACGTTCCGTACTCTTACAGACGTTATAGAGATGGGTCTGTAGTTGGCGGGTCAGCTCGACTGCCCTTCTTGGGCACAGGCTGTACGTTGGCTTGCTTCCAAGCCTTTGGTACTTTTCCAGTCTCTGTCGAAAGGCGATACAGGCGAGTCAAGATCGGAGACAATTCAGGCGCACAGGTTTTAAGCACAATTGCTGGTATCCCGTCAGGGCCACTCGCTTTGTTCACATCAAGACTACGCAGCACCCTACGCACGTCCTTTTGATGAATGTGAATATCTGACATACTCGTCACACATCCATCAGGAAAAGGAGGAGGCTGCGCGCCATCAGAATTCAGATGCGAAGATTCCGCAAAAAAGATGGCAAATAAGTTTGCCTTTTCTTCAGTGGAGTGGGCTAATGACCCGTCAGGTTTCAACAGTGGTGGTAGTGAGGGGCGACAGAAGTTTGATTCGACCGACTTAGCCAGGGACCAAAACGCTTTGCTACCCGCTAGGTATGAAGCTAGTTTGTGCCCGATTCTGCCAATGTGGTCAAACCGTGCTCTCCGCATCACCTTTTTGCAGGACTTGGCAGCCCTGTTGAAGGCTCTCTTCTTCTGACTCACGTCACTAGCCTTGCGTGTTCGAGCGTCGACCCATGCCTGGTAAGCCATGTGTTTAATCGCGTCGGCGCGGTTACACTCGGCTCCATACCATGGTCTGTCGACGTGAGACATTGCTACGTCAGAGAATGGAATATAGTACTCCATTCCCCGACGCAATACATCTGACACAGCGTCAGCGCACGATGATGGATCATCTGAAGAGAAGCAAGTGGGCTGCCAAGGATAGCATGCAAAGAAAGATCGCATCCCATCCCAATCTGCTGACTTGTACCGCCATATTCGCCGAGTACCTCTTGGGCTGGGATTGGGCGGGGAGTAGACGGACACAGACTTCACCAGACAATGGTCAGAACTACCCAATGGTGAAGATATCGACACGGAGTATCCGTCTGGACCTGTTGTCAGCAGAAGGTCTAAGCAATTGGCTGTGTGCGAATCAACATCTGGCACCCTCGTCGCCCCCTGGACCAGCTGGGTGAGATTTAGTGCTAGCGCAAGCTTGCGCGTCTCTCGACTAGCATGATCAGTGCACTGGTATGGGAAAAGCCACTCCTGGTGGTTAGCATTAAAATCCCCCAGTAGCACTAATTGGGCGGAAGGGTACCGCTGCCGTGCCGCATCAGCCGCCTCACTGAGGTACTCTGTGAGCCTGGTTGTCTCCTGATCTCCGCTATGTGAAAGATAGACACAGGCGTAGATAATCTTATCTAACCCTGTGTCCGCCAGAGCCCACAGCACTGAGAACCTGGAATCTTCAAGGTTACGGAGACGCCGATAGCAAGTGTCGTCTCGGGCATACATGCATACACCCGCGCGTGGTTTAAAGGCGTGCTCCAGGATAACCCCGGGGAGGATAAGTACGACACGTCTGACGGACTTAGTATCTGCGTCTCCGTAAGGAAAAACAGTGCTGGCTTTTCAGTCTCCAGGTGATGGTGGACTGAGTCGAGATTGGAGTGCAGACCTCTAATATTAGTGAGGTGCACTTTGTGGGGGAGGGGGTGCAGCCGCTGTTTTACTCCAGTTTTCTTTTTCCATACAGGGCTGATGATGATGAGACAATTTGATATCATTTTTTATTTTGAAAGTACATCGTCAAACAGTGGAGTAATTGCCAGACTACGTTTGTATGGAAGAATGATCGACTAGTGCAACCTTAAGAGGAAATGCGGGCAGAGAGATCCGACTGAATTTCCTTAGTATAAAGCCATAACTAGAGGTTTGGTTCTCGCCTCTCCAGTATTGAACAAATCTAAAAGATTTTCCATAAATTTAATAAAAAGATATATGTTGTGCTTCTATGTTTTCTTTTTATATTTATATAGTTGTCAAATTTGTACACTAAAACTCTGTTGACCGCGCAATTTTGAGCATTTTTAAAGGTTCTATGCTTCTAGAGATAATGTCTCATCAAAAAGAAAAACATAAGGGGCATATTAGGTATATATCTATCTTTTTCAGTTGATGGAATATCTTTTAAATTAGTTCAAGATATGTTTCTTATCTTCTCGCAGTTCAATCAGAGTGATTGGCTACTGCTTTGCCATCGATCCTGTGGAGAGAACTAAGCTAGAGCCTCCATGCAGGCACAAAAAACTAAACCTAAGCGACCACGCTGATCGAACCTTGGCTCAAGGCGTCGGCGTCGCTGGGGGACAAACTATTAAGATTATGATTTAAGTGATTCTACCATCCGTTCGGAAAATACCTACGTGGAGAAGAACGGACAAGACCAAAGAAAGGCTAAAATAGACTGCATACATATATCGCATCTGGAGGCACATGTTTCAGAATTTCAGTACTAAAAATGTTTTCTTATTACTTATCATCTTACTAACAACACTAACAGCATTTGAGCTTAGTAATCTATGATAGTATTATATTATCTGTGGTAATACGATAGAGTGACTCATAGATAATAATAATATATACCCCCGGAGCAGGAATTCTTTAAGTCAATTGTAGGACGTCACTAGAGGTCAAAGATCCAACAATAAAAAGTTAAATCTCATAAGTAGTGTAGTGCCTGCCCTAACATGGACCCAAAGAGGCGAAAATTAGATTTGCAAGGGCCTATTCGATGCCGACAACTGTATTATATTTTAAATTGACCATGAAAAATAATTTGAGTGGAACTTTCTGCTATAGTACTCACAAAATTGTTAGAAGCGAAATTTCATTTCGTATTTTCCCAAGAATTATTATTCAACCTTTCCTCTAAACTTGTTAGGTGAACGATTTATCCTTATTTATTAGTTGTGTGCGTGTTTGAAAACCGCAAGCATTTACTTACATAACTCACTGTTAAAGTGTAATATGCACATATTTAGACAATGGGTACTTAATCAATCTTATTTGAAACAGGTATTAAATTATTGTTTTCCCCTTGCATTGTTATCATACTTATCATACAATTACTTAACTTTAACTTGTACCTTTTATAATAAATATGAATTTTATGACACATTTAAATTGCGTTTAAATTTTTGGATGTATGTATACTATGTATTATAGTTATTTATGCAACTGTTGTATAATAAGGGGTATTAAAACACGAATGTGGGTTTATCACACAAGGCGAAGCCGACTGTGATAATAGTATCACATGAGTGTTTTAATACCTAACTATGTACAATCCTCTGTAAAAGGTTCTGAATGTTTTTGCGATAGTAATATCTATTTCGGACCGCACGGGAACATTTTATTACATACAAACATAGCCATATTAAAACATAAATCTACAACTGTAACGGATGGTTCTAATAAGATTGTTACGACGCACTTCAATAATTTTCAAATATAAACATTAGCCTCATAATATTTCTATGTTATGTCTCATGGTTCCTAATTGTATGTAAATAAATAAACGTAGTGGTGTTCTCCATTCGTTTACGGGGCTGAGACGTGGACTCTGAAGAAGGCCGACCGTGACCGAATCGATGCTTTTGAGATGTGGTGCTGGAGGAAGATGTTGCAAATCCCCTGGACTGCCTATCGCACCAATGACTCTATCCTCCGGGAACTAAACATAAATATCAGACTGTCCACGGTCTGTTTTCGTAGGATTCTGGAGTTTTTTGGTCACATTGCCAGAAAGGACGGACACAACCTCAAACAGCTGATGGTAACTGGCAAGATCGAGGGGAGACGTCCGAGGGGTCGAAGTCCAATCAGATGGTCAGACCAAGTCCGCACATCATTAAATACCAGGCTGCACGATGCTCTCCACGACGCCAAAGACAGAAGCAGATGGCGCAAATTGGTGAAGTTTGAAGAAGTTGTTTTCACGAAGACCGGGGAATCACGACCCTCAGTAATGAGGAACACGATGCGAGGAGGAGGAAATAAACGTAACGTTCCTGATCAAAAGCTGCACTTACTTATTTCCTCATAGAAGGTGATAAAAAGTACAGTGTCCACCTCGGGAGCAACACTACTTTAAGAGGAATTGTGGGCAGAGAGCTCCGACTGAATATCCTTAGTAAAAAGTCGTGATTTGTGGTTTGGCTCTTACCTATTTCCTCCACCAATATTGGACCAATTTAAAAGATATTCCATAGAGTGAAAACGAAAGATATATACTATGTCCCTATGCTTTCCAAGAAACATTGTAGCGTTACGTATAGCGCCGGAGAGCTATACGTAAGCCACGTTAATAAAAATAAATAATTAAAATTATGAAAAAGGATAAAGAGTATAAAACTATGGACCGGCTTCGCACGTCGTGGACAGCTAACCAGGAGCAGGTCGGGCAGGCAGACGTGGAATGCTCGATGTAGGTGGATGATCAGGCACCACGACGGTCAAGCAGGCAATCGGACTGATAGATAGGTGAGCAGGACCACGGGTAAATAGTCAAGGCAGGCAATCGGGCAGGTAGACAGGTGAGCAGGATCACGGGTTGATGGTCAAGGCAGGCAATCAGGCAGGTAGGTTGTAGAGTTGGTAGCAAGGAGTGTGGAGAACAGCTATGACTCAATTAGTCAAACAGCGAGGCCTTTGACGTCAAGCGATGACTGTTGAGGGTGAGGCTCCAATAAATAATCCACTTTATAGGAAATCTCACACAATATATTTATTTATTGCACTCCAGAAATTAATACATTTACATAAGCTGGTAATTCGCAGTTTTTCAGAGTTTCAGAATAGAAAATACACTTCGTATACGTATAACAGACTCTTGGCGTTCAGACCAGACTCTCAACTAAAAAGCTGAAGCCCGTTTTTCATTCGTTCTGCCATCCCTTCTAAATTTCAAATTCAAATCTCAATAAGACCAGAACGAATAAAAACGGTTTTACAAAGGCGGGTCAGTCTGCTCTGACCTTACAATAATGTACAACTAGCTTAAGGAAAGGTCTAGGAGTCCATGGTACCTATGGTATGTCTATGGCTTTAAGAAAATAAAAAAAGACAGACAGATGTCATGTCAGATAAAAATGTCATAGTAGAAAAATATTGCAAGAATTATAAATGACGAATATAATTTAAGTTTTATATATTTAAAACAGTCAGAGATAACTAAATATGCTTTCCAGATGTAATACGAGTAATACAAAGAATATATAAAAATGAGTTACACAAATTGATACAATATCAAAAGATGTGAAGATGGTATGTAAAGTGTTATAAAATCGTAAGTAGATGTGGAATAAATACCACAACATAGGGGCATGGATGTCGATAAAACTGCATCGAATCTAGTTAGGATAACAAACTGATAAAACCTCTTTACGAAAGAGAAACAGGCTCGATTTAGTGCGGAGTCCATTAGTTGATATCACTTGAAACATTATTTACAGCACGGTCAAGTTATCTGAGCACCTGAAAGTCAAACGACCCCACTCCCGCCAACCCGCGCGGCGCCCCGCGTTCTATTCGTGAGCCAATAGCGAGAGTCGAACGTCAGAGTGACATTGACATTTCGGGTGCCTGTAGTAGAAAAAGTTTCCGGTAACACAAGTTTTGTACTCTAGTTTAAAAAGGTCTTAAGATTACACTAGTCGTATATATATGTAATTCTTCCATAAAAACGTAGTCTGGCGTTTACTCCACTGTTTGACGAGGTACGTTCAAAATATTTTTTTTTATATAAATTTGTCTCATCGTTATTTAGCCCTGTATGGAAACAAAAAAGTAAAAACACATATATTTGAAAGTTATGAGCGTCGATAGTTCCATATTTTAACGCATCTTTGGGTGGAAATAAATACCATAAAGAGAAGGAAAATTGCAAAACGGCCTTCATACAGGGATAGATTAGTCATTCAACAATGCAAATAATTTTATTTTTAAAATATACATTAAGTCATTTTTTCATGATATCTAGACTCCCAAAGGTCAGTTTATAAAATTTCGCACGCTCGTTTTCGTCCTAAATCATCATCAATTTCGATAAAAATTTGCAAAAGTGCTAATTCATACGCAAACTAGCTTCTTACTGCTCATCATAGCATCTATCTATTTCGCACGTGTTGTCGGATGAGATAGCATGCATTTGAACCTCGCGAACAAAATAGTTCGTGTCGTCTTCTGGGGTAGTATTATATTATCTGTGACTAGGGGAACCTTAAGGAAATATAAATCAAAATCAATAATTTTTATTTCATAGGCCTACATGGGCACTTATAAAACGTCGACAATGTGCACGGTTCGGGTTGGTCGATTCCTATGGAGAAGAACCGGCAAGAAACTCCATGGTTACTCTTTTAAAAAATTGTTTGGTTTTACAATATTTCAATGTTACAGCAGTACTTAGATGGGGGGACAACGCAGGCCCGAAAATAAGTCGTAAGAAACTAAAACAAGAAATGGTTATATAATAAATAAACAAAAGATTAAAAAAAGTAAAACGAGATAAAATGTTAACAATCTAGAAGGCCTACAATGTTCACACATTTACAAACCAATCGGTAAAATAATCTATACAAAGTATAACAAGACTAAATTAAACATGTGGCACAAATGTTGTTATCAGTGCTGAAACTATTCTTAGCAAAGGGCTATAAAGATAATTGAAAACCATTGTAAAAAGTCTTATTAAATGAAGAAAAATTAGATTGAGAATAGTTAGAGACATCCACATATTTGTGCCGTTTATGAGTTACCAGGGAAGCCGCATGTGCAGAAGGAGCTACAACCAAATATTTTTATCTTCAACGTAGTCCTTGATTTTATAATATGCTTTTTTAATAAGGACACGTTTGATGTGATTTTTGAACTTTCCATCGGTCAGTTCTATAACTGACTTTGGCAACTTGTTATAAAGGCGTATACTGTTTATAAGAAAAGACTTGCTAGTTTTCGTTAATCTGAATTTGGGTAATACAATTTCGTGTTTACTGGGTGTATTTAAATTATGGAAGTCGCTTCTAGTTTGAAAAGCCCTCGATTTTTGCGGACATACAAAATACATTCTAAAATATAAAGTGAAGGTAGAGTCAGTATATCGATCTCTTTAATTTTTTTTCTGAGGGTCTCGCGAGGGGTATTTTATAGATTTCGCGGATTGCCCTCTTTTGTAATATGAAAATTGAATTATAAGAATACTTATTTAGCTAATAAATGACCATATAAAATAGCGTCTTGTCTGTAATCCCTGAAGGTTTAGGCAGGCTAGTTATATTTTGTGATGATCATATTTTTATGTTCAATGAGGTCGCCTTGTATTTTGGCAAGTTTCTTCATTTCACTTACTTTTACGAAACAACGTCTTATAATTAGAATCTATGCAATACGCAGTAAATATGAATAATTTTCCATTACTAATATTATATTGCATGTAAATAAAATCCTATATTATCTGTTTATTTGAGATGTACTATATTCGGACCCTCCGCTAGATTAGCCAGACGAACTTAGAGGGTCGCTCGAATCACGCCCAAGCACTGCGTTCGTTCCAAACGTGAATGAATAATATTAGTTTTTATATCAATTTGTATTGCAACGTGGAATATTATTGTGTTATTTTGAATTAAATAAAAATAACGAATAAATATCATGTTAAACAGAGTTAGTATTTACAAAGCAAAGTACTCTACTAAAATCTGAAACATTATTAATGATTAAAAACAAGTTTCCATAGTCTATTGTATATTCAATTTTACAAGAATACAAGTAATGTTTTTCATTTCATTTCATACAAGCTGACCCCGCTCGATCAACAAATGTACCTATGGGCAAAAAAAATATACATACAAAAAAAACTGTTTGTTTGTTTACTTTTGGCTGATATGATGAAGATTTGGCCTCTGAAACACAGGTGCTGCTACCTAGCTCAGGGGTACAGGGTATTTTATTTTTGTTATTTTAATTCTAATAAACAATCGAATATTACAAATAGAATACTATAAATAATAATATTAATATAGCTGATGGTAGCGATGAAGTTGATACTAATTTATGACTACCAGACCTAATATGTCATTCATACAATCAAATCTCGATACTTACATACTAGACTATCTCATCAGAGTTTCGAACTTATATATACCTAGCTAAATAGCTATAAATCCATAAACGGCCAGTATTGACAATGGGCCGTCGGTCGACTGTTGACCGTATATTGATATCCAATCAACTAGATCGATTCGTTGCCTTTTAAGACAGCAACAAGGAACCACCCACACACATAAATCTAACTAGATAACGCAAGTCCCTCCATCTGTATGAAAACCAAGAGTGTAACTTTATCACACACAATTTAAATACAAATTTACTTACCAATGAAAGAACACATTTCCATTGCTTCGGCCAACTTTTTCTATACAGCCTTTACAGATCAAGATGGCATAAAAAATGCATTTTTCTGATTTCGGTGGATTTCCGTTGCCGATAATGCTAATTTTACTCCGTTTTTTGACACGTGAACTACGTACAATCGCGTCATCTAGTTAGATTTATATCTGTGGAACCACCCAAGACAATGGTACGTTGAGTTGGGTGGGTCTTTAGCGTGGTGGTATCACCGATGTAACGATAGCCGTTGGAGCAGAAGAGTTTGAAAGTGGAGATGAAATAACAGTGATGGGATGCTTCCTATCATCATTCGATGACTGGCTGTTATAAGTACCGGTAGTACTGGTTGTTAGTATAAAACTGATTTAAAGCCATCACCACACCCATCAGGTCCAGTAGAAAACCAGCGTCAGGTACTAGTTGTCTGGAAATTTTGCTGAACAGGGCATTTTTGACGCAGCCGTGAGGCACACTTTCCTGTTAACTTCTTACGTCAGACTTTCCATTTTTTAATTTATTTTTATTTATACTTTATCTGATTTCAATTTTCATGTATCTCGTACATATGTTGTGTGTCTTTTAGCCTGTGCTGAATAAATATATTTATTTCTTTCTTTCTATTACGTATCTAATACCTATATTGTGTCTTTTAGTCTGTGCTAAATAAATGTATTTTCTTTCTTTCTGATACGTATCTAATACCTATATTGTGTCTTTTAGTCTGTGCTAAATAAATGTATTTTCTTTCTTTCTGATACGTATCTAATACCTATATTGTGTCTTTTAGTCTGTGCTAAATAAATGTATTTTCTTTCTTTCTGATACGTATCTAATACCTATATTGTGTCTTTTAGTATGTGCTAAATAAATGTATTTTCTTTCTTTCTGATACGTATCTAATACCTATATTGTGTCTTTTAGTCTGTGCTAAATAAATGTATTTTCTTTCTTTCTGATACGTATCTAATACCTATATTGTGTCTTTTAGTCTGTGCTAAATAAATGTATTTTCTTTCTTTCTGATACGTATCTAATACCTATATTGTGTCTTTTAGTCTGTGCTAAATAAATGTATTTTCTTTCTTTCTGATACGTATCTAATACCTATATTGTGTCTTTTAGTATGTGCTAAATAAATGTATTTTCTTTCTTTCTGATACGTATCTAATACCTATATTGTGTCTTTTAGTCTGTGCTAAATAAATGTATTTTCTTTCTTTCTGATACGTATCTAATACCTATATTGTGTCTTTTAGTCTGTGCTAAATAAATGTATTTTCTTTCTTTCTGATACGTATCTAATACCTATATTGTGTATTTTAGTATGTGCTAAATAAATGTATTTTCTTTCTTTCTGATACGTATCTAATAACTATATTGTGTCTTTTAGTCTGTGCTAAAAAAATGTATTTTCTTTCTTTCTATTATGTATCTAGTACCTATATTGTGTCTTTTAGTCTGTACTAAATAAATGTATTTTCTTTCTTTCTGATACGTATCTAATACCTATATTGTGTCTTTTAGTCTGTGCTAAATAAATGTATTTTCTTTCTTTCTGATACGTATCTAATACCTATATTGTGTCTTTTAGTCTGTGCTAAATAAATGTATTTTCTTTCTTTCTGATACGTATCTAATACCTATATTGTGTCTTTTAGTCTGTGCTAAATAAATGTATTTTCTTTCTTTCTGATACGTATCTAATACCTATATTGTGTCTTTTAGTCTGTGCTGAATAAATGTATTTTCTTTCTTTCTGATACGTATCTAATACCTATATTGTGTCTTTTAGTATGTGCTAAATAAATGTATTTTCTTTCTTTCTGATACGTATCTAATACCTATATTGTGTCTTTTAGTCTGTGCTAAAAAAATGTATTTTCTTTCTTTCTATTATGTATCTAGTAACTATATTGTGTATTTTAGTCTGTGCTAAATAAATGTATTTTCTTTCTTTCTGATACGTATCTAATACCTATATTGTGTATTTTAGTCTGTGCTAAAAAAAATTATTTTCTTTCTTTCTATTATGTATCTAGTACCTATATTGTGTCTTTTAGTCTGTGCTAAATAAATGTATTTTCTTTCTTTCTGATAAGTATCTAATACCTATATTGTGTCTTTTAGTTTGTGCTAAATAAATGTATTTTCTTTCTTTCTATTATGTATCTAGTACCTATATTGTGTGTTTTTTAGTCTGTTTTAAATAATCTTTATTCTTTTTTTTTATAAGTTAGGATCAGGCGCTGTGGCATAACTTGATAGATGTCTATGTCGGGTAAGGATTGCAATATGCTGAAACTAATAAACAAAAAATATTGTAAAACTAATCAGATATCCAAGAAATTTGTTTCCAGAATGAGCCGATATAATAAATACCATGTAACGTGACAGACCACATTACTACGTCCGCATATTATATTACTTACATTTAAAATGATAGCTAGAAACTATGACTGCATACATAGCTATTATCTAGCAAACACAAATCCATTCGCAATTCGTAGAAAATAATTTAAAAATACGCATTTCTCTGTTAGATACCAATATAATTTAAAACCGACTTCAATGCCAACCGACTTCAAACTTCCAGAACTTTTTACTAGGTGAACTGATTTGATGATTCTTTTTTTTGATGATTCATCAAGATCTGATGAAGAACTTCGGCGATATACGTCAGAACACTTCAATAAATGACGCAAATCACTCGGGATAGCTACAATCGCATGTCTGTTTATTGTTTACACGATTTCATAACATAACATCACACTGGTACGCTCTAAAGGGGTATGATAATATAATATAAGCCTTTATCGAGACACTATTTTTTACAATAATTAAAACTAACGACTCTAGCGAGTCGGTGACACCGACAACTCGATCTGTTTGCCCAACTTTGGCAAAGGAATCCTCCATTTCTTTCCATTCTTTTCTGTTTAGCGCTTTCCTGGTCCATATTTTCCCTGCTATGATCTTTATTTCGTCTTCCCACCTTCGAAACTGTCCACCTCGTTTTCTTTACCTATTTCTTGGGTACCAAAATACTAATTCACAAACAGTTCACCCTGGTATACTCTCATTCCAAAGGTTTTGTTTAAGTTTCGTTATTGGGTTAATCTATTCTGGCATCACTTTGGGCATTATAGGTGCCTAACCTTTAAAACTCGTTCATCATGTAAAGACAGCTGCAGAGAAACTTCACCTCCTAGAAGTGTATAGATTCACTTCTAGAGGGTGAAGTTTCTCTGCAGCTGCAGCAGAAGAAACAAAAACAGGAACACCGACTTCCGTAATTGAAGTTATTTTTCACTTTGTAGTGTATTTTTTTGTAAAAATGTTTTTGTCTTTTATAAATTTTTTCCCGATCCAAAACCTAAAGACGAATCCTCACATTTCACGAAGGTTCAGAGAGCTTTAATCAATGTGGAAATTAAGTTATTATTTCCAAGTCTGCTGCTCTTAGTCTCCTGTAGTCTATTAAACACTCATTTCCACGAATCAAGAACCAACTTTGTTCGTATCTGAAATGATTAACCCAAATATCTTCCCTTACACGTTATCTTCATTAAAACTGGAGTAACTGTACAGCCTCTAATTAAGGTTGAACTAGGCGACGGGACGAACTATTTTGTGCGCGGCGTCAAAATGGATGCTATCTTATCCAACAACACGTGCGAAAGAAATAGACGCTGTGATGAGCAGTAAGAAGATAGTTCGCGTACGAATTAGCACTTTTGCAAATTTGTATCGAAATTGATGATGATTTAGGACGAAAACGAGCGCATGAAATGTTATAAACAGACCTTTGGGAGTCTAGATATCATGAAAAAACAACTAAATGTATATTTATAAAATAAAATTATTTGCATTGTTGAATTACAAATCCCTGTATGGAGGCCGTTTTGCAATTTTCCTACTTTATGGTATTTATTTCCGCCCAAAGATGCGTTAAAATTAGTGTTGAAATATCGAGCTTTCGACGCTCATAATTTATAAATATATTATTTTTTTACATTTTTGTTTCCATACAGGACTAGATAATGATGAGAAAAATTTATATCATTTTATATTTGAACGTACATCGTCAAACAGTGGAGTAATCTCTAGACTACGTTTGTATGAAATAATTTTAGACTAGTGTAACCTTAAGGCTGTCTCCACAGGATTGAATCGTTGGCATTTAATATCGGCACAGCCGTACACGAGGCTTATTACCGAGGAATGTACCCTTAACACGACGGCAGGGATGCCTGCTCAACTAAATTAGCTTTTAATTGATAAATACTTGACCACTGGTGTGTGTAATCGAATGTTCATACACGTTCCTAAGCTTGTATTAAATTCTACCCTCTATCTATTGACGTAAAGTCGGTTTTGGGTCGGGATGAGGATTTGTAACATTGTGAATCAAATGCCAGGCGGTGGTCTCAGTCAAGGTAGTGTTAATAGAGAATGTCGAAATCATTTTATATTACTTGTTATACAAAAGGTTCCATTATTGAATTGTGCATACAATATTCCAGCCTTTAATTCACCATCTAAATGCCTCTTATAGTGTATGTTGTGTCCATTGATGTATTAAAAAGAGGAAGATACGGGACTGCTCACAGCGCTTGGTCCTACTAATCTAAGTGAATGCCCGTAGCGGGTACTCAGTCGCGCACGGCGCATTGTTGATCACACAGCTCATTAATTTCAGTGTTTTTATGTTTTTTTGCAATAAATACGCATCAAAATGACTTCTTGTGTAGCTAAACAGTGTTTAAATAATACCAGGAAGAAAAATAAGACACACGGGATCACTTACCACTCGTAAGTACAGTTAAAAAGGTTAATTTGTTGAACATTTTTGCTTTGCCATATTTGTGAGTGCGAGATAGATATTACAAATATGCGTGAGAGACACAATACGCACGTATTGCAATGTTATTTCATTCATAATAGTAAAAATTCGGTGATTCGGCCAACATTCGGCGGCTAACGCGATTTCGCTTGCACTACAGCGCCGTCTCATATCTCTGTCCTTGTCTATCGGTAACTGTAGGTTTGGGACTGGTGGTGACACTGAACACAGATGTGTGAGTTTCGGTGCATGTAGTCGTGCGCCGAGCCCAGGTTTTCTAATCGCTATGTTAGCGCGTAACGTATCTTCCTCTTTTTAATACATCAATGGTTGTGTCCATCTAGTTAGTTCGGGAGACTGTGTTTGCTGGGCACATCCTACAACTATAACGTAAAAGTTGGTGAGGATGGATGGATGGATGTTTGTTACTCTTTCACGCAAAAACTACGGAACGGATTTTGATGAAACTGTACAGACATGTTGCTTATACATCAGAATAATACATAGGCTATAATTTATAAAGGTATTCGGAGAAGTACTAATACCACGCACACTACTCTTAATTTAAATTTATTGTTTTTTTTTCTACTTTTTTGTTTGGTTTTCTATTGAAGCGTGTTTTTTTTTAAACTATTATTGGTCTAGTCGTCGCAAATACTACTCAAGGTCCTGAGTTCGATTCGTTTCGAGTTCGTTTTTGGAATTTCTCAATAGCAGTCCGGAGTCTGGACTTGGGTCCGGTTGATAAGGGCAAAAGTCCAGATTCCCCGGCTCATAAGGAGCGAGGGACTCAAACATAACTGGCAAAATGTAGGTGTGCTGTAGGTGTGATGTAGGCGTACTTCTGCCTAACCCCTCATGGAAAACAGGCGTGATGATAGGTATGTTTTTTTTTTTAACGTCTGTAGGCTTACGCTTGACCACTATCTCACCTGATGGTAAGCGATGATGTGGTCGACGGTGAAGCACGCTTGCCTAGAAAAAACCTATTCACTCTTGACTTAAAGACCCCAAGATTGTAGCTATCGGGAAACACAGACTGCGGCAGGGAATGCCACTCCTTAGCTGTACGCATAATGAAATTGTCCCCAAAACATTTTGTGCGTATGGGTGGGATATCCACAATGTACCGATGACGCATCGCCGTACGTCTGGTAGTCCGATGATGGAACGGGCTGGGCGGAATCAGATCATGCAGTTCCATCGCACACTCCCCGAAATGCAACCGATAAAAAACCGACAATCTGGCAACTCGGCGACGATGTTCAAGGCTCTGGAGCTTTGACTTGACCAGTGCCTCAATGCCGATGAGTCTCTTGGCCCGCTTTTCGATCGACTCGAGTGCATCAAGCTGGTATTTGGCAGATCTGTCCCAGAGATGAGAACAGTACTCCATGCATGATCGAACTTCCGCTTGATAAAAGTTGAGCAGCTGTTCCGGCGTGAAGTACCATCTCACCTTCGCAAGGATCCCCAACTTTTTGGCAGCCAGCTGAGTCTTTGCCTCAGCACATTATATATCTTTATTTTTCTGTTTATGGAATATCTTTTCAATTGGTCCAATTTTTGAGGAGGAAATAGGCGAAAGCCAAACCTCGAAATATACTTAAGATATTCAGTCGGAGCTCTCTGCCCATATTTCTTCTCAAACATGAAAATATTTCTTGTTGTCACAAGAGATAATCTACACATTTTTATCAGTTAAAATGTCGTGTTGTGTCTCATGTATAGTGCTTATCATGACATGTTGTATAACATGTAATATATTGTATTATGTACCTATCTAAGCTGGTACATATTCATTATCTATTAATATGCTCTTGACTGTGTAGGTATTAGAAAACAATAAATTATTATCCAATAAATGTTTACGCAAGAGCAAAGGTGACTTGTAATCTATGTCAGGAAGACCAGTTTTATCACAAAATTCTATATAAAAACAGATGACTAGTCTGTTTATGTAACTCGTGGTCTTGCTTGATGTGGAAAATTATAATGTAGATATTTCCAAATCAGTCCCTCTATGTTAATGATCGGGACACGATCTGTGTCTTGGTGGAGTAAAACTTTCATTGGCACATCCCAACCATACGCACTAAACGTTTTGGAAATACTTTCATTGTGCGCACAGACACTAAGGAGTGGAATTGCATGCCGGAGTCCGTGTTTTACAATATCTACACAATCAAGAGTGAATAGGTTACTTCTAGGCAAGCGTGCTCCACCGACGACCACATCTCTTACCAATAAATAAAAATAGAACGCAAAAGATGTCTTCTATTTATCCAGCTGCAAGGAAAGGGTTTTATTTTTCGCGCGTATCTTGTATGCATGCATTTTTATATGTATGTAGGTATTCTTTATCTACTCATATCTTGCAAACCGCTGGACCAATTTATATTATTAAGATATCGTTAGATACGTCTTCACCGCCAAAGTGTTCTTATTAGGTGATAAGACATGTTAAAAAATAAAAATGGTGTCTTTTGGGCGCCATATTGTGAGGGTCTCAATATTTTTTTCTTACAAAGCTATCGAGTGGGGTACCAAAATGAAGAGTAAAAATTATTAAAAAAAAAAGATAACTAAAAATTTATAAATAAGAAGAAAATCATGCGAGCAGTCGGAAGATCAGGTGGTCAGCCATCTCACGACTGCACAGCATGATTTTCTTCTTGTTTACATATTTTTAGTTCGCTTCTTTAGCAGTCGGGTTATTGCTGTTCCGTAATCTGAGGATTATTGATTATAAATTTACTTTTGTTCTACAATGTGGCCAAAACACCATAATTGTGATATTCTGTGGTTAAGTCCAGCATCACACACGAGTGCAATTATAAAGAAACAAAACAATTCATATCTAAGGCGTAAAATTCGACCATTAAAACAATAACAGTGATGCGTGCAAGTGGAAGTTGGGACACCACATCGTTAGCTTTTTGTCCGGCCGGACACAAAGGACAAGTTGACCGGGCGAGTGACCTCACCGGCGAAAGTACTCAACCACGTGTGAAATATATTTCCCACTGTCTGAGGAACGTTGTGGCGTCTTGGTTAAAATTGTGCAGTTGCTCGTTTGTTTGTCACTGTTGGATGAACAATTGAAAACCAACTCAGAGTAACAACTGTTTCAAATACACTGAAAATAAAGGATAAACGAATAGTTTTATCACTTTGAGAAAACTCTATTTATTAATTATTATTATTAAACTTTAATAAAATAAGACAAAATTAATTTAGCACATAGTAAAACTCTTTTTAGGGTTCCGTAGCCAAATGGCAAAAAACGGAACCCTTATTGATTCGTCATGTCTGTCTGTCTGTCTGTCCGTCCATATGTCACAGCCACTTTTTTCCGAAAATATAAGAACTATGCTGTTGAAACTTGGTAAGTAGATGTATTCTGTGAACCGCAATAAGATATAAATAGAAAAAAATAAATAAATTGGGGGTTCCCCATACTTAGAACTGAAACTAAATTTTTTTTTTCATCTAACCCATACGTGTGGGGTATCTATGGATAGTTAGTGCGAGAGACACTTCCAAAGTGGTAAAATGTGTCCCCCCCCTGTAACTTCTAAAATAAGAGAAAGATAAAACTAAAAAAAATATATGATGTAATGTACATCATATATTTTATGTTTACTTCCACCATGTAAACTTCCACCGAAAATTGGTTTGAAGGAGATCTAGAAAGTAGTTTTTTAGGGTTCCGTACCCAAAGGGTAAAAACGGGACCCTATTACTAAGACTCCGCGGTCCGTCTGTCTGTCTGTCTGTCTGTCACCAGGCTGTATCTCATGAACCGTGATAGCTAGACAGTTGAAATTTTCACAGATGATGTATTTCTGTTGCCGCTATAAAAACGTACCTGGCCGGTTTTTTTTCATTTGAGATGGGTTTGCTCTTGACCCTGGTCTAGGTCAGAGGTGACAGAGACAGAGTTGACGATGGAGTGAGCTTACCCAGAAGAAGCCTGTTCACTTTAACATTGAAGAGATTATAATTGAATGCGTTCGGAAACACAGACGCAGGCAGTGAGTTCCACTCTTTTGCTGCGCGCATTATTTAGAATGTTTGGAAGCGGTCAGAGCCAATTGGTGGAACGGCAACTAGGTAAGGATGGTAACTTGCAGTGTGTCTAGTTATCCGATGGTAGAAGGGGGCTGGTGGGATGTCTCGGTTTTGTTTCTAGTAAGTCAATGTTCACAGGTCCCAATACTTAATTTCGTAACGAGCAACAAACAGTGTATTATCATCGATTTGGGACATTATATGAGTAGCTGTCTGTTCAGTTCCATATCAATTATCCCAAATTATAACATCTGCTAAGCCTTTCCCCAAGGCGTTTATATGGATCGACAACCAATCTGGCTTACCCGTAACAACTGTCAAAGATCTACAAAATGTCAAAGACCAGCAACATATCCTACGTTGACGTAGAGATTACCTAAACCTAGTCTTACTTCTCACTAACATTGAAAATGAGAAAGTTTGAATAAGTGTTTGTACTCAATCACGCTAAAACGACTGAACGGATCTGGATGAAATTCGGCATGGAGATAGATTATAGTCTGGTATAGCACAGAAGGATTTTCGGATTCGGAGCAGTGGTGGCCCAGTGGTATCGGCCGCGACTTACAAGTTGTAGGTCGTGGGTTCGAGCCCAGGCAGGCGCTTTACTTTGTGTAAATTATTTCTTCACCACTGCTTTCAAAAAGGTGAACGAAAACATCGTGAGGAAACCGGCATGTCTTAGAACCATAAATTCGAAGACATTTCACATCCACCAACCCGCACTGGGCCCGCGTGGTGGATTACGGCCCATTCCCTCTCACGTAGAGGAGGTCAGTGTCCCAGCAGTGGGAACATTAATAGGCCGATGATGATAGCACAGAAGCTACTTTTCATCCCAGTATAATGTTCCCAAGGGATATTATATTGGGATGAAAAGCAGTATACTTATATATTATTCATATTTATTAAATATATATAATATAAATGGTTAAAATTACATACTTAGATCTCAAAAGTCCTGATATAATGTACGTACATAACTAAAGGAATGCATAAATGCGGCAAATATTGTAGGCAGTCTAAGTCGTAGTAAAAAGATGATAAAAGAAAGATTTAGATAAATAAGCCATGTCCTTGTCATGATTTAGATAAGTTAGTATAATGCAATTATTTCATAATTCTTCTATTTATGACTTCTTGACCAAGAGATAGATACCAGCTGATAATTAACATTTAATTGCCTTGCTTGTGTCTCTGAGCGATAAAACTTTATTTTTTTCAGACGCAACTTTACAAAAACATTGTACGAATAATAAATCTGTTATTGACTTGAAAGAGTTTGTGTTTATCGTAGGTATTAGGCATACTAATTGTATCACGCAGTTATACAGTTCTTGACCTAACTTTATAGACCTGCGACAGGAAAGTTGGATGATAGACGAAGACACAGTGTGTAGCAAGAAATAAGGAAACTTAAAATAGACTATTATAATATAACTAATTATATATAAATTACACATATACCCTTAACTATATATCATATATAGTTAAGGTGGGATCCTGCCGTTTTGCCGAAAAGATTTTGCCAAATTTTCATTACCCAAACAAATTTTAGCAACCTTTTTTATACCAATGTAATATTTGGAATAATTTTAGTACGCACATTTTCATTTGGTCAAATATTTACTTGGCAGATTGTTACCAAGGATAATGTCATTATGGCATTTGGTCTTTAATCAAATGATTTATTACAGCAAACAATCTTCAAACAATAAACGTTTGGTGAAATGATTTGTTAAGACAAAAAGTATTAAGGCAAACATAAGATTTTTTGAATTATATAATAAAAAATACAATTTTATTTTTTGATTAATTCTTTCAATTTGTCTGAAACAAGTCAAATTTATGGTTACTTGATATTAATTTATTTATGGAAGTAGTTAGAGTAGGTTAATTATTAAAAAAATGGTTAGGTTAGGTTAGGTTAAAACTGTGACCTCCTACGCACGAGCCGAGCGAGCGAAGCGAGCGGTGCCGCGGCAGCGGCCGGCGAGTGCCAGAAACGACTTGCATTAATAGAAAAAAGAGATTGTTTTTAGTAGGTTACCCGGAACTGAACTATTAAGATTAGGATAATTAGTTATTTAAAAAAAAATGGTTAGGTTAGGTTAAAACTGTGACCTGCATTAAATTTTAAAAAAATATATATAAAAAAAGAGAAATAAAAAACTATAAATATTTGGCTTATTTGATTTTGCGTAAAAACTGTTATTCCAAGTGAAATATTTGACTAGATAAAAAATGGTAAAAGTACTAGTTGGTGAACAAGTTATTGTTCAAACGTTCACTTGCCAAACATAGGTTTTCGTAACAATTATTTGTAAAGAGATTGTTTGGTAAGTAATAATTTGGCAAATGAAGTTATGCGAAAATTTGTTTGGGAAGTGATAATTTGGCAATTTCTTTTCGGTAAAACAAGGGAGACCCAGTTAAGGTGCATATATAAGATGGTGGAGAGGTAATGTTCTTTGATCTGCTTCCTGAATAACGATACATTTAAGAGTCACGAATTTTTGGTGGCAGTGAGTTCTACAGTCGTACTGCATGATCAGAGAAGGAGTGGGAATAGAAATTAGTATTGTGGGAGGGAAGTTAAGATGATGCTTTAGGTGGGTTCTACATTAGACATCGGCAGGGCGAGTAAAGGAAAATCGATCGCGCAGAAATCCATGGAACGTAGGGTTAAAAAAGAGACATAATACTCGAGTGTTCTAAGATGGATAGGGAGCCACTTGAGATCCTTGCGGAACTGAGAGACATGATCGTATTTCCTCAGACCAAAAACAAAACGGATGCACTGATTTTGCAAGCGCTCTAGCTTATTTAAGAGCTCCTCCGTTGCATCCAGATAAAAGGCATCAGCGTAATCGATGATCGGCTGAATTAGAGTTTGAGCTAGATAGATTTCGGTTTTAAAGGGCAAAAAGTTTTAAAGGGCAAAAAGTTTTGAAGGGATTTCAACGAGTGAAAGGAAAAGTGCTCCTTACGACTTACTTCATTTACTTGAGCTCGCCAAGAGAGATTACTGTCCATTAAGATACCAAGGTTCTTAGCTGTTTTTGTGTAAGTGATGATCGAGCCGTCAAGGGATAAAGATGTCAAAGTGGACACGTCAAGCGCAGTGCGATAGTATCGACTGCCTATGATCATAGCCTGAGACTTGGATGGGTTGATCTGTAATCCATAGGACTTTGCCCATTCACTAATACTCTCCAGGTCACGATTCATGGTATCAATTGCTAAGTCCACATCCGCAAGCAAGAAGCGTCGAAAAAGCTGCAAATAGTCTGCGTAAAGATGGACGTTGGAGTACATTACCTTGTTAATAGTGTTTATGAAGATAGAGAAAAGAAGAGGAGACAGAACGCCACCCTGAGGAACACCAGCAGTGAGATCACACCAATCAGAGAACATCTCTTCAAGACGAACACAATGCGAGCGACCCTGAAGATAAGAGTCAAACCAGGCTAAATCAGAGGAAGAGAAGTTAATAGACTGAAGGGCCCCAAGCAGGATTTCAAAATCCACCGAGTTAAATGCACAACTGAAGTCAAGCAGGACTAACACGGTGAAAGATGTATTCTCCATAGACCAGTGGATGTCATCGACGACCATCGATGACCTTCAGACGTGCAGTTGCAGTGCTGTGACAAGTCCGGAAGGACGAAAGGAATCTAGAAATTTGACTATGAACAATGTGCTCGAGAACTTTAGAGAGGAAAGGTAGTATGGAGATGGGTCTGAAATGAGATAAAGAAGAAGGATTGGTTATTTTGGGGAGTGGAATTATGTGTGCCTGTTTCCAGACTGAAGGAGTAGAAGTAGCAAGAAGTATGAAGTAGTTAACAATATGAGCGAGAATGGGTTGGAGTTGCGGGACAACAGAAATTATCATTCGCGAACACAGATTGTCATGGCCAACAGCAGAGGAGGAAATAGCAAGAAGAGATTTTTTAACATCGTCATCAGACTGGATTTAAATTAACTTGTGCGCAAGGCCAGTCAAAGTCGAAGTTTTGACAATAGGGTCCAAAGTGACAGGTGGAAGAGAAAAGTTCCTATTAAGAGCCGACAAATCGATATCTTTACAGGTATTCGTGGGAGATTTGCCGATACCGATAGACTTTAGAAATATCCAGACGTCAGAGGACTTGCGATCGACTAGAGATTCGTGAAAATAGCGTCTTTTAGCATCCCGACACAGTCGATTGCAGTGGTTACGTAGAGCTTTTAAATGAGTAAGATTCTGTTAATTTGAGCATTCATCCACGGAGCAGGATTGTGCTTAACTTTGATTTGCCGACGCGGCGTGTGCTTATCGTATAAGCTCAGCAGTTTGGCATTGAAATAGTTCACCTTATCATTGACACAGGCGCTATCAACAACGACAGACCAGTCGATATCACTTGCATCACGCTTCAACGCTACCAGATCAATCCCATTATAATTACGCAAATTACAGAAATGAGGTTTACGTTTAGGAGACCGGATACGATAATTTTATTCCTCTTATAGAATATAAATCTCAGAGGAGCTCGTGGCTAAATAATAACATCCGCACTGGTCGATCAACAAGGTTAAGCAACGCTTGACGAGGTCGGTCCGTGGATGGGTAACCATTTCAACGTACCGAGTTTCCTCCGTGCCTCGGAAAATACGTTAAGCTGTTGGTCCCGCCTGTCATTTGAAGATTTTTGACAGTCGTTACGGGTAGTCAGAAGCATGAGACTGACACCAGTCTTGCTATGGGGTACGTGTTACCCAGTTACTGGGTTGTGGAGGTCAGATAGACAGTCGCTCCATGTAAAACACTAGCTGAATCCGGTTAGACTTGAAGCCGAACCCAACATAGTTGGAAAAAGGCTAGGCAGATTGATTGATAGAATGTAAATCTCTTCTTCATCTTTTCTACGTTCATTGCTTTCCACGAGTGTTTTTTAGAACAACTTCATGTTCAGTAGCTAATAAATAATAAAGCGCCAAGTCTGGTGTACAATATTACCGAGGCGGCGCGCGGCGGGCGTGCAATTTGTTCTCGTAATAGAAAAATTCCATGGAAATCGGTTGGCGAACAGGCGATTTTGTCTCGCCGCGCCTCGTTCCCGACGAGAATTAGGTAGCCAACCGGGATTTAAAAAAATATGGCATAACATTCTGTATACTTTGAAGCCCTAACGATAGTTTCATGTAATTGTTTTAGAGGTTTTTTGAGTCAGTAATTTATCCTTAAGTTAACAATGTATCAATAAACCATATTTTTTGAGACGCGGTTCGGAAATCTACCGCGCTTTCACAGCGACGGTAGATTTCCGAACGCAACTAGCAACTGCGGACCACCACATGAAAATTATCGTTGGTTTTTCCAGCATAATTTTCTTTCGAAAGTTAATTCTTCTAAATACTACCAAGCCAATCTTAATCTTAAAAAGATTACATATTACACAATTGGGAGTAACAATGTCCGGTTTTATCGATTAGAAAATCCTATCCGAATCTTTTCACGACAATGTGAGTATTAGAGATGCCCATACAAAGCCTCCGCAATACCTGGGGCTCGGCGGTGATCGACAGAATGAGACCAAGCCTTAAGAGATTACCTTACACAAAGGCAGGCTTATTATGTTAGAACTACGATATTTAAGGCTTAACTTTTGTCGACAATGTAGTCAGACGTCGAAGGACAAAGATTATTAGGAACGAGGGTTATTGAGGAATCTCCTTGTGAATTTGTTAGGATGGTGTGGTATTATATGCTTCTGAAATGAAAGCTAAAGTTCCTTTTAGATACATGCTTCAAGGAATATTTTTTTGACTTCAATTAGGTACGTTCTATTTACATTTTTGATGAAAAATTCTACCTTATGGTAGGAAATAAATGTTGCTAAATTTTTATAAAAAATTAGGTACCTTAACGAAACTTCTTTATTATTTTATTTTACTTTATTTTTTTTAGATTTTAGGAAAGCTTACAGACTAATAACATTATAACTATTAACAATAATATTTATCTAAATTGCTAATAACAAGCTTCCGCAGATAAGATATTATAATTATATTAAGTATTAATTTACACGGTTTATTTATAATTTCGCGATTAGTAAGGAAATAACCAATAAAGTGCAAACAGGGCTTCGGATTACCATGCTGCATCAAAAGGAGACAATTATTTTAATATAAGGCATATAAGACAAAAAATAATTTTGAATAAAAATATTTAATTATGAAATAAAAATCGTTAAATGAATGAATAACATAATATACAACGTAAAACATAAAAGTTACTGCTTACTATTTCACTCGCATGTTTGCTATGAGATTTTACCCCTATACCAACGAAAATATAACGCAAATACATTCACCACCAAATAAATAAATATGGTTAAATTCTGTAACCACATTGTGCGTACGGCTCAACACTAATCCCCTGTAATTCTTAATGGAATACAGGTGATCGACAACAAACATTTTTGATATTTTTCGTGATGGCAATGATGCTCAAACTACAATAGCATAACGCAGATATAACACTCATTGCTAAGAAATTTTGAACCGGCGCAAAAAAAGATAGGAAAATATTAAGCTTGATATTTCACTTATATACCTAGGCACTAACGTTACGTAAAGCTCAGTCGAACTAAACGTAAGAAACGTTAATAAAAATAAAAGTATTTATAAACTATAAAGGTTTTACAAAGAGGGGCAGTCTATCGTTGCCCTTATTATAATGTACAACTAGCTTAAGGATGGTATAGGTAGTCCATGGAACGTTTGTTATGTCTATAGCTTAAGAAAATGAAATAGACAGACAGACGTCATATATCAGACATTGAGATAATATGTACTACGTACTAGAGAAGCTATCCTAAGCAAAATGCATGCTCCATTTTGTCAATTTTGACAAGAGTTTAAACTAAAAAATTCGCTGCAGCGCTGAAACAATAATTAGTCGTCTAACAAAACAATATAAACATGCAGCGCTAGAGCGCTTCTAAGGTGTATTTTACTCGCGACCAAAAAGACGGAAGCGCCGTGATTTTCATGGCGCTTACGCGTTTCGTTCAACCTTGTCATTCATATAGACTAAATTGCTGACTGACTACAGAAGTGACATAGCATTATACCTAACAAGCTTCATTAGAATTCACACTTTTTCAAAATTTATTATTAGTTGAAATAACCGACTGTTAAAGTTTATGATGCTTTTGTATTTCTTTATTTAATATATAATCAAATGCGCTTACAATAAGTTAAAAACATATCAAATTGGAATAGGGAATTTTACAATTCGCTTTAAACACGAATCTTTTGTATATTTTTAATATTAATTATGTTAATTTAGTTACCCCCAAACAATATAAGTTTAGTTAACTTTTGACGCTTCGATAAATAATTATTAGTCTGATTAATTTTAGCTTCGTACTTCAAGCGAATTCTTGTGTATTTGTTTATGATGGCCCGTATCAAATGTGTTAGGTGATTTAAAGTGCTTGGTTGATCAACAGAATATTGTAGCAAATATGTAAATTTTTCCTTGTGAATAAAATATTCCAAAGTATTAACAGTAATATAACTGAAATGATATTAAGTAGAGAGACTGATTCAGAAAACGCCTGCCCGCTTTTGTGGTATATTTATCGTCTTCGCGAAAATGCAACGAACATACATAAGTATGATTGGATGGTAACCAGCAGCCTAATTGTGTAAGTATATTCGGCAAAGGAAACAATCTGTTTCTTTCCCAAAAACTACTTTTTGAAATACCTACGAAAAGTCGTTTTTGGGAAAGAAACAGATTGTTTCCTTTGCTGAATTCACTTACACAATTAGGCTGCTGGTATCTTCACTGCGGGTAATTTCGATAAATTTTATCCATTTTTCCCTATCTTTACGGTCCAAACGTAGAAACCTTAAATAAACAAAATGTAACAAATTATGTCTTACATTATGTAATAATTATTTTTCATCTTTTATCTTTTTTCATTGAATAACCACAGTCAGTTCTTTTCTAAAGATATGTTCTTATTATTTTCCGCTTTAAAAAGAAACATCAGCTAATTTTACCTACACTTGTTATACAAATTGTCACATCTGAATTTTTAGTCTATATGAAACTTGACATAACATGGCGTCCAGCAAATATTTTGTTAAAATTAAATATTAAAATAATTATCTAGTTAGCCAACTATGAAAAGTTATTCCTTTGATCTTCGCCGTATTGGTTGAATTATTAGTGCAAAATGTTATAACACACGACCGGCATATTGAATGCGTTTGAACGTTTTTTCGTTTAAAAACATAAAATGACTTAAGCGCCCAAGATCTAGCAATCAAATAAGTGAATTGCGGCTAGAAGAGTGCAACTGCACAGAACACAGTAGTGATGGGTGGTGACTTCTCTAGTGCGTAGTACATTATTACCTCAATGATATCAGATGAAAATGTCACAGTATAAAATATTCCAAAATTTTACAAATTAGCAATATAATTTAAGTTGAAGTTAATAAAACAATCAGAGATAACTAAAAGTATCGTATAAGTATAACAATACAAATAAAACATAAAAATGAGTCCATGAGTTGATACAATATCAAAAGATATGAAGTTGTGGTTTGTACAGTGTGCTATAACACGTATGTAGACTAACCACCAGTTTCCCAGCTCAAAATTATCGGAGAATTAATAATGAATGAATTGTCAACAGCCAATCACAGCAGATAACGCGTGCTTGACAATTTGTCACATTAATTCTCCGTTAATTTTGAGCTGGGAAACTGAGGGTAAATGATGTAGAATGAATACCACAGCACACATATTAAAACATAATAGTGTATCTATCTGTATCTATTTATCTATCTTTAACGCTAAAACTTACATAATATGAAGATAAATAACGTTACTACGACGTAGGCGGCTACGCCGTAGCCGTGTCAAAGACATTTCATCCTTTTTCAACCCCCGACGGAAAAAGAGGGTTGTTATAAGTTTTTTGGTGTGTGGCTGTGTATCTGTGTGTCTGTCTGTGGCATCATAGCGTCCAAACAGGTGAACCGATTTTGATTAAGTTTTTTTTTGTTTAAATGGTGACTTATCGAGAGTGTTCTTGGCCATGTTTGAATAAAATCGGTTTAGCCGTTCAAAAGTTATGGGCGTTTTACTGTTTGAATCGGGGTGTTTTCTCAAGATATCGTGTCATAATTACGTGTTCAATAGATTGCCGATCAAAGCGTATTTACTATGTACTAGATAAATTATGTAGCATAAAATAAAAATGTGTTGTGGGTTTTTGAAATTTTATTTGTCTTAACTGTCTATAAAAGTTGCTTCATCGTTTCTGTTGCAAGAATTTCAGTTGTTTCTGAATGTATTCGTGTTCAAAGCTTTGTTTCAATTTGCAACTACTAAATTGTTTGTGAAGTTTGGTATTTTCAAAATAGTTTGCGGCTATTGGGACGCTGAGAGCAGGCGGGATCCAATTTTTTCATACGAATAGAAAAGGACAGTAACGAAAGTTTGACAAACGCAAGCTAGTAGGGTATAATCGCCTAATACTGGCAGACTATTATCATTGGGCACATTACAGACGACCCCGACCGCGTCTAATACGCGATATCGAATGATTCGATCGCATTATTCACTAATACGCCATGCCTCAAAGGTTCCTGTGAGAGGGCGAAAAAACGATGAATAGAGCTTATGGAATCTAATAAAGTAGGACATTCTTCAGTGAGCTCCCTATCGGCTAATTTCTCTTATAAGAAGCTCACTGATCTTTGAATGTAGTAGGAGGAGCTCGTTTTTGCGAATATGTATAGAGCAATGCAGACTCCTATGAAGGTCTCATATTTGATCGAGTATTTTTAGTTGTATTTTATGAATTTAATTCTGGTTATCTTTATGTAAGTCTTTGTATATTAAGTATTTCCATTTAAGCCTTGAGCGCGAAGCATCTGCTTCGATAATCCATGTATGGTAATATTCAATGAGACTGAGATTGAAGCTTCGCATTGCGATTGGAATACTCTACTTTTGATCAAAAATGTTGACTACCTTATAGATATTTTCATCATGAAGGACGTCCACTGCTGGACATAGGCTCTAAGTGTCGCCACTTCGATCGGTGTTTAGAACCTATTTGTTTTTGAATATGTTAGAAGACTAAATACATATTTTGTAATGGCGATGAATTTTGTTGTGAGATATGCTAAAACATTTACTTAACATCTCTTACGGAGAGACAGAAGAGCTCCTGGTTATAACGAAATAATATTTTTTTGCTGTGTCTTTAATTTAATTTGAGTTCTACATTATACAATTTTACTAATTGTTAATTTATTATTATTATAAGTTTTTAAGCACTTTCTAGCCTGAAACACAGGTCCAACCTAGTTCAGGCAAATAAACAACCGTGTTCTGTTATATTTTAAAGATATTTTATTGAAAAAGTGCCAGTTATAATAATAATTATTATTATTTATTTATCTCGGATGTTAAATCCATATTTTGTTAGAACATACAAATACCTATAAACTATGTTAGTCACTTAAAATTATATACACATACAATACATACACAACATGTCAGAATCGAAGTACACTGAAATCTAAAAAGAATAATTAATTTATGCATTTTAAATAAAAAATAATAAAAGATATATCTTATTGTATTAAAACAAAAGAACTCTCATAATTTTCCATCAATTTGTACTTATTACGTCTATTTTACATCTGAAAACTTGCTAAATAAAGAACCTATGTAACGTCAGCAATCCAGCAGTAAATAGTCGGCGCTATGTAACATCAAAGTCCGTAACATTGGCGAGCCGCAACGTACTTTGTTGTCGGTGGCGGCGGCGGCAAACAAACGACAAAGGGAGTGGCACCATTTAGCGGAGGCCGCAATCCGCTTAGCGCGGCGCGCATTAGACGCGCATCAAATATGCATGGCCACTCCGCACGCACTCAGCCGGCATTAGTGCTGGAGAAATGTTCGGAGATATCTGTGGATATGTTGGGCTTGGGTAACGTATAAAAGCGTTTTTGGGAGTTAAAAACTCCTACTTCTAACCGACTGCAAGGAAAGGGTTATGTTTTTCGCGTATCTTGTATGCTTGTATGTATGTAATATTTTTTATTACTCATATCTTGCAAACCACTAGTTGGATTTACTTAAGACATGAATAGATAGGTCTTGACCGCCAAAGTGTTCTTAAATAAGTGACGTTAAAAATAAAAACAAAGTTGGTGCCTTAATGTGGACGTCTCAATTTTTTTTCTTACGATCCTATCGAGTGGGGTATCAAAATGAAGGGTTTTTAGAGGTGATTACAAAAATGTAAACCACTTATATGTTTAAGTGTAATTCGTAAATAAAATACATCTAAAAAGTTGTGTTTTTTTTTTATAAAATCTAAAAACCCGACTGCAATAACAAAAAGATGTAAACAAGAAGAAAACCATGCTGTGCAGTTGGAGGATACATATGGTTTTGGTCAGCCAGCTCGTAAATAATTATTCTCCTGAAGCCGTCGGGTAATCTAGATTTTTTTAAATTGTTTTTTTATGCGATATCAGCAGTATCGTCGTATTTATCCTTTTCCTAACTATGACGGGGTTGGCGCCCAGTTCACTGGATGCTGGTGGATGCCAATATTTTACTTGGACGGAGCTACCATCGATCTGATGTACAAGACTTAGTTCCGGAATAAGACTGTTAGGTACCTAATTAACTCTTTATGTCTTCAGTTAAGTAAGAGCGTCCTCGAGAAGCAGTAGATTATGTTCTTCTTAGTCGTTAAGCTGTTGACAGAGCGGTCGTGGTCATCATGAAGTCTTGTTAGTATTTGGCAGATGTAATGCGTCTGATGATGTTCACAATGTCTCGCCACCTTGCCCGATTAGAAGTCATCCAGGTACATTCGTGCACGGGACCGCCTACAGGCGACTTGATCTGTTGGGTCCAACGCATTGGTGATATACCACGCGGTCTAGTGCCTTCCACTCTTCCTTGACGACTACCCGCGTCTATTGACTGACTGTCTCGGCTTAAACAGTGTCCGAAGAAAGTGAATAATCGGTACTGTACTATTGATGTGGAGTTCTTTGAGTATCGATAAATATTTTGTGCGGACCTTGGCCCACGACACTCCAAGTATTCTTCTCCAGCATCACATCTCCAGAGTGTCTCTCTTTTTGGGGTTCCGTACCCAAGGAATAAAAAACGGGACCCTCTTACTAAGACTCCATGATCCGTCTGTCTGTCTGTCACCAGGCTGTATCTCATGAACTGTGATATCTAGACAGTTGAAATTTTCACAGATCCTGTTGCCGCTTTAACAACAAATAAATATTTAAGTGGGGCTCCCATACAGCAAACGTGTTTTTTTTGACGTTTTTATTGCGATAATGGTGCGGAACCCTTCGTGCGTGATTCCGACTCGCACTTGGCCAGTTTTTTTTCTTTCCACCTCCCGCAACGTCCATGATCATGTCGTTTGTAATAATTTCCTATTGTTTTCAAAACCACAATGATTACGAGGCACGCGTAATTGCCTCACACAAATTGCAATGATTTATTCTTCGTTCGGCCCACTGATTTTCGGCCCAAATGCCAAAATCCTGGTTCGTCCCAAACAATATGCTTCCTTCGTCCCAAAATATAATTTTAATTATTTTATGCCTGTTTCTCATACACATACAGAACCATAAATTAATTACAGAATCTAAATAGCAAGCTTCCAACACAAATGCCTTCAAATTCATTAGCAACATTTGCCCGAATAGTCTGAAACCTCGTCATACATAGTTAATGAGGCTTTAATTTCGTAACACATGGCAGGTACATAATGTAGGTATGTAGTAAGTGTATAAGCCGCTTCTGGTGATGGGCGGGGCTCGCCACGATCCTCCAGTCAGATGGCAGGGCGGTTTGTGCATACTTTATCAGCCACCGGATCTGTCCTTTGTCCTTTTACTGCTACTTTGCGTAAGGCAAAGGTCGGAATATTTAAATGACTGGACGGAGTTTTGGACTTATTGCTGGGAGTGAGGGGATTAAAATGAAGGTAGGTATAGTGTGTGCTTTTAACCAGCCATGTAAGTATATCGCCTTTTGTACAGGCTTTCCTTTACTGAAAATGTAAGCAGGAAACATAAACGCGTCCTGAAATTTCATTCAGTATTTCATCTTGTTCCAACACCATAAAAAAAGTATTTTCTGAGTGTGCATTTTCCAGTATTCCCCTCTCATATATAATATGAATGCAATTATAAAACTTTGAAACTTAATCGACCAATAAAAGTACGAGTAAACATTATAGTTAGATGGATAAACATCGCGGAGTAGGCCGCAGCCCCCGCGCTATTTGCATAACAAGCGCGCGTCAGGAACAGCTTTAAAATAAAAAAGCGCCCATAATGGCTTTATAAATAGATTTCGGAAAGTATTTTCTATTAAATAAACTTCCATTTGACGTGGTGCACAGTACCGAACGCCGCGCGTATGCATAAATCATATCAAATAACTATCAGGGGAGATCCGACGAGCATTCTTTCCCGTTTACATCAAAACATTTCGTTTAGGGTTGAGATGTTGAGACGGCCTATTTGTGTGATGCGAGCAGATTTTTTATTCATGATTTTTTAATGGACATCCGCAACATCGAGCGTCTCAGACTGTGATTTATTTGTAACGACAGTGATTCCACATGTAGAGTGCTCTGCGACTTCCTCCACACACTGCTATGTAAAACCTATTACATTTCTCCAAACACTGGAATGAGTAGTAATGAGCTTTTTGGCAGAATATTCTCAGACATTTTCACTTTATATCAGGGCTTTTCATTTCAACGTGGGGTGATCGTCGTTCATTGAATTTTTCAAGTAAGCGGAAAGCGAGGACTCCCAGAGGATGCGTCGGAGCGCTCGCGAACACCTACGGAGGCTAAGCCTCTCAGCGCGACACGTTCGGTCACACTGATTGAATCCACCCGACGGAGATGGCGTGGAAGCATTGACACTACTGTTTGCTACATCGTTTATAGTTATTCTGTTGAAAACAACGATACTATTTATCTTGGTTTAGCAATATAGTAGATAGGGATTGATTTACTTATCATTTCATTAGGAATAAGGGAGGTGATGGTGCAAACGTTTTCGAAATCTAATATTCCTCTAGTTCCCGCTATTGTTTTTATCTATTAGCCCAATATTGTTTGGTGTCGTATTCTTCTAAGCAAAACCTTTCTTTTGATACCCATATCATGGCAGTGCACAAAAAATAACTAGTCCGCCATCTTGGATCGTTCGCCATATTGCATTTAGAATGACGTCACTTTGCTAACCATGCATTGTCATCCAAACTAAACGTGTATGCAAAACGTCATCTTAATCGGTGGAGGATAACTGCTTTAAATTTAATTACATACATAGATACATACATTGCTAGTTCAATAAAAGCTTGTAAAAAGTCAGAATCTAAAAATGATTCCCTTAAAATCTTAAATGTAATCTGTATCTGATAGCCGTCAGGTTTTTTAGAATATAATTGTGGGAGTCTTAACGAGTACAATCATTAGTGTAGCTCGGCGAATGCCGGTGACGCACACGGCTCAGCATTGCATCGCCATTGTTGAGCACGTCAACCGGCCCTGTAATTATCGCCTTGCAAATGAAATCGCGCCTCAACCAACAATATCCATATTCCCGCTCCATTTAAAAATGGATCGCTGTTTTTAGGGTTCCGTAGCCAAATGGCAAAAAACGGAACCCTTATAGATTCGTCATGTCTGTCTCTCTGTCCGTCCGTATGTCACAGCCACTTTTTTCCGAAACTATAAGAACTATGCTGTTGAAACTTGGTAAGTAGATGTATTCTTTGAACCGCATTAAGATTTTCACACAAAAATAGAAAAAAAACAACAAATTTTGGGGGTTCCCATACTTGAAACTGAAACTAAAAAAATGTTTTACATCAAATTTATCTATGGATAGGTCTTTAAAAATGATATTGAGGTTTCAAATATTTATTTCTAAGCTGAATAGTTTGCGCGAGAGACACTTCCAAAGTGGTAAAATGTGTGTCCCTCCCCCTGTAACTTCTAAAATAAGAGAATGATAAAACTAAACAAAATATATCATGTACATTACCATGTAAACTTACACCGAAAATTGGTTTGAACGAGATCTAGTAAGTCGATTTTTTTTAATACGTCATAAATCGTAAACCGCAATTTACCAAGTACGGAACCCCTTCGTGCGCGAGTCCGACTCGCACTTGGCCGGTTTTTTTAAAGTTTGTTTTTTAAAGTCAAGACGTTTAGTTATTCTTATGGTTATTCTTATGATTTGTGATACAGTTTTTCCACCGGTATGGACTAACAAATAACAAAGACCACGCGATTCAGCCTTTAGCAGTTCTATTATACAAAGTTAATAGACCCAATTCTTGCAAAATTAATTTGTACGTTAACTTTTTAAAACGCAACTTTAATTGATGCGAAATTATAAGCTAAGTCTTAGCTTAGGTAGGTATGCAACTGGTTAAACAATTATGTCTGCGGCTATTGTTCATTATGCAGATTTATTGTAATCTAATAAAACTGAGTTGCGATTTTACGCATATTAGACCTGCTGTAGGAAACACGTGATGATTAATATTTTTTTGTAGTCATAAATTATATTGCATAGTAAATATATATATACATATAATGGACTAGCTGACCCGGCAAAGTTTGTTTTGCCATAAAAAGACCAAACATTTATCTACCCTACCCTACACTACCCTACCCTACCCGACCCTACACTACCCTACCCTACCCTACCCTACCCGACCCTACACTAACCTACTCTACACTACCCTACCCTACACTACCCTACCCTACAATACCCTACCCTACACTACCCTACCCTACCCTACCCTACTTGACCCTACACTACACTACCCTACCCTACCCTACCCTACCCTACCCTACACTACCCTACCCTACACTACCCTACCCTACCCTACCCTACCCTACCCTTCCCTACCTATAAACCTCACGGAGCCCGAGACCTTTCCAACGAATGCAAAACCTTGGAAATCGGTTCGTGCGTTCTGGAGTTATATCGTCAGCAAGAAACCCGACTTATTTTTATATAGTAGATAACACAATAATTTTACTATTAATCAAATTGCAAGCACGGCTGTCGAACCTTTAAACATTTCAAAATTCTCATGTTGGTTTTTAAGATCTTAGGCACTTATCCCACCGCCGACGATCAGCAAGTAGCGAGTAAAGGTAGAAACTAAAAAAACCGTCGAAGTGCGAGTCGGACTCGCACACGACGGGTTCCGTACCATTATCGCAAAAAACGGCAAAAAAATCACGTTTTTTGTATGGAAGTAATTCTGTTTTTATTATTTGTTGTTATAGCGGCAACAGAAATACACCATCTGTGAAATTTTTAAATGCCTAGCTATCACGGTTCATGAGATACAGCCTGGTGAATGACAGACAGACAGACGGACCGCGGAGTCTTAGTAATAGGGTCCCGTTTTTACCCTTTGGGTACGGAACCCTAAAAACGAGTTGGCGACCAGCGAGTATCGAGTGTAGTGCCGACAGTTTTGTCGCTCGGCTATTAGCGAGTGTTATTATGCGACGAGCGATTACTAGCACCATTCACACGGGGCGGCCGAACTGTAGGTAGAAAGTACCGCTGATTGGTCTCTCGCCGTGAGTTCTAACCGCCAAGCGAGCATCGCTGAGCGATTATCGCTGAGCTAGTATTTTTTTTGATAGCTCTTGTCGCTGCGACAAAATTGTGGTGAGAGAGTACTCGCCGGTTGTGTGAACAGCGAATGATCAACTATATGTGTCTCTTTTATTGACACGGGATCCTATATCTTTTGTTCGTTTCTTCTGCGAGAATGTAGTCGAAAACTAATCGCTTCGTCACCGGCGGTGGGACAAGTGCCTTAGAAATATTTCGATGTTTTTGCATCATTATTCATTCCATTTTTAAAATCCTGGTTTTTATGAAGCCTGATTTTAGGACAGTATGAAGAAAAGTTTGCAAACCAAAGAAGATACTAAGGTATCGATAGTTTTCGCAAGGGGACCTCCAAAGCCGTAGGGGAGATTCTCATGAATATTATAAGTAATAAGATTCGTTTATGTACAACAGACTGAACTTATCAACAGTTTGTTTACATGGTCTTTATGTAGCTTACTAAGGCGTTCATAAGTAATTTAAGTATCAACTCATAATAATGTGAAAGAACTTTTTAACGTTAGTTTAAACTTGGAAGGTTGACTAAGGTCTAGAAGTATAGCTGAAGACGGGAACAAGTTTACATTTAAATCATATTTTAATACCTGATCACTGATATTCATTGACCTGTAACTTATATTTGTCTTAACTAATCTGAGTCATAAGTCATAAGTCATTTATTCATTTGTTTAACATAGGTACAATAATAATGGTATATACAGGTAATAAAGAGTGCGCTATGTTATGCCAGAGGGCGTACAAATGTTTGCAAGTATTTAAAAAAAAAGAAATTAAATAAAATCAAGCCAGGTAAATCAAAATAATGAACTAAAATAAGCCTGGACAATTAAACAACAAATAAATAGAATTGCATAATCCAAATTAATAGAAATCAATGTCAATACAAATATCAATAGAAATCAATGTCAATAAAAAGAGAAACAAATAATAATAGGAACAATAATATAACAAAAACAAAATGTCAAAAACAGTACATGTCAAGACACAGACTGAAAACAAATAATAAGGCTATGTCAATATAGGCAAAACATTACAAATGTCAATATTCAATACTAATGTTAATATACAAATCCAATGTCAATATACAATACTGATGTCAATATACAATACTAATGTCAATATAGGTAAAAATTACAAATGTCAATATCCAATACTAATGTCAATATACAATACTGATGTCAATATGCAATACTAATGTCAAATATACAAAATTATTTATAAGCACAAACAGTCATGTATCTCATTAGCATGTCAACATTCTATCATTAGATTTTTGTCTGATAAAAATTCCGAAATACTGTAATATGCTTTGCTCACCAGTAAGGATTTTAGCCGTTTCTTAAATAAGCTCACGTTCAATTCTTTGATTGATCGTGGTAAGTGGTTAAATATGACTGGCGCCATGCAAAATACACTTTTATACATTAATGCTGTGTGGGACCTTCTTACGCATAAGCTACTGTTATCCCTTCGCCTTCGGTTACTAATGTCCGACATTTTTTTAAACAACTTAGGATTGGACTTAACAAATACAGCAACTTCAAAAACATATAAAGATGGAAGAGTCAATATTTTAAATTTAATAAATGATGGTTTACATGTATCTATGACCTGTAATCCAAACATTGTTCTGATGCACTTTTTCTGTGCTTTAAAGATTATTTCCCTATTGGTTGAATTCCCCCAAAAAATAACGCCATATCTGAGCACTGAACCCACCAAGCCGTGATATGCTGTGACTAAAACGTCCACACTCGTCACTGAGGTAAGTTTGTATAGGGCATAGGCAGACTTACTAATTCGCTTGGTTAGCTCCTCCGTGTGTGCTTTCCAATCTTATTTATTATCAATTGTTAAACCTAGGAATTTAGATGTGTTAAATTGTGACATGCGTTGGCTTTCATAGTATATACTATATTTGTGTTTGAACTGAGGTATCGCAAAATATTCACAACTATAATAATATAAACTAAAAAGACGTAAACAATAAGAAAATCATGCTGTGCAGTCGGAGGATACATATGCGCGAGTTGACTGGCCAAAACCGAAAGTATCCTCCGACTGCACAGCATGATTTTCTTCTTGTTTACGTCTTTTTAGTTCGCTTTTTAAGCAGCCGGGTTTTTGTATTTTTATTTATAACTTTTTAGTAAGTATTTTTTTTTAGAATTAGGTACATTTAAACATATAAGTTTAAATATTTTTGAAATCACCTCTTGAAACCCTTTATTTTGATACCCCACACGATGGGATTGGAAGAAAAAAAATTATTCGGCCCCCACAATATGACGCCCAAAATCCGCCATTATTCTATTTTCCAATTTTAATTTAAACACACTCGCAGGGTTAAGACGAATCGATTGACGTAAGAATCATCAAAATCGGCCAACACGTTTGGTCTCTAGAACGCACATAGGGAACAAACATACATACGTACATACTTAGACTGATAAACACATTACCCTCCTTCGGCAGTCGGGTAAAAACACGCCCACTCACAACACAAATAGTGGATTTTGACATATCGGAGACCTTACGCTACACCAGCGCCCGTAGCGGCGAATTCACATTATGATAACATTTTTAGCACTGGCAGGCAGGTGATAAAAGGCTTATTTATTTTTATCAGACTACTTCACCATCATAGAATATGTAACACTAGGAAGACAAAAACTCTGAAGAAGTGCTAAATTTTATATGGATAAAGATGACGGAGATGATTGTCTTCTGCTTTTTTGTTTACTTTCATGATATTTTTTTGGCAGTATTTTAATCAGAAATCTTACATCTTCTATCCCAATGGTTTTCAAGTTCAAAAAGGAAAGATTTAAATCCACTAACATTATTCATACCGATAACACAAATTGTACATGGAAGTGACGCGCCCAATCTGCGCTGCATTCATCCTTGACCACTGTGAGACAAATTGAAAAAGGCGTTTTATTCGTCACTGGAAAAATATTCAACAGAGGATTTTGAACCTTAAGTTAGGGAATTTAAGGAGTTTGAATATTTTGAGTGTTGCGAAATAGAATTAGTTTGTATAAAAGGGTAGTGACGATTTGTCGCAGTGTCGATTTGTCGCACGCGCCTCCAGCGCCTCGGGCCTCTAATCTAGTTGGCGCCCCCGCGACGACGTTAAAATCGCAAGGCTAATAAAATATTTTGACCCCTTTATGAGATGAATACGCCTACTGTGCGGTACAGTCGGATTGACAAGTGTTTATTATAAATTTATTCTTAGAAGGACATTCTCAGATCCTATTTGTGATGTTCTTCGGAGAGACCAAGCGCGCAGTTCTCATACATAACCACCGTGCGTATGTGTCTAGATTTATGAACGTATAAGAGGCAAAAGGAGTATGTAAGGATCGTAGCAGATAGCGTTCTGTAGTTTCTGCCTACCCCCCATTGGAAAAAGGGGTTCATGGTTTAGGCTGTAGTCCCATCGCCTTTTATGCTTTTTCCAATTCCACGTTGGTTCCTCGTTGATTTATTCCACGTTGATGGGTGATGGCTGATGATACTACTAAGCTATATTCAAAATAAGAATGCTTGCTTGTTTTGTCTACAGTGTAGGCAAAATCAAACTGGCTAATTTATATTATATTAGCGGACACAGGCGTTCCCATTCCCGTGGGAATATAGGGATAAAAAGTAGGCTATGCCACCCGGGGAGAGGTTAGCTTTCCAACGGTAAAAGAATTTGAAATTTGAAATCGGTCCAGTGGTTTTTAAGTTTATTCGTTACATACAAAAGTACAAAGCTTTCCTTTTTATAATAAGATTCATGCTTAATTTTATTTATCTCTATTTTGTTTAAGAAATTGACTCGTACACTGTTCCGTCGTTGTTGAATTAAGTAATTTACCCATGTTTGCAATATTTGTAAGTATGTGAGAACCATGTTCCTATCTATCAAATGAATGAATTTTTCTGGTAGTGATTGTAATATTTTATATCTATACATAGTATTAATTTGGGTGCATCGTCCTCACGTATATGAATTAATGTATGTATGTAAATGTTGTAAAACACTTTTTTTTTTTAAGTATATATGGAGTTTCTTGTCCGTTCTTCTCCATAAAAAGCTACTTTTCACGGACGGTAGAATCAATAATTATTACTTTCATATTTAAATTTTTAACGGTCAAAAGTGCCGCTGACGGCCTAATTGAAATATAGAAGTTTCGTTTGTTTGTTTGTTCGATACTACTAAGCTAAACTTTAAAAAATCATTTAAAGGACTGCCCATTAAACTTCTGTAACTGGTAATTTAACATGAAAACTGACTTATCACAATATATATATTTAAAATACCGCTGAGTTGCTGAGCTTGTGTAGAGCAATGACGTAAAAGCAAAGCGTTCTCCCTGGCGGACAAAAAAAGAATACTCATCAAAATAGACGTTGATTTCTGCACCTTTTCTGAATATTTTATATTTAAGACTTCACTAGCGGACGCCTCGCAGTTTTACCCGCGTACTTCCCGTTTCCGTGGGCATACAGGGATAAAAAGTAGCCTATGTCACCCGGGGATAGTGTAGCTTCCCAACGGTGAAAGAATTTTTGTAATCGGTGCAGTAGTTTTTATGTTTATTCGTTACATACAAACATACAAATCTTTCCTCTTTATAATATTAGTAAAGATAGTATAGATTAAATGGTTTCGCCAAAACTAGAAGGAGGAAGCGCGGTAACGTGAAACTGGAAGGAGTGGAGGGAAGGGAGAAAACCTAGCAAAAAAATAAATGGTTTTGTGAATGAGTGTACCATATGCACGGCGGGCCCCCTACGAAACTATTCGGATGTGACAATAATTGAAATTTGTGCCCGGAGGCATTTATAGCAAATAACTTTATTCAGCATTTAGCTTCCAATTTGACTGGAGTGAGTGGAGTGTTTTGCTCAGGGAAGAAATCGCGCCGCCCCGCGTCCCGTCGGGGTTGTAGCCCGCCCTATGCTAGGTTATGTACGTTTTCTGTACAAATTTTATGCAAACTTGATATTTCGTGTTTTTGGGTACTCATTTGCCTTTTCTTTATTAAATATAGTTACAGTCAGTAAACCGTCATAGTTCATGCCTGTGTAAGATATTAAAATATTTTAAGCACAGTTTCGTTGTCTTTTTTTTTCTCCCGCTTGACCTCTATCTCACCTGATAGTAAGCGGTGATGTGGTCGACAGCGAAGCTGGCCTAGGGGTAATTTATTCACCTCTAGCTGTTCCCCGCGGCTTCGCTCCCGTGGAACACCCCACAGGACCCGTTTTTGGGATTAAAAAATAGCCTATATCACTCAGGAATAATGTAGCTTTCTAATGGTGAAAGAATTTTTTAAATCGGTCCAGTAGTTTCGGAGCCTATTCGGTACAAACAAACATACAAACAAAAAAATCTTTCCTCTTTATAATATTGGTATAGATTGACTTAGAGACCCTAGATTGTGGCTGTGACTTCCTGTTAAAGTAAAATACTACATATTCTACGTAGAGGTAAAAATATTTTATTTCATGACCAGGAACTTACATACTATACTAGTAGATAAGTAGTAAATAACAGTAGTTCTTCAAAATCTTTATGACAGCCAAATAATTGGGCAAATGAAACGGTAAGTCCCGCGTAAAAAACCTACTACAAAGTTTCGCTATATATCTATGCAAGAAATCACAGTCGCAGCCAGTGATGAAGACAACTGTTACAGTGGAATATTTTATGTAACTGTTTAAAAAGTAAATTAATAAAAATAAAAAAATAAATAAGAATAAAAACTGTTTATTTCAGATTTACGGCATCCATAGAAAATAAGAAACAGTAAATTAAAATAGTTAATAAACGTTCCGTTTCATCATACTAACGCACACTCGCCTCGCCGCTACTAAACACGTCGCGTCCTTCATTTTAATAAAAACAAAGTGTCCATCCATTCCATAGAACTGTGAAAAATTAAATGTCTTGCCGTAAAAGAGAAACTTAATTACCCAGCGTCAGGCAACTCCCAGTTGTCTGGCATTTTTCTGAACTGGACCTTTTTGGCGCAACCGCGGGGCACACTATGTACGTAATTGTTTTTTTAAATTACGTTTTCTTTTATTTGTACCTACATTGTGTGTATCTGTGTGCGCCAAATAAACTGGTTTTCTTTCTTTTTCTTTCTTTCTTTTGATTTAAAAATATTTCAAGCTGAGATTTCGATATCTTGAGTTTAAATTTCAAAATTTTCCTGATCAATTTAATTGAATTCAAACACTTTACTTTCCAACTGCACCTTCCATTGTTTACGTAGAATCAAAGAATTTCGTGCATACCGAAACCTTTTAGCAGGTATTTTTCGAGTCTAACATAGGGGGACTAACCGGAATTAAAGATTTTACTCTAGAGGAGAACTGACGACAGTTATGATTTGAAAGTGCGAAGCACTGCTACGCACTTATGTAGCAACACGTCTACGAAAAAGGCTAATATAAAAAAATCTTAACTACGTAAAAACAGAAATAAGGATATCCGCAGGAGAACCAAAGTTACCGACATAGCCATCGAAGTAAAATAGAATTGCGAAACTTAAATGGCAGTGGGCAGGGCACATTGCTCGCAGAACGGATGGCCGATGGGGCCGAAAACTTCTGGAATGGCGACCGCGAAACCGAAGACGATGTTTTGGAAGGCCTCCCACTAGGTGGACCGATGACCTGGTTAAGGTTGCGGGAAGGCGCTGGCTGCGAGACGCACGGGATCGCTCAATGTGGCGACGCCTGGGGGAGGCCTATGTCCAGCAGTGGATGTCTTTCGGCTAAAATGATGATGACGTAAAAACGAGAAGATGAGCGTTACCACGAGGGCGTCTATCACTTGTCGTTTGTCGTGGGTGACGTCACCGACAGCAATGACAATCCGAACTTTTGCACACAAATATTTTTTTAACACAGTATTTTGTCCAATCGATTAGCAGATTTCCATATTGTTTTGTAACTCAATAAGCTTGTAATTTAAAAGTAGATTACATAATATTATGTCGGTGGAATGATTAACATTGACTATGAGCGGAGTCATTCGTGCAGAAACTCGCCGGCTCGCAGCCCTCCATTACGCGGTGTCGTGACTTCTGTGCAATTTTTCGAAAGGCGCCGATTCCCTTGAGTAGCTGATTTTAAAATGAGAATCACGTCTAAATGGCTAGTCGTAATTTATTGGAAAAATATATGTTTTATTAGACTATATTTTTAATAATTTCATCTGAGCAAATTTTGAGTTTTATTCGTATAACATAGTGTAATTAATTTGTAAAGTTATGTCTAAAACGGACAAAAACACGACAATCACACCAAAACCGCTGGGCGTATTTTAATGAAATCGACACCATATCAAAGACAATTTAATTATCTACATTTTGATCTGAATCTTTTTTTTTTTTAAGGTAAAGAATAATAAGGAAACTACAAAAAACTACTAAATTTTGGGTCGCGCGGGTGTGAAACGAGTGCGCGTTTTGTTCCCTCAAGGTCGTTGGCGTTAGTCGTCGTCTTAAATACTTAGCTACTTCTTGTATCAAACATATATTATAGTTATTTGCTTTTAAATTTTAGATTTTCGACCTGTTTTTTACCTTTACAGCGTTACCTATTACTGTATCAAAGATTTTGACAAGCGCGGGAAAAATGTAACAATGGCAAAGACAATCATCAAATTCTTTAACTTTGTTTCTGATTTTCACCGTTAGATATTCAGAGTGGAGCCACTGTCGCATTAGATTTAAAAAAATCTTATTAATCTTTAAAAATGGTTAGCTTAGTCATAGACTATACACTTATATACAGAGAAGCTTAGTAGTGATGGCGTGAGTGCCATCATTTGGAAAACCAGGTACCTTGTTACATTATTTACACTTACTTGCTTTATTCTTGTAAGGTTATAAGTAGGTACGCTAACCCCCTTTTTAACTTGACTTCAAAAAAAGGAGGAGGTTCTCAATTCGTCGGAATCTTTTTATTTTTTTGTATGTTATACGATTACTCAAAGACGCTTGGACTGATTTAGAAAATTCTTCTTTTGTTTGAAAGGGTATACTACCCAAGTGGTACTACGGTCATCAAGGTCCCCAGGGTCTGATGATGGGATCCTGCAGAAATCAAGGGAACTTCACAAATATTATTTATTTATTTATTTTTATAGGGAAAAGAATCAGTAGTATACTAAACATATACAAATTGAGGCAAACTATAGTGATTTTGGTATTTTCATCAACAATGCAAGCATTTGCACTGAAAAAGTATCATTTGGTGCTGTGAAACTGATGAAGAAGACCGCAGAGGGTCACTGGAACTCCTTAGTGATAAGTTTGACACGGGTATGAGATATCTAGAATGTTTAACCGACTATGATGATGCAAATACTTGTAAATAATTGGTACATATAAATAAAATACCATCGAACTGGTCTGATCATCATCAGACGAGCCTATCTCATCAGGTACATACGATCGTCATCACATACTTTGACCCACCTTCAGTGTTTTATTCTATTTTGTTTGTTATTATATATTCTTCTATTTTATTTTATTATTTAAGTCCCGTTTCCGTAAGTGTGTCCGTGGCATCAACAGTAGGCCCTATCAGAATATCAGCGCAGCGTTATTACCTTTTTTGGATATCGCTGCACGTGCTGAGATAGAAGCCTTTTTGGTCTCGCACAGGGTTTTTTATTTTATTATTGTTTAAGTGTATGCTTATTTCTCGTGTCTCCTGTGCGGGTCACAAATAAATATTTTTCTTTCTTTCTTTTTCTTTCAGGTAGGCTCTGGAACTCCGAAATAAAACTATTTACACTAATCGTGTTTGGGCTTATTGAAATTGTCGTGAGATGTACTTTGTCAATAAATGTTTTTTTATGATAATTTAAGGTACATACCTACCAAAACTAAAAAGAGTATAAAAACTTATTAACAAAAACATTAAACCGATTTCCTAAGCGAAAAATAACTTTCTTTTCCGAAGTCGCTGTCAAAAAATCTGAAAAAACAGTATGTTACGAAGACACCGACTTCGGTAAAGAAAGTTATTTTTCGCTTTGTAGTGTTTTGCTTTAGAAGTCGGTTTTTTTTTTGTTAATTTTTTTTACATGAATGATTTATATTTTATCCATCTTCCTATTAGAATCTAAGAGGTGCCTAAGAGGACATATATATACATGCAATCATGCATAAATTATTATTGTAAAGAAAATATGAAAAATAAAAAACATTATAACAAATATCAAAAAGTCCTTGGGTTAATTGTGCCTTGTTTATTGGTTCCGTATAATTGGCTCGATTATGAGCCGTGCCCCGCTCCGGCTGGGCCGTAGGAGGCTCGTGTCTGTAATTACGGCCGACTTCAAACTCCGACATTATCACCTCGCCGGGAAAAAAGCCGGTGAGATGGGAAATTATCGAAGTCGATAAAGTTTATGCAATATGTATGTTTTATGAGAAAAGTTGGATTAGTTTTGTTTGTAAGATGTAAAATTGGAAACCTAAAGATATGAAATTCTATACTTACAAGTATTTCTTGAACCATTTTTAACACCCGCCGGAAAAAGAAGGGGTGTTATAAGTTTCACGTGTGTTGTTGTGTATCTGTGTAACTGTGTATCTGTGTATCTGTGTATCTGTGTATCTGTGTATCTGTGTATCTGTGTATCTGTGTGTCTGTCTGTAGCATCATAGCGCCTAAACGGATGAACCGATTTTAATTTAGTTTTTTTTGTTTGAAAGGTAATTTTGTCGAGAGTGTTCTTAGCTATGTTTGAATAAAATCGGTTCAGGCGTTCAAAAGTTATGGGCATTTTACTGTTTGAATCGGGGTGTTTTCGCAAGATAAATGCGTCGGGGGTTTTTTAAATTGTGAAATTTTACTTGTTTAAATACATAATTCAAAGCTTTTTTAAATTATCAGTCGATATGCAACCTTTATGGCACATAAAAATAGTAGATGATTGGCCAGCATGGGTCAAAATAATCGCGAGATGCCATTAGTGTTTATTTTTTTATGATTTTCTTTTTCAGCATTACATGGCGTCTCATTATTTTTTTCAGCAAACTTGGCCAGCATTTTTTGTGATAGGGTAATAATACTTTTTGCGAGCCGTCCGTTTTTAAAAATTTTTTTTTTGATGATTTTTATCATGTTTTTTTTTTGTTTATTTAGTTAGGTTAAGTCAGTCAATTTTCATAAAAAGGTCAAATAAACAACAGTACAGGTTGTCTATCTACCTTTATAAAAACCTGAACTTATATAATAAACAAGTAAAATCCTACTTACTACTCGTATTATAAACGTGAAAGTTTGTGAGGATGGATGTATGTTTTTTACTCTTTCACTCAAATTATTTCACTGATATCAAATTACGCTAGCTTTGAATGTCACAGATTTCTTTTTACTTTGGGTAAATGCACGGTTCCTGGGGGCACTAGTCCCACCTAGATACGAGTTGACGAGCAGCGAGAAGCGAGTGTGTAGTTCCGATAGTTTTGCCGCTCGGCTATAGGCGAGTGTTCTTGTGCTACGGGAGATTACTCTCAGCACTCGCTCGGGCAGCACTAAATTCATAATATGTTAGCTAGCAACCAGATCCACATTGTAGGTAGAAATGAACGCTGATTGGTGTCTTGACGTGAGTTCTAATCGCCAAGCGAGCATCGCTGAGCGAGTATCGCCGAGCTAGTGTTTTCTTTGTTAGATCTTAAGAGTTCTCGCTGCCTGGTAGTATGAAAACCCAGAGATACCGACTATTAATATATATATGTCTCTTTTAATGACACGTGATTTGTATCTTTTGTCCGTTTCTTCAGCGAGATAATATTTGAAAGCTAATCACTTCCTCGTAGGCGGTGGAACAAGTGCCTAACCCACGGAAGCGTAATTGCGAAAAAAAAGCTAGTATATTAACAACCGCAACCGTTTTATCAATAATTTAGATAAGTAGTTCGTTACTTGTAAATATGCAACCTCTAGGGCTCTTGTAGATGACTGGCCAGCATGGGTTAAAATAATAGCTAGATGCCATAAAAAAAAAATGATTTCTTTTTCAGCATTACATGGCATATCATATTTTTTTTCAGCTAAATTGGCCAGCGTTTTTTAAAATTTATAGAAATAGTAACTTTTTACGTGTCATCTACGTATAATTTCGGTTTTTATTTTTTATGTTTTTTTTTATGCTTTTAACTACTTTTATGACAAGTTATTTTAGAAAATATAAAAATCTGATATCTACGTTACTAATTTATTATAATATTTTTGGGGGGAATACCTACATAAAAGACCTGTAACGACCTTTTTAACGGTAGTGAGTTCTCAAATAAGATATAATGTCAGTGTCTGCAGAACATAAAATAAATAAATTAAACGCTTTATCGACAACTTTTAATAGCGCGTAAAGACCCTCCCTACCGTTTCCTATTCAGTAGTACGGAACCCTTAATAAAAATATTAGCCGGGCCGGCGTCAAAGACGGCGCTTAATTTAATTATCTTCACCATTTAATAAACTGTTCTTCGAGGGCTAAATAACAATTAGTTACTTAGAAATCTTTCCTGGCTTTATTGTTAAATATTCATGTTTTAAGTGATTGTTGTGAACTTTTGAAGTTATTATACAAGATTGTTTTCGGCTAATTTGAGGAGTGAATCTTGGTAATTTTACGCGTATTGATAATGCCAGTTAGTAGGTTGTCAAAATTTCTAAAAATTTAAGAAGAATAAGAATGTTTATTTCACACAAACAAAGCGGACATTACAGACATAAACATGACAATGTACGACTGAAAACTCAGAAAAAACTCCGAATGAAGAAGATTGTCTGTAGAAGTGTTACAGTGGCAATCCACCAAGTTTTACCATAATCATATGTATGTATGTTTGTATACCTGCCGATCTATACCGCCAAGTAGCGAGTCATGCTCGACCCCTAAGAGAAAGAAAGAAAGAAAGAAAGAAAAATATTTATTTGTGAGCCGCACAGGAGACACGAGAAATAAGTATAAAAAAAAAAAAACGATTTTGATTCTAGGATGCTTCTGTTTTAACGAACTTTCCAAAAAAGAGGAGGTTGTATGTTTGACTTTATGTTAGTTATTTTCTTTCTTCTCCGATTTCTCCGTCAATTGTGGACCGATTTTGATACTTTATTATTCGATAATGTTCCAAAATTGGTCCCATTTTGAGATGAAGAACTTCGGAGATATACATCAAAACTCTTCAATAAATAACGGCAAATATCTCGGGATTGCTGCAATCGCATGTTTGTTTATTGTTTATACCATTTCATAACATAACATCACGCCAGTACGCTCTAAAGGGGTACGCAGATGTGTACAGTTCACCTTGGTACACTCTCATTTCATCGGTATATATGTTCAAGTTTCATGATATTCGGGTAATCTGTTCTGGCATTATAAGCCTACCTTACTAAAAAGTTAAAATAAAAAAACCGGCCAAGTGCGAGTCGGACTCGCGCACGAAGGGTTCCATACTTGATAAATTGCGGTTTACGATTTATGACGTTTTAAAAAAAACTACTTACTAGACCTCGTTCAAACCAATTTTCGCTGGTAGTTTACATGGTAATGTGCATCATATATTTTTTTTAGTTTTATCATTCTCTTATTTTAGAAGTTACGGGGGGGGGACACACATTTTGCCACTTTGGAAGTGTCTCTCGCGCAAACTATTCAGTTTAGAAAAAAATGATATTAGAAACCTCAATACAATTTTTGAGGACCTATCCATAGATACCCCACACGTATGGGTTTGATGGAAAAAAAATATTTTAGTTTCAGTTTCAAGTATGGGGACCCCCAAAATTTATTGTTTTTTTTTCTATTTTTGAGTAAAAATCTTAATGCGGTTCACAGAATACATCTACTCACCAAGTTTCAACAGCATAGTTCTTATAGTTTCGGCAAAAAGTGGCTGTGACATACGGACGGACAGACAGACAGACAGACAGACAGACAGACAGACAGACAGACAGACAGACAGACAGACAGACAGACAGACAGACAGACAGACAGACATGACGAATCCATAAGGGTTCCGTTTTTTGCCATTTGGCTACGGAACCCTAAAAATCTTTATTACAAAACAAAAACTACCGACTTCCAAATAAAAAAACTACAAAGTGAAAAAAAAATTTCATTTTGGAAGTCGGTGTCTTTGGTAGGTACCAATTGTTTGCGTTATGGACACTGACTTCCAAAAAGAAAGTTATTTTTCACTTTGTAGTTTTTTTATTTGGAAGTCGGTAGTATTTTTTGGTAAAAAAAGTTTTTTAGATGTCCATAGACGGTGCTGACCAAGTAAACAATCTCTATTTCTATATTTGGTCACTTTTTTGTCCACATTTAGTGAGTTGTTTGCCATTTTGCCGACAGATCATACAAACATGACAAATACTCGATGGAGACTTAGAAAGACGGAGAAAATAAGTAATCACAAGTCAAATTTCAAAATTTAAAATACCCCCCTTTTAAATTTTGAAATTTTACTTGTCACACACACTTGACACATTTATCTTGCGAAAACACCCCGATCCAAACAGTAAAACGCCCATAACTTTTGAACGGCTAAACCGATTTTATTCAAACATAGCTAAGAACACTCTCGACAAAATCACCTTTCAAACAAAAAAAAACTAAATCAAAATCGGTTCATTCCTTTAGGCGCTATGATGCCACAGACAGACACACAGATACACAGCAACACACGTGTAACTTATAACACCCCTCTTTTTCAGGCGGGGGGGGGTAGGGGGGGGGGAAATAAAAATTGTTAGTAGGGGCTAACAATTTTGATTACTTATTTTCCCCGTAATAGAACACAAAATATTTCAAATTGGGTAGGTGTAGAATATCATGCTCTCGAGCGTTGCTGCAGGCGTCGTGCAGCGTGCAACTAATAATGTAACGCAACACTATAATGCTTGCCCCCCGCCTCGAGTGCGCCGCCCCTGCATTGCGTTCAGGTATCATTTTATATTTTGACTAGCTTTTGCCAGCGGTTTCATCCGAGTTATAGTCCAAAATTATCACAAGGGAACATATGCCCGGGAAAAAAGTATCCCATGTGCTATTCCAGACCATAATCTATCTCTATGCCAAATTTCATCCAGATCCGTCCAGCAATTTGAGCGTGCAGAAGTAACAAACATACAAACACACACACACTTACAAACATTCGCCTTTAAATTTGTACAAGCTGACCCCCGCGGCTTCGCTCCCGTCAAAATTATAGCCTATGTTACTCGGGAATAATGTAGCTTTCTATAGGTGAAAGAATTTTTAAAATCGGTCTAGTAGTTTCAGAGACTATTCCGTACAAACAAACAAACAAAAAAATGTTTCCTCTTTATAATATTGGTATAGACTAGCGGATGCCTCGCGGTTTCACCTGCGTAGTTCCCGTTCCCGTGGGAATACAGGGATAAAAAGTAGCCTATTTTAGAATTTTTTAAATTGGTCCAGTACTTTTTAAGTTTATTCGTTACATACAACAAGTAAAATTAAAATTTAAAAAACCCCCGGCACATTTATCTTGCGAAAACACCCCGATTCAAACAGTAAAACGCTCATAACTTTTGAACGGCTGAACGGACGCGTGAAACTTATAACACCCCTCTTTTTTTCGGCGGGGGTTAAAAATACAAATCTTTCCTTTTTAACCCCCGCCAGAAAAAGAGGGGTGTTATAAGTTTCACGTGTGTTGCTGTGTATCTGTGTGTCTGTGTATCTGTGTATCTGTGTGTCTGTCTGAGGCATCAAAGCGCCTAAACGGATGAACCGATTTCGATTTAGTTTTTTTTGTTTCAAAGTTAATTTTGTCGAGAGTGTTCTTAGCTATGTTTGAATAAAATCGGTTCAGCCGTTCAAAAGTTATGGGCATTTTACTGTTTGAATCGGAGTGTTTTCGCAAGATAAATGTGTCGGGGGTTTTTAAATTGTGAAATTTTACTTGTTATAATATTATTATAGTATAGATTGTGATGTATTATAGTGTGTGTATGTGTATATATCTATAGGTACTCGTAGGTATCTTTACATATTGCATAGAATAAATATGCACCAACTCATCTTTCTTCCTAGTATTGCGTAAAAAAGAGGTCGCCGTCCTAAGAAATAATGAAGTTAATAAATTTTGATTACTTTTATGCAAGATGCAGACAAACCTTGAGGAAAACGACCAAATTATTCATTGTATATTCTGTGAAGATTATACTCATAATATGATGGATGGTTACCAATACATAAGTACATAATAAGATTGAATGTTTTAATAAGTTTTAAGAACTTCTTTGCATTTTAAAATCTTACTTTGAATTTAAATTTAAAACGTTACGGAGTGTATACAGAATTAATCATTTTTGCTAAAGCATTTAGTAGAGACCTGTATTTTTAACCTATTCACCCTTGACTTAAAGATCCCTAGATTGTAGCTATCGGGAAACACAGACTCCGGCAGGAAATTCCATTACTTAGCTACGCATAATAAAAGTGTCCGCAAAACGTTTTGTGCGTATGGGTGGAATGTCCACCATGTACCGATAGGGCATCGCCGTACGTCTGGTAGTCCGATGATGGAACGGGCTGGGCGGAATTAGATCGTGCAATTCTAACGCACACTCCCCGAAATGTAACAGATAAAATACCGACAAGCTGGCAACTCGGCGACGGTGTTCAAGGCTTTGGAGCTTTGACTTGACCAGTGCCTCATTGCCGATGAGCCTCTTGGCCCGCTTTTCGATCGACTCGAGTGCATCAAGCTGGTATTTGGCAGATCCGTCCCAGAGATGAGAACAATACTCCATGCATGATCGAACTTGCGCTTGATACAAGTTGAGCAGCTGTTCTGGCGTGAAGTACCCTCTCACATTCGCAAGGATCCCCAACTTTTTGGCAGCCAGCTGAGCCTTTGCCTCAATGTATGGGCCAAAATTGGGAGTCGACGTCAACGTTACACCAATTCGTAATGGTTTTCTTTAGGTAGGTATAGAAATTTTCTATATCCAATAAAATCTGTCGTATTACGGTTATTTTCGCAAACACACCAAAAAGAGCTTTTATCAAACCCAATAGGAAACACATCACCTTGTCTAAATAAAATGCTAGCTTAGCCAATAGACTCCGACAGCCTTCAGGAAGCAATCATGCATGCAAACTAAACACCTACCGCCAACCACATGTAACCGATCGCCGACGGAACTTTACTCAACTTGCTTACGTCACTCCACCGTGTGTACCAACATAATTATAACAGTAAAAAAATTTAGTCTCAACCCTATTTTTAGAAATATAAAGTTGTAACTCCAATGTGTGAAGATCTTGCATTCAAATATAATATTAACAGCTAATAAATAGAGAATCAAACTTATTTTTAGGTAGATGGAGTTGTAAGTCTATTGTGCGGGTAGAAAAATTGTTTGGTTGGTTTTCTCTCTGTAATGGGACGGACACGGAGGGCAGAGTGCAGCTTGCTGGTTCCGGGAGTGTGTGAACACTGTCACCTTGTCTAGTTACTATGGTGATCAACGAACTTTATGATACGTACGTTTTTTTAACGATTTCATGCAATTATGTATTGTACATCTGCTTGAGGGTGTCAATATGAATCTATGGAGTGTTTAATTTGTGCACCAAGAATTGAATCAAACGGTTTCATTGTATTCGCCTTAAGACAAAAGTTTGTTGCACGATGAATAGGTAAAGGATTTTACACTCTACATTGTCTGTAGTTGATTCTCTATTAGCTTTATAAATTATTATGTAGTGTATTTTTCTTTTCTTCTCTTTTTACCCGACTGCCGAAGGAGGTTAATGTGTTTATCAGTCTATGTATATATGTAAGTATGTATGTTTGTTCCTATATGGCGTTCCAGAGACCAAACGCGATGGCCGGTTTTGATGATTCATACGTCCATCGATGCGTCTTAACCCTGCGAGTGTCATAGGCTACATTAAAATTGGACAATAGAAAAATGGCGGATTTTGGGTGCCATATTGTGGGGGCCCAATTTATTTTTGTCTTCTAAACCCATCGTGTGGGGTATCAAAATAAATATCGAAGTAGATATAGTATGTTTAAATATATCTAATTCGAAAAAAAACTAACTAAAAAGTTATAAATAAAAAAACTTAATTCAAAAAATCAAAAAACCCGACTGCTTCAAAAGCGAACTAAAAAGTCGTAAACAAGGAAAAAATCATGCTGTGCAGGCGGAGGATACACCAGATTTTGGTCAGCCAGCCCTCGAATATGTATCCTCCGACTGCACAGCATGATTTTGTCCTTGTTTACGACTTTTTTTGTATCTCATAAATTTCGTTGTTAGAAAGCCATTCACTCATGTATTCCGTTTTTTTTTTAACATGTAGCTTAAACAATCAACAACTTAGTAATAACTGGATAATGTTGCTAGTAGTATAATAAGCATAAAATAAAATAAAAATTGTAGGTACCTACCTACTTTTACAAAGTTATAAAATCAGACGTTACTTTGCGGCAATCCAAGACAATAATCGAGAAATAGTAAGTAGCCTTGATCTAGTATTTGATGGAATTCCAACTTTTTGCATAACAAAGAAAAACTAAGTGTCAACAGATTTTTCAGAATTACGAATTCGATAACCATAACCACATCATTTAAAAAATGATCATTATGATAGATTCGTCTAATAAACCTAGTACAATGATAGTGCAAATTTCTCTTTTTTTTTTATTCCTTTTTTTTATCCTCTATAGGCTTACGCTTGTTCGACCAAAATAGGACACAAAACAATAAGAAAATCATTCATTCCCGTGTCCTAAAGCGTATACTAAAATAGAAAACTCTACTGAACACAACAAATCACGAAGGTATTTTCCGATAACTTGACATTTACATGCAGTAAGACATTTGAAGAACGGGGTCTGCCACAAATAGCCGGCAATTGAGGAATTCCTTGAACCAATGCCGCCAGACCGTAATGATGGCCATAGTATTGGAGTGCAGGGTAAATGTCACTGGCAGAGACAATAAGGCGTAATCATATCATATTGCATTCATGCTGGCAACAATGGGGTTTGGGCAGGGAGGGACTGAATGATTGGGCAACACAATTGCCTTACTAATTTGTTTTAGCTAGTATTCGATTTAAATCAAATACATTGCAACGGTCATTATATTATTCTCCAGAAGTAACTTTTCCAAGTGTGTTATACTCTTTCTAATGTCTCTTTAATGGTGGCACATGTGTTAGATCATTCGGTTCCCTTCATGATGATTGAGCTGAGTGATGCCAATCCATGCGTCTTGTTCGTGAACGGGCGCCAGCAGTTAGGATTGGTCAAAACTTCGCTGCCTCTGCCTGGTATTTTTGAATTGTTTCTTGGATCGTTGTTTTACTCTAGACGCTTTTACGTCACGTCTTTTTTCATCGTTCTCACATATGTATTTTACCAACAAGAATGATGTAACCAAATACTCATTAATGTTTCTTGCACATTCTTCTTCATAGAGACCTAGTGACACTTGCGAATATGCAACTGGATTCTTATTTTTTTGACAATTCTTAAGTACCTTTAAATGGTTTAGTTGAAATAGAGTATTTTGTTTTTCTTTGTGGAAAAACCAGTTTGTCTTTCAGTATTAAATTGAGTCATAACATTGGCTTATGCGGAGGTGTAGTTAATCCCCATTTTGCCAGTTGTACTCAAGCCTTAAGTTATAGGTACGGAGCGAGCTTATTGGCATGTGTGAACTGTGAAAACTTAATAACAATTTACCCGACCCGTAGGCTTATTACGTATGAATCTGCAATCAGAAATAATGGCGCAGCGATCACGCAGTCATCGTGCGATCGATCGCTATATGTCATACACATCGGGATTACGTAACCAATTATTTGCTAATCGCTCGCTGTTTGTCAAAGGCAATTATTTCGAAAAAATTGCTCCTTTGTCTCAAAATTTGTGTACTTAGCAATTTGGGAGCGGTTGGCAATCGACCAACAACAAGAGAAAACGTAATCACAATTTGACAGTCAAATTTGCTCGCTATAAACGCGATTACCCTGCGTTCAAATGAATATTTTAGTTAACTAATTGTTCCATAGAGGCAGCACTGTTGAAAAATTGCAATGGTGTTGCTATCGCTGATGCATCATTCGGATTTGCGATTGAAGAGCAATTATTGCGCAATCATTACTATCGTTTTGCTCTTGTTAGATACGTAATAAGCCTGTTGGGAAGCGAACCCAGATCCTCATAATCAGCACTAGTGCTTGCTAACATAAGCTTGTAAAACAGTTGTAACCATCTAATTAAAACAATAAGTGACTTTAGTAACTCATCTGAATACAATTGAATTACAATAAATATGTCTAAATGCCGGTCTGTGTCAAATGGAAGGCTATCCACAGCAGTGGGAAGCGTGCAAGTGTGTGCATAAAGCAAGGTACACATTGAAGGGCGCCGGGAACGCGGCGTACACTACTTCCGGGTGGTGTACACAATCTTACTTTTATCTGACCACTATTTGTATGGGGACCATAAAGTTGGAAACGAATTTGGACTGCTCTCCCACATATCACTTGCTTCTGGTTGCGAAAACTGCGAAGGCTATTAGGGTATAGGGAATAATTTCCAAGTGTTCTTACAAAATTGCACAGTAATAATATGCTTTAAACGAGTATATATACTTATGCTTGTTTATGTGCTTAATATATATTCATTGTTTTTTTTTTATAGATGTCTAATCACTAAATAAACACAATCACAAATAAAGCGCAATTTGACCAGGCGCGGGCGCCGAAATGTCGCGTCATAACCACGTCCGAGCAACGACACATCGTGAGTCCTAAATTGCGCTTTATTTCTATGCATTTTGTTTGAAATTAGAATGGAATAGGAAGCCGCCCGTTGTCATGTCCGCGCCCGACGCCATTTCTGTGTGGCCTGCGCCTAAAAGTCAGAAGATTAATAGTATATTATGCAACTAGTGAATAAAAGACGGATTTAAAGCGAGGGCCATAGATGAATCAAGAGCAAGTGAATGATTCTAACGACTGAATCACGACCGTAGGGAGTGATACATGATGATTGAATCACGAGCATAGCGAGTGATTCAAGTGTTAGAATCATGAGCGACGCGAGTGATTCAAGTGTTAGAATCATGAGCGACGCGAGTGATTCATGGCCCTCGATATAAATCCGTTTTATTCAAGAGTTGCATACTATATTTTATACCATGACTTCGAGAAAAAGAAAGATTTAAGCGAAAAGCACAAGGAATATTATGACTAATAAATAAATAAATAAATGGTTTATTAGCTTCAAAATTTATATAAAATGTGAAACCCTGACCCCTGAGCTAGGTAACAGCACCTGTGTTTCAGGGACCAGTTACCACCTCCGTTACGTGACATAATTATAATAAATTAAATACCATTGCAATTAATATTAGAATTACAATCCAAACAAGTATTCAATAAATATCTTAGATTAAAATCAAAATCATTATTAAAATCCTAAATAACAAACTCAAAATTAAAATCGAAGAAGGAGTTTGTGTATCGAGTATTTTTTGCGCAAGGAGGCGCAAGGAGGTTACATAGCATTGAGATGGACGTCTAGTACATTGGTGTATTCCAAATTCAAATACCAAAACAGTGATTAAAAGTGCTTTTTATTCACTGTTTTCAGTGAATAAAATAAGCTTTTTAGAGGGGGAATGGTATAATTTTTTTTTTTGCGTTTTGTCGAATAGGGAAAAAATCTCCTCTACATTTATTTCATGCGTACCCTAGTTGCAAGTCACAAGGGATTTGTGGCTAATAGCATCCCTGCCCGAGCCTCTCCTCAACAGATTTATAGGGACAGTTTTTCAACGTTCTCAAGTTATTGAGAGGTAGAACTACCGATCTGCTCCTATAGCTAGAGTATCACTATCTGACAAAATCATATTTTGAGTTATAGACGAAAAAGAAAAACTGCGAAATAATAAAAATCGATGCTGTGTATATACTTTATATCATATGCAAGATTTTCTGGTGTCAAAAAATATATCTGATTGCGCACTTTCGAATAGAACCATTGTTAGTTTAAATCAATGATATAATCTGATTAAAAATGGATTTGTAAACATAGCAATTTGGAGCGGTTTAGTTTTTTATCTGGCATCTGTTGATAGTATATAAAAACTGCTTAGACAGATAGATAGAGTCCTTCTCATACTTCTGATTTTGTTCACTCTTCCTTTCATATCCAGTCCATTCTTTTTTGGAATGCTTTTCCTCCCGAGATCAGGACGGCCACCAGTCGGTAAGTGTGGATTTATTTTCAACACAGATAAACAGAGTCACCTCACTTTCTTCTTTTCTGTTACTTCATCAATATATATAATAACTATATTTATATATGTATATATTATATTCAATAAATATGTACGTGTATATTACCAATTTTAGCATTTATTTAATTAATTATTAATAAGGCACACCATCGACTTTTTACACATTAATATTACAATGAAACATTTGGAAAAGATCCTGTTTAAGTAATTAACTTACAGGCATGCACATTATTTACTAAAAAGCAACTAAAATAATAATAAAATAATTAAATAAATTTTGATTAAATATGTTTTTTTATTATTATTATAACTACTTGCATTTTATTATTAAACTATGCACCTGCCATGTTGTCTCCTTACCACCCTTGGTTGACTGGTAAATATTGCCTAAGGCATTAATGCCGCCTTTGTACCTTTGTGCATGAAGTCTATTTATTTTCCGATTACGGCTGTACTAAAAACTCAAAATTGGCCAAATGTAATATAGTGACACTCTCGCTATAGGACACAGCGATGTCCACCGTCCATTTGTTGCTTTTGACGTTTCGTTTTATCTTTGATAGCTTTAAGAATATTTATTTAAAGGCTCTTTGATCAAGGCTTATGTTATGTTGCAGGAAATGGCAAATGCATATCCGGGCATAGTCTTTGTGGATGTGCTTTTGAATGTCTTTAGCAGACTTGTTATATATTACTACTGCTAATCGTATTTTCTTGCAAATGCCTATGTCTAATATTATGTAGACCGAATACTTTAAATTATTATACGTCTAAGGGCCGGTTTCTGAAATGAGTATTTGGAGTTAATAACGTGTAAAACTCGAAAAAAATTCAGGCTAAAGTGGAGATAAAAAATCGGGGGTAAGTATTCTAATATGGCGATTTTGGAACTAAAGAAAGGGTAGATTGCATGAGGACAGCAGAAGTCCCAGTGTTCTATAAAAACTGTTGTCAAACTTGTTGACTTTTTTAGGGTTCCGTACCCAAAGGGTCAAAACGAAGCCCTACTGCTGTTACTCATATATCCGTCAATCCGTCGTCTGTCACAAAATTTTGTTCCGAAGAATTTTTCAACTTCCCATTGTCTTGGAAAATTGGTGATAATGTTTAATAATACGTATATTTTACTAACAAATACCAATATATTCTATATTTGGTATGAAACCCTAAATGTGCGAAGTCCGACATGGAGTTGGCCGGTTTTTTAGGGTTCCGTAGCCAAATGGCAAAGAACGGAACCCTTATAGATTTGTCATGTATGTCTGTCTGTCTGTCCGTCCGTATGTCATAGCCACTTTTTTCCGAAACTATATGAACTACGCTGTTGAAATTTGGTAAGTAGATGTATTCTTCGAACCGCATTAAGATTTTCAAACAAAAAAAAAAGGGGGATACTTGAAACTGAAATTAAAAAAAAAAATTTTTCATCAAACCCATACGTGGGTGGTGGGGTATCTATGGAATAGGTCTTCAAAAATGATATTAAGGTTTCTAATTTTTTTTTTTTCTAAACTTAATAGTTTCCGCGAGATACAATTCCAAAGTTATAAAATGTGAGTCCCCCCTCTGTAACTTCTAAAATAAGAGAATGATAAAACTAAAAAAAAAATATGATGTATATTACCATATAAACTGCCACCGAAAATTGGTTTGAACGAGATCTAGTAAGTCGTTTTTTTTTAATACGTCATAAATCGTAAACCGCAATTTACCAAGTACGGAACCCTTCGTGCGCGAGTCCGACTCGCACTTGGCCGGTTTTTTTTTAAATCTAGATTTGGTGTATAGAACATCTTTGGACACATTTTAAGAGCAAAGACTCTCAGACACAAGCTGTTTTTAAAAGTGTTTAATTCCGCATTGTTATGATCATTATTACATTGCCCTTTAATATTTATATGCCTATAAAAATATAATAAAAAACAGACATCAATGACTCTCGATACAAACACCCCAATGATTACAATCAAACATTTTTGATAGTTCCATTACAAACAGATGTTCGGCTTCCATTAATCGCTAAATTAATCTATAGATTTTTTTATGTGGTGAGATAAATAATAGTCATTAATTGTGGCAGAGAAAAAATATTTAGACATTAATAAAAATTATTCGATTAAATGTTTGATTGGATGTTCGATGAATTAAGAGCTAAAAACTTTTGGGGGTGTAGAAAATCATGTCATATTAGTCCTTGCATAGATATACCATGCGTCTATAGTTAACTTTGTAAATAAAATTGGATGTGTTTGCAACTTCACCCATGTTGTTTTTTTATAACTAGCTTCTGCCAGGGGCTTCGCACGCGTCAATACTGTTTCATCATCCCAAGGGAACCGGGATAAAAAGTAGCCTGTGTGCTATTCTAAACTATAATCTATTCTCGTGCCAAATTTTGTCCAGATCCGTTCAGCCGTTCAGCCGTTGTGGCGTGACAAACATACACAGATCCATCCAAACATACGCATCTATCTATATATTATAAATCAATTGCTGTTCGTTAGTCTCGTTAAAACTCAAAAACGGCAAGACCGATTTTAATAATTCTGTAATTGTTTTGTTAGCCCGAATATAGATTATTAGGGTAGGTAGGTAGATCGTGTTACCCAGTTACTGGGTTGTGGAGGTCAGATAGGCAGTCGCTCCATGTAAAACACTGGTACTCAGCTGAATCCGGTAAGACTGGCAGTCGACCCCAACAATAATTGGGACAAAGGCTAGGCAGGTAGTAGGGTAGGTAGGTAGAGTAGGTTAGGTTAGAGACTTACATTATTGCACTATCTCCCCGTGTTAGTGCAGTATGCATGAGCAGTCCTAAGGCAAAAAAAAAGGCAGGGTAGGTTGGTAGGTAGGTTGGGTTGATGGGAGCGAAGCCGCGGGCACAGTTAGTTTATAATATTAGTAAGATATATACATATAAGTAAGATACATACTATTTTTTTTCCGCAGCTTCGCTTTCATAGCCTTTCGGGATAAGAAGTAGCTATACGACAATCAGCGATAACTTAGCGTTTTAATAGTTGTATTAGATTAAGAATACTTATTGTTTTCGTATCCGGATCAGTACTTGACAATATGTACTCTTTTCTTTTGTTTAAAATGAGGTCTTGCCTTATATTTCCCGTAAGCTATAAATAATATTCACATAATTAGATCCTTAGGATAGGATAGATAGACCCCTTTTCCGCACTAAGAGTCCCATTTGGTCCGTTGTACGTGCAGTCTTCCTCTCTGTGAAAGGGAATGCTGTAATCCACCAAGCGGGCCAGACGGGTTTGTGGATATCGCATGTCTTCGAAATTTTTGGTTCTAAAACATGCCGGTTTTCTCACGATGTTTCGTTCACCGTTTTGAGGGCGGTGGTGATGAAATAATTTACACAAAGTAAAGCGTCTGGGTTCGAACCCACGATCTACAACTCGTAAGTCGCAGCCATAACCACTAGGCCATCACTGCTATCCTTATCCTTATTAGCGACACTATCGGATGCTTGAATAATACAGCGTGTGTTTTTTTCTTCCAAAAGGTAAGACATTGGTTTTTAAAAAAGCCAATATTACAGTTTTAGTGTTCATCAAAATCGGCCCGAGACTCCTTTGAGTGTTTTTTTTTTTTTTTTATTACCTATAGGCTCGCGCTTGACCACAATCTCACCTGATGGTAAGCGATGATGTGGTCGACGGTGAAACACCCTTGCCTAGAAATAACCTATTCACTCTTGACTTAAACACCCCTAGATTGTAGCTATCGGGAAACACAGACTCCGGCAGGGAATTCCACTCCTTAGCTGTACGTATAATAAAAGTGTTCCCAAAACGTTTTGTGCTTATGGGTGGGATGTCTACCATGTATCGATGGCGCATCGCCGTACGTCTGGTAGTCCGATGATGAGACGGGCTAGGTGGAATTATATCGTGCAATTCCATCGCACACTCCCCGAAATGTAACCGATAAAAAACCGACAGGCTGGCATCTCGGCGACGATGTTCAAGACTCTGGAGCTTTGACTTGACCAGCGCCTCATCGCCGATGAGTCTCTTGGCTCGCTTTTCGATCGACTCTAGTGCGTCAAACTGGTATTTGGCAGATCCGTCCCAGATATGAGAACAGTACTCCATGCATGATCGAACTTGCGCTTGATACAAATTGAGGAGCTGTTCCGGCGTGAAGTACCTTCTCACCTTTGCAAGGATCTCCAGCTTTTTGGCAGCCAGCTGAGCCTTTGCCTCAATGTAAGGGCCAAAATTGAGAGTAGATGTCAACGTAACGCCAAGAAGCTCAAGATGGTCGGTTATTGGCACGGTCGCATCTCGGCAAGTTGGAGCCGGGTAAAATTGGCTCTTTTTAGCGGAAAAAAGACACGCCTGGGTTTTAGCAGCATTAAACCTGACCAGATAGGCATCGCCCCATTAGGAGACTGCCTGCAAGTACAGGTTCAAGCGCTCCACCATGGCCTCCCGGAGAGACCGGATCTGAGGCCCGGTAGCACGAGCGTTGGACAAGTATCTCTCGGCAACAGTGCTGTCGTCTGCATACCCAAAGGTTTTAGCGGATCGTTAATATGCAGCAAGAATAAAGTTGCTGAGAGTACCGACCCCTGAGGGACCCCGTCATTGATATCCAATTGGTCCGACGAGCAGCCATCGATAACCACTCGAATGGAGCGATCTCTCAGCAAGTCTGCAATCCAATGACACAGATCACCGGGCAAACCGAATGAAGGAGGCTTTCGTGCCAGACCCTATCAAAAGCCTTCGAGATGTCGAGGGAGACGGCAAGCGCTTCCCCGTGCCTCTCGATGGCCTCACTCCAGATGTGAATGGCATACGCTAGAAGATCCCCAGTAGACCGATTTCGGCGGAAGCCGTATTGGCGGTCACTAAGGATCTCGTTAGTTTCTAGGTATGCCAGGAGCTTCGTGTTAAGTACACGCTCCATACTCTTACAGAGTATGGACGTTACAGAGATGGGTCTGTAGTTGGCCGGGTCAGCTCGACTACCCTTCTCGGGCACGGACTGTACGTTAGCTAGCTTCCAAGCATTCGGCACTGTTTTAGAGAGTTTCGGAGTATTTTTTGCTGTTTATTATAGTTTCTGATTTCACTATCCACGCCCATTTTAAAAACTCAACCTGTATACACGACCTAATCGTTGAGATCCAAGAAAACCGAATCCCATCAAAAACATAACATGTAAAAAAACACAAGTCTCACGTTCTTCTACCGCAAAAAGTTGTGAGATCTAATGTAAAATTAAGTTAGATAATTTATTCAGTATGTACCTTAATAAGTAGGTAACAAGCAAATAAAATTAACCAACTTGATTTTAAATAACGGGTCGATATTATTGTTTTCTTCTAAAGTAAAACCAAATTAGCAATTTTATTTTCTTTATGTTTCTCTTAGTTAATGAAAATTCAAGCTTTTTGCTTTAACCACTATGAAGTTACAGAGGGGTCGAAAATGCCCTGAATGGCTTCGAGTAAAGGATGGTACGGCTGTGCCCTTGTTTGCTCGATTTGATGGGGGCACGGCAGTGCAGTTCAGATGCAATCGAAACTCAGGTAGTGGTTCCTTCATTATGGACGTTGCTTCTCCGAAATTATTTTATTTTATTTATTTATTATTATTATTTATTTATTATTCTTATTTATTTATTATTATTATTTATTTATTTATTATTTATTTATTATTATTATTATTTATTTATTTATTATTATTATTTATTTATTTATTATTATTATTTATTTATTTATAAAATAAATAAAAAAAATAAAAATCATTTATTTCAGGAAGTTTTTCCCATATACAAACACACTACAAATTACATTGAATAAACAATAATTAACACATTAATAACATTGCATGAAATATTTAAAATTTATTGAAAAGTAGTTAAATTCATTTAATAGCATTTAATATTTAATAATTCATTTAATAAAATAATAATCATAATCTAATAATAAACATAATCATAAAACAAATGTCACTTAATAAATGGTGACGAACTGGCATGCAGGTGCATCCACCTTTCCAAAAACACCGAGTCCCAGCGCTCGGACAATACGCTCAGGATACTGTTAGAGCTGCGTCGGAAGCGACTTAGCAGCGAGGCGCTTCGCTTCCTAATAATAGCATAAAAGTCATCGGTTTGCGCCTGCGCGAACATCGTAGAAGCGCTGCAAAACCGCGGCAGCCCCAACAGTACCCTAAACGCATTGTTATACTGTACACGCATAGCACTGTATACTCGCTGCACATAGTTGGCCCATAGGCTGCACGTATAAAAAGACTGACAGTAAGCTTTAAATAAGGTCACCTTAACTTGTTCAGTACAGCGTGAAAATCTACGTGCCAACATGTTACAGCGCACCGACAGCGCCCTACGTTCCCGCTCGATATCCTCATTGTCAGACAATTTATCTGTGACCCAGTGACCCAGGTACTTAAAATGGTTAATCCTCTTCAGACTAACACCGCAAAGAGTGATCGGAGGTATAAAAGAGAAACATTTAGCACCAGATTTGAAAATCATGTACTCACTCTTCTTAGGGTTGTACCTGAGCCCATGAGCCCCAGCATATGTCTCACAAATACGCAGGAGTTTTCGCAACCCCCCAACTGACGGGCTCAGCAGCACCATATCATCCGCGTAGCTGATGTTGTTAATAGGCACTCCGCCTATTGAGCAACCCGCATTAGCACTGCTGAGCTCGCCAATCAGCTGGTTCATGTACAGGTTGAACAAGCGTGGCGAGGTCACCCCCCCCTGCCTCACACCGCAATCCAACCCGTACACGTTGGAATATTCGCCTGCCCATTTCACACTGTTTCTCTGGTGACTGTACCAATACCTAAATATCGACACTATCTCACTCGGCACCCGTGTCTCACTATGCAGCTTGTGCCACAGCATGTCATAATTAACTAAGTCAAACGCTTTCGAGAGGTCTAGGTAACAAGCGTACACAGGAGTATTTCTAGCCGTGTAATACTGTACAGTCTGCTTGAGACAGAGGATAGCCGTCTCAGTCGACAAACCAGGCGTAAAGCCAAACTGAGCGTCATGTAAATGAAGGTGCTTCTCCAGCTGTCTGTCAAGCAGCCTGTCCAGCACCTTGGCTATGACAGTAGCGAGTGAGATAGGCCTATAGTTAGATACATCCGACACATCACCGGTTTTATTTTTTACAATCGGAACTACCACCGTGTACATTAGATCATCAGGTAAGTAATTATGGCTGATGCACAGATTAAACAACATTGCTAGTACCCTTGGTAGATGCACACCAGCGTGCTTCAAGTGCTCGATGCTAAGGTCATCGTGACCTGGAGACTTACCTCTAACCATATTCTTAATAATGACAGCTATATCTTTGGCTGTAAAGCTGATACTAACGTCTCCATGCTGACACTCAGCACCAAGCACCTGCGCCGTCAGCCCAAGCGGCAACTCCACCTTGAAATGGCGCTGGAAGAGGCCAGCAATGTCGCATGGTTCATGAGCGTCACCTACACTCACCGGAAGGCTCGACCCCGGATTTAATTTGTTAGTTGACTTCCAAAATTTATTGAATTTTTTATCAGTGTGATGTTTTGCAATAATGTCCATTTTTATTTGATCTTCATTGTTTTGACAGTATTTTAATCTTGATTTAAATATTTTTCTAGTCTTATTTATGTACATACACGACACTTTATATAGAAAACAATAATACAGATTGAAGAGCACAAAGGTACTGCTTATTTCATTAGAAATTTCTTCCAGCAGACCTGCGACCGGAATGTTGGATGATAAACGAAGAAAGTGTGTAGAAAGAACAAGGAAACTTAAAATAGACAAAAATAATTAACTATAACCCGGTCATATTATCTCGAGACCTCGCTGGAATGCGAATCATTATAATAATATTACCTACATTAAATTAATTAACACAATATTTGTTTTGTTGGAAATCTTATTGTTTATAATAATATCCTACTAGAGGATACTTGTTTTGCGCAACATATCAGAGCGCCGACGCGACGTGACGATCGACGCCAGGTCTCGAGATAATGTGACCGGGTTATAATAATATAAAAATTACACATATACTTATATAAATTAAATTTTGATCAATACTGACGAAAAATAAGAGTAAGGTTACTTTTAGTCTACCACTAAGCTTTTGGAATTGTAATACTTACTGACACAGATTCAGATTTTAGCTATAAATACAGGGTGAAAATAGCTCTAATCATTGCCACATGCCACTATTACAACCCTGCAACACATTACTTAATAACATAAATTAAAAACCCCCAATCTGCTACCAAAACATACATAATAATATATCCGCTACTACAACAAAGTGATAATTACGTCATACAATTTCCAAGCGAGCAAAATTGTTGGCGCCCAAATGGGACCTGGAATGGCCGGAGTCGCCATTTTGCTCGCTCTCCCCAACACACGTGTACTAATAACCTGTGACATTCCACTTATTATTACCCTACATTGTTACCGGAATATGTGCATGCAATGCCGGGATTTTGTGTCCGATATAATTGCCTATTTGTTGGGCAGTAATTTTCGTGCTCTTGGTAAATTACCCGCAGGGTATTGTGAATATTGTGTCTGATTTGAAACGCAGAAAGTAACATCATTTTTAACGTAATTCTAAATGGAATTTAAGGTTTCGTAATAAGATGAGTGCTGCCAGAGATTACTCTGGAAGTGACTGATCTGATTTTATTTTTATTTTTACATAGATAAAAGTATATACTATATATAAAATACTTAATTAACTAAGACTACAGACATATAATAATAATAAACAATTTATTTATTATTATTATATACACTTAAGGCTACACTAGCCGAAAATTCTCCCATACAAACATAGTCTAGCGATTACTCCACTTTTTGACGACGTACGTTCAAATATTTTTTTTTATCAATTTGTCTCATCATTACCTAGCCCTGTATGGAAACAAAAAAAAAAAAAATATTTGAAAGTTATGAGCATCGATAGTTCCATATTTCAACACGTATTTTAACGCATCTTTGGGCGGAAAGAAATGCTATAAGAAGAAGGAAAATTGCAAAACGGCCTCCATACAGGGATAGATTAGTAATTCAACAATGCAAATAATTTTATTTTTGAAATATATATTAAGTCGTTTTTTCATGAAATCTAGACTCCCAAAGGTCTGTTTATAAAATTTCGCGCGCTCGTGTTCGTCCTAAATCATCATCGATTACGATACAAATTTGCAAAAGTGCTAACTCGTACACGAACTAGCTTCTTACTGCTCATCACAGCATCTATTTCTTTCGCACGTGTTGTCGGATGAGATAGCATGCATTTTAACCTCGCGCACAAAATAGTTCGTGCCGTCGACTAGGAGAACCTTAAAACAAAAACTACCCACAAACCATAAAAATATACTAAACTAAAATATGGCGTCGAATAACTCCTCCACTGGTATTGTGCCTAAAAGACTGGCAGCATTGCCATGTTGTATGGCAATGCGTATCCTCTGGCTAAGGTAAAAGCCAGTCCTTGAGTCAAGCGAAGTGCCAACTAGGGGTTTGGAAAGATCTTTAAACAAAGCGACCTAGAGTCAGTCAACCCAAAACGGCTCGAAAATATAACTACTGATGAGGTTATTATATTTCCGCCGCTTGAGGTATTCTGTAGCCGTATCGGCAGCCCTTGCACAAACGCACGACGATCTAGGCAGATGGGATGGCACAAGAGTATCGACACAAGTAGCGTCCCACACTAATTCCTGCTACCTATATTCCATGGAAACAAAGACGTCCGATCTTTTGCCATCGACGCGTTCTAATCTGGACGGAACGCCGACGGTGACGAGAGCTCGTCGGATGATGTCGTTTAAGATTCCGTGACGCGCTATGCGACCCGCACTTCGGCTGCTTGACAGACCGAGGCTGTTGACAACTTCGCCACAGTGACAACGATGAGGAGTACAACAGGGAGCGCTAAGACGTAGGGAAGCAGCGAGGCGAAAAGTAGTAGTTTTTATTTTTTACGATTAGTTAGCTAACTTTTAAACCTTAAGTGATTAATTGTCCAAAATGATGGCTATTATTTTTAATACAAAGCCGAATTCGATAACTCAAGTTTATAGATAATTGTACATTCTTCATAACCATATTAACAATTATTTTGATTCCGTTTAAAATATTATCCGAAGATTGTTACGCATGATACGTATTTTCGTAGTAAAAAAGGGTTTTGTCTTTCCTTAAGTTTGTTGTAATGAATTTATTTCCTTATTAAGAACCTATGGATGGTGTAATAATGCAGCGTTTGTGTTTTTTTTTCCAAAACGGGTTCGATTCCTGGCTAGGAATATTCATTTTTCAAAAATCCAATGATCTTGTTTTAGTTTTTGCTCATTGATTCCTTTGAGTGTTTTTGTTATTTCTCATATATTCTGATTTGTCCATCCACGCCCACTTGAAAATCTCAATCTATTTAGAGGTTGCATAGCTTCATTACGTGTCAGATAAAACATTTTAGCAGATTTACTTTGCACTAATTATATTGCACCTATTTAATCATCCGAAAGAGCTTATCTAGTTGCCGTATTGTAAAGTCACTTTTTCCTTTTTGTTTGCCTCGAAAAGCTTTGTAATATTCGAAATACTGTGTCGCATCACTGAGCGCCGAATTTAGATCTGAAGAAAGACAAAAGTTTAACTAATTTTCAATTAAGACAACTATAGTGACTGATGCTTTTTAACCCCCGCCGGAAAAAGCGGGGTGTTATAAGTTTCACGTGTGTTGCTGTGTATCTGTGTGTCTGTCTGTGGCATCATAGCGCCTAAACGGATGAACCGATTTTGATTTAGTTTTTTTTTGTTTGAAAGGTGATTTTGTCGAGTGTGTTCTTAGCTATGTTTGAATAAAATCGGTTCAGCTGTTCAAAAGTTAAGCGCGTTTTACTGTTTGAATCGGGTGTTTTCGCAAGATAAATGTGTCGGGGGTTTTTAAAATTTTGAAATTTTACTTTTCCTAGTCTGTGGTTTCCTTAATCCAAATAAAACCTCTCGAGATCAAAAATAACTGGGGGATTAAAATAAAATATTTACATTTATTTCTAAGCCAGAGTTAAGGACAACTTATTATTACTAAAACATCAACATCTACAACCCATTGTTACCCAAGGAGGGCAAATGTAAGGGTCCATACAGATTATTAGTATTATTACGGCATAAGGCGGTGACCACGCGAGCGACACGGCACGCGCGCGCGCAGATTTATCAGCCGTAATTAAAAGGCGGCGCATTACCGAATTAATGCGGCGGGTGCGTGCCGCGAGTCGCAGCTGTCGTGGAGAGTGTAGTGCGATCATGGGGTCTTGATACCTTGTACGGTTCGGGGTTCTATGAAAAACGCGAGTGTTAAAGTAAAAAAAAAACTAGAGAGTTTAAACTTTTTTGGTTTTGTAAAAATCAGAAAGTCTGTAAAATTCTCACCGTGAAGATGTATGTGCGATCTGTCGGTTTATATTTTGTTTTATACCGACTGTGCAATGGATATGATATATAAAATAATTGAATTAATAATATTCCCTAGCATCGGTGGAAAACCCCAATTTAAATGGAAGTTAGGTGAAATGATAGCTCATCACCAAAATTTTAAGTACATATTAGTAAGATTTTTAAGGAATGAGTATGTTAGAGGCAGTTTGAAAGTGACACCAGTGGCAAAAAAGTTGAAGGGAAATTGTTTGTCTTGGTATGGTCATGTGATGAGGAGGGATGTAACGCATGTTACTAAAAGAGTTATGAAAATAAATGTGGATGGATGGAGAGGAAGAGTAAGGCCAAAGAAAAGATGGATGGACTGTGTGAGGAGTAATATGAAGGGAAACGGAGTCAGTAATAGCGTAACAGGGGACAGAACGGTATGGTAGAAGAAAACGTGTTGCGCCGACCCCAAGTAACATGGGATAAGGGCAGGAAGATGATGATGATATTAGTAAGATTTACTCGGTAAAATTTCTACACATTAGCATTGCTGTACCTAAACGTAAATAAGTATAGTAAAGGAACTGTTTTTCATTCTAATCTCGAAATCGTGGTTTGTCATTGAAATATATAAATTTTTCATTAAAATAAATATGAGACATTGGCGAGTTTTTGTTCAACAAAAGAGATCCCAAACTTTATTAAAGCAAAACTTTTTCACTCATTTTGCACATCATGAAAAACAAAATCTAAAAGTATCAAAACTTTGAACTCTCCTTTAAAATCGCGTGACGTATCGTGATTGTCTAAACGCCGACAGATGTGTGCCGGAATGTAATTGTTTGTCCGTAACTTTACGAACGGTGTACATTTTATATCACTCGGCAAGCACCCCAGCACCCTAAAGTTGAGGATTCATTCACCTCGTCAGATGTTCAATGGGGTGGAGTGGTTATAGGCCCGGAAGTCGTGGTTTTTTGCAGAGAACTTTTTGCTTTTTTGTTACAATTTTTGATTTAGTGTATTTATAGGGTCAATATATTCAAAAATAGCTGTTTAGTACGTTATCATAACTAGAATACGTATGTGCCAATTTTGGTGAAATTCTACTGAAGAGAAGTTTACTAAATGTTATTGGAACTGTTTGAATTATCTAAGACACCACATACTTTTTCAGGACCGGTTCGGTGTGTTTGAAATAATTATTAAAAACTCAAGAAATGCCCGCGGAACGTTCATGTGTATATTCAGTATCTACGTTCTTATCTACATTAGCACGCCTGAAAAGAACTTAACAATAAATAAATCCTATTATTTGAAACCGATTCTAAACTCATGTGAGTGTTCAAAATCAGCTAGATATTTTTTTCCCTTCAGCCTGCAATCTGTGTCTTTTTTTCCCTTCAACCTGCAATCTGTGTCTTTTTTCCCTTCAGCCTGCAATCTGTGTCTTTTTACGTTTAGCCTGCAATCTTTGTCTTTTTCCTTCAGCCAGTAATCTGTGTCTTTCTGCAGGCAACCGTCAAAGTACCTCCTTTATTATTAAATTGCTTTCGTTTTTCCACAGCTTTATAACACAAAATCTAAAAATAAAATACCCTTTACCTCGTCATAATTAACTGAACGCTACAACAGCGCGTCTTAATTAAAATGGGCGAAGTTTATTACGGGGCAGAGTTGCCTAGTTGTCCGAGAGGGAAGTCCTTCAAACTCGCTGAAGATCCGCCGGCTGGCTCCACCGACACTCGACTGCACTAGACACGATCTATGGCAAGTTTAATATATTTTTTTGTTAAAACAGTGTGTTACGAACTAAAGTCTAATAATAATAAATTTGTTTATTTGATGTAACAAGTTACTTTAGAAGATAATTTGTGTTGTGCAACTGTTTTGTATAAGCTCATGTAATAATCTATAATATCTATAGTCATTTTTAGGGTTCCGTAGCCAAATGGCAAAAAACGGAACCCTTATAGATTCGTCATGTCTGTCTGTCTGTCCGTCCGTATGTCACAGCCACTTTTTTTCCAATACTATAAGAACTATGTTGTTGAAACTTGATAAGTAGATGTATTCTGTGAACAAGATTTTCACTCTAAAATAGAAAAAAAAACAATAAATTTTGGGGGTCCCCATACTTGAAACTGAAACTATTTTTTTTTCCCATCTAACCCATACGTGTGAGGTTTCTATGGATAGGTCTTCAAAAATGATATTGAGGTTTCTAATATATTTTTTTTCTAAACTGAATAGTTTGCGCAAGAGACACTTCCAAAGTGGTAAAATGTGTGTATCGTAACTTCTAAAATAAGAGAATGATAAAACTAAAAAAAAAATATGATGTACATTACCATGTAAACTACCACCGAAAATTGGTTTGAACGAGATCTAGTTTATATTTTGTACCGTAGCCATTTGCTAGCTAGAATAAAACAGGAAAATCATGATAAATTTATTTACGAGTGCCATGAAATTCTTAATTAAGGTTGCCCTAGTCGACGGCACGAACTATTTTGTGCGCGGGGTTAAAATGCATGCTATCCCATCCTACAACACTCGCGAAAGAGATAGATGTTGTGATGAGCAGTAAGAAGCTAGTTCGCGTACGAATTAGCATGTTTGCAAAGGAGAATTCCCAAAATCAGTATCGCTTTATAATAAAACAGTATAGCCACTAAACAATAAATACTCATAAATTATACAATATTTTTTTAAGTTTTCTTAGATAACTTGATCAAAATCGTATGTGAGGTTAATATTTTATCTTTAATTAGTTATTTATTCGATTTTATTGTTCGTGAAAGCAGTGTTGCTATTTTATGAATCTCCCCATAATCGGTGTAACTGATAGTGTAAGACGCTGAGTTTTAAGAATAATTTCAACTATGACATTGCCCGCTTTATTCATATTTTGATATAACATAATTAATATGTACTTTATTATTTAAAAATATTTCTCTAATTAACAAATCACTTATGGTCAGGGTGATTTAGATTAACTGTTGGTAACACTACCACGGACGATGTAAACGAAAGGTGAACTGTCAAAAATGTCACTGTCAGTGTCAAGTCAAACAAAGTATCGTGTCGGCGCGGCAGCGAACTTTTGGTTTTGCGTTGATAGTAATTGTTGTTGTTGAGTTTGTTGTGGTAATGTGGTAATGAAAAAAGAGTTCGTGTTCAGTAGTCTTCTGATTCAAAACTGAAAAATATAAAAAAAACTCAAACTGAACAGAAAATCAAAAAACAAACAAAAACCCCAAAAATAAATGGATAATTTTTATTTCCTTTGAAAGTACGACCTCTCCCCTCTTTTGTATCCAATGTATGCTATCATACAAAAAAAATATATGCGCAACTGCGGTCCATAGAAGAATGGGCAATCTCCTTTGTAGCGAAATGGATGATAATTTAGGACGAAAACGAGCGCGCGACATTTTATTAACAGACCTTTGGGACTATGCATATGATGATGACAAAACGACTAAATGGATATTTTCAAAATAAAATTATTTGCATTTTTGAACTACTAATCTATCCCTGTATGGTGACTGTTTTGCAATTTTCCTTCTTCTTATAGTATGTATTTATTTCCGCCCATAGATACGTTAAAATTAATGTTGAAACTGTCGAAGCTCATAACTTTCGAATATATATTTTTTAACTTTTTTTCCATACAACCCTGTATGGAAAAAAAGTTAAAAAAATATATATGTTATAGATAATGACGAGACAAATTGTTATAATTTTATTTTGAACGTACATCGTCAAACAGTGGAGTAATCGCCATACTACGTTTTTATGGAAGAATAACCGACTAAGGCAACCTTAACTGATCAAATCGAAGTTACATTAATTTAACATAATTTCTTGATATTATCAATATACCAAAATCCCTACTTACAAAAGTGAATACAAAAACCTAATTAGGATTTCATATAAGTAAAAAAAAAACATTCACCTCACGTGTGAACCGAGTGTAAAATTGGTAGCAGTATGTACGGCACAAGCCGCACGACGCACAGACCAGCTGCATGTCTAATTATGATAATGGACTAATTTCCAATGCTTCCGGACGAAGGCGATATGGTGCGGCGTGGTGCAATGTGCGGCCATACTACCCAAATCATATGTATCGGTAATAGATCTCACGTGTTTTCCCAAAATATTGGATATGGTAAACATACACTCATTATACGCGTGGCTTTTTTAAAAAGTAACACAGTAATGTTGGATTTTATTAACATATACCAACCTTGTCTTTAAGAGGGGACTCTAGTGAGACTTTCTCCATACAAAAACATTCTGCTGTTTTCTTCGTGAATAATGCTTCTATAGCAATGATTTTTTCCCATAAAATCTGGGTCTGATTAGTACGTGCCCCTATCATTTCCTTTTTTCAAAAATATAATCACTAAAATATATATGACAATCCAAAAACCCGAAAAAAATGCCCGTTTTTACCGCCATGTTCAGACGGCTTTCAGACAAAATTGATAGGTTTTTAAGAAAAAAGAAAATGATAGAGGCATAGATATACTTTTCCTCTGATATAAGAATTTTTTAGATCAGACCAGTTTTCATGAAGAAAACAGCAGAATACGAAACGTCTTTTAGTCAAAGTTTTTGTAGGTAAAATCAGCCTGAGCTGCAGTTGTCCCTTTCGCACTTTACGGGGTGAGGTTGGAGGTGACGCGACCGCAATAGTTTCTTCAAATACCTATTTTTCATTTTCCTGTTGACTAGAGTCCGCTCTTAAGTCAAGAGTGAATAGGTTTCTTCTAGGCAAGCGTGCTTCACCGAAGGCCACATCATCGCTTACCATCAGGCGAGGTAGTGGTCAAACAAGAGCCTATCGATAATAATATTAAAAAAAAAAACATATATACAATTGAATATTCTAAAAACTATATAACTATACAAATACAAAAGGGAGACGGAAAAGAGCTCATTGTGCATCAAAAAATTCGTCCACACCGATGTCAATGGGGAACCGTGCCCAGAACGCTGGCAGCATTGCCACGTTGGATGGCAATGCTGATTCTCTGGCCGAAGAAAAGGCTAGCCCTCTGGTCACGTGAAGAGCCGACGAGCTTTGTGCTTATTTCTCGGAAAACTCGATGCGCACTCGGACCCCATGGAATTAATGTTTTAACCCCAAACGGCTCTAAACGGCTTTTTTTTAAATTAATATTTGGTTATGTAAGGACCTAATGAATTAAATAGAGACACCCAAAAGTCATGTTTCGAGAAAACCGATTATCTAATACATACTAAGGTATTCTGTTAACAACATGTCAGTATAAGTAAAGAAAAAGGCTTTTTTTACAAAAAAATACTACCGACTTCCAAAAGATACTACAAAGTGAAAAATAACTTTCTTTTTGGAAGTCGGTATCTTTGGTAGGTACCCATTTTTTTCGTTATGGACACCGACTTCCAAAAAGAAAGTTATTTTTTCACTTAGTATTTTATTTGGAAGCAAAAAGTCAAATATAAAGTCGAACATAGAACCTCATCCTTTTTGGAAAGTCGTTTAAAAACAAAAGTTTGTCTTCATACAGTTTTCATTTTAAGTTTTCGTTGATTTTGAAAAGCAAAACAATCCTATGATTTACTTTCTTACGACATTAATCTCAATAAAAAAACATCGCATAAAAACATGTCAAATCATTAAACACGAACGAAACACCCTTTAAAAGCACTTAAGAGATAATAAGTACTATAAAAACAAACAAAAAAAGTTATCTAATTGATTAATTTTGTATATCTTGATATCTGCGTGTTTACGGAGCGTGAAAACCTCGACACCCCGACACCATGTGTCAGAACAAAACAGGTGGCTTGTGAGGAACTTGCCACCGAACTAAGATGTAGGACATACTGGAAGGAAGATAAGAAAATAGATTTGCTTTATTTAACAAAAATATAATTTTTATTAGCAACCATTTGAAAAAATTATTAACTAGTTGAAGTTGAGTATTTGGCAAACTCTACTTTAACCAGACAAGCTATCAAACTTTGACATTAAACTTGAAAACTTCCTTACTCTAAATTTTTAATTAGAAATCGGCAATGAACTTGACTCTAACTTTTAAAAATAGAATCACAAATTGTCAACAGATTTAAAGGAAAATCAACAAGCACCAACTAATGTTAAAAACATGAAAAAGTTTTTAAAAATGTGCAGTTAATATGAAATAATATCGCTTTAATCTAACTGAGTCTGACCTGTAAGCAAATAATAAAATTAATGAAACAACACAGGACAAAGCAATCTCAAAAGACTCTATATTTTTTCCTTACCTTAAGAAAATTTAATTTTACAACCCTTTACCATCGTCTTGCACCCACGCAAACAACCCTCATTCCCCGACGTTACACCATCCAGTAACCTTACGCACGTGTAGTGTGAAGCAAGTGGCATTGATACGACTCCCCTCAAGAAGCAGGTCAAGGCGGTTCAACCTGTTGCGCCCTTCGGCAAGCCATTAGCGAGGAAATTAGGGGAGCTCGCGCCTTCCACCTGATTTATGAGCCTTTGATAAAACTTTACAAGTTCATAACTTGTTGGATCTTAGATTATGGGCTCAAGAAATTGGTGGAGGGACGTTTTATTTGATTTTGATTTATGACCTGACTGTCAATTGTGTGTTGATAACTCTTGTTTTTGCAGCCATACTGCCCTTGATTTTCAACAAAAAGCAGCATTAGCAGTAGTCTTAAAGATATGACCTATGAGTGACTTGGTCGCTCACAATGGGCCTCATCAGAAAGCTTACAGTCACCCAAAGGGCAATGGAGAGAGCTATGCTCAGAGTATCCTTGCGTGATCGAATCAGAAATGTAGAGGTCCGCAAGAGAACTAGGGCCTACCGACATAGCCCGAAGAATTGCCAAGTGGCAGTGGGCGGGGCACATTGCTCGCAGAACGGATGGCCGATGGGGCAGAATAGTTTTGGAGTGGCGACCGCGAACCGGAAGACGTTGCGTTGGAAGGCTCCCACCAGGTGGACCGATGCCCTGGTGATAATTGCGGGGATCCGCTGGATACTGGACGCACGGAGCCGGGACTTCATTCGGCTTATATGATGATGATTATGATGATGATGAAAGAAATCAAAGCATTAACATATTGGGTGCTAACTTTTGGCCATTGTCTGCATAAAGTTCAAACATTTACTAACTTTTTCGTCGCTTTAGTGATTTATTATGTGGCTTGCCTGTATAGCAGAGGATGTTTTTAAGTAGATTCGTTTAATTGCCAAGGAAGGAGCTTATAAGAGCTAGAAGTGTATCTTAATACGATCCAAAAACTTGTTTAAACATAAAGAATCGAGATGGATGTTAAAAAATGTAGGGTTCTCTAGCGAGAGGACATTTCAAACCGTGATTAAAACTTAACGATTCCTATCTACATTCTCATACATATTCAATAAGTGCACAGCGTTGCAATTGAATTGTTCAAGTGTACGAAATTCATGGCATATCGTACTACATAGTACATATTTGAATGGTAGAACTATTATAGTGGTGGAGAGCCCGCATTTCGCTCGGTCGGTTGCTTGCAGATAAGTATACTGGTTGTACAATGCCGATAGCACTCGTGTGTCGCTCATATACATATTGGGATGTGGGAGGAAAGATGCTCTGTTTTATTTTCAATATAGCTTTGCTAAGATTCCATCCTTACAAATTTGATAATCAAAGTTGTTGATTTCGAGGTATTTATTTTTATTTTATTTATGATGTGTTTGCTCTTGACTCTAGTCTAGGTCAGAGGTGACAGAGACAAAGTAGAGATGGAGTGAGCATACCTAGTAGAAGCCTGTTCACTCTAACTTTGAAGAGTTTCGGGTTGTATGCGTTTGGAAACATAGACGCAGGCAGTGATTTCCACTCTTTTGCTGCGCGAATTATGAAGGATGTTTGGATTTCTTACCGTAAAGAGAACGTCGCTCCTAGCTATGGTAATTTCTTATGACTTTTGAATATTTGTTGTTCAGAGATCAAAACTTGACTTCTGTTTACAATAAAGAGCTCAAGTTGTCAAACCCTCATGTCCATTCAACACCCTAATTTTTAGTCCTCAAAAATTAATAATAATTCCCGAAACCCAGGCAGCAGACAGTCAACTTGCCCGGTCCTTTTCACCTTTGAAAGTACAGTAAAAATAATAAAACAGAGCATACTCGTTTCTATTGTCACTAGGGTACACCTGCCCGTATCACGGTCGGCGCATGCGCGGGGTGAGCTCGCAGCTGCTCAAACATGCGCCTGCGACCTTTCAACTGTAGACTGACTATTCAACTTGAAGCTAACCAGTTCTTTTTATATTATGACTAAAAGAAGATTGTAATCCTTTTGGTATTTTGTATTGTTTGATTTTAGAGGTCAGGCGTGATTGCAGCTTCGTTAAGCATAAGGAGGTGGGCTAGATTTGCAGACCTGCAATCTCAGACTTAAATCTAACTAGATGACGTGATTGTATGTACTTCGTGTGTCAAAAAACGGAGTAAAGTTACGATCAATGATCGTAATCCGAGCATTAACATTTAGCATTATCGGCACTGGAAAACCACCGAAATCTAGAAAAATGGCTTTTGAGCCTTTTTTAGTTTTGAGCTATATATGAGCTATGATATATATTGAGCTATGTATGGAAAAAGTCTGCCGGGGCATTGGAAATGTTTTGTTTCATTGGTAAGTAAATTTGATTTTAAATTGTTTGTGAAAAAGTGGCACGCTTGGTTTTCATACAGATGGAGGGACTTGCGTTATCTAGTTAGATTTATGTTTGTGCTTGCAATTGTGAATGTGATGGTAATTTTTATCAAGTTACTCACAGTCACGACATGCATCTGTCTAGTTACTGTTTGTTCCGTTCCGTGCTTTTTTGCTTCTTTTGTTTTGGTAAATGTACATAATATTAAGTATATCTTAATTTTATCTTTATAATTTAAGTTCTGCTGATGTAATTCTCGCGAAACTTCTTGGCCACCCTGAAGTTTGGCGAGAAGTGTACGGATTAAGGATTTTAGTTTAGTCTCATAATTTGAATCTTATAATTCCTAAAACGAATACGTTCGTTTATTTTCGTTTTTATTAAATAAACTGGCTGATGAGTAGATAAACTACATAGAGCAAATGTTTTAAATTTCAGTCGCTATGTTCTGGCAAAGTCAGAAAGCTCCTAGAATGTTTGTGCGTTTAAAATTTGAAATCAGCGCGTGCCCTTACTAAAGCTGCATACACAAGTACAAAAGGTGCAATATGCCTCAATTTCATACATCTGTTTTCATCACCTAACCCACAAAAAAGGAAGAACTGCCAACGTATGTGACATATTTATTTCCTGCCAAAATCTATGACAAAAGAAAAAATATGGAACAAGTAATGACGTTTACTATAAAAAACCCGTGCTCAACGGTGGAAGATAGGTGTTCTGAACTCCCCTTTTAAGAGAAACCGTTCACCGAAAAATACAATAAAATAATCCGATGCTTTGTACTCAAGTTTTGTACGGTCAGAAGGAAACATTAAGGTGATTATTATTATTTTCATAATATTTTTTTCTAAAACATAAACAGGGAGCAAAGAGAGAAAAGATATCAAATAAACAGGCGAGTGTTTGAGTTAAAATGCAACTTTTTATAGAAAACTAAATTTGGCAGAAACAACACAAGTACTTTTTGTCATCGAAATACTTCGAATGGTCATTTGAGAAACCACATAAGTCATTCAAGCTAAACTTTTAAGAAATCACAAAACATTGTTTGTCATAAAATTATAAATGAAACTTGATTAAGTAACCTATGTCAAAAAGTTTGTCAACAGCACTCAAGAAAACTGAACACAATTAAAAAAAGTCGAAATCGCCAATATCCTAACTTATGTGGTTTCTCAATTTACCGATTCAAATGGAAAATGCATGGTTACTGCTTACTTATAATTTATTTTACCATGAAACCAAACACGTAATGCAGTACCTGTTAAAAAAAATAACTTTTTTTTTCTAACAAATCTTTTCTTTTCTGCAGACGGTAGCAAGGTGCGCGTGGTACGCACGCGCGGCGCGTGCCGGTCACGTGCGCCGGCGCAGCGCCCGCTCCACGCTTCTGCACTGTCATGGCCGATGCTAACACAGCTTTTTATTTTTCTTTTTTTTTCGCCAATGGACTATGAGTCCGTAAATTACTCCACTATTATAAGAGATTATAGACGGGGGAATGAAGAATGCATTCATTCATGTTTACATGAAATATTTTTATGATCATGCCTGACTAAGGATTTGCTTAATGAGCTTTATTTTTATGGTAATTCCTCAACGTGCAGATTTTTTGTGCGACTTTTATATTTTTTTCTGTGCGAGACCGTTATATTTGACAGACAAGCACCATAGAAAGGTTCCACAGCAACAAAATCTGCACAGTATATGTATAGAAATGTACTTATTATTGATTTAGAGTAAAATTTAAAACAAATGGATGAATCTAGAAAAATACATTTCATTAACCCCAAATGCATCTCTCAAAACAAACCGACGCTTTTAAAAAACACATCAATCGATTGTTTTACCTCCAATATTATTATAGCTTTTGTTTACCCTCAGTAACGGTAGCTCCCTTACCCTACTACCTACATAGGTAAGTATGTACGTGTGTGTATGTCAGTAACAATCAGTTGATTAAATCCTGCGCACACCTGCGGGATGGCACGGGTACGCCAGGGTTCACCGGGGGTGCGTTACCCCGACAACCAGCTTTTTGATAAACAAGTTTGAATTTAACGAATATGTCCAAAGGGTTAATCAGGGTATTCAATTTTTTAGTCTGCGATAGAGTTTATGCTAATCTGGGGCGCGTAACTTGCGGAATCCAGACTGCATCTGCTTTTCAATAGGGAATTACAAGAATAGAATTCGCGATCATTACATCTGTGGCGGCATCAGATTTTGACGCCGGTCTTTTATTTTCCTAATTACAACATATGAAGGGATTCTATATTTTGTCAAGTACTGAGGTCTATCCAAGTTAAACCTTTCGTAGACATATTAGGCACAGAGATTCACTGATTGTACATTTTTGTTCTACTGGCTTTTGCTAGCAGCTTAAACCCGCGTGAAAAGTGTTTTATAATCCCAAGAAAACATTACACCGGGTTAAAATATAATCTGTCTCTGTGCCAAATTTCATCCAGATCCGTTCAGCCGTTCCAGCGTGATTGAGTAACAAACATACATCCAAACTTTCGCATTTATAATATTAAGTAAGATTTCTAAGTTCTAAGAGGAGCTTGCTTAACCTTGAAGATCACGATCTTCAAGGTTAAGCAACGCTTGACGTGGTCGGTCCGTGGATAGGTGACCATTTCAATATACCGAGTTGCCTCCGTGCCTCGGAAAGCACGCCGTTGGTCCTGGCTGTCATTTGAAGATCTTTGGCAGTCGTTACAGGTAGTCAGAAGCCTGAGATCTGACACCAGTCTTACCGAGAGGTATCGTGTTACCCAGTTACTGGGTTGTGGAGGTCAGATAGGCAGTCGCTGCATGTAAAACACTGGTACACAGCTGAATCCGGTAAGATGATGAAGTAAGATTTCTACGTATTTAGAGTAGTTGCCGTAGACCTGAGTTCACTCGCACTTTAGCGTCGTAATTCGACTTAGTAGATCTAATAAAAGTGGCAAAGACAACTTAAAATTTTGTTACTATTAGTTTATTCAATAGAAATCTATGGTGTTTTCAGCAAGCGACCAGTCTTTTTGATTGGACTGGCTATAGTATCAATTTAACCGAGATTTTATTAGACTGCCGTCAATATTTGAGTCACCCGATAGCTGCTGCGTCGGCGTCGTTCGCAAACAAAAGTGTATCATCATTCCACCGTTATTTTATTACAGTGAAGTAATGTTCGGTTCATATGTTTGCTCTCACACGCCACCCCAACTTTGTCCGTCACACAATAGCTAGGACTACAATAGAGTCGCACGCGCATCTGTCACAAGCTCGTCTCTGATTGGTCGATCGAGGGCGGCGTGCACGCACCCTACGCACTGATTTCTACGCTTGCTGTCCGATCAATACCGAAATTCGATATAACGGTTAATGTACGGCTTTATCGCAATGTTTCGAGATAAAATGTGCTTTGCTATTAATCCTTTCATGGTTTTGTAAATCGATCGGCGGCGAATCGCGAATCATTGTTCTTTTCGAAAATCTTTCAAAATCTATTGAATTTTAGCTGCTAGCGTTTACTTTCCAAAAATCTGTTGACTGCTTTGTCTTTCACTTTTCTATACCATTAATTTCGGGCTTCAGAAATGTACATGTCTAGACAGACGTACTGTCATTTAGAGTTTTTAACCGACTTATAAAAAAGGAGGAGGTTCTATGTTCGACTTCATGTTTGTTTATTTTATTTGAGTATGTTCACTCATATCTCCGTCAATTGTGGACCGATATTGAAAATTATTTTTTTGTTTCAAAGGGTATGTTTCGCAATTGGTCCCATTTTAATTTGGTGAAGATCTGATGAAGAACTTCGGAGATATACAACAGAACTCTTCAATAAATAACGGCAAATCTGTCGGGATTGCTGCAATCGCATGTCTGTTTATAGTTTATACCATTTCATAAAATAACATCACACCAGTACGCTCTAAAGGGGTACGCAGTTGTGTACAGTTCACTTTGGTTCACTCTCATTTGACCGGTTATGTTCAGTTTTATATTCGGGTAACCTATTCTGCCATTATAGGTACCTTACTAAACTACTTGCCAATAGGCAAACTAATAAGGTAGGTACTACAACCAAAAAGTGAAAGAAAAAAAAACTTTTTTACAAAAAAATTACTACCGACTTCCAAAATATAAAAATAACTTTATTTTTGGAAGTCGTTGTCCATAACGCAAAAAGTTGGTACCTACTAAAGACACCGACTTCCAAAAACAAAGTTATTTTTCACTTTGTAGTTTTCTTATTTGGAAGTCGGTAGTATTTGTTTGTAAAAAAGTTTTTTTATTTCAAATGCTAAATGTATACTCGTATCATAGACGTAGACACTTCAGTGCATAAAAACTAACCCACTCTTCACTTGAATATTTCTATGACCTGGAAAACCCAAGAATGACCTAAAAGGTGTATCAATGGTACTCACGAGCCGAGTTGTAAACAAAGCGCGTCTCTCGTGGGAACACACGGCTGTCGGAAGGATGTGTACACGTTCGAGTGCCACGTCACAACACACCTTTTGTAATTGTTTCCCTTTTTTTCTGAATGGCAGTGTAATGAGGGTTAGTGATGGGAACTCGCTGCTTGACGGTCTAGCTGGCTCTAGGACCCTTGAATGGACTATTTGGATTGTAGTGTTTACAGGTTGGAGAGATGTGGGACAATATTTTGCAAAACTACAAGCTTTGAGTATTAGGGCAAATAGTGGTACTAAGGCCGTAGAGTCGAAGCTGAAAGCAGGCATTCTGGAATTTGGTAATACCTTTAACATAATATAAAGATTTATTTTCTGTTCCACAAATGTGTCTTACAAACTAATTATTATAACTATACATCTATGTCCAACACCACACTTCCAACTATATGTAAAATGAATTAAATACTCAAATGATTCGATTTCTGCTAACTAATGACAAAAGTTGCCATGAGTTTTCGCATGTGTTTCGACTTCTTAAAGTTTTTTAAGGTTGGTTCTTCTATTAGAAACTGCTCAACTACTAATGTTATATCAGTAATAGTACCTGGGCGACCGAGCTCTGTTCTGGTGAAAATAAAGAAAACATTTTTTTTCGGGCAAACGAAATTTCACAGATATAAAACCTAACTAGATTTTTGACGCCGCAAACTATCTACCGCCGTATAGAAAATTTATCGAATTTTTGGAAGTCGTATCGTTCGAGAGAATGTGATTACAAATAAATATATATATACGAACTGTGGTAAAACCGAGGATTTACCGCTAAATCCAAAGATTTACTAAGTCTTACTGGTAAAAGTCTGACAATGGGCTTATTACTTTTTACCCGACTGCCGAAGGAGGGTAATCTGTTTATTAGTCTATGTATGTATGAATGTATGTTTTTTTCTATATGGCGTTCTAGAGACCAAACGCGTTGGCCGATTTTGATGGGTCTTACGTCAATCGATTCGTTTTAACCCTGCGAGTGTTCTAACTTTTAACTGGCTTCATTAAAATTGGAAAATATAAAAATGGCGGCTTTTGGGCGCCACATTGTGGGGCCCCAAACTTTTTTCTTCCAATCCCTTCAAGTGGGGTACCAAAATAAAGGGCTTTAAGAGGTGATTTTAAAAACATATTTCACTAATATGTTTAAATGTACCTAATTCAAAACGTTATAAATAAAAAAAGTTAAATCAAAAAATCAAAAAACCTGACTGCTTAAAAAGCGAACTAAAAACCTAAGGCGGAGGATACACCAGATTTTGGAGGATGCCCGCGAATATGCATCCTCCGACTGCACAGCATGATTTTCTTCCTGTTTACGTCTTTTTAGTTCGCTTTTTAATCAAGCAGTGGGGTTTTTTGATGTTTTGATTTAACTTTTTTTGTCTCTGGAAATAGCCCAAATAGAGAACGTAACATAATTGTCTCTATTTCTACTCTCACGTCAATTCAATATTATTCCAAACGATTAATCATCGGTGTCCCTCCTAATTATAGGTAAACAGGTACTCCCACGCCAATATCTGTGTGAAATTATTCATGTTGTTACCTCACCATGGGAGGACACCATGCTTGTCATGGACTCATGGTGAAACACATGTGATGTTGAGAGGGCGGGCATTAATCAATTGGCGTAACGGATTACCTGTGTTTCCCATAACGAGATGCAATTGAGTTTTGTTGATGAGTTCCCACGGGTTGTGGTATTCTGCTGTACACATCCACATCTTTTAGTCTATTTACGTTTTATAATACTATACAAACCACACCTTTTTATTTTTTGAAATTTTATCAACTCATGTGGCTCACTTTTATGTATTTGTTTGATACTGTTAGCACCTGAAAAGCATACTTATAGTTATCTCTGATTGTTTTTTTTTTTTATCGTCAATTGGCTTGCGCTTGACCACTATATCACCTGATGGTAAGCGATGATGTGGTCGACGGTGAAGCACGCTTGCCTAGAAAAAACCTATTCACTCTTGACTTAAAGACTTGTTTTGACATCCACAACTGATTTTTACCGCTAATTTGTAAAATCTTGCAATATTTTATACTCTGATATTTCCAAATTGGCTATTTGTTCTAGTACCTACAAATAGTAAAGTGCAATACTTGAATGATTCGTATTGAATGAGATTCGCGTCCAACCAAGGACGTGGCTTGGTGTAATTATTCCTACAAAAACAGGCTGAAGGATATAATGAGGTATTAAGGTACTTACAGGATACTTGGAACGCTGCTTGGAGTCGGGTGTTAACCAATGGACAAGCCATTTAGTCTTATTTCACGATAGTTTTATTTCGCACACGTGAATTTTAGCCAGCCGGCATTGATAACTAGTTCTTAATGTATCTTTTCGCCACCCGCCGTCAGATGGCGGAGCTGATGCATCTTCTTTACCGCACTCGGAGATGTAGGAATGCGTTTAGCGGCGAATTTGAAATATGTTAGTAAAGGAAAAAAGAAGGAACCAGAAAAGTCATCCCAAATCCTGTTCAAGTATTTTGTCTTTCCTACCGTGTGGAAGCGAGCATTTATAAGTGTGCGTCAGAATGGCTGGTTGTCTGTAACGGTTCGCGTCAGGCTGGTGACCAAAAATTGCTACCTATTTGCTACTTTTTACTACCTATAGTCAATTAATTGCTACCTAACTTGTAAACAAAATAAAGGGACTTCAAAATGACCAGCCATTCTGACATCAGGATAGCTGGTCAACTCTCCGTTTGTGTAAACTACTCAAATTCGTGTTATTATTTTTACTTCAGTAATTACTACCTGATTGCTACCCTCACGTCTTTCAATTTATTTCAATTTATTTGACCTACACCATTTAGATCACCGAATAAAAGACGGAAACACATTTACGTGTCGTGACGTGGTGCCTTCTGAAGCAGTTGATTGCTTACATAACTCGTTGTGTTATGACGTAGGCTGGAACAGAGTCGTTTGTATAGTGGATACCGCGCCACGCCACGCCACGACACTTATCCGTGTTTCCTTCATAAGGTAGAAAGAAAAACAGAATTCGCATCCGCTTATTATTTCACAGGGTGCTCTTATCCATTCGTAATAATAGATTAAATTCTGTTAGTTATTCCATTTCAGAAACTTTCTTACTGTTAGGTATTGACCGACATTCGACGAAAAAATTTCGACCACAAAAATTATGTACACCTAATCATTAAACCAGCAAGTACTTGTCATCGATATCCGCAAGTACACTATTCAATTACAAGTCCAGCCGGTAGTAAACGACACCGGTAGCAAAGGATGCGCGCGCGCAGGCTTCCGGCGCGGTGGCGCGTGCGCGAGTACGGCTTCGTAGTTCCGCTACGAAAACCAACTTATTTTTCACACCAGCCACACAAAAACTACCTCTATTCCTTTCTGATTAAGAGTTACGACATCTGAATTAAAAAGTTGGCACAACCCTATTACAACGAAATTACTCTAGACCACAACCAGACGAAAAACCATCCTATTTGTTTCATGTTAAGGGTCATAGTGAGTGTAAATAAGAAGTTGTTATAATAGTCTAATTAGGTCGTTGCCGCGCAGGCGCTAAGCCGGACACTCGAAGAGGATTTAAGTAGGTGCTATCTAGTACGTCATATGTTCTTGTTCGTACAATGGCGGTATGTCTAGTGCTGTGGTAAGTGGCATTTAAAGTTTTCCTATATGATATATAGGTGCATGTAAGTAACATACAAATAGGCTGGCTGAAAGGGCTCACTTTACTGGTTATGATTCTTCTAAGATTTATATTTATAATTGTATTTTTCTACACTATAGAATTACGGTAATTATAATGATAGCTGTGTGTGTGTTGTTGTAAAAGAAAAGATTAATTCGAAACAGACACAACACAACAGCAAAATACACGAAGTAAATGAGAAGAATGGTAAAAATACCGAAAGGGTATCAATTCAGTATTTGCTGGCGTCAGATAAACAGAACAATTTTTTTAATAAGATTTCGTTAATATAGCAAGTTTGGCAAACTGATTTTGTTGGTAGCTACAGTTAACTAGCGCATCCAGCGTTCACTACGATTCCTAGCGAATTCCTATACTTGAAGCAAAGTTTGGCAAACTGATTGTTTTGGTAGCTATAGTTAACTAGTGCATCCAGCGTTCAGTACGATACCTAGCGAATTCCATATACTTGAGGCAAAGTTTGGCAAACTGATTGTTTTGGTAGCTACAGTTAACTAGTGCATCCAGTGTTCGCTACGATACCTAGCGGATGCCATATACTTAAAGCAAAGTTTGGCAAACTGATTCTTTTGGTAGCTACAGTTGGCTAGCGCATTCAGCGTTCGTTACGAGACCTAGCGCATTCAATATACTTGAGGCAATGTTTTGCAAACTGATTGTTTTGGTAGCTACAGTTAACTAGTGCATCCAGTGTTCACTACGATACCTAGCGAATTCCATATACTTGAGGCAAAGTTTGGCAAACTGATTGTTTTGGTAGCTACAGTTTACTAGCGCAACTAGCGTTCGCTACGATATATAGCGCATTCCATATACTTGAGGCAAGGTTTGGCAAACTGATTGTTTTGGTAGCTACAGTTGGCTAGCGCATCCAGCGTTCGCTACGATACCTAGCGCATTCCATATACTTGTGGCATATAGAGAAAAACAAAACCATCAGCTCTATATTCAGCAGTGGACTGCGCTAGGTTGAGCTGATTAATTGAAAAATTGAATAAGGCCTATTCAAAAAATAAACTAACTAACAGTAAAAGGTATGACCCTAGAGAAACATGTTGTTTGGACTGTCAGAATAATTGCCTGACTCTGCAGTATTTGATAACAACAAAATCAGCAGATATATATTTTTTCAGAAATGTTGATGGGATTTGTATCATGTGCTAATAAGCCTGTAAGTCTGCTGTTTAGGAAAATACATATGCTATGTAATAATTATAAAATTAATCGACTGAGATGTTTTTTGAAAGCTCAAACTCAATCCAAGGCTAAACAATATCTTTTCTACGATATTTTCTCAAATAAACCTACACCAAAGTAGATTACAGCATACAGTGATAAACCATTTCAATCTGACTTGAACCTAATAAGCAGTTTGTTCACACACAAAAGGCTGCAACGCATTGAAGTCGCGCGACAATTGCACTGATTACTGAAAACCCAGCCAGTGTGATGCGTTAATTGAATTCTCCAGTCTCATGATTCAATTACATTCAATTATTTTCTCTCAGCTCTCTGGGCGGCGTGGAAGGCGGGGCGCCAGCGGATTGGGCGGTTCGTCTGGGCGGGCGGCGCGCAGAACCGCCCAACCAAACATATCTCTGTGTCTCGTTTTACGCTTAAAACTTTTGTTTTTGAATGTTTTTATTCAGTTCATTATAGCTGTAAATAGGGGATGGGGATGGAAAAACTGTAAAAATGAAATGTAATTAAAATTAAATTAATTTTTCAATTCAACGAAGGAATCATATTTTCATTTTTTATCTGCTTGATTATTTTATATTTGTTGAAATAAGGATAACAAGGAATCAGTAAATTATTTGTTATATGAAATGGTCTTCCATAAGTACATACCTATCTACCATAGAGTTTGTTGAAGTCACCATGTCATGGCATGTAACTTAAACACATTAGCATTTGAATGTGCTTTTTATCAAAACAAAAAAACACGATTATCTAACTAATAATAGCTTACTATGTAACAAAATGTGGCACCTTGAATTTAGTCAAGTTCATGTTGAACATTAAAATAACTACTAATGTAACTAACTCGAACCAAAATCAAGAAGTACCTAACATACATACATGAATCAACAAATCAAACAAATACTTAAACAGGTCGTCATTTAATCCTTCAGGAATAAATAACTAACATAACCACATATCTACTCAATGGTCAAATGTAAATGCAAATCTACTGTAAGGGACTGGCTGAATTATACTCTAATTACCCCCACACATACACTCACACACTACACAACAGTCCTGCAATACTATCACTTTACATTCCACTCCACAAATATAATCACCTTTAATATAGATTTACTATCAAAATTGTTTTAAATAATGTTGCCTGGAGATCTGTCATACAGGTCCCGAACCTAGTTCAGACTCCAGCTCTCACAAAGGTTACAATGTATGGCAAAATTGTATAAATATTTCTTATTAGATATACCTCGGTGATTTGAAGTTGATAGTAAACCATGCCATTGTTGTCGTCTATTTTTAGGTAAGCAATCAATACTGAACCATCAGTCAATTAGAGTTAAGCCTCGTATCTAATTAAATGCATGCGCTACAGCTATTTCTGTCACAATAGAAAATCCTTATTAACTTTTATTCAGACTTGTGGTCGCTAAGTGACAGAATTGAACCAGTAATTCATTAAACCCCTTGACTACCAAAAACGTGGATTAGCGGAAACCGGTTAAAACTATGTACCTATATAAAATAAAGAATTCTGCACTGCTCTTCCATAATAACCTGTTATATGCCAAAGGTCTCACTCCTTCGTACGTGCAAAATACTTGTTTCCAAGTTTTGAATAAAAAACAAATGACTACTTATTCTTCTACAAACATCACCAAATTATGTTGTTTCGAGTTCCAAGTGAGTAGTAACGAGGTAGCACAGAGATGGGGGTCTTATCAGTTATCGGTACAAGGTAAAGGTTTAAAAAACCCCAAGTAGACACTTGTGGCGCGTGCATGGGGGCCCGTAGTGTTCCGGATCCTGTAGATATGCCTCCGTGCCGAAACACACAGTTGTACAGTGGGTTATTGAAGTTACAAGTAAGTTCTTGTTGATTTACGATTACGTTACGTTGTTGAATTAGTTTTTAAACGGCATCTTAAGGCTTTCTCTAAAAACGGTATCTAAAATATGAGAAAATATTTATAAAATGCATGAAACGGATTTTTTTTTTGGTTAAAAGAATATTTCTCGTAAACAAAATGATAATCACATTTGTCCAATTCGACTCTCCGTTTAAAAGCTCCCTATCACACCCCAACTCCCACCACATCCACATCACTATTATTATTCCCAATCCAAATCAGGTATAAAGTAAAAATAAGTACAAAACACAATGACAGCACCCTGTACGGGGGTTACGGCGGCCGCACGCGTCGGGGTGCGCACCCTGGCTGCAGGCCGCCAGTCCTGTGTCGACCGCCCCGCCGAGCGGACCGCGCACCCCTAACTACACCACCGAGCTTTACAAACTTAAAACTACGAACTCCTTTAAAAATAAAACAGTTCCAAATTAAAAAAAAAGTTTAAAAATTAAATCTGTCAAAATTTTTGTTCAATATTTTCATGTTCGATTTTTAAAATTTACTTTTTAAAAGTTTTCGTGAGCAGGGGTGTCGCCGGGTGATTCAGAAGAGGACCAGGCCAAGGTATGAGTCACTTTCATTAGTTTTCGCCATAGTAACGCCCTCCGCACGCACCTGCGTTTCCTCGCACGTGGGCGATTGGCATCTTGCTTTGATTTCACTACTGTTTTGGTTAAATTAAACCCCTTTATTGTTTAAAATAATATATCTTTAGTTCGAATTTGAATTTTAGCTCGATTTTACAATCTCCAACATGCTCTTATATTTATTTAAATGCTTTTTTATCGGATGTCCTTTTTTACGCAGTTACCATTTTTTCCGTATACCGTGATTCCCGAGTCCATTGAATGTCTTCGTAACCCTAGATTAAATAAATAATCTCTGTGTGAATAATTAAAAACAAATAAAAAAATAACATCTGTTTTTGGTCAGCCAGCTCGCGAATATGTATCATCCGACTGCACATATATTTCTGATATCACCTCTTGAAACCCTTAATTTTGATATTCCACAAGCGGCATAGGAAGAAAAAAAAAATGACCCCACAATATGGCGCTATTTTACAATTTTAACGTAGACAGTGACACTTGCAGGGTTAAGACGAATCGATTGACGTAAGAATTATCAAAATCGGCCAACGCGTTTGGTGTCTAGAACGCCACATAAGAACAAACTTACATACATACATACATAGACCCAGATGATAAACACATTACACTCTTTCGGCAGTCGGGTGAAAATCAAGAATTCCCATAAATCCGTAAATAGTATACAAACGGGAACATTATCGTAGCAATATTTTCGTAGCAAACTTCCAACAAAGTTGTCCGGAGAGTTCGTAGAGTATCGGTTTTCACATGAGTCTAGCTTTCGACCAAGTCCGCTAAAGTTTGCTGAAGCCGGACACAGCCTCATCATGTTATATCCTTAACCGTTATCAAGTACTACCCTTGCTACGAGATTTCGTAGACGGAGGTAAAATCAGATTGAAATAATATGTAGTATTTTTGCAATTCAAATTGCTGCTAAGCTTTCCGTTATATTGGTTCAGAGAATCTTTATAATGAAATAATTTATAATGTAAGGTTTTCATTAAGCAATAAGTTAAAAGAAGTAAAGAGTTTTTGTCCAGTGAGGTGGTAAGACTGTCTTTTTATTGTTTAACTTTGTGATATTATAAAATGATTACAGTCTTATTAAACATATCTTAACTTTTTTATTATGGTTAAGTATGTTCCGAGTGGTTTACTAAATAATTGCTTCTAGTTAAAGATGATTTTACGATTTAATTGAAGCGTGAATCCACTTGTACACTAAGTACAGTTAAGAATCAAAAGTTCAGTCACACTCTTTCAAAACAGCAGCGCCAATTTCTTTGTAGGCAGAAAGATTTCAACTTTTCAGGGTTAGTAGGATAATCTATAGGTACTTTAATTTCTATACAACATATTAAAGCAGTTGTGGATAATTTAACTTCTACAAAAAGTAGCTATTGGCATTTTGGGAGAGTAAGACTGCACTTTTTGTAATTGACTGTACATTGCTAAAAAATAACTGACTCTTTAAAAGCATATTAAACACTAGCGGATGCCTCGCGGTTTCACAGTTCTCGTTCCCGTGGGACTACAGGGATAAAAAGTAGCCTATGTCACCCGGGGATAGTGTAGCTTCCCAACGGTGAAAGAAGTTTTGAAATCGGTCCAGTAGTTTTTAAGTTTATTCCTTACATACAAATCTTTCCTCTTTACAATACTAGTATAGATATAGATTGAACGCCTACTTGAAGCATTAAAGGCTGTCCTCCGGTTTGCGGACACCAATTGCAAATTATATCGCTGCCAAACCTCATGTGACGTTTTGATTGAATGTTGATTGGCCAGTCAGTTAGTTAATTAATTGTAAAAGCTGTTGCTTGTTTAAGCCGAAAGACGTCCACTGCTGGACCTAGCCCTCCCCTAGGCGTCGCCACATTGACCGGTCCCGTGCGTCTCGCATCCAGCGAATTGCCGCAACCTTAACCAGTTCATCGGTTCACCTAGTGTGAGGCCTTCCAACGCATCGTCTTCCGGTTCGCGGTTGCCATTTCAGAACTTTTGCGGCCCCTTCGGCCATCCGTTCTGCGAGCAATGTGCCCTGCTCACTTCTGCTTCACTTCTCTTCGCAATTCTTCGGGCTATGTCGGTAAATTTGGTTCTCCTGCGGATATCCTCATTTCTGATGCGATCACGCAAGGAAACTCTGAGCATAGACCTCTCCATTGCCCTTTGGGTGACTTTGGTAGCTCTGATGAGGAAAAAAAGAAATTCAAGTGCACTTAACAATTTCCGACTGTATGTCGTTAAGAATTTTGTTAATCTAGAATCAACTATAAAACCTTTTAGGTATAAGGTAGCTAATAATTAATGAACAAATCAAGTTCCCATCAATTTCCACCTCAATAAAATTGGTGTGGCCATCACAGTGAGTGTGGAAAGGTGTTAATTAAGTATAATTACTTCTACGCCTCGCACTGCCTCAGTGTGTCCACGCCTTAATGACCGGGAGGACGACACACGCTTAAGTATTCATAAACGAATGTAACGCGATAATTAATAGTCTTATGAGTGATATTATTATTAAACTAGGTATTTCGAAGAGTATACGGTTATTAAACTAGATTTTATTTAGAGGGTCATTTGTAGGGATTGATTTAAATTTTTATTAGTAACGGTCGGTTTTGGTTTTAATGATGTAATTAAGTTTCATTCAGTCGCTTCATTGAAGTACTGGTAATCAACTGCAATCGGTAAAATTAAAAGCCGACCTCTATCTTCTTCTTCTTTGTCCAACCCTCTTCCCAGTTTAGCTGGGGTCGGTTCTCATTGTACGTCTGCGCCAGAGAGCTCTGTTCTGGGTTGTCTGAGTGCTCAGGTTTTCCTGTTTCTGCATGTTTGACCAGCAGGTGGCGGGCGGTCGTCCCCTTCCTCGCGGTCGATCGGGGATATTTAAGGCCTTTTTGATAGGGTTGTCATCTCCACGTCTAAGAATGTGGCCGTACCAATGCAATCTGTTTTCTTTGACCTTCTCGCTAATCGGTGCTACTTTGAACGAATCCTTTTTTACCCGACTGCCGAAGGAGGGTAATGTGTTTATCAGTCTATGTATGTATGTACATATGTATGTATGTTTGTTCCTATATGGCGTTCCAGAGACCAAACGCTTTGGCCGATTTTGATGATTCATACGTCAATCGATTCGTCTTAACTCTGCGAGTGTCATAGACTACATTAAAATTAGACAATAGAAAAATGGCGGATTTTGGGCGCCATATTGTGGGGGCCCAATTTTTTTTTCTTCCAAACCCATCGTGTGGGGTATCAAAATAAAGGGTTTTAAGAGGTGAATTTAAATAACACTTATATGTTTAAATGTATCTAATTCAAATAAAACTTAACTAAAAAGTTTATATACGATCGAATATATACTCGTTTCGCACTTTGTCTGAACGACCTCAATATAGTCGTGAAAAAGGCTAGCAAGACTAATTAATTTTGATTTTAGTACTGTCGTGGTAATCGCCTCGGCAGCTGTAAAAATGTACGGTTTATCTGATAAAAATAATGACGGGAATATGTGGCTCTTGACTTTATTAACGGCTTGCGGTTCCGCCCACGTTATATTAGCTCTTCTCCTAATATCTTCATAATATCTTTTCTTTGTGTTATTCAGATGTATAAGCTATATTTCTGTAAAGTTTCATCAAAGTCCGTTCAGTAGTTTTTACGTGATATATATAATAAACATACATCCATTCATCCTCACAAACTTACACGTTTATAATAGTAGTAGTTTAGGTAAATGTAAATGATTTTAAAGATCTTTTTATATCTGTTGCGGTGTCTGTGTGTACGTAATCAAAGGTTGCAAGTAAAATTTTCCGTTGTTCGATTGAGACGAAATATTACTATAACAATAAAATTGTATTAGCATAGACCGGTAAAAAAGACCCTATTTTTATCATTTCGATTAGTTCACCGAATTCAACCCTTTCAATAAACAAAGTTATGTTTATCTGACGAATGGGTTAACTTTTGTTAACGGGGTTAGATAAGAACACGCGACCACTCGATCCCCAATCTACACTAACCCATAGCCCAAACTATTATCACTTTCGAATGATTGGAGTATTATTAACGATAAAGTCATCGTCTAATTATTATTTAGTTAATATAGTACTTTTAATTTGATTTGTATGATCAGTTGGAGGATAAGTTTCAATATCTAAAATAAACCTCCAATTATATTTAGATACGTAATATTTAAATTAATTGTTATTAGTATGGTAACGATTTTGTTCGGCACTATCCTTAACTTTTATCTTGCTATCATGTTTAGTTTTTGATAGTTTATGCTTTTGGTAGTTTTGATTTCTTACAGTTTGTTATTCGCAATTTTGTGGTGAGAGATAATAGTAGTATTGAATTGTATTAATTTATTTAAACACTTACGGGAATAAAAACCTATTTTACTCCCACGGGATGGAATGCTGCAGATACAAGTACAAGTACTTTTTGACGATAGAAAGAATAAATAAATTATGCCCTCTTTCTGCATTCTGATTAAAATTATATGATCTATGAAAATTATTTTATTGTTCAGCTTACATAGTCTAGTGTGTTATATATACGTAGCTACAGTGATAAATATAACACCGTAGAGCCCCGCCTCCTCTCGCTGGTGGCCTCCCAAATTGTTAAAGCCGCCCAAATCTGATAGAGCTTTTCCACAAATATACGCGTTGGATATTATATTCACTTTAATACTATCATTTAAATATCGAATATATCCTTTGTTACTGTTTTAATTATTAAAACGAGGGAGAAGGCTTGTTTTTTTTGTTTTTTTTTTGTATGCCCGCTTTTTGGATTGTTAGTTTTACTCTAGACGCTTTTACGTGCACATCATTATATATCGTTCTCACATTTTTATGTATTTGTCCAACAAGAATGATGTAACCAAATACTTGTAATTAAAACTGACAGAAAAGAGTGTCCGTGGAGTTTCTTGCACATTCTTCTCCATAGAGACCTACTGACGCTTGTGAATGTGCAACTAGATTTATCTTGTTTTTGTTTGACAATTCAAAAGTACCTCATGGTTTAGTTGAAATAAAGAATTTTGATTTTGATTTTTGGAAGTGAAATACTTCTTACTTATCGATCTATTTTGAAACCATAAAAGCATGATGGTCTAACTTGAGTTGGAACTCCTCAATATTAGAATTGACTACTTCTTATATATTTCTCTTCTTAATTATGAAGATGATTTTATGAAAATTAACTACTTTAATTAATTATTGATAGATTTGCGTCTGTTCACCATCTTTATCTGTTTGTTAGCGATGATTTGTGGTTGACGAAAGAGCACGTTTGCCTTGCCACACCTTATTACACTTGAATAAAACGCCCAGGTTTTAGCTTTAAGGTTGAACTAGTCGACCGCACGAACTATTTTGTGCGCGGGGTTAAAATGCATGCTATCTTATCCGACAACTCGTGCGAAAGAAATAGATGCTGTGATGAGCAGTAAGAAGCTAGTTCGCGTACGAATTAACACTTTTGCAAATTTGTGTCGAAATTGATGACGATTTAGGACGAAAACGAGCACGTGAAATTTTATAAACAGACCTTTGGGAGTCTAGATATCATGAAAAAACAACTACATGTATTTTTATAAAATAACATTATTTGCATTGTTGAATTACTAATCTATCCCTGTATGGAGGCCGTTTTGCAATTTTTCTTCTTCTTATGGTATTTATTTCCGCCCAAAGATGCGCTAAAATAAGTGTTGAAATATGGAACTTTCGACGCTCATAACTTTCAAATATATTATTTATTTACATTTTTGTTTCCATACAGGGCTAGATATTGATGAAACAAATTGATATCATTTTTTATTATGAACATACAACGTCAAACAGTGGAGTAATCTCTAGACTAGGTACGTTTGTATGGAAGAATTTTCGACTAGTGTATCCTTAAGGAAACAATCTCCAGCAGAGAATCAAATTTCTTATCTTCGCACGCAAATTAGATTTTCAAATTAGGCACCAATTAAATCAAAAACCCCAATTCGCAACTGCACATCACTGCATCTAAATTCAAAATAGTTAACGCAGCATAAACATCCGTTTACCACAACATATTCACTATTTGCTCTAACCAAACAATAAAACTTATTAAAAGGAGAGGGTAGTCCACCCTCGGCAGGGTTGGCAGGAGCGTGGGAGCCCCGTTGACAGTAATTAGGTAACTTGGCGCGCGCGACACCCCTTGATTGCGATTGCGTTCGCGAACCGGGAGCGGGTTACTGACGGTCTACGGTTGTTAGGAGTAATCTTGTTCAAATCTACCTATCTTTACGCTTACCAGTGCAGCGTTATTTTCTTTTAAATATCCTGAGATAAGAGCCTTTTTGGTCTCGGACAGTTTTTTTTATTTATTATTATTGTATTTTTTTGTTTTTGCTAAGCTAGTGTGTCCTGTGCGGGTCACAAATAAATGTTTTCTTTCTTTCATTTCTTTCTAATTTGTCGATAAAGCCACGGGTAAATCTTGCCTGGGAGATTTTTTTATGTTTTGGTCAACCAGTCACCGCTTCTTCTTCTTTTCGTGTGAGGATGTGGATCAAATATTTGTATGGCCTACAGATAGTACTCACGATACAGGAAAAAATGCCTTGTGTGGGGCAACGTTCTTTAAAAAAAAACCCGATACATTTTGCCTTACGGCATGCAAAAAATGTTTATACTTTATCATCATTTCAAAGCAATATTATCCAAACATAACACATGTAGAATGGCTTGAAACAGCAAAATAAAAAAATGAAGGAATAAAATATTATTATCATAAAAAAAAACAAGTTAGCAGAACTAGAAAATTATACAGAGCCTGTACAATTTTAGATTGTATTACTTCGTTTTAATACAGTAGAACTATTGCATGAAAATGAGTAGTAAAATTATAACCAATAAACATTCCGCAGGGTCTGCGTGTGAACCCGACGGAACTTACATGTTGTACTGCAATGTGCACTTCAAAGTCGCAGTACATATTCTTCAGATTGCCTTCCGACAAAATAGACGGCAGTAAAATTAAACATATTTGAGTAATTATTAGATTGGCATTGTTTCGTTTTAAACGCCATGAAAGGTTAAATACAATTTCCACTTACTTATTTAGGTCCGATTTCACCACTAAAAATAATCGCAATTAGTTCAAATAAACTCAGTTTATGCAAATACAGCGTTCTGATTGGTAGTTTCTCAGCGGTCTCAATCAGAAAGCTGTATTTGCTTAGACTAAGTTTAGATGAACTAATCGCGATTAGTTTCATTGGTGAAATCGGCACTTAAATACGAGACAATTTTTAGACTGTGCCTCCGATACAATATTATCGGGTTTTATTAGTTGCTCGTGTTTGCCAGCGGCTTTTCTTACGAGCTGGTCGCAAATTATCCCATTGGAAAATAGTCAAAATCAAAAACATATCCTACGAAAACCTATATCTTATTTATTTATCCTTTCCGCCCTAGAAGTGAAATTGATTAACAATCATCTACACATACAGATATACAGACTTTGACATGTAGGTATATATTTGCTAGCCCAATCACAAAATTTATGAGCACCTATTTTCCAAAACACATCGTCGCCTCGCCCCGTCCTTGTTACAATCAATGGAGCACTCGACCACAATTGAATCAACGCCTCGCCTTTTGTGCCTTTTACCGGACCCTTGAACAACCTTTACTGTTCTCTCTGCTCTCAACTTTATTAATGTTCGTTTTATCGCAGATAAATAAACAATCTTTCTTTTTTGCAGATTTAATAAAAATGTTGGCGAATCCGAACAAAGAATACGATCTTCAACAAAATGAGTACCGAAATCACTGAATAGAAAATCTACTAACGAAGATGGAAGCTGCTTTGCCGCATTTCCATCGTCTGACAACATCTCGGTTTTACCAACAGTATGCGGCTCCACCAGTGCGTATATCAAGTAACTATCTTCACGATCTAATCCCACAACAACATCCCACACTCCTCCAGCAGTATTTGGCTTACTACAACGAACCTCTAGTTCCACTCGACTTGTCCCTTAAATCCACTACACCGATTACCCCTCCGTGTACGCCGCCACCCTCGCAAAAAAGAAAAGCCATCGACGACAGCAAACCAGACAAATCACCGAAAATATTTAGACATTTCGAAGATAATGACACCAAAGAGGAATCCCAAGACAAAACAGAGAAAAGGAAACTAGACGATGAAAACTCTAACGACAGTGACAGTCCTGAAGCTAAAAAACTAAAGTTTACTCAACAATTTTTCGAAGAACTGAAAACATGTTTACCGCAAGAAGAGGAGACGCCGTCGAAAAGTGGAAGAAGTTCTCCAGATGTTGTAGAAATAAAGGATTTAGAGGAACGTCCGAAAAAATCTCCAAAGCCACCGACGCAACCAACCAAGAAAAGCAAAGCTGTTCGAAGGCTTATATTCGATGAAGATAAAACGTCACCCGTCTCTGGAACCATCATAAGAGATCTGGAAGAGGATGAAACTCTAGTCGTGCGAAAGGTAATTAGTAAAAACATTCTTTCACGTAAATCTAGTATAAAGAACAACGTTACCGGCAAACTGCAAACAAAGTCTAATCACACATACGTATCTAAAATAAATGGCAAAGTTGCACAGGAACTATTAATTAGACGTTCTTACCATACCATTACAGCGCATGGCGACTTTCCTTATCGCTTCAGCAATTAAACAGGTAGAAAATCGGGTATTGTGCTGTGTTTAGCGCTAATAACAGGTCTAAGGGCGCACCGCAACGCTTACTGCGGGGGTGTGTCCCAGGACATTAAATACGAAATAAATCGCCATTTCAATACCACTGTATTTCTTTGAATTGAGATAGAGAACTGTAACGTTCAATTTAGACGTAATAAAAATGTTAATGATATGAAATTACTTAATAGTCGTAATAGTGTGATAAGGAATCGTTTGAGTGGTCAATGTTGGTTTGCATGCTCATAATTGTACTTTTTCTAGGGAGACATTGATCCGGCGTTTAACGTTGTGGAGGTGACTGACGAGGCGAAGGCTTTGATAGCGGCGATAGAGAACAGGCTGGGGCGGTACATCTGCAGGCTGTGTCGACGACTGTACACCGATGCGTTTGCGCTGGCGCAGCATCGATGCTCTAGGATCGTGCACATTGAATACCGATGCCCCGAATGCGATAAGGTACAATTTATATTTCAATTAATGGAAAATTATTATTGTATCATAATAAACGGTTGCCGATAAACTCCCATATCTCTCGATCGGTTGTATCAACCAATATTCCCACGTGAACTCTTTTATTGAACTAAAATTGATAACGAAACACCCTTTCAATTTTATGGCATCTCAATACATTTGTCATCTATTAATTAAATGGCATTTATCACTCTTATTAGATAGGTTGGTCCACAATTCTGTTGTTTTTTGTCCGTGGGAACGTTCGCGAGGGTGGCGTGGCATACAGTTGGCACAGTTCTATGGGAACCCACCACAAGTGACATGAAATGTTTGTACAAGGGTGTCTGCTAATAGAGCCGTTCGGTGATGCGTGACGAGAGAATATTAGCACTTATCTGCGTGATGGTACTGGGGTATCGATAAATTGAAATAATCGTTTTCGATATTTGTGTGGTGAACGCAAAATCGTTTTGGGAATTTATTTGTATTGTTGCATTGAAATAGATTACAAAATTATGTTTCGGTGCTTCCACGTTATAAAAAACTGGCACACATTAAAATATCATCTAGGTAAAATGTTTAATTTACTGACCCCCGATTTCTGAATATAAGAAATTGAATTTGAATATTTATCAAACTCTCCGTTATCCATAACTTGTCAAAATTTAGCACTAAAGTAAGTTTTGACACGTTTTTAACTCCATGTACTCAATTCAGGTCACTATACTTAGGCACTTCGACATCTTTAATTTTCTCGCTTTTGTCCTTTTATAGATACATAATTTGAAATGATTTGCTAAAGGTACCTCGTTATTCAAAATCCCATATTTACTTTGTCTAGGTGTTCAACTGCCCCGCTAACCTCGCCTCCCATCGTCGCTGGCACAAACCCCGAGTGGCCGGGGCGGTCAAGCGGCGCGACCCTCCCGCCGCCGACTCAGGTCGCTTCCCCTGCCAGAGATGCGGCAAGATGTTCCGAAGACAGGCTTACCTGAGGAAGCACATGCTAGCTCATGAGCAGCCGGAGAATGAGCCTGAGAAGGAACCGTCAGCGTTCCGGCAGGTCCATGCTGACTATCCTGCTTATCAACCGGTGAGTTTACAGACTTTTAACGCTCCATTAATAGGTTTCCTAAAGACTTTCCGTTAGATTCACACTTCAGCTTTATGAATTCACGTTGCAAATGATTTTACCAGCTGAGCTTTTGTAATCAATATGCAAACTCTCCTCTAACCAGCAACTTTTTTAACAGGACGCAATCCGAGAGACCGGCTTCAGCACCTTCTGGAACAAGATCCCACCTCCTCAACAGGAGTTATCCTGGGAGGGTGTGCGTCCAAGATGTGGGTCCTCATGTTCTTCAGAGGACTCTCGGAGTCTTGACGTCACGGGTTCGGAGGATGAAGGCGGGGGCGGAGGGGTAGTGGATGGGTGACGGAGGGTACTGCGGCCCGTGCCGCGGCTGCCGCCGTACGCACCCGTCGCGACTACTCTCTACCCGTACTCAGCGCCGTATGCCCACGAAGCACACATGTACTTTTCTTAAACTGGTAAGTGTTACTGGCCAGTCAGAAATGGAACGCATTTGGATCAAGAATGCCGCCAATTTAAATTTCATCAGCTAGACCATGAAGTATGGAATACTTTCTGTCAGATTTCTCTAAAGAAAAAAAAAATTGGTGTACAATGGACATTTTTTACATTATAACAGTTTTCTTGATAGTTATTCTTCATCATATCATCAACATAGTTTTAAATTAATGAATGTATGAATATTGTATTTAGCCACTTTGTAAATAGGCTTGATGTGTGTTTAGATGTTTATTAATCATAGTAAATTTTAATATAAATAATATGTAAATATTTATGATCTCCTGCAGCACATTCCAAATTTATCAGTCTACGCAAATGTGAAACATTTAGCGTGATATTTAGATATAGATTGTATAGAGTATCTGACTTTATTATAACATAAGTCTTTGATAAATTATCTATTTTAAGGTATAAATTATAATCAGAGTATAGTTATATAGAAATTTATAAGTCAGTTAGAAAGTTTAGCAGTCCCTTCTGGGTCCGTAATATGACGTGTCAATGCCATCATGATTCATTTCAGAATAAGGGATAGTGATATTCTTCCTGTATATCATCGTCTCTGTCACACACTTGAATCACCATGATTTTGACACTTTATAGTAGGGCCACAGCAACTAATAGAGTTGATCTTTAGATATTTATTCCAACCCATTTTGAAGTTTTAGTTTTTCATTATTTTTGGTCTTAAATTTATTTTGTTACCATTCACAACATCAAATCCAATCACAACTTTTCTCAACTCTATCATATTATTTATTAAAATCTCGACACTGTTTAGCGATTGCTTAATACATTCTATATTCAAATTTTCTATAGAGACTTTGAATAAAGAATCTGCTAAACAGCTTACCCCCACTTGCGTGAAAAACTTAATTTAGAGTCGGTAACATGAGGTTAAATTGACAATATTGTATGACGTAAAGATAAAGATAATTTATTTGCATTAACATGTGTTTACATACAATAGGCAAGCAGGATGTTCACTTAATATATAGCATCGTCATCTTTATCATCATTATCATTATCATTCTACTGCCCTTGTCCTATGTTACTTGTGGTCGACGCAACACGTTTTCTTCTTCCATACCGTCCTGTCCCCTGTCCCGCTATCACTGTCTCCCTTTTCTTTCATATCACTCCTCACACAGTCCAACCATCTTTTCTTTGGCCTTCCTCTCCCTCTATCAATCCACATTTATATGCATAACTCTTTTAGTAACATACGTTTAATCCCTCCTCATCACATGAGCACCATGATCGTCATCTTTATCAAGTCATATAATATCAAGATTAATAAAAAACCCAAAAACAACTGTCAATTTAACCTCTTGTTAGCAACTAACTCTGGGTTAAGTTTTTCACGCTAGTGGGTCTAAGAGATGTTTGTAAATAAGACCCATAAAGTAAATTACAAGACAATATTGGCATTCAGTTCGATCGGCAGTTCATTAGCTCTCGAGGGGTCACCGTCATCGATCGCTGTATAAGCATATTTTTAGATGCAGACATGGTTTCAGGTGGTGGTGGCACCACCATCGCCTGCCAACCACCTCCACTCATTACTATTTCAGCAGACAATTCATCGGAATTGAGTACGCTGAGAACTAGGACTTCCGTAACTATTAGGTACATCGTAGTTAAAGATGTCTTAGTTTTAGTTAAGAAATGTTCCAGTTCATTAAACCAGTAGAACCTTAAAAACCAAATAATCATTCCAAAGAAATAAAAATCATAAAAAAAACAAAAAAATACATTTTCTAGTCAACAATGATTTTTCATTAAATATTTTAGGTACTATTGTTATTAATATTAGGTCGATAAGTTTAATTTTAAAAACCAAATAATACAATTATAAATCCAAAGAAACAAAAATATTAGTCTAAAAATAAAACCAAAGAAACAAAAAAAAAACAACATTTTCTAGTCATCAATTTGTTATTTGGTCATTCGTTTGGTCTCATTAGTATACGAAATTATATTAAGTAGATAATTATCTTACAATATTATTCTAGTCTTGAACTGTCTAGTCTCATATTTTTTATTTTATTAATTGATCTTAATTTTCCTAGTCATATTAAATTAAATCTAGTCACTTATCTAAGTTAAACATTTTGGTCTAAGTAGTATTACTATTTTCTAGTCATGAATAAAAAGTCATTTTATTATTTAATTTTAATTTATTATTATTATTTAATTATTATTTAATTTTAATTTAATTGGATGCAATTTAGTGTCAATAAAATGAATATCGAAATATCTAGTCTTTGAGTAACAGTTTAACAGTCAAAAAAAAATTTATTCTAGTCTATATTTTTATCTAGTCATTTATAATTTTAAATATAAAAGTAACCAAAAATATTATTTTATTCTAGTCATGATGAGTCAATCTTTTCGGGAGTATTTATAAGTAACCAAAAATATTATTTTATTCTAGTCATGAGAGTCAATCTTTTCGGGAGTATTTATAATTAACAAAAAATATTATTTTATTCTAGTCATGAGAGTCAATCTTTTCGGGAGTATTTATAATTAACCAAAAATATTTTTTATTCTAGTCATGATGAGTCAATCTTTTCGGGAGTATTTATAATTAACCAAAAATATTTTTTATTCTAGTCATGATGAGTCAATCTTTTCGGGAGTATTTATAATTTACCAAAAATATTATTTAATTCTAGTCATGATGAGTCAATCTTTTCGGGCGTATTTATAATTACCAAAAATATTATTTTTTCTAGTCATGTTGAGTCGATCTTTTCGGGAGTATTTATAAGTAACCAAAAATATTATTTTATTCTAGTCATGGTGAGTCGATCTTTTCGGGAGTACATATTTATAATCTAGTCAAATATTGGTATCAAAAAAAAGATCTCAAGTTTTTTCTAGTCATCTTCCTATTTTGAAGAAAAGAAACAGCAGGAAAATATTATTGCAGAACAGATTTAATCGATGAGCCGGTGACCTTTCGACGGTTAAGTTAAGATCGGTTTGGTTGGATGTTCGGGAGAAAACTAAAATGTCAATAGTCTTTATTTTTTATGTTTTGTCGACCTCGAAAAGTTTTATAACATTAAGAAACATACAGAAATAATACTTTATTTATTCTCCTTCATTACTTTTACACAAAAAAACTACTTATATAATAAATTATTATAATACTGGAACAACCTTGCCGTATTGTTTCCAAAAAATCTTAGTCATACTTATAATTGTATTAATATGTATACGTTAGTATTTGTTAATGTTTCATTAAATGGAATTTTATAGCAAATAATGTATTTACCTAGTTAGGAATTAAAAAGATGAATAATATTTATAATAATAAAGATTTATCTCAACGAGTCAAGTCTAGTCAGTGTGTCTATGAAACGCGTTCCAAAGATGTAAATATTAAGAAAACGCTATTTATTTTATAAGATTTTAATATATTATTTTACAGGCCAATTATGTTAATAGCCTTAACTATTTATTTATATTCATGTATTGCTTTTTTGAAATAATACAACAACTTTTATTTTTTATGTACACTTAGTTTTATATTTTAGGGTTCCGTACCTTAACCGGGGAAATGAAACCCTTATAGATTTTATTTAAAATTGTGTGTAATATTTATGATTTATATGAAAAATTACTTTTTATTTAATTTTTATTATTTAGGTAGGACTTTTTTGAGGAGGCATTTTAGTCAATGAATGTTTGATCAGTTGAACATTTGTATTCATAACAAAAAAAAAATACTTAAAATGCTGGTAATAGTTTTTTTACTAGCTTCTGCTAGCGTCTTCGCCCGCGTGAAAAGTGTTTTCTTATCCCAGGGAACATAACACCGGTATGAAAAGTTTATGTGCTGAGCATAACCTATCTCTGAGCCAAATTTCAACCAGATCCATTTAGACGTTCTGGCGTGATTGAGTGAACAAACATACATCCAACCAAACTCTCACGTTTATATTTTTTGTAATATAAAGTAAGATACAGCAGATACATTGAACGACTAATTCTAAAAAAAAACTGAAATTGTAATTTTTTTTTTAAAAGACATCGCATATTTAAAAAAAAATATTATAGTTTGGAAATATGGACATATTTGTCGTCTCATGCATTTAACAGTAAATTTTTCCAAAAAACATTAATTATAGGTATTAGTTTATTTTAGATTAAAATTTTATTTTTCCTGAAAAAAATCGCATCGCGATCTAATATGTAGGTAGTTGAAACAACTAGTAAGGGGCGTTTATACGAGGTCGGTCTAAGTGATAGTATTATCGAAATAGCAGTATTAACTTACCCCCAATTTATGAATTAAGAATTTGAAAAGTCTTCTATAGCCTGAAAACCTGTCAAAGTTTGGCATCAAAGTGCAGATTTGACATATTCTGAACTTCATGTTCTTTTATAAGAGTTGTGTAACTAATTTAGTGTACAATAAATTACCGCATACCATTTGAGCCCAATTTAATTTGACTACTTATTTCAACAAATATAAGCGTGTCCTCATTGCAAATTTTTCGGTTTTAAAACTTAAATTAGGACGTTGTGATTTCATTTCACTCTCGGTTTTTGAACTAAGAATTTGAAGTTATACTAAGAACTTGTTAAACTCTACTTTAATGGTATGGTTATGCAATTGTCAAGCTACAGTAGAGATTGTCAAGTTCTCAATATTGAATTCTCAATTCAGACACCGAGGTTTAGTCTCTAGCGTAATTAGATAGTTATAGTTTGCACTCCCGTACCTTATCTTAGATGTAATTTGCACTTATTTATGTACTTAATACTTAGATTGTCAATGTAATATTAAGAAATTGTAGAAAATTTGTAGCTATGTATGTAGATATTTATTAGACATTGAGAAATAAATAAATTATGTAAATCAAGTTGAATCTTATTTTCCACTCCTGTCGTCACTTCCAATTATTCACAAGGTTTTGACCCTGAATAACTTTATTTTCCTTAAGCCATACTAAAATATAGCAAACAGCATATTTCATGTGAAGTTAAATTTGATTTATTTTGCATATTGATTGTTTAACACTTTTATCCGTATTTTTTGTCTTGCTTCACTCCCGTCATCTCCACCTACCTACCTACCAATTACCGCGGAGAATGGTAAAAGTGAACGCGCACCTAGACGCACCGCACTCGCCGCACGCGCCGCAGTCATCGCATTTTCCCTTGGCCCCGCGCTATCCGCGCCGGACGCGCCGCACGCATTGTATCCACTTCTGTACATCTTGAACTATATTTTCATACGGATACGGATCATGTTGCCGCGCCGCCCGCATCGCCCTCCGAGTCTGATGACGTCATCCGCACGCGCCGGTGGAATCCGTATACCCACAGCATTTTGCTGAAATGCGGCTCGTGCGGCGCGGATAGGTGCGCGAGGCTGCATACGATTTCATATAAAGATTTATAAAATGCGATGACTGCGGCGTGTGCGGCGAGTGCGGTGCGTCTAGGTGCGCGTTCACCTTAACACCGCCATTTAGAAAATGATATCAAACGCACAACGCCATCTATCGAATATGGAGTTTGCCTGTCCTAGTATATGAATTGCGTGTGTTGTAATATTTTACTTCTTGATCACTTTAAATTAATCTAACTGTTGATAGAGTGAACCAACTGCGATGAAACAAAAAATAAGTAATACTTCAAGTTACGCAGAATTTTTATGTTATCTACATTGGTTTCGTACATTTTACGTGATGCGTGCACAACTAAACAGATAAAGAGACAAAAAATCAGAATATGCTGGAAATGGGTATATTTGGAAATATTTTTGATGTACAAAACGACTTTTCTACAGATCAGTTAAATGTAATTGATAATTGACGAGGCCGGTGATTCCATGCTGACTACTCTAAGAAAAAGCCGAAAGTCTGAAACAAACTTAGAAGTCAAAGTCTCTGTCAAACAGCTTAAGCCTTTTTAGTGTACGCCCTGGACACTATTGCAATGCTGGGTTTGAAGCACTCCCATACTTTGGGAAAAGAAAACTAATTACGTTAAGAAATGACACTCACCTTCACCGCCAATTTATTGTCGCTTGCGACGAGGCAGTCAACGTTATGCAGTATGATTGAGCATAGAAAGATCCACAGGAATAAGTGGGAAAGACAAGACAGTAGAAGTATGATTGATTTTGTTATTGTAGATGAAAGATTGAAGAGCAAAGTTGCAGATACAAGAAGCTGTCTGGGTGTTACTGTAGGGAGTGATTACTATCTGGTTATGTGTCTGGTGGCTGGTCTGTTCAAGCATTGACGTCATCAAGTTCGAGTTCCTGTGACCACGTTAGAAATAATAAAAGTAGAAAGATTAGAACTAAAAGTAAAGGAGGAATGTAAGAGGGAAGTAAAAGAGACGTAGTAAAGACGGATAAGATATTTAATGATATGAAAGATTACAGTTTAGATGATGTGTGGGAAAAAGCGAAATGGCGTATGGTGAACGTAGCCGCAAAATTATGTGGTATGGCGAAGAGAAAACGTGATAGTAGAACAAATAATACTTGATTAGATGATGAAGTAAAAGAGGTGGTGAAGAAGAATAAAGAGGCTTGGCTTAATGTGTTAGCCTGTAAAGCCCAAAATAAAATTAATCAGGCAACAAAGTGATGGATGATCTGGATAGAGTGAAAATAAGGTACAATCAAATAAAAGCGAAAGTGAAAGAGGTGGTAAAAATGAACAAGGATGAATAGGAAGAAAAATATAATAGGAAGGATTTTCGGTAACTTCAGGGCCAATGTTAAGCTGTTTTGGAAACAGGTAAGATTGGCACGCGGCGTGACAAAAACATCGAGCATGAATGTAATAAGAGCAGAAGATGGATGCTGACTGACCGAAGAATGCAAGGTCTTTGAACGTTGGTAACTAGAATAATTACAATCCTAGTTTTACCCTATACTAGTCAGTTTATTTTGTGAACCACTAAGAAATAGCCTAGAAGGTGATAAAGCCTAAAAACAAAACAAAACAAAACATCACGTCTGTATTCTGAAAAGGGTTACACTTTAAGTAAGTATTCGTAAAGATAGAAAAGATTTTTGTCGAGGTACGCATCATCTTCTTCTCAAGTGGATGGAAAATAACGTAACATAATAACGTAAGTAATAAGTTAGTAAGTAACTTACGTCGTTACTTACGTTTACGTTAACGTATAATTACTTAACGTTACGTTAACGACGTAAGTTTACGTTCGTAAGTATTAAGTTATTAATATAACGGCCACGCCGATTTCGACGTCTGTGGCGAGCATAAGGTCTTCCAAGTTAACCTAGTTCTAAGGTTGCAAGAGTGAGCGATGCGAGTTCGAAAATTGTAGCATCCCCCACAAAATAAGTTTCAGGTTTATTTTTACCATGCATATCCATGAATCGCATGATATCTACTTATGCATTAAAATTTTGGAATAATCAAGAAATCTTAGATATAAAATCGAGCGAAGCGAGCTTGATAATATTAGCATCCCGGATAGCTTAGATTTTCTGTTTTACCATGCATACAGAGTCATAAATGGTGGGCGGTAGGCTAGACGAATATAGTGCTTATATGTAGAAAATACGGAGCAGCAGACCAGAATATACGCAAGGCTTGTATGAAAGGGTGGCTCTTGCCTCCCCTCGCAGTCTGCCATCCCTTGTCATATCCAGTGGTGTATAGTAAAGAAAGTATGTGTAACTGATCGGTTGTCCTTTTTTTACTACATGGTCCCGATGAAAATAGTAATTATTTGATTTGATGACACTGACCTGACTCCGCCACCGAGCCCAATTCGACAGCTCCTGGCTCCGCTCACTGCCACGCCATGAATCACGCAGCCCGCGTTAACGGTCCCCACTGCTACCCCCACGCTACGCCACTGTTATGCAATGTTGTTCTTTTATAACTAAAATCAGACGCATCCCAGCTTCAGTCCATTACCTCGCTGACGGTAAATAATGAAGTACATTTACTTGATATTCCTTGGTATAATAGCAATAAATAAAATAAAGTGTCATGTGACTGATCGGGCAAAAAATGAGGCGACGAGTGAGACTTTGACCACGCAGTTACCGGAACAAAATGATACGCGAAATGTTATGTTAAAAGAAACTAGTGAAAAAAAAGTGCAGGATGGTGAAAGCAGTGTGTATCTGGATGATGTGTTCTTTGCCATGAAGAATCAGAATTGGACTGCTGAGGAGGAGCCGTGCTTGAACCATATCTACCGAATGTTTTATAATTTGCAAAATTTTACTCTTTGGGCTGTTTGGGGTAAGTAGAACTGCAGTACGGAGAAAGGAAGACGAGCAAATATATTTTAATGATTATTTGATTATACCAGTGGTGGCCCAGTGGTAACGGCAGTGGTTACGTGTCGGTCGTGAGTTCAAACCCGGGCAGACGCTTTACTTTGTGTAAATTTTTTCATCATGACTGCTCTTACAACGGTGAAGGAAAACATTGTGAGGAAACCGGCATGTCCTAGAACCAAAAAATCGAAGAGATGTAACATCCTCCAATCCGCACTGGGACCGCGTGATAGATTTTGGCCCATTCCCGCTCACCGAGAGGACGCCTGTGGCCCAGCAGTGGGAACATTGGAAGGCTGATGATGATGATGATTATTTGTGTTATTTTTTACAGTTACAAAACACGTGTCAAAATCTCTACGTATTTTTCGAATTAAATGTCTCTAACCAGTTCTCTAAACAATTTGCCTTTTTTTATTTTCTTGAAAAGAATGTTGAAGTGATCTAAGAAAATGCTCATGGATAGGTGGAAACTACACATCAGCCACGTATTTTCACGCTATTCATTCCACTACACAGAATGGGATGCCCAAGCGTTAGAACCACAAGGCCTGCTATTCGGAAACCGCTATCAGCTCGGCAACTTCGACCAGTGCATGAATGTGTCAGGGGTTAAGAAGCAACCGGAACTGAAGACCAAGTACTGTCTCGCCGAGATTGTTTTAGAAAGAACTGAGAATGTGACGCGAAGAGTTGAGAATCAAGACTACCCTTATCAATCAGCACTGGATTTTATTGAGGTAAGATTGCCGTTATGTCGCGCTAGATATTTTCATGTACCCGTAAGTGTGTTAACCTTAACAGATACTAAGTTCCTAAATATGCCGTACAAAGCTTTTTAGCTCCTACACAATAAATCTAGTCGGAAAATTTGTATTCATGATTCCATTTCATTAATTGTTTACCCAATTTTCTTAAAATTATGAGGTATCGCTTTTGTCTAAAGCAATACTAAGGAAATTCAAGTGAGTAAAAGAGAGGCAAGAGGGGAGTACGACTGTTCCGTTGTTGTTGAATTAGGTATTTTATCTGTTTGCAATACTTGTAAATATGTGAGAACCATGTTCCTATTTATCATATTAATTAATTTACCTGTTAATGCTTTTAATACTTTACATCTGTACGTAGTATAGTGTGTAGTGTTATTCTGGGTGCTTCGTCCTCACATATATGAATTTATTAATATATGTACTTATCTAAATATTGTAAAACACATTTTTTTTTTAAAAAGAGTAAGTATGGAGTTTCTTATGCGTTCTTCTCCATAACAAGCTACTTTCCGAATGCACGGTAGATTAATTTTTTTTTACTTGTAAAATTTAATTTTAATTTATTTGACGTTCAAAAGTGCCGTTTATTGGCCTGGTTGAATAAATATATTTGACTTTGACTTTTGAGTAGGTATACTAGTCATTACAAGTAGCATAAAATACAATACACATAATTCTAAATTCTCCAACAATAACCCTATACAAAAACTTTTTAAAAATACAGAAGAATATTTTAAGCTCTGATTTGTAGATTTCTAATTAAATTTTTAATGTAGAATTTGAATTTAGAATCTGCTAAACCGTATTAAAAAAAAGTAAGACTGTTATTCTCGTACCCCAGGACCGTCCCCCGCACACTCGTCCCCTAAACGAGCTGACATGGGGCACCTGCGTACCTTCTGCATGTGCCCCCCACACCGTGGAGCGATTGCTAGGAGTCATGCTGGCGCGGAGTCACCTCGGCGCAGCTGGTATGAGAGCAAACATCAGTGTCACCGAGCCCTGCCAGAGTAGCGACGACGAGAGAGAATATGATGCGCTGTTCTATGCGTTCTTGTAAGTGAACATGGTATATTACCGCGTGCTGGCATCTCGGCATGCGAGCTGACATCAACGTCACCCAGCCCTGCCAGAGTGGCGACGACGAGAGAGAGTATGATGCCCTGTTCTATGCCTTCTTGTAAGTGAACATGTTATATTATCGCGTGCTGGCATCTCGGCATGCGAGCTGACATCTGCGTCACCCAGCCCTGCCAGAGTGGCGACGCAGAGAGAGAGTATGATGCGCTGTTTTGTGCGTTCTTGTAAGTACACATGGTCTATTATCACGTGCATCTTCCTGAGAGATTGGTTCATCCGTGTGGTTATCGATGGCGGTTCGTCCGTTCATTTAGATATTAATGCCAGGGACCCGGGACCCATAAGGGCCGGTTCTCTCGGCAATATTGTTCTTGCTACTCATTCATGATCTTTCGAAGCCCGAAATCAGCATCACCAAGCCCTGCCCGAGTGGCGACGAGTGGGATTATGACAAGCTGTTATATGCATTCTTGTAAGTTAAAATAATAATTAAAAAGTAAATTCTTACTGAACCCAAAAGTATAATCAAGAAACGTGCCAGGATATTCAATGAGTATGAAATACTAGCTTCTGCCAGCGGCTTCGCCCGCGGGAAAATCGAAAATTATCCCAAGGGAACAATACTCCTGGGATACAAAAGTATCATATGTGCTTTTCCAGACTATAATCTGTCTCTGCGCGGAATTTCATCCAGATCCGTTCAGCTGTTCTGGCGTGATTGAGTAGCAAATATACATCCATCCAAACTTTCACATTTATAATATTAGTAGGATTTGAAAGCGAATAGTACAATTTGCCTCCATAATGACTTGCCAATGATATCATGATTACATTGTAAGGGTACACAGGGTAGGGGATACACGGAGCTATAAAGAACAAATAAGTAGTACTATCCAAAAAATAAATTTGTAAGGGCAATGACACTGATATCTGTTTTTGTGTTGAATTTTTACTAATTTAATGTTTTTTCACAGCGGTGTGATGGGTTCAAGCATAGTAATTTGTCTCATCTGCACTTATTTGAATTGCCAACAAAAGGAATTGGACCCAGATTCTAGAAGTAAGATCATCATTGAATTATATTATATATTCCTGTTTAGCAACTGACAGCATTGACTTCAAATCTATGGCGAATTTGAATTTAGAATCTGCTATTTAAACTGGTTAAATATTTTTTATAAGTAGAGCCCTTTAATTTTAACTCACTGTGCTGTGTTTGTTTTGTTTTAGAATCAGGCTTCATCAAGTCCTTCTGTCTGAAAGAGAATTCTCTTGACCTTCTGCGAATGAAGAAGGATGGCGTAGAGGTCTTCTACGGCATTCGGTTCTTCACGATGTGTCTCATAGTGTTGTTTCATCAGATTTTATTCTCTAACACGGGCCCGATTAGTGATGGGTTGAAAATTGATCTGGTTTGTGCATTTTTTTGAATTTTCGAGTGTCAAGATCCTCCAAAGTCCAGTTAACATAACTCGCTAATTATTATTTCCATTTTTAATCATCCGCTATGTCAAAATCAAAACCTTTTTTTTTATTAGGGTTCCGTAGCCAAATGGCAAAAAACGGAACCCTTATAGATTCGTCATGTCTGTCTGTCTGTCTGTCTGTCTGTCCGTCCGTATATCACAGCCACTTTTTTCCGAAACTTGGTAAGTAGATGTATTCTGTGAACCGCATTAAGATTTTCACACAAAAATAAAAATAAAACAATAAGTTTTGGGGGCCATACTTTAAACTAAAACTAAAAATATTTTTTTTCATCAAACCCATACGTGTGGGGTATCTATGGATAGGTCTTCAAAAATGATATTGAGGTTTCTAATATAATTTTTTTGCGTGAGTTTGCGCGAGAGACACTTCCAAAGTGGTAAAATGTGTGTCCCCCCCCTGTAACTTCTAAAATAAGAGAATGATAAAACTAAAAAAAATATATGATGTACATTACCATGTAAACTACCACCGAAAATTGGTTTGAACGAGATCCAGTAAGTAGTTTTTTTTTAATACGTCATAAATCGTAAACCGCAATTTACCAAGTACGGAACCCTTCGTGCGCGAGTCCGACTCGCACTTGGCCGGTTTTTTTTTTATGCACCTGCCATGTTATCTCTCCACCACCCTTGGTTGACTGGTAGAGAATGCCTCAGGCATTAAGTCGACCTATGTACCTTTATGTTGCATAAAGTTTTAATAAAAGGATTGCCAGATGATGGAATTACCTCTGAGCATCAAGATTCCTCAGCTCCCTGAGCAGCCGGTCGGTTCTCCTCAGCAGATGCGCGTGGTTCCGTCTCGCCGGTGCAAGCGTACCGAGCTGCGCCGCTAACGCGCGACACACGCCGAACGGACGCGCGGTCGTTTTTGTCACTAAAGTCGGCGCTTCTTCCTCTTCGTAGCTGCATGACATACTGTAGATAATGTAATAAAATGATAAGTGAATTTGAGTAATAATCTATCAGTTCTCGGAAAGTAGAGACAATACAAATTAATCATACAGTATCGTGATAAACATTTTCTATACGGGGGAATTATAAGCACCGACGGAGACTTGTACGTGTGGGGTATCTATGGATAGGTCTTAAAAAATGATATAGAGGTTTCAAATACCATTTTTTTCTAAACTGAATAGTTTGCGCGAGAGACTCTTCCAAAGTGGTAAAATGTGTGTGTCCCCCCCTGTAACTTCTAAAATAAGAGAATGATAAAACTGAAAAAAATATATGATGTACATTACTATGTAAACTGCCAGCGAAAATTGGTTTGAACGAGATCTAGTCAGTCGTTTTTTTTAATACGTCATAAATCGTAAACCGCAATTTACCAAGTACGGAACCCTTCGTGCGCGAGTCCGACTCGCACTTGGCCGGTTTTTTCATATTGACCTACATGGGCACTTATAAAACGTAGACAAAAGGTGTACGGTTCGGGTTGGTCGTTTCATATGGAGAAGAACCGGCAAGAAACTCCATGGTTACTCTTTTAAAAATTGTTTGGTTTTACAATATTTCCATGTTACAGCATTAGTACTTGATATGAGGGGACAACATAGGCCCGACAATAAGTCATAAGAAAATCAAAATAAAGATTATATATTATATAAACAAAAGAAAATAAAACGAATTAAAAAGTTAACAAATGTTAACAAGCATCTAGAAGGCCTACAATGTTCAAACATTTACAAAACAATCGGTAAAAGAATCTATACAAAGCTAAAATAAAAAAAAAGACTAAATTTAATATGTGGCACAAATGTTGTTATCAGTGCTGTAACTATTCTTAGCAAAGGGCTATGAAGATGATTGAAAACCATTGTAAAAAGACTAATTAAAAGAAGGAAAAAAAAAACAAAAATTAATGAGATTGAGAATAGTTAGAGACATCCACATATTTGTGCCGTTTATGAGTTACCAGGGAGGCCGCATGCGAAGAAGGAGCTAAAGCCAAAATTTTTGTCTTCAACGTAGTCCTTGATTTTATAATATGCTTTTTTAATAAGGACACGTTTGATGTAGTTTTTGAACTTTCCATCGGTCAGTTCTATAATTGACTTTGGCAACTTGTTATAAAAGCGTATACTGTTTATATGAAAAGACTTGCGAGTTTTAGTTAATCTGAATTTGCGTATTACAATTTCGTGCTTACTGCGTGTATTTAAATTATGTAAGTCGCTTCTAGTTTTGAAAAGCCCTTGATTTTTGCGGGCATACAAAATACATTCCAAAGTATAAAGTGAAGGTAGAGTCAGTATATCGATTTCTTTAAATTTTTCTCAAAGGGACTCGCGAGGACCCATTTTACAGATCGCGCGGATTGTCCTCTTTTGTAAGATGAAAATTGAGTCAACATCTGCTGCTGATCCTCACAGCAGAATGCCATAAGACATAATACTGTGAAAATAAGCATAATACACTAACCTAGCTGTGGATACATCGGTTAACTGCCTTATTTTCCTTACTGCCTAAGCAACTGAACTTAACCACTACAAATTTGAATCGATAGTAATCCCTAAGAATACAGATTCCGATAAAACTTCAAGATTTTTGCCGTCAAGATTTAAATTTAGGTCATGTTGTGGTACAATTGGTAAAGTGAACTTGTGACATTTAGTTTTTTTTCGCATTCAGTAAAAGATTGTTAGCTGCGAACCATTTTGTGAGAATAATAAGACTTTCGTTGACATGTAAGACATCCGTATATTTCCTATCTATTTTAAAAATTAGCGAAGTATTATCATCAAATAGAATCATATCCGATAATTTGGCCATAATAAAAGGGAGATCATTAATGTAAACAAGATAAAAAACCGGCCAAGTGCGAGTCGGACTCGCGCACGAAGGGTTCCGTACCATTATCGCAAAAAACGGCATAAAAAAACACGTTTGTTGTATGGGAGCCCCACTTAAATATTTATTTTATTCTGTTTTTAGTATTTGTTGTTATAGCGGCAACAGAAATACATCATCTGTGAAAATTTCATCTGTCTAGCTATCACGGTTCATGAGATACAGCCTGGTGACAGACAGACAGACAGACAGACAGACAGACGGTCCGCGGAGTCTTAGTAATAGGGTCCCGTTTTTACCCTTTGGGTACGGAACCCTAAAAAAGGAAAGGGCCGAGAATTGAACCTTGGGGCACGCCTATCTTGACTAGAGAACCGGGGTACGTCGCCCCATTAACATTCACTTTTTGCTGTCTATTTGATAAATATGAAAGCACAAGATCAGCAGCTTGTCCTCGAATTCCGTAGTGGTGTAATTTACAGATTAGTGTGTTGTGGTCGACGCAGTCGAACGCTTTTTGAGAGATCACAGAAAATGCCTATGGCATCCTGGCACTTCTCCCAAGATTCTAAGCTGTGGCTGATGAGTTTTACCCCCGCGTCCGTTGTCGACCTACCTTTCGTGAAACCAAACTGCTGACTATGCAGGATCCCATTTGAATTGAAGTGAGACAACATCTGATCCAGCATGATTTTTTTCATAGATTTTACTCAATTACTACACCAATTTTCAAATCAGGTTGTAAGAGTGATCCCTCTAATTATAAACCTATATCCGTGCTTCCGGCATTGAGTAAAATCTCAGTTTGTTTGCTGTGTTTCATTAAGTCAGGAAACGTGCCGCTGTCCAAACATTGATTGAATATGCCTGTTAGGACAGGAGCAATTGAGTCAATAATAACTTCAAGAACCCTAACGGATATCCCCCATAAGTCTTCAGTATTTTTTATATTGAGACTTTTGAACGCGTTTTAATTGTATCAATACATATTGGTTTAAATAAAGGTTGGTATGTCTTTGGTAAAGTTTTCTTTAAGAAGAACTTCAGCTAATTTAGATGAGGAGGGAAGAGACTTCGTAATCTCTAACGGAATGTTGGTAAAGAAATTTTCTAATGTCTCAGCGACTTCTTGCTTATCAGAAATGGTTTGATTATTTATTTTCAAAGACAACTCATTCTGATCTATATGTAAATTCGTATACTAGTGATTAGGCTAAAATGTAAAAATAAATATAATCATGCATAAGTAAATGTCTCTCTACATCTGATGTATACGTCTCTATACAATGATTACTTTGAAATAGACGTAGTAACTGTTTACATTACAGGAGATTCAAAAAACACTCGGCCTGCTTATGCTTCACGCAGATCTCTTCGTGGACACATTCTTTCTCCTATCTGGTTTCCTCACCGTCACGCATATTGCAAAATTAAAGAGCCTGAAAAATCCCGTGGTCCTTATCCTGCAGAGATACGTAAGGTAAGTTAAGTAAAACATTTTAATTTAGGATTTTGATAACGATGAAAAGTATATTCAATTCAATTCAATCATTTTATTTCAGACCATGATCTACAATTTGTAGCTAAGCTGTAGTTTAAAACCTTGGGTATTTTGGAAAATACGTGTGCGTTTTTTGCTTATAAGATACCAGTTTCTGTCAGTGATGTTTTCCTATCCCAAGGGAAGATTATACCGGAATGAAAAGTAGTCTATCATCTACTCCTGAGTATCATCTATGTTTGTGCCAAATTTCACCCAGATCCGTTTAGCCGTTTTAACGTGATTGAGTAACAAACATACACACATCCTTCCAAACATTCGCATTTATAATACGAGTATATAGTAAGATCGCTACATACAATATTAAAATTGGCCAAGTGCGATTTGGACTCGCGAACGGAGGGTTCCGAACCATTATCGCAACAAACGGTTAAAAAACCCGTTCGTTGCATGGGAGCACCACTTTAAATATTTATTTTAATCTGTTTTTAGTATTTGTTGTTATAGCGGCAACAAATATACATCATCTGTGAAAATTGCAACTGTCTAGCTATCACGGTGCATGAGATACAGCCTGGTGACAGACGGACAGACAGACTGACGGATCGTGGAGTCTTAGTAATAGGGTCCCGTTTTTACCCTGTGGGTACGAAACCCTAAAAACAATGTCCCCCGCCGCGTCTGTTCGCGATTAACTCAAAAATTACTGAACGGATTTTGATGCAGTTTTCACCAATAGAAAGAGTGAGATACGAGAAAGGTATAATTCGTCACGGGCGAAACCGGGGCCGGTCGATAGTATTAAATAGTAAAAATTAACAAGATTTATTCCTCCCTCAGTTCGTGCAATAGTTGAAAGATCATTTTTTTTCGAAATATGTAGAATAGAATAAAAAACAATAGAATAGAATAGAGTAGAATAGAAGTAGGTATATAAGTAATGGTCAATTAATCGCCTAGCATTTTCCCAAGTTCTTTTGTCGGGGTCGGCTGCCAGTCTGAACAGATTTGGTATTTTCTTAAAATTATTCAGTTTGTAAATGCCTATATCAACATTTTTTTATCGACTAGACTGCTGGTTGCCTATGCCGTGGTAGTATTCTACGTCTGTGCGGTGTACCCCTTCACGGGCACTGGCCCATTGTGGAACAGGCATGCTGGCCAAGAAATGGAGCTGTGTCGCAAGAACTGGTGGCTCAACTTCGCCATGCTCAGCAATTATATCGACTCGGAAAACATTGTAAGTACTTGCAGAAGTTCGTAATAGGGATGATGACGGGGCACGAAAAAGCAAATTCTATTAAGTCCGTCGGTTAAATTATCAAAAAATATTGGACTCGTATTTTTTGCTTTAGCAAATCAATAAAAAAATCACTAAGATAAAGCGCATCAAAGTTCGGGAGTGGAGGCTTGTGACGTAACTTCTGCATGACGCCACGCGAAATTTTAACGCACTGTATCGTTATCATTTTTTGTTAAAGTGACAAAAGAAAACATACGCGTCCAATATTTATTGGAAATTTAAATGACGGACTAAATATAATCTTTTAGTCATCCTCCATATTGTCATTATTCGGACAAATTATGGTATACGAAATATTAGATATGAAGGTGCCGATATGTATAACAATCTTCCAAGAGATATCAAAGAAATACAGTCTTTTCCTCTATTTAAAAAGAAATTACAAATCCTGATTCAAAAAAAATTTCAAATATTTTAGTTCATGTACTAGTTACCAAGTTAATCAAAGAAGTCAAAAAAAAAAAAAATATGTATTATGCTCATAAAAAATATAATTATATCTATTTCAATGCCTAAAAAATAAACTTACGATCAATGTTTTAATAAACTAAGCAAAATAACAAGCAACAAAAAGTTTAACAACAAATGCCTTTAATAGCAGCTGTGATAGAAACTGTGTTTCGACACTTAATTGGGCGCACACCACGGGTACTTGTCTCACTTAATTTATTTTGGTTTACCCACTTCACAAAATTAATGAATTTAAATACGAGTAATGTACTAAACTTGTTATCCTTCCGAGATAGTCTTGTGTTACTAACATAGTATTAAGCTAATCACTAACATTGTTTGTTTGCTGTATTATTTTGTACATAATAATTGATAACGGACTGTTTCCGCTACCCGTTTTTTAAATTTTTAGTGTAACTATTGTTTCTCATTGTAAGTGAATGTATTTATTCTGTTTTTGAGAAATAAATGTCTTAAACCATAAACCATATTATTGTCTTTATGCCAATTTATTTTTGGTCTGCGGCTTTGTGGGAATGGTCTTATTAATTGCACTGTGGAAAGTGACTGATCCGTACTTTAGCAGAAGCGGTCAAAACGCTTTTCCCCAGGTGGGTTAATATTGCAGACACCTGTTTATTTTCTTGAGCGTCTCATCAATTGGTCTCGTCATCGTCATCATCATCCTACCCTCATCATTATTTAATTAGGGTTTGTGCAGCACGTCTTCTTCTTCGTTTTCAATAGACACCATTTCCATTTTAACTATTCCTATTTTATTCCACACCATTTCATCCAGTATTTTATAGACCCAAGATAGTGGGAACCAAAATTGTCGACATAACTCAGAGAATAAGCTAGCTGAAGTGGTCCGGCCATATTAGCCGTAGATCCGATGACCGTTGGGGTAGACGTGTTCTTGAGTAGAGACCACGAATGTGTAAACGTAACGTAGGACACCCTCAGGCTTGGTGGAGTGACAGTCTTCGCAGGGTGGTTGCAGCTGAGAACTGCCGAAAACTGAGACAAACGGCGTGCGATTAGAGAGGCCTATGTATTTTTATTTATTTATTGTAGGCTCGCGCTTTACCACTATGTCACCTGATGGTAAGCGATGATGTAGTCGACGGCGAAGCACGCTTGCCTAGAAGTAACCTATTCAGTCTTGACTTAAAGACCCCTAGATAGTAGCCATCGGGAATCACCAACTCCTTAGCTTTACGCATAATAAAAGTATTGCCAAAACATTAAGTGCATATGAGTGGGATGTCTACCATGTTTCCATCCCAGCTGTGGACTGCTTAGGCTAATGATGATGATGAAGATTGTGGGATTTTTTATTGAACTAAATAATCTGTTGTAGATCTTGAATGTAGTTACGGGTTGTCAGAAGATTGGTAATCTAACACAAGTCTTGTCAAGGGTTATCGTATTACCCAGTTACTGGGTTGCGAAGGTCTGATTAGCAGTTGCTCCAATACAATTTATACAAATAAATAATATTGAAGTGTCTGTTTGTAATATCAAAATAACAAAGTTTTATTGAATGCATGTGAAAGTATCATGACAAGCAATTTTTAAGATTTTTGTCTGTCTGTCTGCTTGATTGTTCCAAGTAATCGCCGAAACAGCGGGACCGATTTTGACGGGCATTTCACTGGTACTTGGCTTTTTTTATTCCAAAAAAATACACAGTTCCTGCGGGTAAATTAAATAAAAATAAATCAGGTTTGACGCGGACGAAGTCGCGGGCAACAGCTAGTGTTAAATACAAGTAATCAGCTACATCAGTTTAGACTGAACGCCGACCCTAACATATTTGGGATAAGCCTATTGATTGACATAATCTGCTTAATTTTTTTTCAGTGCGTTATCGTATCGTGGTACATCCCCTGCGACTTCCACTTCTTCGTGGTGACCGTCCTGGTGTACTGCATCTACAGGAGTCTGCCCAAGATGGGGCTCATCATAGCAGCCATTTTCACTGTAGGAGCTCTCGTGTTACCGGGCGTCGTCAACTATGTGTATGAGCTCCCTGCGGTTCAGCTGTTTACTTTTGAGTAAGTTTGCAATTGCTTTTTTATGAACAAGCGAGAGTAAAGACAAACCGTATAAAAATCAGATTTAGCCTACAGTTTTTGTTAGGCATTACAACCTGTTTGGAACGGAAACGTTTTTTTTTTTTTTTTTTTGTAACACTGAGTCAACTCACTGTCATAGATTTGACAGCTCTTGGTTGAGCTGACAGTTTATTTATATATACTTTATTGTACACCAAGATAAAACAATACAAAAATAAACAGATAAGATAATCCACCCATCGTTATTCGAAATTACGGTCGCCATCCGCGCAGTGGTATTGTGCTCGCCCGGGCAGTTGTATTTGTGTGTATTTCGCGCGCAGCAATGTATTTTGTGTCGACAACGTGCCTGGTGGATGCTGTAGCTTCCGGTCCAGAAGACGTAGGTTATCCCTCATTTTCCTAATATTATATATATATATATATCTTCCCACGATAACCCTCGACCACCTACGGATTGAACGACTCCAGCGGTCCCTCGCGGGAATCAAGGTGAGTGATTATTTGTAATTCGTGTACTACCGTATCACGTTCCACCTGTCCGACAGGAATCGGTATCTCAAAGAACAGACCCCTAGCTACCGCTGTTGCGTGACGCAGTTTCGCGGGTAAAGTTTTTCGGTTTTCCTGGTGGGATCCAGGAGTTGCAGCACTACTTATGGGCCCCAGTGTTCGGCTTTTGGCTTTGTGTTCCGCAAGCCTGTATTCAACATTTGGTAGCATGAGCATGGTTAGATTCCATCATCATAGTATACGCTAGAAAGCTCGTTCACACTGAACGCTGTATTGTTTGTTGGTTTGTTTTTATTGTTGACTTTACTTTGGTTGGAAATTGGTACATTTTTGAGCTAATCAGAGGTGGCTGTGTCTTGTTGGGTTAAAATCAACGCCCAGTTATGTTGTATGATAGAAGGTTACAGTTATGTTATTAAATTTTCTGTTTGTTGTGAACAATATAGGTTTGGTGAAGACTAAGTGGTCTCCCCTAATTGTATTTGATTGAATTATAGTTATTGTTGCCCTTCTATCTTGGTTTTGTAAGATTCTTTTTTATTGTAACCAGGCTCAGTGCCCGCCTACCTAAATAATTGTTGTTGGGTTGCATTGTTACCAATTGTATAAGGAAATTGTTTAGTTTGTTTGATATTGACAGTTATATTCTAAATTGATTCAAGTTAAAGTCATTGTTTCTTACTATTAAAGTAAATTGAATATTGAATTTCTATTGGGAAATCAACCTACCCACTTGTGTTTTGATAATTTTATTTTTTTGTGATACCCACTTGTTTTGATAATTTTATTTTGTTGTGATACCCACTTGTGTTTTGATAATTTATTTTGTTGTGATACCCACTTATGTTTTGATAATTTTTATAAATTGATATTTGGAGTTCCATAGTAAATTTGTATGGAAAAATAATTAAATAAATGTAACAGGGTTCAGTACTTCTTTTTTTTTTCATACTCGTATTCATATGGTATTTATTAAACGTAAGTCCATTATTATTATTTACAAACTAATATCTAAAATAAGATAAATAAATGTACAACTACGGGGCGTCAAAAAATTCGTCCACATCGCTGTCAACAGGAAAAGTGCCCAGAAGGCTGGCAGCATTGCCACGTTGGATGGCAATGCTGATTCTTTGGCCAAAAAAAAGGCCAGCCCTCTGGTCTCGTGAAAAGTCGACCAGTACTATTTGTTAAATTAACTTGTTGTTTCTCTTACAGACTTTATGATTTGCTATTTAATTTGGTAAAACACATATAGTATTAATTTAATTTGTTGAATATTTTGTGTATTAATTAATATTTACTAACAGTTGCTTGCATTTTGAAATTATGAATGCCAATACTCTTGCATGTAAAATTAGAGTGGAATTGAGATGGGTCACCTCGGCGGCCTCTTTGATAAGTAGATCTGATAGATCAGAGGCTTTGTTAGCCCGATGTAGTGACCTCCCGGCTCGTCAAGCCAAGGTAGACAAATATTATGCGGAATGTTTAGCGCTTTTGTCCACCGGGGACACTGAGTTAGCCGCTGCGGTTGAGGCAAAGAAAGAAAGAAATAAATAATTTATTTGCTGATAATGTAGGTATACATATAAGTTGGAATATTAATAAATTGTCCTAATACATTTTGCCTTACGGCATGCAAAATATTACATTTGAATTTAATAATATAACTAACAAACATTACAATTATTATTAACACCATTCAAAATTTAATAGATAGGTACAGAGAACTTGAAAAAAAGAAAAATGATTTAATGAAATGTGAATCTATCGCTTAACATGCAATGAAAAATATAAAATAAATGTCATAATATGTATTGTCAAAAAGATTAAAGTCAAGATGTTCAACAACAATCACAAAATAGATTTATAAAATAATTTCGTAATATGAAGGTAATTTTTTTTTTCAAACAACAACCTTTTACTATAGAATTTTATCATATAAAAAGTCTTTAATTGTATAAAAACATTTCTCCAGCAATAGTTTTGTTAATTGTTTTAAAAAAAAATATGGGTAGATCTTTAAAATTTTCAGGTAATTTATTGTATATAAGCGGTCCCATGGAAATTATTATTATAATTTTTTAATAAGGCTGTTTTATGACCACCCGTGTACAATTGGTTTTTATACTGCGATCTCATTGGTACTGTGCGTTTTTTTATTTCGACCATTGAGGTAAATAAGTGTTTGTTTAACGTAACGAATAGGGCAATTTCTAGTATATATAAACAAGGTAAAGTCAGAATTTTCAGGGATTTAAATACGGGTTGACAACTTTCAGTAGACTTAAGACCTGTCATTGATCTAAGGCATCTTTTTTGTGAGCTAAATGTTCTTTCTCTCTCACTGCAGTTGCCCCAAAATATGAGACCGTATCTTAACAATAAAGCTAATCCATGATAGGCTATCACTTATGTATCTATGTTTACTTTATTTGAGAGATTATAGAGTACATATGAAGATTTACTTAATTTTGGCACACATTTTCAGCTTGAGATTTCCATGAGAATTTATTGTCAATATGCACTCCTAAGAATTTTGTCACTGAAGTGTGTCTACGATTTGGCCATTATATTCAGTAAATACTTTTTTTTGCTGTAACCTCTGGTGAAAATGCATGATATTAGTTTTTTCTAAATTTATGTCTAGATTATTTTTATTAAGCCAATCAATTATCGTTTTGAGTGTGCTGTTTATTTCTTCTTCGTAGTTCGTCTCATTCTTACATTCGACTATAGCAGTGCTGTCGTCTGAAAATAATGTCATTGGTTGACGAATTTGACGGGGTAGGTCATTAATATAAAGTAGAAATAGCAATGGACACCGAGCACACTGCCCTGAGGAACTCCGAATTCTGTTACTCTACAACTGGATAGATATTTTAATTCACGCTTGGTTTTAGTACAGATTCTCGATATTGCTGTAAATTGTTTTCTATCCGTGAGATATGACTTAATTAGGTTTAGTGTGATTCCTCGTATGCCGTAATCGCTAAGTTTATTTATGAGAGTATCATGTTTTACATAATCGAATGCCTTTGTCATGTCTGTGAATATTGCACATATAAGGTTTTTCTTATCCATTTTATTCATGATTAGTTTTAAAAGATCGAATATTGCCATGTTGATATTTTTATTTTTACGAAAGCTCTTTTGTTATTCACATAAAATGTCATTTTTAGTTATAAAAGTGTAAATAGATTCATATATATTTTTTCAAATATCTTAGAGAACACTGAAATTAGAGCTACTGGTCTATAGTTTGACATATCTTTGTTGTCATTCTTTCTATGTAATGGTTTTATGATCACAGTCTTTAATTTATCAGTGAATATACCTGAGCTTATACACACATTCATTATATGGCTTAATGGTTTTGCGATAATATCAGAGACAAATTTGGCTACAACGGTTGAAATGCCGTCGAATCCGATTTTTAATTATTTTTTAATTTTTGTATCACCCTTGTGATATCCTTGGGGGATTACTGGCTGCATAAATAAAGACTTTTGGGTTTTGGTAATTGCAGATGTATTTCCCGTACAAGCGCTGGATACATCATGTATTTCGTCAGCAAAAAAAGTAATTAAATGATTCAGCAATCTGCCTAGCTAAAGAGTTTAACCATTCGATTCAAAAACAAGAAGAAGGTAGTCCTTTGGAATAATCATTGTTCTGATTTCTCTTTGTGACCCTCAAAACATTATCGATAATAACTTCTATGTCTACCTTCTATCCTGCAGGTTCGTTAAGAACCCTCGCGCCAGCAGAGAGTTCAACGAGGCGTACATCAAGAGTCACACGCGTTACGCCGCCTACCTTGTGGGCTTCTTCAGCGGGTATATATTCTTCACGTACAGCAGTAAAGGGAACCTGAATAGGATTAAACAGGTGAGTCAAATACCTACAAAAATCTCGAAACGTATGTTCCTGTTATGCAAATGCGTATAGTGTACATGGACGTTATCAAGATATATTCCGAAAGCGAGCCCAAGGCGGTTATAAAAGCCATATACTGCTGTTTACCACAGTGGCAGAATCAATCAAAGCTAATTTTTTTCATCAGCCACTATAGCAGCCCGCTCATTTAATTCGATCCTCAGCTACTCTTATAAAGCTGCTACCAGCTAGGGTAGCTGCAAAGATCGTTGCTCCTTCAAATCTGAGAGTGACCACACAATCGCTTACCATCAGGTGAGTTATTGGTCAAACGCGAGCATAAAGATAATAAAAAAGCTAGCGAATGTGCTTTATTATAATTTATTTTAAAACTTTGTATAGAGGCAAACCAGAAGCTAAAAAGGCTATTTTGTAACTGCTTCATCTCTCTTATGATATACTTAACATTTTTGAATATATTTGTATATTTGCAGAAATGGTCGGTTCTGGGCACTTGTGCAGCCTTGATACTAATGTTAGTGGTCATGGTACTGGGCAGCATGTTCCTCTGGCGCAGTTACCATCCGCTAGAGGGCGCGGTGTACGCCGCACTCAACAGGCCTGCTTGGGCGTGTGGCGTGGCGCTTCTAGTACTGTGCTGCTCGTTTGGACAAGTTCGTGAGTATCGGTAGATGTCGCTAGCAGAAAATAATCTTAAATATTCTTAAACGTAAGAGTATTTTAGGTGCTACTATGCAAAACTTTTGATTGACTGCTAAACTTATTTGTACCCCAATTCAAACATTTAAACCAAAATCAAGCTAATATTGGTATAAAGTTTTATCTTTGGTCATTCCATTATCGCGGGTGCAACATTTAGACGCATGTTTTAGTTTCATGTAATTAAATAAAAACATTTTAAATTGAATTAAACTTTGAAAGATTACATTTAAATATGTTCTTTTAATATTCGTTTACAAGGATGTTAAAATAATGCTTTTAAAGCCAGGAGGAAGGACCAAATTACCATTGCGGGTGCAACAGATTTGGCCCAACCATTCCAGATCATAGAGAAAAAACTTATAACTCTGTTAATTGTGATACATTTAATATATTATGCCTTTATATTTTGTTAGATGTTTTAGTAACCATGAACATAAAATAAAAACTGTAAAGAAAACAAAAATAAACAATTAATTATTCACTTATGACCGAATCGCGGGTGCAACATCAAAATATCGCGGGTGCAACCAGTGTAATTGAAGTGAACATAAACGTCAATTTAACTTACATAGGAACAAAATGAGAGATCAATCAACATTTATTACTAATTAGTACACTTTTTATGTCGCTTACATTAATTATTTCTTTTCAAATACGTCAATATTCGCCGAAAATTCTATGAACGTTTCATATCAGTTTTTTTCGCCGGCGCTTCCAGTTTCGCGATAATATATTCGATTTGCACGTCTGCCATGTCATTTACGATTTCTGTGAAATGTTTGCCATCAATCTTCATCCATATCGCTCTGACATACTACCCCCACCTACAGATATTAAGTTTTTTTTTTGCCCGGTTTTCCGGTTTTCAAAACTACATCTGTCTCCATTTTCACTTTCATTATTTCTCCCCGTTTTGAATCACGAGCCCTTTCCCGACGGAGTTGTTTGGCATAAAATACAGGATTTTCTTTTAATCTCCGCCTATATTTCTGCGAAGCAGTCTCATCTCATCAGAATATAATGTAAAGACACATATTAAATGTATATCATCAATAGTATTAAGCATATATTATTTGTCAAGGCATATAAAAACAACAAAATATGTAATTAATCTCACAAAAAGGTCAAGTGACAAATAGTTGCTCCCGCGATCTGACATTAAGATCGCGGGTGCAACCAATTTAAGTTTACGTTTATTTTAACCTAACAATCATTACACTCTTAAAAGCTATTAATTTAAGTTGAGTTTTGATTTCTTCTTACTTTTACAAAGTTTCAAAATGTTAGCTCTTAATTTCTGTGAAAAAAGTAAACTTTCTTATCTTTTGTATCGCGGGTGCAACAAGTTAACAATGTATTCTAACACTCAATAATGTCTAATAAATAACAACATATACTTATATTTTTTGAAACTTGAAAGATAAATGAGTATTGTCACTTCAAGTTTAACGGGTAAAACATAAACTCAAGCTATCAGCAACAGCTATTTCGCGTCAGTGTTGCTAGGTATGATTTTCAGTTTGTACCAACTCTTTGGATGGTAATATTTCCAAACGCTCCAAAGTATTTATATGGAGTAAAATCGAAAAAATAATAATTTAATATTAAATTTCGACTTTCTTCTTTGCACTATTCGCAAAAAAAAAGAACTTATAACGTGATTAAAATAATAATGTCGGGAATCGTCTATAGCGGAATCGCCCTGAACTGACGTCTTTTTTTCATGGTATCACCAAAAATTACAGAACCCCATCTGCAGAGGCGTAGGCAAGGTAACCAAAGGCGGTGGTGAAAAAAAAGAACTGGGCTCTAAGTGAACTGTTTAGGTTTGAACAAGTCATCGAAATATAAATATGTACTTAAATGGTGCAAAGCTACTTTATCATCAGCACTGTATCGGGCACAGTAAAACAACAACCTCGGGGTCTATAAGTCAAGAGTGAATAGGTTACTTCTAGCCAAGCGTGCTACACCGTCGACAACATCCTCGCTTACCATCAGGTGAGATAGTGGTCAAGCGCGAGCCTATCTATAATCTATACCAATATTATAAAGAGGAATGATTTTTTTGTTTGTTTGTTTGTACCGAATAGGCTCCGAAACTACTGAACGGATTTAAAAAATTGCGTGAGAGAGACGCACTGAAGACCAAGCCCTCATGCCCCTAGCCATCGCAGGAGACGCCCTGGGCCTCGGGAGTCGCAAGCTGATTCCCGGCCACCGTAGACATGGGCTTGCAAATGGCGAGTAATGGGTAGCTCGCCGTCCGATAAGGACCAGATCCGAGTTAAGGCCACGTAGTGTTCCATGCGCGCCTCAAAGAAATGTCTGCATAATTGACAGGGTCCGCTAGGGCCAATGCCTGTCTGGGTCGCGGATAAATTTGAAAAAGAGTTGTTTGTATGAATACAGGCCTGCGGATCACAACCAAGGGCCGAACACTAGGGGCCCATAGCAATATTGCGACTCCTGAATCCTACAAAGTCTATAACCACCAAACTGCGATACGCAGCAGCGGTCACTAGGGGTCTGTTTCAAGAAAACACAACTTTCCTATTTCGGTAGCCCAAGGGCTACCGAAATAGGAAAGTGAATATGGTACAGTTACAAATATACACTTACCCTTGTCCTCGTGGTGCTCTCCTGGTCTTCGTCCAATTCCGTGTTAGGTCGGGAGATTAGGTAGAGGAAAATATATATTATATATGTGGAAGGGACAACAGACGTTATCTGGAGGTATTCCGGCCAGACTGCGAGACACGTTCCCGTCAGAATGCTTCGCTGCACGCGAAATATACACACAAACAAATGAACAGTCAACCCACAATGCCACTCACGGACAGCGATTATAATTTCGAGTAACGATCGGCTGGCTAGCAATTAATTTCAAATAAAATACCAGGTCTAGACCGAATCGTCACGTCTAGCACCGGCAATCACATTTTTACGAGTCCCAATGTTAAAATTAACTCAATCAAAAGCTGTCAAATCGATGACAGCGAGCTGACACAGTGTTGCAACAAAATAACAAAAAAAGGAACGAAACGTTTGGTTCCAATCAACGCGCCCCTGGCTTAAGCAACTGAAGGAACACGGGTAGGTTTGAGTCAGTTAAAGCCCGCTTCAACCAGAGTGGGAGAAGTCACACACAGAAGATTGGATGATTAACCACACCAAAAAAAAAGCAAGGGTGTGTAACACCTCCAACTTCCAAACTCCGGACTGCTACTAACCTGCATTGATGAATTATTTCCGAAAAATGTGTCTTGTCCCGAATGCCACGTATACATTATTCCTTTGCGAAGCAAAATAACCAGCAGGGTTGGCAACAGGCAGCATCTTATAATTTTTGAAGTTGAAAGAAGAAAGAACGTTCTCGAATAACACTTGTTGTTCTGGTGGGCTTTTGGAAAGAGCTCTGAAGGCTGTATAGGCCCCATATCAAAGTCAGAAGAAAAATTATTGATCGTTAAAATTTTCTGAAAATTATGAGGTCGATGATTCCTCCACTATTACCTGTGCCATGAAGACATAGTCATCATTGATATGATCGATCTGTATTGAGTTAAAATGCCTTGATTAAAGTTGTGTTGCGACCTATTTTACTTAGATTCCAAAGGTATAAATTTTGCGCTAGTTAAATTATAATGTTGGTGGTCAGGGTCCGAGTGCACCCTGAGCTTAGGGGCCCCAGAACGGATGCATGGCACCATGTAACCCTTTGGTAGCTACGCCACTGTACATCTGACACAAGGAAACCAACCTTCTCTTGTCTGCTTAAAATGTCAAAAGGATCTAAGGTTTATCAGTAAATAGTTGTTAAAGTTTTATATCAATGTTTTATTCCAGCTTTTGTGAAGTCCTTCCTGAGCTGGTACCCGTGGGTGCCTCTGAGCCGACTCTCATACGGGTTGTACTTGACACACTCCTTAATCATCATGCGAGGTGTCTTCATCACCAGGAACCCGCAGCACAATGATTATTTTGAAATCGTAAGTTGCACTTCTGCATATTAAATGGCCGATTACAAACTTTTTCACGCTAGTTTTTGCTGTTAGTTTTCCGCTAATGACGGATTGTAGAACTTCTTCACATGCCAATTAATTATTTCTATTGTTTGCATTGGCCTTGGTCAAAAATATTAGTAGTAAAAATAAAAAACTCTAATGACTTTACTTTAAAAACCCGGTACCTGATAATAATTTAGTTAGTAAAAAATAGCTTAATAATCGTGGTGACATCTTTTGTTTCAGTTGAACTCAACAGCAGGTGTAATATTCTGGGGCTGTATAGCCGCTCTTCTACTTTGGCTACTGGCCGAGGCTCCGGCTAACAAGCTACTTGCACTGTGCTTGAAAAGAAGGTGATTACTTCCTTATTTATAAGCCAATAATATTTTAAAAAGGCGTATGTATATTCAAAATTATGAAACCTATATTTACCTTTTTTACACGCTTTATATTAGCTTCACCTGTATGTATGTTTGTAACCGACTTCTTTGGGCGCGATTTTGATCCACTTTAAACGGCCAGATTTCGTTCAAACTTTGTAGATTTATCAAGGACCGATGACAATACACTAATTTGAAAAAAAAAATAAGTTTTCAAAATTAGTTGCCAAAAAAAAGCTATTATATACTAGGAAGGTACTGCACAAATAAATGAAAAAATGAATAAATGTACATAATATTTCTAGATATAGATATATCACCATCCATGTTAATTTTACATGGATATATATAGATATACAGTCTTGTAGTTTTAATTTTTTATTAATAATAGTGTGCATAAAATAAATAAAAAATATTAAAAAAAACGTGGTCTGCATGGTGTCAATAGTTATAAATATTTAATTGACAGATATGAGTAGAGTGATTATCATTTCGATAATATCTTAAAAAGCACCCCACGCTTTTTTTTTAAACATATTTTTTTTTATTCACACTATTATTAATTTATATTTATTGAAATTTTTAGCACTTTAGCTATTATGATGCTAATTTATTATTGCATTAATGTCTGTTGTAATTATGTATGTATAACTTTATGTGCTCCACTTTTCGTGTTGAGGTAACAGGTTAAATAGAAACGACCAATTAGGACTGTAGTTTATTTGCGACTAAAAACTTCTCTGTCTCACGGGCGCAGCCGTGCGTCACCAACTATATTATATTTGCTGAGTTAGCTTGTACATATAATGTGTCCCTACAGCACTATTCTTAATTTAAATTTGTTTTCAATTTTTTAGTTCGGTTTTCTATAAAAAGCGTGTTTTTTAGTTTTTTTAAACTATTATTTATTATCATTTTAAAACTAATGTAGATTATACATTATGAAAATAAAAAGAATATAAATTCTAGCCATAATATTTTAATGTTTTCAAGCTATTATTTGCACGAACACGACATTAAATCCATCGATTTGCAATTATAAAACTTTACCTTTCTGTATTCTCAGGAACAAGAAGATAATGCACCAAGAAGTGAACCCGGTAACAGTGAGCCCCGACACAAGTATGAGCACTGTGCCCAACGGTAGTGGACATCTCAACGATAACTTACCAGACGCGATATATTTCTCTTCCAAAATATAAGACAGGTCTATAAAACATTCTAATTAGTGAAAATGTTTCCAGTTTAATACAGTGTGAAGAAAATGCACAAAGTATGTTAAAATACTCGAGAATATAACCATTTTGTGTTGAATTGTAATAGTTATAAATTTTAGTACTTTTCTATTTAGGTCATTATTATATAGTCAAATCGTTGTAAATAAAATTATCAAAATTTTAAAAGAGAAATAATATTGTACCCCTCTATGTTCATTCTACTCGCGAATAAACGTACCTACCTACAATAACACACCGAAATACATCACGAAGGTAATTTAAAAAAATATTATATATTAAGAATTAAAAAAAAACTCTTTGAGAAAAACTTACGTACTTTTCTACTAACTTAACTACGTATTTATCTCAGCAAACTTGCATAAAAAAATTACTAAGCGCAGTTCAAGCTTCGGTTTCGCCCGCGCTGCAGGCGAAGCCGAAGACAAGATTTGAGTAACTCTAAGAAATTTAATAGATAAATAATAGTATGTTATGCAATTAGTGAATAAAGGACGGATTTAAAGCGAGGGAATCACGAGCAAGCGGTCGTGATTCATGATGATTGAATCAGTAGCACAGCGAGTGATTCAAGTGAAGGGACGCGAGTGATTCATGGCCCTCGATATAAATCCGTTTTATTCAAGAGTTGCATACTACACTTTATACCATTACTACGAGAAAAAGAAAGATTTAAGCGTAAAACACAAGGAGTTTGTATGTCGAGTATTCTTTGCACAAGGATTTTGAATCGAGTATTTTTTGCGCAAGGAGATTGTATAGCATTGAGATGGACGTCGAATATATTGGTGTGTTCTAAATTCAAACTCCAAAATAGAGATTAAAAGAGCTTTTATTAACTGTTTCTAGCATGGACGTAATATAAATATCTATATTAAGAAGATATTTATATTAAGTCCATGGTTTCTAGTAATAAAATAAGCTTTTTAGAGGAAGCATGGTTTAATAGTATATTATGCAAGTAGAAAATAAAGGACGGATTTAAAGCGAGGGCCATAGATGAATCACGAGCACAGCTTGTGATTCAAGTGATAGAATCCTGAGGGACGCGAGTGATTCATCGCCCTAATATAAATCCGTTTTATTCAAGAGTTGCATACTATACTTTACCGTATCATGACTACGAGAAGAAAAAAAGATTTAAGCGTGAAGCACAAGGAGTTTGCATGTCGTGTATTCTTTGCACAAGGAGTTTTTATCGAGTATTTTTGGCGCAAGGAGGTTGTATAGCATTGAGATGGAGGTTGAATATATTGGTGTGTTCTAAATTCAAACAACAAAATAGTGATTAAAAGTACTTTTTATTCACTTTTTTCAGTGAATAAAATAAGCTTTTTAGAGGGGGAATGCTCGAATGGTATAAATATTATTATTATTGCCTTCATTCAACTCCTTTTCTTATTATCTTTATTTTCATAAAATAATTAAAAAAGTACATGAAAAACATAAAAAATGGAGGCCGGAATACCGATGGAACCGAGCACAGGGTCCAAGTTACCGGTGCGGTGGTCAGGGCTCCAGAGAGAGGAACTTCCTAACAATACGAGTCGTGTCCCGAAGTAGATACTGCTTTCTGAATCAAGCCCTTGACTCAGCCGCCTAACGAGAGCCTCCTAAGGTGTTGGCCGAGGATCGTGGCTATAAAGCCATTGGCTGACACGACTATTGGTAAAACTGATCACTGAGTCCACATACTACATGTCGACAAACTCGCGAGATATTTGATTTGCTTATCTTTCTCGTCTTTCACGAGTACGGCACCTCCAATGCCACAAGTGTGTATTTCAGAGCAAGTTGCTGATGGGTAATCCTAGCTATAATAAATAGGTAACATTTCATTAAAATAATATTTACTAAACAAAGTTATAGTGAGAAAAAGATTCTCTTTTTAGGGTTCCGTAGCCAAATAGCAAAAAACGTAACCCTTATAGATTCGTCATGTCTGTCTGTCTGTCCGTCCGTATGTCACAGCCACTTTTTTCCGAAACTATAAGAACTATGCTGTTGTTACTTGGTAAGTAGATGTATTCTGTGAACCACATTAAGATTTTCACTCAAAAATAGAAAAAAACAATAAATTTTGAGGGTCCCCATACTTGAAACTGAAACTTTTTTTTTTTTTATCAAACGCATACGTGTGGGGTATCTATGGATAGGTCTTCAAAAATGATATTGAGGTTTCTAATATCATTTTTTTCTAAACTGAATAGTTTGCGCGAGAGATACTTCCAAAGTGGTAAAATGTGTGTCCCCCCCCCCTGTAACTTCTAAAATAAGAGAATGATAAAACTAAAAAAAATATATGATGCACATCATCAGCCTATTAATGTTCCCACTGCTGGGACACAGGCCTCCTCTCTGTGAGAGGGAATGGGCCGTAATCCACCACGCGGGCCCAGTGCGGGTTGGTGGATGTCACATGTCTTCGAATTTTTGTTTCTAGGACATGCCGGTTTCCTCACGATGTTTTCCTTCACCGTTTTGAGAGCAGTGATGAAGAAATAATTTACACAAAGTAAAGCGCCTGCCTGGGCTCGAACCCACGACCTACAACTTGTAAGTCGCGGCCGATACCACTGGGCCACCACTACTCTATGATGCACATTACCATGTAAACTACCACCGAAAATTGGTTTTAACGAGATCTAGTAAGTAGTTTTTTTTTAATACGCCATAAATCGTAAACCGCAATTTACCAAGTACCTTTCAATTTACCAGGAACCCTTCGTGCGCGAGTCCGACTCGCACTTGGCCGGTTTTTTATTAAAACCAACCGTGATGCAGCAGGCTAAAGTAAAGTGACGCCATCTGTGCTTCTAAATTACAACTTACCTGTCCTTTCAACGTTCCCAGCTAGCCCCAATATTGCCTCACCCAGGCCTCACCCCTACCACCTTTTGAAGCTCGCGACGGTAAATAACTCTTGCTGAATTATACAGATGGCGTACTTTGGGAATCAACAAAATATAATCTTACAAATATTATAAATGCGAAAGTGTGGATGAGTGTATTTTGGTTACCCACTCGATCACCTGGATAAAATTTGGCACATAGATAGGTTATAGCCAGCAATAGCACACATGATACGGAGTAGCCCGGGAATATGTTACCTCGGGATAATTTTCGACTTTCCAGCCGCTGGCGAAGCTATTCTTGTAAAAATAATAAAGTTGTATTGTATACGTTAAGGACCGAGTGATTAATTCGAATTTATTCATAATGCCCTGACAATTTGAAAAATGTCCAATATGATAAGGCAATATGATTAAAACTATTGAAATTTTTGGGCCGGGTAATAAACAGATGTGTTTTTTTAATTATTTTAATGTTGACATAGGTTTTAAAATAGAATAGGTAAGTCCGATTAATATTTAAGCAACAAAGTCAGCGGCCGCTACGGGCTCCGTAGCTGGACGGAGCTCCTATTTCTGTCTGCAGGGTCTAAAGTAACCTAACATGAAGGAGATGACGGGAGCTGAGTTCGCTCGCTTTGCTCGTTCACTTCAGACCTAACTTCTTCGAACCTAACCTATCCGTGTTGGGGTGCCTTAAGCTCCCGAGCTCGCTTCGCTCACTCTTGGACTAATTCATTGACCGTAATTATCGAATTACCCATTCGTTACGTAGCTATATACATAATGGTCAGGGTAAAGTGTTGGTGGTAAGGGACTACCTTACGTGATCTGTAAGTTGCGGTTTTCAAGCAGCAGACAAGACTGTCCCATCTATTTAGAATCCACCTACAGAACGCTTGAAATACTCAATTGTTTTACCCGACTGCGGGAGGGTAATGTTTCTATAGCACGCTCTACAGTCCAAAACGTTTGACGGACATATGAGGTGTCGTTGGATTAGTCTCAATTGTGAGAGTGATATAGGCTATAATAGTAGTTTATGCAATGGTCATATAATATGGGTTATTAAAACACGAGCGTGGGTTTATCACATGAGGCGAAGCCGAATGTGATAATATTAACACGCGAGTGTTTTAATACCTAATTATATGCCGTTGCATACACTATTTTATATTCTCTCATACAGTTCAAATAAAATAAAAGTGGAAACGGAAAAAATATGCATTATGGCGGCCAATTTAGATTCTCATTGCACCATGACACCGCAGCGCGCGCATCCATAGACAGTGACACTACCTCTTAAGCGCCAATAAATTAAAAAGTAAAAGTGTGCTATAAAAATTAAAAAGTTATTTTATGATGCAGTTTTTTGAAAATCGAAGGAAAATGTGTTGCACTGTAATGTTTTCTTTTTTTATTTTACTTTTCTACGAATATAAAGTACGTGTTTATCCAATACTTTTTGAATTCATAATTGGAACGTTACGTTATGAGTGCAGATAAAATAATATTAGGTCATTACATATGAAATTGGCGTTTTGTAAGGGAGGGACATAAAGTGTTTTTTTTATATATAATATATTTATTTAATCAAAGTCCATTGCTATCTATGCACTTTTGCCATCTCATAGGTAGTTTATTGATCCCCTTACTAAAAAAAACTATGGGACGGGCATCAATAAAATCTTTGAAGGCACTTTGGACTGCCCCATCGGAATTGAATTTTTCCCTTGCAAGAAGTTATCTAAATTTCACAAAAAAATGGTAATCTGTTGGAACAAGGTTCGGGGAGTACGGTGGATGTCTTAGGCATTCCAATTGAAGCTCTTCTAATTTGGTAGCCGTCTGTTGTGCAGTGTGTGGTCTAGCATTGTCCTGGAGCAGCAGTGGTCTTGAGCGATTGACCAACCTCAGCTGTTTAGCAGCTAGCTTTTCTATCATGGTTTGTAGTTGCTGACAATAGACATCCACCGTAATCGTCTGGCCAGATTTAAGAAAGCTGTAGTGAACGACACCGGCACTAGTCCACCAAACGCTCACAAGTATTTTTTTTGTGTCATTTTTCGCTTAGGGCAGGATTTGGCTGGTTCGCCAGGGTTCAGCCATTGCGATGAGCCTTTCCGATTATTGTTTAGGTTCCACTTTTCATCACAGGTAATTATTCGATTTAAAATCCCTTCATGAGCCGGTTGAGTAATGTAACGCAGCAGTAGACGCGAGTTTTCAAAATTCAAAAATTATTTATTTGCCAACATAGGTAGGGGTAAAGATGTTATACATGTTTTTTAATGTTCTCCATGCTCTGCCGTCATATGGGCATGCAAAATCTGACACATAAATTACAACCTAGTATCGCACGGGCGCACGGTTGGCGCAGTGGTTGAGTGATTGACTGCTGCTCTGCGTGTCGCGGGTTCGATTCCCGCACGGTTCAAATATTTGTATGACCTACAGAAAGTTGTTCCGGCTCTGGGTGTTGTGTATGTGAGTTTATATGTTTGTAAACGCACCCACGATACAGGAAGGAATTCCTAGTGTGGGGCAACGTTTTTTTTATATAAAAAAAAAAAAAACAATAAATATTCAATATCAAGCCGAATAACAATAAATATTACAAAATCATTAAACCATTTTATTTTTAATGTCAAGGGGTATCGAGTAGTCAAAATTTAAATAAATGTCAGAGTTGATAATGAAATTAATGTCAATAAAATAAATTAAAGTCCTAGATAAATAATCATTGAGAGCAGAGTATGTCATTATTATTTTCATTAAAGATTATCTGCCATACGGATTCCTGTTTAGATACTCCTTCACACTGTAATACGCCTTATCAGTTAGAAATTCCTTTAGCTTCCGCTTAAATATGTGCAAGTTGTCAATATCTGTAATGCAACATGGCAATTTATTAAAAATCTTGGATGTCATACAATAAACACTGGAGCCCATTAAATAAGTTCTGCATGGTGCAATCTGAATTTTATTTTTATATCTAGCACTTTGGCATTTTTCATACATATGCATATTACTTTTGACAAATACAGATATTTCATAAATGAAGAGGCTAGGTAAAGTTAAAATCTTAAGTTTTTTGAAATAAGGTTCACAGCTATCTGTGTTCTTAAGTCTATACATTGCACGTAAGCATTTTTTTTGGGCTTTAAAAACAGACTCCCATTCTGTCGAGTTCCCCCAGAAAATTAAACCATATCTCAGCGTGGATACCACATACGCATGGTAGGCTGTCATTACCGTGGATATGTTTACAATTTTTGTGAGCATGTATAGCATATAGGAATATCTATTTAATTTTAAAATCTCTCTCTACATGTGATTTCCAATTTAAATTACAATCAACATTCAAACCTAAGAATTTTGTTACATCAACTTCATCAATTTTTGTTCCATCATAATGTATGTTTAAGTCTGTTGGTGGTTTAGTCCTGTTTCTGAATATCATTAAATTAGTTTTCTGTAAATTAATTAGAAGGTTGTTTGTTTTTAACCAATCGACAATGCGAACCAATGTGGTGTTAGTGTCATTTTCCAGTGAAGCATAATCTTTGTTACAAAATATGGCTGTACTATCATCTGCAAAAAGAATCATAGGAATCAAAGTATCGTTTAATATACCAAAAAACTTTTCGATGTCTTCCAAATTGTTTCTTGGAGGTCTATAAATACATATAACTATTAATTTTTGATCTAAAAGCTCTATGGCACTGCACTCAATGATATTTAAAAGTGAGTGCGTTGCAATTTCGTCCAAAACCTTAAATTTATAACCATGTCGAACCAATATACATGAACCTCCGTGTCTGTTGCAGTTTGTCGGTTTGCTGCACTCGATTCATGAGGTACCCACCTTTCAAGCCTTTTCACCTTCCCAATTTGCTTCAAGTGGATTATAAAACAGTTTTATCACTAACACCGCAGCCTGCAGCTAACTCGGACGTGGTTTGCGATGGATCCGCTTCCACAATAGCCTTCAATTCTTCATTATCAACTTTGGTCTCCGGCCGTCCACGGGGCTTGTTCTGCAGTTCAAAATTTCCAGAACGAAAACGTTGGAACCAAAAACGCACTGTGTTTTCTTTTGCGACACCGTCGCCATACACATAATTAATCCTTCGAGCCGTTTCTGCAGCACTGGTGCCACGATGGAACTCGTACTCGAAAATATCGCGATATTTCAAGTTTTCCATTTTGTAAACTGACTGGCGCAAAGAAAAACCAAAAGACGAAAAACAAATGAATTACGGTTTTTCAAACACAAAAGCATGAGTAAATTGCTGCATAAATTTAAAATTGGAATTCCAAACCATAGAGGCGATATTTGAGATCAAAGTAGCCAGTACGACAACCTAACATATTTTTTACCCGACTGCCGAAGGAGGGTAATGTGTTTATCAGTCTATGTATGTATGTATGTATGTTTGTTCCTATATGGCGTTCCAAACGTTTGGTCTCTCCAAACGCGTTGGCCGATTTTGACGATTCATACGTCAATCGATTCGTCTTAATCCTGCGAGTGTCATAGGCTACATTAAAATTGGACAATAGAAAAATGGCGGATTTTGGGCGCCATATTGTGGGGGCCCAAATTTTTTTTTCTTCCAAACCCATCGTGTGGGGTATCAAAATAAAGGGTTTTAAGAGTTGATATCAAAAATATATAATACTTGTATGTTTAAATGTATCTAATTCGAAAAAAACTTAAAGGAGGAGGAGGATACATCTGGTTTTGGTCAGCCAGCTCGCGCGTATGTATCCTCCGACTGCACAGCATGATTTTTTCCTTGTTTACGACTTTTTAGTTCGCTTATGAAGCAGTCGGGTTTTTTGATTTTTCGATTTAACTTTTTTTTTTTATAGTTCTCCTCCTAAAAAAAGGGGGTGAAACGAATCAAATGAAAGCTACTAAATAGGCCATTTCAAATATATGTATGTCGCATCAAGGCTGGCCGATAGATGTAAACCATCGGGCAGTCAGGATGTATTCCTTTAGGTTAACACATCGTGTGTGGGCAGGTCAGTAGGTACAATCGTGAAAATGAAATCACACTAATTATTTGATAAACTGAGTTTATTCAAATAGTCACAACTTACAGTTACAATCTTGATTACTAATATAACGGATTAACAGAGATTCTACGACGTCTTAGCTCCAAGGCTATCAGTACTCAACTGCTCTATACTGCTGTCCCCACCAAGCAAGTGGTTAGAAAAAGCGCACCAATGCGTTGTTCTTGATTTGCCACCAGGTAGCGTGCTTGTGATTTGACTTGACGTCCGTACTATTGAATAAACCCGACATACGAGTATATTGTAACACTTTTATGTTCCTATTTTGGAACAAATTCAAAATAAGCGTAACTTTGATAGCAAAATAAATAATCCTTTACCACATAACTCCGTATAGACTCGAGTCACTGTCGACTGAAAGTGCTATCTTGGCTTTGAAACATACTGACAATTATTGTGATATATTAAAACTAAATGAAAGTAAATTTAAAACTTTAGTTAAAAGCACTCTTGGTTAACAAGCATATTACAAATTAGATGATTATATTCAAGATAAGAAAAGGCAATCTTTGGTGTAGACAAAATCAAATTTGTTAATTTATATTCGTATTCATAGTTATTGTATTCACTGTTTTTTTTTTGAATTGATTTAGTTATTTTAACTATGTTTGCAATATTTGTAAGTATGTGAGAACCATGTTCCTACTTATCAAATTAATAAATTTTCCTATTAATGCTTTGCTTTGCCACTGAAGTCATTAACATCTTGTCCTTTTGGTACAAAAACCAAAAGAATTTTGTTAAGTGGGGAAATGCTTTGTCGGACGAGTACGCACTGGAGTGTGGTGTGAGGCAGGGAGGTATGTCCTCTCCAAGACTATTTAACTTGTCCGTTGATCAGCTGATCGATGGGCTCAGTAATTGCCATGTCGGTTGTTATATAGATAACGTGTGCCTACTGCCAAAACTTTTAGGCCAGCGCTTTATGGTTCAACTACACCCAGCGGGACTACAGCGCTCTTCGTGTACAATTCAATAACGCCTTTAGGATTCTGTTGAGGCTCCCCCGATTCTGCAGCGCGTCGGGCATGTTTGGTGACGCAAGAGTCGATGACTTTTATGCCATTATGCGCAAGAAAACAGCTTACCTGATGCGTCGAATTCGGGGCAGCGACAACGGAGTCCTAAGGATGTTTTCTGAGAGGCCAGACTTTGAGGTGCTGGGGAGAATCTTCCAGCTTCACTTGAAGAGATAAAATTATAATAAGTTGGCTAATATAGTTTTAAGACCTTTGTTACTAACAACTATGGACATGTAATTAGTCTGCAATAAATTGATTTTATTTATAACTTATTTGGAGAACTCGTTAATTACTAAAACTAAAAAATCTGAAATAAAACAAATTATTATGAAAACAAAACACCCGTCTGGTACAAGATAATTAACTGAAAATAGAAAAACAAGTAGGTACTAGGTATAATTTATACATCAACTATTATGTGGTGCAGCCAGCGGTGACAAATGAAGTTTTGGTCGGTTTTTCTATAATCCTAGTACTTGTTTTTCTCTTTTCAGTTAATTAATTTTTAGCAGTCGGGTTTTTTGTTTTATAATAATTTGTTACGAACCGAATGCCCAAAACGGAGGAGGTTCTCAATTCGTTTTTTTTTTTGTATGTTCGGGCATAACTCCGTCATATAAATATATATGACGCAGTTAGTTTAGGCGGGATTTCCGAAATTCTTTTTTGTTCTAAAGAAGTAAATTCCAAAATGGTCCCATTTAAATTTGATAAAGATCTGATGAAGAACTTCGGAGATAAAAACAGAACTCTTCAATAAATGACGTCAAATCTCTCGAGTTTGCTGCAATCGCATCTATGTTTATTATTTACACCATTTCATAACATAATACATTACATAACGTAATTCTGCGATAACTTAAAGGTGGGCAACTCGGCCTAAGTAACAGTCGTCTTAATTATGCAATGTTGTTCTTTTATTTTATTACTATAAATTCAGATGCATCCCAGCTTCAGAGCATTAATTCGCTGACAGCAAACAATGAAATTCATTTACTTGATATTCCTTGGCGTTATAGCAATAAATAAAATAAAGTGTCATGTGACTGATCGGGCAAAAAATGCGGGGATGAGTGAGACGTTGACCACACAATTGCCGCCACAAAATGGTTCGCGAAATGTTATGTCTAAAGAAACAAATGAGAAAAGAGAAAAGGTTGAGCCAAAAATAGTGAAGGATGGTGAAAGTACTGTGTACCTTGATGATGTGATGTTTGCCGTGAAGAATCAGATCTGGTCTGCTGAGGAGGAACCGTGCTTGAATAATATCTATCGTCTGCTATACAGTTTGCAGAATTTTACTCTTTGGGCTGTTTATGGTGAGTTATCAATGGTGGATAATGTTAAATTTCTATTGATTCGCTAGTTATTAAGACATATTTACTTCATACTAACTTCTACTGCGACTATGTGTGACAACTAAACCTTTTTCGAAGTATTTAACTCGGAAATTGGAGCAACATTCAAAGTTCTACAGAGGCTAGAAACTTATTTTAAAAACATGCAATCTACTACACAGAATGGGATTCCCAAGCATCAGAACCACAAGGCCTTCTATTCGGAAACCGCTACCAACTGGGCAACTTCGACCAGTGCATGAACGCGCCCTGGGCAAAGAAGCAACCGGAACTGAAGACCAAGTACTGCCTCGCTGAGATTGTTCTAGAAAGAACTGACAAGAACGTGAGACGAAAAGTTGAGAATCCTGACTACCCTTATCAATCTGCGTGGCATTTTATCGAGGTATGATTTCCATCGAAATATCGTGAGGATACTACCGGTATGTCCTAAAGCCATCAAATCGATGATATGGCTATGGCATTTACCAACCCACTCTGGGCACGCGTGGTTGGAGATTGCTTCCCATTCCCTCTCAAAACGAGGCGGCCTGTGTCCCAGCAATGGGAATATTACAGGCTAACTTATGCCCCTAGTATTTTTCGTAACCGTAAGTATGTTATCTTTAACAGATTAAATCTCACACAAACAGTTATATAAGTGAATACGAATGTTAATTTTACAGCAATTATATTCGCGACCCATTCACATCATAGGCGGCACTTTAATATATACGATATTTCGATACAACGCCTTCTGCATACGTAGTGTTATAGCTTTCAATAGTTTACCATCACACCTGGAAATCGATTTATTTGGCACCAGCGCATCAAATTTAGAAAGATTTTAAACAAGGAGTATTTTGGTGTATGTATAAATAGCTTTTATATCAGATTTTGAGGCTGCACGACTTACACGACATACCTACCTAATATATTGTCTCGACACGCTTAACGTATTTACATTGTTACCTTACCTTACTGTTTGTTTGGTAAAATCGCTGTAACTGGTCAACGCAAATTACGCGTAATTATGTAGATAGCTTGTAATTAGCAAATGTCCTTACTTACGCATGATATTTAAGATTATTATAAGTCTGTAAGCTTTCTTAAAATTATATAAATAAATAAATCATCATCATCATCTTCCAACCCTTGTCCCATGTTACTTGGTTCTTGTGGCCATGTTCTTCCATACCATCCTGTCCCCCATCACTCCATCACTGAAAAAATATATATATATATATATATATATCCATACTAATATTATAAATGTGAAAGTAACTCTGTCTGTCTGTCTGTTACCTTTTCACGCTTAAACCGCTGCACCGATTTAGATGAAAGTTAGTATGAAGATAGTTTGAGACCTGGGAAAGGACATAGGCTATATAGGTAGGGTAGGGTAGGGTATGGTAGTGTAGGGTAGAGTATTGTAGGGTAGAGTATTGTAGGGTAGTGTAGGGTCGGGTAGGTTAGGGTAGGGTAGGGTAAGGTAGGGTAGTGTAGGGTAGGGTAGGGTAGGGTAGGGTAGGGTAGGGTAGGGTAGGGTAGGGTAGGGTAGGGTAGGGTAGGGTAGGGTAGATAAATGTTTGGTCTTTTTATGGCAAAACAAAGTTTGCCGGGTCAGCTAGTAAAAAATAAATAAATAAATATTTTACGTAGGTATAGGTTTCAATTAACAGTATTTTCTCTACTTATCCGGTTACGAGTTTTAGGCAAAAAGGCACGACAAAGTCTACATATTATTTATTTTTTCATTTGGTTCTTAGTTTCCTCTCTTTAATCGGATAAAGTTCGAAGCGAAAAATCAACGACTTTTTAGCTCCAACAAAAATCATCTAGTCGGAAATATTGCATTTTTCTTAAGATTAAAATAAATCAGATTTACTACCTGTATAATAGGTTGGGGAAAAAGCTTCTTCGCATTTTTTAAGAAAATTCAAAACATTTTTTATATAGTTTATTTAAATTAACTAAAGTATGTAGGTACCATTTTGTTCGATAAAATCTTGCCATCCTGTAGGTAGGGACATGAAACCATTGCTATAGAAATTTTGGGACTTCTGATCAAAATACCGCGACAAATGGTTTTGGCAGTCTTCTCGTGATGTTAATCTGACACTGCCTAAAGAATTCGGAAGAGACCGAAACAGGTGGAAATCTGAAGGTGCAAGGTCAGGACTATACGGCGGATGCATTAATACCTCCCAGCCAAACTCTCTTAATTTTTTGCTGAGTGGCTAAAGATGTGTGAGGTCTAGCGTTATCATGATGAAAAACCACATCCCTTCTCAATTCTGGCCGCTTTCTCCTTGACTTCTTTCTTTAATTCATTCTTTCATCAGTTGTTCGCAGTAGAGTTCAGAATCGACAGTCCTGCCTGGTGGTAACAGCTCATAATGAATAATGCCCTTCTAATCCCACCACACACACAGCATCACCTTGTTGCGAGTTAACCCGGGTTTCGCCACAGTCTGTGAAGCCTGACCGGCCTTTGACCACGAACTTTTTCGCACGTTCTTGTCGTACGTGATCCACTTTTCATAACCAGTTATCAGCTTCTTCAAAAATGGTTCGGTTTCATTACGTCGTAATAAAGAATCACAAATTAGTACACGGTTCATGAGGTTTCTTACATATCGAACTTTTTTGTTTACCCAGTTTTTTTCATATGCGCCAAAACTGTTTTGTGGTCAATTCCCATTTCTTCAGCTACGTCGTAACTACTGATATGCCGATCTTGCTCCACTTTATCAAAAATGGCATCCATTTTATCCGTAATAGGGCGACCAGAGCGACGTGCATCTTTGACATCAAAATTTCCGGATTGAAAACGCTTCAACCAAATTTGTGCTAACTACTCTCACAGACACTGCACTAGGTCCATAAAAATCGCATTTTTTTTTCGCGGCTTGCGTTGCATTTTTACCTTTTTTGTAGTAAAATTTTAAAATGTATCGAATTTCTTCATTAGATTCACTCATCTTGACGGTACGAAAAACAAATGAAAATTACACATTTTCCTAATTTGAATTTGGAATTATGTTCTTTAAAATTTAAACTTTCAATGATACCAAAACCAGCCAGATACAAATAGTATAGCCAAAGAGATTTTATTACAAGTTCATACATACTATAATGCGAAAAGACTTTTACAATGCATGTCCTCGAAAAGAGCGGTTTTCCAAGCAGCCAAACTGTGCGGAAAGTGTCACTTTTTTTCACTAGTGCTTTTTACTTTCCTGTACTTTTTTAATTTTTAACTCCAACGTCAGCCCGACGCATGGAGTTTTTATTATTTGAGAAAAGTTTTAAAAATTAGTTATGTACAGATTATCATTCATATAAAAGGTAAAATAAAACTAATACTTTATTTTAGGCGTTTTTAATTACTCTAGATTTAGATTTTGATCAATAAATTAATTTTAAATATTCATTAAATATGTTTGGCAGAACGTATATTTTGCTCGTGCCTTATTGCGCTACGATGTGACAGCTATTTGCACATGCGCAGTAGATATGCCCGAGGAACTATAAGTTAATCTGTGGATATGCTGAACGCGCTTGAATAAGCCCGCCATTTTATTAATTTCATTTTATTAATTTATTTATTTCCTCGCACAATGCATAGTAAAATGTTGTATGATACACGTACGTAAGATGATTTCCGACTCGTGTCACTCGTGTGAAAATGCCACTCATCGGAAATCACCTACCTTCCGCACTTGTAGCATAAATAACTATTTTCAATACACTTCCTCGAAAACTAGCTCTTATTGCACTAAGATTAGGTTCGACAAGCAACATATTTTGCACGCGTGCGGTACTAAGATTACAGCACGCGAGCGGTAATTCGATTAAAACATAAGAAATTAAAAAAAAACACCACTGACTATTATAGAGCAGGCGCGTTTTTTTTTAATCTCGTCATTTTGATTTGCGTCTTTACAGCGTAAATATTTTTTGAATATTTAAATTGTGTTTATAAAAAGAATACTACTAAGTGTTTTTTTTAATCTCGTCGTTTTAATTTGCGTCTTTACAGCGTAAATATTTTTTCAATACACTTCCTCGAAAACTAGCTCTTATTGCACTACGATTAGGTTCGATATGCAACATATTTCGCACGCGTGCGGTAATAAGATTACAGCACGCGTGCGGTAATTCGATTAAAACATAAGAAATTTAAAAAAAAACACCACTGACAATTATAGAGCAGGCGTGTTTTTTTTTAACCTCGTCATTTTGATTTGCGTCTTTACAGCGTAAATATTTTTTTAATATTTAAATTGTGTTTATAAAAAGAATAATACTAATAAACATGATTATTTTAAGCAAATATTACTTTTATGAACAAGTTAACATTTTATTTGTGTTCTTAATTAAAATATATTTGAATTTTATATTTTTCCTGTGAGGCTGTTTAACGGCTTCATACCTTTGCTTCTCCTTTAACCTGCGAACATAAAGCGCGGCAAAAAAAGGAAAGTTAGTCTTAATAATTTGAGTTATTTGTGAAAAATTTCGAATTTAAGTTTTGAAGAGAATTCTTTAGATGGTACTCCGCCGGATATTGTGATTGAGGCACAAAATGCTTGCGATAGCCTGTTGCCATCTAAATCTAAGGTGAATTAAATGGCAGCTTTGCAAAGTTTTCTTCAGTGGAAAGTTACTAAAAAGGCGTCGTCATTTCGGGGCAAGTATTTTTGGCATATTTCAATGAACTCGCTACTAAATATAAGCCTAGCACGCTATGGTGTATATATTCCATGCTAAAAAGCACGGTTCTGCAAAATCACGGTGTTAACTTAAAAACATATTGCAACCTGACTGCATTTCTAAAAAGACACTCCGTCGGATATATTGGAAAATCAAAAGTATTGTCTCCAAATGAAGTTAAAAACTTTTTGAAAGAAGCTCCGGATAGCCAGTATTTGGCAACAAAAGTCAGTAGTTTATTTATTTATTTATTCATTTACACATACATTTATTTTTACAGGTAAAACCCAAGATAATAAAAGTAGTCATACAATGCCACTGTTACATACAGTGACGACAAGTTACATAGAGGACAATACATTCACTGTCACCCTCTGGAATTCCGCCAAAGAGCAGGAAAAAATGTCCAATCGCTGAGAGATGTTATTAATAATCGTAATTGCCCGACACACGGGAGCAAACTTTAATATGTTTGTACGGGCTACCGGCGTTTCAAAGAGACTCTGCCTCGGCTCCAACCGTAGCCTACTGTTTGAAACGAGTAATCCCACCGATTCCAAGATTTGTGGATTATTTAGCATCCCACGAAAAACCATAAAAACATATTTGACCAGAGCAAGATTGCGCCTTACTTCCAACTTATAGTACCCAACCATCCCTATTACAAAGAGAGTTGGGTACATAAGCGGGTAAAACGGATAGACGCCAAATTGCCTCATATATAGGTAACGTGTAAACTTGTTCTGCATCTTTTCTACCATCTGAGAATATTTAGTCTCATAAGGATTCCAGATGATAGCACTAGTTTCCAAGTTGCTTCGCACCAACGCATTATAAAGTGATTTCACTGCTGCCATGTTACTGAAGTCACGGGTTTCTCGCATAACAAACCCAAGATTTTTAAAGGCCTTTTTACACACATGCACGACATGAGCTCTAAATGATAGATCCTCCGAAAATATGTTGAATCAATATCTAATCTATAAAACCTTACCTAGGCGCTACTTCCGTACACTAAACGACGTATGCTTATTTAAGTTTAATGGTGCATGTAGACGTCAGGAACTCTGTAATATAAAAACAAAAGATATCGAAAATCATGGCAATTTGCTTCTGGTCAAAATCCCACACACTAAAAACAATGTTCCGCGATCATTTACAATTCACGGTCCTTTTTATGACATAGTAAAGAAATACGAAGCTCTACGTACCGCAAACACAACAAATGATCGCTTTTTAGAACTATCAAAAAGGTAAATGTATGGCTCAACCTATTGGTGTGAACAAATTTGGTGCTATGCCAAAGGAAATAGCAAAGTTTTTAGGATTACCAGATGCGGAGTTTTACACCGGACATAGCTTTAGAAGAACTTCAGCTACATTGCTTGCTGATGCTGGAGCTGATATATTGACATTAAAACGTCATGGCGGATGACGGTCTAATACTGTTGCTGAATCATATGTCGAAGACTCTATAAGCAACAAGACGAACATTAGCGCCAAAATAACACAACGAATAAATTTAGAGCCAGACCCTAAGAAGTTTTGCCTTGAACCGTACCCTTCTACTTCACATACCAGTAATGATTTGGCACCTCATAAAACTACTGAACAGCTATCAGAACATCTTTCCACCCCCTGTATTCCGTCATCTCCAAAATTCACTCAAAACAGTGAAATTGGTGAAATTTTTAATAATAACATTTCACAAACCGTAAAAATGCCAACAAAATCGGCTGTATATCATTTCAATAATTGCATCTTTAATAATTCAGTTATGTTTCAATAATTACATATTTTTATGACAAAAATACGTATCGTTTTATTATTTTATTTCTTCGAAAGTGTATTGAAAAACGTCGTTTGATACACGTGGGAATTTGTTATTGCGTTTCTCGGCCCCATAACACCCTCGCCTAGGCCTCGTCCGCAATAACAAACTTTCCGCACTTGTATCAAAATGTACTATTCCCCAAACTAATATTAATGATTAATTTTCATTAATTGTTTACTAATTATTTTTCTAATACTAAAGCCTTTTTAGTGGTAAAATAGTGCCGCTCACGTACTTTGTGCTGTAAGTCAGTTTGTGTCTTAATGGGCTGTTATTCTCCAGCACCGTCCTCCCCACACTCGTCCCTTCAACGAGCTGACATGGGGCGCCTGCGTACCTTCAGTATGTGCTCCACACACCGTGGAGCGACTGCTAGGAGTCATGTTGGTGCGGAGTCACCTCGGTGCGGCCGGTATGAGAGCTAATATCAGCGTCACCGAGCCCTGCCAGAGTGGCGACGACGAGAGAGAGTATGATGCGCTGTTCTATGCGTTTTTGTAAGTATACTTGGTCTATTATCGCGTGCATCTTACTGAGGATCTGATCCAACCATGTGGTTATCGATGGCTGATCATCCGGTCATATCCATTCAGTTTTGTCGAACCTAAGAGCATAATCAAGAGACCTGCTGGGATATACAATGAGTATGAAATACTATAGCTTCTGCCAGCGCAGCGGCTTCACCCGTGGGCAAGTCATATTTATCCAAAGGTAATATTACCGAAAAAACAAAAATCCTATGTAATATACCAGACTATAATCTGTCTCAACGCCAAATTTCATCCAGATCCGCTTAGCTGTTCTGGAATGATTGAGTGACAAACATACATCCATCCATCCATCCAAAGTTTCGAATTAATATTAGTAGAAATTCAAAGCGAATGCAACAATCTGCCTCCCTAAGACTTGACCTAGACTTGCCAATGATATCATGATTACGTTGTGACTTTGTGAGAGAGACACGGAGCTAAAAAGAACAAATAAATAGTGCTATCCCTCCTTCACAACAAATTCGTGATGATCACTGTTTATTGACACTGTGTTGAATTTCTACGAATGTGATCTTTTTTTTACAGCGGTGTGATGGGTTCAAGCATAGTGATTTGTCTCATCTGCACTTATTTGAATTGCCAACAAAAGGAATTGGACCCAGATTCTAGAAGTAAGATCATCATTGAATTATATTCTCTAGACTCTTGTTTATAAAAATTACAACCCTGTTTAGCGACTGACAAACAGATTTTGACTTCAAATCTATGGAGAATTTGAATTAGGAATCTGCTATTTAAATACATACATACAAACTAAATATAAACTCACGCCTTTTTCCCATGGGGGTAGGCAGAAACTACAGAACGCCACCTGCTACGATCCTTACATACTTCTTAAATATGCTATTTAAATCTATACTAATATTTTAAATTGGCACCAAGTGCAACCCCATATCGTGTCCAGGCTATCTCTATCCATTCAAGGTTGCCTGGAAGAGATCGCAGCGCGCGATAAGGCCGCCTGTTGTATATTTGTTTTAATTTTAATGTTTATTTTTGTATTGTCTTATCTTGGTGTACAATAAAGTATATATATAAAGAGGTAAAGTTTGTGAGTTTGTGAGTTAGTGACGTTGTAAGGGGTAATCTCTGGATCTGCTGAACCAATTTTGAAAAATCTTTCACCAGTAGAAAGCTACCGTATTCCTGAGTGTCATAGGCTAATATATTTTCATAAAAATATATTTGCATAATATATTTTCAAAAAAATTAGAAATCCTTATGAAAATTGCAATAATGTAACCCAAGGTAGCAAAATGTTGCCTATAAAATTCATTATTTGGCGTGCGCTGAGAAAATTATTGATGATAGATAAAATTAGTAGGTTGGGTAGGCAGGGTAGGCAGGGTATGCAGGGTATGCAGGGTAGGCAGGGTAGACAGGGTAGGCAGGGTAGGCAGGGTAGGCAAGGCAGGCAAAGTAGGCAGGGTAGGCAGGGTAGGCAGGTTAGGCAGGCTAGGCAGGGTAGGCAGCGTAGACAGGGTAAGCAGGGTAAACAGAGGGCAGGCAAAGTAGGCAGGGTAGGCAGAGTAAGCAGGGTAGGCAGCGTAGACAGGGTAAGCAGGGTAAACAGAGGGCAGGCAAAGTAGGCAGGGTAGGCAGGGTAGGCAGGATAGGCAGGGTAGGCAGGGTAGGCAGGGTAGGCAGGATAGGCAGGGTAGGTAGACAGTTGACGGGAGCGAAGCCCCGAGGGTCAGCTAGTGTTAAATATTTTTATAACTATAGGTCTACAAATCTTTTAGGTGATTTAATTTTAACTGACTGTGCTGTGTTTGGTTTGTTTTAGAATCAGGCATCATCAAGTCCTTCTGTATGAAAGAGAATTTTTTTGACCTTCTGCGAATGAAGAAGGATGGTATAGAGGTGTTCTACGGGATTCGGTTCTTCACGATGTGTCTCATAGTGTTGTTCCATCAGATTGCATTCTCTAACATGCGCCCGATTAGTGATGGGTTGAAGATTGATCAGGTTTGTGAATTTTTTTGAATGTTCAAGTGCCAAGATCCTCATCTGCTATGTAAATTCGTATACTAGTGAGTAGGCTCTAAATTTAAACATAAATACGAGTATAATCATACATAACTAAATGTCTCTCTACATCTGATATATACGTCTTTATACAATGATTTCTTTGAAAGGTATAAATGTAGGAACTGTTTACATTGACAGGAGATTCAAACACCAGTCGGTCTGCTTATGCTTCACGCCGATCTCTTCGTGGACACATTCTTTCTTCTGTCTGGTTTCCTCACCGTCACGCATATTGCAAAATTAAAGAGTCTGAAAAATGCCCTGGTCCTTATCCTGAAGAGATACGTAAGGTAAGCTAAGCAAAAACATTTTAAATTAAATTCGATCATTTTATTTCAGACCATGATCTACAATTTGTAGTTAACCTGTAGTTTGAAACTAAAACCTGTACTATGGAAAATACGTGTGCGTTTTATGCTTATTAGATACTAGCTTCTGCTAGCGGCTTCGCTCACGTTAAAAGTGTTTTCTTATCATAATAATGTTCTCTTATAATATGAAAAGTAGCCTTTGTGCTATTATATATATTAGACTATCATCTATGTTTGTGCCAAATTTGATCCAGATCCGTTCAGCCGTTTTAGCGTGATTGAGTAACAAACACACATCCATCCAAACATTCGCATTTATAATTGGATTGTATTTAAACGAGTGAAAATTAACTAAATTTAATGGCGTAAAAAAACCTTAGAGAAAATGTAGATAATTCTAATATCTTTGAAATGGTGAAAATTTCAATAAAATACGTCCGGCGATTTTGGTGCGATTGTCCTTTATTTGTCCGTTTAGACTCAACTTTACTAATTAATTATACTATACGAAAAAAACACAAAATTTTCTTAGATCAAATTATTATGATCTAATAATTAATTATGTACATATTTCAATAAAAATGTACATTGTTTTTTCAAACCCCAGCCGTTACTAAGGAGTATGCTTCAGAAAGTTACCGTTTTACGGCACTGAAGCGGTTGTAGGCCCTTAATAATTTCCCTTTATAATATTACTAGCTTCTGCCCACGTGAATATCGATAATTTTCCCAAATAAAAAGGGATAAAAAGTCTACCTATTCCAGACTATGGTCTATCTCTGTGCCAAATTACATCCAGATCCGTCCAGCCGTTTGAGCGTGAAGAAGTAACTAAAATACAAACACACACAAATACTCACAAACTTTCGCCTTTATAATATTAGTGTGATAGTAAGATCACTACATATGAGTTCATTACATACTGCAAAATGAAGCACCCGCCGCGTTTGTACGCGATAACCTCAAAAAATACTGATCGGGTTTTCACCATTAGTAAGAGTGAGAAACGAGGAAGGTTTTTGTGTATAATTTGTTACGGGCGAAGCCGGGCAGGTCGCTAGTATTCAATAATATGAAATAGTAAGAATTAGTAAGATTCCCCCAGTTCGTAAAGTAGTTGTAAGATTACATATTTTTCAAAATAATAGATTAGATTAGAATAGTATAGAATGGAATCGAATAGAATAAAATGGAATGGAATAGAATAGAATAAAATGGAATGGAATAGAATAGAATATAATAAAATAGAATATAATGGAATGGAAAGGAGCAGAATAGATAGAATAGAATAGAACAGAACAGAATAGAATAGAATAGAATAGCATAGAATAGAATAGAATAGAATAGAATAGAATAGAATAGAATAGAATAGAATAGAATAGAATAGAATAGAATAGAATAGAATAGAATAGAATAGAATAGAATAGAATAGAATAGAATAGAATAGAATAGAATAGAATAGAATAGAATAGAATAGAATAGAATAGAATAGAATAGAATAGAATAGAATAGAATAGAATAGAATAGAATAGAATAGAATAGAATAGAATAGAATAGAATAGAATAGAATAGAATAGAATAGAATAGAATAGAATAGAATAGAATAGAATAGAATAGAATAGAATAGAATAGAATAGAATAGAATAGAATAGAATAGAATAGAATAGAATAGAATAGAATAGAATAGAATAGAATAGAATAGAATAGAATAGAATAGAATAGAATAGAATAGAATGGAATGGAATTGAATGGAATGGAATGGAATGGAATATAATAGAATAGAACAGAACAGAATAGAACGGAATAGAAAAGGATAGAATAGAACAGAATGGAACAGAATAGAACGGAATAGGACAGAATAGGACAGAATAGGACAGAATAGAACAGAATATAATAGAACAGAATAGAACAGAACAGAATAGAATAAAATATAATAGAAAATAATAGAATAGAATAGAATAGAATGGAATGGAATGGAATGGAATGGAATGGGATGGGATGGGATGGGATGGGATGGGATGGGATGGGATGGGATGGGATGGGATGGGATGGAATGGAATGGAATGGAACAGAACAGATCAGAACAGAACAGAACAGAACAGAACAGAACAGAACAGAACAGAACAGAACAGTTCAGAACAGAACAGAACAGAACAGAACAGAACAGAATAGAATAGAACAGAACAGTAGAGAACAGAATAGAACAGAACAGAATAAAATAAAATAGATAGAACAGAACAGACTAGAATAGAATGGAATAGAATAGAATAGAATAGAATAGAATAGAATAGAATAGAATAGAATAGAATAGAATAGAATAGAATAGAATAGAATAGAATAGAATAGAATAGAATAGAATAGAATAGAATAGAATAGAATAGAATAGAATAGAATAGAATAGAATAGAATAGAATAGAATAGAATAGAATAGAATAGAATAGAATAGAATAGAATAGAATAGAATAGAATAGAATAGAATAGAATAGAATAGAATAGAATAGAATAGAATAGAATAGAATAGAATAGAATAGAATAGAATAGAATAGAATAGAATAGAATAGAATAGAATAGAATAGAATAGAATAGAATAGAATAGAATAGAATAGAATAGAATAGAATAGAATAGAATAGAATAGAATAGAATAGAATAGAATAGAATAGAATAGAATAGAATAGAATAGAATAGAATAGAATAGAATAGAATAGAATAGAATAGAATAGAATAGAATAGAATAGAATAGAATAGAATAGAACAGAATAGAACAGACTAGAACCGAATAGAACAGAATAAAATAAAATAGATAGAACAGAACAGAACAGAATAGAATAGAATGGAACATAATAGAAAAGAATAGAATAGAAGTATTTAGGTATTGGTCAAACAATCTGCCTAGCCTTTCGAAAGTTTTATATTGGGCTGGGCTGCCAGTCTAACCGGAATTGGTATTATTTTTTTTGCCTATTTTTTGTTGACTAGACTGCTGGTTGCCTACGCTGTGGTAATATTCTACATATGTGCGGTGTTTCCCCTCACGGGCACTGGCCCATTGTGGAACAGGCATGCTGGCCACGAAATGGAGCTGTGTCGGAAAAACTGGTGGGTCAACTTCGCCATGCTCAGCAATTATATCGACACGGAAAACATTGTAAGTACTTTCAGAAGTTCGTAATATGGATTATGACGCGACACGAAAAAGCTAATTCTATTTACTTCTTCGGTAAAACTATCAAAAAATATTGGACACCTATTTTTTGCTTTATCAAATCAATAAAAAATCACTACTCACACACGTGTCTAATATTTATTGTAAATCTAACTGACGGATTAAATATAATCTTTTGTCTACTCTCATATCGTAATATTCGAATTATAAACTTCAAACGTTTTTATAAATGTTAATGTTTTATGTTCATAAACATAATACCAAAATTTAAAAATTGTATCATAATTATTATAACACCTTTTCACTAACAAAATAATGCTATTAAACATTTCTTTTTCTATTACGATACAGGATAAATCCAAGAAGTTAATCACTAAGGAGTTCCCATTTTTTTTTTTTTAACCGACTTTTCAAAAAGAGGAGGTTATCAATTCGACTGTATTTTTTTTTTATGTTTGTTACCTCAGAACTTTTTACTGGGTGGACGGATTTCGAAGATTCTTTTTTTATTTGAAAGCTGGTGCTTGTCATGTGGTCCCATTTATCAAGATCTGATGAAGAACTTTGGAGATATACATCGGAACTCTTTAATAAATGACTGCAAATCACTCGGGATAGCTGCAATCGCATGTCTGTTTATTGTTTTTACCATTACATAACATAACATCACACTAGTACGCTCTAAAGAGGGTACGCAGGTGTGAACAGTTAACCCTCGTATATTTATTTATTTATTATATACTTTATTGTACACCAAGATAATAACATTACATACGGAAACCTTAAAATAACAACAACATACAACAGGCGGCCTTATCGCGATCTGCGTACTCTCATTCCACCGGTTTTGTTTAAGTTTCATGTTATTGGGATAATCAATTCTGGCTTCACTTTGGACATTATAGGTACCTAACCTATGGGTCGCGGATAAATTTGAAGGAGAGTTACCGCGGCCCTGGCATAAGCAACTGAAGGAACACGGGTGGGTTTTAGTCAGTAAAAGTCTGACACGCCCTCCCGCTTCACCCAGAGCGGGAGACGTCATTGGATGATTTCACACCCAAAAAAAAAAAGAAAAAGGTACCTAACCTATAGAACTGGTCCATTATGTACCACAACTACAAAGTGAAAAATAAAAAACTTTTTACAAAAAATACAATCACTTTGTAGAGTTTTTATTTGGAAGTCGGTTGTATTTTTTGTAAAAAGTTTTTTTGTAATGCCCTTTTTGTAGTACCTAAGGTGACAGACCCAGACACTTTAGGTGGATGTAATTTTTCAAATTGGTATATTATATTAAAAACAAATTATATCAGCTAAATTATTGTGATTATAAATTGTCTTGCTTATTCCTAATTATATTTTGAATAACTTTTTAAATGTAATGTAAACAGTTTATTAATACGATAAAAGATATTGAAAAATGATCGCTTGTTGCCAGTTATTGGCACGAAATTACCTAATTATCAGCACTAAGATCGGAGTAAATAAAAGTCTTCTACAAATAAGAGTTCTAAGTAGGTAGTATGCTTTTATTATAATTTAGAATTATAGACCTAGGTAGAAGTTAGTTTTTTTTATTTTATTCTTTAACAAGTTACGCAATGGCACAACTTACAATATATATTTTTTTTTATCAAAACACAAACATGAAACTAATGCTTAAACCTAACATTAAAATAACACGAGTATTAAAAGACGATACATAACAAGATATTAACAAACAATTATTAAACTTACTTTCTAAACACCCAGTTGGTATACGATTGGCGACACCTGTTTATTTTTTCAGCGTCTCATCAATTGGTCTCGTCATAATCATCATCCTCCTACCCTCATCAATATTTATTTAGGATTTGTGCAGCACGTCTTCTTCGTTTTCAATAGACACCTACATTTTAACCGTTCCTATTATATGCCACACAACTTCATCCAGTATTTTATATAATCCAAGAATGTGGGAACCAAAGTTGTCGACATAGCTCAGAGAATAAGCAAGCTGAAGTGGCTATGGGCCATCTATATTAGCCGTAGAACCGATTACCGTTGAGGTAGACGTGTTCATGAGTAGAGACCACGAATGGGTAAACATAACGTAGGACACCCACAGGCAAGGTGGAGTGACTAGAGAACTGCCGTAAACAGAGACAAATAGCGTGCGATTGGAGTGGTATATGTCCAGCAGTGGTCTGCTATAGGCTGACGATGATGATCATGAAGATTGTGGGAAGAAGTTTATTGAACCACATAACCTGATGTAAATATTTGTCGTTACTTGTTGTTAGAAGACATGGAATCTAACACAAGTCTTGTCGAGGGTTATCGTATTACCCAGTTAATAAAATAATAAAAATTAAAAAGCCATTTGTTCTACTACATCAAATAATTCATATATATATATTTGCCTGACCTCGTGTCCTTGTTCTTTCAGTTCTTGTTTGATTAGAGATGTATTTTCTGTAGCATGAAGTCCTCGTAGTACCACCCTATATGGTCTCTCGCATTTCAGTTTGTAAGTGTAGTGTGTATGTTATGATCTGTTCTCTTATTGCTTAGGTCTGTATATCATTCGGCATTAACTTAATGATATGGCCGGATCTTGATGTGGTCATTTTATACAGATTATCATCAACAATTTTATTTAGCGTAGCTTTTAGAGATGTGATGTCCATGACTCCTGTCACAAAGATGGGCTCAGGCGTCGGTATGTACTCAGTAACTGGTTCTTCTATTTCATCTCTGTTTGGAATGTTGTTTTAATCACTTTTGCGCTCCGAATGGAGGTGGAATCTTTATTTTTTGGTTTGGTTTTTAGTATTCTTTCCTTGTATTGTTTATATTTTGCACAGACTTTGTAGCTCGCAGGGTGTTTTTCCTGGCAGTTTGCGCATGTTGCGTCTGAGTCTGGTGTTTTGGTGCACGTTGAAGTAGGATGTTCATTGCCGCATTTTACACATCTAAATGGTCTAAATCACAGATTTTTAGTGTGACCAAATCTTTGGCATCTCTTGCATTGCATGATTTCTTTTTTTATAAGGGGTTTCGAAAGACACTTTCATTTGGATTAAATATATCCTTATTATTTTTGTTGGGGTGTAGGTCCACAAAGAACACGGGTAATGCTTCTTTGGTAGACCTGTGTAGAACGTTTACGAAACAAAAGATAGACCGCTGAACGAAGGATTAACTGAGTCTGAAAACTTTCCAGACCGACTAGAAATAATGTTTGCTAAATTTCAACAAATCATGATCAACATGATGGACAAAATGATGGATCGTATGATCCAGCTGGTCTCAAGCCTTTTTACAAAATGAACCAAACTCTCCGAATTGTCACGTGGAATGCCAATGGCTTGACGGAACGACGTCAAGAATTTCTAACATTTCTCCAAACAGAAAAAGTTGACATAGCATTAATCTCCGAGACGAGATTTACTTCGAAATCTCACTTAACAATGACTAGTTATACGATGTACACGACAACTCACCTGGCAGGGAATAGTCACGGAGGAACGGCAGTAGTTATAAGAAATAACATAAAAAAACTATGAACTAGAGAAATACCAGACAGAAAAATACAAGCAACATCAACAAAAGTATACAACGATGATGTTGAGACAACCATGTCTTCAGTGTATGGTCCACCCAGACACACGATTACCAAAAGAGACTTTAACTCGTACTTCTCTGCTCCAGATTTATATGTGGTGGGGATTGGAATTCTAAACACACACACTGGAGTTCACGTTTAGTTACAGACCAAGGAAGGCAACAATATGGCTTAGTACAAAATCTAAATCTTGAGTGTTTGACCTTACGAGAACCAACATACTGGCCAACGGATAGAAGTAAAATTCCTGACTTACTGGATTTCTTTGTCACCAAAAATCTAAGCCGAAACTACATGACCACTGAAACGTGCACGGATCTATCATCTGATAACACACCCGTCATACTAAATGTCAACTCAAGGGTAGTATTGGTGCAACATGTTAAAAGGCTATATATCAAAGGGACCAACTGGGCAATGTATCAGGAAATCGTCTCAATGGAAACGAAGCTCTTTAATCCGTTACAAACAGTAGATGACATAGAGGAGGCTATAGTAAACCTCAATAAAACCATACATAAAGCAGCTACCACCTCCACAAGGGTGCGGAGGAAAAATCCTCTTATGTTGAACGAATATCCGAAGACTATAATGTAAAAACTAGTCAAACGTGTTAACCTAAGAAAAGTATGGCACAGAACAAGATATCCTGCAGACAAAGCCGCATTCAACCGAGCCTCTAAAGAACTGAATAAGCTGAAAAAAACATTCAACAACGATCACCTAACCACCCAAACGAAGTTATTCCAAACCACCAATTTGGCTTTAGGGAAAACCACGGAACGGTCGAACAGGTTCACCGTCTCGTCAACGTCATAAGTAGATCGCTTGATGAAAAAAAGTTTTGTTCGGCAGTTTTTTTTGACATTAACCAGGATTTTGATAAGGTTTGGCAAGAGGGCCTATGAAATAAAATCAAAAAGATGCTCCCACACTCATTTTAACACATACTGTAGTCATATCTCAACGGGTGATGCTTCGAAGTTAAGTTCCACGACAAACTTTCAGATCTGTTCGAGATTAAATCAGGCGTGCCTCAGGGCAGCATATTGGGACCAGTCTTGTACACAATATTTACCGCTGATCTACCAACAACTGATAGCACTACTGTTGCAACGTATGCAGACGACACGGCTTTACTCTCCACACATACGAACCCAAGTACGGCATCTGAACACCTACAACATCACCTAGACAAAATCGAGGAATGGCTTAAGATCTGGAGAATGCACGCAAACCAAAGCAAGTCAACACATGTTACAATTACGCTCTGGAGAGACTCCAAGCGAAAAAAACCAATCCTCCGGTGAAAATTAACAACAACGTAATTCCGCAGGATGATCATGCAAAATATTTGGGTATGCACTTGGACCGAAGGCTGACATGGCAAAAACGCATATAGGCCAAGCGGAAGCAACTTAACTTAAAATTGCGCAGCATTTACTGGCTAATAGGACGCCACTCGCAAATGAGCAATCATAGCAAGGTGACTGTGTATAAATCCATCTTAAAACCTATTTGGACCTATGGTATCCAGCTCTGGGGCACAGCCAGCAATAGCAATATTGAGATACTGGAACGATTCCAAACCAAAACACTCAGATCAATCCAAAAACCTCGATCTGTATAAAAGCCCATTCTTGTTTTACACAATCTCAACTTATTTGTCAGTGTCCTACTATAGCCTCAGTGGAACAAGTTAAATATCTTGGAGTAGTTCTGGACAAAAACCTTAATTTCGGGTCACACATTCAGTTCGGGTCCCTAACTGGCCGCATACGCAAGCTTATTTACATTTTTAAAACTCTACGTCATGTAGCCAACCCTTTTATTATTAGAAACTCATACTTTGCTCTTTGCCAGTCAATCCTCATCTATTGTATTTCTTGCTGGGGTGGTGCCGCAAAGACCATACTCAAGCCTCTAGAGACAGCCCACAGAGCTATTCTAAAGGTGGCTACGTTCAGACCGATTGTCTTCCCAACCACAGAACTTTATAAATCATGCAAACTACTCAATGTTAGACAACAATACATCTTACAATATAATAATAATCCTACTACAACACAAGAGAACACCTTTTAAGAAAATTTCTAAACGCCGAAAAGACCTCATCTGTACCATCCCACCACCATGCACAACATATCTTAAAAAATTCTCTCTCTATCTTGGCCCATCAATTTACAATAAAATTAATGCAATAGTCCCAACTTACGGATTAAGCCGTCGTATCTGCAAAAAGACTGTTCGCTCCTACTTACTGAATCTAAACTACAACGAAACAGAAGAACTCCTAAAGAAGTGATCTCACTAACACAAACTTGCATCACACACAACATAGAAAACTAACATACACTACACTAACACAAATACACTACTCACAATCATACTGAATACCTATTTTGAAATTTTCAATTTTTGTTGATTTGATTATTATATATTTCCTATTTTGACATTCGATTGAGTACAATTTTAATTTAACTTTCTATTGTTTTTAAAGTTTTTTTTTTTGGATGGTATTTAAAAGTACTTCAATTTATTCCCATTTCATTTACCTAATTTTGCCTGTGTTCCACCAAATATACTGAATGTGCACCAAAATATGTTCATATAAGTCGACGTAGCCCCGCTGCGCGGGGCTCCTATTTCTGTCTGCAGGGTCAAAAGTAACCTAACACCGTGTCGGGGTGCCCTAAGTCCCCGAGCTCGCTTCGCTCGCTCTTGGACTGATTCTTTGACCATAATTTATTCGTAGATCAACTAATATTTGGTGCACGATCAGTATTTTAGATGTACCTTTATATTTTTGGTGAACACAAAAATATTATCCTTTTTTTTTTGTTTCTTTTTGTGTTGATTGATTTTAACAATGTAATTTAGACAAAATGTTCTTGATAAAATTCAACCCGTATTTTTTTTACGACAGGGGATCGCAAGTGATTCTTTTAAACACAGGTGACTTCGTCACCTATCTAGAAGAACAGTACTGCACCCACTGACTAGATTAATACCTCTAATGCTTATCTCACTTAACCATGCTATGTATCTTGTCCTTAGTTCATGAATAACATTTAATTTAATCTTCAACATACCACGGTACATCAGTAACAAAATCATATACCAGGCCCCTCAGAAAGTATTGCGAAAAAAAGTTTTTATATATGGGAGACTGGCCAGTTATAATGTTTTTCGAAAATATGATTATTTATAAGTAAAAATAAGTAAGTTCCAATTTCAAAATTTCCCTCCACATTTTTTGCGAGTTAATTCAAAGTATTGTGTCTCACTGAAATACGTGGGACACTCAGAAAGTTTTGCGAAACTAAAAAAAATTGTTCTATACGTACATATATTTTTATTAAATCTTTTCAAAGTACTTTCCACCAGCCTCTATACAAAGATTCATGCGCCTAAACCAGTTTTCAAAACACTTTTTCCAGTCCGCCGCAGACACCTCGTTTACAGCCTGCTCGAACGCAGCCAGCGCATCTTCCGGCGACGAAAATTGTATCCCTTTGAGCTGATTTTTTATTTTTGGGAATAAAAAGAAGTCACACGGTGCTAGATCAGGGCTGTAAGGAGGGTGACCCAGGAGTTTGACTGGCGTGCTGTCCAGGAAGTCCCTCGTTTTGAGTGCGGTGTGCGCAGGTGCATTGTCGTGGTGGAGCAGTAGCCCGCGGAGCCCTGTGTTTGGTCGCTTGTTGCTTATAACAGAGAAAACTTCTGGCAAACATTTGGTAGTATACCATTCGGCATTAATGCTTCTTTGATCCCGTAAGGGAATTGATACCAAGTGGCCAGTCAAATTAAAAAAGCTAGCGATCAAAATCTTACCCCCGCTTCTAGATCGCTTCACTTTGGTAGGCGTTGGCTCATTTTGAAACACCCAAACAGTCGACTGGCGCTTGGTTTCTGGGTCGTATTGATAAATCCAGGACTCATCACCTGTAACGATGTCGTAAACACGCCGAGACGAGCCTGCTTCAAATTTGTTAAGCATATCACGGCACCATTCCACCCGGGCCTGCTTCTGAGCATCGGTGAGGTTGTGCGGCACCCAGCGTGATACTATCCTCCTCACGCGAAGATGGCTGTGTAGAATCTCGTGAACGCTTCCCGATCCAATCTTCAATATGTGTTGAATCACCTGATATGTAATTCGCCTATTGTCTTGGATTAAATTTTTCACTGCTAGCACGTTTTCTTCGGTAACAGCCGTCAAAGGGCGACCGCTTCTTTCGTCATCCCCCAAAGTTGGTCGACCGCGCTTGAATTCGTTATACCAACGATACACGGTTGCCTTGGAAGGGCCTTCATCCATGAATGCCATTTGAAGTCTATCGTACGATTCATCCGGTTTCAGGCGACACTTGAAATCGTATAAAATCATAGCTCTAAAATGTTCCCGGCGCAGATCCATATTTCAGTGAGACACAATACTTTGAATTAACTCGCAAAAAATGTGGAGGGAAATTTTGAAATTGGAACTTACTTATTTTTACTTATAAATAATCATATTTTCGAAAAACATTATAACTGGCCAGTCTCCCATATATAAAAACTTTTTTTCGCAATACTTTCTGAGGGGCCTGGTATGGATCTGCGCCGGGAACATTTTAGAGCTATGATTTTATACGATTTCAAGTGTCGCCTGAAACCGGATGAATCGTACGATAGACTTCAAATGGCATTCATGGATGAAGGCCCTTCCAAGGCAACCGTGTATCGTTGGTATAACGAATTCAAGCGCGGTCGACCAACTTTGGGGGATGACGAAAGAAGCGGTCGCCCTTTGACGGCTGTTACCGAAGAAAACGTGCTAGCAGTGAAAAATTTAATCCAAGACAATAGGCGAATTACATATCAGGAGATTCAACACATATTGAAGATTGGATCGGGAAGCGTTCACGAGATTCTACACAGCCATCTTCGCGTGAGGAGGATAGTATCACGCTGGGTGCCGCACAACCTCACCGATGCTCAGAAGCAGGCCCGGGTGGAATGGTGCCGTGATATGCTTAACAAATTTGAAGCAGGCTCGTCTCGGCGTGTTTACGACATCGTTACAGGTGATGAGTCCTGGATTTATCAATACGACCCAGAAACCAAGCGCCAGTCGACTGTTTGGGTGTTTCAAAATGAGCCAACGCCTACCAAAGTGAAGCGATCTAGAAGCGGGGGTAAGATTTTGATCGCTAGCTTTTTTAATTTGACTGGCCACTTGGTATCAATTCCCTTACGGGATCAAAGAAGCATTAATGCCGAATGGTATACTACCAAATGTTTGCCAGAAGTTTTCTCTGTTATAAGCAACAAGCGACCAAACACAGGGCTCCGCGGGCTACTGCTCCACCACGACAATGCACCTGCGCACACCGCACTCAAAACGAGGGACTTCCTGGACAGCACGCCAGTCAAACTCCTGGGTCACCCTCCTTACAGCCCTGATCTAGCACCGTGTGACTTCTTTTTATTCCCAAAAATAAAAAATCAGCTCAAAGGGATACAATTTTCGTCGCCGGAAGATGCGCTGGCTGCGTTCGAGCAGGCTGTAAACGAGGTGTCTGCGGCGGACTGGAAAAAGTGTTTTGAAAACTGGTTTAGGCGCATGAATCTTTGTATAGAGGCTGGTGGAAAGTACTTTGAAAAGATTTAATAAAAATATATGTACGTATAGAACATTTTTTTTTAGTTTCGCAAAACTTTCTGAGTGTCCCACGTATCTTAACCTGAAACTACCAACTGTTAAACAGGAGATCATGAAATATAGTATTAACTATCAGAGGACACTTAAACAGCGTAGAAATGAGCTTGCCCTTGGACTATCAGGAGACAAAAGTTTACAATATAGAAGATTAAAGAGACATAGTGTTCCAAACTTACTGGAAATATTCGTCAGGATGGAATGAGACACGTAATTGGGAAGTGACTCAGAATCAGAATCAGAATATTTATTTGTGAAACATAGGTATTTACATAAAGATCTTAGGTTTATTATCATGTCCGCTATGTTTTGCCGTGAAGGCGTACAAATATTATTGAAAATAAAAGCAAAAAATAAAGGAAAATAAAAATTCTAACAGAATAAAACAAAATTAAATACTTGAGTAGGTACAAGAAAAGTAAAAAGAAAAAAAAAAACTATTTTAAATGTATTTAAATATCTTAATAAAATCTACAATTAAATCTAACCAAAACAGAGAAACAGATTTCTTAAATATATTTAATAATCACAGCAAATGCTTATTGCACACGAAATATTAAAAATTATCATATAAAAAATCTTCTACAGTATAATAGCATTTTTCAATTAATAGCGAGTAGAGACTTTTCTTAAACTTTATTAGGGGCAAATTTTTTATGCTATCGGGTATTATATTAAAAAATTTCGGAGCCATGCCAAGACTCACCAAGCTAAAGAATCCAGACAGATACAATGTATCGCCAGAGAAGTGGCCTATTGTTGCGTTCAAAAGATTGCCACGAGGCGGAAAGAGAGAAAAAAAAACTATATGTAAAAGAACATAGCACAGGTCTCGGTTTGTTCGCGACTTTATTTCGTCCAAAGCGGTATAATTTGTTCACTTCGCTTTTTTCCATAGATATGTTTAAGTCGCCTTTTAAGTTCTCCTTTACGCTCTGCAATAGCTCCGATGTTGAATTTTCCCTCTCCTTCTTCTTCTTTCACTTGTCCCATTATTTGGGGTCGGGTCTCGTCACTTTCCTGCGCCAAGTTATTCTGTCTTAGGTTGTCTTTTCGGGCAATTGGGCTTGCATGAGGTCTCTTTCTATATTGGACCACCAGGTCAATAGCGGGCGGCCTCTACCTCTTTTTTGTTCCGGTAGGCGTAGAGCTATTTGCACCACATGATCCTCATTACGTCTCTTGATGTGCCCATACCAACAAAGGTGGTTTTCGGTCATTTTATCGGTGACAGGTGCCACTTTGAAGCTTCCTCTTAAGTGTTCATTTCGCACTCTGTCAAGCCGAGTCACACCTACCGCCCATCTAAGCATCTTCATTTCGTTGGTATGGACCTTTTGTTCATGCGTCTTCTTTGTCGTCCAACTTTCGGACCCATACAATAACGCTGGATGGACTGGCGTTTTGTACACTTTGCCCTTTGTTTTAATGGGAATACGTGGGTCACACAGTACACTAGTAAGTGACCGCCATTTTTGCCACGCGACGCTGATTCTGTGACTTACATCCGCGTCGACGTTAGCGTCTGTTGTGAGCATAGAGCCGAGATACTTGAATTTTTCTACTGTGGGAATAGGCGTCGACCCAAAGTCGATAGTCTCCGATGTCACGTCTCCGCTAAAAGGACATTTCAAGTACTCGGTGTTGCTCCTGCTAATCCTCAGGCCATACTGTTCCAGGGATTGTGTCCACGTATTCAAGAGGTCCTGCATATTTCGCGAGTTGTCAGCGGCGAGAACGATGTCGTCAGCGTAAAGCATTGTCCATGGCAATGGGGACGGTATAGCCCCGGTGAGATAATCCATCACCAGGTTAAACTTAAACAAAAGCGGACTCAGAGCAGAACCCTGATGGACGCCCACTTTGACTTCAAATGCATTACTAAGCCCCGCTAGGCTTCGACCTCTTGTGCTAGCCCCGTTGTACATATCTCTAACTAGGTCAATATAATACTCTGGTATGTTCTGACCACCAAGAGCCTGCCACACTATCTTACGCGGTACTCGATCGAAAGCTTTTTTCTAGATCGATGAATGTTAGGTGTAGGTCTTTTCTATCGGTCCTATATTTTTCCATCAGTATTTTGATTGTCTGAATAGCGTCAGTAGTCGATCTGGATGCAGTAAAACCAAACTGATTTGGAGATATTGAAGAGATTTCGGTGAGACGTTTATTAATGATTCGTTCCCATATTTTAAGAGTGTGCGAGGTCAGTTTTATTTCTCTGTAATTTTCACACTGAGCCACATCACCCTTGTTTTTATAAAATTTTGCTTTGACGCCATGGCTCTTGAATGCATTTGGTGGCCAGGATGATATTGAATAATTTATTTAGCCAGGCTACTGCCATCGGGCCAAGACGTTTCCATATCTCCACTGGGATCTCGTCAGGGCCTTTCAGCTTTTCATTTTAACCGCATGTTTGACTGCCGCTATATCTACTTCGGGTATCAGTCCATTTGTGGGCTCGTAGCTTACTGGGTCTTTATTTGGGAATTCCTCATTCAGGAGTTTTTCATAGTATTCAAACCATCTTTAGCAATAGTCTGTTAGCAATTTTTGGTTTTTTTTCTTCATGTATTTAGTAACTTTAATGTCCATGGTGGCCTTGTGTCTAAATTTAGCAATTTTTAGGGTTCCGAACCCAAAGGGTAAAAACGGGACCCTATTACTGACTCCGCGGTCCGTCTGTCTGTCTGTCTATCGGTCACCAGGCTGTATCTCATGAACCGTGATAGCTAGACAGTTGAAATTTTCACAGATGATGTATTTCTGTTGCCGCCATAACAACAAATACTAAAAACAGATGAAAATAAATATTTGAGTGTGGCTCCCATACAACAAACGTTATTTTTTTGCCGTGTTTTGTGATAATGGTACGGAACCCTTCGTGCTCGAGTCCGACTCGCACTTGGCCGGTTTTTGTATATATTCTGCAGTTTTAGCGGTTTCCAAATCATTATAAAAGGTTTGGTTACTATTTGCTCGCTCCTGGGCTACGCATCTCTTTGCATCCTTTTTCGCTTCTCTATACTTGGTCTTATCTTTGAAATTGAAATTTATTTATTTGCAAGAATATAGGTACTTACATAATAACATGGTAAAATAATTTTAGTCTCACTATATTCGACTTATCAGTCGTGCAAATATTTCAAGTAGGTAGGTACATGCATAATATCATGAAATTACATCAATGTCACTGATCATTAGTCATACACATCATAATTATCATAATATAATTAACAGTCATGCTTCAATAATATTAATTAGGCGCTTTATATTATAATAGTAGTTTATGCAATTGTCATATAATAGGGGTTATTAAAACACGAGCGTGGGTTTTAATATCTAATTATATGCCGTCGCATACACTGTTTTATCTTCACTCATACAATTGAAATAAAATAAAAGTGGAAAAGGAAAAATATGCAGTATGGCGGGCAATTTAGATTCTCATTGCACCATAACTGTCAATGTCAATGAGCCCATAAGCGCCAATAAATTTAAAAGTTTTTTTAAGATGCTGTTGTTTGAAAATCGAAGGAAAATGTTGAATATGGTTTTTTATTTTATATTACCACGAATATAAATTACGTGTTTATGTAATATTTTTTGAATTCATATTTGGAACATTACGTTGTGAGTGTAGATAAACTATATTAAATTAAATTATTAGATTATATTCTATCTGTCACAAAGCCAATTGTTTAAAGTTCTATTAAATTCTAAGTTATTCAATTTTCTAATTTTTTCCGGTATTTATTATACATTTTTACCGCCATGGTGTAGCAGTTTCTTTCACATAACTTTAATCTGCTTCGAGGTACCATTAGAGGTTTTGTACTGTTTTCCTTTTAAACTGGGCCTTATAATCCTGCTCAAAAAGTGCTAAATGATTTCTAACGAATTTACACATTTCAAAGACTTACAGGGATGGGAGTGTAAGTATCCGTTTTTCAGTGAATACTGGTCGGCAGGCATCAGTCCATTTGAGACCATAAATTGATCTCATGCATTTTTTCTGGGCTATAAAAACTCTTTGGGCGTCTGTAGAGTTTCCCCAAAATTAAATGATTATTCCATACCTCATACTGAACACACATGACTGTGGTATACCATTAATGCTGTTTCTTTATTAGTTATTTTTTTTTATTTTACGAAGTGCGTAAACGAATTTGTGTTTTTTTTTACAAACAAGATCTACATGACATTTCCAGTTACAGTAATTATCAATATTTATTCCTAGCAATTTTATTTCCTTTACTTCTTCAATGATGTAATTATTATATTTTATTGGCAAGTCTATTGACTCTTTTTTATTACTTCTGTTATTATATGTCAGGTATCCCATGAATTTAGTTTTATCGGTATTTATTTCTAAGTTATTTTCAATTAACCAGTCATGTATTCCCTTTATACGCTACATTGGTGGCACTTATCGCCTGATCAATAGTAGCTTCTTTAGTTAAAACAGTAGTATCATCTGCAACCTTTGTCCTGATGTGAGCTTTGCCATCTTTTAAATTAAACTTATTATTTTTATTTGCCAAAGTATCTTTAACCCTTTCGTTCCACCATTTAGGGTCTTTCCCTTATCCAGATGGTCGTTTGGAGACTCCCAAGATCTCTGTCGCTCTACACTCAGCTTCGAAGTCAGACCACATATTTTCAGCTAGTTCGTACTTCACTCCAATATTGCTTTGGAGATATTCTTTTAACTATAGCCAGTAGCGTTTCGCATTTGGGGCTGTCCAGATCTTTCCGCATAGTCCTAGGTGTTCTATCAACTACAGCTTTTATTGGCTTTGGCAAAACGTAAACAGCAACAAGTATGCGATGTTGCAAAGTCAGTGACTCGCCTGGTATTACTTTTCAGTCCTTGAACTTTTGTTTGACAGCAAGGTCTGAGATGATGTAGTCTATCTGTAGGCTCGGCCCGCACTCTTAAAGGTGATTAGGTGCTCTTGTTTCTTTTGAAAGTTTGTGTTTATTAAAGTAAGTTTGAATTTTCCCTATCCTCCAATCCAAAAATTATTATTTTAATACTTTTCTTTTCTTTTCTTTTCTTTTCTTTTCTTTTCTTTTCTTTTCTTTTCTTTTCTTTTCTTTTCTTTTCTTTTCTTTTCTTTTCTTTTCTTTTTTTTTTTTTTTTTTTTTTTTTTTTTCTTTTCTTTTCTTTTTTTAATTTTTTTTTCTTTTCTTTTTTTTCCTTTTCTTTTCTTTTTCGTTTCTTTTCTTTTATTACCCAGTTACTGGTTTGTGAAGGTTTGGAGGACGAGCAGTTGCTCCATCTATACAATCTATACACCATCATCAAAATCAGCCGAAAGACCAGTCCACTGCTGGACATAGGCCTCCCCAAAACGTCACCACATTGACCGGTCCCGTGCGTCCCGCATCCAGTGGCAATCCACAACCTTTACCAGGTCATCGGTCCACCTGGTAGAAGGCCTTCTAACGCTACGTCTTCCGGTTCGCGGTCGCCGATCCAGAACTTTTCTGTCCTAACGACCATCTGTTCTGTGAGCAATGTGCCCTACCCACTGCCACCTATGCTTGGCAATTCCTTGAGCTATGTCGGTAATCCTGGTTCTCTTGCGGATTGCTACATTTCTGATACGATCACGCAAGAAAACTTCGAGCATAGCTCTCTCCATTGCCCTTCTACACTTCTTCTTACAATCTATACAAATAAATAAAATTTAAGGGTCTGTATGTTATATCAAAATAACAAAGTTTTATTGAATGCTTGTGAAAGTATATACGGTAGGTACTTATAGGTCTACCAGAATCTCATGGCATAAAAAAATCTTACATTTTATTATCTTCATACACATACCTAATATATTTCATTTTCATTTCACACTATCACATATTCATGGCAAGTAGCTAGCTACATGCATAAAAATTTTTAAAAAAAACAATTGATGTCACCAGCCTACTAACCTACCATGTCCACTGATTGAATACTAAAGACATAAATAAAAATTAAACAGTATCAAAATCGTTTAATCTAATGCCCGCAATATTGCATTCAACAGTTTTTGATTTCCTCATTTGCCATGAGATTCTGGTAGACCTATAATAACAGACACGCCATTTTTAAGAATCTCCGAAACGCCTGGACTGATTTTAGATAACTGATTTTATAAGGAGTAAGTAACCTATGTGTAACTTTTATCCCGGAAAAAACACAGTTCCAGTAGACATTTTTATAACATTTTCAGTTTAACGAAGTCGCTGGCAACTACAAGTATCTAGTGTTAAATAAAAGTACTCAGTTGAATCCGGTTAGATTGAACGCCGACCCTAACATATTTGGGAAGAGTCTAGGCAGACTGGTTGACATAATCAGCTCACATTTTTTTCAGTGCCTTGTCATGTCGTGGTACATCCCCTGCGACTTCCACTTCTTCGTGGTGACCGTCCTGGTGTTCTGCATCTACAGGAGTCTACCCAAGCTAGGGCTCATCATAGCAGCCATTTTAACTGTAGGAGCTCTCGTGTTACCGGGCGTCATTAACTATGTGTATGAGCTCCCTGCGGTTCAGCTGTTTACTTTTGAGTAAGTTTGCAATTTTTTTTTTATGGACAAGTGGAAGTAAAGAAAAACCGTATAGAATTCAGATTTGCCCTACAGTTTACGTTTGGCATAACAACCTACGCGTTAATTATTAGGAGTGTTGGTTTAGTTGAAAGAACTAGCATCATACCAATGAATTAGCCGCCAGACAATGATGTCTATAAATATCAAGGACGCGACGGCATACTTCAAATTATAAAACTAAGGTCAAAGTTGCCACCAAAAAGAAAAATGAGCACCTACAATTTATCCTGAGACAATCCTGAAACATTAACCACACATTGGCGGGCCCATATACCTGCAGTGTCCTGCAATCTACAGGAACTAATGAACTCCATTGTAATTAACGTGGCCCCATACTATCTAAAGAGTATAACCTGGTTTAAACATTCGACACGAAAAGAAGAAGGTTATCTTTTGAAATAATAACTCTTTTCATTTCTCTTTGTGACCCTCAAAACATTATCGATAATAACTTCTATGTCACCTTTTATCCACAAGGGTTATCAAGGACCCTCGGGCCAGCAGAGAGTTCAACGAGACGTACATCAAGAGTCACATGCGTTACGCCGCCTACCTTGTGGGCTTCTTCAGCGGGTATATATTCTTCACGTACAGCAGTAGACGGATTCTGAACAGGATTAGACAGGTGAGCCAAATACCTACAATAGACTTGACACGTATGTTCAATTTATGGAATTGCGTATAGTGTACTACATGGACGTTATCAAGATTTATTGTCAAAGCTAGCTCACTACGTGACTCAATCTAATCCAACACCGAGCGAAAGGTGGTTGTAAAAACCAAATACTGCTGTTTTTCACAATAATTCTTATTAATAATGCTGTCAGAACTCAGAATTAGTCAAAGCTGAAGGTGTAGTTTTTTTCATCATGGTCAGCCTCTATAGCAGCCCGCTCATTTCGTTCGATCCTCAGCTACTTGTAATAAAGCTGCTACCAGCTAGGGTAGCTGCAAAGATCTTTGCTCCTTCAACAACTGACAGCAACCACATCATCGCTTACAATCAGCTGAGACGGTGGTCAAACGCGAGCCAAAACAATAAAAAAATCTAGCGAATGTGCTTCCACCAAAGCAGAAGCTAAAGACGATATTTTGGAAACTGCTTCATCTCATGTCTCTCATTTATACTTAATACTTCTGAATATATTTGTATATTTTCAGAAATGGTCAGTCTTGGGCACTTGTGCAGCCCTGACACTAATGTTAGTGGTCATGGTACTGGGCAGCACGTTCCTCTGGCGCAGTTACCATCCGCTAGAGGGCGCGGTGTACGCCGCACTCAACAGGCCTGCTTGGGCGTGTTGCTTGGCGCTCGCGCTTCTAGTGCTGTGCTGCTCGTTTGGACATGTTCGTGAGTATCATTAGATGTCGCTAACAGAAAATAATCTTATGTATTCTGAAACTTTCAAAGTGTTTTTTGAGGTCCTACTTTTCGCAAAAATTATGATTGACTGCTAAACTTTTTTGTTCCCCAATTCGAACATTTAAACCAACATTGAGCCAATAAAAGAATTATTTTTTTATCTAATATTTAATAAACTCACGTCTTTTTTGCCCATGGTATCACCAAAAATTACAGAACCCCATCTGCAGAAGCGTAGATAGGTAACCAAAGGTCGTGATGCAAAAAAAAACTTGGATCCATACCAAATTGTTTAGGTTTGATCAAACCAAAATATAAATAGGTACTTAAATGGAGCAAAGCTACTTTATCATCAGCACATTATCGTGCCCTGCAGGGCACAGTAAACAACAACCTCGGGGTCTTTAAGTCAAAAAAGAATAGGTTACGTCTAGGCAAGCGTGCTACACCGTCGACAACATCCTTGCTTACCATCAGTTGAGATAGTGGTCAAGCGCGAGCCTATCTATCATAAAAAATAAAAATATCTTCCAGGCTAAATTTCGCGCATGACGGTCTTTTTCAGTGGTGACTAGCCATCGGCGCATATTTTAGTGCACAAGTGTTTGCGTAAATACAATTGCTCTCTTTGTGCCCTCACTCTCATAGTCCGATGCGTAAATACAAGTGCTCTCTCTGTGCCCTCACTCTCATAGCCCAGTGCGTAAATACAAGTGCTCTCTCTGTGCCCTCACTCTCATAGCCCAGTGCGTAAATACAAGTGCTCCCTCTGTGCCCTCACTCTCATAGTCCAGTGCGTAAATACAAGTGCTCTCTCTGTGCCCTCACTCTCATAGCCCAGTGCGTAAATACAAGTGCTCTCTCTGTGCCCTCACTCTCATAGCCCAGTGCGTAAATACAAGTGCTCTCTCTGTGCCCTCACTCTCATAGTCCAGTGCGTAAATACAAGTGCTCTCTCTGAGCCCTCACTCTCATAGTCCAGTGCGTAAATACAAGTGCTCTCTCTGTGCCCTCACTCTCATAGCCCAGTGCGTAAATACAAGTGCTGTCTCTGTGCCCTCACTCTCATAGTCCGATGGGGTGGCAATCGGACTTGACTTTTTATTTGATCTGAGGAGGAAACATGGACTTATATAGTTAATGTAAGTCTGAAATAGCCAAGTCAGAGGCCTGTGGGGATCCCGGAGGCGGCTTAATTAACTCTGACACCAGAGCTGGCCAAATCCTCACACGAAAAGAAGAAGTTGTCATGATTAAAGTCGTGTTGCAATCTATTTTATTTAGATTCCAAAGGTACGATGATTTTGCGCTAGGTAAATTTAATGGTTGCTGGTCAGGGTCCGAGGGCTCCCGAGAGCTGAGCTTACGGCTTAAGGCCCAGAACGGGTGCATGGCACCGTCAAACCCTCTGGTAGCTACTACCACTGCCTATCTGATACAATAAAACCAAGCTCTCTGGTCTGCTTAAAATGTCAAATGGTTCTAAGGTTTATCAGTACATAGTTTTTAAAGTTTTTTAACCAATGTTTTATTCCAGCTTTTGTGAAACCCTTCCTCAGCTGGTACCCGTGGGTGCCTCTGAGCCGACTCTCATACGGGTTGTACTTGACACACTCCTTAATCATCATGCGAGGTGTCTTCATCACCAGGAACCCGCAGCACAATGATTATTTTGAAATCGTAAGTTGCACTTCTGCATATTAAATGGCCGATTGCAAACTTTTTCACGCTAGTTTTTGCTGTTAGTTTTCCGCTAATGACGGATTGTAGAACTTCTTCACATGCCAATTAATTATTTCTATTGTTTGCATTGGCCTTGGTCAAAAATATTAGTAGTAAAAATAAAAAACTCTAATGACTTTACTTTAAAAACCCGGTACCTGATAATAATTTAGTTAGTAAAAAAATAGCTTAATAATCGTGGTGATATCTTTTGTTTCAGTTGAACTCAACAGCAGGTGTAATATTCTGGGGCTGTATAGCCGCTCTTCTACTTTGGCTACTGGCCGAGGCTCCGGCTAACAAGCTACTTGCACTGTTCTTGAAAAGAAGGTGATTACTTCCTTATTTATAAGCCAATAATATTTTAAAAAGGCGTATGTATATTCAAAATTATGAAACCTATATTTACCTTTTTTACACGCTTTATATTAGCTTCACCTGTATGTATGTTTGTAACCGACTTCTTTGGGCGCGATTTTGACCCACTTTAAACGGCCAGATTTCGTTCAAACTTTGTAGATTTATTAAGGACCGATGACAATACACTAATTTGAAAAAAAAAAAAAATTCAAAATTAGTTGCCAAAAAAAAAGCTATTATATACTAGGCAGGTACTGCACAAGCGCCCCTGGTAGAATAAATGTACATAATATTTCTAGATATAGATATATCACCATCCATGTTAATTTTACATGGATATAATATATAGATATACAGTCTTGTAGTTTTCATTTTTTATTAATAATAGTGTGCATAAAATAAATAAAAAATATTAAAAAAACGTGGTCTGCATGGTGTCAATAGTTATAAATATTTAATTGACAGATATGAGTAGAGTGATTATCATTTCGATAATATCTTAAAAAGCACCCCACGCTTTTTTTTTAATATTTATTTTTTATTCACACTATTATTAATTTATATTTATTGAAATTTTTAACACTATTCAAAATTTAAATTTGTTTTCAATTTTTTAGTTCGGTTTTCTATAAAAAGCGTGTTTTTTAGTTTTTTTAAACTATTATTTATTATCATTTTAAAACTAATGTAGATTATAAATTATGAAAATAAAAAGAATATAAATTCTAGCCATAATATTTTAATGTTTTCAAGCTATTATTTGCACGAACACGACATTAAATCCATCGATTTGCAATTATAAAACTTTACCTTTCTGTATTCTCAGGAACAAGAAGATAATGCACCAAGAAGTGAACCCGGTAACAGTGAGCCCCGACACAAGTATGAGCACTGTGCCCAACGGTAGTGGACATCTCAACGATAACTTACCAGACGCGATATATTTCTCTTCCAAAATATAAGACAGGTCTATATAACATTCTAATTAGTGAAAATGTTTCCAGTTTAATACAGTGTGAAGAAAATGCACAAAGTATGTTAAAATACTCGAGAATATAACCATTTTGTGTCGAATTGTAATAGTTATTAATTTTAGTACTTTTCTATTTAGGTCATTATTATATAGTCAAATCGTTGTAAATAAAATTATCCAAATTCTAAAAAAGAAATAAAATTGTACCCCTCTATGTTCATTCTACTCGCGAATAAACGTACCTACCTAAAATAACACACCGAAATACATCGAGAATGTAATTTAAAAAAATATTATATATTAAGAATTTAAAAAAAACTCTTTGAAAACAAACTTACGTACTTTTCTACTAACTTAACTACGTATTTATCTCAGCAAACTTGCATAAAAAAATTACTAAGCGCAGTTCAAGCTTCGGTTTCGCCCGCGCCGCAGGCGAAGCCGAAGACAAGATTTGAGTAACTCTAAGAAATTTAATAGATAAATAATAGTATGTTATGCAATTAGTGAATAAAGGACGGATTTAAAACGAGGGAATAGATGAATCACGAGCAAGCGGTCGTGATTCATGATGATTGAATCAGTAGCACAGCGAGTGATTCAAGTGATATAATCCTTAGGGACGCGAGTGATTCATGGCCCTCGATATAAATCCGTTTTATTCAAGAGTTGCATACTACACACTTTATACCATTACTACGAGAAAAAGAAAGATTTAAGCGTAAAGCACAAGAAGTTTCTATGTCGAGTATTCTTTGCACAAGGATTTTGAATCGAGTATTTTTTGCGCAAGGAGATTGTATAGCATTGAGATGGACGTCGAATATGTTGGTGTGTTCTAAATTCAAACTCCAAAATTGAGATTAAATGAACTTTTATTATAACTGTTTTTAACCCCCGCCGGAAAAAGAAGGGGTGTTATAAGTTTCACGTGTGTTGCTGTGTATCTGTGTATCTGTGTATCTGTGTGTCTGTCTGTGGCATCATAGCGCCTAAACGGATGAACCGATTTCGATTTAGTTTTGTTTGTTTGAAAGGTAATTTTGTCGAGAGTGTTCTTAGCTATGTTTGAATAAAATTGGTGCAGCCGTTCAAAAGTTATGGGTATTTTACTGTTTGAATCGGGGTGTTTTCGCAAGATAAATGCGTCGGGGGTTTTTTTAAATTGTGAAATTTTACTTGTTAGTAATAAAGTAAGCTTTTTAGAGAGGCATGGTTTAAAAGTATATTATGCAAGTAGAAAATAAAGGACGGATTTAAAGCGAGGGCCATAGAGGAATCACGAGCACAGCTTGTGATTCAAGTGATAGAAGCCCTAATATAAATCCGTTTTATTCAAGAGTTGCATACTATACTTTACTGTATCATGACTACGAGAAGAAAAAAATCGCGTATTCTTTGCACAAGGAGTTTTTATCGAGTATTTTTTGCGCAAGGAGGTTGTATAGCATTGAGATGGAGGTTGAATATATCGGTGTGTTCTAAATTCAAACAACAAAATAGTGAATAAAAGTTTCTGAAAGTTTTCAGTGAAAAAAAGAAGCTTTTTAGAGGGGGAATGGTATAAATATTATTATTATTGCCTTTATTCAACTCCTTTTCTTATTATTATACATTTATTATACATTTTCATAAAATATTTTAAAAAGTACATTAAAAACATAAAATATGGAGGCCGTAATACCGGTGAAACCGGGCACAGGGTCCAAGTTACCGGCGCGGCGGTCAGGGCTCCAGAGAGAGGAACTTCCTAACAATACGAGTCGTGTCCCGAAGTATATACTGCTTTCTGAATCAAGCCCTTGACTCAGCCGCCTAACAAGAGCCTCCTAAGGTGTTGGCCGAGGATCGTGGCTATAAAGCCATTGGCCGACACGACCATTGGTAAAATGATCGCTGAGTCCACATACCACATGTCGACAAACTCGCGAGATATTTGATTTGCTTATCTTTCTCGGCTTTCACGAGTACGGCACCTCCAATGCCACAAGTTTGTCTTTCAGAGCAAGTTGCTGATGGGTAATCCTAGCTATAATAAATAGGTAAATTTCATTAAAATAATACTTACTAAACAAAATGATAGTGAGAAAAAGATTCTCATTTTTATTATTAAAACCAACCGTGATGCAGTAGGCTAAAGTATAGTGACGCCATCTGTGCTTCTAAATTACAACTTACCTGTCCTTTCAACGTTCCCAGCTAGCCCCAATATTGCCTCACCCCTACCACCTTTTGAAGCTCGCGAGGGTAAATAACTCTTGCTGAATTATACAGATGGCGTACTTTGGGCATCAACAAAATATAATCTTACAAATATTATAAATGCGAAAGTGTGGATGAGTGTATTTTTGTTACCCACTCGATCACCTGGATGAAATTTGGCACATAGATAGATTAGAGTAGTCCGGGAATATGTTCCCTCGGAATAACTTTCGACTTTCATGCGGGCGAAGCCGCTTGCAGAAGCTATTCTTGTAATAATAATAAAGTTGTATTGTATAAGTATGTTATGGACCGAGTGATTAATTCGGATTTATTCATAATGCCCTGACAATTTGAAAAATGTCCAATATGAGAAGGCAATATGATTAAAACTATTGAAATTTTTGGGCCGGGTAATAAACAGATGTGTTTTTTTAATTATTTTAATGTTGACATAGGTTTTAAAATAGAATGGGTAAGTACGATTAATATTTAAGCAACAAAGTCAGCGGCCGCTACGGGCTCCGTAGCTGGACGGAGCTCCTATTTCTGTCTGCAGGGTCTAAAGTAACCTAACATAAAGGAGATGACGGGAGCTGAGTTCGCTCGCTTTGCTCGTTCACTTCAGACCTAACTTCTTCGAACCTAACCTATCCGTGTTGGGGTGCCTTAAGCTCCCGAGCTCGCTTCGCTCACTCTTGGACTAATTCATTGACCGTAATTATCGAATTACCCATTCGTTACGTAGCTATATTCATAATGGTCAGGGTAAAGTGTTGGTGGTAAGGGACTACCTTACGTGATCTGTAAGTTGCGGTTTTCAAGCAGCAGACAAGACTGTCCCATCTATTTAGAATCTACCTACAGAACGCTTGAAATACTCAATTGTTTTACCCGACTGCGGGAGGGTAATGTTTCTATAGCACGCTCTACAGTCCAAAACGTTTGACGGACATATGAGGTGTCGTTGGATTAGTCTCAATTGTGAGAGTGATATAGGCTATAATAGTAGTTTATGCAATGGTCATATAATATGGGTTATTAAAACACGAGCGTGGGTTTATCACATGAGGAGAAGCCGAATGTGATAATATTAACACGCGAGTGTTTTAATACCTAATTATATGCCGTTGCATACACTATTTTATATTCTCTCATACAGTTCAAATAAAATAAAAGTGGAAACGGAAAAAATATGCATTATGGCGGCCAATTTAGATTCTCATTGCAACATGACACCGCAGCGCGCGCATCCATAGACAGTGACACTACCTCTTAAGCGCCAATAAATTAAAAAGTAAAAGTGTGCTATAAAAATTAAAAGTTATTTTATGATGCAGTTGTTTGAAAATCGAAGGAAAATGTGTTGCACTGTAATGTTTTTCTTTTTTTATTTTACTTTTCTACGAATATAAAGTACGTGTTTATGCAATACTTTTTGAATTCATAATTGGAACATTACGTTATGAGTGCAGATAAAATAATATTAGGTCATTACATATGAAATTGGCGTTTTGTAAGGGAGGGACATAAAGTGTTTTTTTTTATATATAATATATTTATTTAATCAAAGTCCATTGCTATCTATGCAATTTTGCCATCTCATAGGTAGTTTATTGATCCCCTTACTAAAAAAAACTATGGGACGGGCATCAATAAAATCTTTGAAGGCACTTTGGACTGCCCCATCGGAATTGAATTTTTCCCTTGCAAGAAGTTATCTAAATTTCGAAAAAAATGGTAATCTGTTGGAACAAGGTTCGGGGAGTACGGTGGATGTCTTAGGCATTCCAATTGAAGCTCTTCTAATTTGGTAGCCGTCTGTTGTGCAGTGTGTGGTCTAGCATTGTCCTGGAGCAGCAGTGGTCTTGAGCGATTGACCAACCTCAGCTGTTTAGCAGCTAGCTTTTCTATCATGGTTGCTGACAATAGACATCCACCGTAATCGTCTGGCCAGATTTAAGAAAGCTGTAGTGAACAACACCGGCACTAGTCCACCAAACGCTCACAAGTATTTTTTTTGTGTCATTTTTCGCTTAGGGCAGGATTTGGCTGGTTCGCCAGGGTTCAGCCATTGCGATGAGCCTTTCCGATTATTGTTTAGGTTCCACTTTTCATCACAGGTAATTATTCGATTTAAAATCCCTTCATGAGCCGGTTGAGTAATGTAACGCAGCAGTAGACGCGAGTTTTCAAAATTCAAAAATTAGTTATTTGCCAACATAGGTAGGGGTAAAGATGTTATACATGTTTTTTAATGTTCTCCATGCTCTGCCGTCATATGGGCATGCAAAAACGGCACTGCGGCGCGCGCGTCAATTCTGGCTTCACTTTGGACATTATAGGTACCTAACCTATGGGTCGCGGATAAATTTGAAAGAGAGTTACCGCGGCCCTGGCATAAGCAACTGAAGGAACACGGGTGGGTTTTAGTCAGTAAAAGTCTGACACGCCCTCCCGCTTCACCCAGAGCCCACCCAAAAAAAAAAAAAAAGGTACCTAACCTATCTGATCTGGTCCATTATGTACCACAACTAAAAAGTGAAAAATAAAAAAAACTTTTTACAAAAAATACAACCGACTTCCAAATAAAAACACTACAAAGTGAAAATTAAATTCAATTTCGGAAGTCGGTGTCAAAAAACGAAGAAACGAAAACAGGAACACCGACTTCCGAAAGGGAGTTAGGTCTTTTCTGTCGGTCCTATATTTTTCCATCAGTATTTTGATTGTCTGAATAGCATCAGTAGTCGATCTGGATGCAGTAAAACCAAACTGATTTGGAGATATTGAAGAGATTTCGGTGAGACGTTTATTAATGATTCGTTCCCATATTTTAAGAGTGTGCGAGGTCAGTTTTATTTCTCTGTAATTTTCACACTGAGCCACATCACCCTTGTTTTTATAAAATTTTGCTTTGACGCCATGGCTCTTGAATGCATTTGGTGGCCAGGATGATATTGAATAATTTATTTAGCCAGGCTACTGCCATCGGGCCAAGACGTTTCCATATCTCCACTGGGATCTCGTCAGGGCCTTTCAGCTTTTCATTTTAACCGCATGTTTGACTTCCGCTATATCTACTTCGGGTATTAGTCCATTTGTGGGCTCGTAGCTTACTGGGTCTTTATTTGGGAATTCCTCATTCAGGAGTTTTTCATAGTATTCAAACCATCTTTCTCTAATTTTATTATTGTCTGTTAGCAATTTTTGGTTTTTATTCTTCATGTATTTAGTAACTTTAATGTCCATGGTGGCCTTGTGTCTAAATTTAGCAATTTTTAGGGTTCCGTACCCAAAGGGTAAAAACGGGACCCTATTACTGACTCCGCGGTCCGTCAGTCTGTCTGTCTGTCTGTAACCAGGCTGTATCTCATGAACCGTGATAGCTAGACAGTTAAAATTTTCACAGATGATGTATTTCTGTTGCCGCCATAACAACAAATACTAAAAACAGATTAAAATAAATATTTGAGTGTGGCTCCCATACAACAAACGTTATTTTTTTTGCCGTTTTTTGTGATAATGGTACGGAACCCTTCGTGCTCGAGTCCGACTCGCACTTGGCCGGTTTTTGTATATATTCTGCAGTTTTAGCGGTTTCCAAATCATTATAAAAGGGGCCCAGCAAATGTACGGGACGGACGTGATCGTCCAAGACCGACAGGCAATCAGGAGGTTGTAAGGCTCCTGCTTGAACGCGTTGACGCCCCTTGCACCTATTGTTCAGTTGTCATCTGGTAACTATGGACCTTGGAGACACTTGAAGGCTGCCAAGTAGGTTGAGGTGAAAAACGTGATGTCCAGGTTAAATAAAACTATTTGTTCATGGCCAGAAGCGATGTTCCTTCATGGTTACTATTTGCTCGCTCCTGGGCTACGCATCTCTTTGCATCCTTTTTCGCTTCTCTATACTTGGTCTTATCTTTGAAATTGAAATTTATTTATTTGCAAGAATATAGGTACTTACATAATAACATGGTAAAATAATTTTAGTCTCACTATATTCGACTTATCAGTCGTGCAAATATTTCAAGTAGGTAGGTACATGCATAATATCATGAAATTACATCAATGTCACTGATCATTAGTCATACACATCATATCATAATATAATTAACAGTCATGCTTCAATAATATTAATTAGGCGCTTTATATTATAATAGTAGTTTATGCAATTGTCATATAATAGGGGTTATTAAAACACGAGCGTGGGTTTTAATATCTAATTATATGCCGTCGCATACACTGTTTTATCTTCACTCATACAATTGAAATAAAATAAAAGTGGAAAAGGAAAAATATGCAGTATGGCGGGCAATTTAGATTCTCATTGCACCATAACTGTCAATGAGCCCATAAGCGCCAATAAATTTAAAAGTTTTTTTAAGATGCAGTTGTTTGAAAATCGAAGGAAAATGTTGAATATGGTTTTTTATTTTATATTACCACGAATATAAATTACGTGTTTATGTAATACTAGCTGACCCAGCAAACTTTGTTTTGCCATAAAAAGACCAAACATTTATCTACCCTACCTACCCGACCCTACACTACCCTACCCTACCCGACCCTACACTACCCTACCCTACCCTACACTACCCTACCCTACCCTACCCTACACTACCCTACCCGACCCTACACTACCCTACCCTACCCTACCCTACCCTACCCTACCCTACACTACCCTACCCTACTCTACCCTACCCTACCCTACACTACCCTACCCTACCCTACCCTAACCTACCCGACCCTACACTACCCTACGCTACCCTACACTACCCTACGCTACCCTACACTACCCTACCCTACACTACCCTACCAGATATTACCAGGTAGAATCAAGATATTGCTAAAAATGCCATGCTTTATAATAAGTTATTATGAACCTTAAGAAATACAAATAACCTAAGAAAACTCGTCATGTGACAGGGTTAAATAATGTAATAGAGATTAAGTAACAAATGTAAGAATTGATCTTGAATAAAGATGAGTCCCAAGGTCTCGGACTATGTCCGGGGAACCTCTAGCTCGCAGACTCCGCCTTGCGCGGAGAGGTAGGCGCCATAAAAAAAAAAAAAAAAAAAAAAACACTACCCTACCCTACCCGACCCTACACTACCCTACACTACCCTACACTACCCTACCCTACACTACCCTACCCTACACTACACTACCCTACACTACACTACACTACCCTACACTACCCTACACTACCCTACCCTACCCTACCCTACCCTACCCTACCCTACCCTACCCTATGTCCTTCTCCTGGTTCTAAGCTACCTCCCTGCCAATTTTCAGCTAAATCGATTCAGCCGTTCTTGAGTTATAAGTGAAGTAACTAACACGACTTTCTTTTATATATATAGATTTTTTGAATTCATATTTGGAACATTACGTTGTGAGTGTAGATAAACTATATTAAATTAAATTATTAGATTATATTCTATCTGTCACAAAGCCAATTGTTTAAAGTTCTATTAAATTCTAAGTTATTCAATTTTCTAATTTTTTCCGGTATTTATTATACATTTTTACCGCCATGGTGTAGCAGTTTCTTTCTGATGTATACGCGTGCGTGTGTGCCGACACGTATGTGTGTGAGCCGCCGCGCGCGCCCGCCAGCTCCATCTTTGTGTCAGTAATAAACGAAGCTCAGTACCAGTCAGTCGTATTATTGCGCCCCGCGCATATCCTTATATCCATACACATCATTGGCGACGAGGTGATCGATCCACGCAAGGAACCAAAATGAGCACGTACCTGGGACATCTTACTGTATTTGACCACAAATCTAATGATTGGCAAATATATAAAGGGAAGTTGACGCAATTTTTGAAAATAAACAAGGTCGATCAAGAAAATAAAAATGGAATTTTGCTGTGTCATCTTACGGAAGAAACGTACCGTCTGGTGCAAAATCTAGCTTATCCAAAAGAGCTAGGAACAGGAAGAGCTATTATCATTACTCGACGGCCATTTCAAAGCGAAAAAGTGCACATTTGTGGACAAGGCGAAATTCTTTGGTGCCAGCAGAGAAACAGGCGAAACCGTTGGAGAATGGGCGGCGCGACTAAGAGGTTTGGCAACTTACTGCGACTTCGGCACCGCTCTAGAAACGAACTTGAGGGATCGTTTCGTCCTCGGCCTGAGTGCAGGACCAGAACGCGACAAGCTTTTCGAGCAGAGCCCGTCGACGCTTACGTTGTCGCGGGCTATTGAAATGGCGGAACAGGCTGCGTGTGCCAAGGAGGCAAGGGCTATGTTGGGCAGCTTGGAGCCCATCGCAATCAAGGAGGAACCAGTTTACCGCGCGAAGTTCCAGGGACAAGCTAGCCGTGGACGTGGCGCAGCCGGTGGTGCTGGTGCTGCAAACCGCCGCGATACGGACCGTTGCGAGGTTTGCGGCATGAAGAATCATAGTGGTGATAAGTGTCGCTACAAAGGTTATACTTGCCAAAAGTGCGGGTTAAAAGGCCATTTAAAAAAAGTGTGCGGGGATTCAAGGGGCTCCACGCGTATTTATCACGTAGATTCGTCCCAGAGAGACGGTGGTGACCAGCCCCAAGACCAAGGTTGTGAGGAGTGCCAGAATTTTAATATAAGGTACGATGCCGTTAACCCTATTCAAATTGAATTAGTATTAGGTGACCAACTTGTTAAAATGGAACTAGATTCTGGATCGGGTAGCACTGTCATTTCCGAAAAATTTTACAATGCAAAGTACCCGAAATTCCAGTTACAAAATTGTAATGTAAAGATGTGCTTGTATAACGGACATAAAATCTCTCCGCTAGGATATTTCACTGCTACAGCAAAATTTAATAATTTGCAAAGAAATATTAAAGTATTTGTAGTTAAGAACGGAGGCCCACCATTATTAGGTAGGGATTTCATGTCCACTTTTAATTTAATTATCACAACTAGCATTAACTCAATAATAAGCAGCGATAATGACATATTGGCATTGCTTGAAAAATACCCAGAACTATGGCGAGATGAGTTAGGTTCATTTAATAAATTTAAAGTAAGCTTACAACTTAAAAAAAATTCTACCCCCAAATTTTTCAAACCACGAACTGTACCTTTTGCCCTAAGAGATAAGGTGGAAAAAGAATTAGACCGGTTAGTAGGTTTAGGTATTTTAGTTTCTATAAATCATGCCCTATATGCCACTCCTATAGTGCCTGTGTTAAAAGATAACAATCAAGTCCGAATCGCGGGTGATTTTTCGGTAACACTTAACAAAGATCTGGTAATAGAAAAATACCCTTTGCCCAGAATAGAAGAGGTTTTTGCAAAGATTGGAGGGGGTGAGTTGTACAGTAAAATTGATCTGAAAAATGCATACAATCAATTCTTGCTAGATGAGTCATCGCAGGAATTAACAGCCATAAACACACATAAAGGTCTGTTCAAATATACGCGACTAGTTTACGGTCTTGCCAACGCACCCGCTATTTTTCAAAAATCCATGGAAACGCTATTAGCGGGAATTGACGGAGTTAGTGTCTGGCTTGACGACATATGTATTACAGGACCCGATAGGAACTCGCATATTAAAAGACTGTCGGAAGTTTTAGGTAGATTGAGCGATGCCGGCCTTCGTCTACAAAAAAATAAATGCGAGTTTTTCAAAGAAAGTGTAATTTACTTAGGCTATGTGATCAGTAAGGCAGGACTAAAGACGAGTCCTGATAAAGTCAAGGCAATATTAAGCGCCTCCGAGCCTGAAAATGTCACCGAAGTAAAACGATTTTTAGGCGTCGTAAACTACTACAGGAACTTTATTCCTAACGCATCGTCACTACTAAATCCCCTACACGAGTTGCTACGAAGCAATGCACCATGGGAATGGGGTGATAGGCAGCGACAGGCTATGGCGGCAGTGCGCCGTGAACTTGCGTCGGAGCGCGTACTGGCGCATTTCGAGCCCACGGCGCAGCTCATCCTGACCGTGGACGCAGGTCCGGCAGGGCTCGGCGCCGTGCTGTCGCAGCGCGGGGTCGACGACAAACATGCGCGCCCGCTCGCGTTTGCGTCGCGCTCGTTAGCCGCCAGCGAGCGAAACTATAGCCAGATACAGAAGGAGGCTACCGCTATCATATTTGGTGTGAAACGGTTCCATCAGTATTTGTACGGTCGCAGTGACCCATTTATTTTAGAAACGGATCATAGGCCATTAGTGTCGATTTTTAACCAAAATACAGGTATACCGGTAACAACAGCCTTACGGCTGCAGAGATACGCTATAACGCTCTCGGCTTACAATTACGTGGTAAGATATGTTACCGGTAATAAAAACTTAGTGGCTGATTATTTTTCCCGAGCGCCTTTAAAGTACACGCCTAATCCGGAAGACGATAGTAGTGATACCTATTACGCGCTAAAATTCTTAGACGATGCGTCACCCGCTACTACGAGCCGCGAGATAAGGCAGGCCACAGAGTACGATAACGTAATACAAACTGTCCGTAGGTACATGCAAAAAGGTTGGCCCCGAAAAATAAATTGCAAATCAATTATCCCTTACTTCATGTGCAAGTCTGATCTGCAATATGAAAATGATTGTCTTTTCCGAGGACATAAGATAGTTATTCCGAAATCGCTAAGGGAGAAAATGTTACGTGAATTGCACGATACACATTTAGGAATAATAAAAACAAAAAGTAATGCTCGGAGTAGGATGTGGTGGCCAGGCATCGATAGTGACATCGAGCGCTGGATAGGTTCCTGCAACACGTGTGTGAGCGTGCGCTCCGCGCCGCCGCGCGATCCACCCGCTCCCTGGCCCGCTGCCGCCGCCGCCTGGCAGCGTGTACACATAGATTATATGACTGTAGGGCAGAGGGTATATCTCGTGGTTGTTGATTCTTATAGTAAGTGGGTAGAATGTCTACACATGCATAATGGAACTTCAACTAAAGCTCTAATTACTAAACTCAAACAAGTTTTTTCAACGTTTGGCATACCGAATGTGTTGGTATCAGATAATGACGTCAAGATAAATTCAGTTGAGTTTAAGACATTTTGCTCTTCTAATGGTATCAAATATATGACGTCACCCATTTATCATCCGCCCAGCAATGGTCAAGCCGAAAATTCGGTGAGAACTTGTAAAAAAATGTTGAAATGTATATTAAAAGATAACTTACCGGTACACCAAATTAGTGAAATGTTACTGGGATATTTATTTAATTATAGAAATACGGTGCATTGTACCACTGGGGAAACGCCAGCCAAGTTAATGTTTGGTAGAAATCTACGAACCCGTCTCGATTTAGTCATTCCTATGAGTAAATCAACTCATGACGAAACATCTGCGGTGCGAGGCAGAAGACAATTCACGATTGGTGATGTCGTTTGGACCCGATGGTACAGTGCACGAAAACAAACATGGCAGTTGGGAACAATAAAAGAAAGAGTAGGAAATAAAATGTACAACATTTATATTAACGACTTAGATGTTAACTGTATTAGACATGTAGATCAGCTGTTGAAGTATACAGGCAACAATGAGCCCACAACCACTAGTTCTGCACAGGTGTCTCATCGGCAACAATCGCCCGACATTTTGGCTACCACGAGTTCAGGCCAAATGACTGCATTACCAGCAGTATCTAGCGAGCCATCACCAGATGCGGAATGTGTCGTAGATGGTGATGGGGAGGTATGGCGGGGTTGTGGGACAATTGTGAGTGAGGGAAGGGCAGCTGATGGTATAGCTTCATCGCCACCTCCGGCAGCGCAGCTAGAGGTTTTGGATACCGAGGGCTCTCAATCTCGAATTACGGAGGAACGCGAGGTTGATGTACCACCAGCACCCACACCCTCACGCCAAAAGCGTACTAGGAATATAGTAGATTATAAGAAATACTTTTAACCGTTTTGTTTTGTTTATGTGTAAACTTTTATATTGCTTACCCACTTACCCCTTAATAAATTTTACGATGTCTGTGTTTGAGGGTACAATAATAAAGTGGTCTTAGTTTATAAGATTATAGTGGGTAAGAAGTTAATTATGAAATATATTGTTAAATATGAAGTTTATTAAGAATAAATATTGTCAGCAGGTTTCAAAATCTAAGTGTGAAGGAATGATGTATACGCGTGCGTGTGTGCCGACACGTATGTGTGTGAGCCGCCGCGCGCGCCCGCCAGCTCCATCTTTGTGTCAGTAATAAACGAAGCTCAGTACCAGTCAGTCGTATTATTGCGCCCCGCGCATATCCTTATATCCATACACATCACTTTCACATAACTTTAATCTGCTTCGAGGTACCATTAGAGGTTTTGTACTGTTTTCCTTTTAAACTGGGCCTTATAATCCTGCTCAAAAAGTGCTAAATGATTTCTAACGAATTTACACATTTCAAAGACTTACAGGGATGGGAGTGTAAGTATCCGTTTTTCAGTGAATACTGGTCGGCAGGCATCAGTCCATTTGAGACCATAAATTGATCTCATGCATTTTTTCTGGGCTATAAAAACTCTTTGGGCGTCTGTAGAGTTTCCCCAAATGATTATTCCATACCTCATACTGAACACACATGACTGTGGTATACCATTAATGCTGTTTCTTTATTAGTTATTTTTTTTTATTTTACGAAGTGCGTAAACGAATTTGTGTTTTTTTTTACAAACAAGATCTACATGACATTTCCAGTTACAGTAATTATCAATATTTATTCCTAGCAATTTTATTTCCTTTACTTCTTCAATGATGTAATTATTATATTTTATTGGCAAGTCTATTGACTCTTTTTTATTACTTCTGTTATTATATGTCAGGTATCCCATGAATTTAGTTTTATCGGTATTTATTTCTAAGTTATTTTCAATTAACCAGTCATGTATTCCCTTTATACGCTACATTGGTGGCACTTATCGCCTGATCAATAGTAGCTTCTTTAGTTAAAACAGTAGTATCATCTGCAACCTTTGTCCTGATGTGAGCTTTGCCATCTTTTAAATTAAACTTATTATTTTTATTTGCCAAAGTATCTTTAACCCTTTCGTTCCACCATTTAGGGTCTTTCCCTTATCCAGATGGTCGTTTGGAGACTCCCAAGATCTCTGTCGCTCTACACTCAGCTTCGAAGTCAGACCACATATTTTCAGCTAGTTCGTACTTCACTCCAATATTGCTTTGGAGATATTCTTTTAACTATAGCCAGTAGCGTTTCGCATTTGGGGCTGTCCAGATCTTTCCGCATAGTCCTAGGTGTTCTATCAACTACAGCTTTTATTGGCTTTGGCAAAACGTAAACAGCAACAAGTATGCGATGTTGCAAAGTCAGTGACTCGCCTGGTATTACTTTTCAGTCCTTGAACTTTTGTTTGACAGCAAGGTCTGAGATGATGTAGTCTATCTGTAGGCTCGGCCCGCACTCTTAAAGGTGATTAGGTGCTCTTGTTTCTTTTGAAAGTTTGTGTTTATTAAAGTAAGTTTGAATTTTCCCTATCCTCTAATCCAAAAATTATTATTTTAATACTTTTCTTTTCTTTTCTTTTCTTTTCTTTTCTTTTCTTTTCTTTTCTTTTCTTTTCTTTTCTTTTTTTTTTTTTTTTTTCTTTTCATTTCTTTTTTTTATTTATTTTTTATTTTCTTTTCTTTTTTTTTCCTTTTCTTTTCTTTTCTTTTTCGTTTCTTTTCTTTTATTACCCAGTTACTGGTTTGTGAAGGTTTGGAGGACGAGCAGTTGCTCCATCTATACAATCTATACACCATCATCAAAATCAGCCGAAAGACCAGTCCACTGCTGGACATAGGCCTCCCCAAAACGTCACCACATTGACCGGTCCCGTGCGTCCCGCATCCAGTGGCAATCCACAACCTTTACCAGGTCATCGGTCCACCTGGTAGAAGGCCTTCTAACGCTACGTCTTCCGGTTCGCGGTCGCCGATCCAGAACTTTTCTGTCCTAACGGCCATCTGTTCTGTGAGCAATGTGCCCTACCCACTGCCACCTATGTTTGGCAATTCCTTGAGCTATGTCGGTAATCCTGGTTCTCTTGTGGATCGCTACATTTCTGATACGATCACGCAAGAAAACTTCGAGCATAGCTCTCTCCATTGCCTTTCTACACTTCTTCTTACAATCTATACAAATAAATAAAATTTAAGGGTCTGTATGTTATATCAAAATAACAAAGTTTTATTGAATGCTTGTGAAAGTATATACGGTAGGTACTTATAGGTCTACCAGAATCTCATGGCATAAAAAAATCTTACATTTTATTATCTTCATACACATACCTAATATATTTCATTTTCATTTCACACTATCACATATTCATGGCAAGTAGCTAGCTACATGCATAAAAAATTAAAAAAAAAACAATTGATGTCACCAGCCTACTAACCTACCATGTCCACTGATTGAATACTAAAGACATAAATAAAAATTAAACAGTATCAAAATCGTTTAATCTAATGCCCGCAATATTGCATTCAACAGTTTTTGATTTCCTCATTTGCCATGAGATTCTGGTAGACCTATAATAACAGGCACGCCATTTTTAAGAATCTCCGAAACGCCTGGACTGATTTTAGATAACTGATTTTATAAGAAGTAAGTAACCTATGTGTAACTTTTATCCCGGAAAAAACACAGTTCCAGTAGACATTTTTATAACATTTTCAGTTTAACGAAGTCGCTGGCAACTACAAGTATCTAGTGTTAAATAAAAGTACTCAGTTGAATCCGGTTAGATTGAACGCCGACCCTAACATATTTGGGAAGAGTCTAGGCAGACTGGTTGACATAATCAGCTTACATTTTTTTCAGTGCCTTGTCATGTCGTGGTACATCCCCTGCGACTTCCACTTCTTCGTGGTGACCGTCCTGGTGTACTGCATCTACAGGAGTCTACCCAAGCTAGGGCTCATCATAGCAGCCATTTTAACTGTAGGAGCTCTCGTGTTACCGGGCGTCATTAACTATGTGTATGAGCTCCCTGCGGTTCAGCTGTTTACTTTTGAGTAAGTTTGCAATTTTTTTTTTATGGAAAAGTGGGAGTAAAGAAAAGCCGTATAGAATTCAGATTTGCCCTACTGTTTTCGTTTGGCATAACAACCTACGCGTTAATTATTAGGAGTGTTGGTTTAGTTGAAAGAACTAGCATCATACCAATGAATTAGCCGCCAGACAATGATGTCTATAAATATCAAGGACGCGACGGCATACTTCAAATTATAAAACTAAGGTCAAAGTTGCCACCAAAAAGAAAAATGAGCACCTACAATTTATCCTGAGACAATCCTGAAACATTAACCACACATTGGCGGGCCCATATACCTGCAGTGTCCTGCAATCTACAGGAACTAATGAACTCCATTGTAATTAACGTGGCCCCATACTATCTTAATAGTATAACCTGGTTTAAACATTCGACACGAAAAGAAGAAGGTTATCTTTTGAAATAATAACTCTTCTCATTTCTCTTTGTGACCCTCAAAACATTATCGATAATAACTTCTATGTCACCTTTTATCCACTAGGGTTATCAAGGACCCTCGGGCCAGCAGAGAGTTCAACGAGACGTACATCAAGAGTCACATGCGTTACGCCGCCTACCTTGTGGGCTTCTTCAGCGGGTATATATTCTTCACGTACAGCAGTAGACGGATTCTGAACAGGATTAGACAGGTGAGCCAAATACCTACACTAGACTCGACACGTATGTTCGATTTATGGAATTGCGTATAGTGTACTACATGGACGTTATCAAGATTTATTGTCATAGCTAGCTCACTACGTGTCCATTCTAATCCAACACCGAGCGAAAGATGGTTGTAAAAACCAAATACTGCTGTTTTTCACAATAATTCTTATTAATAATGCTGTTAGAACTCAGAATTAGTCAAAGCTGGAGGTGTAGATTTTTTCATCATGGTCAGCCTCTATAGCAGCCCGCTCATTTCGTTCGATCCTCAGCTACTTGTAATAAAGCTGCTACCAGCTAGGGTAACTGCAAAGATCTTTGCTCCTTCAACAACTGACAGCAACCACATCATCGCTTACAATCAGCTGAGACGGTGGTCAAACGCGAGCCAAAACAATAAAAAAATCTAGCGAATGTGCTTCCACCAAAGCAGAAGCTAAAGACGATATTTTGGAAACTGCTTCATCTCATGTCTCTCATTTATACTTAATACTTCTGAATATATTTGTATATTTTCAGAAATGGTCAGTCTTGGGCACTTGTGCAGCCCTGACACTAATGTTAGTGGTCATGGTACTGGGCAGCACGTTCCTCTGGCGCAGTTACCATCCGCTAGAGGGCGCGGTGTACGCCGCACTCAACAGGCCTGCTTGGGCGTGTTGCTTGGCGCTCGCGCTTCTAGTGCTGTGCTGCTCGTTTGGACATGTTCGTGAGTATCATTAGATGTCGCTAACAGAAAATAATCTTATGTATTCTGAAACTTTCAAAGTGTTTTTTGAGGTCCTACTTTTCGCAAAAATTATGATTGACTGCTAAACTTTTTTGTTCCCCAATTCGAACATTTAAACCAACATTGAGCCAATAAAAGAATTATTTTTTTATCTAATATTTAATAAACTCACGTCTTTTTTCCCATGGTATTACCAAAAATTACAGAACCCCATCTGCAGAAGCGTAGATAGGTAACCAAAGGTCGTGATGCAAAAAAAAAACTTGGGTCCAAACCAAATTGTTTAGGTTTGATCAAACCAAAATATAAATAGGTACTTAAATGGAGCAAAGCTACTTTATCATCAGCACATTATCGTGCCCTGCAGGGCACAGTAAACAACAACCTCGGGGTCTTTAAGTCAAAAGAGAATAGGTTACGTCTAGGCAAGCGTGCTACACCGTCGACAACATCCTTGCTTACCATCAGTTGAGATAGTGGTCATCAAGCGCGAGCCTATCTATCATAAAAAATAAAAATATCTTCCAGGCTAAATTTCGGGCACGACGGTCAATTTCAGTGGTGACTAGCCATCGGCGCATATTTTAGTGCACAAGTGTTTGCGTAAATACAATTGCTCTCTTTGAGCCCTCACTCTCATAGTCCGATGCGTAAATACAAGTGCTCTCTCTGTGCCCTCACTCTCATAGTCCAGTGCGTAAATACAAGTGCTCTCTCTGTGCCCTCATTCTCATAGTCCGATGCGTAAATACAAGTGCTCTCTCTGTGCCCTCACTCTCATAGTCCGATGGGGTGGCAATCGGACTTGACCGGAGAGAGATCAGGCGTAGGACCGACGTTGGGAGTCACAAAAGACTTAGCGCAGGAGCCATCTTATGCGCGGATTTGCGGACGGCCAGTAGGTAGCTCGCCGTCCGATAAGGACCATGTCCGAGTCGACGGCGCGTACTGTTCCATGCGCACCTCAAAGAGATGTCATGCCTGTCTGGGTCGCGGATAAATTTGAAAAATAATTACCGCGGCCCTGGCTCAAGCAACTGAACGAACAGGGGTGCGTTTTAGTCAGTAAAAGTCTGACACGTCCTCCCGCGTCACTCAGAGCGGAAGAAGTCATTGGATGATAACCAAAACCAAAAAAAGGAAGGGTATGTCACACCGCCAACTTCCAAATTCTGGACTGCTACTTAACTGCAATGGTAAATTATTGCCGAAAAATGTATCCTGTCCTGAATGCCCTGTACACCATACATTATTCCTTTGTGAAGCAAAATAACCTTATATGTTTGCGAAGTTTGCGAAGCAAAATAACCATGTAGGTCCCAAAACAAAGTCAAAACAAAATTATTGATCGTTCATATTTTAGAAAATTTATGAGGTCTATGATTTCTCCATAAAGACCCATGATAAAGACATTGTCGTCGTTGACATGATCGATCTGTATTATTTAAAATGAGTTGTCATGATCAAATGTTTCATCGTGAGGAAACCTCAGATCAAATAGTGTTAAATACAGGCCTGTGGATCACGAAGCCAAGAGCCGAACACTGGGGTCCATAGCAATATTACGACTCTTGGATCTTAACCAGGTCCTATACCCGCGAAACTGTGATACTCAGCAGCGGTAGCTAGGGGTTTGTTGTTTATGGCTGAGCTCGTACCTGAGTTATCCGCGGCGGTCCTCTTGTACTTGCTCAATCCGGTGCCTCGTCAAGGATTTAGGAATCAGATATATATAATAAAGGACAAGGCTGGGATGAGGGACACAAACGCGGTCTGAGCCGGGGTCCAGCTGCCGAGCAAACACATACACGTTCCCGGCAAAAGCAGCTTGGCTCGCGAAATATGCACAAATACGACTGCACGGACGATACACTACACGAATCGCGAATGTCCAAAAGAGATTCTATCTCGGATGGGTGAATTACTTAGAAATTACAATTAATTCAACAAAACCCTTCAAAAACGCTCGCACGCGTTCGACCTCAGTTTTTCAAGTCCAAGTGTCAAACGTCAAAGTACCCTCACCCGCCGTCAAATCGGTGACAGCTAACAGACAACAAATTAAGAAAGAATGAACGAACGATGCGTTCGTAACAAACTTGTCATTCGAGCTCACAGATCAAATAATAATGCTCGACTAACAAGCTAAGGGGTAGTTTCGTTGTACGTGTATGCGTGTATTTGTACGGCAAGGCATAGCTTAACCGGCTTCACTTTGTTGTTTGCAACGTTCCATCTTGACTTTTTATTTGATCTGAGGAGGAAACATGGACTTATATAGTTAAAGTAAATCTGAAATAGCCAAGTCAGAGGCCTGTGGGGATCCCGGAGGCGGCTTAATTAACTCTGACACCAGAGCTGGCCAAATCCTCACACGAAAAGAAGAAGTTGTCATGATTAAAGTCGTGTTGCAATCTATTTTATTTAGACTCCAAAGGTACGATAATTTTGCGCTAGGTAAATTTAATGGTTGCTGGTAAGGGTCCGAGGGCTCCCGAGAACTGAGCTTACGGCTTAAGGCCCAGAACGGGTGCATGGCACCGTCAAACCCTCTGGTAGCTACTACCACTGCCTATCTGATACAATAAAACCAAGCTCTCTGATCTGCTTAAAATGTCAAATGGTTCTAAGGTTTATCAGTACATAGTTTTTAAAGTTTTTTAACCAATGTTTTATTCCAGCTTTTGTGAAACCCTTCCTGAGCTGGTACCCGTGGGTTCCTCTGAGCCGACTCTCATACGGGTTGTACTTGACACACTCCTTAATCATCATGCGAGGTGTCTTCATAACCAGGAACCCGCAGCACAATGATTATTTTGAAATTGTAAGTTACACTTCTGCATATTAAATGGCCGAATGCAAACTTTTCACGCTAGTTTTTGCTGTTAGTTTTCCGCTAATGACTGAATATAGAACATCCTCACATGCCAATTTAATATGTCTATTGTTTGAATTGGCCTTATATATATAAAATATGTTTAGTAAAAATAAAAAAATCTAATTACTTTACTCAAAAACCGGTACCTGATAATAATTTAGTTAGTAAATAAAAAACTTTTTTGCAAAATAATACTACCGACGTCCAAATAAAAAACTACAAAGTGAAAAATAACTTTATTTTTGGAAGTCGGTGTCTTTCGTAGATACCAATTATTTGCGATATGGACACCGACTTCCGCAAATAAAGTTATTTTTCACTTTGTAGTTTTTCATTTGGAAGTCGGTAGTATTATTTTGCAAAAAAGTTTTATATTTTTCCCTTTTTAGTTTTACCTACCTAATAAGCAAGTTGTTTAGTAAGTACCTATTACGCCAGAACAGATTACCCGAAAAACATGAAACTTGAATTTAACCGGTGAAATTAGAGTTCTGCGTACCCCTTTCAGTATACTGGCGTGATGTTATGTTATGAAATGGTATAAACAATAAACAGACATGCGATTGAAGCAATCCCGAATGATTTGCCGTTATTTATTGAAGAGTTCTGTTGTATATCTCCGAAGTTCTTCATCAGATCTATAACAAATTAAAATGGGACCAATTTCGAAACATGTTCTTTCAAACAAAAAAAGAATTTTCAAAATTGGTCTACAATTGGCGGTGAAATCGGTGAACATACATAAAAAAACATACAAGAAGTCGAACATAGAACCTCCTCCTTTTTGGTAAGTCGGTTAAAAATAGCTTAGTAATCAATTCAATTTATTCATCACAAAATTTTTTTGAGTACATAATTTTCCTTTATACTACCACATACATAAAGCAGGTGAATGAGGTGAGCTGCAGCAGAGGGCCGAGCAAGACCCAGCCCTGCGCTAGGAGCTAACCTGTGTTACAGGCGCTGGGCACCTACTCCACCGTCACACTTGCAACACATTTACAAACATCGAAGTAGCATAGAGGGTTTAAGACTCGCTGATTTCCTAGCTTAGGCAAGCCTGTACATAGGCAATCAGTATATTAATATTAAAGTAATTTAAACTTACACGATCAGTTCAACCAATATCAAAGTAATTTAAATTTAGCTGAACCATATCTAATTGAATTCGATAAAATTCAAATAAACAAAATTCAACACAATGTAATACAATTCAATACAAATTCAATAACATATTCAATAAAATTCGATACAATTCAATACAAATGCAATACAATTCGATACAATTCAATAAAACTCAATACGATTCAAACCAATTCAAATAATATTTAAATACAATTATAATAGTATGTGCCACATTTACATTGTGTAGGGGTGTGTGGGTGCGTGTGGTGTGTGAATGTGAGAGGACGTGAGTGCAGATGGGTTAATGGTATTACTTAAGTACCGATGTGGATTCATATAGGTTGTATTTAGTGCAATTATTTCATTTAATAATCATACTTTTGTATAGATTTCACAAATACTATGGATTTACCAGTTTTTCTGTTTCTATGTAATCTAATTGTAAAATCGTGATATCTTTTATTTCAGTTGAACTCAACAGCAGGTGTAATATTCTGGGGCTGTATAGCCGCTCTTCTACTTTGGCTACTGGCCGAGGCTCCGGCTAACAAGCTACTTGCACTGTGCTTGAAAAGAAGGTACTTACTTAAATAGACCATTAATAAATAAAAATATCGATTATACCTATTTAAAATTATTAAACTTATAACCTGCCTTTTCTTAACTTTTTCTTTTTTTCTCATGTAAAAAAATAAGGTTCATTATAAATTATAAAAATAAACCGGCCAAGTGCGAGAAGGACTCGCGCACGAAGGGTTCCATACCATTACCGCAAAAAACGGCAACAAAATCACGTTTTTTGTATGGTAGGCCCACTTAAATATTTAATTTATTCTGTTTTTAGTATTTGTTGTTATAGCGGCAACAGAAATACATAATCTGTGAAAATTTCGACAGTGTAGCTGTCACGGTTCATGAGATACAGCCTGGTGACTGACAGACAGACAGACAGACAGACGGACCGCGGAGTCTTAGTAATAGGGTCCCGTTTTTACCCTTTGGGTACGGAACCCTAAAAAAGAATATAAATTGTTGACCTGCTCTCAAAGCGGTCAAGGAAAACATCGTGAGGAAACCGGCATGTCCTAGAACCTACAATTCGAAGACATGTGACATCCACCAACACGCACTGGGCCCGCGTGGTGGATTGCGGCCCATTCCCTCTTACAGAGAGGAGGCCTGTGTCCCAGCAGTGGGCACATTAATAGGCTGATGATGATGATGATGAATATTTTAATGTTTTCAAGCTATTATTTGCATGAACACGACATTCAATCCATCGATTTGCAACTACAAAACTTTACCTTTCTGTATTCTCAGGAACAAGAAGATAATGCACCAAGAAGCGAACCCGGTAACAGTGAGCCCCGACACAAGTATGAGCACTGTGCCCAACGGTAGTGGACATCTCAACGATAACTTACCAGACGCGATATATTTCTCTTCCAAATTATGAGACAGTTATTTAACGATCTGGCTTAGTAGGCGTTTTGGCCGATGAGTTTCGCCCGGTCCGGTCGAGACAGAAATTTCATTATTATTAATATTTTTGAGTGGTATTTCGGACTATACTTTTTTTCAACCAAATTTTGTACAGTCAGAATGAAAAACCTTAGGTAGGGGTTATTTTATTTAAGTAAAATACAGGCATTTTTAGCAAAATTTAAAGCTAATGGTATATTAACCATTACATCAATCAACAGTAAACATGATAAATCACAATAATCAGTCATATATAATATAAATATAATAAATATAATATATATATATATATATATATATATATATATATATCGGAGGAAGGTAAATGATTAATAGTTGGGAACGATGAAATATCGCTTGTAAAGTTATTAATTCAGTTTTATTTAATTGGCAACATTTAGCTTCTGATTCAAATTTCAATTAGATTTTATTCGATTGGCAACACTGAGTTTTCTCCAATGTCCAATGCTAGGGAAGGATTTGAATCCTAGAGTAAGGTGACAGACAATTTGGAGGGAAGGCGCGCGGCAGCGCGGAGTTGACTGGAGTAGAGAGAACTGGAGCGGGACGTATGGCGATTACGTGTGATAAGTGGCATGATTGGTGCCGGTGGAGTTGCGTCTAAAAGTATCAGTGAATAGTAAAAGTGATTTCAAATTGGGGCGCGTCAACTTGCTTCTAGAATTGGACAATGGAATATCTCTAAAACGGCATAAGTTACCTGCCTCGTGCATGCATAACCCACGATAAGCCCACAAGTACGAGGGTATATGGAAGGAAGCCCTCGTGTTTCCGACATCAGAAGTATGAACCAATGCACGCACAAGGCGATGCTAGATCAAATGAGACGAGTAATGGCTGGCGCGCTCTCTTTGGTGCGCAACAAAATGGCATCGAAGTACCTACCTAATGGAGACGTTTTGCAACTCGCCGGCTACTAGAGACAGGAATATCATGTTGCCCGAATTCAACCAAATAGTGTGGCCTATCCTAGACAACATGCGAAGTCGGGTTGCAGATAATGTTAATGATGACATGGATGCCCAATCCTGACTAGATACCTACTGGGCAAACGCAACTGTGGTGTACAGATGTGCAGGCATTCGTTCAATATGCAACAAATAGCATGGACGTCTGAGCCCTTCAACATGGCTGCTGTGGATACCACAAGACCTGTTGTGACCAGCTGTGTGTGGTGATACAAGTGCGGAGCTCAGGTTCCATTTCAAAAGGCAACATAACCCGCAGCCTACAGCGCTATGAAAGAGGAAATCTAGTGGTGTTATACATGCCACTGCGGTGATCAATCCATTTAATATTTTCTGGTAGCATCTAGGAGTCTGGACTTGTGCATGTGAGCATGGTCGGCACTGCTGCCTGACCCATCCGGGAGTACAGGCTTAAGGTATGTTACTTTGATTGATCTGCATTCAACAATTGCTGCATCTGCATTCAGCTGTACATTTTTGTGGCAGCTGAAGTATGTATTGGGTTTGGATTTACTGAAGTTTTACAATTAATTCTTGCATTCATTGCAATCTATAACTATTGCATTATTTTGTTTCATGGAAATGTGTCATGTAAGTTACAAAAAAAAGAGTAAAAAAATATTCAAACAGCGCTATATGTGTTATGGTGTTGATACTGTATGTTTCTTTCAATAATCATCGAAAGATTCGGGACCCCATTAGCTGTAATATGCTGCTTGAAATAACTTATTGAATAGGTGCATGAATTTTTTTATGATCAATCAAAAAATGAACAAATCATTTTTACATGGACAGAATGAGAAGTCAGTCCATGTCACGCCATCTATTGATATCCTTGCTTTGTTCGAGCTTTGAAATATTTTGTTTCATCAAGTATTTAATCTTTTTTATTCACCAACAAAATAAACAACAAAACGATTTTCGCAATTTTATGTTTCTAATGTACTCGGAGCATTGGAACGTGGGGACGAAACGCAAAGAAATGAGATTGCATTACATTATTATGTTGTTAGAACAATTAACGTAGTTTTATTTTCTCTATGAGAACAATAATACACGGTTTTGTGACCACTAGTGCTGTCATAAGCATAAGATAATAAATAGGTTGTTAGTGTACTGACAATCGAGAAGTAAAGATATTAGCAATCCGTATTTTTTTTTTATATGTTTGAACACTAGGAATTTTAGCCATGCATTTTTCATTAATAGGTGTCACTTCAGATTATCCGTAAATATTACTATCACTGAGTTTGTTGTTGATTTGATCTCCAAGGGAATTTGTGAATATGCTATTTCTTGGAAACAACATACTTTCTAACTGTTCGCGTTGGTATTTTCAATACAAGTTTGAATCCAGTTACGGAACGCAAAAAGAAAAATCGTAATAATAGTCGATCTTTAGCATCTTTGACCGATTGAAGTTGTTTTTACAACTAAATTAAAGTATCAGGTATAAGGGAACAATATTTATTTTGTTTACGTTGAATTCACTTATGTTTGTGATATACATTCAATAATTTTTAAATGATATTTTGGTTCATGTCGAAAAATCTTATCTCGATTTTCTAGGTTTAAATATCGATTCGCTGGATTGATTCAGTACTGGATATCGATTGAAAAACGTTTATTTATTTTTTGTCCTTAAAATCGATTCGTCGATTAATCGATAACAGAACGTCATCCCTTGCTCATCTCTATAAGACATAAAGACAGTGACAAGTGAGTGTCAACATCCGAAAAAGTTTGATGATACAAAACAAATAACTTTGATATGATTTTTAACTTAAAAGTTACTAGATAAGATAAAGACTATTATTAAAAAAAAAATTATGATAAAGATTATTAATAAATCGTTACAAGGTGTGAGCCACTGTGAGGATTACACTTTTAACTTTTGCATTGTTGCAAAGACATGCAATAACTTTCAGTTAAGAGCTATGTAATCAAGATTATTTTCAAACCGGTGTTAAAGTTTAGTGAAATAGTTTGTTGTTCGACTCGATTTGCAATCTTACAACCTGCAAACATCACGAGGATTAACGTTACTATAGCCTAGACAGTTGGCGTTTAGTTTTGTTGCTACCAACGGTTGAATAAAGGTAAAGTTAATGTCTGAAGTTGTTATATATCGCATTGTAGAGAACTAACCAACTGATAACATGTCATTCTAATGATACCTACAAATAAAAATGATTTAAATTGACTATGGTGAATGACAAGTGCAACTAGACATTTAGATGGTGTCGAGAAGACGTGTTCAGGTATTATGAGATGCTCGAGAGCCAATAACTGTTCCAAGTCGTGGCTGAGGATGAGATAGATGTTCAATTGGCAACATTTTAATACACATAGAACGGTTTCTCAGTTTCGTGGTTCAGAGAGATGACGGAGTCAAGAGTTTATTCGGCGTTTAAGTTGAAAGTGCATTCTGTGTAGCGAATGTATTTGCTAAGTTATTGTGAATTGTAGACCACGGATGGGATACTTGGGTTCTATTTGATGTACTTGGTACATGGGTTTTTGTTGTTTTTTTGGAGGAAACTAGGAATGGTTTCCTTGTTCTGTGTTGTTCAACGATGCTTGGCCTCGGTAATCTTGTTCAAAAATTTTAATAATTGTAGCATCTCTTTAAAATAAAGGTTTGTATTTGTGAATTGTGTGGTGTCATGTAGGAAGTCTAGTACCTACCTAACTTGAATAATAAGTTTGGAATTTAAAGTATACTGTCAGTAATGGCTGTGCTAACTTGTTGAATAGTTGAATAGTCTGTGCTGGTCATTGTGAACATACCTAACGTTATTTTGTGTTATTTCATTCAAGTTGGATAAGATAATGTTAACACAGATGTAAAGTCGGTGATGTGCGGTGCATGATTTAATTTTTAGTTTGCAAAGTTGGTAATGTTTGGTGTTGTAAGTTATTATACCTATCGTACTGAGAGTTTGGTATGAAATCATGAACATAGAATACAGTTCTTGAGTATGCTTTTGGCTGTGTATGAAATCATGAACATATAATAGAGTTCTTGAGTATGCTTTTGGCTGTGTATGAAATCCTGAATGTGAGGTTGCCGTTGTAGTCAGAATAAAGATTGATACTGAGAGTAAAGATTGAAATAACAAATTTCATTTTGGTTTAAAGGTGCTGTTTGGAAGTGAAATGGAATTCTGAATGGTGGCAATTATGTGTTGAATTAAAGGCTTTGTTTGGTTCATGATGAGTTTGAGAAAATCTGAAAGATTAAGTACCCATTGACGTAACTGAATGTAATATGTTGAAGACTGATTCAAATCAATCTAGCAATGGTGAGGTCGTGTGCATGGTCAAAGGACTGACTGTGCGGTGAAGAGTAGTCACTGCGGTGACTGCTGAAGCCTTTGATAGGCTGGTGAGTGGTCAGAGATGACTGCTGTAGCCTAAGATAGGCTGGTGAGTGGTCAGAGATGACTGCTGTAGCCTAAGAACGGCTGGTGAGTGGTCAGAGATGACTGCTGTAGCCTAAGATAGGCTGGTGAGTGGTCAGAGATGACTGCTGTAGCCTAAAGTGGGCTGGTGAGTGGTCAAAAGATGACTGCTGTAACCGAGATGGGTTACGAGGCCTGGTCAGGATGACTATGGTTGCAGGATGGTCACAGGGTTGACCATCAGGAGGCACAGCAATTGCTGTGGGACCAACAAACATTGCTGGATATGTATGGGGGGGAGCCTAGTCCCTCTGGGGCTTCGGTGACCTGTTGTTTAATGTATGTAGCATGGGTATCTGGCAGTCTTGTTGCTTCGAGAGGACCGGTTGTCTGGGGGAGCCTGGTCCCTCTGGGGCTTTGGTGACCTGTTGTCTGGGGGGAGCCTAGTCTCTCTGGGGCTTTGGTGACCTGTTGTGTGTCTGGGGGAGCCTGGTCCCTCTGGGGCCTTGGTGACCCGTTGTTTGGTGTATGTGGCATGGTATGTTGTGTTGGGTGTTTGAGTGGTTTCTGGCACACTTAGTGCTTCGAGACCGATTTGACGTCTGTTGGGAACCTGGTACCTCTGGTGCTTCGGTAACCGTTTAGAATGTGTGAGTGTTAATATGGTTGTCTAAACGGTGAGGTATCTGTTTCTATAGTACGATGATGGTTGTGTACGGTGTACGGTGTGGAGACCTAGATTTACATGGAGAAAACTTATGAACAGTGTGAAAGCTATGAGAATTATGTTTTCATGAGTAAAGAAGTACTTGATTTTTGTTGTAGGCTGGTAATATAAGGTGTTGATTGAAGGTTTCACGTGGAAGATGTCACGACCACGTAATTTTTTTTTATTTGGTCAGGAGCGGCCGAACTTAACCTATTAGGTACTTATTTTTTTTTTTGTTCTCTTGGTTTTTGTTTTTCATCACAATTGAGTAACGATGTTGTTCATCGCTCTACATCAAACGTGGGACCGTTTGAATGTCAAGATGGCCGTATCGGAGGAAGGTAAATGATTAATAGTTGGGAACGATGAAATATCGCTTGTAAAGTTATTAATTCAGTTTTATTTAATTGGCAACATTTAGCTTCTGATTCAAATTTCAATTAGATTTTATTCGATTGGCAACACTGAGTTTTCTCCAATGTCCAATGCTAGGGAAGGATTTGAATCCTAGAGTAAGGTGACAGACAATTTGGAGGGAAGGCGCGCGGCAGCGCGGAGTTGACTGGAGTAGAGAGAACTGGAGCGGGACGTATGGCGATTACGTGTGATAAGTGGCATGATTGGTGCCGGTGGAGTTGCGTCTAAAAGTATCAGTGAATAGTAAAAGTGATTTCAAATTGGGGCGCGTCAACTTGCTTCTAGAATTGGACAATGGAATATCTCTAAAACGGCATAAGTTACCTGCCTCGTGCATGCATAACCCACGATAAGCCCACAAGTACGAGGGTATATGGAAGGAAGCCCTCGTGTTTCCGACATATATATTTCAATTAAAAAAATAAAAAGTGTACAAAATGGCACCTGAGGTGTTCCACATACGGAACCTATCGATATTTTTCGCCGGAGCCATAAATGAAATAATTTATTATTTAAAATTTTATTTCACATTTGGCACCTACGGATCAGTGGCTAGTACCCACTATTGGGGCGATTATTTTTTAAGGACGTCAAAATCAAATATTTGATTAAAATCAGTTGAGAGTTTAATAACATGGCAAAAATATAACTACCAGTTTTGCTTTTTTAGTTACATATTGAACATTTATACACAAACTATGGAGGAGGCCAGAATCATGAAGAAGTATTTGCGGGCCTAGAATTATAAGCGGTAGAGACTAAGAATGCAGAATCTAATATCTCCCGGTACTCGTTTTGCATCTCATGATCCCAGCCTAGTACTTAAGTTAGTGTTTACCGGTAACGATTCCAGCCTCGCAAATATTAAGACTTCATCATGATTCTGGCCTCCTGGTAGTTTGGTTATAAATGTTCGAACAATATGTGAATACTCTGTGACTTTCGCATTTTCATTTTTGTTTTCTGGCAGACTCCTTTCCTTTTTAAATTACCTACTTGGTTTGGAAGCAGTAATATTTGGTGTGGAGGCCTTGGCGGTGATTAAAGAAGGAGATAATGTGACTTACTACTAGTAGGCTTTGAGCACCATGCTGGTGACTTATTTTTGTTCTTTGTGATAGGTTGGTAGGGTATTTGTGAATGATTTTTATTTATGATTTTGTTTTCTTTTTCGCTGCAACCCACACACACACACACACACATTGTAGTTCACAATACACTTATTCTTCTATTATTTCATTGTACATTATTTATTTACACTTTATACGCATCCTATTGTATCACCTAAGTCAAATATGTATAAATTATATTTTTTGTTTTATTTTATTTTATTTTGTTACCCACGTCCGTCTGTCGCTGCGGGGTGCCAACTGAAAACCAGCGCTGGATGTCTGACGCCCAGCAAATGCTGAGTTGGTAACCCTTTCGGTATGGGCACGTTCAGCGCAATTTGTCTTTGCATTTCTTTTTTGTCTTTTACTCCATGCTTGTTGCTGTTGTGTTGTGCCTGTGTCGAATAAATATATTTCTATTCTATTCTATTCTAACTAAAAAAGAAAAACTGGTAGTTATATTTTAGCCATGTTATTAAACTCTCAGCTGATTTTAATCAAATATTTGATTTTGACGTCCTTAAAAAATAATCGTCCCAACAGTGGGTACTAGCCACTGATCCGTAGGTGCCAAGTGAAATAAAATTTTAAATAATAAATTATTAAATTTATGGCACCGGCGATAAATATCGATAGTTTCCGTATGTGGAACACCTCAGGCGCCATTTTGTACACTTTTTAATTATTATTATTGTGATTTATCATGTTTACTGTTGATTAATGTAATGGTTAATATACCATTAGCTTTAAATTTTTCAAAAAATTGCCTGTATCATGTATGCAACATCTTACTAAAAAGCATAGGCAACTTTATTGTTATCATATTATTAAACTCTTTGCCGATTTTATGTTTATGACGTTAAAAAAGGATTCTTCCGAAACACCACTCCAAAATATTAATAAAAATGAAATTTTGTTTCGACCGGATCGGACGAAACTCAGCGGCCGAAACGCTAAGCCCTAATTACCGACAATGTTTCCAGTTTGATACAGTGTATAGAAAATACATAAAGTATGTTAAAATACTTAAGAATATAACCATGTTGAATTGTAATAGCTATTAATTTTATTACTTTTCTATTTAGGCCATTATTAAATAGTCAAAACGTTGTAAATAAAATTATACAAAATTTGAAAAAATAAATAAAATTGTACCCGATGTTCATTCTTCTCGGCAATAAACGTATATGCCTACAATAAAACACCGAAATACATCACGAGAGTAATTAAAATACATATCGCACCCCCGGTGCGACACTGTCACTTATGCAAAAATGTAGTTTTTCAGGAGAAGCATTTAAAACTTTGAACCCTCACAAAACAATGACATAAGAATATATAGATGAGATGAACAGCTTATACTACAACGTACTACAAAAGTAACGTTATCGCACCAAGTAAAGGGGTGCTTTAGGATCATTTTTAGATATTTAACTCATTTTTGCATTTTTTGCAAAAGTGACAGTGTCGCACCGGGGGTGCGATATTATGAATTAAAAAACTCATTAAAAACAATCTTACGTACTTCTCTACTAACTTAACTACGTATTTCTCTCAGCAAATGCTTTCTTTTGACACCCATATCATGGGCAACCCCATAAAATAATTACTAAGCGCAGTTCAAGATTTGAATAACCCTAAGAAATTGTATGGAGAAATAATAGTATATGAAGCAATTCGTGAATAAAGGACGGATTTAAAGCGAGGGCCATAGATGAATAACGAGCAAGCAGTCGTGGTGATTCATGATGATTGTTAAAATCCTGAAGTTTTAGAATCCTGAGGGACGCGAGTGATTTATGGCCCTCGATATATATCAGTTTAATTCAAGAGTTGCATACTATACTTTATACCATGACTACGAGAAAAAGAAAGATTTAAGCGTAAAGCACAAGGAGTTTGTACGTCGAGTATTCTTTGCACAAGGCAAGAAAAAAAGGCTTAAATGCTTTTAATTCATTGTTTTTAGTGATACAATAAGCGTTTTAGAAGGGGAATGGTATAATAGTATATTATGCAACTAGTGAATAAAGGACGGATTTAAAGCGAGGGCCATAGGTAAATCACAAGCAAGTGAATGTTTCTAACAACTGAATCACGACCGTAGGGAGTGATTCATGATGATTTAAGGGTTAGAATATAATGGTCCTCGATATAAGTCCGTTTTATTCAAGAGTTGCATACTGTACTTTATACCATGATTACGAGAAAAAGAAGGCTTTAAGCGAAAATTACAAGGAGGTTGTATGTCGAGTATTCTTGCACAAGGAGTTTGTAACGAGTATTTTTTGCGCAAGGAGTTTGTATAGCATTCAGATGGAGGTTGAATATATTGGTGTGTTCTAAATTCAAACACCAAAATAGTGATTAAAATTCCTTTTTATTCAGTGTTTTCTGTGAATAAAATAAGCTTTTTAGAGGGGGAATGATATTAATGGGAAAAAGGCGTGAGTTTATGTATGTTTGTATGTATGTAATGATATAAATATTTTTATTATTGCCTTTATTCAACTCCTTTTCTATTATTATCTACATTTTCATAAAATAATTAAAAAGTACATTAACAACAAAAAAAATACCGGAGGAACCAGGCACAGTGTCCAAGTTACCGGCGCGATGGTCAGGGCTTCAGAGAGAGGAACTTCCTAACAAAACGAGTCATGTCCAGAAGTAGGTACCTACTGCTTTCTGAATCAAGCCAGCCGCCTAACGAGGGCCTCCTAAGGTGTTGGTCGAGGCTCGTGGCTATAAAGCCATTGGCTGAGGCGACTTTCAGTAAAACGATCACTGAGTCCACATCCCGCTTGTAAACAACCTCGCGAGCCAAGTCAAGATACTTGATTTGCTTATATTTCTCGGCTTGCACGAGATTCCCGTCATGCATACGGCAAAAGTATGGTGAAGTAGTTGTATTAATATTAATGGTGCAAACGCCCGTTGTACCGTATGCACCATTGACCTGCACCATCAATGGTGCAGAGGAGACTAATTAGATTCGTGGGCTTTCTCAACACGGGAGACAAATTAAAAAGCTATATAAATTAATTAATTAATAATAATAAATAAATTGGGGCACTACTTTGGAGACTGCGGGGACGCCCGAGCCTCCCCCTGAAATGTCCTTAAGGCCCTCCCGTCTGGTTGCCTACCAGCATGATGGAGCATTCCGGGATTTTTCGACAGTTGGCGGGGGATAGATTAACCAAAGGACAATTAAATCTCCACAACGATAGGGCAGCGACTTCTGAACTCGACAAACTAACTGTCGTTTATAACTTAGATATCGTGCTTGTTCAAGAACAATATCAAAACGCGCGTTTACGTCACAAAGTAGTAAAGTTGGATGGCAAAACACGAGCCGGAATTTACGTGGCGCATTCTTCCAACTTCACAGTAACGTCTCTGCGTAACCTTATGACACCCCATTGTGCCGTTGCGGGGGTATCATCGTCTTCTTTTAATGTTTACGATGTGAGCTGCTACTTTCAATATTCAGACCCTGTTGCTCCTCATATACATAACCTCCGTCACGCCTTGCAGTCGCTCGCGGGCTGCAAAGTTATCGTTGGCGCTGATGTTAATTCGTCATCACTACTCTGGCATGGCAAATTTCGGTCTACGGATTATGAACGACGCTGCACTGTTGAAAATATCATTGCTGAAATGAATCTGACTATTCATAAAACCCCTGATGCACCACCAACTTTTTGCAGCCAAATGGGAGAATCTTGTATTGACGTCACACTTTCTAGTGCAGACATACGCTTGGATAGGTGGCGTGTCCTACCGGACGCGTCTTGTAGTGTTCGTCGCTTGATCGTGTACGAATTTGTTCTGGTTTTTACTCAGGGTACGTCACATGTCATTGGTAACTTTAGGTATAAATGTTAGGGTGCGAATTGGGAATTGTTTAGCTCGCTTGTTGCGTCTCACGCCAAAGACTTCACTCGTGATAGGCTTTCAGCAGAAGAAAGTGCTGAAATTATGTCAGACACCTTCACTTACTGTGCTGACATTGCCATTGGTCGTGGATCTATGACCAATATACGCAGATGTGGTGTGACTACCTAACTGAACAGCGTAAAAATTATCGTCGAGCGCGTAAACATCTTAACAAGCTTAAAAAAACTTAAGGTCACCGGTGACCCTCTTTCCATTGCGTTAAATGCGTTTAGAGTTGCCAGGTCCCGCTACAGAGCATCGGTGGAAAAATCAAAGGGTAATTTATTTCGTAAAATAGTAGAAAAATAAGATAAATAAGGTCCGTGGTCTCCTTTATATTATGAGTTTAAAGCCAATCGATCAGTCGACCTCGCGTTTGTTCAGAACATTAAAGTAAATAATAAACACACCACCGGTATTGAGGAAACAACCGAAGTTTTGCTGAATACTCTTATACATGATGACTTCCTTGCTAATGACAACGACTACCATCAACAGATCAGGGCCTGGGCAGCTGTACCACCTGAATCACTAGCGTCAGACCTTCCATCCACTGACGAATTTATTAACGTTGTCAAGAGGTTACAACTCAACAAGTCATCAGGTGAAGATAAAATATCTAATCGGATGATTATAGAACCGTGTAAAACAGCCGGTGATGCGATTTTAACCGTTTACGACCGTTGTATTGCGGAGGGCGTATTTCCTCGTATATGGCGACGTGGATTTTTTATACGAATCATCCCGAAAAGTGGCGACAAACCCCCGGACGACCTGAAGTCATACCGGCCCTTAACATTACTTCCATCTTTGGGAAAACTTCTGGAGCGCCTTATCGTTCCACGTTTGCTACCGGACGGACCAAAATTTCATAACAATCAATTCGGTTTCACTATTGGAAAATCTACCGTAGACGCGGCCTTTACTGTTAGGAAAATAGTTAATACATCTGAACATAAGTACGTAATTGGGATTTTTCTAGATATTTCTGGGGCTTTTGATAACGCATGGTGGCCAATGCTATGTACTTAAAATGAAAACTTGAGGCTGCCATAGAAATATATACAATTTAGTTTACTCTTACTTTTTAAATGGTTCCGCGAAACTCAAACTCAGCCATCATTCAATGTCGAAGTCTCTCACCATGGGATGTCCTCGGGGTTCGGTTATTGGTCCGCCTTTATGGAATTTAGGCTTTGATGATTTCCTGGCGATTCCGCTTCCAAGCGGCTGTTCATTAACCGGTTACGCGGACGACGGTGTTCTGCTCATTCAATCAAGTACTCGAGCTGGACTCGAGAACTTGGCTGACACTTGCCTACGATTAATATCTCAGTGGGGCGATCGAAACCGCCTGACCTTTGCTCCGCACAAAACTTATCAACTCATTTTAAAAGGTAATCTTAAATCGTGTCCTACTATTAAATTTAATAACGTTCCAGTAAAAAGGAAGCAGTCTGTGTGTTATCTTGGTCTAGTGTTAGAGAGGAATTTTGCATTTATAGATCACATTAGAATAGTCGGTGAAAAAGCAAAAAAGAACTTCTATGCCTTAACGACAATATCTAAAACTACGTGGGGTCTGTCTTTTTCGACTTTAAAGACTATTTATGGGGCTGCTTATTTGGGTTATATCTGCTATGGGGCGCCTGTTTGGGCTGATAGGGCCACAATAGGGGCGGTACGGCGTAAATTAACTCAGAGTCAGCGTTTGGCTTTGATATTCTTATGCAAAGCATACAGGACGATTAGTACTGAGGCCTTACCGGCACTTGCTGGCGTACTTCCGGTCGACCTTGAAGTGCAGCGACGTGCTGCAATGTACTATTCCGCAAAAGAGACCATGGACGCTGACTTTTTAACGCGGAGTGACCGTGAGAAAATCTCTAGATTATCTAAGCCACATATTGACGTCTGGGAGGAACTTTTATCCGAATGGCAATGTAGGTGGGATAATTCCATCAAGGGCCGACACCTCCACCAATTCTTTCCATCCGTTCGCGTACGGCTGGCCAGGACGTGGCTAGAAGTGGATCACTGTGTTGCCCAATTTCTCACAGGGCATGGTAACTTTAAAAGTAAATTATTTTCCTTCAAGCTTGTTGCCTCGCCTTTATGTCAGTGTTCTACATCTGACTACGAATATGTACAATCTGCACATCATATCTTATGCGAGTGTATTCTTTGGCAGAATGAACGCAATACTATGTTGAATAATGTACAGGCTGTATCAAGAGCTGTTTACTATACGGACAACTGGGCTTATCCCAGTTGTAAACGACCCTTTGTGCCTATTGGCCTTGTTTGTTCTGTCTCCTGCTTGATATGGAGGGAAGTGGAAATTTGTATATTTTATTCTTACTCCTCCATTATTATTTTCTGATTAATTTCGTTGCGGGCTCCAAGACAGTTAAATTCATTCTCCGGGACTTTATCGAGCTTCATTACCTCGGCGCTTTTCTGGTGGTCACCACTGTTGATTCTGGCTTTCAGGAGTTGCAGTTGTTTGGGAATAGTGCGGTGGGATTATCCCAATTTAAAAAAAAAGTTGGCGGGGCAGCCTTTCGTGTGTGGCTGGCACACTACTTGGGCCTGCGGTCGGCCAGCGGTGCACCGTGCCTCGGATACCGCTACCCTCCGCGACTAGTCTCCCGATACATCCTTAAAAGCGCGCGTCAGGCCGGTCAGCCTGCAGTGGAACAGCTATCTCGACCCAACTCATCTAGTTGGCTACACCGGACATCGTACCGGAACACGGCTAGGCCGCTTGGCGGTACGTCTTTGCCCGGTGGGTAGTCACAAGCCTTCGGCCGAAGCCTACCACCAGTTAATGTCACCTGATTTGCACCACCCGGGGACCAAGTGTAGGGAATCAAAAAAGGGGTACACACCTACGGACGTATATAGGTGACTCGAACCCCCAGTACTTAAATAACATTAGAACATGCAAAGAGGAATACCTACAACCGCAATGATAGTATAGTGTCAACACAATGGTGCAGACGAGACCTTAATATAAATGCTGTTTCATTTGCACCATTAATGGTGCAAACGGAACCGGCTGGTAGGCTAGCGGGCCTAGTAAGCCACCTGTGGTAGAACATTAAAAATGAAGGTTACTTTTTTATTGTTAGCATTGAGAGTTGAAAGTCCAATGGTAAGCTTTTAACGCGCTAGGGATCCTCTGTTTTATTTATTCGAATCAACGCCAAAAGTTCTCTTACCCAGCTAAAAACTGTGCCACAAATGACAAGCAAGTCCAAGTTTCAGTAATAAATTGGGCTTATGAAATATAGACGTGCGTTATCATTCATAGTCACACAGCGCTTACGGACACGCTGGCCCACTCGTCCTGCATGCGTGTGCCCACGTGCGCGGCTACTCGGTTCTAATGTAGCAGACGTAGCAGGAGCAGCAGTGTCTCGTGTATAATATAGTGTACTGTACCGGCGTGCGCGTCGTGCACATAGGGCTCCTCGATGGGCAGGCGCAGGACGTGCAGGATGCACTCGTCCTGCGTGCGCGTGCCCACATGGAGGAGAGCCAGGCAATGGAGAAGGGGCCTCAAAACTAAGGCCCTCCTATATCAACAAAGGCCCATCAAAATCATCCAAGATGGAGGGTCTAAGGTGTGTACAAATTAATTTGCATCATTGCAGAGCCGCTATTGCCCTTCTGGCTCGGCAACTGAAGCTTAACACATATTTCGTTGCCTTGATACAGGAACCTTATTTGTATAAGGGGACTATAAAAGGCTAAGGTAGGACAGGAGGCATGGTACTGTAAGGACTTACCATTTGAGAAGGCAACCTACTTGCCTATATTAAGACTGGCAACAAATAACGTCTTGAAAGGGAACTGAATTTCGAATATAAAATAAATGAAGTTGTCATCGCTAGACTTTTTCCGGGTATATAAAGGCTCCTCTGAGCATTGATGTATTAGTTCGATAGAAGGTGCCTGAGGATAGGCACCTTGCTGCTGAAATATAAGTAGAACAGTGATTCCTGAGTTTCATTTAAGTAGCTCACCCTGTCTACCCCTCACATAATGGTGGAGCATGCCGGATACGAAATCCCAGAAGAAAAATTATAAAATATATTTCGCGTGTATACGGCGTACAGTATACGTTTAATTAAATAAAAAACGAAGAAAGTGTTTTAAGACGGAAATTCGCGTTGTGCACGGCGATATACAGTGCACGAAGCCCTACCGGCGTACGTAAGGCGAGATAATTGAGGACAGAGTGCTGTTACCTCTCATTCCCTCCCATAAGCGGATGGAAATATAAGGAAAAAACGAAATAAAAGCTAAGTGGTTTTATTATTTAGTATATACGAACTTATGGAAAGAATGATGGATAATTATTATTCAGGCACGGACAGATACTGCTTGGAAGAATTCTTAACCGAATTCGAGTCAGTGGCTGAAATAAACGAATGGAGAAAGAGTGACTATAGCCTGATCTTAGGAGCTTTTTTACGTGGGGCTGCATATCACTTCTACCGTATGATTTTTAAATATGATATGGACTTTGCAGTGTTATGTGATCGCTTGAGGAGTGAATTCTCAATATTTCATCGCAGATGTCGATATTGCGAACAGCGCATAATAATCGCTGAAATAAAAGCAGATAAAAAACAACCTGATGTATTGTGTGAAGATGTTAATGCACATTTATTTTCTAGTATCGTGATTAAGGACGAACAAACACAAAACAATATTCAGTGCAGTGAGAAAAGCGTTGAACACATTGATGGAGAAGGCGACGCAGTTGATGGCGATGGCGATCACACCGACGAAGAGAGCTGCATCTTCGAGGACGATGTTGACCAGACCAGCAGAGATGACGGCCTCGTCGATGTCAAGTTGGAGGCAGAAGCTGTGTTCCTGGGCAAGCACGCTGACGGCGGTGACGACGAGTTGGAGTCCCTCTCCAACAGCGAGTGCGCGGACGAGAGTATTGTAATGTATCGGTCCAGTCCAATTGACTCAACTAATTCCATTTATTTTGCAGAGACCAATGATGAGATTTCGTTAGAACAACTAGTTGTTGTTCCATCTGAACACCAAAATGATCTTGTTGTTAACATACACCAGAATCCCATTGATTTCCATTGAGATAATATGTACTACGTACTAGAGAAGCTATCCTAAGCAAAATGCATGCTCCATTTTGTCAATTTTGACAAGAGTTTAAACTAAAAAATTCGCTGCAGCGCTGAAACAATAATTAGTCGTCTAACAAAACAATATAAACATGCAGCGCTTAGAGCGCTTCTAAGGTGTAGTTTTCTCGCGACCAAAAAGACGGAAGCGCCGTGATTTTCATGGCGCTTACGCGTTTCGTTCAACCTTGTCATTCATATAGACTAAATTGCTGACTGACTACAGAAGTGACATAGCATTATACCTAACAAGCTTCATTAGAATTCACACTTTTACAAAATTTATTATTAGTTGAAATAACCGACTGTTAAAGTATATGATACTTTTGTATTTCTTTATTTAATATATAATCAAATGCGCTTACAATAAGTTAAAAACATCAAATTGGAATAGGGAATTTTACAATTCGCTTGAAACACGAATCTTTTGCATATTTTTAATATTAATTATGTTAATTTAGTTACCCCTAAACAATATAAGTTTAGTTAACTTTTGACGCTTCGATAAATAATTATTAGTCTGATTAATTTTAGCTTCGTACTTCAAGCGAATTCTTGTGTATTTGTTTATGATGGCCCGTATCAATTTAAAGTGCTTGGTTGATCAAAAGAATGTTGAAGCAAATATGTAATTTTTTCCTTGTGAATAAAATATTCCAAAGTATTAACAGTAATATAACTGAAATAATATTAAGTAGAGAGACTGATTCAGAAAACGCCTGCCCGCTTTTGTGGTATATTTATCCTCTTCGCGAAAATGCAACGAACATACATAAGTATGGTTGGATGGTAACCAGCAGCCTAATTGTGTAAGTAAATTCGGCAAAGAAAACAATCTGTTACTTTCCCAAAAACTACTTTTTGCAATACAAAAAGTCGTTTTTGGGAAAGAAACAGATTGTTTCCTTTGCCGAATTCACTTACACAATTAGGCTGCTGGTATCTTCACTGCGGTTAATTTGGATAAATTTTATCCATTCCCTATCTTTACGGCCCAAACGTAGAGACCTTAAATAAACATAATGTAACAAATTATGCCTTACATTATGTAATAATTATTTTTCATCTTTTATCTTTTTTCATTGAATAACCACAGTCAGTTCTTTTCTAAATATATGGTATTATTATTTTCCGCTTTAAAAAGAAACATCAGCTTATTTTACCTACACTTGTTATACAAATTGTCACATCTGAATTTTTAGTCTATATGAAAATTGACACAACATGGCGTCCAGCTAATATTTTGTTAAAATTAAATTTTAAAATTATTATCTAGTTAGCCACCTATGAAAAGTTATTCCTTTGCTCTTCGCCGTATTGGTTGAATTATTAGTGCAAAATCTTAAAACACACGACCGGCATATTGAATGCGTTTGAACGTTTTTTCGTTAAAAAACATAAAATGACTTAAGCGCCCAAGATCTAGCAAGCAAATATGTGAATTGTGGCTAGAAGACCGCAATTGAACAGAACACAGTAGTGATGGGTGGTGACTTCTCTAGTGCGTAGTACATTATTACCTCAATGTTGATTTCAAACATAATATTGAAAATAATATTGAATTTTCTCAATCTGACATAAAACGAAATTTTATTAATGTCACTTTGAAAAGAAAGAATAAATTGACAGCCATTAAGAAAAGTTTTTCTCGAACTAAACCAAAAGAGATCCATAGGAAAATTAAAGGAGTATTTAGTAAGATTTCTTATTGCGCCAACATAAATTTAAAGAAGGCGATCAATAAAAAGATTATAATCCGATTTAAATACAAGAGAATTTATGATAAAACTTCTTGGAGTGCTATGTTTGGTATAAAGAATATTACTAGGATTGTGGCAAGGAAGAATCCCCATAATATTTGCCTTAGATGCAATATTGTTCATAGTTATTTGCATTGTGATCACATAAAACAATTTGATCTCGTAAAATGCAAGTTTTGGAAGTTTTTTAGAAAGAAGTTTAGGTATAATAGAGTTTTGTAAATAATTTATTATGTACTTAAACTGATTTATGATTGTTGTATTTTGTGCTTTATTAATTAATGTTTTCTTTTCATGTCGTGCAAATGAATATGGTCCAACCTGAAAGGAATTTGCGATGCGCGCTGGGCATCGAAAGAAACAATGATTTGAATGTTTTATCTGTATATGTCTTGATGAAATTAAATAATCCCCTGTCTTGTCTATATTTACTGAATAGGATAAGCTTTTGAAATTGCAGACAAAGTCCAAATACAAATCCATAAGGACTAAGTCTACAACGGTCAAATATTATTAGAAAAGTCTTTTAAGCCCCTAAGGCAAATAAATGCTATGAAAGCATAGATGTCATTTTAAGAAATGGTTTGACACATAGTCCCACAGATAATACAAAAAAGGACAGTGTCAAAACCTTGTCAAAAGTAAAGCATAGTTTTCATTAAAAGAATTGGTTGACATAGTGCTATAAACAACATAATAAAGCAGTATTCACACCATAATAATTAAATAATACTCTATGCGCCGTATTAGCCACAGATTAGTTAGGCCGGACCATAGATAGGAATATTTATTTAGAGATATAAGGTCCATTCTAGATAGAAAATTAGCGAATATGAGAGTTAGGCCTAGAATAGATGCATGTTAATAGATTAAAACCTTTTAATGTTAGAATAGAATAGATACATATAGATTATGGTTATTAAGGTTTCCATATAGGATAAGGCCCGTTGTCAATTAAAAAAAATATATGAATGACAATTATCAAATTTGACATATTGAAGTATCGATAGTTAATTTTCAAATAGTATCGATAGATATAATAAAATTATTTCTTTCCCTTGCATGAGCTGTTGATGTGCTGATGGGTTGTATGCTGCTGGGCGAAGAAGAGGCTGGCAACATTAACTATGCATCGAAGAAACGACTATTTATATAATGAGCAAGTTTGTAGGTGCGAAACTTCCACCAGGCCCTCCTAGTGATAAAATACAATAGATGAGGAATAGTTGTAACTGAATCCGACTTTGCTAACGGGGCATAGCCTTTGCAAAGGATGTCGAGTTGACATCATCGGTCCAGTTGATGACTGTTATTTAAAAAAAGTAAATATATTTATGGTATTATGCCCTGGTGTAAGTTTGATGAGTAGAATTTAAATTCGATGCGATCCAGCCTTTCCTTCTCTGGCCTGATAAACGCACGAGATCGAAATATTGTATCATATCTGAATTTTTGAATTTAAACCCCATCCGGGTCGATGTGAGTTGACGCATCATTCTTATTAGTGTTGGGAGGACGCCTTGTTCCTTTTTCAGAGGTTTTGGCCAAGGAGGTTCAAGCATGACTGCGTTGATTTGTTAGTGCTTATGTGCACGTCAGCTGAAGTTAAAAGCACACATCGGAGTATCCGATAACTCGTTGGTCATGATTAAGCCTTCCCCTTTTAAGGGTCGTACCTCAATTGTTCTTTGATTCCTCTGTTAGGTAAATGTTCGGGTTAGGATAAGGTAGGTTTCATGTAACCTTTCAAGACTTAGAATAGAAGCACTTCATATGATTCTGTGCGTCTATTCGTAGGGGCGTAGCTCATGTAAGGACTTACCATTTGAGAAGGCAACCTACTTGCCTATATTAAGACTGGCAACAAATAACGTCTTGAAAGGGAACTGAATTTCGAATATAAAATAAATGAAGTTGTCATCGCTAGACTTTTTCCGGGTATATAAAGGCTCCTCTGAGCATTGATGTATTAGTTCGATAGAAGGTGCCTGAGGATAGGCACCTTGCTGCTGAAATATAAGTAGAACAGTGATTCCTGAGTTTCATTTAAGTAGCTCACCCTGTCTACCCCTCACAGTACTCTATGACTGTCCAACTAATGACGCGAGGACTTGCATCTATATCAGGGGCGGTATAGAGGCAATGCCCTTACGTACTTTCTCGTTACAGGGATCTCACAACAACTTTGATCCAAGTGGGGACGGGAACAGAGAAAAACGCACTGGCTGGTAAGCGAATGAGTCTCATAGGGGTTGGATATCCAAAACCAGAAGACTATAGGCTCATATCTCCTAGTCTCATTGTAAAACGAATGAAAAGAGTTTTCAATAGATCTCAATAGATCCCAATGGGTCGAAGTGTCCAGCGTTATTTCTCGGCCTCTCCACAAGATAAGATAAGGCTGGCCGATCGATGTAAACCATCGGGAAGTCAGGATGTATTCCTTTAGGTTAACACATCGTGTGTGGGCAGGTCAGTAGGTACAATCGTGAAAATGAAATCACACAAATTATTCGATACACTGAGTTTGTTCAAATAGTCACAACTTACAGTTTCAACCATGCTTACTAATATTAAAGATTGACAGTGATTCTACGACGTCTTAGCTCCAAGGCTGTCAGTACTCAATTGCTCTATACTGTTTTTCCCACCACGCAAGTGGTTAGAAAAAGCGCGCCAATGCGTAGTTCTTGATTTGTCAATAGGTGTAGTGCTTGTGATTTGACTTGACGTCCGTATATTGACTAAACCCGACCCGGCCATCCTGCGAGACGGCGTCCTCGTCTGTTCCTCATTGTCAAGTTTTAACAGTGTATCGAATCATGTGGAAATCCTAATGGATGTCCCCAGCCCTTGGGGAAAGCTGAGGGGTCTGTCAGACTCCTACTGACTAAAACCACATGGTGTTCTGTTGTTCTTAGTTCCTCTTGAGAGGCGAGCGTGGAACACAGCACGTCGCCTTCTCGAGCCTCTCTCAGGTGACAGACTCCCCAAATCTATCATCCGCAGGCATCATCTTCTTGTCCTTGCTCCATGCCACCTCATGTCATGTTACGCCACACGTCCACTTAGTCCACTCCGTCCTGCCAATCACCCATCATACAAGGGATGTCTTTCTGCAAAATACAAAATTTGCAAACAGTATTCGTTCGTATAATCCTGTTTCATACTCTAGGTGAGTGAGGCAACATTCTGAAACAATCAAACATGATCATTTAAATCTCTCTGTTCACTATTGCAAGGAAGAAGACGAAGTGTCACACATACTCAAGGTGTCATACAGGCCTACAGTTGCTACAAAGGCCTCCAATTGCTACACAGGCCTAAAGTTGCCATAAAAGCCAACATTTGCAACACAGGCTCACAGTTGCCACACATGCACACAGTTGCCACATAGGCTCACAGTTGCCACACAGGCCGACAGTTGCAAAACAACGCTCGGCTACTCCTGACCAAACAAGATTATTGAATTGAAAATAGGGAAATTTTAGAACTACTCTTTAAAGAAATCATTACCCTGGGCCATGTACCACTAGTCGCTCCAAAAAAAACTTAAAATTTATTCTGCACCAAAACTGCCAAACCTACAGAAACCCTCGAGTAAAACCTCCAACGCCACGGCTCTCTAGCCGACTAGCAATTGTATTGCTAGTCGGCTAGAGAGCGGCTGGCTTTTCTCTTAAACTACAGTGTGCATACTTTTAGGTTCTAAGCGTACCTATTTAAAGCTTTCAGTGTATAACGATCACCATACTGTCATAATCACTTATCGCGGACTTAATACAGGGCCTATCTATTCCTCGTACTAGAGTTTTCCACACAACACTATTTTTTAAAAAGGTGCGACGATCAACAAGCTACCAAAACAGTTATTCTAACAATTATGTTACTCTTTACCATAATTCTTGCAATGCATACTCAACTCAAACCTCTTCGTCAACCCTTCATCACATGTTAATCATGAGGTGCGGTCCAGAGCTTCGAGTATGAGTAGACATGTAAATCATATTTGGTATCACTACCACTGTCATCAGTAATGACATTTAGTTCTGGAGGAACTTGGTGATCCGGGATCCTTCTCACATGATTCATTGATCTTGGAACATGCCGACTGTTAATGTGAGGGGATCAATTAAGCATGATAATATTTTAACTTAATACCTCGTGTGGTGCTTCACGAATTAATTCTGATCAAAATATTTAATATCAAATACCAGCAGTAACCATTTACTATCGCTCACTAACTCAGTTTTCATGTAAGGAAAACGATCGCGAGGTCTACTGCTATCATAATATTACTTTGAAAGTAAGCAAGTGAATTCAGATCTGAAGACGGTGGTTGTAAATCGTTACGCAACAAGATCTGTTCTGAATACTCGTAAATAACCAGTACCGATACTAACTAGATACAATTGCGAAAGCCCAACGACAATACTAACTCACTTTGCCACTAAGAACGACTAGTTATTTAGTCATTTTGGATATCTCATCTCCTTCTTATGAAATATCTCATCCTAAAGATCGTACTGAACCAAATATTGAAACTATATCGCTACTAGGAAACTCATTAACCACTTGCTTTTTACTAAGTGTGTCTTAATTACCTAGTGATAGTGCTAGATATAGCCACTACCAATTCAGTGGTCAAACATCAATACTCCTAAAACTCAAAATAGCATCTCTTTACTAGAGACCATTTGAACTCATTAAAGAAATAAAATGGAAGCGACTCACCAAGTATTCCGTTTCAAACTTGCACGCGCCCGTAACGTTCGGCTACCACCTGCGAACTGCTAGCCTGCCGTTCCTCTTAACCTCTCAGGTGTTGACACGTCAGCCTTTGTATTCAGCATTTGAACCACTAGCCTGCAGCAGTGGCTCCACTGCGAGGCAATATGGTATCTAAAACATGAAAAACACCACGAGATTACATGTTCACGAAGTTATTTTAACCATACTAAGCTTTGATAAAAATTAATCGGTGCAGCGGTGTAGTGACCTAAACCGGCATGGCAAAATGGGTTATTATGGACACCGAATGTGAGTGCAGAGCCCCTGTCCAAAACATATATCACACATTACAATGCCCCAAGTGCCCAAGTAGGTATATGGGCTTAAAAGAATCCAATAAATCATATAGCGTCAATGGCATTTTAATTCGTAATTAACGAAACCACATACTCTAGTAATTACCTAAACTACTTAAAGAACTTAACCTCATCTTAGAAAGAAATCACATAATCAAACTTCATTAACTCAAAACTAATAATTTCATCAGGAATTATCTTGATTTCCAGAATGATGTGTTAGGTACGGCAATGCAACTACATAGTTCTAAAGTCCGAACAATTATAGCCAGCCAAGGGCTATTGCCAGTGATAGTGGAATAATAACTTTTCAGCAAAACTAAAACTTTACCAGCGATAACTAACATGAGATTATGGACCTAACATGGGCCATACCGTAAACAAAACCAGAATTTTGAATAATGAATTTTTCCATAGACATAACAAATTAAAAACGACTCACCAGATGGGCCTCAGTTTGTATGGATCTTTCCACACGTGGGCACGCTCCTCCTTGACCTGTCCAGCTCCTTGCTGCTCCACTCCATACTAGTTTCAAGACCCCGCGCCATTTTCACTATCACTGTTTATACGTGTGATCTCATTAGCACGACTGAATCCCAATTCTGATGTCTCATCAAAGCTGACCGATAGGTGTAAACCATCGGGAAGACAAGATGTATTCGTTTAGATTAAGACATCGTGTATGGGCAGGTCGGTGGGTACAAACGTGAAAATGAAATCACACAAATTATTCGATACACTGTGTTTATTCAAATAATCACAACTTACAGTTACAATCTTGCTTACTAATATTACGGATTGAAAGTGATTCTACGTCGTCCTAGCTCCAAGGCTGTCAGTACTCAACTGCTCTATACTGCGTGGTGGGGCCACGCAAGTGCTTAGAAAAAGCGCGCCAATGCGTAGTTCTTGATTTGCCACCAGGTGGCGTCCTTGGGATTTGACTTGACGTCCGTACTATTGACTAAACCCGACAAATATATATTGTAACACTTTTATTTTCATATTTTGGCACACATTCAAGATAAGCGTAACTATGATAGCAAAATAAATAATCTTTTCAAAGTCAAATATATTTATTCAATTAGGCCAATAAACGGCACTTTTGAACGTCACATAAATTAAAATTAAAATTTACAAGTAATAAAAAAAAAACACATAACTCCGTATAGACTCCATATCCGTGAGTCACTGTCGACTGAAAGTGCTATCTTGGCTTTGAAACATACTGTCAACTATTACGTAAACAAAAAACACCTGTTTATGCTTGCTTCCTTGACTTATCGAAGCCCTTTGACTTAGTGGACTACAACAGGCTCTGGGTCAAGCTTGGAGAGCTTGGAGAGGAAGGGGCTCCCAGTGAACTCATTAACATCTTGTCCTTTTGGTACAAAAACCAGAAGAATTTTGTTAAGTGGGGAAATGTTTTGTCGGACGAGTACGCACTGGAGTGTGGTGTGAGGAAGGGAGGTATGTCCTCTCCAAGACTATTTAACTTGTTCGTTGATCACCTGATCGATGAGCTCAGTAATTGCCATGTCGGTTGTCATATAGATAACGTCTGTGTTAATAACATCAGCTACGCTGACGACATGGTGTTGCTGAGTCCATCGCTCAGTGGTTTATGAAAACTGCTCGATATTTGTGAGATATATGCTGCGGCTCATGGTCTAAGGTACAACGAGAAGAAGAGTGTGTGTATGGTCATTAGAGGTAGCAATAAACAACCGGAGCATGTACCACCTGTCTATCTGAACGGAGAACATTTAGAACATGTCGCTCAGTTTAAGGACCTAGGGCACTTTGTGACAGAGACCCTGAAAGATAATGTGGATGTTGATTGACAACGTAGAGCGCTGTCGGTGCTTGTTAACATGTTGGTTCATAGATTCGCGAGGTGTTCAGTAGACGTAAAAGTGCCAAAACTTTTACGCCAGCGCTTTATGGTTGAACTACACCCGGCGGGCCTACAGCGCTCTTCGTGTACAATACAATAAGGCCTTTAGGATTCTGGTGAGGCTTCCCCGATTCTGCAGCACGTCGGGCATGTTTGCTGACGCAAGAGCCGATGACTTTTATGCCATTGTGCGCAAGAAAACAGGTTATCTGATGCGTCGGATTCGGGGGAGCGACAACGGAATCCTAAGGATGTTTACTGAGAGGCCAGACTCTGAGGTGCTGGGGAGAGTCATCCAGCTTCACGTGACGAGATAACACTATTATAATAAGTTGACTAACATTGTTTTAAGACCTTTGTTACTAACAACTATGGACATGTTATTAGTCTGCAATTAATGGATTTTATTTATAACTTACTTGGAGAACTCGTTCATTACTAAAACTAAAAAATCTGAATTAAAACAAATTATTATGAAAACAAAAAACCCGACTGCTAAAAGATAATTAACTGAAAAGAGAAAAACAAGTAGGTACTGGGTATAATTTATACATTAATATTATGAGGTGCAGCCAGCGGTGACAAATGAAGTTTTGGTCGGTTTTTAGGTAAAAACGGGACCCTATTACTAAGACTCCGCGGTCCGTCTGTCTGTCTGTCTGTCTGTCACCAGGTTGTATCTCATGAACCGGATAGCTAGACAGTTGAAATTTTCACCGATGATGTATTTCTGTTGCCGCTATAACAACAAATACTAAAAACAGAATCAAATAAATATTTAAGGGGGGCTCCCATACAACAAACGTGATTGTTTTGCCATTTTTTTGGTTAATTGTACGGAACCCTTCGTGCGCGAGTCCGACTCGCATTTGCCCGGTTTTTCTATAATCCTAGTACTTGTTTTTCTCTTTTCAGTTAATTAATTTTTAGCAGTCGGGTTTTTTGTTTTATAATAATTTGTTTTTAACCGACTTACTAAAAAGGAGGAGGTTCTCAATTCGGATATTTTTCTTTATGTATGTTCGGGCATAACTTCGTCAGATATTTTTATATATGACGGAGTTAGTTTAGGAGGGATTTCCGAAAAAAAAATTTGTTCGCAAGAAATTAATTCCAAAATGGTCCCATAAAATTTGGTAAAGGTCTGATGAAGAACTTCGGAGATAAAAAACAGAACTCTTCAATAAATGACGGCAAATCTCTCGGGATTGCTGCAATCGCATCTCTGTTTATTATTTACACCATTTCATAACATACCATCACGACAGTATGCTCTAAACGGGTACGCAGATGTGTATAGTTCACCCTGGTACACTCTCATTTCACCGGTTATGTTCAAGTTACATGTTATTCAGGTAATCTGTTCTGGCATCACTGTGGGCATTATAGGTACCTTACTATTGAACTTCTCCAATAAGTACCATTAAAAAGAGAAAAAAATCTCTTTAACAAAAAAATAAAAACGACTTCTAAAGCAAAACACTACAAGGCGAAAATAACTTTTTTTTCAGAAGTCAGCGTCAAAAAAATCGAAATCGACCAAAGACAAAGACTTCAGAAAACAAAGTTTATGGTTTAAAACATAATTGCAATATCGTCAAAATTCAATTCTGCCTGTCTTCGTTATCCCAACTGTTTACTGTCCCAAGGAGTTTGCTTCTAATGTTACCGAAGGCAGCTGAATACCCAAATTACTTGGAACAGGTGTCTATCTGCCCTACACAACCCAGTAACTGGGTAATACGATACCCCTTTGGCAAGTCTGGTAGCTCCGAAATTCAATATTGATTATGAATAAATAAATTCTAGTAATGCATTCAAGTTGTATTATTAGTCAATCAACACTTACCCCATTCGCGTACCGTGATCACAATAGAAGCAAATTGCAAACTAACCCGCGTTATCTCCTGTGATTGGCTGTTGAAAATTCATTCAACCAATCGCAACAGATAACAAGTGCTTGACAATTTGTCACATTAATTCTGCGATAATTTAAAGGTGGGAAACTCGGCTTAAGAAACAGTCGTCTTAATTATGCAATGTTGTTCTTTTATTTGATTACTATAAATTCAGATGGATCCCAGCTTCAGAGCATTAATTCGCTGACAGCAAACAATGAAAATCATTTACTTGATATTCCTTGGTGTCATAGCAATAAATAAAATAAAGTGTCATGTGACTGATCCGGCAAAAAATGCGGGGATGAGCGAGACGTTGACCACACAATTGCCGGCACAAAATGATACGCGAAATGTTATGTCTAAAGAAACAAATGAGAAAAGAGAAAAGTTTGAGCCAAAAATAGTGAAGGATGGTGAAAGTACTGTGTACCTAGATGATGTGATGTTTGCCATGAAGAATCAGAACTGGACTGCTGAGGAAGAACCGTGCTTGAATAATATCTATCGTCTGCTATATAGTTTGCAGAATTTTACTCTTTGGGCTGTTTATGGTGAGTTATCAATGGTGGATAATGTTAAATTTCTATTGATTCGCTAGCTATACATATTTGGGTCGTTCTTCTTTTTAACCTACAATTTGATAAAACATTAGCTCAATTCCGAAATAAAATTTACTAAGCTTCCTGGTCAGTATATATATATATTCTGATAGCAGAAGTTCTATTCTATCGGAAAAAGTTGTTGGCCGAGATGTTTACAGATTTTTGTATGATTTTCAAGACCTGAAAGATGGATTCGACAAAAAAAATTACACCTCCGTCACGAAATCTTTTATTTTATTCTATCGAATACTCTTCGTCAAATAACTTGTACTTTTGTAATACATTAATTATCTAAAGGACCCTTTAGAAAACATATTAAACTAAATCATTTGCATTTACAAAATATGTTTTATTCATGATCTTATACCACTCTGTCACATTTTCTGCTAATATAAAGTATATTTTTGCTATAAATCAATTTTTACTATCATTTACAAATAAATATGAATATCACAGACGGCAATATCATCAACTATTATAAATATAAATTTTCCAATGTTGCACTAGTCATAACAAAATATATAAACGACCAAAACAATTTTCCTACCAGGAGACAACATCGTGACAGAGTAGTAACTTACGTGACAGAGTTGTTATTCTAGGGGATACTAGGCTGCGTTTTGGAATAAAACAGGTTTATTTTTCTAGAATCATTTATTTTGTTATAAATCTTTATCAGTCTTCAGCATTTTCACATAAAATAACATGAGATCGAACTTAGATAATTAATAAATCACATTTGAGAACCTTAAGAATAAGTGATTCATATTTCAGTAAATTAAACGACTACTTACTCGTCTTAAGTCAATAAAAAATTTAGTCTATTTGACAACAAATTAAAATTACTAAAAACATAAAATAAAATATTCATCATTAACAATAGCACAATCTATAAAGACAATATTTAAATTTCGAAGCCACTGATAGAAAGTCTTATTTTTCGAATACTGACAGTGGCTCTTCGAACTGGCAATATTGTCTCTTTCCCTTTTTAATAACATTCGGAGCTGGTAAGACTTTAATCAAATCATCAAAAAGATCATCCGATACGTCATTCTCCACCAATTTAAACAGTATTTCACTATCAGCGACTGTTTTTAGGAACATTACCAAGACATCGCCTTTTCCATCGACGGTACTTTTCGCTACTCCAGCGTAAGTGTAATGGATTTTCCTTTCGCTTCGTACTTTAACCAATACGTGTACTCCAACTTTTATATTCATTGGATGAATGTCTTCAGGCTGGCGTGTTTGGTAAGAAGTACCGCAGACGGCAGTTTGATCAGTTGGATCTTTTGTTTTAAGCGTGGCCAAAGGCTGATCTGTATCGGATGATTCATCTGGGCTATACACAGTATCGTAAAAACTTTTTCGGGGCATACTTATTGTGTTCGTAATATCTGAGAGCATGCAATCCTCCACATACTGAATTGTATCGTCTTCTTTTTCGTTAGATAAGAACTCGTCCACAGTATTTTGTTGTTGCTGGGTTTCAGGCAGAGGCCGATAAGTTTTAGAAACGTGGCAAGAATAGAATTGTTCACACAAACAATTTAATGGTTTAAGCTGCCACGAGTTTCCATGTACATTTGGTGGAATTGTTCCTTTCAGAGGCACAATGTTACTTGGAATCGTTGCTGCTACATTTTCTACGTCTTCGTCTGTCACCATGAACAGTTTAATTTTGTTGGCATCTGCAATATTGTTTCCTCCATCTACTACGGCATCAGCTTGACGTTTATTGTCCCTCTATAAGCAGCTTCTTTGCCATGCCCTGATAAGAACGCTGTACTTCTTTGTATTTTGACTATTGCTTTCATCTTTGTTCCTGCTGCTGTCATTTTTCGATTTTCTGAGCAATGTCTTCTTATATTTTCGAACTTTCTTCTATAACTGGTAATTTTTCTTGAAACTTAATATTATCTCTGTATATTTTTTTCTATCTCTTTTCACATACTTTCTTCCACTTGAACTACGAGTTTACTTCAGAGGAAGTCGGTGTTGCAGATGGAGTCATTCGTGGGTTACTGGTATTGGTGGTGGAGCCGGCGTGTTTAAAAGTACCTCTTTAAGGATATTTTTCTTCTACCTTCTTTTTTTATTTCCGTCTTGCAATATTCGCTTTTTGATTCGATGTTCTCGTATGCTCATGGCAGCCACTAGCTTCTTTCGAGCATGGTATCTTTCTAAATCCTTCCGTTTTATTTCAGCTACCTTCTCAGGGTTATTTTTTTTCGTTTCTCCCGACAACGCTGCTGTCTTTCTGCTGGTGTTAATGACTTCTTTTTCGCCATGATGGTATCTGGAAATAGGAAATAAGTAAAAAGTACCTAAACTAACTAAAGAAGATAGAAAAATATTTGTGACACATTTCGTGAGAATAATTACCATAATAACTTTAACTATCTATTTCAATATTTCTCGTATTCAGCATAAATAGAACATGAATAACGTTTATTTTACCCCTCTGTCACGTACTTCACCACTCCGTCACAATAAACATGTGACGTAGTTGTCATGTGACGGAGGGGTAAAAATTTGTTGCAAAGTCGATAACATTTAAAAGTTAACATAGAATATATAATTTACACGTTGGCAATAAAATATTTCTTATAACGTAAGAGTGGACAACGCAAAGTAACAATTATAATTATATTTTGAATCAATTACTTACGTGACGAAGCGGTAGCCGAATAAACACACGGACCTCTTATCATAGCTTTCGGGCGACTGACGCGCTGTCTCTTGATCTCAGAGGGGAAATCGTACCAAGGGGGGTAGGGTGTCTAAACCTCCAATCGCAGGCCACAAAGACGGACGGCACAAACGCGTATTTCGAAGGACAACCCACGTGACAGAATTTACAAATTAAACATCATGTAGTAGGAGACAAGTATTTGAGATTTTTTAAATATTTTATTAAATGTGATAAAAAATAATGGTTGTTATTACATGATAGGTAATATATTTAGGATTTATAAGATATTTTTACGTTTTGTGTCATCACATAATTTTTTCGTAATATTATGGATTATACGCAAGCCGAGGTAGCGGGAGACACTGAGATTTTGTATGAAATACACTTCTGTCACGCGGATTTACAACTCTGTAACGTACTTTTTACACTAAAATTATTCAATACATATGTTATTTAATCATGCACAGCCATTATGTGTATAGTACAGTGCATGTTGAAATACAATTAAGAAAAAATTATGGTAATTTCCTTGTTTTTTTTTTCACTGACTGGTGGAGACACCCTTTTGTAGGTTAAAAAGAAGAACGACCCATTTACTTCATACTAACTTCTACTGCGACTATGTGTGACAAATAAACCTTTTTCGAAGTATCTAACTCGGAAATCGGAGCAACATTCAAAGTTCTTGGAAAGGCTAACAGAGGCTAGAAACTTATTTAAAAACATGCAATCTACTACACAGAATGGGATTCCCAAGCATCAGAACCACAAGGCCTTCTATTCGGAAACCGCTACCAACTGGGAAACTTCGACCAGTGCATGAACGCGCCCTGGGCAAAGAAGCAACCGGAACTGAAGACCAAGTACTGCCTCGCTGAGATTGTTCTAGAAAGAACTGACAAGAACGTGAGACGAAAAGTTGATAATCCTGACTACCTTTATCAATCTGCTTGGGATTTTATCGAGGTAAGATTTCCACTGAAATATCGTGAGGATACCGTTATGTCCTAGAACCGTAAAATCGAAGACATGGCAGTATGGCATTCCCCAACTCACTCTGGGCCCACGTGGTTGAAGATGCCTCCCATTCCTTCTCACAACCCGGAGTCCTGTGTCCCAGCAATGGGAATATTACAGGCTAATTTATGCCCCTAGTATTTTTCAAGTAACCGAAGTGTGTTAAATTTAGCAGACAAAATCTTACACAAACAGTTATATAAGTGGACCATACGAATGTTAATTTTACAGCAATTATATTCTACTATACTATATTTCAATACAAAGCCTTCTGTATACGTAGTGTTATAGCTTTCAATAGTTTACCATCACACCTGGAAATCCATTTATTTGGCACCAGCGCACATAAAATTAGAAAGATTTTAAACAAGGAGTATTTTGGTGTATGTATAAATAGCTTTTAATTCTGATTTTGAGGTTGCACGACTTGACATACCTAATATGTGGTCTCGACACGCCTAACGTGTTTACATTGTTACCTTACCTACCGTACTGTTTTTTTTCTTAATGGGCTGTTATTCTCCAGCACCGTCCTCCCCACACTCGTCCCCTCAACGAGCTGACATGGGGCGCCTGCGTACCTTCAGTATGTGCTCCTCACACCGTGGAGCGACTGCTAGGAGTCATATTCGCGCGGACTCACCTCGGCGTGGCCGGTATGAGAGCTAATATCAGCGTCACCGAGCCCTGCCAGAGTGGCGACGACGAGAGAGAGTATGATGCGCTGTTCTATGCGTTTTTGTAAGTAAACTTAGTCTATTATCGCGTGCATCTTACTGAGAGATCGGTCCATCCATGTGGTTATCGATGGCTGATCATACGGTCATATCCATTCAGTTTTGTCGAACCTAAAAGCATAATCAAGAGACCTGCTAGGATATACAATGAGTATGAAATACCAGTAATTTACGCTTTTGCCAGCGCAGCGTTTCCCTCCACCGGGAAAGTCGTTTTTATCCCAAGGTAACCATATTCCCGGGATAAAAAAATCCTATGTAATATTTCAGACTATAATCTGTCTCTACCTACAATCTATGCAAATATATTATAATCTATGCAAATGTATATAATGCTGTACCTACAATCTATGGAAATAAACGTTTACTTAGTTACTTACTTACTCTACGCCAAATTTCATCCAGATCCGTTTAGCTGTTCTGGAATGATTGAGTGACAAACAATCCATCCATCCATCCAAAGTTTCGAATTTATAATATTAGTAGAAATTCAAAGCGAATGCAACAATCTGCCTTCCTAAGACTAGACCTAGACTTGCCAATGATATCATGATTACGTTGTGACTTTGTGAGAGAGACACGGAGCTAAAAAGAACAAATAAATAGTGCTATCCCTCCTTCACAACAAATTCGTGAACACTATGTTGAATTTCTACTAATGTGATGTTTTCTTTACAGCGGTGTGATGGGTTTGTAGGGTATAAGTGTAAAACTTATTCCTACGCTACACGGGCATCTAACCCGTATAGTAAGGCTATTAACACGTTGAACGCCATGGCAGACACCAGTTGACCGACAAACAATACATTTTCAATTGTGTCTCATTTCCGGGCAGTTAAGGTGTTAAGCACTATAATAGCAAGCGAAGGTTAGCGGGAATAATGAATACGAAAGACGAAGAAATGAAGAATGTTATTAAGAATAGACGAAAGCAGTATATTAAAAGCAAATAAACTATGACAATTACTAGTAGTAGCAACTCGACAAAGAATATTACAAAGCAATAATAATTATTATGAGCGCGGTGCGAACAGTAGGGTAGTTAGTTGAAGACTGAGTGAGTCGCGTCGCTCTGCTTGCCCGCCGGCCGGTGTCCGCGCGCCGCTGACGTAACATCGAACAATGGATCACCTGATGTTAGGCTCTGGCGCAAAGTCATAAGCGACAGCGTTTTGCTCCAAATTGTAAGGTGGTGGTCCAAGTAGTGGCAAGTGTCCGCCACATATTCCCCCCGGCCAGACCGTAACTACGGTCGATAATAATCAGGAAACCTTACTCGCCGCCCGCTCCTCGTCCTCTTTTCTTCACTTGTAAGAGGAGTGGTGGTGTTAGTATTTGTGGTAGGTTTCACCTGTTCGTCTTCACGTATCATGTAGGCCGGTTTCAGACGATCAACAGATACATTATTCGGCTTGCCTTGTATGTCAATCGTGAAGTATTTTGCGTGTCTCTGTAAAACCTTGTAGGGTCCTACATATGGTGGTTCGAGTGAGCGTCGTACGTAGTCTCTTCGCAGGAAGACGTGAGAGGAAGAGTGCAGATCTCGTGGCACGTAGAAGGGTGATGTAGTATGCCACGCAGTTGGTTTAGGAGTCAGCTTGGTCATGTGACATCGCAGACGGTTTGCGTACTCGGTGACGTCAGCTGCAGTGAAGTCTTCTCTCGAATATAAGAACTGCCCAGGAAGTTGAAGTGCTTCTCCGTAGACAAGTTCGGCCGGCGTAGCCTGGATGTCTTCCTTCCACGAGTTACGCATGCCGAGAAGTACCAGTGGAAGAGCTTCCGTCCACTGTGAGGAGGTGTGGCACATGATGGCGGCCTTCAACTGGCGATGCAGCCGTTCCACGATGCCATTCGCCGCTGGATGGTAGGCAGTGGTGCGAAAGTGGTCTGCCCCCAGCAAGGCAGTGAGAGCCTTGAACAAGTGACTCTCGAATTGGCGACCACGGTCGGTGGTTATTCGTGCAGGACAGCCGAACCGGGCCACCCAACCAGCCACCAGAGCAGCTGCGCATGTCTCCGCAGTGATGTCCTTGAGCGGGTACGCCTCAGGCCATCGGGTGAACCTGTCGATGACAGTAAGGCAGTACCTGAAATCACACGAAAGGGTTAAGGGCCCTATGATGTCGAGGTGAATGTGGGAGAAACGAGAGGATGGAGTCAGGTAAGAGGAAAGTGGGGATTTAGTGTGACGTGTGACTTTACACGTCTGGCATTTTAAACATTGCCTTGCCCACTCTCTACAATTCTTGCGAATCCCTGGCCACACAAAGTGTTTTGTCACCAGTCGCACTGTAGCAGACTTCCCAGGGTGATGTAAGTTATGCAGCGAGTTGAAAACTTCTCTTCGTAGTGTTGGTGTTACATAAGGACGTGGCACCTGTGAGGAGATCTCACAATACACGGGTAAATTGCCAGTATGGGTAGTTGCTATCTTTTTTAATTTGAGCGTCGTACCATGGAGTAAGAGGTCTTGCAGTTCTGGATCATTATCCTGAAGTCGTGCAAGGTTCTCGAAGTTGATGGCAGCAGATACCTCTTCTACCCGTGACAGTGCGTCAGCGACAATGTTCTCACTACCTGGTAAGTACCTTAGGTCTGTTGTGAATTGGCTGATGTAGTCTAGGTACCGGAATTGCCTCGGCGGAAGACTCTCCTTGTTTGATTTGAAGGCGAAGATAAGTGGCTTGTGGTCGGTGAAAATCGCGAATGTCCTAGCTTCAACCATATGACGGAAGTATTTGATAGCCTCATACACTGCTAGCAGCTCTCGATCGTACGGGCTATACTTCTTTTGAGCATTGTTTAGCTTATGGGAGTAAAAGGCTAGTGGCTGCCAGCTCTCACCTTTGCGTTGTTGAAGAACTACGCCTATAGCTGTATTCGATGCGTCGGTTACAATCGCTAAGTCTGCCGAGGCATCTGGATGAGCCAATAGCGTTGCTTTAGACAGCGCAGACTTTCAATCGTCGAAAGCCTTCAGCATCTCTGGAGTCATTTGCACTGGATGGGAACCTTTGATCTTCGGACCAGCGAGGGCAGTGTTTAAGGGTGCTTGTAGCTGGGCTGCGTTTGGGACAAATCGGCGATAAAAATTTATCATGCCCAAGAAGCGTCGCAGTTCCTTGACGGTTTTGGGTATGGGGAACTCCTGGATGGCCAGCACTTTGGACTGAAGTGGTTTTATGCCCTCAGCTGAAACACTGTATCCTAGGAAAGTCACCTCTGGTTGTCCAATGTTGCATTTGGATGTGTTGATGACGACACCGTATTGTTTCAGGCGATCGAACAATAGGCGTAGATGCACATTGTGGTCTTCAACAGTTGCTGAGAACACCAGAATATCGTCGACGTACCCGTAGCAGAAGTCTAGGCCCAGTAAGACTTCGTCAATGAACCTTTGGAAGGTTTGAGCCGCGTTTCTCAAACCAAAGGTCATGAAGGGAAACTCGTATAGTCCGAAGGGGGTAGTTATCGCGGTTTTTGGTATATCCTCAGGGTTTATTGCAAGCTGGTTATAGGCCTTCACGAGGTCTATAGTCGAGAAGATGGCGCAGCCTGCCAATTGATGGGAGAAGTCCTGAATATGGCGGATGGGGTACCTGTCAGGTATTGTTCTGGAGTTTAGTGCCCTGTAGTCGCCACATGGTCTCCATCCGTCGTCCTTCTTCTTCACCAGATGCAGTGGCGCAGACCAAGGACTCTCCGAGCGTCGTGCTACTCCACTTGCGAGCATTTGCTCGAACTCCTTCTTGGCAACCTGCAGTCGAGAAGGATCTAGGCGTCTAGGCTTACATGCTACCGGTGGCCCTGGCGTCGTCCTGATGAAGTGCAGAGTATTGTGTTTGCCTGGCACCTGTTTACCTGGTGGGCGCGTTATATCAGGATACTCACGCAGAATTTGGTGGTAATCTGTGTCTCCTACCACTGCCTTCACTGAAGCAATGTCGACTGAATTGCAGTGTACAGCTGGAACTGACAAAGAGGTGAGGTGGTCGATCAGGCGTTGATTCCTACAATCTACGAGCAGATTGTAAAAACTGAGGAAGTCTACTCCAATGATGGCTTTTGAAACATCTGCAATTGTGAAGTTCCAGCTGTAGCTCCTCTTGAGTCCTAAATTCAATTGCAGTTGCAGTGGACCGTAAGTGCGTATTACAGTGTTGTTTGCCGCTACCAGGTTGTACTTCGATTGTTTGCAGGGCGTCTTGACTGCAGACCGGGGAAAAACACATAGGTCTGAGCCAGTGTCCACTAAAAATTGCATTTTTGACGTCCGATCCGTGATAAATAGGCGGCCTGAAGAAGTTGGGCAGTCGTTGGCCGCTACATGCGACCGCCCCTCCTGTTTTCCTCCGCGAATGAGCATGGTTGCTTACATTTTTGTGCCTTGTCTCCATAGGTATAATGGTAGAAACAGTGTGGGTGGTTCAGTGGTGGTTGCTGCGGTCTGGATTTAGAGCGATCATACCTTCGATGGTTGTTGCGTGGCCTAGAGCGTGAGCGTTGCCTTCCTCTGCCATTGAAGCGTGATGTGAGCAAGTCTATCCGCTTCGTGAGCTCGCTCACCTGCTTGGCCAGGTCCGACGAATCAGCGCTAGTGGAAGCGGTCGTGCTCGCAACCTGTGGTGTCATTGGAGCGATTTCGTACACCCTGTCCGCTATCTTCGCTAATTGTTCAACCTGTAAATCAGCAATTTGAGAGGCGATTACCGTTTGGATGTTTTGGGGTAACCGGTTAGTCCATATGCTTTTGACGAACTCGGCTGCACCTGACGGGCCAGCTAAACCTTGCAAGTGTCTCAAGAATTGCGACGGTTTGCGGTCACCTAACTCCTCGTGGAGTAGGAGCTGTTGGATACGTTTTTCTTGTGACGCAGACAACCGACTTATGAGTTCTGTTTTTAATTTTTCGAACTTATTAGTCTCGGGAGGTTTGGTGATGATATCCCTGACTTGCAAGGCGTATTTGGTCTCGAGTTGAGTCGCTGCGTAATAAAATTTTGTTGAGTCACTCGTAATTCTGGATAGAATAAATTGGCCTTCTAGTTGGGCAAACCACAATGCCGGCTCCTCTGGACAAAATGACGGACAGCGCAATGGCATTCCAACCGCCGTTACCTCTCCTGAGGCCGCGGAAACATCCTTACAGTCGACGTAGGCGTCCGACTCAGTCATTGTAAAATGAAATTAAAATCGCTCACCGCTAAATCCTTGTACCAACCACTTTCTGTACTTGCGTCAGCCACCAATGTAAGCACTAGGCGCACTACTATTCTTCAGGTCCACCGGTGTCTTGAAGTCTTGAGTAACGCGGTAGTCGGGGGTCACCAATGTAGGGTATAAGTGTAAAACTTATTCCTACGCTACACGGGCATCTAACCCGTATAGTAAGGCTATTAAGCACTATAATAGCAAGCGAAGGTTAGCGGGAATAATGAATACGAAAGACGAAGAAATGAAGAATGTTATTAAGAATAGACGAAAGCAGTATATTAAAAGCAAATAAACTATGACAATTACTAGTAGTAGCAACTCGACAAAGAATATTACAAAGCAATAATAATTATTATGAGCGCGGTGCGAACAGTAGGGTAGTTAGTTGAAGACTGAGTGAGTCGCGTCGCTCTGCTTGCCCGCCGGCCGGTGTCCGCGCGCCGCTGACGTAACATCGAACAATGGATCACCTGATGTTAGGCTCTGGCGCAAAGTCATAAGCGACAGCGTTTTGCTCCAAATTGTAAGGTGGTGGTCCAAGTAGTGGCAAGTGTCCGCCACAGGTTCAAGCATAGTGATTTGTCTCATCTGCACTTATTTGAATTGCCAACAAAAGGAATTAGATCCAGATTCTAGAAGTAAGATCATCATTGAATTATATTCTCTAGACTCTTGTTTATAATACATTATAAAGATCACAACCATGTTAAGAGACTGACAAGAAGATTTTGACTTCATATCTATGGAGAATTTGAATAAATAATCTGCTATTTAAACCTCAACTATTTTTATAACTATAGCTTAAATATTAATTTGATTCTGTTTTTAGTATTTGTTGTTATAGCGGCAACAGAAATATATCATCGGTGAAAATTTCAACTGTCTAGCTATCCGGTTCATGAGATACAACCTGGTGACAGACAGACAGACAGACAGATAGACGGACCGCGGAGTCTTAGTAATAGGGTCCCGTTTTTACCCTTTGTGTACGGAACCCTAAAAACCGACCAAAACTTCATTTGTCACCGCTGGCTGCACCTCATAATATTAATGTATAAATTATACCCAGTACCTACTTGTTTTTCTCTTTTCAGTTAATTATCTTTTAGCAGTCGGGTTTTTTGTTTTCATAATAATTTGTTTTTATTCAGATTTTTTAGTTTTAGTAATGAACTTACTTCTCAAGAATTTTTAAAAATACATGTAAGGCAGCTAAGGCCTTGTACATTAGCAATAAGGTTAAATTAGCAGAAAATAAAATCAAGACGGTTTGGCAAATCATAAACAATGAAACGAACAGGAATAAAAGAAATAATAATGATTACACACTTGAGACCACACACGGACTTATTAGAGATAACAAAACAGTTGCTCAAGAGTTTGTAAATTTCTTTACCAACATCCCACTACTGAACTTCCAACTACTGAAACCTTAAATTCTTCGCCCTCGCTCGCTTTTGGATTATTAAACGCGAACGTTTCAGCCTGCCCCAATTAATTTAACTTTTCACATATAAACCCCTTAACAGTAATAAAAGCTTTTAAGCAAATCAAGATAAAACCGACCGAAGATCTATGGGGAATGTCCATCAAAGCTTGTACCTCCATTATTCAGACTATAGCGCCGTACTTAGCTTTGATTTTCAATTTGTGTGTGGATCAAGGAGTCTTTCCGGATCTAATGAAATATAGTAAGGTTATACCACTTTTTAAATCCGGGGACAGTAAAGACACAAATAATTATAGACCAGTATCCGTGTTGCCGGTTTTCAGCAAGGTATTTGAGAAGATAATGCTAAATCAAATGCTCATTCATTTTAATACGAATAACATCTTACATGATAAACAGTATGGTTTCACCAAAGGACGTTGTACAACTGACGCTGGTGTCACCCTATTAAAACACATATTTGATGCGTGGGAAGAGTCGCAGGATGCCATAGGTATCTTCTGCGACCTGTCGAAGGCGTTTGATTGCGTTAATCATGAAACATTACTTCTGAAACTTGAGCATTACGGGCTAGGTCAATCAGCGTTAAGTTTGATTAAATCTTATTTGAGTGATAGACAACAATTAGTTCAAATAAACGGTGTGAATTCGTCGGGGTTAAATGTGAAAATGGGGGTACCCCAGGGCTCAATTTTAGGTCCTTTCTTATTTTTAATATACATAAACGATTTACCCCATTTATTCGAAGGCAAACTAAATATGGTGTTATTTGCTGATGACACATCTTTAGTTTTTAAAGTAAATAGACGTACTTGTCAGGTTGACGACGTAAATAACGCGCTACGGCAGGTTCAGGATTGGTTCACTGCCAATAATTTAGTATTAAATGGTAAAAAAACCAAATGCGTAAAATTTTCGTTGCCAAATGTCAAAAGTACTGATTGTGACATTATATTAAACAAGGAGAAGCTCGAATTCGTCGATAAAACGGTTTTCCTGGGGATCACGCTAGACTCAAGGTTACAATGGGGTCCTCATTTAGTATCACTTGCGGGGCGGCTGAGTTCGGCAGCTTATGCTGTCAGAAAGATTCGTCAATTTACTGATGTGGATACCGCTAGGCTAGTCTATTTTAGTTACTTTCATAGTATAATGTCTTACGGTATCTTACTATGGGGAAGGGCTGCAGACATTGAGTCTATTTTTATTCTGCAAAAACGAGCCATCAGAGCGATTTACAATCTTCGCCGCCGTGATTCTCTAAGGGAACTGTTTAAGGTCATTAACATCATGACGGTTCCTTGTCAATATATTTATGAAAACATCATGTACGTGAGAAAGAATTTACATCTTTTTAGTAAAAACGGAGACAGATATAATTACATTACTAGAAATAGGGACCAATTAGTTCAACCAGGTTTCAGACTGGCAAAAGTGGCCTCATCTTTCATGGGGTACTGTACAAAATGTTACAATAAAATTCCTCCCCATATTCTAGAACTGAATGAGACGAAATTTAAAAATTGTATAAAACGCACACTATGCAGGCAGGCATATTATAAGTTGGGGGATTATATCACTGATAAAAATGCTTGGCTCAATGCTAGTCCTGCTCCACAACCACTAGGGCGCAAAAACAATTGATATGTTTATGTTTGTGTTGTATAGACTCGATTTATTTTAGTATTGTATAGCTGCACAGCACGTGTGTGGGTACTATGTACCCAACTGTAAATCTACCATTTGCTATACCTATGTGTCGTTCGTTGACTTGTGTGTGCCCTGGCAGTTGAGTGTGTCATGCTCTCTCAAATGTCTCTCTGATGGTGGCGCGTGTGTTGGATCATTCGGTTCCCTTCATGATGGTTGAGCTGGGTGGTGCCGATTCATGCGTCATGTTCGTGAACGGGCGCCGTCAGTTGGGATTGGTCATAACTCAACTGCTTCGGATGTTGATGTTTTTCTAGTACCTATTGTATAACTGCACAGTACATGTGTGAGTACTTTTAATACTTTATACCTTTACATAGTATAGTGTGTAGTGCTATTCTGGGTGCATTGTCCTCACATATGTGAATTTATTAATGTATGTACTCATGTACCTAAATATTGTAAAAATCTTTTTTTTTTTAAAAGAGTAAGTATGGAGTTTCTTGTGCATTCTTCTCCATAACTAGCTACTTTCCGAATGCACGGTAGAATCAACTTGTATTCCATTTAAATTTAAATTGTGACATTCAAAAGTGCCGCTTGGTGGCCCAGTTGAAATAAATATCTTTTGTCTTTTTTGTCTTTGAACGAGTTCTCCAAGTAAGTTATAAATAAAATCCATTAATTGCAGACTAATTACATGTCCATAGTTGTTAGTAACAAAGGTCTTAAAACAATGTTAGTCAACTTATTATAATAGTGTTATCTCGTCACGTGAAGCTGGATGACTCTCCCCAGCACCTCAGAGTCTGGCCTCTCAGTAAACATCCTTAGGATTCCGTTGTCGCTCCCCCGAATTCGACGCATCAGATAAGCTGTTTTCTTGCGCACAATGACATAAAAGTCATCGGCTCTTGCGTCAGCAAACATGCCCGACGTGCTGCAGAATCGGGGAAGCCTCACCAGAATCCTAAAGGCCTTATTGTATTGTACACGAAGAGCGCTGTAGGCCCGCCGGGTGTAGTTCAACCATAAAGCGCTGGCGTAAAAGTTTTGGCACTTTTACGTCTACTGAACACCTCGCGAATCTATGAACCAACATGTTAACAAGCACCGACAGCGCTCTACGTTGTCAATCAACATCCACATTATCTTTCAGGGTCTCTGTCACAAAGTGCCCTAGGTTCTTAAACTGAGCGGCATGTTCTAAATGTTCTCCGTTCAGATAGACAGGTGGTACATGCTCCGGTTGTTTATTGCTACCTCTAATGACCATACACACACTCTTCTTCTCGTTGTACCTTAGACCATGAGCCGCAGCATATATCACACAAATATCGAGCAGTTTTCATAAACCACTGAGCGATGGACTCAGCAACACCATGTCGTCAGCGTAGCTGATGTTATTAACACAGACGTTATCTATATGACAACCGACATGGCAATTACTGAGCTCATCGATCAGGTGATCAACGAACAAGTTAAATAGTCTTGGAGAGGACAGGCCTCCTTGCCTCACACCACACTCGAGTGCGTACTCGTCCGACAAAACATTTCCCCACTTAACAAAATTCTTCTGGTTTTTGTACCAAAAGGATAAGATGTTAATGAGTTCACTGGGAGCCCCTTCCTCTCCAAGCTTGACCCAGAGCCTGTTGTAGTCCACTAAGTCAAAGGCCTTCGATAAGTCAAGGAAGCAAGCATAGACAGGTGTTTTTTGTTTACATAATAGTTGACAGTATGTTTCAAAGCCAAGATAGCACTTTCAGTCGACAGTGACTCACGGATACGGAGTCTATACGAAGTTATGTGGTTTTTTTTTATTACTTGTAAATTTTTATTTTATTTTTTAATTTATGTGACGTTCAAAAGTGACGTTTATTGGCCTAATTGAATAAATATATTTGACTTTGAAAAGATTATTAATTTTGCAATCATAGTTACGTTTATCTTGAATGTGTGGCAAAATATGAACATAAAAGTGTTACAATATATATTTGTCGGGTTTAGTCACGGACGTCAAGTCAAATCACAAGGACGCCACCTGGTGGCAAATCAAGAACTACGCATTGGCGCGCTTTTTCTAAGCACTTGCGTGGCCCCACCACGCAGTATAGAGCAGTTGAGTACTGACAGCCTTGGAGCTAGGACGACGTAGAATCACTTTCAATCCGTAATATTAGTAAGCAAGATTGTAACTGTAAGTTGTGATTATTTGAATAAACACAGTGTATCGAATAATTTGTGTGATTTCATTTTCACGTTTGTACCCACCGACCTGCCCATACACGATGTCTTAATCTAAACGAATACATCTTGTCTTCCCGATGGTTTACACCTATCGGTCAGCTTTGATGAGACATCAGAATTGGGATTCAGTCGTGCTAATGATATCACACGTATAAACAGTGATAGTGAAAATGGCGCGAGGTCTAGAAACTAGTCTGCAGCGGAGCAGCAAGGAGGCTCGCAACAACCAAGGAGCTGGACAGGTCAAGGAGGAGCGTGTCGACGTGTAGAAAGATCCATACAAACTGATCTTTAGGCCAATCTGGTGAGTCGTTTTCAATTTGTTATGACTATGGAAAAGTTCATTATTCGAAATTCTGGTTTTGTTTACGGTATGGCCCATGTTAGGTCCATAATCTCATGTTAGTTATCGCTGGTAAAGTTTTAGTTTTGCTGAAAAGTTATTATTCCACTATCACTGGCAATAGCCCTTGGCTGGCTATTATTGTTCGGACTTTAGAACTATGTAGTTGCATTGCCGTACCTAACACATCATTCTAGAAATCAAGATAATTCCTGATGAAATTATTAGTTTCGAGTTAATGAAGTTTGATTATGTGATTTCTTTCTAAGATGAGGTTAAGTTCTTTAAGTAGTTTAGGTAATTACTAGAGTATGTGGTTTCGTTAATTACGAATTAAAATGCCATTGACGGTATATGATTTATTGGATTCTCTTAAGCCCATATACCTACTTGGGCACTTGGGGCATTGTAATGTGTGATATATGTTTTGGACAGGGGCTCTGCACTCACATTCGGTGTCCATAATAACCCATTTTACCATGCCGGTTTAGGTCACTACACCGCTGCACCGATTAATTTTTATCAAAGCTTAGTATGGTTAAAATAACTTCGTGAACATGTAATCTCGTGGTGTTTTTCATGTTTTAGATACCATATTGCCTCGCAGTGGAGCCACTGCTGCAGGCTAGTGGTTCAAATGCTGAATACAAAGGCTAAAGTGTCAACACCTGAGAGGTTAAGAGGAACGGCAAGCTAGCAGTTCGCAGGTGGTAGCCGAACGTTACGGGCGCGTGCAAGTTTGAAACGGAATACTTGGTGAGTCGCTTCCATTTTATTTCTTTAATGAGTTCAAATGGTCTCTAGTGAAGAGATGCTATTTTGAGTTTTAGGAGTATTGATGTTTGACCACTGAATTGGTAGTGGCTATATCTAGCACTATCACTAGGTAATTAAGACACTAGGTAATTAAGACACTTAGTAAAAAGCAAGTAGTTAATGAGTTTCCTATTAGCGATATAGTTTCAATATTTGGTTCAGTACGATCTTTAGGATGAGATATTTCATAAGAAGGAGATGAGATATCCAAAATGACTAAATAACTAGTCGTTTTTAGTGGCAAAGTGAGTTAGTATTGTCGTTGGGCTTTTGCAATTGTATCTAGTTAGTATCGGTACTGGTTATTTACGAGTATTCAGAACAGATCTTGTTGCGTAACGATTTACAACTACCGTCTTCAGATCTGAATTCACTTGCTTACTTTCAAAGTAATATTATGATAGCAATAGATCTCGCGATCGTTTTCCTTACATGAAAACTGAGTTAGTGAGCGAAAGTAAATGGTTACTGCTGGTATTTGATTTTAAATATTTTGATCAGAATTAATTCGTGAAGCACCACACGAGGTATTAAGAAGCAAACATTATCAGGCTTAATTGATCCCCTCACATTAACAGTCGGCATGTTCCAAGATCAATGAATCATGTGAGAAGGATCGCCGATCACCAAGTTCCTCAAGAATTAGATGTCATTACTGATGACAGTGGTAGTGAAACCAAATATGATTTACATGTCTACTCATACTCGAAGCTCTGGACCGCACCTCATGAGTAACATGTGATGATGGGTTGACGAAGAGGTTTGAGTTGAGTATGCATTGCAAGAATTATGCTAAAGAGTAACATAATTGTCAGAATAACTGTTTTGGTAGCTTGTTGATCGTCGCACCTTTTTAAAATTAATAGTGTTGTGTGGAAATCTCTAGTACGATTAATAGATAGGCCCTGTATTAAGTCCGCGATAAGTGATTATGACAGCATGGTGATCGTTATACACTGAAAGCTTTAAATAGGTACGCTTAGAACCTAAAAGTATGCACACTGTAGTTTAAGAGAAAAGCCAGCGGGTTATATACCAGACGATGTTGATGACAAAAGGATTTTGATGATAATGAGCAAGCTTAAGGTGTCGAGTAATTCAGTCTATCGAACGTATTATGTTTGACCATACCAGTGGATTCTGTCGGAGGTCGGGGTCTAGAGACCGTTGTGAGAGCAATACAATTGCTAGTCGGTTAGAGAGACGTGGCGTTGGAGGTTTTACTCGAGGGTTTCTGTAGGCTTGGCAGTTTTGGTGCAGAATAAGTTTTTAAGGTTTTTTTGGAGCGACTAGTGGTACATGGCCCAGGGTAATGATTTCTTTAAAGAGTAGTTCTAAAATTGCCCTATTTTCAATTCAATAATCTTGTTTGGTCAGGAGTAGCCGAGCGTTGTTTTGCAACTGTCGGCCTGTGTGGCAACTGTGAGCCTGTGTGGCAACTGTGTGCATGTGTGGCAACTGTGAGCCTGTGTGGCAACTGTTTGTCTGTGTGGCAAATGTAGGCTTTTATGGCAACTTTAGTCCTGTGTAGCAATTGGAGGCCTTTGTAGCAACTGTAGGCCTGTATGACACCTTGAGTATGTGTGACACTTCGTCTTCTTCCTTGCAATAGTGAACAGAGAGATTTAAATGATCATGTTTGATTGTTTCAGAATGTTGCCTCACTCACCTAGAGTATGAGTCAGGATTATACGAGCGAATACTGTTTGCAAATTTTGTATTTTGCAGAAAGACATCCCTTGTATGATGGGTGATTGGCAGGACGGAGTGGACTAAGTGGACGTGTGGCGTAACATGACATAAGGTGGCATGGAGCAAGGACAAGAAGACGATGCCTGCGGATGATAGATTTGGGGAGTCTGTCACCTGAGAGAGGCTCGAGAAGGCGACGTGCTGTGTTCCACGCTCGCTTCTCAAGAGGATCTAAGAACAACAGAACACCATGTGGTTTTAGTCAGTAGGAGTCTGACAGACCCCTCAGCTTTCCCCAAGGGCTGGGGACATCCATGAGGATTTCCACATGATTCGATACACTGTTAAAACTTGACAATGAGGAACAGACGAGGACGCCGTCTCGCAGGATGGCCGGGTCGGGTTTAGTCAATATATGGACGTCAAGTCAAATCACAAGCACTACACTTGGTGACAAATCAACAACTACGCATTGGCGCGCTTTTTCTAACCACTTGCGTGGTGGGAAAAGCAGTATAGAGCAATTGAGTACTGACAGCCTTGGAGCTAAGACGTCGTAGAATCACTGTCAATCTTTAATATTAGTAAGCATGGTTGAAACTGTAAGTTGTGACTATTTGAACAAACTCAGTGTATCGAATAATTTGTGTAATTTCATTTTCACGATTGTACCCACCGACCTGCCCATTCGATGTCTTAACCTAAAGGAATACATCCTGACTTCCCGATGGTTTACATCTATCGGCCAGCCTTATCTTATCTTGTGGAGAGGCCGAGAAATAACTCTGGACACTTCGACCCATTAGGATCTATTGAGATCTATTGAAAACTCTTTTCATGAGTTTTACAATGAGACTAGGAGATATGAGCCTATAGTCTTCTGGTTTTGAATATCCAACCCCTATGAGACTCATTCGCTTACCAGCCAGTGCGTTTTTCTCTGTTTCCGTCCCCACTTGGATCAAAGTTGTTGTGAGACCCCTGTAACGAGAAAGTACGTAAGGGCATTTCCTCTATACCGCCCCTGATATAGATGCAAGTCCTCGCGTCATTAGTTGGACAGTCATAGAGTACCATGGCTCCTGTCCCACCTTAGCCTTTTATAGTCCCCTTATACAAATAAGGTTCCTGTATCAAGGCAACGAAATATGTGTTAAGCTTCAGTGGCCGAGCTAGAAGGGCAGTAGAGGCTCTGCAATGATGCTAATTAATTTGTACACACCTTAGACCCTCCATCTTGGATGATTTTGATGGGCCTTTGTTGATATAGGAGGGCCTTAGTTTTGAGGGCCCTTCTCCATTGCCTGGCTCTCCTCCATGTGGGCACGCGAACGCAGGACGAGTGCATCCTGCACTTCCTGCGCCTGCCCATCGAGGAGCCCTATCTGCACGACGCGCACGCCGGTACAGTACACTATATTATACACGAGACACTGCTGCTACTGCTACGTCTGCTACATTAGAACCGAGTAGCCGCGCACGTGGGCACACGCACGCAGGACGAGTGGGCCAGCGTGTCCGTAAGCGCTGTGTGACTATGAATGATAACGCACGTCTTTATTTCATAAGCCCAATTTATTACTGAAACTTGGACTTGCTTGTCATTTGTGGCACAGTTTTTAGCTGGGTAAGAGAACTTTTGGCGTTGACTCGAATAAATAAAACAGAGGATCCCTAGCGCGTTAAAAGCTTACCATTGGACTTTCAACTCTCAATGCTAACAATAAAAAAGTAAAGTTTAGTGTGAGCTTTAACCTTCATTTTTAATGTTCTACCACAGGTGGCTTACTAGGCCCGCTAGTCTACCAGCCGGTTCCGTTTGCACCATTAATGGTGCAAATGAAACAGCATTTATATTAAGGTCTCGTCTGCACCATTGTGTTGACACTATACTATCATTGCGGTTGTAGGTATTCCTCTTTGCATGTTCTAATGTTATTTAAGTACTGGGGGTTCGAGTCACCTACGTCCGTAGGTGTGTACCCCTTTTTTGATTCCCTACACTTGGTCCCCGGGTGGTGCAAATCAGGTGACATTAACTGGTGGTAGGCTTCGGCCGAAGGCTTGTGACTACCCACCGGGCAAAGACGTACCGCCAAGCGGCCTAGCCGTGTTCCGGTACGATGTCCGGTGTAGCCAACTAGATGAGTTGGGTCGAGATAGCTGTTCCACTGCAGGCTGACCGGCCTGACGCGCGCTGTTAAGGATGTATCGGGAGACTAGTCGCGGAGGGTAGTGGTATCCGAGGCACGGTGCACCGCTGGCCGACCGCAGGCCCAAGTAGTGTGCCAGCCACACACGAAAGGCTGCCCCGCCAACATTTTTTTTAAATTGGGACAATCCCACCGCACTATTCCCAAACAACTGCAACTCTTGAAATCCAGAATCAACAGTAGCGACCACCAGAAAAGTGATGAATTTAACTGTCTTGGAGCCCGCAATGAAATTAATCAGAAAAGAATAATGGAGGAGTAGGAAAAAAATATACAAATTTCCACTTCCCTCCATATCAAGCAGGAGACAGAACAAACAAGGCCAATAGGCACAAAGGGTCGTTACCAGCTGGGATAAGCCCAGTTGTCCGTATAGTAAACAGCTCCTGATACAGCCTGTACATTATTCAACATAGTATTGCGTTGATTCTGCCAAAGAATACACTCCCATAAGATATGATGTGCAGATTGTACATATTCGTAGTCAGATGTAGAACACTGACATAAAGGCGAGGCAACAAGCTTGAAGGAAAATAATTTACTTTTAAAGTTACCATGCCCTGTGAGAAATTGGGCAACACAGTGATCCACTTCTAGCCACGTCCTGGCCAGCCGTACGCGAACGGATGGAAAGAATTGGTGGAGGTGTCGGCCCTTGATGGAATTATCCCACCTACATTGCCATTCGGATAAAAGTTCCTCCCAGACGTCAATATGTGGCTTAGATAATCTAGAGATTTTCTCACGGTCACTCCGCGTTAAAAAGTCCGCGTCCATGGTCTCTTTTGCGGAATAGTACATTGCAGCACGTCGCTGCACTTCAAGGTCGACCGGAAGTACGCCAGCAAGTACCGGTAAGGCCTCAGTACTGATCGTCCTGTATGCTTTGCATAAGAATATCAAAGCCAAACGCTGACTCTGAGTTAATTTACGCCGTACCGCCCCTATTGTGGCCCTATCAGCCCAAACAGGCGCCCCATAGCAGATATAACCCAAGTAAGCAGCCCCATAAATAGTCTTTAAAGTCGAAAAAGACAGACCCCACGTAGTTTTAGATATTATCGTTAAGACATAGAAGTTCTTTTTTAGGGTTCCGTACCCAAAGGGTAAAAACGGGACCCTATTACTGAGACTCCGCGGTCCGTCTGTCTGTCTGTCTGTCACCAGGCTGTATCTCAAGAACCGTGATAGCTAGACAGTTGAAATTTTCACAGATGATGTATTTCTATTGCTGCTATAACAACAAATACTAAAAACAGAATAAAATAAATATTTAAGTGGGGTCCCATACAACAGACGTGATTTTTGTGCCATTTTTTTGCGATATAGGTACGGAACCCTTCGTGCGCGAGTCCGACTCGCACTTGGCAGGTTTTATTGCTTTTTCACCGACTATTTTAATGTGAGCTATAAATGCAAAATTCTTCTCTAACTAGACTACGATAACACACCGACTGCTTCCTTTTTACCGGAACGTTATTGAATTTAATTGTAGGACACGATTTAAGATTACCTTTTAAAATGAGTTGATAAGTTTTGTGCGGAGCAAAGGTCAGGCGGTTTCGATCGCCCCACTGAGATATTAATCGTAGGCAAGTGTCAGCCAAGGCCTCGAGTCCAGCTCGAGTACTTGATTGAATGAGCAGAAGACCGTCGTCCGCGTAACCGGTTAATGAACAGCCGCTTGGAAGCGGAATCGCGAGGAAATCACCAAAGTCTAAATTCCATAAAGGTGGACCAATAACCGAACCCTGAGGACATCCCATGGTGAGAGACTTCGACATTGAATGATGGCTGAGTTTGAGTTTCGCGGAACCATTTAAAAAGTAAGAGTAAACTAAATTGTATATATTTCTATAGCAGTTTCGAGTGTTCATTTTAAGTACATAGCATTGGCCAATATGCGTTATCAAAAGCCCCAAAAATATCTAGAAAAATCCCAATTACTTATTTATTTTATGTTCAGAAGTATTAACTATTTTCCTAACAGTAAGGGCCTACCGTCTACGGTAGATTTTCCAATAGTGAAACCGAATTGATTGTTATGAAATTTTGGTCCGTCCGGTAGCAAACGTGGAACGATAAGGCGCTCCAAAAGTTTTCCCAAAGATGGAAGTAATGTTATGGGCCGGTATGACTTCAGGTCGTCCGGGGTTTTGTCGCCACTTTTCGGGATGATTTGTATAAATCCACGTCGCCATATACGAGGAAATACGCCCTCCGCAATACAACGGTCGTAAACGGTTAAAATCGCATCACCGGCTGTTTTACACGGTTCTATAATCATCCGATTAGATATTTTATCTTCACCTGATGACTTGTTGAGTGGTAACCTCTTGACAACGTTAATAAATTCGTCAGTGGATGGAAGGTCTGACGCTAGTGATTCAGGTGGTACAGCTGCCCGGGCGTTCTCAGTAGTTCGGTTTATTTAGTCCGGTCACCGGACTGGTGAGACTTTTCGTCTCAGTAGTTCGGTGATGCAATACGACCGGACTATTGAGCCTGATAGTTCGGTATCGATATCGGACCTGCACTTGTGTAAAAGGTAAAAAGAAAGACTGAAATGTCGACATGTAACACGATATTTTTTACTTCAAATTTCTCAGCAAAGACATCTACTTTTTCCAACAAGCCAAGTACAACGTAATTTTATACAAAAATATTAATACATCTATTTCGGCTCAAGTTAACTGCATCTGAACTTCTTGAATAAAATCGTCCTTTTTTATATTTACTCTGCTTCTTTTGGACATTGCTTTTCCAAATCTTTTTATTTGTTCAACCTTGGAATTTGCGAGTTTGTCATCGTCCTTTAGCACGTTCAAAATACGCAACAAATTTGATTTTTATGGATCAGTCCATTAAGTGTAAAATTCCAGGATTCTACAACATAGTTGGTGCGTTGGCGCTCAGCAAACACGCACCATATATTTATAAAGTCAGGCTTCATCCATGTTTTTTGAAAATATCTTTTGAATTTCATTAATTTTTCATCTTGAATAGTCATTTCGTTTAATGAAATATGTTGCCATCCTGTAATTTAAGTACAGGTAGCAATGGCAGTATGCAACACAAACTGATGATACGCCTATAATTTCTTGAGTTTAGTCCAATTGCCTTTGCCTTTCGATATACAGCATTTCTAAAATGAAAAAAAAACAACCAATAATGGTCACATTTTTGAAAGTTTTCAACAATGCTTTTATGGCGGCGCTCACAAAGTCAACATGAACTTGTTCCGGTACCCAACCTGGAACCTGTGATTGTATTAATTGAAATGCAATCTAGTAAGCTTTTACACTCTTGTGTGATATGAAGATGTATGCTAATGGAATAACATTCGTGCTTTCAATGCCACTTCCCATGTCTCCATGAATGCTGTATAGCTGCGGAAAAGGATCTGGTGATGCCTGAAAGGTACCATCCATAAAAAATTGTTTCAGGGATGTCAAAATTGAACGTGGTTCTTCACTACAGAATATTAAAATTTTAATTGTGCCGTCATAGAAATCTGCAAATAAAAAATCTTGAAATTGTTTTGGCACCTCAACGTCTTCATAATTATTAGTATGTATTTTAGTGACTTCCGTAACCGAATCATTTTTTTATTATTTTTAAACATTTAAAGATTCGCATTAAAACATGAAACAATCTCTGGTATCTGTAAATGTATGTACTAGAAACCAGAGATTGTTTCATGTTTTTATGTGAATCTCTGGTATCTATAAATTTATGTACTAGAACCCAGAGATTGTTACATGTTTTTATGTGAATCTCTGGTATCTGTAAATTTATGTACTAGACACCAGAGATTGTTTCATGTTTTATGTGAATCTTTAAATGTTAAAAAAATCCCTGATTTTTGTTAAAAAGAACTCCTTATCCCTCAGTTTCCCAGCTTAAAATTATCGGAGAATTTATGTGACAAATTGTCAAACACGCGTTATCTGCTGTGATTGGTTGAATGACTTTTCAACAGCCAATCACAGCAGATAACGCATGCTTGACAATTTGTCACATTAATTCTCCGATAATTTTGAGCTGGGAAACTGAGGGTAAATCTCAATTACGGGCGGTTTTTTTCTTTAATTTTATTAGGACGCCCTGTTATTTCCAATCATTACAGAGGTCGTTTCATCGTGTTGGATTGATTATTTTAAAATGTATACCGTTTGATTTACACGGCGGTCACAGCAGTGAAAATAATTTAAAAAGTTCTATACAAAGTTTAAAGTCTTTTCTAATTTTTTTTAAATTAATTTTTAAGTCGATCAAATTAAGCGTAAAATGATAAAATGTCGACCTTTCAGTCTTTCCTTAGTAATGCAGGTCCGATAATGTTACCGAACTATCAGGCTCTGTAGTCCGGTCGTATTGCATCACCGAACTGTCGAGACGAAAAGTCCGGGACCGGACAAAATAACCGAACTACTGAGAACGCCCCCAGCTGCCCACGCCCTGATCTGTTGATGGTAGTCGTTGTCATTAGCTAGGAAGTCATCAGGTATAAGAGTATTCAGCAAAACTTCAGTTGTTTCCTCAATACCGGTGGTGTGTTTATTATTTACTTTAATGTTCTGAACAAACGCGATGTCGACTGATCGATTGGCTTTAAACTCATAATATAAAGGAGACCACGGACCTAATTTATCTTATTTTTCTACTATTTTACGAAATAAATTACCCTTTGATTTTTCCACCGATGCTCTGTAGCGGGACCTGGCAACTCTAAACGCATTTAACGCAATGGAAAGAGGGTCACCGGTGACCTTAAGTTTTTTTAAACTTGTTAAGATTTTTACGCGCTCGACGATAATTTTTACGCTGTTCAGTTAGGTAGTCACACCACCAATTACATCTACGTATATTGGTCATAGATCCACGACCAATGGCAATGTCAGCACAGTAAGTGTCTGACATAATTTCAGCACTTTCTTCTGCTGAAAGCCTATCACGAGTGAAGTCTTTGGCGTGAGACGCAACAAGCGAGCTAAACAATTTCCAATTCGCACCCTAACATTTATACCTAAAGTTACAAATGACATGTGACGTACCCTGAGTAAAAACCAGAACAAATTGGTACACGATCAAGCGATGATCACTACAAGACGCGTCCGGTAGGACACGCCACCTATCCAAGCGTATGTCTGCACTAGAAAGTGTGACGTCAATACAAGATTCTCCCATTTGGCTGCAAAAAGTTGGTGGTGCATCAGGGGTTTAATAAATAGTCAGATTCATTTCAGCAATGATATCTTCAACAGTGCAGCGTCGTTCATAATCTGTAGACCGAAATTTGCCATGCCAGAGTAGTGATGACGCATTAACATCAGCGCCAACGATAACTTTGCAGCCCGCCAGCGACTGCAAGACGTGACCGAGGTTATGTATATGAGGAGCAACAGGGTCTGAATATTGAAAGTAGCAGCTCACAACGTAAACATTAAAAGAAGACGATGTTACCTCCGCAACGGCACAATGGGGTGTCATAAGGTTACGCAGAGACGTTACTGTGAAGTTGGAAGAATGCGCCACGTAAATTCCGGCTCGTGTTTTGCCATCCAACTTTACTACTTTGTGACGTAATCGCACGTTTTGATATTGTTCTTGAACAAGCACGATATCTAAGTTATAAACGATAGTTAGTTTGTCGAGTTCAGAAGTCGCTACCCTATCGTTGTGGAGATTTAATTGTCCTATGGTTAATCTATCTCCCGCCAACTGTCGAAAAATCCCGGAATGCTCCATCATGCTGGTAGGCGACCAGACGGGAGGGCCTGATGGACATTCCGGGGGGGCTCGGGCGTCCCCGCAGTCTCCAATCTAGTGGCCCAATTTATTTATTATTATTAATTAATTAATTTATATAGTTTTTTAATTTGTCTCTCGTGTTGAGAAAGCCCACGAATCTAATTAGTCTCCCCATTTTTTAGTCATTTATTCATTTGTTTAACATAGGTACAATAATAATGGTATATACAGGTAATAAAGAGTGCGCTATGTTATGCCAGAGGGCGTACAAATGTTTGCAAGTATTTAAAAAAAGAAATTAAATAAAATCAAGCCAGGTAAATCAAAATAATGAAATAAAATAAGCCTGGAGAATTAAACAACAATTATAAAGAATTGCATAATCCAAATTAATAGAAATCAATGTCAATATAAATATCAATAGAAATCAATGTCAATAAAAAGAGAAACAAATAATAATAGGAACAATAATATAACAAAAACAAAATGTCAAAAACAGTACATGTCAAGACACAGACTGAAAAACAAATAATAAGGCTATGTCAATCTAAGCAAAACATTACAAATGTCAATATCCAATACTAATGTTAATATACAATTCTAATGTCAATATACAATACTGATGTCAATATGCAATACTAATGTCAAATATACAAAATTATTTATAAGCACAAACAGTCATGTATCTCATTAGCATGTCAACATTCTATCATTAGATTTTTGTCTGATAAAAATTCCGAAATACTGTAATATGCTTTGCTCACCAGTAAGGATTTTAGCCGTTTCTTAAATAAGCTCACGTTCAATTCTTTGATTGATCGTAAGTGGTTAAATATGACTGGCGCCATGCAAAATACACTTTTATACATTAATGCTGTGTGGGACCTTCTTACGCATAAGCTACTGTTATCCCTTCGACTTCGGTTACCAATGTCCGGCATTTTTTTAAACAACTTAGGATTGGACTTAACAAATACAGCAACTTCAAAAACATATAAAGATGGAAGAGTCAATATTTTAAATTTAATAAATAATGGTTTACATGTATCTATGACCTGTATTCCAAACATTGTTCTGATGCACTTTTTCTGTGCTTTAAAGATTATTTCCCTATTGGTTGAATTCCCCCAAAAAATAACGCCATATCTGAGCACTGAACCCACCAAGCCGTGATATGCTGTGACTAAAACGTCCACACTCGTCACTGAGGTAAGTTTGTATAGGGCATAGGCAGACTTACTAATTCGCTTGGTTAGCTCCTCTGTGTGTGCTTTCCAATCTAATTTATTATCAATTGTTAAACCTAGGAATTAAGATGTGTTAACTTGTGATATGCGTTGGCTTTCATAGTATATATTTGTGTTTGTATATATATTTACTGTTATATATTTACGTTGGCTGAACGTAGTTAATTTCGTCTTTTCTATATTTATCTTTAAATTATTATTATCTAACTGTTTGCGTGTTCAATTTGTGTTCCTAGGCTTCTTGTGTGTCTGTGATCAACACGGGTAAATCAGGCGACTTTGATGGTTATACTGGGATTTATTACTTAACAATAAAGCGTTTACAATATTTTAGTTGAATATTTAAATGAGAATGAGAGACGTTGAGCGTCCGTGCAGTGGTTTATATAGGTGTGCTTCAGCGCCATCTGTTGTGGTTTCTTGACATCACGTGACGTGATCGATGCGATGCTCGGCGATAGTATTGCCCTTGCTCTTTGGTTGGAGCTTCTCACGCGCTCCGATAGATGGCTCTTAACATTCCGGCGGGCCTTGAGAGAATCCCTCTCAACATCACACGTCACAGCTCACGTCGTGTCACGCGCCGAGCATCGAACTGATACTTTGCACGTTACTGATAGCTAGTACTTCTGCATACATTGGTTTAACATTGTGAACAATTATGTCAAACATCTCTGCTTCTGATGGTTTAGTATTTAATCGATTGAATAAACCGCTCATTAAGGATATGTAGATGGTTATGTTTTCTGTTTCGCCTTGTGAACGTGTTCTTATCTCGGTTAGTAATCTATAATCATAATCATCATAGTCAAAAGCAGCCATTAATTGATCTAATAGCTCTTCCCATGAGGTGACGTTTGGTTTCACATGCCTGTACCAATGCAGTGCATTATCCGTGAAGATATCAAACGCGAAGTTAAACATATCATCATCGTTTATTTGTTTACATGTTTTAAACTCGCGTATTTTTTGTATGAAAGATCGCACGCAGGTTTTGCCATCATACTTAGGTTTATTTGGTACATGACTAGTGCATGTTACGGTTATGTTAGTGTTTGTAGCAGTTATTGTGTCAGTTCGTTGTGAGCTACCAGAACTAAACTTAGTTTCTAGTTTGGTAATTTGTGATTCAAGTGTATTATATTTTTCTTCTAATTTTTGTCTTAGCAATAAGTTCTCTTGGTTGGTTGGTTTAATGCGGGCTAGTCGGTATTTGATATGATTTTTGTAAGATATACCCTTTGCTAATCCCGCTTCATTGTTAATTTCACCTAACATCAATTGGTATTCACCTATTGTTGCCTTTAACGCACATAAATCCTCATTTTCATCAATGCCTGATTCATGTATGTCATCACTGGTATATTTTTTACTCAAAATGTTTATTTGTTTCCTTAAGTTTAGGCAAGTACCAATTTCACCGCCCCGTATCAAGACTTCATACTCTAATTCAGCCTTCCTTAAGTGTATGAAATTAATCGGGTGAGTTCCCATTATTACAAAATGGACTGTTAGTAACGACTGATAATAACACAATAAACTTATTCTATACCGCAACGATGTATAAGGAGCAAACGTGATTGGTATCGGTTCAGAACTGTGTGACGGATAGTATTATTAAGCCTGGGCGCCACTGTAACGGCTAGGTCTGCGCTAGGTAAGCTGTGCAGGCCGCTAACTGATAGTTAGGAGGTAGTTAGAGAAACAGCTTGTAATTTAATACATATATTTATAGTTAAAAATAACAGCTAGGTCGAGGGTTCTAGCGCCACTCAGTTCTGTACAAACGCCGTCACGCGGATAAAATAGTAAGGGGGTACCGTCCCTTGGCAGCACGTGGTAGACGCGGGGACCGGTCAGCACCGGCACAGCGATTGGTCACCGGAACTGTAGCAGCTAGGGTGCGCAGGGTAGGCTGCGCTGGCACCGGCTCGCGCGACGGCAGGCCGCAGGTAGGCAGGCAAGACCGGGCCACGTGCGTAGGCTGGCACGGCGGTAAGCCGCAGGTGTCAGGTAAAAGGACCTGGCGGTGGGCGTAGGTAGCGTGCAGGTAGTTGGCAGCGTGCAGGTAGTTGGCAGCGTACAGCCGTGGGAGAAAGGCAAGCCTCAGCCCGTACAAAGAGGCAGCAGCACGTGGCAGACGTGGGGCAGTAGACCGCGGCCGGCTTAGCGGTAGGCCGCAGGGACTGTAGCGGTTAGGGGTGCGCAGGGTAGGCTGCGCACGCCGCTACGTCCTTGGGTAGCGCATAGCCGGACGGTACGCCCGTACGTCGACCCCGTACAATGAGCCCTGAAAGCACCATAGGGTGCGCATGTTAGATGCGGTGCAAAAAGCAGCAAGCCGCATGCGATGTACCAGCTTCGTCCCCATTTTAGGCCAAGGAACGGTATGGGAACATTGTAGGTGAAAGCTCAGCACATCGCAGCGGTTTACAGATAAGAAACTTGCAAAGATAGCAAGCACATTGACAGATGCAAAGTTAGGTTAAGTATGAACACGCTAGCATTTAATAACATAAGTAAACGTGATCACTTACAATATAACACGGAGACACAATCCAATGCAGTAGAAACACATGCTCATTGCAAATTCCTTTGTCCCAGGCGACCCTTAGCCACGCGTCCAACATGACAGTGCAAAACTGATATTAATTAGGTGATGGAATCGGTATTGGTCGCCTGGCACAAAGAATAAGGTACAATAGTTAAACTAATGAGAAACTCACCCTAAATCGGGGCACCAGAATCGTGAGGATAGAAAATATGTAATTAGCTAAGCCACCGGAATCCAAATGACCGAGTGACAGTACTCCGGAAGGTTAGAGTTGTGCCGTGTTTTTAGAGATGTGACTATTGACCGACTAATTTTGATATTAGTATCATTCGACTATTTTCAGTTGAGATCTCACAACGCTACACTGGCACCTCAGCGACTGGAAGTGGGCAAATCTTGGAGAATGCCCTGTGTATGACGCCCGTGGCCGTCCGAATGACAGCAACCCTTGGTACGCCGTCACTGCCTGAAATCAGAGATATTATGCGTCCTAACCGCCATTTCAGCGGCGGGAGGTTATCGTCCTTTATGACAACCAATGTTCCAGTTTGCAAGTCTTCAGTTTTCTGTTGCCATTTAGTACGTTTCTGAAGCTCTGATATGTACTCTGTAGACCATCTCCTCCAAAATGTCTGCCTCAACTGTTCAACTCGCTGGTAACGATTGAGTGTGTGCGTGGTTGCAGCGGTAACATCACTCTCTGCAGGTGCAGTCAGCGGCCGGCCAATCGTGAAGTGGGCAGGAGTGAGTGGAGAGTAGTCGTTGGGGTCTGAGGATAAAGGACACATAGGGCGGGAATTCAGGACAGCTTCAATTTGTACCAAAACCGTGCTGAATTCCTCATAAGTCATGTTAACATTTCCTACCACACGTGTCATATGGTGCTTACAGGACTTGATCCCAGCTTCCCATAAACCGCCAAAATGAGGCGCGTAAGGGGGAATGAATTTAAATTGAATGTGATTATCTGAAGCGTAATCAATGATAGACTGAGAATTATTCATTAAAAAATCTGAAAATTCACGAGCTGTTCCTACAAAGTTACGTCCATTATCGGAAAATATTTGATAAGGTTTTCCTCTCCGGGAAATAAATCGTTTAAGTGCTAAAATATAACTCTGTGAAGACAAACTAGTAACTAGTTCCAAGTGTATCGCTCGAGTTGAAAAACATATAAATAGACATAAATAACATTTTTCTAGTCTGGAACCCCTACCCTTCTTATTTAAAATAAATAAAGGTCCAGCATAGTCTACTCCACAGTTTATGAAAGGAAAATTTGCAGTTACTCGTTCAGTAGGTAAGTTACCCATGATTGGTTGTACTATTTTACCTTTCAAACGACAACATGTGACACACTGGTTAACGACCTTTTTTGCTAAGTTTCTACCGCCTAGTGGCCACCAATTATCTCTGATATGAGATAAAATTAATTGAGGCCCAGCGTGTAATAATTTTAAATGTTGACTTTGAAATAATAAATAGGTAAAGATATGTTTACTACACAATAAAATGGGGTGCTTTTTGTCATATGAAAATTCAGAATTAACTAATCTACCCCCGACTCTAATGATTTTATCAGCATCTAAAAATATATTTAAACTGTAAATATTACGTTTTGATTTATTTATATTATGATTATTATGAAGCGCATTGTATTCTTCAGGAAACGACACTATTTGTGCCTGTCTTACTATAAACAATAAGGATTTATCAAGTTCTTCTACTGATAACGGCCCGTGTAACCGCTCATCAATAGATTTTGTTCGTATATTATGTATAAAACGCATTACATAAGCACAAGTTCTTTGTAATCGATTTAGTTTGGAAAATCGGCTGAAATTAATGATAGGTAGATTGGAATCGCTACTACACAACAAGTTTGTAGTGGGAAGTTTTAACTCGGGCAAATCATTTAAGTTTTGTAAAATATTATTTTGATTTTGTGACCATTTTATGCTATTTTCAAATAAAAAGGTGGGTCCGTTCCACCATAAAGTTGCTGAACTTAATTCATTTAAAAGTACTCCACGGGAAACTAGGTCAGCTGGATTATTTGACGAGTTTACATGCAGCCAAATTGTGTTGCTTGTCAACTCATTTAATTCAACAACGCGATTCTGAACAAAAGTCTTTAACTGATGTGGTGACATTTGCAACCATCTGAGAACTATAGTAGAATCTGTCCAAAAAACAACATTGTCAAAGTTCAATCGAAGTGATTTAATTATTTTATCATACAACCTAGCTCCCAATAGTGCACCGCATAACTCGAGCCGTGGAATGCTAACCGGTTTCACTGGCGCGACGCGGCTCTTCGAACATAATAATCTCACCGTTATGACGTCATCATTACTATTGCACGTCCGAACATAAGCGCACGCACCGTATGCAGCCTCGCTCGCATCCGTAAATATGTGTAATTCGATCCTAGAATAGTCACACGTTCCTACAACATGACGCGGTACGCGAATATTATGTAAATAAGTTAATGCTTCAATAAACTTTTCCCAGTTCTTTAAAATATGAATAGGTACTTCATCGTCCCAATCAAGTTTACATAACCATAACTTTTGTAATATTATTTTGCCAATAATTATAAACGGGCTTAACAAACCGAGAGGGTCATAGATCTGTGAAACAATTGAAAGAATTTGTCGTTTACTAACATTATTACATTCAAAATTGACCTTTGATGTGAAGTGAAATTCGTCTCTTTTGTTAAACCAACCTAAACCAAGAGTATTACTGGAATAACTTTCATCTAAAGATAAATTTTTTGAATTATCAAAAGTTATGTTATTATTTAAAATATTTTCAGGCGAATTAAATGTCCATTTCCTTAAGGGAAAACAACCAGATAAACAAGTTTCAGATACGCCTTTACATATGTGTGATAACCTTTCAATAGAATCTGAACCAGTTATAAGGTCATCTACATAAAAATCATTTAATATTGTACGTGAAATGTCTTCGTCCGTACAGTCAAAGCCTAGTTGTTTAATGCAACGATTGCTCAAGTACGGTGCAGACGCCGTACCGTATGTAACAGTATTAAGCCGGTACACACTGATAGGCTGTGATGGACTTTCTCGCCATAATATTAACTGTAAATCTCTTTGATTTTCATGAATTAATATTTGCCTGAACATTTTCTCAATATCTGCGCAAGCGACAAATTTATATTGACGAAAACGCAAAATTATAGAAAATAATTCGTTTTGCAATGCAGGCCCTGGCATTTGGACATCATTTAACGATTTGCCAGTTGATGTTTTTTGGCTTGCATTGAAAACTACTCTTAGTTTTGTAGTAGTACTTTGTTCTCGCAAGACACCGTGATGCGGTAGAAAATAATGAGGTGAAGTGTAGTTTTCAATACGTGTCATGTGCCCTAGGTCTAAGTACTCTTGCATAAAATCACAATACATTTTTTTATACTCTTGAGACCGTTCTAACCTGCGTTCCAATGACAAAATCCTAATTTTTGCAATATCGTAACTATCACCTAATTCATCAAGTGTATTTCGTACTGGAATGCGAACTGAAAAACGACCATCAACTGCACGTTTTGTAGTTTCAGTAAACAGCTGTTCACAATGGCGTTCTTCCTCTGTAAGATATTGTTTAGGTCTATAATTTTCTTCTAATTCCCAAAATTTACGTAACTGCTCATCTAATTGTATAGATTGCAAATGATGACATTGTATTTTGTTATTTATTGATTTTGAATTATAAACAATGCCTGAAATAATCCAACCTAGCGTGGTGTTTTGTAGGTAAGGACCTGCCGGTAAACGCATTTTACCTTCTATCAACAATTCCCAAAACACGTCAGCTCCGATTAATAAATCAATTTGTGACGGTATATAAAATAACGAATCGGCTAACTGAATATTATTTGGAATGTCTAAAGAGTTATAATGTAATGGAACTGATGGTAAATTTGAAGTTATATGTTTCAAAACTAAACATTTAAAGCGAGTATTATAATCACCGTTTAATGACCTGAGCTTAATTTCGCACGACTCTGTTGACCGAGTGTGTGAATGCCCTATTCCTGTGATATGATATGTGGACTGTATCGAATCGACTTTTAATTTTTTACGTAATTTTTCTGTAATTAAACAATGTTGACTGCCGCTATCTAACAAAGCGCGAGCCTTATGATATACATTGTCACTACCTGCTATCTCCACTAAAGCTGTGGATAATAAAACAGTTTCTGACGCCTGCGTATACAAACTATTGTTCGCATACTCGTTGCGTGTCGGTTCGGCTGTATGTAACACTGCTGACGAGTGCGGTACGGGGTTCGAATCCGGTTGGCACTCCACGACTGATACTAATGCGCTTTCTACTTTATCATTATTGTTACTGTGCAATAAACTGTTGTGTTTTCTACTGCACTGTTTACACGGACCAAAATAACAATCTAAAGCGAAATGTCCAGCTCGTAAACAATTAACACATAACCTTTTATTATTAACGAATTCTAATCTCTCTTTAACGTTTAAATCCAAAAACTTAGTACAAGAATAAAGCGAATGATTTCCGCTGCATAATGAGCATGTGCGGGTACTTTTGGAATTCACATTGTTTTTTGTTGAAGCGAAAATATGTGATTTTTGTTGCGATTGTTGTTGAGGTTTTTTACTGTTATCAAAAGGGACTTTACTATTAGAAAATGATGAAGAATTATGCGCTTTAATCATTTCTAAAGTATCAGCCTTATTTTTCAAGAATGTAATGAGATCGTCTAACTTAGTGGGTTTATGATGCTGCGTAAATAAATTATTTTTATGTTCCTCCCATTCTTTCTCAACTACTGCGTCTAATTTGGAGGTAATGATGTAAATAATAAGTGTATCCCAGTATTCTATAGGTTCCCCGAGTGTCTTTAAGGCACGTAAATTCTTTGAAACTATATCAATTAATTTCCTTAAATGAAATGAAGTCTCTTTATTTAGATTTTGAATAGTAAATAAAGACTTCACATGATTATGTACTAGCAACTTGACGTTATTATACCTCTCATTGAGCAAATCCCAAGCTATTGTGTAGTTTTCTGAAGTGCATTCTATTGATTTAATAACTTGAGCTGCCTGACCAGTTAGCGATGTACGCAAATAATGGAATTTACGAATGTCATCAAGCTGGTTGGAGTTGTGAATCATAGAAAGGTAGGTATCCCTGAACTCTAACCAATTTTCAAACGACCCGTCAAAGGAGGGTAGTGAAATAGTAGGAAGCTTAATATTTATCGAAGCTTCACACTTAGAACTAGCGCTAGTTGAATCAGAAAGGCTAAAACGTTTTATTAAACCTTCTGCTTCTGCCATGGTTTCGCAATAAATATTTTCAAATGATTCACGATGTTCTAACTGAATTGCAGTTTCACTATCTGACACCATGAGCATTTCGATGGAGCTTTGAATGCTATTAAATTCACTATATAATGATTTGGCTAATTCACTACGCAATTTTAATTCGGTTATTTGTTTATCGCTAGGACGAGAGTGGCTATGAAAAGAATTTACAAATTTTACGAACAACGTCAGTCTACCCTTGATTGAACCGCGTTTTTTATTTAATTCTCTAATTGCAGTACTATCATCAGAATCTACGCACAAATTAGGAGATTTACTACGAACGGTTACGTTTTCAACACTCATTTTGACGATTTATGAAAGTGGGTACTCACCAAATTCCTGCAAACTACGTACGTGACTCGTGAGGAAGCACAACACGGTATCTAGAGGAACAAGCACAGTTTTAGTAAAATTGAAATAGGATAAGATGGGGGAAAAAGGGAACGATTTGGCCAGACCCTTCGCTGATCCCTCGATGTGATGATGAATGATGCGGCTCTGAAGGTCCAATGTTTGCGTGTTCAATTTGTGTTCCTAGGCTTCTTGTGTGTCTGTGATCAACACGGGTAAATCAGGCGACTTTGATGGTTATACTGGGATTTATTACTTAACAATAAAGCGTTTACAATATTTTAGTTGAATATTTAAATGAGAATGAGAGACGTTGAGCGTCCGTGCAGTGGTTTATATAGGTGTGCTTCAGCGCCATCTGTTGTGGTTTCTTGACATCACGTGACGTGATCGATGCGGTGCTCGGCGATAGTATTGCCCTTGCTCTTTGGTTGGAGCTTCTCACGCGCTCCGATAGATGGCTCTTAACACTAACCATTGTATTATGGAGGTTATTGTCTGAGAAATTTCGTCATTGTAGGTTTCAGCGTTTGTGCTGTTAATAGTCACAGTGCTGTCATCAGCAAATAGTGACATAGGGTGACTTGTAACTTTCGGCATATCATTTATATAGATTATAAATAAAGGAGGCCCTAAAACACTGCCCTGGGGTACGCCATATGTGAGTGTTCGAAGATCAGATTTGTAAATTCGTTGACATTTAAATTTAAAATGTCAACGAATTTACAAATCTGATCTGCACCATTGATGGTGCAGGTCAATGGTGCATACGGTACAACGGGCGTTTGCACCATTAATATTAATACAACTACTTCACCATACTTTTGCCGTATGCCTGACGGGAATCTCGTGCAAGCCGAGAAATATAACCAAATCAAGTATCTTGACTTGGCTCGCGAGGTTGTTGACAAGTGGGATGTGGACTCAGTGATCGTTTTACTGATAGTCGCGTCAGCCAATGGCTTTATAGCCACGAGCCTCGACTAACACCTTAGGAGGCTCTCATTAGGCGGCTGGGTCAAAGGCTTGATTCAGAAAGCAGTACCTACTTCTGTACATGACTCGTTTTGTTAGGAAGTTCCTCTCTCTGAAGCCCTGACCACCGCGCCGGTAACTTGGACACTTTGCCTGGTTCCACCGGTATTCCAGCCTCTATTTTTTTTGTTTTAAATGTACTTTTTTAATTATTTTATGAAAATGTAGATAATAAGAAATGGAGTTGAATAAAGGCAATAATAAAAATATTTTCATCCCACCATCTCGGAAAGAGTATTTTTAATCTTCAATATCTGAGTGGAAAAGCCGTTTTTATTCACTAGAGGATAAAGTAAATTGAATTTAGAACATCGTGTGCACTAAGTTTGTGAATTAAAAAAAAACATTAAACCTATTTACTGCTACCTCTATGGTGCCGAATATATCATACAACTTTTTTTTAATTTGTTAAAAACTCAGACTCGGAACCTTCTTGGTGTTCTTTTTTCAATTTGCTTTGTACGCGGTTCTTTACGCGGCATTTTTCACGTCATTGTTAAACCTTATATTAAAAACAAGAAACTTAACCTAACTTAACCTAAAAACAAGATACAGAAATGTTATTATTCGATAAGTGATTTTTTGAATGATCCTATGTGTGACATCTCATGATTTTAATATTGATGACATTATTTGATACACTTCTGGACTTGTTAGAATAATTTATTGATACCTTGACACTATTTCATAATTTTTACCCATAAGCTCATTGATGATGACATTATTGTTGAATTTTGCATGCCTAAACTCGGGCAGAATGTACCCGGATCACTATATTTTATAACAACTTTATTGTACAATACCTACATTCTATGCGAATAAATGATTGATTTGATTTTGATTTGATTTGATTTGATTTGAAAACAAGTGAAAAAACTAAAATGAGTGATTCTAGCGACGAGGAAGTTTGTTTGACGCCAACAGAATTGACTGAAACTGTTAATAATGCGCAAATGAGCTTTCTCCCTCAACAATAACTGTAGAAACGTTACTTTAAAATTTTCTTAATTATACCTTAGTATTATTTTGTTATAATTTAAAGATTATTCTGTAATACTTACCTGTCATAATGTAGTAATTAATACCTAAACTGAAATAAAAGTGTACCTATCTTGTGATTGTAAACGTTTTTTTTTTTTGCATTTAGTCATTTCCTCGCTGAGGTGGAATGAAATTGTGTGTGTTGTGCTGTCTTTTGTGTGCACTAAATAAATGGTTTATTTATCTATCTATCTATGTTGCATTAGAGTGCAAAGATTTTTCACCTCGTGCTCTTTTGATTCCCTCGCTAACGCTCAGGATTCTAATTTTGAATCACTCGCTGCGCTCGTGATTCAATTTTAGAATCCTTCGCTTGCTCGGTCATCAAAATTGAACACGCGGTTAAAAAGCAACTTTGCACTCTTGTATAACAAATAACTATTACATAATTCCCCCTCTAAAAAGCTTATTTTAGTCACAGAAAACACTGAATAAAAAGCACTTTTAATCACTATTTTGGTGTTTGAATTTAGAACACACCAATATATTTAACCTCCATCTGAATGCTATACAAACTCCTTGCGCAAAAAATACTCGATACATGCTCCTTGTGCAAGAATACTCGACATACAAACTCCTTGTAACTTCCGCTTCAATCCTTCTTTTTCTCGTAATCATGGTATAAAGTATAGTATGCAACTCTTGAATAAAACGGACTTATATCGAGGACCATTATATTCTAACACTTAAATCATCATCCCTAAATCACTGAATCACTCCCTACGGTCGTGATTCAGTTGTTAGAACCCTTCACGTGCTTGTGATTCACCTATGGCCCTCGCTTTAAATCCGTCCTTTATTCACTAGTTGCATAATATACTATTATACCATTCCTCTTCTAAAAACCTTATTGTATCACTAAAACAGTGAATTAAAAGCACTTTTAATCTATATTTTGGTGGTTGAATTTAGGACACACCAATTTATTCGACCTCCATCTCAATGCTATACAACCTCCTTGTGCAAAAATTACTTGATACAGACTCCTTGTGCAAAGAATACTCGACATACAAACTCCTTGTGCTTTCCGCTTAAATCTTTCTTTTTCTCGTAGTCCTGGTATAAAGTATAGTATGCAACTCTTGAATAAAACTGATATATATCGAGGGCCATGAATCACTCGCGTCCCTCAGGATTCTAAAACTTCAGGATTTTAACAATCATCATGAATCACCACGGCCGCTTGCTTGTGATTCATCTATGGCCCTCGCTTTAAATCCGTCCTTTATTCACTAATTGCTTGATATACTATTATTTCTCCATAAAATTTCTTAGGGTTATTCAAATCTTGAACTGCGCTTAGTAATTATTTTATGGGGTTGCCCATGATATGGGTGTCAAACGAAAGCATTTGCTGAGAGAAATACGTAGTTAAGTTAAGAAGTTCGTAAGATTGTTTTTAAAGAGTTTTTTAATTCATAATATGTATTTTAATTACTCTCGTGATGTATTTCGGTGTTTTATTGTAGGTATATACGTTTATTCGCGAGAAGAATGAACATCGCGTACAATTTTATTTATTTTTTCAAATTTTGTTAATTTTATTTATTATTATTATTCATTTATTTATTCTTCTTTCTTATTCAATACATTTTTAAATATTTAAAAAAAAAGAAAACTTAAAAAAATTTAAAAATATAAAAAATAGAGGCCAACCGGTATCGGGAACAGGGTCCAAGCTACCGGCGGTTAGGGCTCCAGAGACAGGAACCTCCTCACAATGCGAGCCGTATCGAGGAGTACTGCCTTCTGTATCAGACCCTTGATCCAACCGCCCAATGACAGCCTCGACAGATGGTCGTCGAGGCTCTTGGCCATCAGGCCGTTGGCCGTAACGACAATCGGCACAATGATCGCCGAGTCCACATTCCACATGTCGACAACCTCGTGTGCTAAGTCGAGATACTTGATTTGTTTCTCTTTCTCAGCTTTCACGAGGTTCTCGTCATGCGGGATCGTGACATCGATTATCATTGTGCGGCGCGCTAATCGGTCTATCACCACTATATCTGGCTTATTGGCAACAATAGTCCTATCAGTGATGATAGACCGATCCCAGTACAACGTGACATGGTCATTTTCGAGAACTGGGTCGGGCACATACTTGTAATACGGGACCTCCGATTCCACTAGATTGTACTTCAAAGCAAGTTGCTGGTGAATAATCCTGGCCACTTGGTTATGCCTGTGTAAGTACTCGCCGTTAGCCAGACGAGAACAACCAGAGACAATATGCCTGATGGATTCTCCCGGACGGTGGCATGCCCGACATATGTCAACCGTCCCGTCCTTCATTATATGTCTCCGGTAGTTATTCGTCAGGATAACTTCGTCCATAATTGCACAGACAAAACCTTCAGTTTCCCCGAAAAGGTCGCCAAAACGTAGCCAGGATACGGATGCTGGGAAATCTACATCGGGCCCATGGAGAGCCCGATAGAAGCGCCCGTGTAGCTCCTTGCCTTGCCATACCTCTTTGCGTTCATCAGTCTTTAGTATTACAGGTTTGCGCCAGTTCTCTTTAGCCATGGACAACGGGGTGAGTCCCTTGTCCACTGCGACCACATCCCGGTGCATACCCACTTCAGCTTTTAAAAAGTATTCTCTGAGGCTGCACATCTCGCGGTTGTGAATAGTCTTGGCGTTTAAAAAGCCTCGACCCCCACACTTCCGCGGGTTGTACAGTCTCATCACCGATGATCGTGGGTGATGCATCCGGTTTGCGGTCAGCAGTGTCCGGACCCTCCTATCGAGGGCGTCGAGCTCGGTCTGAGTCCATTTGAGTATGCCGAAAGAGTACATCAAAACCGGCATGACCCAACTGTTGAAGGCGCGTACCTTATTTCCGCCTGACAAAAGGCTATTTAATACCTTTTTCAGGCGGCCAAAGAAACGCTCCTTCAGCAGTTGCTTCATGTCAGTACTGTTGATGCCCAACGCTTCCGACATACCCAAATACTTGTAAGTTTCAGTCGAGGAGAGGTGTCTAAGGTGTATGGAATCAGAGAGTTGAATTCCCTCGGATTCCATAATCTCCCCTTGCTTTACATGCATGACTGCACATTTGTCCACACCAAATTCCATCCTGATGGAGTTACTGAAGGTTTCAGTGACCTTCAGTAGCTCCGTCAGTTGGAATTTGTTAGGGGTAAAGAGCTTCAGATCATCCATGTAAAGGAGGTGAGATATGACCTGACCACCTCTTCTCAACCGATAGCCTAGTCCTGAATCCTCCAGCAGTGTACTTAGAGGATTCAGGGCTAAGCAGAACCAAAGTGGACTCAAACTGTCGCCCTGAAATATCCCCCGCTTAATCCATACAGGCTCATCATCCCCCTGGATCGGTCGACATCCTGGATATCGAAGGACTGTCTTCCATTGCCCCATACATGACTCAAGGAAGGTGCATATAGTTGCATCTATTTTGTACAACTCCAGCACCCTCATGAGCCATGTATGTGGCACAGAGTCGTAGGCCTTCTTGTAGTCTATCCAGCATGTCGACAGATCCTTGCGGGATCGATGAACCTGCTGGCTTATGGCCATGTCAATGAGAAGTAGCTCCTTAGTTCCGCGGGACCCATTCCTACATCCATTCTGAGAGGTAGACATTATTGAGTTACCTTCAATATGTTTATAAATTTTTGCTCTCAGGATGGATGTAAGAAGTTTATAGACCGTTGATAAGCATGTAATTGGTCTATAATTCTTGGGTTCCGCGGGACTACCTGTTTTATGGAGCAGGTGGGTAACGCCTGTTGTTAAAAACTGCGGAAGCGACCCAGACTCTAAACATAACTGGAATTGAGATGCCAGAAACACGTGTGAGCTGCTATACCATTTTAGCCAGAAGTTATGCAGTCCGTCCGGGCCCGGAGACTTCCAGTTTGGTAGCGGACGAACTGCTTTGGCTACATCAGATGGACTGATGGTTACTTTTTCCATTACAAGATTTTTTTTTTTTTTATTATTATATACTTTATTGTACACCACATAATAAAAAAACATACAGAACAAACATTTTTAAAAACAAAGTGTACAATGGGCGGTCTTATCGCACAGGGCAATCTCTTACAGACAACCTTTGGATGGACTGAACGATAGGAGAAGAATTTAGGGCTGTCAGTGTACAATAGATCATAAAAAATATTACTTACTTATACATAATAACATAAAATACATACATACTACATATCTAATATACTAATAAATATTGAATAAATTATATGACAGATAAAGGAAAAGACTAAAAAATTATAGTGAAAGGTAATGCTCCTTTAACATTTTCTTAAACGTTGGCAGTGTTTGAGCACGTCTTATTTCTATAGGTAATGCATTCCACAACCGAACTGACTGAATCGTAAAAGATTTGTCAAAGAAGGAAGTGGAATGCATACGAACACTCAATTTCAAATTCTCCGATGATCTCAAGGACTTAGAATGGGTGTCACAGAGGAACTGAAAACGTTCTTTAAGATAAAAAGGAGTAAAAGGATTAAAGAGCACATTATAAAGCAAAGAGAGTATGTGGGCATTCCGGCGAAGGCGAATAGGAAGCCATCTGAGCTTAGTACGAAATTCAGAAACGTGATCATATTTGCGCAAGCCAAATATAAACCTAATACAGAGATTTTGAAGTCGCTCAAGCTTATCCAATTGGTCTTGGGTGAGATCAAGATAGCTGGCATCAGCATAGTCCAGGATAGGGAGAAGAATAGATTGTGCTATCGCAATTTTAGTGGCAGTGGGAAGAAAATTACGAAGACGTCTGAGGGAGCCCGCAGAAGCAAACAGTTTACGACTGACTTCCTGCAGTTGTTTGGTCCTGGCAAGAGTGCTGTCGATATAAATTCCCAAGTTCTTCACAGTGTTAGCTATAGGAATAATGGTGTTGTTGAAAGAAACCTGGGGAAGCGTCGACCAATCAATCCTAGAAACAGTCCGGGAACTCCCAACAACAGTCACCTGAGTCTTCGAATGATTAACACGTTCCCTGCGCCATCACTTTCAAAGAACTTTCAGCTGGTGCTTTGGAGACCTAAAAGATCTCGAAACTAACCTACCTTTTGGTGCGTTTGAGACCTAATCAGTCTCCTAAAGATACAGTTTTGAAAATAATTTATATCTTCCAAAAAAACAATCAAATATATTTTGAAGTTTTTGTGGGTGAAAGATAGCCTATTGCTTTATATTTTGCTAGGTTCGCACGCAGTTATGACATTTGAATAAACTACAAATACCAAAAAAAAAATGATATCGATTGTATCTCGTACCGCAACCGAAGATAGTTCAATATATGTAGTAAGTAGTGATGGGAATAAAATAACATCTCAGTTGTCGATTGAATTTTTTTTATTAATTATGCAAAGTGTTTTTCATTAAAACATGGTAAGCACATTGATTGCTTGCATTGCGCGCAAATGGTAACAATTCGTTTAGTTTTTTAGAAGCGTCAGTGCTGTTTAATGTGCGTCATCAATAATGTGGTATTATTGTTACTACTTTTTGGACTGGATATCGTATTCTGAAGGACACTAAATCGTTTTCCAGTACATGGGCTGATATATATATTATTTTCATTACTTAGCTGCGTGTGCTCCAACGTAGAAAGGTTCATCATTTTCTTTTTAGGTGCGTCAAATATTTCATAATCAGAATCACTGTCATTATTAGCCAATGGGGGGCAAATTTGAACATTTTCCAAAAAAATTATTTTACTGGACGATGCAGCAGTATAATCCGGCGTTGATTTTTTGTTAGAAATCTCACCAAAATAAATAGATTTTTTACACTTTTTTCTTTTAAAAGCACTCATTGTATAACAAAAATGATAATCAACACGTAGGTATATACGCGAGTGCTATTTCGCAAACGTGCGCGCGACCTCCCACGTCGATATTAGGACAACACTAAAACGAGTCACGCAGCGCCCGCGCCGCCCACCTTCCCTCTCTTGCGTCTACGAGGCATACGATTCCACGAGTACCGACATATCTCCTAACGCAAGGAATGAAAATAATTACAGTACTGTGCGTTAGGGACCTAATCCATCTCTCATTTCTTTTTTAATGTCCTTGAATTCAGCTTTAAGTAGGAAGCAAATATGTATATTTGTCCTACTCATACCTAAAGAACTTTACACGTTAGATCCTCCCGCAAGGAGTGAAACAACACGATTATGTTCAACGCACAATACAAAAGTCCTGCAAGAGATCTGATAGATCTCGTAATGCAACGAACGTGTTAATCTTCAACCCAAACTCAGCACTCCAGTCACCTATTCGAGCCAGGTCTATGTTAATCGTCTCAATGGCATCTCGTAACTCTCCAAGAGGGGCTTGGGTATAAATCTGGAGATCATCAGCATACAGGTGGTAAAAAGAAGAAAGTCGTTGAGTGATAGCATTAATAAAAAGTGCGAAGAGAAGAGGAGATAAAACGCCACCCTGTGGCACACCGGCAGAGGTGTGACACCAAGAAGAGAAAGATTCATCAGTGCTAATACGCTGCCGGCGTATGCGATGCCGCCATTTACAACGTTTTGACTATTTAATAATGACCTAAATAAAAAAGTTATAAAATTAATAGCTATTGCAATTCAACATGGTTATATTCTCGAGTATTTTAACATCTTTTGTGTATTTTCTATACACTGTATCAAACTGGAAACATTGTCGGTAATTAGGGCTTAGTAGACGTTTCGGCCGCTGAGTTTCGCCCGGTCCGGTCGAAACAGGAATTTCATTTTTATTAATATTTATGAGTGGTGTTTCGGACGAATCCTTTTTTAGAGGCAAAGTAACGTCAGAAACATAAAATCGGTAGAGAGTTTAATAATATGATAACAATAAAGTTTCCTATGCTTTTTAGTAAGATGTTGAACATTATAAGCATTTATACCCAAACTACTAGGAGGCCAAAATCATGATGAAGTCTTAATATTTGCGGGGCTGGAATCACTACCGGTAAAGACTAACTTAAGTATCAGACTGGAATCATGAGGTGCAAAAATAGTGCCGGGAGATATTAGATTCTGCATTCTTAGTCTCTACCTCTTATAATTCTCGGCCCGCAAATACTTCTTCATGATTCTGGCCTCCTGGTAGTTTGTGTATAAATGTTCAATATGTAACTAAAAAAGCAAAACAGGAAGTTATATTTTTGTTATTAAACTCTCAACTGATTTTAATCAATTTTATGATTTTGACGTCTTAAAAAAATTATCGTCCCAACCATAGATACAGTATGTACAAGATATACAGAGTCAGATGAAAAGCGAAACCAAAAACATAAAATCTATGTGTGGTGGAATTGTCCATGACGTGTTAGTAAAAAAAAGGGTTGTTAATGTTCAGTATCGATATCGATACTTGGTGAACACAATAAGAAACACGATTAGAGGGTTGTTGGATGTATTGAACTGTTATGAGAGCTGGTCAAAATACACAGATTACAAAATACAATCTCGGATGTATTTAAAATACAAAATACAGTATTTTAACTATTTTTAATTTATTTTTTTAAATATTAATTACAAAAGAAAAGCAGATTTAAAAAAAAAAAAAATTTTTTTAAATATAAATTACAAAAGAAAAGCAGATCATCCATCGTGACATTCGTACTAAAAAACTTAACTAATACACAGAAGTTTCGTGAAAATAACCGTAAAATGAAAATGACAATTGACAACGTACTTGACAATTTGACGTACGCGGTCGCAGTTTTGCTTACGAAACCTATCGAGCGCTATTTTCTGCAGAACGCACCTATTAATAAAACCGCTAAATGTGTTTTGAAGCCATAAGTATTTGAAAAACTAACTACAAAATACCACAGGGTCAGGTATTTGAAATTGACGACACGGTTGCCGTCGGCTGCTGCGCTGCGAGTCGCGAGTTCGATTCCCGCACGGAACAAATATTTGTATGGCCTACAAATAGTTGTTCCGGATCTGGGTGTCTAGTGTTTATGAGCTGAAATGCTTGTAAACGCACCCACAATACAGGAAGAAATTCCTAGTGAGGGCAAAGCCTAAAAAAAAGGAAGTTTACAAATTGTTCCACTCTAAGCCCACATACCCACACATAATGAATTTCTCCAAAATAATATGTTTTATTTGAAAATAATTTGATTTTTTGTGAAAAATTAAAATATTATTTAAAAAAATATTATCTATTTTTTTTATTTTTTTATTTATTTAATAATTAATGTACACACACAATATAATACATAAAGACAACACATCAAGACAAAAGAGTACAAGGGCACTGCTTATTTCTTAAGAAATTTCTGCCAGCAGACCCGCGAAAAGGAAAAATTAAAAAGAAATGTAGACAATAGTGTGTGAGAACAGGAAAATAAGAAAAGTGAACGTCATAAACTAAGATATAAAAATTAGCGCACCTACACAAATAGTGTGATGGTGGACATATACAAATATAAATACATAACTGCAAAATATATAGATACTTATGTATAATATATATATATATACATACACATATATATAAATAAAGATCAGACTTGAGAGGATAGATAATGCTCTTTTAAACGTTTTTTGAAGAGTGAGATAGTGTTTAAATCTCTGATGCTAGGCGGAAGTGAGTTCCACAATCTTACAGCATGGACAGAGAAGGAATAGGAATAGTAACTGGTTTTATGTGGATGGGATTTAAGGAGAGATTTGAGATGTGATCTACATAGTGCATCTCTGGGGCGAGCGTAAGAGAATCGCTCACGCAGGTAGGAAGGATAAGAGGGGTTATGCAAGATGTTGAACAGGAGACATAAAATCCGAGTGTTCCTACGAAGACGGATTGGGAGCCACTTGAGTTCCTTGCGAAGATGAGAAACATGATCATACTTACGTAGACCAAAAACAAAGCGAATACACAAGTTTTGCAAGCGCTCAAGCTTATTTAATAGCTCCTCTGTGGCATCCAGGTAGCAGGCGTCGGCATAATCTATAATCGGCTGAATAAGTGTTTGCGCTAAGGATATTTTTGTCGTTAAGGGCAAGATACTCTGAAGGCATTTCAGCGAATGGAAAGAGAAATGTACCTTACGACTGACTTCGTTGACCTGAGCACGCCATGAAAGATTAGAGTCAATGATTACCCCCAAATCTTTTGCCGTTTCGGTATAGTCAATGCGAACACCGTCGAGGTATAAAGGCATCAGGGAAGTGACGTCAGCCGCATTGCGAACAAATTTGCTGCCTATGACCATGGCCTGAGATTTGCTAGGGTTTATTTGCAAACCAAATGACTTAGCCCATATGCTGATATTTGCCAGGTCCTGGTTCATTGCTGCAATAGCCACACCAGCGTCATTTATAGAGAAATGCCGATATAGCTGCAAGTCATCTGCGTAAAGATGGAAACTAGAAGAGATTACTCTGGTAACAAAGTTAATGAAGATTGAGAAAAGCAGAGGTGATAGTACGCTACCCTGAGGAACACCCTCAGTGAGGCTACACCAATCAGAGAATGACTCATCAAGGCGAACACACTGAGAGCGTCCCCGAAGATAAGAGTTGAACCAAGCTAAAGCGGAAGAAGAGAAATTGATAGATTTAAGAATACCTAGTAAAATGTCGAAATCCACTGAGTTGAAGGCGCTACTAAAGTCAAGCAGTACAAGCACCGTAAGGGACTTACTCTCCATAGCCCAGCGGATATCGTCAGTTACTTTTAACAGTGCAGAGACAGTGCTGTGACCCGCGCGAAAACCGGATTGAAAGGGAGAAATGATCGAGTTAGACGCCAAGAAAAAGGATAACTGTCTATGAACTAAGTGTTCACAAACTTTAGATAGAAACGGAAGTATAGAGATAGGTCTAAAGTGAGTTAATAGAGATGGATTATTAGTTTTAGGTAAAGGTATGATGTGAGCCTGCTTCCAAACCGACGGAAAAGAGCAAAAGGTGAATGAATGGTTAAAGATGTGAGTTAGGACAGGGAGCAATAAGGGAAGTATAAGAGTAATCATTCTGGAACACAACATATCATCACCGACTGCTGAAGAAGTTATTGCAAGTATAGATTTCTTAACGTCCTCCTCAGTAACATCGCTAAGGCTAAAGGTTGAATATTGTGGCAACGGCATACTAGAAAGACTATCTAAAGTAGCGGCTTTGACGCGCGGATCAAGAGAAAAAGGAAGAAGAGAGAAATGTTTGTTGAGATCATTGAGGTTCAAATCCTTGCACTGGTTAGTAGGTGATTTGCCTATGCCTACAGATTTAAGAAATTTCCATATATCGGACGAACTGCGGTTAATGAGTTGTTCATGGAAGTAGCGCCTCTTTGCATCCTGACACAGATGATTGCAACGGTTACGTAGACATTTGTAGTAAGCGAGATTTAAGTCTGAAGGTCGGCGCTTATATCTGCTCTTAGCTTTGTCCCTACGGGCCATATGCTCTTTAATATGTGGTGTAATCCATGGCGCAGGATTATGTCGCACTTTGACTCGTCGAATAGGGGCATGCTGGTCATACAAGTTGAGTATGGTTGAGTTAAGGCATTTCACCTTACCATCGATGTCATCGTTCTCGAGCAGAGGAGACCAATCGATATTGCCGGCATCACGCTGCAATGCCTCCAAGTCAATGCCCTTGTAATTACGTAGATGTAAAAGCTGGGGTTTACGCTTGGGAACACGGATACGATATGAAAGATAAATAAGATCGTGGTAAGAGAAAGTAGCAGTAAGCTGGCCATGGGTAGAAACATTAGTAGGAGAGGAAACGATCATTAGATCAAGTAAAGAAGGCGTACAATTAGGAAAATAGTGAGTTGCAGAGAGGGGCAAGACTTGAAGATTGAACGAAGACAAGAGTGAAAGGAGTTTAAGGGAGCGAGAGTCATTTTTAATCAAGCAAGTATTAAACTCACCCATCAAAATGATGTGCTCATACATGGGGCATAGATCGCTGAGAGTGGTGTCAAGAGAATTGAAGTAGTCAATATGAAGATTAGGACTGTAGAACACTGCAAGCAAGACTTTCGTGTGATGAATACATATTTCGACAAACAAGTATTCAGCCGACTCAGAATAAAGGGAAGGAGATGAACTAACCACCCTGAAGGGCAAATCAGCACGTAGGTACATAGCTACACCTCCTCCACCCTTGCCAGTCCTGTCGTTGCGTATTAAGACGAAGCCGGGGAGTGAATAGTGAGTCGAGAGGAGAGAAGGCTTCAGGAAAGATTCCGATATCAATACTGCATCCAGGTTGGCACTGCTAAAGGATGCCAGAAGTTCAGAATAGTGACCAGGAACACTCTGGGCGTTTATGTGCACAATATGCAGATTTTTAGGATCATTAGAGAAAACAGAATATAATTTATCATGTAAAGTGAGTGGCAAGGTAGTGTCACTGTCCGCACTAGCAAAACTATCAGAAGAAAAGCATGAGAAGAAGCTGTCATTAAAATCATTCATAATGTATAAAATAAATATATACCCAAATAATAATACAATTATATAAATAATATAAGTAAAATCTATAATAGTACTAAATATAAAGTTTTCTTGCAATTAGAAAACCACCCCAACTCGCTAGTATATTGGCAGAAATTTTACAAATCTATTGGACAATAGATAATATTTTTTTATAAATAGTACAGCCTTATTTAATTGAGTTCCTAAAGTTTGTCTATTAAACTTTAACAACTTGTTTTCATGCTACAACCGTAGAAGAAAATAAGTTTCAATTACACTTTTAATGGCCTGGCTAACCTGACATGTAATGCCTGGTTAAACGGGTTTTGATCCAGCACATGATACTTTAAATTTTCAATTAAAAACCGATTATACAAACTAACTTCCAACACATTTTTGGCAAAAATGCGGTCGTCCATTCTTTTCCTTTTCATGTTTTCTCTAAAAAGTTTCACAGCACTACAGCACAATGCGACAACATCAACAGCTGGATACATCAAGTAGCCGTCATATGTTCTAGAATAGTCCGTCTTAACAATTAAGGAATAATGACAGAGAGCTGTTGGTTTTGATAATAAATTAAGTACATACAGTCTTCACATTTAACTCTTTTTATAATCTTCTTTACTACATACCCAGACACATACGTAACGATCATCATAGATAGTTGCGACAAACTAGCAGTATGATCAAATACCACATTATTTCCAAAATCAGTTTCAACTTCGCTTTGAAGAATGTCATAACCGTTTTCAAATAAATTGTAGCGTTGTGAGATCTCAACTGAAAATAGTCGAATGATACTAATATCAGAATTAGTCGGTAAATAGTCACATCTCTAAAGACACGGCACAACTCTAACTTGCCGGACTACTGTCACTCGGTCATTTCGATTCCGGTGGCTTAGCGGACAACTTACTTTCAATCCTCACGAATCTGTGTGCCCCGATTTAGGGTGAGTTTCTCATTAGTTTAAATATTGTACCTTATTCTTTGTGCCAGGCGACCAATATCGATTCCATCACCTAATTAATATCAGTTTTGCACTGTCATGTTGGACGCGTGGCTAAGGGTCGCCTGGGACAAAGGAATTTGCTATGAGCATGTGTTTCTACCGCATTGGATTGTGTCTCCGTGTTTTATTGTAAGTGATCACGTTTACTTATGTTAATAAATGCTAGCGTGTTCATACTTAACCTAACTTTGCATCTGTCAATGTGCTTGCTATGTTTGCAAGTTTCTTACCTGTAAGCCGCGGCGATGTGCTGAGCTTTCGCCTATAATGTTCCCATACCGTTCCTTGGCCTAAAATGGGGACGAAGCTGGTACATCGCATGCGGCTTGCTGCTTTTTGCACCGCATCTAACATGCGCACCCTATGGTGCTTTCAGGGCTCTTCGTACGGGGTCGACGTACGGGCGTACCGTCCGGCTATGCGCTACCCAAGGACGTAGCGGCGTGCGCAGCCTACCCTGCGCACCCCTAACCGCTACAGTCCCTGCGGCCTACCGCTAAGCCGGCCGCGGTCTACTGCCCCACGTCTGCCACGTGCTGCTGCCTCATTGTACGGGCTGAGGCTTGACGTTCTCCTACTACCTGCACGCTGCCAACTACCTGCACGCTGCCAACTACCTGCACGCTGCCTACGCCCACCGCCAGGTCCTTTTATCTGACACCTGCGGCTTACCGCCGTGCCAGCCTACGCACGTTGCCCGGTCTTGCCTGCCTACCTGCGGCCTGCCGTCGCGCGAGCCGGTGCCAGCGCAGCCTACCCTGCGCACCCCTGTCTGCTTCAGTTCCGGCGACCTATCGCTGTGCCGGTGCTGACCGGTCCCCGCGTCTACCACGTGCTGCCAAGGGACGGTACCCTCTTACTATTTTATCCGCGAGAGGGAATTTGTTCAGAACTGAGTGGCGCTAGAACCCACGACCTAGCTGTTATATATAACCCTATATATATGTATTAAATTAACAAGCTGTTTTTCTAACTACCTAGCCGTTACAAAATCGATAATTTTTTTATTATGATTTGAAGAACTATTGCTTTTATCAATTGAAGTGGTAGACGTATTACCAGTAGACAAGATTGCAATTTATTATTATTACCATTATATCTCAGAAACTGTGACGTTTAGGAGAAAATTGTGCGACAATATTTATAGATAATTGCATGATCTACAATTTTTGTCTTAACTTTTTTTATCATAAAACATACTGTTCGATTAAAAACCGCAAAAAAAAATAATTGCGAACGTTGATCTTGAATTATAAATTTTGCAAGTGTGGGATCGATGGGGACTTTTTATATTTCATTCATAATGGTGTTCCGAACATTCGTACTAATTTTCAGCTCTATGCGAATTACTGATAACCTACCCCTATCTTTTGGTCTAATTTGACCGGACTATACAGTTTAGATAAAACATCTTCTCAATCCTAACTTAAATCTATTTTTAACAAAACTTGTCTAAATAAGTTTGTATTCATGTCATGATGTCACTAAAAAACTATAAATTTTATCGATACTTATGACGTCACCGCTTTGTCAAGCCCTAGCGTAAACAAACGATTTACTCAATTACATAATATTTTCGCAAATTTTGTTTAAATAAACGAAATATACTTATATAAAACTATGGCAATCAATATACTATTGTAAGAATCTTTTTCTGAGCCGATTGCTAGCAGAAATTTGTCAAAATATGGTTCGAAACAATCCAAGGACAAAATTGTATTTACCTATGAAACGTGTATTTATTAGGGTTATTTCGCCTTGTAACTTCACATTTACTCACAGAACAAGCAATTATAGTTGCAGAATTAATATTATCAATTTAAATCTTACGATTATTATTTAAATTCACGAAATTCACCGCGGCGTAAAACGGATGGTACGCTAGGTTCACTTACTCGCGAAAAAAATGACATATCGGTACATCATACACTCTCTCTTTTTCTCTTGGGTGGTTTGTACTTGATTAGAATTTCTCGCTCGCACGCTTCGTGTATCTTTTTGCGTAGCAAAAAAATTTCTAAATCTATGGTCCCAACTGTGGGTACTAGCCACTAATTCGAAGGTGCCAAATGTTAATAAAATTTTAAATAATAAATTATGTCATTTATGGCAACGGCGAAATATATCGATAGGTTCCGTATGTGGAACACCTCAGGAGCCATTTTGTACACTTTTTGATTGATATATAAAACTGATTATTGTGATTTATCATGTTTACTGTTGATTGATGTAATGGTATATTAAGCTTTAACTTTTTCCAAAAATAGCCTGTATTTTACTTAAATAATATAACCCTACCTAAGGTTTTTCATTCTGAATGTACAAAATTTGCTTAAAAAAAAGGATAGCCCGAAATACCACTCAAAAATATTAATAATAATGAAATTCCTGTTTCGACCGGACCGGGCGAAACTCATCGGCCAAAACGCCTACTAAGCCAGATCGTTAAATAACTGTCTCATAATTTGGAAGAGAAATATATCGCGTCTGGTAAGTTATCGTTGAGATGTCCACTACCGTTGGGCACAGTGCTCATACTTGTGTCGGGGCTCACTGTTACCGGGTTCGCTTCTTGGTGCATTATCTTCTTGTTCCTGAGAATACAGAAAGGTAAAGTTTTGTAGTTGCAAATCGATGGATTGAATGTCGTGTTCATGCAAATAATAGCTTGAAAACATTAAAAAATTAAAAAAAAGAAAAAGTAAAGAAAAGGTAGGTTATAAGTTTAATCATTTTAAATAGGTATAATCGATATTTTTAATTATTAATGGTCTATTTAAGTAAGTACCTTATTTTCAAGAACAGTGCAAGTAGCTTGTTAGCCGGAGCCTCGGCCAGTAGCCAAAGTAGAAGAGCGGCTATACAGCCCCAGAATATTACACCTGCTGTTGAGTTCAACTGAAACAAAAGATATCACGATTTTACAATTAGATTACATAGAAACAGAAAAAGTGGTAAATCAATAATATTTGTGAAATCTCTACAAAAGTATGATTACTAAATGAAATAATTGCACTAAATACAACCTATATGAATCCACATCGGTACTTAAGTAATACCATTAACCCATCTGCACTCACGTCCTCTCATATTCACACATCACACGCAACCGCATCACATCACACAATCACATTTACATTGTGTAGGAGTGTGTACCCCTACACAATGTAAATGTGTCACATACTATTATAATTGTATTTAAATATTATTTTAATTGGATTGAATCGTATTGAGTTTTATTGAATTGTATCGAATTGTATTGCATTTGTATTGAGTTGTATCGAATTTTATTGAATACTAGCTGACCCGGCAAACTTTGTTTTGCCATAAAAAGACCAAACATTTATCTACCCTACCTACCCTACCTTATACTACCTACCCTACCCTACCCTACACTACCCTACACTACCCTACACTACCCTACTCTACCCAACCCTACCCTACCCGACCCTACACTACCCTACATTACCCTATCCTACCCGACCCTACACTACCCTACATTACCCTACCCTACCCTACCCTACCCTACCCGACCCTACACTACCCTACACTATCCTACTCTACACTACCCTACCCTACACTACCCTACCCTACCCTACCCTACCCTACCCTACACTACCCTACACTACCCTACTCTACCCAACCCTACCCTACCCGACCCTACACTACCCTACATTACCCTACCCTACCCTATCCTACCCGACCCTACACTACCCTACATTACCCTACCCTACCCTACCCTACCCTACCCTACACTACCCTACACTACCCTACCCTACCCAACCCTACCCTACCCGACCCTACCCTACCCTACCCGACCCTACACTACCCTACACCATCCTACTCTACACTACCCTACCCTACACTACCCTACCCTACCCTACCCTACCCTACCCTATGTCCTTCTCCTGGCTCTAAACTACCTCCCTGCCAATTTTCAGCTAAATCGGTTCAGCCGTTCTTGAGTTATAAGTGAAGTAACTAACACGACTTTCTTTTATATATATAGATGTTATTGAATTTGTATTGAATTGTATTACACTGTGTTGAATTTTGTTTATTTGAATTTTATCGAATTCAATTAGATATGGTTCAGCTAAATTTAAATTACTTTGATATTGGTTGAACTGATCGTGTAAGTTTAAATTACTTTAATATTAATATACGATTCCCTATGTACAGGTTTACCTAAGCTGGGAAATCAGCGAGTCTTAAACCCTCTATGCTACTTCGATGTTTGTAAATGTGTTGCAAGTGTGACGGTCGAGTAGGTGCCCAGTGCCTGTAACACAGGTTAGTTCCTAGCGCAGGGCTGGGTCTTGCTCTGCACTCTGCTGCAGCTCACCTCATTCACCTGCTTTATCTATGTGGTAGTATTAAGGAAAATTATGTACTCAAAAAAATTTTGTGATGAATAAATTGGATTGAATTAAATTGAATTGATTATTAAGCTATTTTTTTTACTAACTAAATTATTATCAGGTAACGGTTTTTGAGTAAAGTAATTAGTTTTTTTTTATTTTTTCTACAAATATTTTTACCAAAGCCAATTCAAACAATAGACATATTAAATTGGCATGTGAGGAGGTTCTTAATTCAGTCATTAGCGGAAAACTAATATGTCCGTGACTACCGCAGGACCCCGACAGCAACCGCTTTCATATTTGGTAAATAATTACTACTCAATTGGTACCAATTAGTACCCGAACAACAAAATTGGTACCTTAGTAGTTTTCGAGAAAATCGACTTTGAAGGTGGTCCTGTGGTAGTCACGCTCCAATCAGCAGGACCACCATGAGCGCAGAAAACGGGGGCATGCTACAGCTATTCTAAGTATACAAATAATTACTACCCATAAATGTGATCCATTTCGTCAAAAAAAACAGAACTGAATCATTTTTATTTATCGAGAAATCAACGATGATAAGTTTCGCTCGCTCGTTCAGCAGGACCACGACTTTGAATGTTGATTCCAAGTTGGAGGAGCCTGCGACTTTCCTCAAACCTACATAGAAAATTACTACCCTGCAAGATAAAATTGATACCCAGAATTCACAACTAGTACTCCAGTAGTTTACGAGATATACCATGCCATTGGTGGGGTGGCGGTAGTCACGGTGTTAAATTTTCATTTCAAGATTTCTCTATTAAAAACTTAGTGAATTCTGCCCAAATGTATACAAAAATTACTACTCCTACAGAAGATAAAGCTACCAAAAATTCAGATACCTAAGTGTTGTATTTTAAGAGAAATTAGCTTTCATTACTTTTCCATACTAAATCTTCGCGTATAACCCGACCATATTAAGTTATCAATGGTATTGAGCAGTATACTTGTGCACAAAAGTTTATGGATGTCGTTATAGTAATAACAACAGTTCACAATCTATAATTTTTATACAAAATATGTACCTAGGCACGTAGCAAGAAAAAAAATACATTTCGTTACCCATGGCTTATAATACCTTTGTTAATGCCGTGGGTAGGTAGGTACTCTAATAATTATTTTTCTGTATTGTAAGTACCTACCTTCTGTGTTGTTATATGAATACCATTAAAGAGCGATAGGTATTTCTTATTTATTTATTTCCTTCTAATTTACCTTTGCTGCAAGCCTAAGTATCTACGTATTAAAAACCTAATTTACTGCAGTAACAATATGTTGCTAATAACGTAAGTATAACAGGATTACATACGTAATATAGTATAGGATAAAACAGAATGAGAAAAGCATCTATATTCATGCAAAGTTACAACAATTTAATAATAGAATGAATATTAGTTTTATCATTCTTAAAACTATTTCAAAATTACAGATTATTATTATGGCAGGCCCACAAGTTACGTACACCCGTATGTACTTATATGTTATCTAGGTATTGAAATGCCTAGATAACTTAAAAGTATATAGGGTGAATAACAACAGTAATCATTTATAATTTATCTCTTAAAATGAAAACGTGATGATACTTATTTTTATAATTATGAAAGTACCTAGGTACTTTCATGAACATCATGAATAAATGAATAAAGATTATAAAAACAACCAATAAAAATAAAAGGAAAAATTTATACGCGAAATGTAAACATAAAAAATAATCTCAAACATAATTACCTAACATTAATAGACATAATTCAAGTTATTAAAAATAAAAGGTTGTTTATTTGCTAACCCCGAGTTTCTCAGTTCTAAATTATCGCAGAATTGTCAAGCACGCGTTATCTGCTGTGATTGGCTGTTGAAAATTAATTAAACCAAAACGTACATAAGGTGTACCTATACAAAAATTACATAAGGTGTAAATAACTTGTGGGCCTGCCATAATAATAATCAGTAGTTTTAAGAATGATAAAACTAATATTCATTTTATTCTTAAATTTTTGTAACTTTGCATGAATATAGATGCTTTTCTCATTCTGTTTTATCGAACCTATTTGCTAGGTTAATAACATAGTTCCAGTTTTATATGGTACTCGTATTAGTCCAATTTAGAATAATAAATTGATTTTTTAATATTTAAAATTTGACTGATTTTACAAATTGTTATCGATCTGTGTTCTGTGTCTTATTCGTAACCTAGATCTAACAATGTGAGTATTAAATAGGTACCTAACTAAAAATACACCCAAGGTCCACAGAAAATGTCAGTGGAAATTTGATACAAATTGTACCATACAATCGACTTCTGGTACAGTACCAGAAGTCGATTGTATGGTACAATTATGGTATTTATGGTAAAAAACATAACCTATTACTTATGTTATCCTGTTATATTTACGTTATTAGCAACAAATTGTTACTGCAGTAAATTAGGTTTTTAATACGTAGGTACTTAGGCTTGCAGCAAAGGTAAATTAGTAGGAAAGAAATAAATAAGAAATACCTATCGCTCTTTAATGGTATTCATATAACAACACAGAAGGTAGGTAAGAAAGAAAGAAAGAAAGAAAGAAAACATTTATTGCCAACTGTAACAAAACAAGAACAAACACAAATTAGTTCTGAGGCGAGTACTTCCAATACAGAAAAATAATTATTAGAGTACCTACCTACCCACGGCATTAACAAAGGTATTATAGGCCATGGGTAACAAAATGTATTTTTTTTCTTGTTATGTGCCTAGGTACACATTTTGTATAAAAATTATAGATTGTGAACTGTTGTTATTACTATAACGACATCCATAAACTTTTGTGCACAAGTATACTGCTCAATACCATTGACAACTTAATATGGTCGGGTTATACGCGAAGATTTAGTATGGAAAAGTAATGAAAGCTAATTTCTCTTAAAATACAACACTTAGGTATCTGAATTTTTGGTAGCTTTATCTTCTTTAGGAGTAGTAATTTTTGTATACATTTAAGCAGAATTCACTAAGTTTTTAATAGAGACATCTTGAAATGAAAATTTAACACCGTGACTACCGCCACCCCACCAATGGCATGGTATATCTCGTAAACTACTGGAGTACTAGTTGTGAATTCTGGGTATCAATTTTATGTTGCAGGGTAGTAATTTTCTATGTAGGTTTGAGGAAAGTCGCAGGCTCCTCCAACTGGGAATCAACATTCAAAGTCGTGGTCCTGCTGAACGAGCGAGCGAAACTTATCATCGTTGATTTCTCGATAAATAAAAATGATTCAGTTCTGTTTTTTTTTTACGAAATGGATCACATTTATGGGTAGTAATTATTTGTATACTTAGAATAGCTGTAGCATGCCCCCGTTTTCTGCGCTCATGGTGGTCCTGCTGAATGGAGCGTGACTACCGCAGGACCACTTTCAAAGTCGATTTTCTCGAAAACTACTAAGGTACCAATTTTGTTGTTCGGGTACTAATTGGTACCAATTGAGTAGTAATTATTTACCAAATATGGAAGCGGTTGCTGTCGGGGTCCTGCGGTAGTCACGGACATAAACTAATAGCAAAAACTAGCGTGAAAAGTTTGCAATCGGCCATTTAATATGCAGAAGTGTAACTTACGATTTCAAAATAATCATTGTGCTGCGGGTTCCTGGTGATGAAGACACCTCGCATGATGATTAAGGAGTGTGTCAAGTACAACCCGTATGAGAGTCGGCTCAGAGGCACCCACGGGTACCAGCTCAGGAAGGGTTTCACAAAAGCTGGAATAAAACATTGGTTAAAAAACTTTAACAACTATGTACTGATAAACCTTAGAACCATTTGACATTTTAAGCAGACCAGAGAGCTTGGTTTTATTGTATCAGATAGGCAGTGGTAGTAGCTACCAGAGGGTTTGACGGTGCCATGCACCCGTTCTGGGCCTTAAGCCGTAAGCTCAGCTCTCGGGAGCCCTCGGACCCTGACTAGAACCCATAAAATTTACCTAGCGCAAAATTATCGTACCTTTGGAATCTAAATAAAATAGATTGCAACACGACTTTAATCATGACAACTTCTTATTTTTGTGTGAGGATGTGGTCACCTCTGGTGTCAGAGTTCATTAAGCCGCCTCCGGGATCTCCACAGGCCTCTGACTTGGCTATTTCAGACTTACATTAACTGTATAAGTCCATGTTTCCTCCTCAGATCAAATAAAAAGTCAAGATGGAACGTTGCAAACAACAAAGTGAAGCCGGTTAAACTATGCCTTGCCGTACAAATACACGCACACACGTACAATGAAACTACCCCTGAGCTTGTTAGTCAAGCTTTATTATTTGATCTGTGAGCTGGAAAGGAATGACAAGCTAAGGCGTAATTTCGTAGTACGTCAGTGCATGTAATTGTGCATTTGTACGGCAAGGCTTAGTTTGAACCGGCGTCACTTTGTTGTTTGCAACGTTCCATCTTGACTTTCTATTTGGGTGTACCAGAATCTCATGGCATTTTTTATTTTTTTTAAATTGTGATTTTCATATGGCAATGTCAATTGTCACATGTCGAATCAAAGTACTTGATGTGTCAACCGCTGCTGAATTTTTTTGATATTATCTTGAAAGTTTGTTATTTTTGTGAAAATTTCGAAAAACCCACTTCGATCTCATGCGAGACATATTGTTTTCAATGTGTATCATAAAATAAGTGAAGAAGAAGGCGTAAATCAAACTCAATCTTCGATTTTAAAGTGCGTCGTAGAGTGGACCGGTAAGTTGGACTGACTTGTTTTGATACATTTAGTTTAATTTATATTTTTCTTACTTAATTTTATTTTCTTTCCATTACTATTATATGGTAAATCGTAGGTCAGGGCACATCGAATGATGGCCGGAAGGAAATGGCAACAGTAATGTAACTGTTACTAATTCTTCGACAAGATATTGATTTTAACGGAGATTGAGAATCTTTGACGTAAGAAAAATATTAAGTAATAATCTGCGCCCTGCAGTGGGACGTGTATATAGACGGGAGTTTTTGGCGGGATTTTGTCGAGTGAAGTTCAGTGGCTATTAATATTATTTGCAAATTGATTCCTAGTGGATATTGTGATATATTATTGGTGTAGTTTTGTATCTCAACTGTCTCCGCAACTGGACAATTTGTAAAATCATTGACAAAAGCGATCTCGGGATAGTGGAGCGGTGTATTTTATTGTAGTATTGACTGCCTCTGCAAAGCTTACTGGGAAGACTGACTCGATACAATTTGCTGCCAAATATTCCAAAAAACATTAGAATCTGTTACATACGCATTCTAATGCATACTAAAGAATAAATATAAGATCCAAAACTCTTTCCAAAGACGTGGCTAAAAGGTCCTAGCAACCAGGCCATAAAACTTACATAAAAGAAAATATATAGACTGATGATGATGAATGACTTTAAGTAACATGATACATTTTATTATTTTTTACAGACTTTATTCATAAAGAGATTGGTTTTGAATATGTTAAATGCCAATGAAAAAGAACCATTTTGATGGAGAGAGATGACATAAAACTACAAAGATACAAGTTTTTAAAATGCCAGTGGAGTTCATGGAATCGTATTCTAGTTTTCTAGTTCTGAATGAGGTTTTAAGTTATTAGTATGATTTAAATGCTAAATAATAAATTAGTACATAAATTAATATTCAATTGATTTATTTTTCCTATGTTAAGAACACGATGTATAACAACATTATTCATACACATACCTATAATACTCACAGTGGATCTTTGTGTCTCTGAATTGGTTGCAAGACCCCGCGCAGTAGCTATTTTTGTGTCAATGTTGAAGGTGAAGATAGCATTGTATAACTGTCTCTTTCACTCGCTTATGTATGTCACATAAGCTTACGGAGTTTCTTGTGCATTCTTCTCCATAACAAGCTACTTTCCGAATGCACGGTAGAATCAACTTTTATTCCATGTAAATTTAAATTGTGACATTCAAAAGTTCCGCTTGGTGGCCCAGTTGAAATAAATATCTTTTGTCTTTTTTGTCATCGTCCTATCTCGCTTACTCTATGCAGTATACTCGATGACAAACTGTTTCTTACGCAATGGTTGGCAGGACCAAGTTCAAAGACACAAAGATCCGTTGTGACTACTATAATATAGTTACCTCATGTTCATTAATACTAAAGACATAAATAAAAATTAAACAGTATCAAGATCGTTTGATCCAATTTCCCCAGTATTGCATACAACAAATTTTTATTTCCCTTTTTGCCATGAGATTCTGGTAGACCTATACGAACATGCATCGTTCGTTCATTCTTTCTTAATTTGTGGTCTGTTAGCTGTCACCGATTTGACGGCGGGTGAGGGTACTTTGACGTTTGACACTTGGACTTGAAAAACTGAGGTCGAACGCGTGCGAGCGTTTTTGAAGGGTTTTGTTGAATTAATTGTAATTTCTAAGTAATTCACCCATCCGAGATAGAATCTCTTTTGGACATTCGCGATTCGTGTAGTGTATCGTCCGTGCAGTCGTATTTGTGCATATTTCGCGAGCCAAGCTGCTTTTGCCGGGAACGTGTATGTGTTTGCTCGGCAGCTGGACCCCGGCTCAGACCGCGTTTGTGTCCCTCATACCAGCCTTGTCCTTTATTATATATATCTGTCAAAAATAAATATCTGATCCCTAAATCCTCGACGAGGCACCAGATTGAGCAAGTTCAAGAGGACCGCCACGGATAACCCAGGTAAGAGCTCAGCCATAAACAACAAACCCCTAGCTACCGCTGCTGTGTTTCACAGTTTCGCGGGTATAGGACCTGGTGAGGATCCAAGAGTCGTAATATTGCTATGGGCCCCAGTGTTTGGCTCTTGGCTTCGTGATCCACAGGTCTGTATTTAACATTTGGTAGCAGAGCGTGGTTTTAGGTCCACGAACATATTATATGCTAGGACACACGTTCACACTGAACGCTGTATTGATTGTCGGTTTGTTTTTTATTGTTGAGCTTACTTGGGTTGGAAAGTGGTACATTTTAAGTCACTCAGAAGTAGCTGTGTCTTGTTGAGTTTAAATTGACCCCCACAGTTATATATCAACCAGTTGAAATATGTACATTAATTGCAACTTAATATTTGTCACTCCGAGATGAAATGTAAAATGTTTGTTATTGAAATTTCCCGTTTGTTGTATACAATATAGGTTTGGTGTAGATTAGATAGTCTTCCCTAATTGTATTTAATTAAATTATAGTTATCATTGAACCTTTCATCTTGGTATTATAAGTTAGTTTTTATTGTAACCAAAACTCAGTGCCCGCCGGCCTGAAAAATTGTTGTAAAGTATATTGTTACCAATTGTATAAGAAAATTAGAAAATTATTATTTTGGTATTGACAGTAATATTCTTAATTGATTCAAGTTAAAGTCATTGTTTCTAACTATTAAAGTAAATTGAATATTGAATTTCTATTGTAAAATCTACCTATCCACATGTGTTTTAATAATTTTATTTTATTTTGTTGTCATGATACCCACTTGTTTTTGATAATTTTATAACTTGATATTTGGGGTTCCATAATAAATTTGTATGGAAAATGTAATTAAATAAATTTAACAGGGTTCAGTACTATTTGTTAAATTAACTTGTTGTTTCTCTTACAGACTTTATGATTTGATATTTAATTTGGTATGAGAATTACTGTCAAACTGTTGTTTTGGTTACACACATATAGTATTAATTTAATTTGTTCATCATTTTGTGTATTAAATAAAACTTAATAACCGTTGCTTGCATTTTGAAATCATGAATGCCAATACAGTTGCTTGTAAGATTAGAGCGGAATTGAGATGGGTTACCTCGGCGGCCTCGTTGATAAGTAGATCAGAGGCTTTGTTGGCCCGATGTAATGACCTCCCGAATCGTCAAGCCAGGGTAGATAAATATTATGCGGACTGTTTAGCGTTTTTGTACACCGAAGACACTGAGTTAGCCGCTGCGGTTGAGGCAGACGTCACACAATTCTACAGTTTCTCAGATGAAATTGTTGAGGCAACCGGGAAGTTGAGGGTTCTTGCACATGATGCTTTGAAGGTGGAGACGAGGTTTCCCACCCATCCTTCTTTGCTAGGACGGCTGCCCACATTAGACTTGCCACACTTTAGTGGAGATTTGGGTTGTGGGACTGCCTACTTCGACCTGTTCAACAGTTTGGTAGGTGCTAGGGCAGACTTGCCGCTTAGTCAAAAGCAGGCTTACTTGTTCTCCACGTTAAGAGGAGAGGCCCTAGGTTTAGTAAGTTATTTAGCGGTTACAGATAAAAGTTACCCTACTGCCCGGGAACTTCTGATTAAGCGCTATGCGAATGTGAGACTTTTGGCGGACGACCCCGTCTCTCAGGTTTTGGCGTTGCCTCGCATCCATCGGGGTGCCACCCTACGTGTGGATTTGGTCAACCCACTGACAGTGGCCTTGAATGCTTTGAAGCGATTGGGTTTACCAATCGAGCAATGGTCTTTTATTTTGCTTCACATCATCTTGTCTAAATTGTCTTACGATTTGAAGGTTCGCTTCGAGCAGAGGTATGGTGTGGATGATGCCACATACCTCCCCCCTTTCGATGATTTGTTGAAGTTTTTGGATGAGGAATGTCGCCTTTTGGACAATTCTGGCGTTGAATGTCTCTCGCGGGCCCCAGAGCGGCCCTACCCGGACCAGCGTCGTGTTGGTGCGCGCCCCTCCCCTCGTGGTATGGGTCAACCACGACGCCAGCAATTTGTAGCGACTCAGGTTCGCAGTATGCGTTGCTTATATTGCAAACATATGGCCATATGGTCACGTCCTGTCCGAAGTTCCTAGAACGGAACACAAAGGACCGACGTGGAATCGCCAACAGCCGCAAGTGGTGCTACACTTGTCTGGTACAGCATTTGCAGCGGGATTGCCAAAGGTCGGATTCTTGCCCACACTGTCAAGGGAGGCACCACCGCGTGTTGTGTCCGGACCAAAATGGTGTTGGTGGCCCTGATGATGCCAGACGCTCCCCCATAGGCGGGGGAGCGCATCCCCACCAACTTCAGGTGGATCCTCGACGGGATACACGTCACAAAGGCGGGGGCACCCCTCCACACCCTCCTCAATTGGAGGAAGCGTCCGCTTTTCAGGACGACTACCAACCCGACGGGGTTACCAAGGTAGTCGCCTCCCTCTCCTCCACTACAGCCGCCCAGCCAGAGACAGTCCTTCTGCCAACTGTCTCTGTAATGATCTTGGCCCCGAAGGGTAAATCTTTGGTAGTTCGTGCTCTTTTGGATTCGGGTTGTCAAGGCTGTCTTATACCCTCTTGTTTAGTGGAAGGATTGGGTCTCCCACGTAGATTCCACCCTCCTACCATATGGGTGGTATTGAAGCGGTTGGTCAACGGGGAGAAATTGAAATTTGTGTTTCGCCTGTTCATTGTGGGCCAAGAATCTTGGCCAAGGCCGTTGTTTTATCTGATATTATGGGCAGACACCCGCAGGTAGCCATTAGCCCTGCAGTGGTGGAATTAACGTCGGACCTAACTTCTGCCGACCCGAAGTGGTTGGTACCCGGACCCGTATATGGGTGCGGATGTTTTGGGTTTCATTTTGTCCGGGACCAAGTGGATTCTGCATATTAATGATTAAGTGGTTGTACCGACGGTTTTTGGTTTTGGCCTTACGGGTCCCGTGTTGAAGGGCTCCGCGCCGCGGATTGAGGACCAAGGACTGATAGTGAGATTGTATTAGAGTGATGTAATCGAAATAAAAGAGATGTGTTCGATTCAACGATTCGTGTAATAATGCCCATAAAAGGTGTGTGCAGTTACAAATATAAGGTTGGGCGAGCTGCACACTACACCTCACCTTTTTTTTTAAAAAAAAATGTTGTTATTACTAAGTACATAATGCTTTTTTTTTTTTTTTTTTTACTTAAACTATGCTTACATCACTACTTTTTGTTTACTTTTTAACATAACATTATACAAAATAAAAAAAAACATCTTATCTTAATTAACCAAAGTATTTTAAGTTACAAACAGTTTTGTATTATTTTTATGAATTACATATTCCTTATCATCTTTTATAATTTTCACATTTGGTGATACATCTTCAATGACTCTGTATGGTCCTAAGTAAATTTTATCTAACTTATTTCCTACTTGATTTTTGATTAAAACTAAATCTCCACTCTTATATATTAACCGATTTACATTTTTATCAAAATGATTTTTTCTTAATTCCTTACTGAATAATAAGTTTTTTCTAGCTTCTGCTTGTGCTCTTTGTAGTCTGTATTTTAGCTCCAAAGGGTAAGAATCTGGATTATATAACGGATCAACATATTCATTTTGTGCTATATTAGATGGTAAATTACAATTTTTGCCAAATACTAGCTCAAATGGAGTGTATTTTGTCTCAGAGTGCATTGTAGTATTAAAAGAAAAGCACCAGAATGGAAGCCAACTGCTCCAATCTGTTTTGTTATTGTCACACTGAATTCTAAGATAAGCTCCTAGAACTTTATGAGTATTTTCCAAACTTCCCAGAGTTTCATGATGATAAGCTGTTGAATGCAGTTTATTAATATGCAACAAATTGCAAATCTCAGTGAAAACTGATGACATAAACTCTGTTCCCTGGTCTGTTATTATCTCTCTAGGGATACCATACCTCAGAATAAAATTGTTTACAAATAACTTAGCTACAGAAATAGTATCTTTCTTTTCTAAAGGATAAGCTTCGACGTATTTTGTTAAATCACACTGTAATGTCAAAATATACTTATAGTTTAAATTATCTACATCTAAAGGACCTATTAAATCTAAACTAACTCTTTCAAAAGCAGTGGATGCCGTGGATGTGATAACCATCGGTTCCTTCGTATGCCTATTGGTATGCTTTTGAATCTGACAACTTCTACACTTCTTTACGAATTCTGATACGTCATTGCTCATTCCTGGCCAATAATAGTACTTCCTAATATTATTTAACATTCTGTTTACCCCCGCGTGGCCACTCGTGGGTAACAGGTGGAAGTCATTCAAGATCACAATTTTCGTGTCTTTGTCAGTAACTCTAGTCACATCTTTTATAACAAGTAACTTAGGAGTATCTTTTAAATGACTCATTTCCTTTATAAAATTGTTTACAAAACTTTCGTTGCGCTTGTTCTTAATTATTTTGAGCTCGTTTAATTTGATTTGCTTGCAAAAACGTTGTAATTCTCTCGCTAATACACTTACGGTCGATAACGATCGAGAAATTACAAAAATTGCTGACTTTTCAGGCACGAATTTGCAGTTACCATTGTCACTAGTGTAATGTTTTGATTTTTCTATCTGATTTAATGTATTTTTATTGCTAAGTAAAATCAATTCAACGCTGTCAATTGGTCGTTTGAGAATTTCCACTACCTTAGGTTGATCAGGCCTTGGAGTAGAGGATACCTCAGTAGTCATGTCGTTGTTGTCACAGTCAGTACGTAACCTTCGAGTCTGTGCCCTTGTCATGACCGATACTACATGCTTGTTCATATCCTTTAAGCTGTTGGATGTAATAGGTATCCGGCTCAATGCATCTGCAGCTGCGTTTTGCCGTCCTGGGACATAGCTGATTTCAAAATCATATTCCTCGAGATATAATCTAAACTTTGTCAACCGGCTTGAAGGATCGGTCATATTAAATAAATAAATCAATGGCTTATGGTCTGTTTTTATGTAAAACTTTTTCCCATATAAATAAGGTCTAAAATGTCGAACCGCCCAAACAATAGCAAGTAATTCTAACTCAATCACAGGGTATCGTGTCTCAGCTGGTTTCAAGTTACGGCTGGCGTACGCGACTACCTTGCTATTACTATTAGACAGCACGGCGCCTAAACCTAGTTTTGATGCGTCAGTTTGTAACGTAAAAGTATTATTATCGCTGAAGTCTGGATAGTCAAGTATAGTTGGACTAACAAGGATCTGTTTTAGCTTGTAAAATGCTCGCTCGCATTCATCACTCCATACGAACGCTACATCTTTCTTACATAACGCATTCAATGGATAGGCTATGTCGGCAAACTTTGGAATAAAACGCCTATAATAGTTAGCAAATGCAACAAATCTCTTGACTTCGTCTACATTCTGCGGGACAGGGTACTTTTGCAGGCATTCTACCTTTGATGGATCGGGAAATATACCTTCTGAAGTGATCTTATGCCCTAAATAAACGATTTCTTTACGTAAAAATTCACACTTCATCGGATTTAGTTTCAAATTCACTCTTCTCAGGCATTCAAAAATTTTTATAAGATTCTTGTTGTGCGTTTCAAGACAATTTCCTACGACAATACAATCATCTTGATATAAGAAGCATGATTTATAATTTAACCCTGACATTGCTATTGTCATGAGACGAGCAAAAGCACTAGGCGATGTCTTAAGTCCCATTGGACATCGTTTCATTTGATACTGCTTGTCTGTTGTAAATGCAGTAAACTTCCTAGACTTTTCTTCTAAAGACAGCTGATAGTAACCTTGACTGAGATCTAATTTTGAAAAATAGATGTTGTTAGATAACGAATCTAGTATCTCAGTGATGTTAGGTAGGGGAAATTTATCATCCTGTATCCTATTATTGAGTTGGCGATAGTCCACTACAAGTCTCCATTTCCTTTCTCCTGACCTATCTGTCTTTTTAGGTACTAATAGAACTGGGCTTGACCATTCTGAAATAGTCTCTTCAATGATATCGTTTTTAACCATTTCATCTATTTGTCTTTGTACCTCGCCTTTCAATGCTTTAGGCAATCGATAGGGCTTCACGTACGCTGGAGACGCATTTTCCTTTAGTTTAATTGAATGTTCTATTAAATTTGTAGTAGTGAGCGTATCTCCTGGCAAATGGAAAACATCGGCATATTTGGCACATACGTTTTCAATGCCTCTTTGTTCCTCTTTATTTAAATAAGTATGTAGTTGTAACGTAGTTAGCAAAGTTCGAACTCTATCCACAGATATACTATCGTCGTCAAACTTGCAAACATAAAAATTATCTAGGCAGCTAATAATTAGATCTGAAATATTTATCTTAACCGAACTATCAGTTGTATTTAAAATCCTAACAGGAATAAGTCCATTATGTGGCTTCGATACTACACCCGCTGTGAACACACCATTATAAATTTCCTTTGATAAAATGACGCAATCACTATTGTGTGACGTCGGGATGTGTTTAATTACTTCGCAACGAGGTGGAATTGTAAACAAATTCCTATTTACATGAACACTGACAGACTGGTCTCGGGTTTCTAAACTCAGAGTACCATTTTTATAATTTAATACCGCGTTATAGCGCTCAAAAAAATCCTGCCCGAGTATACCTTCTGCGGCGCAAGATAAGTGTTCAAAAATATGAAACTTTTGTTGAAAAGTCACATTATTAATTAAAATATCTAAATAAATGTATCCCATAGATTCTAAATTACCACTAATTCCTTTAATAACTATCTTATCCTGTTTTACTAAATTCAATAAATTCCTATGTCGCGACAACCATTCATACTTAAGCACACATAAGCTTGCTCCACTATCAATCAGTAAATTAAGATCAACATTACTATTTTGTAGTTGACAATTAATAATACAAAAATTACTAAAACTAAGAATTGAATGAGTGTACGGTTTAGGTACGAAAAAAATCTAAGTTTTCATGACTATTTGCCTGATCATTGCGCAAGTTGTCTTGGACATTGGACTGTTGCGCGTTATGCTGAACATGCTGACAACGCACCGGACGTCCGCGTAAATGCTGACGCTGACCACCTGTGTGTTTACCTCGATTTACACTGTATGAAGTTCTTATACCTGTGCTATTTTCATAATTTTTATTATAATTATGATGATAAGTTTTATTGTTGTTATAAAACTGTCTATTTCCTCGGCCTCGAGAACCTCTAAAGCTTCCACGTTTATAGTTTTGGTTAGCCCTAAATTGCATAACCTGGTCTTGTGGCTGGACAGACATGGATTGCTCATCTACCGCAGCCGTAATAGCTTCAGACAATGACGCAAACTGTCGTGAGGCAATGATGGTGCTGAGCCGCTTATCGGCCAAACCGTCGCTAAACCGTTTGATTGCAGTCTTCTCATTGAGCGGACGCAAAACCTCATAGGCATCACGCTTATCGTTAGCCTGAGCAATCGTAAGATTCACAAACAATTCCTCAATCTCTGTACCGAATTTTTCTATGCTCCTACGGCCTTGAGTCGCCTTAAGCAATTGTGTTTGTAATGCTACAAATGATTTTTTAGGTAACAAATAAATGCGAATATCTTCTATCAAACTTTCAATATCTGCGTAAGTAGTTTTAAGACGCAATTTTGCACTAGGCGAGAGACGTGTTTTTAATACAAACTGTATCAATTGACTTTTACTGGCATCATTGATAAGCGAGCTATAAAGTAAGATACCATCAATAAGCTGATTTGTCACCTGCTCCTGGCCATTCATCATCGGCAACAGGGAAATTGCAGTTTTAATATCGAACGTTTCAGCCATTTTTGTAACACTATTTGAATGTTCTATAAAATCCTTAGAACTAGTTTGACTACTACTATCTACTAAAGTCAGTAAACCCTTTATTTTCTGATAATTTGATTGAATCTCATGGATTAATGTTTGGAAAACCTCACAAGTTTCTTTGTCTAGCTTGCGTTCTTTAATTTCTTGGTTCAACTGAGTCAAAATACAATCCAGTCTACTGTATTCCTTTTCTGCTTCTACTAGTTTCTTATAAGCTAAATCTTGTCTACGCCTATCTGGACCTAGTTTCACTAAATATTCCCTTAAATATTTTAATTTAGCGTGCAAATCTTGCAATTGTTGGGACATTCCTATTCCCCAAATCGAAATATAAAATAATACAACATGATCTAATTTCAATATTATGGAATATTGTAGAATATTAAAAAAAAAATGCAGTGCAAAACTTACATTGCAGTAGGTACGTATTGTACTGACAACGTATAAGTAGGTCACGACGTGTCACGTGGCGTGGATGAACGGACTCCTCAGCACTGGACTCGAACTGACTCCGTAGGTCACGACGTCTTACATGGTGTGGATGAACGGTTTCCTCAGCACTGGACTCGAACTGACTCCCAGCTGCTCCACATCGGACCCGAACGATTTATCTCCCGGCGCCCTGCATATCCTCTCATCATAAGGCTTGAGTATTCTCCCGGCACCCGGCAGCAACGTTCCTTTTCTGTCTTCTTATTTAATATTTTCACCGCTTCACACTTATTCTTGGATTCTGTTTTTTTTTCTTTTTTTTTTTCTTCTTCTGTTTCTTCCTTCTAAATTTTCCGTCTTCATAAACTTATATCAGTATATTTTTCAGGATTTCTTCAACTATTGTCGTCCTCGCATTTTACGTAAGTTGCAAAATTTTAATTGCTGGCTAAGGGTCGCCATGTATTAGAGTGATGTAATCGAAATAAAAGAGATGTGTTCGATTCAACGATTCGTGTAATAATGCCCATAAAAGGTGTGTGCAGTTACAAATATAAGGTTGGGCGAGCTGCACACTACAAGATAGTCCTTTGTTGGCTTCGCACATCAGCTCATGTTTTGGAGGTTTTTGTGGCGAATGGAGTCTCACCGATTCAGAACTCTGAGACTGGACTGAACTGGATACATGTCCCAGGAGAACTAAACTCCGCAGACTGCGCGTCGCGTGGTTGCGAGGTTCCTGTCCTTTTCAACCATTCTCTTTGGTGGGTACCAGACTGGTTGACGCATCGCAAGTCGTCCTAGCCCCAGAATAGGTTCTCCTTGCCAGAGGTTTTGCCAGGTTTGCGTAATGGAATTGTGGAAACGCAACCTGCATACAATTTGGATTGTCTTTCAGACACATACAGTTCTTTGTCGAAATTGTTTGGAGTCATCGCTTGGATCCGGCGTTTCATACGTAACGGACGGAGGCCGAATAGTGAATAGTTGTCCTCAGTTTTTTCGCCTCATGCACGACAAGAATTACTGATGTTGATGGTTCGTACTGTACTAGCCGAGCACTTTAACCAGACTATTGAGGCCCTGAAGAGATGCTCAGCATTGAGAGGCTCAATCGCTCGTCTGAATCCATTCTTAAACCGATCTGGTTTGCTCCGAGGCAGAGGACGACTTCAGAACTCGCTATCCTTTGTCGCTCCTTATGGGGGGAGCGTTGGTGATGACAACAAATAAATGAACAACAACTCCTTTGTCGCTCCTTATGCGGGGAGCGTTGGTGAAGTTGTTGTTGTCCGATCGACACATTAATAATGCACACGCCGGTTGCAACGCCCTCGTAGCCGTTTTGTATTGTGAATTTTGGATTTTGTCGGCCAGATGCACCATTCGTGGCATCATTTTTAAATGAATGCAGTGCTATTGTTTGAGGGCTACTCCCACTCAACCCAATAATGGGTGATTTGCCATCCGATCGAGGCTCTGAAAGTAGGCCATTTGCTTCTATTGGAACTGACTTCGCTGGTCCCTTCTTGTTGAAGACTACCACTTCGTAATGCTAAGTCTGTCAGGGCCTATTTGTGTGTTCGTGTGTCTGGCCTCCAAGGCGGTTCACTTGGAACCTTGTAACTGCCCTCAGCACAGATGCGTTTGTTGCAGCGCTAGGTAGATTTGTTTCCCGCCGAGGACTACCATCTTTGTTTCGTTCTGATAACAGTATTAATTATAAGGGCGCTGTAGATATTTAAATAAAATTTGTAATTATTTAAATAAGGTTAAATAGAATTTAAGATTTGCAATGTCTCAAATGGGCATTAATTGTCAATTTGATTCCCCAGTTTGCTCACTGGGGAGGCATTTTTGAAGCCGTTGTAAAAATAGCATAAACGCATTGTCACCGTGTTATTGGTGAAACAATTCTAACCTTTGAGGCACTTGTTACGGTACTTTGTAAAATTGAGGCCGTCCTCAATTCGTGACCCCTCTGTCCGATCTCCTCAGACCCAAATGATCTCGAAGTCTTGACCCCTGGTCATTTTTTTATTGGTCAGCCCCTTAACGCCCTGCCGGAATACCCCTTCAGGGCAATTAAATCCTCGCAATTACCGCGTTTTGAATAGCTGTAACCAGATGTCCCAAAGTTTCTGGCATCGTTGGTCCTTGGAATATTTGCATATTTTGCAGCAGCGCGTTGAGTGGGCTGACAAAACTGACCCTCCCAAAGTCGGAGACCTTGTACTTGTTAAAGAATCTAATTTGTTGCCTTGTATTGGCGTCGTGGACGCATTGTAGATTTAATTTATGGGTCTGACGGAGTACCCAGAGTTGCGGAGGTCATGGTCGGAGATTCGGTTTTGAAGCGAGCAGTGGCTAGCTTAGCACGCTTGCCCATTTATTAGCGGATATAAGTCCTTATGTCCGAGACGGGGGGATGTTACGAACGCATCGTTCGTTCATTCTTTCTTAATTTGTTGTCTGTTAGCTGTCACCGATTTGACGGCGGGTGAGGGTACTTTGACGTTTGACACTTGGACTTGAAAAACTGAGGTCGAACGCGTGCGAGCGTTTTTGAAGGGTTTTGTTAAATTAATTGTAATTTCTAAGTAATTCACCCATCCGAGATAGAATCTCTTTTGGACATTCGCGATACGTGTAGTGTATCGTCCGTGCAGTCGTATTTGTGCATATTTCGCGAGCCAAGCTGCTTTTGCTGGAAACGTGTATGTGTTTGCTCAGTAGCTGGACCCCGGCTCAGAACGCGTTTGTGTCCCTCATCCCAGCCTTGTCCTTTATTATATATATCTGGGGGGTGACCATAAGCTCTTAGAGTAAGGTTATTTTGAGTGTGTGTAAGGGACAGATGTATATGACGTGTATACATCTGTCACTTACTTGATCTCAAAATAACCTTACTCTAAGAGCTTGTGGTCACCCCCCTGATCCCTAAATCCTTGACGAGGCACCGGATTGAGCAAGTACAAGAGGACCGCCGCGGATAACTCAGGTAAGAGCTCAGCCATAAACAACAAACCCCTAGCTACCGCTAATGTGTATCACAGTTTCGCGGGTATAGGACCTGATGAGGAACCAAGAGTCGTAATATTGCTATGGGCCCCATTGTTCGGCTCTTGGCTTCGTGATCCACAGGCCTGTATTTAACACTATTTGATCTGAGGCTTCCTCACGATGAAACATTTGATCATGACAACTCATTTTAAATAATACAGATCGATCATGTCAACGACGACTATGTCTTTATCATGGGTCTTTGTGGTATGGCTAATAGCGGAGAAATTATAGACCTCATACATTTTCGAAATATGAACGATCAATAATTTTGTTTTGACTTTATTTTGGGACCTACATGGTTATTTTGCTTCGCGAACTTCGCAAACATATATGGTTATTTTGCTTCACAAAGGCATAATGTATGGTGTACAGGGCATTCAGGACAGGATACATTTTCGGCAATAATTTACAAATTGCAGTTAAGTAGCTGTCCAGAATTTGGAAGTTGGCGGTGTGACATACCCTTCCTTTTTTTTGGCATTGAGATAATATGTACTACGTACTAGAGAAGCTATCCTAAGCAAAATGCATGCTCCATTTTGTCAATTTTGACAAGAGTTTAAACTAAAAAATTCGCTGCAGCGCTGAAACAATAATTAGTCGTCTAACAAAACAATATAAACATGCAGCGCTAGAGCGCTTCTAAGGTGTAGTTTTCTCGCGACCAAAAAGACGGATGCACCGTAATTTTCATGGCGCTTACGCGTTTCGTTTAACCTTGTCATTCATATAGACCCTGGGTTCCTAACCTGGGGGTAATTACCCCCACAGGGGTAAATCAGCTATTTCACGGGGGTAACAAAGAACCTAATTATCAGAAAGAAAAAAAAACATAAAAGTTACAGAGCGCTGCGCAGTACCGCACGTGACAAAAATGTGCTCGTTCTAGCACTCGTTCGTCGGTTCGCCATGTTGCAAGCGGGCGGTGAGGGAGGGGGCGCCCGCGCCCGCGCCGCCGCCTCCGCTTGCTTCGCGTGCCTTGTACTGTAGTAGCAGTGTTTGAGCTTGAGTGGACAAACGCGTTTCGATTGTTTCGCATTGCATACCTACCTACTTAGGAAAAAAAATACCTAATTCTAATCTGTGTTTGAAGGAAGTACCAACAAACAATGCTATTTTTTATCAATTATATTTTATTACTATTTATCGGGCTCTAAACCACTTACTTTTGTTTTGCGTTTGTGTATGTTTTGTGACAATGATGCTGGTACGTAGGTGAAATCATGTTAAGCAGTCGGTCCTACGCCTGATCTCTCTCCGGTCATGTCCAATTGCCACCCCATCGGACTATGAAAATGAGGGCACAGAGAGAGCACTTGTATTAACGCACTGGACTATGAGAGTGAGGGCACAGAGAGAGCACTTGTATTTACGCAAACACTTGTGCACTAAAATATGCACGAATGGCTAGTCACCACTGTAATTGACCGTCGTGCCCGAAATTTAGCCTGGAAGATATTTTAATTTTTTATGTTAGATAGACTCGCGCTTGACCACTATCTCAACTGATGGTAAGCAAGGATGTTGTCGACGGTGTAGCACGCTTGCCTAGACGTAACCTATTATCTTTTGACTTAAAGACCCCGAGGTTGTTGTTTACTGTGCCCTGCAGGGCACGATAATGTGCTGATGATAAAGTAGCTTTGCTCCATTTAAGTATCTATTTATATTTTGACTTGATCAAAACTAAACAGTTTGGTTTGGATCCAAGTTTTTTTTGCATCACGACCTTTGGTTACCTACCTATGCTTCTGCAGATGGGGTTCTGTAATTTTTGGTGATACCATGGGCAAAAAAGACGTGAGTTTATTGAATATTAGATAAAAAAATAAATCTTTTATTGGCTCGATGTTGGTTTAAATGTTCGAATTGGGGCACAAAAAAGTTTAGCAGTCAATCATAATTTTTGCGAAAAGTAGGACCTCAAAAAACACTTTGAAAGTTTCAGAATACATAAGATTATTTTCTGTTAGCGACATCTAATGATACTCACGAACATGTCCAAACGAGCAGCACAGTACTAGAAGCGTGAGCGCCAAGCAACACGCCCAAGCAGGCCTGTTGAGTGCGGCGTACACCGCGCCCTCTAGCGGATGGTAACTGCGCCAGAGGAACATGCTGCCCAGTACCATGACCACTAACATTAGTGTCAGGGCTACACAAGTGCCCAAGACTGACCATTTCTGAAAATATACAAAAATATTCAGAAGTATTAAGTATAAATGAGAGACATGAGATGAAGCAGTTTCCAAAATATCGTCTTTAGCTTCTGCTTTGGTGGAAACACATTCGCTAGATTTTTTTATTGTTTTGGCTCGCATTTGTTTGTTTGTTTTATGTGGTTGCTGTCAGGTTTGAAGGAGCAAAGATCTTTGCAGCTACCCTAGCTGGTAGCAGTTTCATTACAAGTATCTGAGGATCGAACGAAATGAGCGGGCTGAGATAGAGGCTGACCATGATGAAAAAAAAAACTGGCCAAGTGCGAGTCGTACTCGCGCACGAAGGGTTCCGTACCATTATCGCAAATAAACGGCACAAAAATCACGTTTGTTGTATGGGAGCCCAACTTAAATATTTATTTTATTCTGTTTTTAGTATTTGTTGTTATAGCGGCAACAGAAATACATCATCTGTGAAAATTTCATCTGTCTAGCTATCACGGTTCATGAGATACAGCCTGGTGACAGACAGACAGACGGACCGCGGAGTCTCAGTAATAGGGTCCCGTTTTTATCCTTTGGGTACGGAACCCTAAAAACTACACCTTCAGCTTTGACTAATTCTGAGTTCTGACAGCATTATTAATAAGAATTATTGTGAAAAACAGCAGTATTTGGTTTTTACAACCACCTTTCGCTCGGTGTTGGATTAGATTGAGTCACGTAGTGAGCTAGCTTTGACAATAAATCTTGATAACGTCCATGTAGTACACTATACGCAATTCCATAACACGAACATACGTGTCGAGTCTATTGAAGGTATTTGGCTCACCTGTCTAATCCTGTTCAGAATCCCTTTACTGCTGTACGTGAAGAATATATACCCGCTGAAGAAGCCCACAAGGTAGGCGGCGTAACGCATGTGACTTTTGATGTACGTTTCGTTGAACTGTCTGCTGGCCCGAGGGTCCTTGATAACCCTAGTGGATAAAAGGTGACATAGAAGTTATTATCGATAATGTTTTGAGGATAACAAAGAGAAATGAGAAGACTTATTATTTCAAAAGATAACCTTCTTCTTTTCGTGTCGAATGTTTAAACCCGGTTATACTCTTTAGATAGTATGGGGCCACGTTAATTACAATGGAGTTCTTTAGTTCCTGTAGATTGCAGGACACTGCAGGTATATGGGCAATTGAGGCCCTCCAATGTGCGGTTAATGTTTCAGGATTGTCTCAGGATAAATTGTAGGTGCTCATTTTTCTTTTTGGTGGCAACTTTGACCTTAGTTTTATAATTTGAAGTATGCCGTCGCGTCCTTGATATTTATAGTGTTGTCCATGAAGGATAATCCACTATGTCAGTAAGACCATAGAGGGGTTATGGTAGGTTCAGGTGCTTAGCAACATTCCTAACAATGGTTGTCAATATCTAATAAAAGTTGTGTTCTGTTCACTATATATATATTCCACTGTGTTATCATTTATACTCTAAATTCCCAACAGGTTATGGGCCCAGCCCATGACTTGCTTGGCATAACGTAGTATCTCTGTAAAGGTGAAAGGCAGATTTTGTACCACATACTTTTTCTGTTGTTCGGTTATAGAATTTGTACCACTTATTATGTCAACTAAGCCATTTATTTGCATGTAAGTTTACTATTTTTAAAACTTCGGATTAATTAATAACATCAATCTAAAGATTTTAATAAATAAACGTTATAAAATCGTACGCTAAACGCAGTTATGTTATTAGAAATTGCCTTACGTAAAATAACACAAATATTGAATTGATAATTAATTACTTAGAAATAGAAATAACATTAAATATAATCAAACTCATCATTATCAAACTGTTGCAGTCGGCTGCTGGATATAGGTATCTCCCTATGCCCTGAGTAGGTACGATCCGCACCTCAATTTACCTACTTAATGGTAAGTAAAACACTACAAAGATAGCAACAAATAATTTACATAACACATAATGCAACATTTACCTAAATGTAACAATCTTCATTGGTACACTAGTACATAACCTTAAAAAATTAAACTGGTTATAACATTTACGTCCCAAGTTTAAAAAATCGTAAGAATTTAAAAAGGGATTGTCTATCAAATTAACTACCAAATAAAACAAAAAATATCCCAAAACATGAAATTTCTATTAGCGGTACGAAACTCCCATACAAGCCTGCCGTTCTCCTTTATACTTTTGCGGACATATATATACGAAAATGCAAGTCGTTACATTTGAGAAGTTGTCAGGCCAGTCCAACTATGGGACTTGGTCTTTCTCGATGGAAATGTTTTTGACAGACCTGGATTTATAGGAATGTTTAAATGAGGATTTTGAGGCAAAAACGGCGGAGGCGATTAAAAAAGACGCCAAAGCTAGGAGTAAGATCTGCCTTATGTGTTCAGAGAAGATCTACCCCCTCATTGCAAACTAAAACGGCGAGGGATACTTGGGAGGCGCTACGACGAGCTTATGCAGATGGAGGTTTGCTGCGGAGGCTGAATTTACTTCGGAAATTATTCAATGTGAAGCTCACAGACTATAGCTCAACAGAAGAATATGTTAATGAGATCCAAGCCACAAGCCAGGCTTTGTTTAAGATAAAAGCTGGTCTGGATGACGAATTTATTGCAATTATAATGTTGGCTGGACTACCTGAAGAATTCAACCCTCTTGTAATCTCACTTGAGCACTCCAGCATGAAAATCACTACGGAAACAGTGATGGCAGCGCTTCTGAAGGAAAGTGAACGGAAGAAGATAACTACGAAGACAATGGACTCGGCGCTTGTTAGCAAGAAGGATATAATATGTCACTTTTGCAAACGGAAAGGCCACTTTAAGTGGCAGTGTAAGCAGCGCAAGTCTAAAGTCAGTAAGGGCAATGTAACTTCTACCCAGGATAGTTCTAGTAAGGGTACTGCAGGTAATGTGTCGCTATTATTACAAAAGGATTTTGTTACTCTTTTATCGACAACCACAGAACCTATGAAATGGGTTATAGATTCCGGAGCAACCTCACATATGACGTCGCAAAAACAAATTTTGGAAAATGTTAGTGCAGGAAGTTCAAAGTATATCACGACTGCTAACAATGACAAAATTGTTTCCAAATTAAAAGGTGATGTTTTTGCCATGGGGCGTAAAATTAAATTTGAGGATGTGTTGTTGCTGCCAGATCTAATTACTAACTTGCTATCGGTAAGTAAGATTTGTCATAATGGTTGCATTGTTGTCTTTGATGTTAATTGTTGGCAGGTTTTTATGAAAAATGATGTAACCATAGCTGGTAAACCATTGTTAACAGCACCACTTAAACAAGGTTTATATATTTTAGATCCGAAAGAGGCAGCGTTGGTTCTCACGACTCCTACAGATACTTCAAGTGCTCCAAGTGCGTATGACTTATGGCATAGGAGATTAGGTCACTTAAGTGGACCACTTATGGTCAAGTTGAAAGGCATGGTGAATGGTCTTTCGTTTGGAGAAGTGAACAAGGAACCATGTGTGTCGTGTTGCCAGGGTAAGCAGTGTGTGAAGAAGTTTCCAAGGCGGAAACACAGTAAAAGGGCTAAGGGATTACTGGAATTAGTGCATTCGGATTTAGCGGGACCCATGGAAGTTGAATCATGGGGTAGAAACAGATACTATCTGATTTTCGTGGATGACTATAGTCGAAAAACATTTGGCTATGTATTGAAATCCAAAACCCAAGTGTTTGATAAATTTAAAGAATTTAAGGCGCTAGTTGACAACCAAACCGGCAAGAAAATTAAGAAATTGCGTAGCGATAACGGAACAGAATATACCAGCAATGATTTTTAAAATTATTTGAAGATTAATGGAATAGTCCACCAGACATCAGTGCCGCACATGCCACAACAAAATGGGGTATCTGAGTGCACTATTCACACTATTGTTGAGAAGGCGAGATGTATGGTGCATGAAGCTGGATTAAATAAAAAAATCTGGGGTGAAGCCGTTGGATGTGCCGTTTATTTGAAAAATAGATCTCCGACAATGGCTCTTGCGGATAAAGTTCCGGAGGAAGTGTTCACTGGGGAGAAAGTTGATCTTTCACACTTGAAGACTTTCGGATGTAAAGCTCATGTCCTGGTGAAAGATCATGGCCGGAGAAAGTTTGATTCCAAGACTGCTGAAATGATAATGACAGGATATTGTGAGAATCAGAACGCATATAGGTTCATAAACATGAACAACACAAAGCGGGTAATTTTCGCTCGAGACGCAACATTTATAGAAAGGAATGTTGAGCCAAACAGAGTGGCTCAGCCAGGTGTTCCTGAATTGACGAATACTAATGTTCAGCCAGTGGAAACTCCGTCTACTGTGGTGGTGCCGATTACTGATCAAGATATTCGTGAAGGAATTGTTATTACTGAGAGTAGTGTTGCAAATGTTCCCATGTGGACTGCTCCTAGTTCAGTTAATCGCTTTCATGAAGTACGTGACGAAAATGAGATGATTGAAGAGGTGGTCACTCCCGAAGAGGCTAATCCGTTGTCAAGCTCGGAAGAAGATTTTTACGATGCCTCTGATTCTGGTTCGGATGAAAACGTTCGTGAACTAGAGATTCCAGAAAGAAGATATCCTCTTAGGAATAGGCGTCCTAAACGTGATGCGGACATGGTCTATAATTTTCATGTAGTTGGTGATCCTGTATCTCTTAAAGATGCTATGCAGCGCTCGGACAAAAATTTGTGGTTTCAAGCTATGAAGGATGAATTTGATTCCCTTAAGGCAAATTCTACCTGGGAATTAGTTGATCGACCAATAGAAGTCAATGTGGTAAAATCAAAGTGGGTATTTAAACTCAAGACTGGCGGAGATGGTAGCGTACAGCGTTATAAGGCGAGATTGGTAGCTAAAGGCTACTCCCAGAAACCAGGAGAAGATTATTTTGAAACCTTTGCTCCTGTGGTGAGAATGTCTTCAATCCGTCTTCTGGTAGCACTTGCAGCTGAAAAGGATCTGCAGATACATCACATCGATGTGACTACGGCTTTCTTAAATGGTGAGCTTCAGGAAAATTTATATATGGAGCAACCAGAATGTTTTATTGAGGATGAACGCAAATTTTGCAAGTTAAAGAAAGCAATATATGGTCTGAAACAAGCAGCTCGTTGTTGGAACGAGAAAATCCATGGGCATATTATGAAAATGGACTTTATTCGATCAAAATATGATCCATGCGTTTATACAAAGAAAACTGAAGATGTTTTCTTTGCTTATTTTGCTTATTTTCTGCGCTTTATTTCGATGATTTTTATATCTTTACAAATAAAATCGTCGAGGCGGAGAAAGTAAAGCGGCATATTGCAAGTAATTTCAAGATTAAAGACCTTGGAGAAGCCAGAGAATGTTTAGGGGTCCGAATTTTCAGAGATCAGAAAAGAAAAGAAATTATTCTTTCTCAAAGATCCTATATTGAAAAGATATTGGAAAGATACGGTATGCAAGACTGCAAACCAGTGAGTACACCAGTTGAAACTAACATTCACTTGAAGCCAGGAGAGAGGAATGAGAACGTTGAATATCAGGAGATTATAGGTTCTCTTATGTATTTGGCATGTAGTACTAGACCAGATATCTCGTTTGCGGTTACAATGCTGAGTCAATTTAATAATTTTAACAATTCAGCTCACATGGCATCACTGAAACGTGTGCTTAGGTATCTGAAGGGGACGATTGATTTATCGCTTTGTTATAAGAAGTGCGACAAATCTTTGGTTGCTTATGCTGATGCCGATTGGGGAAATGGGCCTGATGGTCGTTCTTTTACAGGGTATTTCCTTATGTTTGGTGGTGCTGCTGTAGCTTGGCAAGCTCGCAAACAGCGATGCGTAGCATTGAGTACTGCCGAGGCAGAATACATTGCTCTTTGTGAGGCTGCTAAAGAAGTTGTAAATATGAAAGGCTTATATGCTGAACTAACTAATCGGACAGAGACCGTGATTGTTTTTAGTGATAGTCAAAGTGCTAGTATGTTAGTGTATAGTCCTGCTATCGGCAAAAGGTCTAAGCATATAAATATAAAATATCATTTTGTTAGAGAGTTAGCTGATAGTGAGGTAATCAGGATCAATTATTGTCAGACTGATGTAATGCCTGCAGATATGCTAACTAAAGCAACAGTGCGTCTGAAACATATAATCTGTAGCAGACATATGGGATTAAGTGGGGGTGTTGTCCATGAAGGATAATCCACTATGTCAGTAAGACCATAGAGGGTTTATGGAAGGTTCAGGTGCTTAGCAACATTCCTAACAATGGTTGTCAATATCTAATAAAAAAGTTGTGTTCTGTTCACTATATATATATTCCACTGTGTTATCATTTACACTCTTAATTCCCAACATATAGACATCATAGCCATGCTGTCTGGCGGCTAATTCATTGGTATGATGCTAGTTCTTTCAACTAAACCAACACTCCTAATAATTAACGCGTAGGTTTTTATGCCAAACGAAAACTGTAGGGCAAATCTGAATTCTTTACGGTTTTTCTTTACTCCCACTTGTCCATAAAAAAGCAATTGCAAACTTACTCAAAAGTAAACAGCTGAACCGCAGGGAGCTCATACACATAGTTAATGACGCCCGGTAACACGAGAGCTCCTACAGTTAAAATAGCTGCTATGATGAGCCCGAGCTTGGGCAGACTCCTGTAGATGCAGTACACCAGGACGGTCACCACGAAGAAGTGGAAGTCGCAGGGGATGTACCACGAGATGACAAGGCACTGAAAAAAATGTAAGCTGATTATGTCAACCAGTCTGCCTAGACTCTTCCCAAATATGTTAGGGTCGGCGTTCAGTCTAACCGGATCCAACTGAGTACTTTTTTTTTAACACTAGGTACTTGTAGTTGCTAGCGACTTCGTCAAACTCGTAAAATGTTATAAAAATTTCTACTGGAACTGTGTTTTTTTTGCCGGGATAAAAGTAACCTATTTTACTCCTTATAACATCAGTTATCTAACAGTGAAAGTCACGTCAAAATCAGTCCAGCCGTTTCGGAGATTCTTAAAAATGGCGTTATTATAGGTCTACCAGAATCTTATGGCAAATGTGGAAATCAAAAACTGTTGAATGCAATATTGCGGCTATTAGATTAAACGATTTTGATACAGTTTAATTTTTATCTATGTCTTTAGTATTCAATCAGTGGACATGGTAGGGCTGGTGACATCAATTGTTTTTTTTATTTTTTTTAATGTATGTACCTAGCTACTTGCCATGAATATGTGCGATGAGATTCTGGTAGACCTATAAGTACCTACCGTATATACTTTCACAAGCATTCAATAAAACTTTGTTATTTTGATATAACATACAGACACTTACATTTTATTTATTTTTATAGATTGTAAGAAGAAGTGTAGAAGGGCAATAGAGAGGGCTATGCTCGGAGTTTTCTTGCGTGATCGTATCAGAAATGTAGAGATCCGCAAGAGAACCAGGGTTACCGACATAGCTCAAGGAATTGCCAAACATAGGTGGCAGTGGGTAGGGCACATTGAAAAGAAAAGAAAAGAAAAGTATTAACATAATTATTTTTGGATTGGAGGCGAGTCACTGACTTTGCAACATCGCATACTTGTTGCTGTTTACGTTTTGCCAAAGCCAATAAAAGCTGTAGTTGATAAAACACCTAGGACTAAGTGGAAAGATCTGGACAGCCCCAAATGCGAAACACTACTGGCTATAGTTAAAAGAATATCTCCAAAGCAATATTGGAGTGAAGTACGAACTAGCTGAAAATATTTGGTCTGACTTCGAAGCTGAGTGTAGAGCGAAGGCAACAGAGATCTTGGGAGTCTCCAAAGGACCATATGGATAAGGGATATACCCTAAATGGTGGAACGAAAGGGTTAAAGATACTTTGGTAAATAAAAATAATAAGTTTTATTTAAAAAATGGCAACGCTCACATCAGGACAAAGATTGCAGATGATACTACTGTTTTAACTAAAGAAGCAACTATTGATCAGGCGATAAGTGCCACCAATGAAGCTCTAAAGGGAATACATGACTGGTTATTTGAAAATAACTTAGAAATAAATACCGATAAAACTAAATTCATGAGATACCTGACATATAATAACAAAAGTAATAAAAAAGAGACAAAATAGACTTGCCAATAAAATTTAATAATAACATCATTGAAGAAGTAAAGGAAATAAAATTTCTAATATTGATAATTACTGTAACTGGAAATCTCATGTAGATCTTGTTTGTAAAAAAAAACACAAATTCGTTTACGCACTTCGTAAAATAAAAAAAATAACAAATAAAGAAACAGCAGTAATGGTATACCACAGTCATGTGTGTTCAGTATTGAGGTATGGGATAATCAAATGGGGAAACTCTACAGACGCCCAAAGAGCTTTTATAGCCCAGAAAAAATGCATAAGATCAATTTATGGTCTCAAATGGACTGATTCCTGCCGACCAGTATTCACTGAAAAACGAATACTTACACTCCCATCCCTGTACGTCTTTGAAATGTGTAAATTCGTTAGAAATCATTTAGCACTTTTTGAGCAGGATGATAAGGCCCAGTTTAAAAGGAAAACAGTACAAAAACCTCTGGTGGTACCTCGAAGCAGATTAAAGTTATGTGACAGAAACTGCTACACCATGGCGGTAAAAATGTTTAATAAACTACAGGGAAAAAATATAAAAATGAATAACTTAGAATTTAATAGAACTTTAAACAATTGGCTTTGTGACAGATAGAATATAATAGAATAGAATACTCTTTATTATGTACACCATATGAGTTACAGAAAATATAGATGTTTTTATTTAATAGATGATTATTTAAATTTTAAACAGAAATGATTTAGGTATGGACTAACGAACACTAAATTGTTGAACTGTCTACTGTGACATATAATCTAATAATTTAATTAAATATAGTTTACACAGTTACACAGTTTTTCTACACTCACAACGTAATGTTCCAAATATGAATTAAGAAAGAAGAAACACGTACTTTATATTCGTGGATAGGTAAAATAAAATAAAAAACCATATTCAACATTTGCCTTCGATTTTCGAGAACTGCATCATAAAATAACTTTTTAATTTATTGGCGCTTATGGGCACATTGACATTGACAGTTATGGTGCAATGAGAATCTAAATTGCCCGCCTTACTGCATATTTTTCCTTTTCCACTTTTATTTTATTTCAATTGTATGAGTGAAGATAAAATATTGTATGCAACGGCATATAATTAGATATTAAAACCCACGCTCGTGTTTTAATAACCCCTATTATATGACCATTGCATAAACTACTATTATAATATAATGCGCATAATTAATATTAATGAAGCATGACTGTTAATTTTATTATGATATGATGTGTATGACTAATGATCAGTGACATTGATGTAATTTCATGATATTATGCATGTACCTAGAGACTAAAATTATTTAACCATGTTATTTTATACCTATATTCTTGCAAATAAATAATTTAAGGCCAAGTATAGAGAAGCGAAACACGGGAAAAACAGGATGCAAAGAGATGCGTAGCCCAGGAGCGAGCAAATAGTAACCAAACCTTTTATAATGATTTGGAAACCGCTAAAACTGCAGAATATATACAAAAAATTGCTAAATTTAGACACAAGGCCACCATGGACATTAAAGTTACTAAATACATGAAGAATTAAAATCAAAAATTGCTAACAGACAATAATAAAATTTGTGAAAGATGGTTTGAATACTATGAAGAACTCCTGAATGAGGAATTCCCTAATAAAGACCCAGTAAGCTTCGAGCCCACAAATGGACTAATACCCGAAGTAGATATAGCGGAAGTCACACATGCGGTTAAAATGAAAAGCCGAAAGGCCCTGACGAGATCCCAGTGGAGATATGGAAACGTCTTGGCCCGATAGCAGTAGCCTGGCTAAATAAATTATTCAATATCATCCTGACCACAAAATGCATTCCAGAGCCATGGCGTCAAAGCTATCTGCTGCCATTTTATAAAAACAAGGGTGATGTGGCTCAGTGTGAAAATTACAGAGAAATAAAACTGACCTCGCACACTCTTAAAATATGGGAACGAATCATTAATAAACGTCTCACCGAAATCTCTTCAATATCTACAAATCAGTTTGGTTTTACTGCATCCAGATCGACTACTGACGCTATTCAGACAATCAAAATACTGATGGAAAATATAGGACCGACAGAAAAGACCTACACCTAACATTCATCGACCTAGAAAAAGCTTTCGATCGAGTACCGTGTAAGATAGTGTGGCAGGCTCTTCGTGCTCAGAACATACCGGAGTATTATATTGACCTAGTTAGAGATATGTACAACGGGGCTAGCACAAGAGGTCGAAGCCTAGCGGGGCTTAGTAATGCATTTGAAGTCAAAGTGGGCGTCCATCAGGGTTCTGCTCTGTGTCCGCTTTTGTTTAAGTTTAACCTGGTGATGGATTATCTCACCGGGGCTATACCGTCCCCATTGCCGTGGACTATGCTTTACGCTGACGACATCGTTCTGGCCGCTGACAACTCGCGACATATGCAGGACCTCTTGAATACGTGGACACATTCCCTGGAACAGTATGGCCTGAGGATTAGCAGGAGCAACACCGAGTACTTGAAATGTCCCATTAGCGGAGACGTGACATCGGAGGCTATCTACATTGGGTCGATTCCTATTCCCACAGTAGAAAAATTCAAGTATCTCGGCTCTATGCTCACAACAGACGCTAACGACCTAGTTAGAGATATGTACAACGGGGCTAGCACAAGAAGTCGAAGCCTAGCGGGGCTTAGTAATGCATTTGAAGTCAAAGTGGGCGTCTATCAGGGTTCTGCTCTGAGTCCGCTTTTGTTTAAGTTTAACCTGGTGATGGATTATCTCACCGGGGCTATACCGTCCCCATTGCCGTGGACTATGCTTTACGCTGACGACATCGTTCTGGCCGCTGACAACTCGCGACATATGCAGGACCTCTTGAATACGTGGACACATTCCCTGGAACAGTATGGCCTGAGGATTAGCAGGAGCAACACCGAGTACTTGAAATGTCCCTTTAGCGGAGACGTGACATCGGAGGCTATCTACATTGGGTCGACGCCTATTCCCACAGTAGAAAAATTCAAGTATCTCGGCTCTAGGCTCACAACAGACGCTAACGTCGACGCGGATGTAAGTCACAGAATCAGCGTCGCGTGGCAAAAATGGCGGTCACTTACTGGTGTACTGTGTGACCCACGTATTCCCATTAAAACAAAGGGCAAAGTGTACAAAACGCCAGTCCGTCCAGCGTTATTGTATGGGTCCGAAAGTTGGACGACGAAGAAGACGAATGAACAAAAGGTCCATACCAATGAAGATGCTTAGATGGGCGGTAGGTGTGACTCGGCTTGACAGAAAGTGAAATGAACACTTAAGAGGAAGCTTCAAAGTGGCACCTGTCACCGATAAAATGACCGAAAACCGCCTTCGTTGGTATGGGCTCATCAAGAGACGTAATGAGGACCATGTGGTGCAAATAGCTCTACGCCTACCGGAACAAAAAAGAGGTAGAGGCCGCCCGCTATTGACCTGGTGGTCCAATATAGAAAGAGACCTCATGCAAGCCCAATTGCCCGAAAAGACAACCTAAGACAGAATAACTTGGCGCAGGAAAGTGACGAGACCCGACCCCAAATAATGGGACAAGTGAAAGAAGAAGAAGGATAGGGAAAATTCAACATCGGAGCTATTTCAGAGCGTAAAGGAGAACTTAAAAGGCAACTTAAACATATCTATGGAAAAAAGCGAAGTGAACAAATTATACCGCTTTGGACGAAATAAAGTCGCGAACAAACCGAGACCTGTGCTATGTTCTTTTACATATAGTTTTTTTTCCCTCTTTCCGCCTCGTGGCAATCTTTTGAACGCAACAATAGACCACTTCTCTGGCGATACATTGTATCTCTCTGGATTCTTTAGCTTGGTGAGTCACTTCCCAGTTACGTGTCTCATTCCATCCTGACAAATATTTCCAGTAAGTTTGGAACACTATGTCTCTTTAATCTTCTATATTGTAAACTTTTGTCTCCTGATAGTCCAAGGGCAAGCTCATTTCTACGCTGTTTAAGTGTCCTCTGATAGTTAATACTATATTTCATGATCTCCTGTTTAACAGTTGGTAGTTTCAGGTTAAGATATATGATTTTGTTACTGATGTACCGTGGTATGTTGAAGATTGATCTGAGTGTTTTGGTTTGGAATCGTTCCGGTATCTCAATATTGCTATTGCTGGCTATGCCCCAGAGCTGGATACCATAGGTGCAAATAGGTTTTAAGATGGCTTTATACACAGTGCCTACCTTGCTATGATTGCTCATTTGCGAGTGGCGTCCTATTAGCCAGTAAATGCTGCGCAATTTTAAGTTAAGTTGCTTCCACTTGGCCCATATATGTTTTGCCATGTCAGCCTTCGGTCCAAGCGCATATCCAAGTATTTTGCATGATCATCCTGCGGAATTTCGTTGTAAATTTGCACCGGAGGATTTGTTTATTTCGCTAGGAGTCTCTCCGGAGCGTAAATGTAACGATTCGATTGCGAAATATTGATTTCCCTCAAGTGTTGTCCAATTGTTGTGATCGCATGTGTAGTGATTCGGACCACAATAACATAATAGATTGCCTGTATCGGGATGTGGTATCCGCTCTAAGGGAGGCCGCCATTGTTAGCAGGGAGTCACGTGTCATTGGTGGGAGGCCGAAGCGCGTGGTGGGTTGGAATAAGCACGTCAGCGAGGCTCACTCGTATGCTAGGCTTAGGCTTAATGAGTGGCTTAACTGTGGCAAACCTACGTCTGGCTTCATTTATAAGCAAATGTGTGACACTCGTAAGATCTTTAAATCGAAACTAAAGTGGTGCCAGAATCACCAACACCAAATCCAGATGGACATCCTAGCCGAGTTGCACACTAAAAAAGACCTTCGGGACTTCTGGAAGTCTACAAAAAAGCACAACCTTAGGCCTGGTTTGCCGGTGAGCGTTGACGGCGTGTCTGCTGGAAGGGATATTGCCAATGTTTTTAAAACCCAGTTTTGTGTCAAGCCAAGCAGTATTCCACCTTCTGAGGTGATCGATGCTGAGTCGCAGTGTACTGTCCGGGAACCAATAGTTAAGTTCTCAGCTGCGGACATAGCTAAGACCATAGGGTGTATGACCAGGGGTAAGACTCCAGGACATGATGGACTCAGCATCGAGCACCTACAGCATGCAGGTCCCCACCTGCCGCGTGTTTTGGCCATGCTGTTCACGTTCTGCCTTCGCCATTCGTACTTGCCAGACGAGCTGATGAGGACGGTCGTAGTACCAATTGTTAAAAATAAAACAGGCGATTTATCGGATAAAAACAACTACAGACCGATCTCATTAGCGACAGTCACCGCGAAGGTATTTGACAGCATGCTTAATGCTCAGTTAAACAAAACAATAACATTGCACGATAACCAGTTTGGTTTCAGGCCCAAACTGTCCACAGATAGTGCTATACTGAGTTAAAAGCATGCTGTCAGATATTACACGGATCGGAGCACGCCTGTTTACGCCTGCTTCCTCGATCTGTCCAGGGCATTTGATTTGGTTTCGTACGAAGTGCTGTGGAAGAAGTTGCTCGATAGGCAAGTTGCGCCTGAAATTGTTAAAATCTTCCGGCACTGGTACGGAAGCCAATATCTGGGCCATATTGTGACGTCCGACCTGAAGGATGACGCTGATATTGAGCGAGAAAGGAGGGCGCTGTCGGTGAGGGCGAATATGATTGCCCGCAGGTTTGCTCGTAGCTCCAAGGATGTGAAGATCACCTTGTTTCGAGCCTACTGCACATCTTTTTATACGAGTAGTCTGTGGGTGTCATATTTGCAGAAATCTTACAGCGCTCTTCGCGTTCAATATAATAACTCGTTGAGGGCACTGCTGCGGCTGCCTCGCTTTTGCAGCGCATCGGGAATGTTTGCGAGCGTCCGCATTGACTGTTTTTATGCCAGCATGCGCAAGAGGCATTTTGCAATATTATTATTTTGTTTTACAATTTATATAATTTGAATTTTAATATTTTGACATTTTTAAAACATTCTACAATTATCAATTTTACGTTTGACTTTGTTTTATACATTTCTGACATTTTTATATTTATTTGACCGTTTTAATTATTACTTTTAATGAGTTTTCAACTATTTAAATTGTAATTAATACATTAATTTTATTTTGGGTTTTTATCTGTTTTATAACTTGATGTTTGTATAACTATGGACTTGAATTGTGTCTGATATAAATAAATAAATAAATAAAAGTAACATGTGTTGACTTGCTTTGGTTTGCGTGCATTCTCCAGATCTTAAGCCATTCCTCGATTTTTTCTAGGTGATGTTGTAGGTGTTCAGATGCCGTACTTCGGTTCGTATGTGTGGAGAGTAAAGCCGTGTCGTCTGCATACGTTGCAACAGTAGTGCTATCAGTTTTTGGTAGATCAGCAGTAAATATTGTGTACAGGACTGGTCCCAATATGCTGCCCTGAGGCACGCCTGATTTAATCTCGATCAGATCTGAAAGTTCGTCGTGGAACTTAACTTCGAAGCATCGCCCGTTGAGATATGACTACAGTTTGTGTTAAAATGAGTGTGGGAGCATCTTTTTGATTTTATTTCATAGGCCCTCATGCCAAACCTTATCAAAAGCCTGGTTAATGTGAAAAAAAACTGCGGAACAAAACTTATTTTCATCAAGCGATCTACTTATGACGTCGACGAGACGGTGAACCTGTTCGACCGTTCCGTGGTTTTCCCTAAAGTCAAATTGGTGGTTTGGAATTACTTCGTTTAGGTGAGCCTTCATCCTCCTCAGTAGCATATTTTCAAAGAGTTTTCCTATTATGGGCAGAAGTCTAATAGGTCGGTATGAGGCTACTTCGTTTGGTGGCTTACCGGGTTTGGGTAACATTATCACCTGCGCTATCTTCCACAGTCCTGGGAAGTGACATAACCTTAAGCAGGCATTGAATATCCTGACTATTGCAATGATTCCTTTTTTTTTGGAAAAATTTCAGAGTGCTGTCAATATCCCGGTGATTTTCCGTCCTTTAGATTCTTTATTTTGCGGCTGTAGGACTTACATATTTTAGTGGCAGGCACAGTTGTAGTGGACTTTGTATGTAGCTTTCAATTTCAATGCCTTGGTCAGGTTTCACCTCTGAAAATGGTTGTAACACTTTACTAAGGTGTTCCGCGAATACTTTCGCCTTCTCCATGTCTGATCTGGCCCACTTTCCGTTGTTTTTCTGATAGGAGGGATCTGATTATTGGGACGTTTCAATTTATGTGTTGCTTTCCATAGTGAATAGTTTGCTTCTAGGCTTGGAGTCAAGTTAGAAAGGAACGCCTGTAGGTGATCGTTGTTGAAAGTTTTTATCCGCTTATTCAGTTCTTTAGAGGCTCGGTTGAGTGCGGCTTTGTCTGCAGGATATCTTGTTCTGTGCCATACTTTTCTTAGGTTAACACGTTCGACTAGTTTTTCCATTATAGTCTTCGGATATTCGTTCAACATAATGGCGCATCCACACATGCGGCAAATGCCGGCATTTGCCGCATCTCAGCCGCCGTACGCGCGGCTTAAACACAAAAAATTAAACACGTAACATTTTGTTTCGCTGCATTCAGCGGCAAGGCGGTCTGAAACCCGGCGGCATAAGAGTTAAAGTCTCTTTTGGTAATCGTGTCTGGGTGGACCACACACTGCAGACATGGTTGTCTCAACTTCATCGTTGTACACTTTTCTTGATGTTGCTTGTATTTTTCTGTCTGCTATTTCTCTAGTTCATAGTTTTTTTATGTTATTTCTTATAACTACTGCCGTTCCTCCGTGGCTATTCCCTGCCAGGTGATTTGTCGTGTACATCAAATAACTAGTCATTGTTAAGTGAGATTTCGAAGTAAATCTCGTCTCGGAGATTAATGCTATGTCAACTTTTTCTGTTTGGAGAAATGTTTGAAATTCTTGACGTCGTTCCGTCAAGATATTGGTATTCCACGTGACAATTCGGAGAGTGTGGTTCATTTTGTAAAAAGGCTTGAGACCAGCTGGATCATACGATCCATCATTTTGTCTATCATGTTGATCATGATTTGTTGAAATTTAGCAAACATTATTTCTAGTCGGTCTGGAAAGTTTTCAGAGTCAGTTAATCCTTCGTTCAGCGGTCTATCTTTTGTTTCGTAAACGTTCTACACAGGTCTACTAAAGAAGCACTACCCGTGTTCTTTGTGGACCTACACCCCAACAAAAATAATAAGGATATATTTAATCCAAGATTTTTAAGCCAAATGAAAGTGTCTTTCGAAACCCCTTATAAAAAAAGAAATCATGCAATGCAAGAGATGCCAAAGATTTGGTCACCCTAAAAATCAGTGATTTAGACCATTTAGATGTGTAAAATGCGGCAATGAACATCCTACTTCAACGTGCACCAAAACACCAGACTCAGACGCAACATGCGCAAACTGCCAGGAAAAACACCCTGCGAGTTACAAAGTCTGTGCAAAATATAAACAATAACTAAAAACCAAACCAAAAAATAAAGATTCCACCCCCATTCGGAGCGCAAAAGTGATTAAAACAACATTCCAAACAGAGATGAAATAGAAGAACCAGTTACTGAGTACATACCGACGCCTGAGCCCATCTTTGTGACAGGAGTCATGGACATCACATCTCTAAAAGCTACGCTATATAAAATTGTTGATGATAATCTGTATAAAATGACAACATCAAGATCCGGCCATATCATTAAGCTAATGATAAATGATATAAAGACCTAAGCAATAAGAGAACAGATCATAACATACACACTACACTTACAAACTGAAATGCGAGAGACCATATAGGGTGGTACTACGAGGACTTCATGCTACAGAAAATACATCTCTAATCAAACAAGAACAGGGGGGTGACCACAAGCTCTTAGAGTAGGTAAGGTTATTTTGAGATCGAGTAAGTGACAGATGTATACAAGTCATATACATCTGTCCCTTACACACACTCAAAATAACCTTACTCTAAGAGCTTGTGGTCATCCCCCTGAAAGAACAAGGACACGAGGTCAGGCAAATAAATATATATGAATTATTTGATGTAGTAGAACAAATGGCTTTTTAATTTTTATTATTTTATTAACTGGGTAATACGATAACCCTCGACAAGACTTGTGTTAGATTCCATGTCTTCTAACAACAAGTATCGACAAATATTTACATCAGGTTATGTGGTTCAATAAACTTCTTCCCACAATCTTCATGATCATCATCGTCAGCCTATAGCAGACCACTGCTGGACATATACCACTCCAATCGCACGCTATTTGTCTCGGTTTACGGCAGTTCTTTAGTCACTCCACCTAGCCTGTGGGTGTCCTACGTTATGTTTACCCTTTCGTGGTCTCTACTCATGAACACATCTACCTCAACGGTAATCGGTTCTACGGCTAATATAGCTGGCCCATAGCCACTTCAGCTTGCTTATTCTCTGAGCTATGTCGACAACTTTGGTTCCCACAATCTTGGGTGATATAAAATACTGGATGAAGTGGTGTGGCATATAATAGGAAGGGTTAAAATGTAGGTGTCAGTGTCTATTGAAAACGAAGAAGACGTGCTGCACAAATCCTAAATAAATATTGATGAGGGTGATATGACAAGACCAATTGATGAGACGCTGAAAAAATAAACAGGTGTTGCCAATCGTATACCACCTGGGGAAAAGCATTTTGACCGCTTCTGCTAAAGTACGGACCAGTCACCTTTCACTGTTCAATTAATTTAAAAAAATGGACTTGACATGAAAAGTTGAATACAACTCTATAGGTATAACTAAAACCTCTCGTTTTTATCATTTTTCGACACCGACTGCCGAAACGAAAGTTATTTAACACTTTTTAATGTTTTGCTTTTCAAGTCGGATTATTTTTTATGTTTTTTTTTTCTCTCTTTTAAGTTTTAATACACCGCTACTAAAAATGAGCAATTTCTATAGTACGGTACCTAAAGGATTGACAAAATAACCATGATAACTCAATTTACACATTCGTGCTATTTTCGCTCCTAAGTTCGGTTATATGCTCCATTACTTGAAAACAGCTGTACTGATTTTGATAAAACTTACACTTTGCCCTAAGTTGAGAGATAATCAAAGCAACACAAAAATAAAAAGAATTATCACGATCTGATAGGTAGTTTCGGAGAAATGCGTGCACAAACATGCTTACAAACACATATGAAATTTGGCACACGTGTTTTAGAAGCCCATACACAGTAACATATATGTGAATATTGTGCAATTATGTTACCTTATCTTACCTATGAAATTGGCGTTTTGTCGTACTGGCCACTTTGATCTCAAATATCTCCTCTTGGGTTTGGAATTCCAATTTTAAATTTATAGAGCTATTTACTCATGATTTTATGTTTGGAAAACCGTAATTCATTAGTTTTTTCCTCTTTTAAGAAAGCTGTAGTGAACGACACCGGCACTAGTCCACGTGCCGGTGTCGTTCACTACAGCTTTCGTAAATCTGGCCAGACGATTACGGCGGATGTCTATTGTCAGCAAATGCAAACCATGATGGAAAAGCTAGCTGCTAATCAGCCGAGGCTGGTCAATCGCTCTAGGCCACTGCTGCTTCAGGACAACGCTAGACCACACACTGCACAACAGACGGCTACCAAATTAGAGGAACTTCAATTAGAATGTCTAAGACATCCACCATACTCCCCGGACCTTGCTCCAACAGATTACCATATTTTTCGAAATTTGGATAACTTCTTGCAAGGGAAAAATTCAACTCCGATAGGGCAGTTCAAAGCGCCTTCAAAGATTTTATTGATACCCGTCCGAATGTTTATTTTTAGTGAAGGGATCAATGAACTACCTATGAGATGGCAAAAGTGCATAGATAGCAATGGTACATACTTTGATTAAACAAATATATTATATAAAAAAAAAACTACTTTTTGTTCCTCCCTTACAAAACGCCAATTGCATATGTAATGACCTAATATTATATACATACATGTCGATTTGATTACCACCGTTTTTTTTAAGTCGGTAAAAAGACCAGTCGCACCAAGCTGCGGAACAAAATAAATTGGGATAAAGTCAATAACGACAATAGGGATGATGACTATAGTTTATGAAACTGTTGCATATTAAGGGGTATTAAAACATGTGTGTGTTTTTAATAGTATCACATGAATGTTCTGCTAAAATAACGGGCGGAGTCAAATTTTCTTCACATTCACTGATATCAGAAATTTTTTAGCAAGAAATTAAAAAACTCATGAAATTCAGTACAGCAAAACCTGCAAAACGTATGAAAGGCGCCAAAACCCAGCACAACGCCGCATTAACCGCGCATGCGCTAAGGCTTAACACGCACTGCGATTTTATTTTTATTTTTGTCCACCCATTCTGCGACCTATTTAATTGTATGAAACTGCTCGCATTGCGGTAAAAAAAAAACACGCGGACATAATACCGGAAGAAATCCGTGTTTTGCCACAGAATCTACCGCACCGTGGCGCGAATATTTTGAGTTCTATAAACAGGTAGAAAGAGACAAAATTCGAGCGAATAAAATCGCAGTCCGTGCTAATCATTAGCGCATGCCTAAAGCTGGCATTCTCACAGACAAGTAAAAATTTTAATAAAATCTTTTTATAAAGGTACCAATGATATTCTAGTAAACAGATATCTTATAAGCGCGCGCATTCTGAAGACGCGAATACGTCCTAATTGGAACGTATAGTCTTTAGTCTATGTCACGCATGGCGAAGAGCGATACGCTTTGTAGACAGAAAAACAAAATTTAAAAAAAATGTTATCGTGTGTATTTAGAAAGTGTTCCAATTATGATACTAAAGTACATAAATGCTAAAGTGCGGAACACTTTTTTCGGTTGTTTTGTGAGTGTATAACGGATCTGTTTACTAGAATATCATTGATAGGCGGACGTACCCAAACATCATCACTGCACCAAATAACAGCACCTTGGCGAAAAAGGTAAAAATATATAACTTACTGGTTTATGGTGCTTCCATTGCCAAGTGAAAAATATACGGCAGAATTTGTCTTTTTATTATTAGCAACATTTTTAATACGAAAGCATTCAAGATAGTGTCAGTAAACTAATTCAAAGAAGTCGTTCTGCAGTTACTATAATTTTTCGCCCATTTTAATTCTGGCGGTAAGTTCGTACTTCAATTTAAGATTCTATTTATAATGTTTTAGACGGTTGAAATGAAATCGTAGTTTTTAATTGTATTATAAGTTATATAATGACCCTTTTTAGAATAACATATTTAAAACTTTCCTATAACTTAATGCAAAACAGAGGGTGCCAACAATTGAGTAAACATTTTTTTTTATTTGTCCATTTTATCAGCACTCCTGCTAATTTACCTAAAGTTCTTAGAGTTTACAATCAAGTCAAAATTCGTGATACAAAAAAAAAGAACAAGATGAAAACAAATTTACAGAAGAAGTTGGAAGTAAAAATACATATATACAAACGATACATAGTAAAATTGATGAATTGAGACCATGCACTTCAAATGTTATGCAAAAAAACCGGCCAAGTGCGAGTCGGACTCGCGCACGAAGGGTTCCGTACTTGGTAAATTGCGGTTTACGATTTATGACGTATTAAAAAAAACTACTTACTAGATCTCTACCACTACTCTACTTTTGTGTTACTTATCCTAAAAAACTGTGTATGAAAGCCGAAATTACTAATGTGAATAATAACTTTGATAATAAAGTGACTAATACAACTGTAAAAGTGTTCAAATAACAATCGTGAATACCCGCACCAACTTTAAATTTGACAATAACAGTGATATTAACAGAAATACATTTGAAAACCACAAAACATTCAAACAAAGTAAAAAACTTCAAAACAAAAAGTGTAGAAACAAAATACAATACAACAGTAAAAGTGTTCAAATAACAATCGTAAATACCCACAACAAACTTTAAATTTGACAATAACAGTGATATTAACAAAAAAACAATTAGAAACCACCAAACATTCGAACAAAGTGAAAAAATGAGGAACAAAAGTGTAAAAACAAAATAAAAAACATAGTATTGCAAAAAGTGTACCCGCATCAAGAGGAAAACATCTTAGCACATTTGTCATATTAACCACTCCGATGCATTTAAATTTCTCGTCCTTTGGCATATGATACTTAATTTCACCTGTGTATCTTAACTACCTCGTGGTCGAGAGGCTACACTGCCTACATACGACCGTAACAAGTGCACGCTTTGCGTACCTGGTTCAAATCTCGAGCTCACAGCCGATGACTTTTTGTGAGATTGGAATTTCCTAAAAACATTGTATTATCCATTCATTGTCAAAAACGCTAACAGAGGGCACTCTTCAATCACACAAACAAAGAATCTCATCTCTGAATTAGGAACAATGGATACCAGTAACAACAACGTCACAAATCGGAAATATTACACTGGATCTTTGACTGACTTGTCTGCCTTGACGAATGACGATCCAAAGATACTTGACACCACAATGATGAGCATACCGGACAGTCTACACGACAATTATAGCGACAACGATCTGAATGAACAAATTAGAACTCTTCAGATGCAACTTATGAGCGCGCATCAGGAAATAGAAGACCTCAATGGCGAAAACTTCAGATTAAAATCAGATTTACAAAAATTTCTGAAGACTGTTGAAACCTGCAAAAGGATCTGCCTAACGCCTGATAGGAAAAGTAGCGCACCGTCATCGTTACGTAAAACAGTCAAAAATTTTACCACTTACCTCAATAAAGAGACTCAAACGACCGATCTGAATTGTTATGTACCAGAAAAGTTGCTCGACTCCAATGTGACGCAAAGGAAGAGGTTAACATCACCAACTACAAATATATAAATGTTTTGTGATCCTACAAGTATTACCGAGCTCAACAGGGAAGTTCAAACATTAAAAGACCAACTCAGCAAAGCCATACCTTTAATCGGAGTGTACCAGGCCACGGTTGATAGTTGCATGCAACAAGTAGGCATGCTCAATAATAGATTAACGACTTATGAGAGCTCATGTTCATGCACAGGTAACAGATCCACCAGCATGGAAGTACTAAACCAGAAGCCTTCTGCACCTGATGCTGTCTCCGAGTCAAAAAATATAACTAAGGTAAGCCCCCGCAAACCAAAACAGCCCTTGAACAATGTTTTTACCCAAGTGCAACCTTAAGCAAGCCATTCTAATCAACCTGGCTCTTCAGTCATCATCAACTCATCTATGACACCAACTATGACAGAGCAAAGGGCTGTAGATATTCCAGTGATAGAACCAAATGTCGAGGACACCAGTTATAGCTCTAGCACCGTAAACCTGGATTCCGATCATGGGTACACTGAGGTGAAAAACACGAAGCGTCGACGAATAGCTTCACTGTACGGGGCCGCCAATTCTTCAGTTAATTCTTTAAAAGCTGTTGAAATGCGTAAGTACTTGCATTTATGGAATATGGCGTCCACTGCCGATGAGATTGGCCAATATCTTCAAAAAATTTGCCTAGGTGGTAAATGTACAGTGGAGGAACTTAAAACAAGAGGGAATTATAAATCTTATAAAATCGGTGTGCCTGTAGCTTTCTTCGATAAATGCTTCTCTGTGGACATATGGCCGATTAACGCAAGGATCAATACATGGATTAACCGCGGTAAACATGGCGCTTCAAGCCGTAGTACTGACCTTCCTCTTTCTTCTGATACCCAGTCCTTTCGTAAAACACAAAGCAAGCAGTAAGACCTCTGCAATTAACTGTATGTACCAGAACGTTCGTGGAATTAACACAAAACTTTACCAATGGCGCAATAATCTGCATACAGCTGAACAAGATCTGATTACGGCTACTGAGACGTTCCTGGATAGCTCCGTTGAAGATTCAGAGCTCGTGAACAGCGATTGGAGTGTGGTACGGCGTGACAGAGTCACACCTTGTGGTGGCGTGCTACTCATGGCGCGCTCACCCATCATTCTGCGCCGACGAAGTGAATTTGAAACTGACAGCGGTGAGGACCTCTGGGCGAGTTTCACGTGGCATGGCCGCCCCGTGTACGTATGTGTAGTGTATATAAAACCAAGTGCTACGGACGATGACTATATGAGATGGCTCATTAAAGTGGAAAGTTTCATCAATGATTTGAAGGGCACTGTTTTGATTTTTGGTGACATCAACTTAAATAGTGCTTCTTTAAATGTTAACAGTTATTATTGTTATTTTCTAACATTTACTAGTTTGTGTGAAAGAAAGATTGTTGAAAACTTGCATGGAGGTATGTTAGATGTTGTTTTGGTTCAGGATAGTGCAAACATTAATTACGTTTCTGTGACGGAGACTGAGGGCTTGGTTCCCCCTGATGCGTACCATCCGCCATTGGACATCCAGGTAATGCTACAGTCGTCTGATCAATGTGACAGAATTGAACCTAGTAATATCGACCGTAAAATGGATTGGAACTTCAAAAAATGCAACTATAGCCTGCTCTTTGATCTGCTTTCTGAGGTTTCTTGGGATGAAGTTACCTCATGTAACGACGTCAACTCATGTACTCGAACATTTTATAATATTATTTACAAATTATTCGATACTTGTGTTCCTAAAAAGAGTCGAAACAGTGGATCAACCAGACGGTATCCCACTTGGTTTACATTTGATATTATCCGAGATCTCCAGAGGAAAGTTAAATTACATTCAGCCTGGAAGAAGAGCAAATGTTACTTAGCGTATAAGGAATTTTCAGACTTAAGATCTAGTCTAAAGTCTCGTATTGCCGCTGCTTATGACTCTTATATTGGGCGCATTGAAGGAAACATAAAAAAAAACCCCAAAGAATTTTGGAGGCACATATCCAACCTTCGGTCCAAGGGAGGTTTTGATCCTAATGTAACCCACAAAGGGAAAGTTTGCAGTGGTGTTGCGGCTGCTGAAGCTTTCGCGGAGTATTTCGCAAGTGTTTTCCAGACTGAAACACCAAAATTAGACCCCGAGAATGTAGCCCATCCAAGCAAGTGCAATAGTAGTAACTATATTAATATAGTAAGTTTCACTGATGACGATGTCAGCAAGGGAATAGACAAGCTAAAACTAAACAGCTCAATTGGTCCTGACAATGTTCCTCCATGGTTTTTGAAACAGGGTAAGGAGTTTCTAGCTCGGCCCTTTAGTCACATCTTCAACTTGTCATTAGGAACTGGAGTTTATCCATCCCAGTGAAAACTGTCGCGTGTGACTCCTCTACCGAAGTCTCGTAATAAATCATCTGCCGATGAGTACCGCCCAATAGCAATATTATCTTCTGCAGCAAAAGTTTTCGAGAATGTCCTATATGATGGTATTTACAGACAGGTGAGACCGCATCTTTGCAACGAGCAGCATGGCTTTCGCACTAAAAGGTCAGTCAACTCTAATCTTCTGACACTTGTTGACTCTGTCTCCACTAGCCTCGATTGCAGGCGTCAGGTCGATGTCCTCTACTTTGATTTTCGAAAGGCGTTCGACAGAGTCAATAATGACGTCTTGCTGTCGAAGCTTAGTGCAATAGGTTTTGCTCCGGGGCTGCTCCGGCTTCTTGCGGATTATTTACGAGATCGACAGCAATTTGTCAGACTGGGACTGTACGAGTCACATCCGTATCACACTCGCTCAGGAGTGAGCCAGGGTTCAGTGCTCGGTCCTCTTCTTTTTATTCTGGTGGTAAATGACCTCCCTGACGTGATAAAAAATGCCAATTGCCTCTTATATGCCGATGACTTGAAAATATTCTACGAAATAAAATCTGAGACTGATTGCCTGGCCCTCCAAACTGATATAGATTCAGTACATAGGTGGAGTTTGGATAACCAAATGGAGTTCAATACGTCAAAGTGTTATGTGATGACCTTTGGCCGAATGCGGTGTCCATTAAAATTTGTATACAAATTGGGTAACGATCCAATCACGAGAACTGATGCCATGAAAGACTTGGGAGTCACATTCGACCAGAAACTCACATTTCACAATCACATTACATCCACTGTCAAGGAGTCTTTTAGGCGCCTAGGCTTTGTTTTACGAAACTGTCGTGATTTCCACAGTCCCCATGTCATCGGGCTTGTTTTCAGTGCATTGGTCCGTAGTAAGCTTGAATCAAGTGCGTGCGTTTGGAATCCTTTCGAAAAGCAATATACGCTAGCTTTAGAAAAAGTGCAAAAAGCTTTCCTAAGGTATATGTATAAACGTCTTTATGGCTATTACCCTTTTCTTTATCCTACAAAATTCTTGATGGGTTGCCTGGGCTTCAATTCTCTTGAAGTTAGACGGTCGCGCGACCAGATGATTGTGGCATTCAAGATATTCAGGGGAATTATCGATGCTCCTGATCTACATAACCGTATGTGTAGCTTGTATGTACCGGGCAACTACATTCGTGGCAGGAAACACCAGCTCTTGGCAGTTCCCACATGTCGGACGGTTGCGCGGTCCAAATCACCCATACCAGGGACACTCTCTGCACTTAATTCTCTCCTGAACCAAAACACGGATTTTGATATGTTTGCCGAAGAGTGGAAGACGATACTGTCTGAGTGCATGAGATTTTGTGAGGTGAGTGTGTGACTGTGTGTGTGAAAGACCCAGGCACCTTTTGTTTTTGTGATTTGTACTTGTTGACATTTAGTATTGAAGATTTGTTTTGTTTTTCCTTTTATTGACATTTGGATTATTGTTTTTTTTTTGACATTTCTTAAATTATTTCGTAATTTTTAGTCAAATTATTATTATTGTTTTTGGTATTTGTGTTTTTTTTTTGTTTTGATTTTTATTTTGTTTTGTTTCTTGGTTTGCTTACGCTATTTATTTTTGATTGTTTGTTAATTGTATTTTGTTTTGCATTAATTATTATTGTTATTTATACATATTGTGTTTGTAAAGTGTTGCAATAGTGTAATTGGCTCCGGCCGTTCTATTTCAATTTCAATAAATAAATAAATAAATATCGTTCAAACCAATTTTCGGTGAAAGTTTACATAGTAATGTACATCATATATTTTTTTTAGCTTTATCAATGTCTTATTTTAGAAGTTACAGGGGGGGGGGGACATTTTACCACTTTAGAAGTGTCTCTCGCACAAACTATTTAATTTAGAAAGAAATTATATTAGAAACCTCAATATCATTTTTGAAGACCTATCCATAGATACCCCACACGTATGGGTTTGATCGTTTTTTTTTTTTTTGTTTCTGTTTCAAGTATGGGGACCCCCAAAATTTATTGTTTTTTTTTCTATTTTTGAGTGAAAATCTTAATGCGGTTCACAGAATACATCTACTTACCAAGTTTCAACGGCATAGTTCTTATAGTTTCGGAAAAAGTGGCTGTGACATACGGACGGACAGACAGACAGACAGACAGACATGACGAATCTATAAGGGTTCAGTTTTTTGCCATTTGGCTACGGAACCCTAAAAAGACAAAGCGACCTTGAACGACGTATTAAAAGCGCGATAAATAAATATTACACAGTTGATGAGCTGGCGGTATATATATATATATATGTATCTATACGGTCTGCTGATTAGTTTAGGTAGGCTTGATTTATAAAATCTTTCAATTTCTTAATTTTGTTGATATAAAGTACCTAGCTGATTACAAAATGTGCCTATTGCTGTACCTTCCATTTCATATAAAAAAAATTAAGAGTTTGATTTTTGTTTAGAAAGTAAGTTTAATAATTGTTTGTTTTGTATCGTCTTTTATTACTCGTGTTATTTAAATGTTAGGTTTAAGCATTAGTTTCAAGTTTGTGTTTTGAAAAAAATAAAAATATATATTGTAAGTTGTGCCATTGCGTAACTTATTGAAGTATTAAAAAAAAACTAACTTCTACCTAGGTCTATAATTCTAAATTATAATAAAAGCATACTACCTACTTAGAACTGTATTTCTAGAAGACTTTTATTTACTCCGATCTTAGTGCTGGTCATTAGGTAATTTCGTGCCAATAACTGGCAACAAGCGATCATTTTTCAAAATATCTTTTATCGTATTAATAAACTGTTTACATTACATTTAAAAAGTTATTCAAAATATAATTAGGAATAAGCAAGACACTTTATAAGCACAATAATTTAGCTGATATAATTTGTTTTTAATAAAATATACCGATTTGAAAAATTACATTCACTTAAAGTGCTGATAATTGGGTCTGTCACCTTAGGTAGAATGAAAAGGGCATTTCAAAAAAAATAATGATGGAAACTCCTTAGTGATTAACTTCTTGGATTTATCCTGTATCGATAAAGAAAAAGAAATGTTTTATAGCATTATTTTGTTAGAGAAAAGGTGTTATAATATGATAAAAAATTTAAATTTTGGTATTATGTTTATGAACATAAAACATTAACATTTATAAAAACGTTTGAAGTTTAAAATTCGAATAATACAATATGCGAGTAGATAACAGATTATATTTAATCCGTCTGTTAGATTTACAATAAATATTGGACACGTGTGTGAGTAGTGAATTTTTATTGATTTGATATAGCAAAAAATAGGTGTCCAATATTTTTTGATAGTTTTACCGACGAACTAAATTGAATTTGCTTTTTCGTGTCGCGTATAATCCATATTACGAACTTCTGCAAGTACTTACAATGTTTTCCGTGTCGATATAATTGCTGAGCATGGCGAAGTTGACCCACCAGTTTTTCCGACACAGCTCCATTTCGTGGCCAGCATGCCTGTTCCACAATGGGCCAGTGCCCGTGAGGGGGTACACCGCACAGACGTAGAATATTACCACGGCGTAGGCAACCAGCAGTCTAGTCGAAAAAAAAATTTAGAAAAGAAAATATTTATTTATTTATTTAGACTTCATGCACAAATGTACAAAAGCGGACTTAATGCCTTAGGCATTCTCTACCAGTCAACCAAGGGTGGTGAAGAGATAACATGGCAGATGCATTGTTTAATAATAAAAACAAAAGCGGTTATTATATAACATAATAAAATAGGTAAAATATACATACAAATATATTGAAAATAATATATACTTATATATATTTATAAAGTAAAAGAAAAGAAGAAAGTGAGATGACTCTACTTAGTTGTTTTGAAAGTAAATCCGCAATTTCCGCTTGAATGCATACCGACTGGTGGCCGTCCTGATCTCGGGAGGAAGCGCATTCCAAAGAAGAATGGACTGTATATGAAAGGAAGAGTGAACAAAATCAGTCGAATGAGGAGGACAGAGTAAGAGGAGATTATTAGAAGAACGCAGATTCCGAGCATGTGAAGAACATAGATATTGAAAGTTAGACATAAGATAGGAAGGAGGGGTGGAAGAATTGAGTAGGGAGAAAAGTGTGGTCAAAGCTCGTAAACGTCTCCTCTGGCTAATAGGCAGCCATTTTAACTCAGACCTGTAGTTCGACACATGGTCATATTTTCTGATGTTAAATATAAATCTGACACAGTTGCTCAAGACCCTATCTAGTTTATCAAGCAAGACCGCGTTCAAGTCGAAGTAGCACACGTCACCATAGTCGACCACTGGGAAAATTAAAGTCTGCACAAGCATTGTCTTTGTCTTTACGGAAAAAAACCTTCTCAAACGATATAAGGATCGCAAACTGCCGTTGGCTCTCTGACTGACACTGGCTACCTGACTTTGCCAACTAAGTGTCGAGTAAAATACCAATTCCGGCTAGACTGGCAGCCGAGCCCAATATAGAACTTGGGGAAAGGTAAGGCTTTTTTGTGTACCTAATAGTTATGATTTCCTTGAGTAGCTGATTTTAAAATGAGAATCACGTCTAAACGGCTAGTCGTAATTTATTGGAAAAAATATATGTTATATAAGACCATTTTCTTAATAATTTCATCTGAGAAAATTTTGAGTTTTTTTCGTATAACATAGTGTAATTAATTTGTTATGTCTAAAACGGACAAAAACACGACAATCGCACCAAAACCGCTGGGCGTATTTTAATGAATTTGACACCATATCGAAGTCAATTAAATTATCTACATTTTCATCTGAAGCTTTTTTTTTTAAAGTGTTAGTATAATAAGGAAAGTACAAAAAACTACTAAATTTTGGGTCGCGCGGGTGTAAAACGAGTGCGCGTTTTGTTCCCTCAAGGTCGTTGGCGTTAGTCGTCGTCCGATATTTTTTCGAAAAATCCTCCAAAATGACTTGGATGATAAAAAAAATATTTTTACACTAAAATTGACGGCTGGAATTTCTTCTTAACTGAAATTGCATATGTAAATCAAATATTATTTTGCAAATAAAACTGTTCATAAAAAAACCCCTTTATTGCGTACTGGCGTGATGGTATGTTATGAAATGGTATATACTACATTGTTTTATTTCGGAGTTCCAGTGGCCATTGTGGTCTTCTTCATCAGTTACACTTCACCAAATAATACTTTCTGAGTGCAAATGATTGCATTACTGAAGAAAATACCAAAATAGATATATGTATGCCTATAATATTTGAGGAGTTCCCTCGATTTCTCTAAGATCCCATCATCAGACCCTGGTTTCCTTATCATGGTACCACCCTTGGGATATCTCATTTCCAACAAAAAATAATCATCAAAATCGGTTCATAATCGACGAGGTTATCCGCGATCACACATAAAAAAATAAATCCTCCTCCACCTTTTTGGGAAGTCGGTTAAAAAGATGTTTCAAATAGGTGTAGTGGTTCCAGAGATAACTCGACACGTAGGAACAAACTCACAAAATTCTGGCTGTCTCTTAAGACGGTACCCTGACCAAAAAATCGGCATGAGATATGAGCGTTCCTATTGGTCTAGCGGCACTGGTTGCGCATGAATTATAGTAGTGAATACGCCCAGATTTTAGAATAAAATCTTTATAAAATCGAATTTTGGTCTTTTGAAAAAAATAATTCTACAGAAATGTTCGTTTTTTACATTGTCTATCCATTAGTGTTAGTATGAAAAATAATCAATGAACACTTTACGAGGAGATGCATAATATCAATAATTATTACTCATTTTTGTGTTTTTTTGGAAGTAGATTAGTGAAATATATACAACATTTAAAAAAAAACTAAATCTACCATTTTAGAATCAATATTATGTAGAAATTTAATGTATTTTTATTAATTGATATTTCTTTATAAATAACGAGTAGATAGCTCCTAAAAACAGCACAAAAAACGGCTTGCGCGGCGTTTTGCTCGGGGTACCGCCTTAAGAGGAGATTCTAGTCTCCAGGAATTTGAAAAATTGGTATTTGAAGAAACTATCGCCGTCGCGCTGCGCCCGACCAAGCAAGCTATCAATGTGTGAACGAGTAGTGTATTAGTGTGCGTAAGAGCATGCCGCGGCGGCCGTCACTCCGACAGATTTCGGTGCGCGCGCCCTCGCCCCGAGTACAGAGTCGCTTTACTTACACTTTACGAACAAATTTAAAGAGACGATGAATTTTGGGAAAATGTCGAACCAAAATTTGTGTTTTTTAATGCCTTCCGCTAGAAATAATTGATGGTCGTATACCACGAAATTTACCTGTAAGTGAAAGGATTGAAATTACGACATAATAAATGCACATTTTTACACGACTGCCCAAAAGAAGAGTGTTGTTTTCAAGGCTCATGTATGTTAGATTCTTTATTCCACCATAAGTTCTATAGGGCTTAACCAATATCAATTTATGTGGTATCTTTAGAAACGTAGCTTTGTTGAAGATTAAAAAAAATATAATGGCTCGCCCAGCCATGCTTCATATAAAAAACGGAAATATTTTTTTCAAAATAATTTTACTACCCTACCTACCTACCTACCTTATATGAAAACGTTGGCAGAAATATAACTAAAAGTAGAAAATCTAAATGAAAAACGCCGATCACTAGATCGACTTTATTAGAATATATAGGTATTGAAAAATCAGTGGTGTGACAAACGAGAAAAACATTCCTATTTGTCATACTGGTGTGATAATCTGGTGTGACTACGAGTCAGCACTCCTATCATCGTCTAGATAACCCAGAGCTTGCTTAGTACATAAATAAAAATATATAACTGTATTATTCAATAAGCATTCGTTCACTATTATAACAAATCAAATTAATATAACAGTAGGTACTATTCAATACCCCATAGAAAACTTATAAAAAAAAATGTGTGCCTTTGCATAAATGTCGTTTTATTACTAAAACGTATGAAATAAAAAACAAATCATTAAACATAATTAAAAATACGCATGCCTTGCAGTCAGGGGACGGTTCCTTGGAACAGTTGGAACAGTTTTTTACAGTTCCCCCGACTTTGCTGAAAAGATTGGTTTCCAGTTTTGCCATTTCTTCACTAAAATCATTAAGCTTGTTTTTAATATTTTTTTTCAATTTATTCATTCACTTTTTGACAAGTCAGGCGTGATTTTAATTATTTTTTCTTTTTTTTAATTTAAAATTCTATATTTTTATTTCGAAAATTCATAAATTCACGACCATTTTTAAAAGTATCTGCTTTATAAGAACCCATTTTTTTTTTAGCTTGATACTGAATATAAGACCAACCGAAAGAATGCAAATAAGCAGACAGGACGTAAGGTGAGCGAAAGATTCAGTACATCAGAGCCATCATTTTGAGGGCCGAGTCACCCGCGTCCGTAGGAAAATAAGCGTTTTGAATCCCTACACTTGGTCTCCGGATGGCGCTAATCAGGTGACATACTGGTGGTAGGTTTCGACCGAGGCTTATGACCACATACCGGGCAAAGACATACCGCCAAGCGGCCTAGCCGTGGCAACCAGAAGACAGTGCCCGATGGACATTTCCAGGGGAGCTCGGGCGCCCCCGCATTCTCCAGACCAGTCCCTCAATGATGGCATCCAGTCGGCGTGTGTCTGTGGGTTGCCAGCGTAGAACCTCACCTCACTTCCTTCTCATTTCTTACCTTCACTCTCAACCATGTCAAGGAAAAGAAGAAAAAAGTATGTACAGCGGCAGCACTCACCGTCATATAAGATGCACTTCTGTAACGGGTGCCCTCTATCTGGCAGAATTTTGATGCTCCGAAATTTATTTGGCATAACACATTTGGCATAATCTTCTTTAAACGAATATTCTTAAGGCATAATTCTTTTTTAATATAATTATTTTTTGGCCGAATGTTTTTATATCCGAATTTACAATGGCTTACTTTTAAGATAGCAGAATTTTATTTGGCATAATTTCACTTGGCATATTATGAAGATGGCAGAAATTCACTTGGAATAATTTTATTAGGCATTTCTATAAAATAGCATTTTTAAAATTGAAATACTGTCTTAAAAAGCCAATATGTTGTGTTACAAAAGTTAGTGACAGAAACGAATCGCTGCAAAACCGACTCCACGTAGTCTTGTCTGTCCTGTGTTGTTTGTTGCCGCGTAGGCGCGTAGGGGCGAGGCGGCCTGCGAGCTGAGGAGCAGGTGGTTTAATAACAGTCGCCGCCGCGGCTGAGGCTGGCCGGTGAAGCCGGCCAGCAAGCCGAAGCTGCGGTGGTGAGCGTTAAAACCATCTGCGACGATAAGCTCGCGTGGGACCGCCGGAGCCCCGCACCGCCGAAGCCGTGACAGAAACCATGCCTGCTGTATGCTGCATGCTCACTTGCATTCTTGCTTGCATGTTGCATGCTTGGTGCATGCTCACTTGCATGCTTGCTTGCATGCTTGCTGCATGCTCACTGCAATGCTTTCTGCATGCATGTTGTATGCTTGGAATGCTGCATGCTTGCTGCATGCATGGCGTTTGCTTGTTTGCATGTTGCATGCTTGCTGCATGCATGGTGTATGCTTGTTGGAATACTGCATGCTTGCTGCTTGCATGGTGTATGCTTGTTTACAGGTTTGCAATACAGCGAAAAAAAATGTGTTCAGTCAATCTTTTATGATGGTAAAAAATACAAAATTACTCTAACTATGTATTATCTGTAATGTAGATATGAAATGTACGTCAAAAGACGATTCTGACTGTGAACTTTCTGCGATAAGATGTTTCTGCCTTTTAATGACTATTGATATGAAATTTATGCCTAAAGATGATTCTGACTTACAAAATTATGAGTTTGAATGTATGATAAATGAGTGTATGCCAAACGATTTTCTGCGAAATGATGTTTATGCTATCCGCTGTTATGCTTAGTAATATTATGACTTAAAAAGTTCTGCTATAAAAGGTAGACCCCTCTGTAACATCAGAGGTTTACACTCAAACCTCAAGTCTCCGAATGGGGAGATGCCAATCTAGTCAAGTTCAATGCCGCTAAAACACAGGCGTGTCTTTTCTCCGCTAAAATAGCCACTGGCCTTGAACATCGTCGCAGAGTTGCCAGCTCTTATGTTTTTTATCGGATGCATTTCGGGGATTTTCATTTTCGATGGAATTGAATGATCAAATTCCGTCTAGCACGTTTCATTATCGGACTACAAGACGTACGGCGATGCGCCATCGGCATCGGTACAAATTGGACATCCCGCCCATATGCACTAAACATTTTGGAAACACTTACACACATCTACACTAAACATTTTGGCAATTGCCATTCCCTGCCGGAGACTGTGTTGTCCGATAGCTACAATCTCGGGGCCTTTAAGAGAAGTTACTTCTAGCTACAGCGTCGACTACATCGTCGCTTACCATCAGGTGCGATAGTGGTCAAGCGTGAGCCTATCTATAATAACAAAAGTCAGCGACTTCTTTTCAACAACATTTGTTAGTTCGTTCGGTTGGTCTGTACCTAGCATTATTCTGGACCCTGGCTTAATTTTCCACACATTAACAACTTGTGATAGTGCAATCACAACTGCACTTTCCAGTTCACATGCATGCTTAGGATAATCATTCGACAAGAGCCTTCATCAATAAAAAGTAATACTTAGGTACAATCACACTATTTAATAAATAAAATTATTGCATAGTTTAAATATCGACATCGGTGTACATAACTAGAGTATCGATAAAAATATCGACAATTACCACTTCCCTATTTGTGTACGTGTAAGCCTTACCCTCCCTCACCTCCAACCTGCCCCCGTAAAGTGCGAAAGGGACAAGTGCAGCTCTGGCTGATTTCACCTACAAAAACCTTGACCAAAAGACGTTTCATATTCTGCTATTTTCTTCTTCAAAACTGGACTGATTTTAAAAATTCTTATATCAAAATTTTAAGGAAAAGTATATCTATGCCTATATTATTTTCTTTTTTCTTAAAAACCTATCAATTTTGTCTGAAAATCGTCTGAACATGGCGGTAAAAATGGGCACTTTTTTCGGGTTTTTGGATTGTCATATTTCTTTTAGTGATTATGTTTTTGAAAAAAGGAAATGATAGGGACACGTACTAATTAGACCCAGATTTTATGGGAAAAATCATTGCTCTAGAGGCATAATCCACGAAAAAAACAGCAGAATGTTTTTGTATGGAGAAAGGTCGACTAGAGTTCCCTCTTAAGACTACTAACGCGTTCCTTGCCTCGGAAAGCACGTTAAGGACCAGATACCCCTCAGTAGCTGATTTTAAAATGAGAATCACGTCTAAACGGTTAGTCATAATTTTTTAGAAAAATATATGTTTCATTAGAACATTTTCTAAATAATTTTATATAAGAAAATTTCGTATTTTATTCGTATAATATAGTATAAATAATTTGTAAAGTTGTGTCTAAACGGACAAATAAAGGACAATCGCACCAAAACTGCCGGACGTATTTTATTGAAATTTTCACCATCTCAAAGACATTTTAATTATCTACATTTTGTTTTAAGGTTTTTTCATACCTTTAATTTTACTAAATTTTCGCTCGTTTAAATACTATCCTATTATAAATGTGAAAGTTTGGATGGATGTATGTTTGTCACTCAATCACGCTGAACAGATCTGGATGAAATTTGGCACAAAGATAGATGTTAGTCTAATATATATAATAGCACATAGACTACTTTTCATCATAAAAGGGAACATTATTATGACAAGAAAACACTTTTAACTTGAGCGAAGCCGCTAGCAGAAGCTAGTATCTAATAAGTAAAAAACGCACACGTATTTTACATAGTACAGGTTTTAGTTTCAAACTACAGCTTAGCTACAAATTGTAGATCATGGTCTGAAATAAAATGATCGAATTGAATTTAAAATGTTTTTACTTGAGCTTTTAAGTTTGAGTTTTTAATTGTTTTTTTTTGAGCTTACCTTACGTATCTCTTCAGAATAAGGACCACGGCATTTTTTAGACTCTTTAATTTTGCAATATGCGTGACGGTGAGGAAACCAGACAGAAGAAAGAATGTGTCCACGAAGAGATCGGCGTGAAGCATAAGCAGACCGACTGGTGTTTGAATCTCCTGTCAATGTAAACAGTTCCTACATTTATACCTTTCAAAGAAATAATTGTTTAAAGACGTATATATCAGATGTAGAGAGACATTTAGTTATGTATGATTATACTCGTATTTATGTTTAAATTTAGAGCCTACTCACTAGTATACGAATTTACATAGCAGATGATAAAAAATGGAAATAATAAAAAGTGAGATAAGTTTACTGTACTAAACTAGAGGATCTTGACACTTGAACATTCTAAAAAAATCACAAACCTGATCAATCTTCAACCCATCACTAATCGGGCCCATGTTAGAGAATGCAATCTGATGGAGCAACACTATAAGACACATCGTGAAGAACCGAATGCCGTAGAACACCTCTACGCCATCCTTCTTCATTCGCAGAAGGTCAAGAAAATTCTCTTTCAGACAGAAGGACTTGATGATGCCTGATTCAAAACAAACCAAACACAGCACAGTCAGTTAAAATTAAATCACCTAAAAGATTTGTAGACCAATAGTTATAAAAATATTTAACACTAGCTGACCCTCGGGGCTTTGCTCCCGTCAACTGGCTACCTACCTACCTACCCTGCCTAGCCTGCCTACCCTGCCTACCCTGCCTACTTTGCCTGCCCTGCCTACTTTGCCTGCCCTCTGTTTACCCTGCCTACCCTGCCTACACTGCCTACCCTACCTACTAATTTGATCTATCATCAATAATTTTCTCAGCGCACGCCAAATAATGAATTTTATAGGCAACATTTTGCTACCTTGGGTTACATTATTGCAATTTTCATAAGGATTTCTAATTTTTTTGAAAATATATTATGCAAATATATTTTTTATGAAAATATATAAGCCTATGACACTCAGGAATACGGTAGCTTTCTACTGGTGAAAGAATTTTCAAAATCGGTTCAGTAGATCCAGAGATTATCCCTTACAACGTCACTAACTCACAAACTCACAAACTTTACCTCTTTATATTATTTATTATATACTTTATTGTACACCAATATAAGACAATACAAAAATAAACATTAAAATTAAAACAAATATACAACCTTATCGCGCGCTGCGATCTCTTCCAGGCAACCTTGAATGGAAAGAGATAGCCTGGACACGATATGGGGTTGCACTTGGTGCCAATTTAAAATATTAGTATAGATTTAAATAGCAGATTCCTAATTCAAATTCTCTATAGATTTGAAGTCAAAATCTGTTTGTCAGTCGCTAAACAGGGTTGTAATTTTTATAAACAAGAGTCTAGAGAATATAATTCAATGATGATCTTACTTCTAGAATCTGGGTCCAATTCCTTTTGTTGGCAATTCAAATAAGTGCAGATGAGACAAATCACTATGCTTGAACCCATCACACCGCTGTAAAAAAAACATCACATTCGTAGAAATTCAACACAGTGTTAATAAACAGTGATCATCACGAATTTGTTGTGAAGGAGGGATAGCACTATTTATTTGTTCTTTTTAGCTCCGTGTCTCTCTCACAAAGTCACAACGTAATCATGATATCATTGGCAAGTCTAGGTATATTCTTAGGAAGGCAGATTGTTGTATTCGCTTTGAATTTCTACTAATATTATAAATTCGAAACTTTGGATGGATGGATGGATGTATGTTTGTCACTCAATCATTCCAGAACAGCTAAACGGATCTGGATGAAATTTGGCGTAGAGACAGATTATAGTCTGGTATATTACATAGGATTATTTTTTATTTCGTTAATATGGTTACCTATGGATAAATATGACTTGCCCACGGGTGAAGCCGCTGCGCTGGCAGAAGCTATAGTATTTCATACTCATTGTATATCCCAGCAGGTCTCTTGATTATGCTCTTAGGTTCGACAAAACTGAATGGATATGACCGGATGATCAGCCATCGATAACCACATGGTTGGATCGATCTCTCAGTAAGATGCACGCGATAATAGACCAAATGTACTTACAAAAACGCATAGAACAGCGCATCATACTCTCTCTCGTCGTCGCCACTCTGGCAGGGCTCGGTGACACTGATATTAGCTCTCATACCGGCCGCGCCGAGGTGACTCCGCGCCAACATGACTCCTAGCAGTCGCTCCACGGTGTGTGGAGCACATACTGAAGGTACGCAGGCGCCCCATGTCAGCTCGTTGAAGGGACGAGTGTGGGGAGGACGGTGCTGGAGAATAACAGCCCATTAAGACACAAACTGACTTACAGCACAAAGTACGTAAGCGGCACTATTTTACCACTAAAAAGGCTTTAGTATTAGAAAAATAAGTAAGAAAACAATTAATGAAAATTAATCATTAATTAGCAGTGGTGGCCCAGTGTTATCGGCCGCGACTTACAAGTTGTAGGTCGTGGGTTCGAGCCCAAGCAGGTGCTTTACTTTGTGTAAATTATTTCTTCACCGCTGCTCTCAAAAACGGTGAAGGAAAACATCGTGAGGAAACCGGCATGTCCTAGAACCAAAAATTCGAAGATATGTGACATCCACCAACCCGCACTGGGCCCGCGTGGTGGATTACAGCCCATTCCCTCTCACAGAGAGGAGGCCTGTGTCCCAGCAGTGGGAACATTAATAGGCTGATGATGAATCATTAATATTAGGTTGGGGAATAGTACATTTTGATACAAGTGCGGAAAGTTTGTTATTGCGGACGAGGCCGAATGAACGGTGTTATGGGGCCGAGAAACGCAATAACAAATTCCCACGTGTATCAAACGACGTTTTTCAATACACTTTCGAAGAAATAAAATAATAAAACGATACGTATTTTTGTCATAAAAATATGTAATTATTGAAACATAACTGAATTATTAAAGGTGCAATTATTGAAATGATTTTGTTGGCATTTTTACGGTTTGTGAAATGTTATTATTAAAAATTTCACCAATTTCACTGTTTTGAGTGAATGTTGGAGATGGCGGAATACAGGGGGTGGAAAGATGGTCAGTAGTTTTATGAGGTGCCAAATCATTACTGGTATGTGAAGTAGAAGGGTACGGTTCAAGGCAAAACTTCTTAGGGGCTGGCTCCAAATTTATTCGTTGTGTTATTTTGGCGCTAATGTTCGTCTTGTTGCTTATAGAGTCTTCGACATATGATTCAGCAACAGTATTAGACCGCCATCCGCCATGACGTTTTAATGTCAATATATCAGCTCCAGCATCAGCAAGCAATGTAGCTGAAGTTCTTCTAAAGCTATGTCCGGTGTAAAACTCCGCATCTGGTAATCCTAAAAACTTTGCTATTTCCTTTGGCATAGCACCAAATTTGTTCACACCATAGGTTGAGCCATACATTTACCTTTTTGATAGTTCTGAAAAAAGCGATCATTTGTTGTGTTTGTGGTACGTAGAGCTTCGTATTTCTTTACTACGTCATAAAAAGGACTGTGAATTGTAAATGATCGCGGAACATTGTTTTTAGTGTGTGGGATTTTGACCAAAAGCAAATTGCCATGATTTTCGATATATTTTGTTTTTATATTACAGAATTCCTGACATGCACCATTAATCCCGAAAATTTACGCAACCTGCAACGAGATAAAACACAGTTTAGATAAGCATAGGTCGTTTAGTGTACGGACGTAGCGCCTAGGTAAGGTTTTCCTTAGCGGCCCACTTGCTTCTCTTCGGAAGATCCAGCGTCATGCGCTGACGCCGTCACTGATGTGTTGCGGCAGGGGATGGAGTACTACATTCCATTCTCTGTCGTAGCGCTGTCTGGTGTTGAACGACCATGGTTTGGTGCCGAGTGCAACCGCGCAAATGCAGTTAAACACAAGGCTTACCTGGCATGGGTCGACGCTCGTGTGCACAAAGCGAGTGACGTTACTCAGAAGAAAAGAGCCTTCAATAGGGCTGCCAAGTCCTGCAAAAAGGCGATGCGAAGGGCACGTTTTGACCATATTAGCAGAATCGGGAACAAACTAGCTTCATACCCTGCTGGTAGCAAAGCGTTTTGGTCCCTGGCTAAGTCGGTTGAATCAAACTTCTGTCGCCCCTCACTACCACCACTGCTGAGACCCGATGGGTCACTGGCCCACTCCGCCGAGGACAAGGCAAACTTGTTTGCCTCCCTTTTTGCGGAATCTTCACGTCTGAACTCTGATGGCGCGCGGCCCCCTCCGTCTCCTGTTGGATGTGGGACGAGTATGTCGGATATTCGCATCCATCAGAGAGAAGTCTTTAGGGTGTTGCGTAACCTTGACGTGAACAAAGCTAGTGGCCCCGATGGGATACCGGCAATTGTACTAAAAACTTGTGCGCCTGAATTGTCTCCAATCCTGACACGCCTATATCGCCTTTCGATAGTGACTGGAAAGGTGCCGAAGGCTTGGAAGCAAGCTAACGTTCAGCCCGTGCCCAAAAAGGGTAGTCGGGCTGACCGTGCCAACTACAGACCTATCTCGGTAACGTCCATCCTCTGTAAGAGTATGGAACGTGTGCTGAACAATAAGCTCCTGGCATACCTAGAAGACAACGATATCCTCAGTGACCGCCAATACGGCTTCCGCCGAAATCGGTCAACTGGGGATCTTCTAGCGTATGCCATTCACATCTGGAGTGAGGCCATCGAGAGGCATGGGGAAGCGCTTGCTGTCTCCCTTGACATCTCGAAGGCTTTCGACAGGGTCTGGCATGAGAGCCTTATTGGTAAGCTTCCTTCCTTCGGTCTGCCTAGTGGTCTGTGTGATTGGATTGCTGACTTCCTGAGGGATCGGTCAATCCGAGTGGTTATCGATGGCTGCTCGTCCGGTCAGTTAGGTATTAACGCCGGAGTCCCTCAGGGGTCGGTGCTCTCGGCTACACTGTTTTTGCTGCACATAAATGACCTGCTAAAACCCGGAACCTTTGGGTACGCAGACGACAGCACGGTTGCTGAGAGATACGTGTCCGGCGCACGGGCTACTGGGCCTGAGATCCGGTCTCTCCGGGAGGCCATGGTTGAGCGCTTGAACCTGTCTTTGGAGGCTGTCTCCGAATGGGGCGATGCCAATCTAGTCAGTTTCAATGCTGCTAAGACCCAGGCGTGTCTTTTTTCCGCAAAAAAGAGCTTATTCCACCCGGCTCCATCTTTCCGTGGTGTAACCGTGCCGATAACGGACCATCTCGACCTTCTTGGTGTTACGTTAACATTGACCCTCAATTTTGGTCCTTTCATTGAGGCAAAGGCTCAGTTGGCTACAAAAAAGTTGGGGATCCTTGCAAAGGTGAGACGGTACTTCACGCCTGAATAGCTGCTCAAATTGTATAAAGCGCAAGTTCGGTCATGCATGGAGTACTGTTCTCACCTCTGGGACGGATCTGCCAAATATCAAATATCATTAAAAAAATATTTACGCTGTAAAGACGCAAATCAAAATGACGAGATTAAAAAAAAAACACTTAGTAGTATTCTTTTTATAAACACAATTTAAATATTAAAAAAATATTTACCCTGTAAAGACGCAAATCAAAATGACGAGATTAAAAAAAAACACGCCTGCTCTATAATAGTCAGTGGTGTTTTTTTTCAAAATTTCTTATGTTTTAATCGAATTACCGCACGCGTGCTGTAATCTTATAACCGCACGCGTGCGAAATATGTTGCATGTCAAACCTAATCTTAGTGCAATAAGAGCTAGTTTTCGAGGAAGTGTATTGAAAATAGTATATTTCATTACGAGTGCGGAAAGCCTGTCATTGCAAAGAGTTCCGACAAATGTCTACCCGAGCCGAGGCGCAGCCGAAGGTGAGGGTTGACAGTCGGAACAAGTTGCAATGACGGTTCCGCACGTGTACTGAACAACTATTTTTAATACAGTTGCGAAAAAATGAAGCAATTTAATAAAATAATAAAAACACAATAAACTCAATTAACTAATCATTTATTTCTTATAAAAGTTAAAATTTACATATACATTGAAATTGGTACAGTTTTTTATACTAACTGGGGAAGTTTTAGGTTGCATATTTACTGTTTGAGACAAAATATTATTAATTTCGTATGATTGTTCATGTATATTTGTCAGAGGTGTTATACAATGGCGTTTGCTAGTTGATGGAATTGGATCTGATGAATTATCATTATCAACGAAGGTAGATAGACGAACGTTCTCTTCAGTATTGTCATGTGAAGGAGACGGACTGGACTTTAAATTAATGGATTGTGCGATTTTTTTCCCAGTTTCTAGTTTGTAGTTTAATGAATCAGCAATATAGCCTTCTGCAACTTTGTCTGACTTCCAACCTCCTAGTCGCTTTAAGGACGTCAAATTGGCTCCTGAATCTGCCAATAATGTAGCAGAGGTCCTCCTGAAGCTGTGCCCAGTATAATACTCAGCATCCGGCAGACCAAGAAACGTATTTGTTTATCCCGATTGCTTGAGCTGTACACTTCCCTTTTTGATAATTTTGGAAAAAAATGGTCGGTTTTTGCTTTTCGGGACCGCTGGTTCATATATTTTTGCACTATTCTAAGAAAATCTCCTTCAACAACAAAACTTCTCGGTATCTTATTTTTTGTATTCGGAATCTTGATTATTGGCTAACTCCTCTCTGCGGCAAGCTCCAACAACGCCAAAAATCAGCGCAACCTACAAAAAAAGGGATTTGGTTATTTTTTTTATAATAATATATTGACTGTATTTTGCGATTTCGTAAATTGAATACTAAAGAAAAATATAAGTATTTATTAATTAATTACCTTTGTGGCTTAATAACGATCATCGGGAGCTTCGTTCAAAAACCTTTCCATTTCATTCGATGTTAAAATTTTCGACATTTTCATCATCTCGATTGTCGTTTTAAGAAAGCATTTAGTTTTGGGTATTCACTTATATCCACGTTGTTCCTTATTTTCAGCATACTTTTTATCATCGAAAACTTCGACCATCACGTAGAAGGTTTTAATTTTGCTGAGAGTTCGGAGAAGTATGCCAACATAACATTTTCTGAAAAACTATTTGCTTTTTTCTCTTCTCTCCACGCAATAAATTCGTCGTCGACTTTTTGACTTTTCCGGTAAAATGTTCTCCGAAGCATTTTGTGCAATTATACTGAGTTCCGGTGGTGTTAATTCAAATAAAATATCGTTGAAATTACTCATTTTGTGCAACAGACAACTAAACTCGCAAAGAACATTTTTGGAAAAATGGCGCCAACCGTAAAAGAATATAAGCAGAGATTTTTTTGTTTTCTTCACCCATTCTGGGTAGGCAAAGGGAACTATGCCCATACAGCCAAGTCTTCCGTAGATTTTTTTTATTGATATGAAATGAAACATGAGATGAAATGAAATGAAACCTAACCTAACTCATTGAATCAAATCATTAAATCTGATATTGAAACAAATTAGTAGCTTCTTTTTAGAAATATTTGCATGAATCATAAAAACTTCAACTGTTTTTTTTTTTTTGTTAAAACTTCGTGGTTGGTTTTTTCTTTTTAATAGACATTATTTTGACAGTTGGGAAAGAGAACGCACGAGTTCGGCAAAGGTAAAGAAAAAGCTCGAGTGTGTAATAGCCTACATCCCGAACGCTGTACGTCCCTGCAATACGCCACTTTTTGAGCAACTGTATTAAAAAAGTCTTTTCGCATTATAGTATGTATGAACTTGTAATAAAATCTCTTTGGCTATACTATTTGTATGTGGCTAGTTTTGGTATCATTGAAAGTTTAAATTTTAAAGAACAAAATTCCAAATTCAAATTAGGAAAATGTGTAATTTTCATTTGTTTTTCGTACCGTCAAGAAAAAAATGTATCGAATTTCTTCATTAGATTCACTCAATCTAATGAAGAAATTCGATACATTTTAAAATTTTACTACAACAAAGGTAAAAATGCAACGCAAGCCGCGAAAAAAAATTGCGTTTTTATGGACCTAGTGCAGTGTCTGTGAGAGTAGCACAAATTTGGTTGAAGCGTTTTCAATCCGGAAATTTTGATGTCAAAGATGCACGTCGCTCTGGTCGCCATATTACGGATAAAATGGATGCCATTTTTGATAAAGTGGAGCAAGATCGGCATATCAGTAGGTAAGACGTAGCTGAAGAACTGGGAATTGACCACAAAACAGTTTTGGCGAATATGAAAAAAACTGGGTACACAAAAAAGCTCGATATTTGGGTACCTCACGAGCTCAATGAAAGAAACCTCATGAACCGTGTACTAATTTGTGATTCTTTATTACGACGTAATGAAACCGAACCATTTTTGAAGAAGCTGATAACTGGTTATGAAAAGTGGATCACGTACGACAAGAACGTGCGAAAAAGTTCGTAGTCAAAGGCCGGTCAGGCTTCACAGACTGTGGCGAAACCCGGGTTAACTCGCAACAAGGTAATGCTGTGTGTGTGGTGGGATTGGATAGGCATTATTCATTATGAGCTGTTACCACCAGGCAGGACTGTCGATTCTGAACTCTACTGCGAACAACTGATGAGATTAAAGCAAGAAGTTGAAAGAAAGCGGCCGGAATTAATCAACAGAAGGGATGTGGCTTTTCATCATGATAACGCTAGACCTCACACATCTTTAGCTATTCAGCAAAAAATTAAGAGTTTGGCTGGGAGGTGTTAATGCATCCGCCGTATAGTCCTGACCTTGCACAAAAACACACCAAATGTTTTGAATGTTCTTAAAAAATGCGAAGAAGCTTTTTCCCCAACCTATTATACAGGCAGTAAATCTGATTTATTTTAATCTTAAGGAAAATGCAATCTTTCCGACTAGATGATTTTTGTTGGAGCTAAAAAGTCGTTGTTTTTTCGCTTCGAACTTTATCCGATTAAAGAGAGGAAACTAAGAACCAAATGAAAAAATAAATAATCGGTAGACTTTGTCGTGCCTTTTTGCCTAAACTCATAAGTAGAGAAAATACTGTTAATTGAAACCTATACCTACGTAAAAATATATATATATATTTTTTTTTTCAGTGATGGAGTGACGGGGGACAGGATGGTATGGAAGAACATGGCCACAAGAACCAAGTAACATGGGACAAGGGCAGGAAGATGATGATGATGATTTATTTATTTATATAATTTTAAGAAAGCTTACAGACTTATAATAATCTTGAATATCATGCGTAAGTAAGGACATTTGCTAATTATAAGCTTCCACATGTAGATATTTACATATCTACATAATTACGCGTTATTTGCGTTGACCAGTTACAGCGATTTGACCAAACAAACAGTAAGGTAAGGTAACAATGTAAACACGTTAAGCGTGTCGAGACAATATATTAGGTAGGTATGTCGTGTAAGTAGTGCAACCTCTAAATCTGATATAAAAGCTATTTATACATACACCAAAATACTCCTTGTTTAAAATCTTTCTAAATTAGGTGCGCTGGTGCCATTTAAATCGATTTCCAGGTGTGATGGTAAACTATTGAAAGCTATACACTACGTATGCAGAAGGCGTTGTATTGAAATATCGTATATATTAAATTTGATGCGCTGGTGCCAAATAAATCGATTTCCAGGTGTGATGGTAAACTATTGAAAGCTATAACACTACGTATGCAGGAGGCGTTGTATTGAAATATCGTATCTATAAAGTGCCGCCTATGATGTGAATGGGTCGCGAATATAATTGCTGTAAAATTAACATTCGTATTCACTTATATAACTGTTTGTGTGAGATTTTATCTGTTTAAGTTAACATACTTCCGGTTACATGAAAAATACTAGGGGCATAAATTAGCCTGTAATATTCCCACTGCTGGGACACAGGCCTCCTCGTTTTGAGAGAGAATGGGAAGCAATCTCCAACCACGCGTGGCCAGAGTGGCTTGGTTAATGCCATAGCCAAGTCTTCGATTTGATAGTTCTAGAACATACCGGTAGGTATCCTCACGGTATTTCAGTGGAAATCATACCTCGATAAAATCCCACGCAGATTGATAAGGGTAGTCAGGATTCTCAACTTTTCGTCTCACGTTCTTGTCAGTTCTTACTAGAACAATCTCAGCAAGGCAGTACTTGGTCTTCAGTTCCGGTTGCTTCTTTGCCCAGGGCGCGTTCATGCACTGGTCGAAGTTGCCCAGTTGGTAGCGGTTTCCGAATAGAAGGCCTTGTGGTTCTGATGCTTGGGAATCCCATTCTGTGTAGTAGATTGCATGTTTTTAAATAAGTTTCTAGCCTCTGTTAGCCTTTCCAAGAACTTTGAATGTTGCTCCGATTTCCGAGTTAGATACTTCGAAAAAGGTTTAGTTGTCACACATAGTCGCAGCAGAAGTTAGTATGAAGTAAATATATGTCTTAATAACTAGCGAATCAATAGAAATTTAACATTATCCACCATTGATAACTCACCATAAACAGCCCAAAGAGTAAAATTCTGCAAACTATATAGCAGACGATAGATATGATTCAAGCACGGTTCCTCCTCGGCAGTCCAGTTCTGATTCTTCATGGCAAACATCACATCATCTAGGTTCACAGTACTTTCACCATCCTTCACTATTTTTGGCTCAAACTTTTCTCTTTTCTCACTTATTTCTTTAGACATAACATTTCGCGTACCATTATGTGCCGGCAATTGTGTGGTCAACGTCTCACTCATCCCCGATTTTTTTTCACGATCAGTCACATGACACTTTATTTTATTTATTGCTATAACGCCAAGGAATATCAAGTAAATGTACTTCATTGTTTACTGTCAGCGAATTAATGCACTAAAGCTGGGATTAATCTGAATTTATAGTTATAAAATAAAAGAACAACATTGCATAATTAAGACGGCTGTTACTGGTCGGTCGCGCGGCGAAAACGCCCGCAATGACCTTCGGTCAGGGGCCGGCCGGGCAGTTTAGCCGGCCGCGCCACTAAAACGCTTTTATGTCGAAAGTTTTATATGTGAGCTATACATGAAACTTATGTTGTTATAATGTCAATTAACTAAGCTATCAGGTTTCAAATGGATTTTTTATGTTTGGACTTATTTTGTATTTGCAAAAAATGTGTAAAGTCAGTGGAAGGGAATTTTTCCCAGTTTTGTGTACAAGTGTAGTTAGTAATGAAAAAATAAACCATTATTTCAATAAGTTTTTATTTTGTTTACAAAAGAACACCCTATTTCATATAAATCAATCATTAGATCACACCTCCCCATACATATTTTTCAAAACACAATCTTTACAAAATTACGCTCAAGGTACTTGAGTCGGCCGCCGACAAAAAAAAAAGGTATGTTTACACTTTGGTTCCGAGAATTCTGTGAGGCACACGGCTTGGTATAGTATCCTATTACGCTGTTTGGTACACAGTCTTATCGCAGACAAGGGCTTAGGTGTTAGAATTGTTTAGTTTACGAACAATGAGTCACAATGTAAACACTTGAAAATGATAACAAAACAAAGGCCTTTCGTAATTTGCCTGGCCACCTTTAAATTATCGCAGAATTATGTTATGAAATGGTGTAAATAATAAACATAGATGCGATTACAGCAATCCCGAGAGATTTGCCGTCATTTATTGAAGAGTTGTTTTTTATCTCCGAAGTTCTTCATCAGATCTTTATCAAATTTAAATGGGGCTGAATAGGCTCAATTGGGCTTTATAATAAAAGAGTGGATTGTATTAAAATAGGTAGGTATATTACTATAATTTACACGATCAACTCAGGTTGAAATATAAACAAAGAAATGCCCGTGTTGGCTGGTGTCTGTGAGCTGAGTGGAGCGGCGAGCGCGCAGCTGGCCGTCGCGTCGCGGGTTCGGTCCCCCGACTCCCCGCGCCCCGCGGACGCCCACGCGTATGTGATGCTCCAACATATTCCCCGGGTTGAAGGGAAGTCTTCAATTGTCAACTGGAAGGGGGCAGATGCAGTTGATTGAAAGCACGACGAATGGTGCCCCGATTCGTCTTCAGTTCGGCCGAGTGCGTTACTCCAGCCAGATATTGTCGAAAACCGTCATCTAAGTGCAATAGATAATTATATAAACAGCTTCTGTAATTGGTAAGCAGATTTTTAAATTTGGTAAGCTGATAGTTTTTTAATTATTTGATAAAAACAGTTCCGGCTGGAGTAACGTTACCGCAGCCAGATCTTTTGTTTTCTAACGGGTATGTTGAAATAAATGTTATCTAAATAATTAAATATCAATTTGAAATAAATGGTAAAACTTAATTTGTATTTGTATTTGCTACGGTTGCGAAGATATTTAAAATCCTGCTGCGATAACGTTTGCACGATTGCTGCATCTCGAAATTGACTAAACGAATGATTATAATTTTTGTATATGACATCTGGCTAATTAGGTATAATTTGTTACGCAATAAAATAATCCACAATAAAGCACCGTTTTAAAGTTATTTCAGTAAATAGAAATAATGCTTTAATAGGTCCTAGCACTTCCAATAAGCGGTCCAAAGACTAACTTGAAACGTTATTATATAGGTAATTACTGCCTATAAATGGTACTGAAGTTTCATTAGTATCCTATATGTAATTAAAAAGTTATGATGAAACTACAATTTGTTTCAGCCACGGCGCGCAGCAGAGTTATTCAGACTTGTACACTAATTAATTAAAGAGATAATCTAAAAACAATACTTAAGCGTGGTAACCCGACCAAATCTAGAATGTTATAAAAAAGCGGCCGAGCAATACATTGTGCCTACCTTCTAAAACTTACAGGATAATACGTGAAAATAATACGTGTTTGGTACAGACGGGTACACAAGAGCTAAAATAAAACATAGTTATATTTAAATATTTTGTTTCTACAGATAGAATATTGATTTCAAAAATAATTATGCGGAGGTAATAAAAATATGGAGTACCTACATAAGTAGATGATGATGATTTTATGCAGATATTAATTAAGGTAAGTATATAAATGAACTTCAAAAATAATCACAGATATGTTTTAATTTACTTATATGCAACTTCGCTTGCTGAAATTCAAATTAAGAACCGATAAACATCTTCACTATTTTCACTGTATTGTGCTTCCTCCTGCTCGCGTCGTGTTCCTCATTACTGAGGGTCGTGATTCCCGTGACAGGATACTAACTTTTCTCTGACGATGATTCTCCATCTGTGTCTGTCCTTGGCGACGTGGAGTGCATCGTGCAGCTTGGTGTTCAGCGTTGCACGTATATGGTCTGACCATCTGATCGGGCTGCGGCCCCTCGGCCTCTTGCCTTTGGTTTTGCCAGTGATCATCAGCTGTTGGAGGTTATGACCATCCTTTCGGCCAATGTTGTGTTGTGTCGTGTTGTACTTAGAGTTCCGAATGAGTTAAAGTAAAATAGTTGTAGCCATATTTAAAATTAAGTTTTAAGTAAAAATCACAGCTAACAATAATAAAATGTAAAAACATCACTAACATATTTTACAGTAGGTATAGGTCTACCAGAATCTTATGGCAAATGTGGAAATAAAATTTGTTGTGTGCAATATTGGGGAAATTGGATTAAACGATCTTGATACTGTTTAATTTTTATTTATGTCTTCAGTATTAATGAACATGAGGTACCTATATTATAGTAGTCACAGCGGATCTTTGTGTCTTTGAACTTGGTCCTGCCAACCATTGCGTAAGAAACAGTTTAAGAAAGAAAGAATGAAAGAAAGAAAAATATTTATTTGTGACCCGCACAGGAGACACGAGAAATAAGCATACAATTAAACAATAATAAAATAAAAACCCCGTGCGAGACCAAAAAGGCTCCTATCTCAGCATGTGCAGCGATATCCAAAAAAGGTAATAACGCTGCGCTGATATTTTGTTAGGGCCCACTGTTGATGCCACGGACACACTTACGGAAGCGGGACTTATATAATAATAAATAACAAACAAAACAGAAAAAAAAACACTTAAAGTGGGTCAAAGTATGTGCAAGTTTAATAAAAATATATAAATAAAACATATTAAATATAGGTAGACCTAGAAACCGACATCCGCAATACCATCTTTACCGTGGCAATACTCAATGATCATTTGTCGAAACCATAGACAAACGACAGAGCGCGCGTACCAAAGAGTGACTTATTAAATACGGAGTACGCAGTTTGTCATCGAGTATACTGCATAGAGTAAGCGAGATAGGACGATGTGACATACATAAGCGAGTGAAAGAGACAGTTATAAAATGCTATCTTCACCTTCAACATACACAAAAATAGGTACTGCCCCCGCGCAGTAGCTATTTTTGTGTCAACCAATTCAGAGACACAAGATCCACTGTGAGTATTATAGGTATTTGTATGAATAATGTTGTTATACATCGGGTTCTTAACATAGGAAAAATAAATCATTTGAATATTAATTTATGTACTAATTTATTATATATCATTTAAATCATACTCTTAGCTTACAACCTCATTCAGAACTAGAAAACTAGAATACGATTCCATGATCTCCACTGGCATTTTAAAAACTTGTATCTTTGTAGTTTTATGTTTATCATATAATAGTAATGGAAATAAATAAAAATTAAGAAAGAACAATATAAAATAAACTAAAAGTATCAAAACAAGTCAGTCCAACTTACCGGTCCACTCTACGACGCACTTTAAAATCAAAGATTGAGTTTGATTTACGCCTTCTTCTGCCCTTATTTTTTGATATAATTGTACACATTGAAAACAATATGTCTCGTTTGAGATCAAAGTGGGTTTTTCGACATTTTCACAAAAATAACAATTTTACAAGATAATATCAAACAAATTCAGCAGCGGTTGACACATCAAGTACTTTGATTTGACAGGTGACAATTGACATTGCCATATGAAAAACACAATTTAAAAAAAATTAAAAATGCCATGAGATTCTGGTAGACCTATAGGTAGGTTCTACTGTTTTTCTAAACTGATTTTAAAAATCACAAATGCATTACGTAAATATAGCCATATTCTTAAATAAGGTTTTATTTTATTAAAATTAAAAATCTACAATAGTAATAATAAACGACATAGCAATGCAGTCAACTTCTTAGAATACTTACTTTTTGACACAGTACAAGCTCACTCTAAGTCTTATTGCATACAAATCACAGATCAATAATTAATTCATTTATCAAGATGATTCTACTACTTAACACAGGTACCTTTTTTCGTTTGTTATACAGCCTTTTACAGTGTCCCACTGCTGGGCAAAGACCTCCTCTTTGATTTAAAGCTACGGCTCTCATATTACATATAGGTACTTACCTTAATCTAACTATACCGTATGTAATATATATATTGTATCGTTATGATATCATATTAAAATATAATAATACATTCCTTTACCTAAATATATAATATAAAATTAACTAAAAACCAATTAGCCGCAATTTGTACCTTATAAATAGTAAGTAGGTACCTACCTACCTCATCGGCAGAATGGTTAAATGTAGGTAGGTAGATATATGAAGAATGGCATAGTAGAAACTTACTTTGAGCAATTTAAAATTTATTTAAACATTTAATAAGGTAGGTTTAATTTTTCAATCAAACTAATTGCATTCGTGACTGTACCAACTTTTAAGGACAATTATGCTAATAATTTTAGAAGTTTGGTATAATGTATTGCGCAGCCGCTTTTTTATAACATTCTAGATTTGGTCGAGTTACCACGCATAAGTATTGTTTTTCGATTATCTCTTTAATTAATTAGTGTACAAGTCTGAAATTTCACAGGTATATAATTGAACTATATATATCTAATTATTGATATAAGATTCAGTTACCACAACTACAGGAAACTCGGTTAATCGGTCTTCAAATAACTCAGCTGCGCGCCGTGGCTGAAACAAATTGTAGTTTCGTCATAACTTTTTAATTACATATAGGATACTAATGAAACTTCAGTACCATTTATAGGCAGTAATTACCTATATAAAAACATTTCAAGTTAGTCTTTGGACCGCTTATTGGAAGTGCTAGGACATATTAAAGCATTATTTCTATTTACTATAATAACTTCGAAACGGTGCATTATGGTGGATTTTTTTATTGCGTAACAAATTATACCTAATTAGCCAGATGTCATGTACAAAAATTATAATCATCCGTTTAGTCAATTTCGAGATGCAGCAATCGTGCAAACGTTATTGCAGCAGGATTTTAAATATCTTCTCAACCATAGCAAATACAAATACCAATTATGTTTTACCATTTATTTCAAATTGATATCTAATTATTTAGATAACATTTATTTCAACATACCCGTTAGAAAACAAAAGATCTGGCTGCGGTAACGTTACTCCAGCAGGAACTGATTTTATCAAATAATTAAAAAACTATCAGCTTACCAAATTTAAAAATCTGCTTACCAATTACAGAAGCTGTTTATCTAATTATCTATTGCACTTAGATGACGATTTTCGACATTATCTGGCTGGAGTAATGCACTCAGTTCGGCCACTCTCGTGACTCCGTCTACGCCAGGATAGGTCTTCGTGACCCGGCCCAGGGACCAGTGGAGAGGCGGCGTTGTTTTGTCCTTTATCAGGACTAAGGACCCCGGCTTCACATCACCTCTGGAATTAAACCACTTGGATTTGGCCTGCAGCAGAGAAGTATACTCGTTATGAAACCGTCGCCAGAAATGCTGTCTGATGTGCTGAATTCGCTTCCAGCGATCCAGTCGCGTGATGTTGGCTTCAGTCACCTGAGGATGTGGTACTGATAAGAATGGCCGTCCAATTAGAAAGTGAAAGGGAGTAAGTGCTGAAAAATCGTTAGGGTCTGAAGAAAGAGGAGTAAGAGGGCGTGAGTTAAGAACCGCCTCTATATGAGTGAGACAGGTAGCCATCTCTTCGAAGGTGAAATGAGTAAGATGCAGTAACCGTTTTAAATGATGCTTACAAGATTTTACAGCAGCTTTAGCCAATGAATTAAAATGAGGGCTACATGCAAGCGTGAAAATAAATTCAATACCTTGCTGCGCCATTTCAGATGCAACATTTAATGATTGCAAGAACCTATACATCTCGTTTGATGCGCCTACAAAGTTAGTCCCGTTATCGGACATGATGCTTCGAGGCTTGCCACGACGCGCCACGAACCGATTTAGAGCGGCCATGTAGGCCTCAGTGGTGAGGTTGGTGACCAGCTCCAAATGTACGGCTTTCACTGCCGAGCAAACAAAGATGCACATATAGGACTTTGTAAGTTTGCATCCTCGGCCTTTACGATTGGCCACCAATACTGGCCCAGCGTAGTCAACATAACAATTTTTTACAAAAATCGTTAATTTCGTATATAGGTTTAGGTTTAGAATTTATATTTAAGTTAGGTGTGATTGGGTTATGTTTAGAATTAGTACGAGAACCTTTTGGCACATTATTACATAAGTGACATTTTATTTTCTCATTAGAAATAGCAGAACTCAGCTCGTTGGCTTGAGATGTAGATTTAGTAGGATTGTTAGAGATAGCAGGACTCAGCATCTTTTACTCAGTGGGAGTCGCTCCACCCCCGCAAGGGGGTGGGGCGAGCGGTGCCGGAACGTCGTTCCCAGCCCGCGGGTGCAGCACCGGGGCTCATTACTATGGGCCCGTCGTTAGATTGTCCTCTGGACCTAGCTTGCGCGCGCGTTGAAAATTCTTTTAAGATGTTAGTGTAAAAGACATCAACGCGCGCTATGTTTGGCTTGTTGTATGTGACTGCAAGTTCGCCTCGACGACCGTTCTGAACGGTGCGTCGATTTTTCACGGCCTCCTGGCGGTCCACCCCAGCCGGGTGAGACCCAGACCGTACCCTGGGAGGCCCAGCTAAGGTGACCAGCGGCAGGAGCACCGACTTCGGGCGAACCTACAGTTTATTAATGTAAGCGACTAGCTACTACTAGCGCCGTTTGTGTATGTGGGAGCGGCAATGACCTGTATTACACCGCTCATGATAACCGATAGCGCGCGGCGACCGCAGCGCTATTCGGTGCATGTGTACTAGCGAGTGTATAGTTATGAGTGTCTGTTTACGACGTAAAGCTTGCCTATATTAACTTCGAACAAACTTCACGCCGTGTATGTCGTGTGAGGTGGGCAGTGTTATTGTATGAGTAAATCGCGTGTAGAATGATGCGATTTACTCAAGCGTCAATCCGGGTGGTGGATGGGGTCGCAATGTCAGGTAGCAGATCTCTGGGGAGGCGCTTTCTGTCGGGCGGGCGCGCGTGCCATGGCGCCAGGTGTTTCACATGGGGCCAGGCAGAAGCGTCGGCCCGCGCGAACATTGCTTTCGCTAAGCGCCCCACGAACTCGTCCAGGCTCTCAATCCCGGTGTCGCGCTGGATGATGTCGTTCCTCACACAGCGAGGGGCGCCTACTACGCTGCGCAGTGATAGATGCTGCTGCGCGCGGAGTCTCTTCTTGTTGGTCTCGCTGGTGAGGGCGAACCAAGCTGGGGCGGCATAGGTGATAATTGGGCGGATGTAGGTTTTATAAATTCCCAGCTTGGTCCGGGCGGGGAGGCGGGATGAGAGAACTGGCTTGAGGAGGTTGCGTGCTACTCTGCACTTGTTGGTTACCTCTGTGACATGCGGCCCCATCGTGAGCCGACGGTCGATGGTGACGCCCAGGTACTTGGCCTGGGGGGACCAGTCGACGTCGACTCCTTGTAGCTTCAGTGGTGGCGGGAGGGGGGTGAGGCCTGTAACTAGTGCCTGCGTCTTACTCACATTTACCGATAGCCGCCATTTGGCTAGCCACTCGGGAAGTTGGTCGAGGGCACGCTGCATCTTTCGCGCTGCATGCTTCGGGTTGATAGACGTGGTAATGTATGCAGCGTCGTCCGCATACAGCGCTAGCGTTGCTTCTGGTGTCGTTGGTATGTCGTCGGTGTAACATGAGTAAGACGCAGGTGATAAACAACTTCCCTGCGGCACTCCCGCGACTCAGCATCTTTGACTGAGATGTAAAATTTGTAGGACTCAACCTTTTTGACTGAGATGTGGGTTCAGTATGATTATTAGAGGTAGCAAGACTCAGCATCTTCGACTGAGATGTAGAATTAGTAGGACTCAGCATCTTTGACTGAGATGTAGATTTAGTATGATTATAAGAGATAGAAGGACTCAGCATCTTCGACTGAGATGTAGAATTAGTAGGACTCGTGCCATTATAAATTTGCATAGATTTTGACGGACACGGCATCAAAATCCGATTTAGTTTAATTTATCGTGAGATTCGACGTGGTTATTATGACCATTGGTCAAACATTCACATGTATGCGTAAATGCATTTGTAGAGCTATCAGGTGAATTATGATGGCGCTGTGCAAAGTCCGTATTTTCGTGGCGTTGCATATTGAATCGCTTTTTACGACATTGTTCTATAGTGTGCCCGATATTTTTGCAATATCTGCAAGTTTGCGCACTAGGATTGGCATTGGAGTTAGCATTGCTATTGGTATTAGAATTAGTATTAGAATTATTATTTTTATTAGAATCCCATTGGGAAATAAAAACCTTATGATATGGTTTTTGGGAATTATAGCTATATATAACTTTTGCGATTACTTTAAATCAAATATCGATTATTCTTCTAAGTCAATGTCTATATTTAACCATTCTATTCCTATTACTTATAATCAACCGTCGTATAACATTCCAGCTCGTTCTGAAGTAGTTATCGAATGCACTGTATCTAATTACTCGCCTGAGCTTTATCATAATAATGAGGCTCTCGTACTAGACCATACTCTAAGTGAAGGTGTCTATGTTGCAAATTGCATTGTCTCAATCAAATCAAATAAGAAAACAAACATTACTATCCTAAATACTACAGAGAATGACATTGAAGTAAAAGATTATCACGTAAACGTGACACCGTTTGAAAGTAAAAGTTCAGATTCTATATCTTGTTACAATACTAAATCTATTTCCTGTAATAAATCTAATCGCATAGATAAAGTCCTAAGCCTCATTCGCTGTTCCCATTTAAATCAGGAAGAGAAAAAATCTCTCTTAGAATGTTGCTCCCAATACACAGATATCTTCCATATCGAAGGTGAACCCTTAACCTTCACGGACGCTATAGAACACACTATTAACACAGGTGATGCACCACCTATAAAAATGTCAAATGTCAAATCATATCGCTTCCCCGAATGCCACAAAGAGGAAGTAGATTCCCAAATTCGTAAAATGCTAGATCAGGATATCATTAGACCTTCTATTTCGCCTTGGAGTGCCCCAATTTGGGTAGTACCGAAAAAGATGGACGCTTCAGGCAAACAAAAATGGAGAATAGTCATTGACTACCGCCATCTCAATGACGTCACTGTCTCTGAAATTTATCCGCTGCCTCTTATCACGGATATCTTGGACCAGTTAGGTCATTCTAAATATTTTAGCACGTTGGACCTTACCAGCGGTTTTTATCAAATAAAAACCAACCCCAAAGATGCGGCTAAAACTGGTTTCACAGTTAGCACAAATTCAAGCATGTCTGGACACTATGAATTTACCAGGATGCCTTTTGGGTTGAAAAATGCCCCTGCCACATTTCAACGTCTTATGAATACTGCGTTATCAGGCTTACAAGGCCTCCATTGCTATATTTACTTAGACGATTGCATCGTTTACAGTCAAAATTTAAAAGATCACATGCTTAAATTACAACTGGTATTTAATAAATTTCGTGAATATAATTTGAAACTCCAACCAGACAAGTGTGAGTTTCTTAGACATGAAGTGACTTACCTTGGCCATATTATCACTGATAAAGGTGTATCTCCAAACCCTGAAAAAGTTAACGCCGTATCGCAATTTCCAATCCCAAAAAATCCTAAAGATTTTTTTTATTTTTTATTATTATTTATCTATCTGCAATCAGCCTCATAGCTATAATCAGATTGGTTGTGGCTTCATTTGGCAGTTCGAGATTCTTCACATCCTGCGATGCGTCATCTCGTTATGGTTACCAACAAAATTAAATTGACGCTATTCTTTTTCTTTTCAGTCTGTAGGTAGAGTCCGAGGACTCCAGTAGTGCTGCAGCGAGTTCATTTCTGTGATTTTTGAGTCTAGCCTTATAAGACTCGTATGACGTTTCCACAAACTCTTTAATAGTAGGCATTTGTAAGTACTCATGTACTTCTATATTCTTCGTGAACCAAGGAGCGCAGCTCAATATTTTTAGTGCTTTGTTTTGGAAGCGCTGTAGTATCTCCATGTTTGAGTGGCTTGCCGAACCCCAGAGTTCTAAACCATACGTCCATATGGGTCTTAGAATGCATTTGTAGATCAGTAGTTTATTTTCCAACCTAAGTGATGACTGTCTGCCCAAAAGCCAGTAGGTGTCTGCCAGTTTCCTGTTTGCCTGATCCCGTTTGGCCTTTATGTGCTCGCGCCAGGTAAGCCTTCTGTCTATGTGCATACCTAGGTATTTGACCGTACCTTTCTGTGGAAGAGCATTACCATCAAGTGTCACTGTTGGGCAGTCCCCTCTTCTTAGTGCAAATGTAATGTGGACAGACTTGGCAGCACTAGCCCTGATTCTCCACTTTTTCAGCCATGATCCAATAACGTCCAGGTGTTCTTGGAGTTTTGTGGATGCTTTGATGGGATCTTTATCGCAGGAAAGTATTGCAGTATCGTCAGCATAGGTTGCGGTTACAGTTTGCATTGAGGTGGGTAGGTCAGCAGTGTAGACCGTGTACAGGATAGGACCCAGCACTGACCCCAATCCCAAAAAATCCTAAAGATATCAAATCATTTCTAGGCCTAATAGGCTATTATCGCCGATTCATCGAAAACTTTTCGAAGTTATCTAAACCACTTACCTCTTTACTAAAAAAGGATGTTGTTTTTCACTGGGGTACAGAACAGCAACATGCATTCGATTTTCTAAAAGAAAAAATAATTACTGCCCCCCTTCTACAGTACCCTGACTTCTCACAACCTTTTAACGTTACTACTGATGCTAGTAATTACGCCGTTGGCGCAATACTATCTCAGGGTCCCGTCGGCAAAGATAAGCCGATCGCATACGCATCGCGCACTCTAAATAAACCTGAAGGCAACTATTCGACTACCGAAAAGGAGCTTTTAGCTATTTTATTTGCCGTTAAAACTTTCCGACCATATTTATATGGAAATAAATTCAAAATAATAACAGATCACAGACCCCTCGTTTGGTTGTTTAACGTTAAAGACCCCGGCAGTAGACTCATTCGCTGGCGTCTCAAACTTGAGGAATATGACTACGAAATTACCTATAAACAAGGTCGCCTCAATTCCAATGCCGATGCACTATCCCGTTGCCCTATTAACTCTATTGATGTTAACAATTTAAATAACTCTACTTATGAACAATATTTTAAAAACCAATTTACTAATCAGCTCCCTGCTTCAAACACTATTATAGAAGAATGTACTCAAGGCCTTTAAATACAATAGCCTGCCCTGTCTCTTTAGACTTTGACTATTCTATGCCTTATTGCTAGGAAATACTATCACAGCTCGATAACTCTGCTGACTTACTAAACTCAGAACGCGAATCTCTTACAATACGACACGTCCAGGATAAAAATAAATCTTACTATTTTCTATTTACAAAAGTTCATCATTATGAACAAACTAATTTTAGAGATGTCTATAGTTTATTAATTAAACTCAGAAATCTACTAATCGATTGCCCAAATATAACTGATCTTGCTTTACCTGATTTTAGTGACCCATTTTCTAAACTAGCCTATACTAAAGTTTATAATATGATATCGTATATTTTTCACAATACCAACATCAAAATCCATATGTAAAAAATCTATTAATTTACCCTTCTCCTATAGAAGTTCCTAAATTTTTTTTTTTTTTTTTTTAGAAATCCTTGCCCCACACTAGGAATTTCTTCCTGTATCGTGGGTGCTTTTACAAACATATAAACTCACATACACAACACCCAGAGCCGGAACAACTATCTGTAGGTCATACAAATATTTGTTCCGTGCGGGAATCGAACCCGCGACACGCAGCGCAGCAGTCAATCGCTCAACCACTGCGCCAACCGTGCGCCCAAAATATTAAAGGATCATGATTCTGTTATCGCTGGTCACCCAGGATCACAACGAATGTATTCGCGTATCAAAGCTGCCTACTATTGGAAAGGCATGCGCTCTGACATTGAACAATACGTAAAAAAATGTAAGCATTGTCAGATCAATAAACCTTTAAGGAAATCAAATAAAGCTCCTATGGAGATAACTTCTACATCGACTAGGCCATTTGAACGACTAGCCCTTGACGTCGTAGGTCCCTTACCCGAAGCGGGTTTCCAAAATTTTAAATTCATTTTAACACTACAAGATGATCTAACCAAATTTACCAGCGCTTATCCGATGATTACAGCTACCAGTGAAGAAATAGCTCGAAACCTCGTACATTTTATGTCTCTTTTCGGTTTTCCTAAAACTATTTTAACAGATTTAGGCACTTGCATATGTTGAAAGTCAAAGCCCTTTTCACTACTCCATATCACCCACAAACTAATGGAGCTCTTGAACGCTCACATGCTACTCTAAAAGAATACCTTAAATCCTTTGTTAATGAAAATCAAAATGACTGGCACTGTTATCTATTCACCGCAATATTAGCATATAACACTACTCCTCACTGTACAACTAATTTCACTCCTCATGAATTATTATACGGCTATAAACCATGCATTCCTAATTCCTTATATGAAACCTCCGGTAATACCACATACAATGAATATATAAGAGCTTTACAATATAGGATGCGATTTAGTCGCGAAAAAGCTATCCAAAATATTCTAAATAGCAAAGAGAGATCAAAACAATATTATGATACTAACTCCCGTGAAATCACATACAAATCAGGAGATATGGTGTACCTAAAACACCATCACAGACTTCGAAAAGCGTTATCGCCTATATGGAAAGGCCCATACAAAATTACAAAAGTTAATAATAAACACTCTTGTGGCATCGGAGGTGCCGTACTACAGGTATGTGCCCGACCCAGTTCTCGATAATGGCAATATCACATTGTACTGGGATCGGTCCATCATCACTGACAGGACTATTGTAGCCAATAAACCTGATATAGTGGTGGTGGACCGAATCGAGAGGCGTGCAATGATGGTTGACATTACCGTCCCTCATGACGGAAACCTCGTGGAAGCCGAGAAAGATAAGCAAATCAAGTATCTTGACTTGGCTCGCGAGGTTGTCGACATGTGGGAAGTGGATACAGCGATCATTGTACCGATAGTCGTGTCAGCCAATGGCTTAATAGCCACGAGCCTCGACCAACACTTTAGGAGGCTCTCGTTAGGCGGCTGGGTCAAGGGCCCGATCCAGAAAGCAGTATTGCTGGACACGGCTCGTATTGTTAGGAGGTTCCTCTCTCTGGAGCCCTGACCGCCGGTAGCTTGGACCCTGTTCCCGATACCGGTGGGCCTCTATTTTTTATACTTTTAAATGTTTTTTTTTGTAATTTAATTTATAAAATATTTAAAAATGTAAACAATAAGAAAAGAAATTGAATAAAGGAAACATAATGTGACCCTTCAAGTAGGTCGTAAAAATATAAAATACCACACCAATGAAATAAAACCTTCAACATCCTAACACATACTATGTTTCCTTTCAGAACGCTATGCTGGCACGGCATTTCAAGCCACAGCCTCACCGAATCGAGCATCATTCCCATCTACCATAGTCCCGGAATTTATTTTGAACCTATTAAAAATATTAACTTTTATAGTGATCATTGGAAAGTTATCACTCACGTCGATTTAATCTCTTTAGAACCTTATCTTAACAAAATAGAAACTCTATTACATGAAACTCTGAATCTCTGTAACAAAATTCAAACAGAAGATTCACAAGATTTTAACTTGTGCAAGGACATGTCTAATCCGATTGAAGTTTTAATCCAATCAAATTTCATTAAATTACAGTCACTATCACAAATCATCTCTAATAAATCAACAAATAAAATAAAACGCTCTTTAGAATTTGGAGGAGAAATCTTAAAGTTCTTTTTTGGCACATTAGATGCAGACGACGCGGCGACGCTAGAAAATATGATGCTGCAATTGAGTCGTGTAAAAAGAGCGACACAGAACTATATCACCTAATGAGAGATAACATTCACATAATTAAATCTACCATAAATAACTTTAACACTACTATTTACAAACTGAATGAAAATGAAAATAAATTGAATACCCAAATTAACCTGATGAACGGAATATTTTCCCAGATCACGAAAACTGACAACTTACTGCTACATACCTCAAGGTTAAATAATCTTCTTAATATAATTGGGTTGTTGAATTAAAAAAAAATTACGATTTTTTTAATGCATTTCGAAACTTTACATAACTTAAATTATATTGTCGTTTCAAAAAACTCTTAATTTTTTTTTTTAAATTTATTATAAGCAATTGAAAATCGATAAAATTTTGAAAAGAACCACGTGACTACAAACGGGCCACAATGAGTCGCCATGTTGGTGACGTCATAACGTTCAAGGAAATCATGATACTATAGTGTCAACTACACGTAGATTGACTAAAATATCCGAAAACTAGTGCAAAAATATTAATAAACAACAAATTTTATTTAGTCATGTGTGATAAAGGATTTATAAAGGCTAATGTCGATAATATACCCACCTGATGGACGAATTGGAAGTTTTGAGCATAAATAAAGTAGTCGTAATGAATAATACGTGAGAGTGGACCGGTGTTAGTTATTTTTGTTTACCAGGTACATTAGTAAACATAATTGTCATAACGTAATCGTTTTTACATATAGGTAGGTGATATTGGTGTAAAATAAAAAGTAAACAAACACGATTGGCGCGAAACTTTGACTTTGGATATCAAAAAACTTCATTAGATACCACTAAATATGATACACATACACATCAAATTTTTGGTAATTCCCATTATTTACATATCCCTTAATAGAGGAGCTCGTGGCTAAATAAAAACAGCCGCGCTGTTCGATCATCAAGGTTAAGCAACGCTTGACGAGGTCGGTCCGTGGATGGGTGACCATTTCAACATACCGTGTTTCCTCCGTGCCTCGGAAAGTACGTTAAGCCGTTGGTCCCGGCTGTAATTTGAAGATCTTTGACAGTCGTTACGGGTAGTCAGAAGCTTGAGATCTGACGCCAGTCTTGCCAAGGGGTACCGTGTTACCCAGTTACTGGGTTATAGGCTAGGCAAATTGACAATATCCCTTAATAATATTGAACACTAATGTCTATATTATATATTTACAAACACTAAAAAGTTTGCAGAACAGAAACGTAAAAATATTAACTTGGTAGATTTTCGTTACACTAATTCTTCCGTAAATATCTCTTAAATACGTCGATCGATTCTCACAATTCAAACAGAAATGTTAGTTTTACGCATATATCTGTAATTTAAGTATAAAATAATGAATATATCACCATAAACAAAAAATCATGTTTTCAAGTTACGTAATTATACAACAATGTCAACTTTGCTCGAAAGTTCGCTTAAAAATTTCATATTCTCAGTCTTTAATGATCAAAGTAAGAATTTAATACGAATCTAATACTAAATTAGAACAAGATAACAACAGAATTAACACATTATAATTGGAATCTAGTTAGACATAGAACATTGCTCAAATTTAGTAGATTGCTAGGTACTAGGGTCTATTACGCGAATCACGTATAATTGGGATCTTTTTGTAGTATTCGTACATAATGTTACGAAGCAAGCACGATAACTTTTAAGGTTCGATATTTATGATCAATATATTCGATATTCATCAATATATTGACGATAATAACAAGATTGAATCGGTTAAAAGTCAAAACACTGTATCAGCTATGTGCTACAATGAGTAGAAATGAACGTTGTGACGTCACACGGGCTCGGATTTGTTCGGCAAACTATCGGGGTGTTGTCGGTACTGGATTCAAAAAAATATTTTCAATTGCATTTTACTTTGTAACTACAGTGAAAAAAAAAAAACTAAAAATAGTTTTGTATGGAAACTTATATATGATCTTTTCATTTTTTACAAAAAAAAATTGGTTCAACAAACCAATTGAAGGTTCTTTACTTAGTATTTCCAATTTACTAGATACTACGGTAAACTCTATTTTATTTTTAAGGCTAATATATTACATCCTAGTGTTATAAGCCCCTCTAATCTTTATTTCGAATTATCTAAACATAGTAGTCAAGTAAGCAAAAGGTTAGATTTTCCAGTTCCTTTAAGCATTCAAAACATTCACTCCATAATAGATGTCTCTGAATTTAGCTCTTATTATTATAATAATAAGATCGTTTTTATATTACAAATACCTTTAATAACACCTGATAAGTTCATGACCTATAAAATCATACCTCTACCTACTCCGCATGATGACTCACATAGCACATTTGCATTGATTCAACCTTCTAACTCCTATATAGCTTTAACTGATGACAGGATGCATTATGCTATGATGGACACACTTGCTAGATGTAAGTTAGTAAATAATAACTTTTCTATCTGTGAACTAACTACTATAATAAGCAATCCAAACTGTGAATCTAAAATATTAACTAAAGTAACACTGTCGTTACCCACAGAATGCAACGCCAAACTTTTATATGGACAAATTGATATTTGGCAAAAGTTAAATAACAATAAATGGATTTATGTTCAATCAAATACAAATAAATTGACAATCAAATGCGAAGATAACATTAGCGACTATTCAATCATAGGTACTGGAATTGTAAAACTAACAGCAAATTGTATTGGTTATTCTAAAACTATTCAGTTAATAACAACTAGCTCTTATTCTTTTATTACTAAGTCTCCTTTAGATATTAAGTTTGATATAACAACTGATGACTGTTGTAAGAAGGACATATTTAATAAAAGCCTGCCACATTTGTCGCCAATATCTTTAAGCAAAATCAACTTAGATTATCTCAAATATGCAAATCATCAAATGGATAATTTAGAACAAGAATTAAATAACTTAGAAAAAGAATCACATTTTATTAAATATGGTCCATACTACTAAAGAAAAGAAAGAAAGAAAGAAAAATATTTATTTGTGACCGCACTTTTACTTATATTTTAATCGTGTGTTTATTCTTATGTGTAATTTATAAGATCTTTAGATATTTTAAAAATAAAAATGCTACTAATTCTGGATGCTGCGTGCAGATATTTAACCAATGTTATAATCAGAAAACTTCTAAACGCAAATCCAAAATCTCTAATTCTATCGAGATGACTGAAATGTCATCAAAATCTGATGAAGATAATAAGTCAATACAATCTTTACCAATTCGAAACACTAACTATAAATCTACTGCTAATACCTTTAAGACCAAATTCCCATCAAACAGGAATTTAAACTTTTAAAATGCACTTAACTTAATATACTTTTAATTATGGTGTTAAGATTTCCATTGTAATCTACTATGTCTTGCTATGTTTAATTATAGTTTTATAAGCTACATGTACCCATGTACATTTATATCTAGTGTTAGTTTTTATGACCATCTTAATCTCACTGTATCTCCAATCTTTTCTATTTTACTTCGCTTATCTTATAAGATAAAGCTCCGTCAAAAAGGGGGAGCTGTTACATCCCTTATTACAAGGCAATAAAGCCGACATTTGCATTCTCTAGTTAAAGCATCAGTTTTCATTGCAAAGCCAATGCTGAATTGCAGTTATCGCTCATTAGCGTAATTTTAATATTCATTTCGTTAGTTAGATTCTGGAAGCCGTCGCGTAAACCCAAATTCGTTAGACTTATCTCAAGAGGTTATAGAAAGTCTTTATTTTAGTTGGTGTAATATTGTGTGTTATTCAGTAAAACATTAATAAAAGTTGTAATTGTGGATTTTTGTGAATAAACAAGTGGTTCGGTAGAAAATAGTTTTTTTTTAAAAGATCTACGGGGTCGGCCGTGTAACAGTACGTTGCACAAAATATATTATCTTTATGGGTGATATGAACGCCAAAATAGGTAAACAGGAATCTGACGAATATATGACCATCGGCAGGTATGGATATGGAAAAAGGAACAAAAGAGGACAGATGTTTTTAAATTTTTGCCACCAACACCAAGTCAAAGTTACTAACACACTGTTCAAAAAGCCGGAAAAGTTGAGATGAACATGGCTCTCATCTGATGGAAAAACAAGAAATGAGATTGATTTTATAGCAACAAATCTTACTAGAAACGTAGAGAACGTCGAAGGGCTGAGCCGTTTTCCACATCCTAGCGATCACAGGCTGGTAAGGCTGACGTTGACGGTGAAAAACACAAATAAATCACGATCACAATACAGGAAGAGTACACAATGTTCAATAGACTACAAAAAAATTGAAAAAGAGTATTCTAACCACTTTGAACTTATAGATGAAACAGTACAAACATTATATGACAAATTGGAAACAACCATAACAAAATGTTCTGCAAAAGGTACATCTAAAAGGAAAAATAAGCTCGAATTAATTATAACACAAGAAGTAAAAGAACTACAAAATCAAAGGCAAGAGCTGAAAAACAAACAAAATAAAACAAAACACGAGAAATTGAGATTAAGTAAAATGTATAGAGAAATTAACCATCTGATAAAAACTAATTTAAGGAATTATAGAAGCGGCTTATTCTATTCCTCTCTGAAAAAGTCCGGAGGCATCAAGAAAGCATACAAACAAATAAACATCACTAAAAATATGTAACAACGAACCGGTTCCGCCCTTCTTCGAAACAGAAGTAACTTCTTAGAACTATCGATCAGAAAGTTAAAGACTGAGAAGAGCCCCGGCCCAGACGGCATGACTAACGAAATGATCATAGCAGGAATAGACAAATTAATCGCCCCTCTCAATAGATTATTTAATTTAATTTTACAACAGAAAAAAAAGCCCGTACAGTGGACGTGCTCGGAAATAGTCCTGCTATACAAAAAAGGCGATCCAAAATCGATTTCGAACTACAGACCTATCAGCTTGATGTCTTGTCTGTACAAAGTTTTCATGTCAACTCTGCTCCGAAGAATAACAAAACTGATAGAGGAGAACCAACCAGTTGAACAGGCAGGGTTTCGAGGAAAGAACTCGACAGTAGACCATATCCACACTCTGAAGCAGGTAATGGAGAAGTATATAGAGTACGACAAACGTCTATACATTGCTTTTATAGACTATTCAAAGGCATTCGACTCTACACCACACTTCTCTATCTGGCAAGCTCTAACAGAACAGGGCATCAACACTGATTACATAGAGCTCATCAAGGAAATCTACAATAATAGCACAGCTCGAGTGAAAATCGAAGTTGCAGGCCCAACATTTAAGATAGCACGAGGTGTCAAACAGGGTGACCCACTCTCTCCCAAGCTTTTCATCGCAGTACTGGAATATGTCTTCAGGAAACTAGACTGGCAAAATATGGGGATCAGAATAGACGGAGATTATTTATCACATCTTAGATTCGCGGACGATATCGTCATATTTTCTGAAGAACCAGCTGAGTTACAAATGATGTTAGAAACCCTTAATGAGCATAGTGAAAATATTGGACTCGAGATTAACATAGACAAAACGAAAGTTATGACAAATAAAGAACGTGTTCCTATTGTGATCAACTTAATACCAGTTCAGTACGTAAAAGACTACACCTACCTCGGCCATGTCATATCGTTTAATGATTGTAGCGAAAAAGAAGTAAATACTAGAATAAAAAGTACATGGAACAAATACTGGGCAATGAAAGAAATCTTTAAAAGTTCGTTGCCACCTAGGCTGAAAACAAAAGCTATGAGTACCTGCTTAATACCTTGCCTCACTTACGCGTGTCAAACTTGGTCGTTAACAAAAAGACAACAAATTATGATAATAACTTGTCAGAGAGGACTAGAACGAAGTTTTATGAATATAAAACTAAGAGACCGAGTGAAAACCTCGTTGATCAAGAAAGCTACAAGATCTTCTGACGTGATTAGGCAGGTACTCAAACTTAAATGGAGATGGGCAGGACACATTCAGAGGCTGGAACCACAACGATGAGCCCAGATCATAACAAACTGGACTCCCAGATCTGTTAAAAGGAGAAGAGGCAGGCCTTTTAAAAGGTGGAGAGATGACATTGCCAAAACTGCTGGAAACCTTTGGGCCAGGACAGCTAGACTTCGCGACAAATGGAAGCATTTGGAGGAGGCTTTTACCGCCTCAGGCGGTCCTTACACTGAGATAGAGACAGAAAACGTATAATATACGTTTGTTATTTGTTAGTGTTGTGTGTTAGTATATTATACTAACACACAAAACTAACAAATTCTAAGCTAAGTTTTTTTTATTACTTTTTACTAACACAATAATGTAATTTAAGCTAATTTTTTTTTGTCTAATAGTGATACAATTTAAACCTTTGTACTTCGTAAGGAATTAATAAAAGCTTTTTTATTTTATTTATTTATTTATGTTCGGGCACAACTTCGTCATATATGTTTATATATGACGGAGTTAGTTTAGGAGGGATTTCCGAAAAAAAAATTTGTTCGCAAGAAATTAATTCCAAAATGGTCCGATAAAATTTGGTTTTTTTTTTTCTTTTTATATGTAATAGGCTTGCGTTTGACCACTATCTCACCTGATGGTAAGCGATGATGTGGTCGACGATGGAGCACGCTTGCCTAGAAGTAACCTATTCACTCTTGACTTAAAGACTCCCAGGTTGTAGCTATCGGGCAACACAGACTCAGGCAGGGAATTCCACTCTTTTGCTGTTCGTATAATAAAAGTGTTCCCAAAACGTTTGGTGCGTATGGGTGGAAAAACAGAACTCTTCAATAAATGTTGGCAAATCTCTCGGGATTGCTGCAATCGCATCTCTGTTTATTATTTACACCATTTCATAACATACCATAACGACAGTATGCTCTAAACGGGTACGCAGATGTGTATAGTTCACCCTGGTACACTCTCATTTCACCGGTTATGTTCAAGTTACATGTTATTCAGGTAATCTGTTCTGGCATCACTGTGGGCATTATAGGTACCTTACTATTGAACTTGTCCATTATGTACCATTAAAAAGAGAAAAATAAAAATCTTTTGAACAAAAAAAAACCGGCTTCTAAAGCAAACAACCTATAAGGCGAAAAATACCTTTTTTTTTTCAGAAGTCAGCGTCTCAAAAAACGAAATGCAGTAGGTACCAAAAACAAAGACTACGGAAAACAAAGTTTATAGTTTAAAAGATAATTGCAATATCGTCAAAATTCAATTCTGACTTTCTTCGTTTTCCCAACTGTGTAGGAGTTTGCTTCCAATGTTACCGAAGGCAGCTAAATACCCGAATTACTTGGAACAGGTGTCTATCTGCCCTACACAACCCAGTAACTAGGTAATACGATACCCCTTTGGCAAGTCTGGTAGCTCCGAAATTCAATATTAATTATGAATAAATAAGTTCTAGTAATTAATTCCAGTTGTAGTAATAGTCAATCAACACTTACTCCATTCGCGTACCGTGATCACAATAGAAGCTAATTGCCAACTAAGTAACAATCACATTGATTATGCAATTTTGTTATCTTATTACTAAACTAAGACGCATCCCAGCTTCAGTGCATTAACTCGCTGACAGCAAGCAATGAAGTACATTTACTTGATATTCCTTGGCGTTATAGCAATAAATAAAACAAAGTGTCATGTGACTGATCGGGCAAAAAATGCGGGGATGAGTGAGACGTTGACCACGCAGTTGCCGGCACAAAATGGTACGCGAAATGTTATGTCTAAAGAAATAAGTGAGAAAAGAGAAAAGTTTGAGCCGAAATTAGTGAAGGATGGTGAAAGTACTGTGTACCTAGATGATGTGATGTTTGCCATGAAGAACCAGAACTGGACTGCTCAGGAGGAACCGTGCTTGAATCATATCTATCGTCTGCTATATAGTTTGCAGAATTTTACTCTTTGGGCGGTTTATGGTGAGTGAATGTTAAAGAATAATGGCAGGTGCCCATACATTGTTTTAGCTGAGATTAAATGCCGTCATTAAATTAAAAATATCTGGTTTAACCCAGGGTGATGTTCTTAATTAGTTTGTGCAAGAAATTTGTTATAGAATGTCGAGAATAATAGATATTCAGTTATAAACTTTTGTAGGTTATGTCTGGGTAACTTTTAAAGATGTGTTTAATAGATAATATTATTCAATTTCGTGGAATTAAAAGGGAAATATCGCATTAGTATTTCCCTTACGTAGTTATTTCAGCATGAAATGTATAATATACTCTTTGAAAGTGAGAAAAGTCGCTTAGTTTAAATAAATATTCTCTATTTATTTAAACTAGACGACTTTTATACTTTAAAAAACGTAGACAATTAATAGAATATCTTTCGTATATAACTCACTTTCAGACGCTCAAATTTAAGTCAGCTAAGATTTCGCCATTGTACTTTCTATTGCTTTGCTTCTATTAAGACATATTTACTACATACTTACTTTTACTGTGACAACTATATAAACTAGATATTTTCGAAGTATCTAACTGGGAATTCGGATGAACATATAGGGATCGTGAAAAGACTAAAAACTTTTTTTAAAACATGCATTCCACTACACAGAATGGGATTCCCAAGCATCAGAACCACAAGGCCTTCTATTCGGAAACCGCTACCAGCTGGGAAACTTCGACCAGTGCATGAACGCGCCCTGGGCAAAGAAGCAACCGGAACTGAAGACCAAGTACTGCCTCGCTGAGATTGTTCTAGAAAGAACTGACAAGAACGTGAGACGAAAAGTTGAGAATCCGTACTACCCTTATCAATCTGCGTTGGATTTTATCGAGGTAAGATTTCCACTGAAACATCTTGAGGATACCCGTATGTCCTAGAACCGTTAAATCGAAGACATGGCAATATGGCATTCACCAATCCACTCTGGGCCCACGTGATTGAAGATGCTTCCCATTCCCACTCACAACGAGGAGGCCTGGGTCCCATTTTTCATGTAATCTTAAGTGTGTTAAATTTTGCAGTTTAAATCTCACACAAACATATATAAGTGGACCATACAAATGTTAATTTTACAGCAATTATATTCGCGACCCATTCACATCATAGGTGGTACTTTATTACGGACCCATAAACCTAAATGATCTGGTGAAGGTGCACGGTTGGCGCAGTGGTTGAACGATTAACTGCTGCGCTGCGTGTCGCGGGATCGATTCCCGCACGGAAACAATATTTGTATGGCCTACAGATAGTTGTTCCGGCTCTGGGTGTTGTGTTTGTGAGTTTATATGTTTGTAAACGCACCCACGATACAGGAAGAAATTCCTAGTGTTCGGATGATTAAAAAAAAATGGTCTGGTGAATAAACGAATGTTACAAACTTTTATCAAAAGTACCTTGAAGCTAAGCACCCAGATGCTTGCCTGCCATAGCTGTATGTCCTTTTGATATTATTCAGGCATGATAAAGCCCCAATTTCTGAATTAAGTATTTGACAAACTCTACTTTAGCCTGAAAACCTATCATGAAATACTCAGTTCAGGAGCCTAATATGACCCATTATTTCTGAATTAAGAATTAAAAGTTGAGTATTTGTCAAACTCTACTTTAGTCTGAAAACCTATTACCAAATACTCAGTTCAGGAGCCCACCCTGACCCACGATTTATGAATTACGAATTCAAAGTTAAGTATTTGTCAAACTCTACTTTAGTCTGAAAACCTATCACCAAATACTTAGTTGAGGAGCCCACCCTAACCCACGATTTCTGAATTAAAAATTTAAAGTTGAGTATTTGTCAAACTCTACTTTAGCCTGAAAACCTATCACGAAATACTCAGTTTAGGAGCCTAATCTGACCCACTATTTTTGAATTAAGAATTAAAAGTTGAGTATTTGTCAAACTCTACTTTAGTCTGAAAACCTATTACCAAATACTCAGTTCAGGAGCCCACCTTGACCCACGATTTATGAATTACGAATTCAAAGTTGAGTATTTGTCAAACTCTACTTTAGTCTGAAAACCTATTACCAAATACTCAGTTCAGGAGCCCATTCTGACCCAAGATTTCTGAATTAAGAACATAAAGTTGAGTAATTGTCAAACTCTACTTAAGCCAAGCCTGAAAACCTATCACCAAATACTGAGTTCAGAAGCCCACCTTGACCCACGATTACTGAATTTGTCAAATTGCACTTTAGCTTGGCAATCTTTCAAACTTTGGCATTTAGGTAGGTTTTGATACTTTGTCTGTAAATAGGCCGCAGTTCAAGATTACGACATCATAATAACAATAGTACCTACTTCAACTAAATTTTCTCAACTGGATATGCAAATGTCGCATGTTTATGTTTAATTGAAATAAGTGAACAATTATGCAGTTTGCTGAGATGATGAGACGCGAAGCAGTAATAATATTATGATTCATAATTAGCAAACTATATTGGTACTATTAGAGCTAACAGTCGCACTTGCGATCTTCAAGGTTAAGCAATGATATTTACTTACCGAAACTTTATACCGTTAATTGTTTCTGGCAGTCATTTGAAGACCTTCAATTATCTTTACAGTAGTTCATAAAGTCTGATACCAGCCTTACCAAGGCGTTTACCCAGTGACTGAATTCTGTATGACTGAAACCCGACCTCAACATGTTTGGCAGGGCTAGGCACATTGATTGAGTAAAAGATGTAGCGAGCCTCGTAGCACTTGGCTACGAAAATGCTACGAAATCGTAGCAAGTAAAAAATTTCATTGAAGTACTGTTTTTTTGTTACGTATAGGTATTAACGAACACTAGTTTCTCTACTTATGAGTTTTAGGCATATGAGGCATGAAAAAATCGACTTTTTTTTTTTTTTTTCATTTTGTTCCTAGTTTCTTCTCTTTAATCGGGAAAAGTTCGAAGCGAAAAAAACAATAACTTTTTAGCTCCAACTAGTCGGAAAGATTGCATTTTCCTTACGATTAAAATAAGTCAGATTTACTGCATGTATTAATGATCAATTTTCTTTAATTGTTTACTTACTTATTTTTCTAATACTAAGTCTTTTAAGTTGTTTAAAGAGAGTCTGTTACTGTCGGCGCGAGTTAAGGTACCGTAACCTACCAATATTAGCTTTGTCAGCCAATAAGTATTTATTAGACATATTACAGTAGAGTCCGTTTATTATGACATCGAAAGGAATTGACAAACACGTCATAATATGCGGATGTCATACAAAGCGTTTTGTGAAAAAGACACTTTTTTATGTAAATATGTACTTAAGTATTTACAAATTTTCCCGCCACAATGTTTTGTCGAACTTTAAAACGACTGATCCAGCTTGCAGAACAATTGAAGTCGAGAATAACAAAACGCGCGGCAAAAACATTTGCCTTTTCAGGTAGCATAGGGCCGCTGACAGGTATTCCTTTGTTTGTTATGATAAAATGGGCCATAATAAGCGACATATCCTGTAAGGGAAGTCATTGTATCCGACTTTTTTATAAAGAATTTTATAAGAAAACCAAACTTCGTAGTATAATTTTTTTTTTTTTTGAAAAAACGTTGCCCCACACTAGGAATTTCTTCCTGTATCGTGGGTGCGTTTACAAACATATAAACTCACGTACACAAACACCCAGAGCCGGAACAACTATCTGTAGGTCATACAAATATTTGTACCGTGCGGGAATCGAACCCGCGACACACAGCGCAGCAGTCAATCGCTCGACCACTGCGCCAACCGTGCGCCCAATGCCAATTACGTCATAATAATCGGTTGGTCAATATAAGCGGAGTCATAATAAACGGATTCTACTGTATTTCCAAATATTCCATTGCTTGATCAGCATCCAGAATAATCTAGGACATGCGTCATAACTGATCACGCTATGCATGGACTACGTTAGCAATAAAGTTAGTATATAAGATCAATATTTTATTAGATAACAAAAACTGTTTAGCTGTAACTCTGTTGGAATAAAGTTATTTTCTTAAATACTTCCGTTGTCGCTTACGTAATTCGCGCCACCACCGCCGCCTACGTACTTTGTGCTGTTAGTCAGTTTTTTTTTTAATGGACTGTTATTCTCCAGCACCGTCCTCCCCATACTCGTCCCCTCAACGAGCTGACATGGGGCGCCTGCGTACCTTCAGTATGTGCTCCACACACCGTGGAGCGACTGCTAGGAGTCATGCTGGCGCGGAGTCACCTCGGTGCGGCTGGTATGAGAGCAAACATCAGCGTCACCGAGCCCTGCCAGAGTGGCGACGACGAGAGAGAGTATGATGCGCTGTTCTATGCGTTCTTGTAAGTACACATGGTCTATTATCGCGTGCTGGCATCTCGGCATGCGAACTGACATCAGAGTCACCCAGTCCTGCCAGAGTGGTGACGATGACAGGGAATAAGTTGCGCAGTTCTAAGCGTTATTGTAAGTAAATATTCTGCCCCATTGCTGGGACAAGGCCTCCCCAAATCATTCTAAAAATTCTTTATCCACGCCACCAAATAATGGTTCGCACCAAGATGCCACCTCTTTCTGGTCCGGCCTCGGCGGCGCCGTCCGTCTTCAGGCACCCATTGTATGGATATTATTGCCTAACAGTGGTATGCATCTGACACCTGCGCTGCCCCGAAAACAATTGCGGTCTTGCCGAGCCCACCGGCACAATCAATTGGCGTGCCGGAACAATAATTTAATCACTATTTCTAGTGTTGTATTTCTACAAATGTGACGTTTTTTTACAGCGGTGTGATGGGGTCAATAACAGTGATTTCTCTCGTCTGCACATATCTGAATTGTCGACAAAAGGAATTGGACCCAGATTCCAGAAGTAAGATCATCATTTAATCCTATTCTTACTTAATAATATAATAATGCCAACTTGTTACTGTCCTATTTATTGCAGGACTAAGGCCTCTTCTCATAGAAAAAGCACGAGCATTGATCACCACGCTTGCTAATGTTACATACTTCTACATACATTTTCACTCAATAGAAAAAAATCTAAATGTGATAATTTTCTTTTAGAATCAGGTTTCATCAAATCCTTCTGTCTGAAAGAGAATTCTCTTGACCTGCTGCGAATGAAGAAGGAAGGCGTAGAGGTCTTCTACGGCATTCGGTTCTTCACGATATGTCTCATAGTGTTGGACCATCAGATTGGCATTTCTAACTCGGGTCCGATTAGTGATGGGTTGACGTCTGATCAGGTTTGTGTATTACTTGTCGATATATTTGAAAGTCACTTAAATTCACTTAATTATACAATTTTAAGAATGGCTGCGGCCGTTGCGGTTTTCGTGCTTACCTAATCTAAGCAAACATTTATGTCCTTATGGAATACAAAGACATGATAATTATTTTTGAAAGGGGAGGAAAAAAATACTGAGACTATGGAACATTTTACCAAAACTGAAAAAGAATTACGGGTAACTTTACCTACATAGCTCGACTTGAAAATTAAGTTTTGCTTTTTACACTGCAGGAGGTTCAAACACCACTCGGTCTGCTTATACTTCACGACGATCTATTCGTGGACACATTCTTTCTACTATCTGGCTTCCTCACCATCACGAATATTGCTAAATTCAAGAGGCTGCCAAATCCCCTGTTCATCATCTTGAAGAGATATGTAAGGTAAGCTACATGTCGAAACATTTTTGTACATTACACAAGGTTTTATAAACTTAAACCTGACTACGGAAAATACTTATGTTTTTTTGGCCTATTAGAATTTGCCTAAGTTAGTAACGTTCATAAAACAATTGGGTATATTTCGAAATAAGTATTTATATTTTCTTAAAATTATTTAAGTTTGTAAAGTGCCTATATCAACACATTTGTTTTTGTCAATTCGGCTAGACTGGTGGTTGCGTTTGCCGTGGTAATATTCTACGTTTGTGCGGTGTCCCCGCACACGGGCACTGGCCCACTGTGGAACAGGGCTGCAGGCCACGAGACAGAGCTGTGTCGCAAGAACTGGTGGCTCAACCTCCTCATGCTCAACAATTATATTGACACGGATAACATTGTGAGTACTCGTTAAAGTTCGTAATTGTCATCGTTATTATATCTTCCAGTCTTTATCCCAATTAAGAAGCTCGTGGCTACATCTATCAGCCGCACGGGTAGATCTTCAAGATTAATTTAAGCATTGCTTGCTGTGTCGGTCCATGGATGGGTGACCATCTTTACATAGCGAGATTTCTCTGTGCCTCGGCAAGCAGTCTTTTTATATCTTTGGCAGTCTTTTCGGATAGTCAAAGGCCAGTCAATCTGAACCCAGTCTTGCCAAAGGGTATCGTGTTACTCAGTTACTGGGTTGGGGAAGTCTAATAAGCAGTTCATCATCATATCAGCCGAAAGACGTCCACTGTTGGACATAGGCCTCCCCCAAGCGACGCCACATTAACCGGTCATATGCGTCCCGCATCCAGCGGATCCCCGCAACCTTCACCAGGTCATCGGTCCACCTGGTGGGAGGCCTTCCAACGCAACGTCTTCCGATTCACGGTCGCCACTCCAGCACTTTTCTGCCCCATCGACCATCCGTTCTGTGACCAATGTGCCATGCCCACTGCCACGTAAGTTTGGTAATTCTTCGGGCTTTGTCTGTAACCCTAGTTCTCTTGCAGATTTCTACATTTCTGATTCAATCACGCAAGGATTCGCCGAGCATAGCCCTCTCCATTGCCCTTTGGGTGACTGTAAGCTTTCTGATGAGACCCATTGTGAGCGACCACGTCTCAGAGCTGTAGGTTATCACTGGCAACTCACACTGGTCATAAACTTTCGTCTTGAGACACTGTGGTAAGCAGTTGCTCTATGTAAAAAACTGGTACATGGCTGCATCCGGATAGTCTGGAACTCCACTCCAAGCTTCAACATATTTGGGCAAAGACTGATTGACATAATCTCCTTTTTTTTCAGTGCATTGTTATATCGTGGTACATCCCCTGCGACTTCCACTTCTTCGTGGTGACTGTCCTGGTGTACTGCATCTACAGGAGTCTACCCAAGCTGGGTCTCATCATAGCAGCCATTTTAACTGTAGGAGCTCTCGTGTTACCGGGCGTCGTCAACTATATGTATGAGTTGTCTGCTGTTCAGCTGTTTACTTTTGAGTAAGTTTTATTTTTCTAACTTATAAACAGGAGTAAATACAAACCGTATAATCTTTAAATGCATCGTGTAAGTTTCGTTAAGAATTACTACTACGCGTTTATAAGAGAGTAGTAACACCATACCCATCACAGAGCAAGCAACTTTAACAACATCGGCTTCAGCGCGTCGGTTACAGCGCTGCAATTCAGTGCTCGTTATAATGTAACTTGGCAAGGTTTTGACGTAGTGGGAGTAAGCATAGTGCGCTAACTGACCAACCACCATATAGAGCGAACGGAAAGTGGACGCGACGCGATTGGTCAGTCGACCCTTGTCAACTGGCCAACCAATCGCGCACTCGGGACGGTGCTAAACGTTCCCTACGCCCTGCTTGGTAACCAAAGAGACCCAAAAAACGACTTGTGCGCATCTAAAGATTCTTGCCAACTTAGGTGCCGGCAACTATATCAATCAGCTGCAGCATGGCGGTTTCCTGGATTGAAAGGTATCAGTGGGTGTATTTATATGCCAGTACGATATTTGTCTGTCTGTGTCTCTGGGGTGGAAACGAACCTTTGATGCATATAAACGTTGGCCTCCGCCACTTACCTACAGCCAAGTGGGCCGACTTAGGTGCCGATTCCCTTGAGTAGCTAATTTTAAAATGAGAATCACGTCTAAACGGCCAGACGTAATTTTTTGGAAAAAAATATATGATAGGTGATGTTCTTCAGAAAGGCCAAGTGCGCAGTACCCATAACCGGCGTGTGTGTATGACTAGATGTATGAATGTGTGTGAAGCAAAAGAAGTATGTAAGGATCGTAGCAGGTGGCGTTCTGTAGTTTCTGCCTACCCCCATGGGAAAAAGGCGTGAGTTTATGTATGTATGTAAATATATGATATATTAGACTATTCAGAGCAGCTTTTTAGAGCAGTGGTGGCCCAGTGGTATCGGCCGCGACTTACAAGTTATAGGTCGTGGGTTCGAGCCCATCAGGCAGGCGCTTTACTTTGTGTAAATTATTTCATCACCACTGCTCTCAAAACGCTGAAGGAAAACATCGTGAGGAAACCGGCATGTCCTAGAACCGAAAATTCGAAGACTTGTGATATCCACCAACCCGCACTGGGCCCGCGTGGTGGATTACGGCCCATTCCCTCTCACAGAGAGGAGGCCTGTGTCCCAGCACAGGCCTCCTCTCTGGGAACATTAATAGGCTGATGATGATGAGACTATTTTTTAATCATTTAATTTAAGCAAATTTTGAGTTTTATTCGTATAACATAGTGTAATGAATTTGTAAATTTATGTCGAAAACGGAAAAAAAGACGATAATCGCACTAAAACCGCTGGGTGTATTTTAATGAAATCGACACCATCTCAAAGACAATTTAATTATCTACATTTTGATCTGAAGCTTTTTTTTAAAGTCATAGGAAAGTACAAAAAACTACTAAATTTTAGGTCGCGCGGGTGTGAAACGAGTGCGCGTTTTGTTCCCTCAAGATCGTTGGCGTTAATGGTCGTCTTAATACTAGTTTCTTGCGTATTAGTGATTTCAGGTCGTTGACCTTTACATTACAGTAGTAACACTATTAAGTTATGATGATTATGCTTGATGCAATTGTTAGATTATGATCTTTAATAAAAATAATAAAAAAGTTGAGTATGGTCAAGATAATAAAGATTTTTCCGTTTTACTAAGAGTTGAACTGTATAAACATGTAAGAGGCCAAGGTAAAAATTACCTAAACAATGATTATGACTACAGAGTGTGTATGTATTTCAGTATATAACCATTCCTTTATAACCCCCGACAAAAAAGAGGGGTGTTGTTTGTTTGACGTGTGTAGGTACCTGTGTGTACAAACACAGATCTATGATGGAGCTATGATGCCACAGACAGATACACAAGTATTTGTGTATCTGTCTGTGGCATCATAGCTCCTAAACGGATGAACCGATTATGATTACGTTATTTTTGTTGTTTGTAAGGTCATTTTATCAAGAGTGTTCTTAATTATGTTTGATGAAAATCGGTTCAGCCATTCAAAAGTTACGGTCCTTTTACTGTTTGAATCGGGGTGTTTTCGCAAGATATCATGTCCTAATTACGTGTTCAATAGATTTACGATCGAAGTGTGTCTACTACAAGATACATAATGTAGCAAGAAATAAAAATGTGTCAGGATTATTTAAATTATACTTGTTTTTAATCTAATCCTGGACTAAGCTCTGTTTCGTGAGTTTACCATACAAATATGAGTTTACGTGCATCTATTTGCTCACCTGTAAGTTCTTCCAATTAGCAGATGAGGACTCTAAACTAGTTCAGGCTTAGACAGACTTTAAAATGAGTTTAACACTATCGATAAAGCCACCTTTCAAACAAAAAACTAAATTAAGATCAGTTCATCCGTTTAGAAGCTATGATGCCACAAACAGATACACAAACACACAGGTATACACTTATAACACGCATTTTCCGTCGGCGGTTAAAAACTAGTTTTGTTGCTACTTAGTAAGAAAAACGTTTTCAAGTCAGGGTTCATCAGTTACCTGCTAATATAGCGTGAATATTACACGGTTTCTGTTTTAAGTATTAGGTACTTGCATATGACAATCACAATGAATAGAAGTTCATTAACACCCCATGGAAAAATCTCAAGATTTTTCTATAACTTGCGTAGCGTGTAGCGTGTCTTCCGCGCTTACATTGTGACATTTGAGACAATTATATGTTAATCTCTATTGCGCTTCATAAGGCTATCTGGTTCATTAATATGTTGCAATTAAAACCTTGATGGAATGTTACGGGACCACAGACCACATTACGGGTGCAGTCCAAAGAGTTGTTAGCTAGATTTCTCTACTTTTTAACCCCCGAAAAAGAGGGGTGTTTATGATAAATTAAACAAAGAATTTTGTAGCAATAAGTAGGTTTAATAAAGACCTTACAATCCTTTTTTATAATTTTTAAAACGAGCAACGTACAGAGTTGTATGAATGATATAGAACGAGTGAATAGGAATGAAGTACATCGAAGAATGAAACTTTAAGAATGAACAGCGAATGTGTCGTAGACAAGGGGTGTTATAAGTTTCACGTGTGTTGCTGTGTATCTGTGTGTCTGTCTGTGGCATCATAGCGCCTAAACGGATAAACCGATTTTGATTTTGTTTTTTTTTTTGTTTGAAAGGTGATTTTGTCGAGAGTGTTTTTAGCTATATTTGATTAAAATCGGTTCAGTCGTTCAAAAGTTATGGATGTTTTACTGTTTGAATCGGGGTGTTTTCGCAAGATAAATGTGTCGGGGGATTTATAAATTTTGAAATTTTACTTGTAAACAAGAAGTCAGATTTGACAGCTATTAAAATACGTTTCTTAAATAAGTTAAACTTGATGCTGACGAATGATACGTGTTCCTATAGTGTAAGGGTAACATAGTAAATTAGGATTATGAATTAGATTTTTTAGACGTTCGTACAAAGTTATCGCGGCATGTAAAATGGGAAACGTCATCGGACTTCTTATATTGTCACGATTATAGTGAACTACTATTATGTTACCATTTATATTTAACACTGTAGATTTAATTGCAGATGTAGCTCTAGGCTAGGATAGGATAGGATAGGTGGGACCCCTTTTGCGCACTTAAGACTCCCAATTGGTCCGTTGCGCGTGCAGGCCTCCTGTCTGTGAAAGGGAATGCTGTAATCCACCAAGCGGGCCTAGTGCGGGCTGGTGGATGTCACATGTCATCGTATTTTTTGTATTAAGTTATGCCGGTTTCCTCACAATGTTTCCCTTCATCGTTTTTGAGAGCAGTGGTGATTAAATAATTTACACAAAGTAAAGCGCTTGCCTGGGTTCGAACCCACGACCTACAACTTGTAAGTCGCGGCCGTTACCACTTAGCCACTACTGTTCTCTGTGTAGCTCTTCTTGAACTAAACTACTTCTCAATATAATAGATTTCAAAGGGACCGCGCCCAAATTTAAGAAAATATTGTAAGTTTTCAATTGTGATGTCCCCAAGCTATGAAATAAAACTTAAGAAGCTGAAAGTCAGGAGGTTTAAAACAAAATAATTATATACATAATTAGATACTATATATACATTGGCAACACTTTTGGTATAGTACCTAACTGAGTTTATGGCGGGATTTTTTCGAGTGACGTTGAGCAGCTGTTAATATTATTTGCAAAATGATTTCTAGTGGATATTGTGATATAAAATTGGTTCAGTTTCGTGTCTCAACTGTCTACGCAACTGGACAATATGTGAAATTATTGACAGAAGCGATCTCGGGATAGTGGAGCGGAGTATTTTATTGTAGTATTGACGCAAAGCAAAGCTTACTGGGAAGGCTGACTCGATACAATTTGCTGCAAAATACTCCAAAAAACATTAGAATCTGTTACTTCCGCATTCTAATGCATACTAAAGAATGTTAAAACCCATTTAAGTATCCGACTGAAAGACTTGTATCTATGGTCATGAATAATAATTTTAATAAAAAAACTGTTTTGCAAAAAAATACTACCGACTTCCAAATGAAAAAGAGTTATTATTAAATTAAGTTATTTTACACTTTGTAGTTTTTCATTTGGAAGACGGTAGTATTTTTTTGCAAAAAAGTTTTTTTTTATTTTTCGCTTTTTAGTTTTACCTACCTAATAGGCAAGTTGTTTAGTAAGGTCCCTATAACGCCAGAATAGATTACCCGAGTAACATGAAACTTAAACATAACCGGTGATGATTGAGAGATTTATGAGTGTTCTGCGTACCCCTTTAGAGCGTACTGGCGTGATGTTATGTTATGAAATGGTATAAACAATAAACAGACATGCGATTGCAGCAATCCCGTGAGTTATGGCGTTATTTATTTAAGAGTTCTGTTGTATATCTCCGAAGTTCTTCATCAGACCTTCACCAAATTAAAATGGAACCTTCGAAACATACTCTTTCAAACAAAAACAATTTTCAAAATCGGTCCACAATTGACGAAGGTATCAGTGAACATAAACAAAAAAAAAAAAACATAAAGTCGAACATAGAACCTCCTCCTTTTTGGTAAGTCGGTTAAAAAAGAAGTACCTAGCTACAAACTGGCAAATGAGCAAAACGTATACTGGCATCGTAGCTTCAAAGTTCCACAAAATAAAAAGTTCATATACTCGTAATAACACTATCCACATTCTAACACATTTTCCATCTAACTAAAATACCTACTAAATGTGACGCATCACAGTTACGACTACATAAGTTTCTTCACGGAACATTTCCTCAACCATTGTTCTAATGTATGAGAATCATCTAGGCAATAAATTAAATCAATTTACACTACAACCATTATCTAGAAACCTTCTCGATGTAAACAACACGCATCGATTGGCGATGGAAACTTCGTTTTATTATTTCTTTACTTTTTATTGGTGTTATTATCCCATTTGTCACTTCATTATTACGCCCGGATATTGCAAAAATCAACTTGCTAATTGAGTCACAATAATTATGGTTCTTTCATAGCTTTACTTTGGTAACTTGTTGCAAATAATCAATTTTTATATTTTTGTTTTATCAAGCAAGCTTAATAGCTTGGCTCATCGCCGCAAGGTTGCCTGCTTGTCGGTCTTCTACAGACTGTACTTCGGTGAGTGTGCTCAAGAGCTCCACGACCTCATCCCACCAGCCCCCTTCTACCATCGGACATCTAGACGCACTGCAAGTTACCATCCTTACCTTGTTGCCATTCCACCAATTCGCACCAAGCGCTTCCAAATATCCTTCATAATGCGCACAGCGAATGAATGGAACTCACTACCTGCGTCTGTTTTTCCGAACGCATTCAACCCGAATCTCTTCAAAGTTAGAGTGAACAGGCTTCTTCTGGGTAAGCTCACTCCATCGTAGACTCTGTCTCTGTCACCTTTGACCTAGACTAGAGTCAAGAGCAAACCCATCATAAATAAAATAAATAAATAAAAAAAAAACACCTGCTCCGTAATTGCATAAGTTCCAAGCATGGCGCATTCATTGCTTCGCATGTTTAAAATCCGTTTCCGAGACATCGTAAAACACGCAATGAATACTGCTGAGTTGATTAAAAATAACGTACCTACTGTCAAAGCAGTTACGCAACTAGGGTGCTGTTTATATACAAGTAAAATTTCAAAATTTAAAAACCCCCTCACATTTATCTTGCGACAACACCCCGATTCAAACAGTAAAACGCCCCTAACTTTTGAACGGCTGAACCGATATTATTCAAACATAGCTAAGAACACTTTCGACAAAATCACCTTTCAAACAAAAAACAACAAATCAAAATCGGTTCATCCGTTTAGGCGCTATGATGCCACAGACAGACACACAGATACAAAGCAACACACGTGAAACTTATAACACCCCTCTTTTTCCGGCGGGGGTTAAAAAAAACGCGAAGGCACGTTACTTCAACCCATCACTTAAATTATGCAACCAATTAAATTCTTCATCATCATCAGTCTTTGAATGTTCCCACTGCTGGGACACAGGCCTCCTCTCTGTGAGAGGGAATGGGCCGTAATCCACCACACGGGCCCAGTGCGGGTTGGTGGAATTTTTGGTTCTAGGAAATGCCGGTTTCCTCGGGATGTTTTCCTTCACCGTTTTGAGAGCAGTAGTGATGAAATAATTTACACAAAGTTAAGCGCCTGCCTGGGTTCGAACTCACGACCTACAACTTGTAAGCGCGGCCGCTACCACTGGGCCAATACTACAAATAAAAATCTTACCTACAATTTTTTCAAGGATATACCTTATGAAAAAACTCTTCACATTTCTCTTTGTGTCCTTCCTAATAACTTCTATTCTACCTGAATCCACCAGGTTTATAATGGACCCTCGCGCCAGCAGAGAATTTAACGTGGCGTACATCAAGAGTCACACACGATACGCCGCCTACCTAGTCGGCTTCTTCAGCGGTTATATATTCGTTACGTACAGCAGTAAAGGGAACCTGAACAGGATAAGACAGGTGAGTTGGACTCGTTGATGATATCATTTGTCGTAATAACGAGCGAATACCGCAATTGAAATAGTAGTTTGTGCAATGGTCATATAATAGGCGTTTTAATACCTAATTATATGCCGTTGCATACACTATTTTATCTTCACACATACAGTTGAAATAAAACAAAAGTGGAAATGAAAAAAATATGTGGTATGGCGGGCAATTTATATTCTCATTGCGCAAGACTGCGCAGCGCGTGCATCTATAGACAATGACACTACTTTTCTACATTATCAATGAGCCCAATCTAGACCAATAAGCGCAAATAAATTAAAAAGTAAAAGTGTGCTATAAAATTTAAAATAGTTATTTGAGCTACAAGTGCGGAAGGTAGGTGGTTCTCGATGCATTTTTATTAAATAAATAAATCGACACGATTCGGGAATCATCTTAAGTACGTGTATCATACAATATTTTATTATGCATTGTGCGAGAAAATAAAAAAATTAATGCCACTCATCGGGAATCACGTACCTTCCGCACTTGTAGCATAAATAACATACTAGAACTAGAACTTACTAGAGACTGACGCCGAGCCCCGGCGCTTTTAGGTTTGCAATGAAGTGTCCCCCCCACAATTTATAATATCAGGCTGGTCAAAGTGTACTATGTTGTTGGAGCTTCGACTAGAAATCATTGCGCAGATTTTTGCCGGAGCCGAAAGGGATTGTGCAATTTCATCGGATTTAGATCGCAACTTTTTCATAATCATCCTAAGCACACTGTTGGACCCAGCTTTATTGTTCGTGAAGGCTTGATGGGAAACTTCAACTTTAGCCAATGCTATGGCCGTTTTATCTAAAACCGAAAGCAGAGTATATAGCTTTAGCTAAGCGCAATATTTGCCCAAAAGAATCTAAAACCGAGACTATGGTAAAATACTTATCTTTCGGATCATACTTACAGATAATGTATGTTTTCAGAAATGGTCAGTCCTGGGCACTTGTGCAGCCCTGACACTAATGTTAGTGGTCATGGTACTGGGCAGCACGTTCCTCTGGCGCAGTTACCATCCGCTAGAGGGCGCGGTGTATGCCGCACTCAACAGGCCTGCTTGGGCGTGTGGCGTGGCGCTTCTAGTACTGTGCTGCTCGTTTGGACATGTCCGTAAGTATCGGTAGATGTCGCTAGTTCCCTATTTTTTACCACGAGACTCAATCTGACTATTAAATAACATGAACAAGTATGTGCCAACATTGACTCATTTACTTTATTCTGAAAATATTCTGTAACGTTCAAATTGTAGTTTTTTTTTTAATATCTGTATTTATTAATATACATACAATTGAATATTCTAAAAAAAACAAGCCTATATAGATACAAAAGGGAGAGGGAAAAGGGCTCATTGTGCAATAGTAGTATATGTGCAATTTGCCGTAAATGTTTGATTGACTGTTAAAACTAATTCTTTATCTGATAATAAATCCTACGTATTCGAGTAATCTGTGGTTTTATGGTTTTTCTTCACTTCTCAAACTATATTAAATTGTTTATTAAGTGTTAATAATTAGTTTATGAACGTATGTATCAAAATCTTGTTTCAGCGCTAGTAAAGTCGTTCCTGAGCTGGTACCCGTGGGTGCCTCTAAGCCGACTTTCGTACGGCCTGTACTTAACGCACACCTTACTCATCACGCGGGGTGTCTTCATCACCAGAAACCCACAGCACAATGATTACTTTGAAATCGTAAGTAACATTTACTAAGAATGAAATTGCATTTACATTGTCTAATCCAACTAGACTATATTGTCCCACTTTACGGCAAAAGCTTTCCTCTTCCTTTGCCACATTATTCTAAATGATTAATTATAATACGAGAAAACTAAATACTAGAAATCCTTAGATTATAGTTAGTTTTTAACCCCCGACGGAAAAAGAGGGTTGAAAGGGAGGGAGGATAGTTTGAAGTGTGTTCCTGTGTGTTTCTGAATTTGTGTATCTTTCTGTGGCATACTAGCTCCTAAATGGATGAACCGATTTTGATTTCGTTGTTTGAAAGGTGGTTTTGTCGAGAGTGTACTTAGCTATGTTTGATGAAAATACGTTCAGCTGTTCAAAAGTTACGGGCGTTATACTGTTTGAATCGTTCTTAATCGAATCTTTAATTATGTCTTCAATAGATTTTGATAGAAGCGTGTACTTCTAGATAGATAAATTATGTAGACATGAAATAAAAATTTGACGGGTTTTTTTTTTTTTAATTTTTTAATTTTACTTGTTAAACTAACATTCAAACTCAAAGAGCAAGGGTGAGCAAAGATTAATTAATAAACATGAAAAATCCTTAAATTATGAGATTCTGCAGACCATCTACCAAGTTGAAGAATTATCATATTATATGCTGAACACCCTCTGGATGGAGCCCCCATGATCAGCGATCAGGGAGGATGCGATAGGGAAATTCGGAGCCTTCGGAGACGTACAAAAATGGCCAAAGGTGCCATGAGCTTGTCGTAGAGAATATGGTACAGAAAGATCTCTAACAGCACCAAGTAGCAGTCTGGGAAGTCTGGTATTCGATTCTCGATATTTCTATACGGCTCCGAATCATGTGCAATTCGCACTGTAGATCGTAGAAAGGTTGAGGCCTTTGAGATGTGGTATTGGAGAAGAATGGACCATGGACAGCCAAGCGCATGAATAAGTCCATTCTCAACCAGCCCAACATCGGATCCAGACTCTCCACGATCTGCTGCCAACGAGTCCTGACCTACTTTGGTCATATAGCTCGAGACTCGAGAAACTTGTTGTAGTGGGAAAGGTGGATGGAAAGAGACTGCACGGACGTTCATCTTCTTGATAAGGGCAATTACAGGACTGACGGTGACCACTACCCTGCGAAGAGCTGAAGACAGAGTGGTGTGGAAGAAGCGCCATAGTGACTAGGTCAAAACGTTCCAAGACGGGCACGACCTTCAGAAATTAAGACAACGAATAAAAGGTGACACTGAACACAGTTTTTAGTGAAAAGTTACCAAAGATTTGGTTGCTGGTACCGAATTTGTTGGGACTTTCAAACTTTGTCTTACTAGCAACAAAACAGAGCTTTGCTATTTGTTAATTAGTTTTGTTTTATCGTTATTAAAGTTTATTTTCTAATAACTAAAGTCATCTTAGTTTTCAGCGGGTTTCCCGTTTTTTAGTGTATATTTTATGGACCACCATGTTTAATGCCCGGGCAATATGAATAAAGTCAATTCAAATCGGGCAACGTAATAAATACTGATTTAAACTTCAATATGTATAACATTGTATGGTCATTATGAATACTGCTAAGTAACGGTTGTTATAGTCAATGAATTAGTCCAAGAGCGAACTATATAATCAAAATCAACATTAAAATAATTTTATAAAACACACATTTTATTACCCAGCCCAATAAGAGATGGACAGTATTCAGAAAGGCCGGTCAGTTTAATTATTATTTCAATAGTTTTTAGTAAGTATATTGCCTTCTCATATTGGCCCCTTTTCCATATTGTATGGGCATAATGAATAACGCCGTATTAATCACTTGGTCCATAACAGTAATTTTGAGTGTTAATTAATTTGACCCGTTATTTGTTTCAGTTGAACTCAACAGCAGGTGTAATATTCTGGGGCTGTATAGCCGCTCTTCTACTTTGGCTACTGGCCGAGGCTCCGGCTAACAAGCTACTTGCACTGTGCTTGAGAAGAAGGTATTTACTTATTTACACAATACGGGTATAACATCACACGGATGATTTTGGGCGCACGTTTGGCGGAGTGGTTGAGTGATTGACTGCTGCGCTGCGTGTTTGATTTATATATATATATATATATTTATATATGTTTGTTCCGTGCGGGCATCGAACCCGCGGGATCGATTCCCGCACGTAACAAATATTTGTATGACCTACAGATAGTTGTTCCGGCTCTGGTTGTTGTGTATGTGAGTTTATATGTTTGTAAACGCACCCACGATACAAGAAGAAATTCTTAGTGTGGGGCAATGTATTTAAAAAAAAAGATAGGTGAGCAGTGGTGGCCGTGACTTACAAGTTGTAGGTTGTGGGTTCGATCCCAGGCAGACGCTTTACTTTGTGTAAATTATTTCATCACCACTGCTCTCAAAACGGTGAGGAACATCATGACCGGCAAAATTCGAAGCCATGTGTCTTCCACCAACCCGCACTGGGCCCGCGTGGTGGATTACGGCCCATTCCCTCTCTCACAGAGAGGAGGCCTGTGTCCCAGCATTGAGAAAATTAAAAGGCTGATGATGATGATGATGATGATGAATCAAATATTGTGATGTTATGAGGCTATTAAAATTCTGGTACTCAGCTTCTTTCTACCCGATCTCAACATTAGGAAAAAGCAAGGTAAATTGATTTACACCGTTGTTTTTTACCGTGGGAAACCTACAAAAGCCGCCTGGACTTCTGGGGAAAAGACCAGGTAATGAGGGATTTTACCTCACTAAAACCACCCCGGTGATCCCCACCAGCACGGAGAAGACGCCCCGCCGTGACCTCCCAAAAGACCACTCCGGAACCCTCTCTGTACAACGCCTGGCACATCTCTGGGGAAACTGAAAAAACGCCTCCTCTAAGCCTCGCTGTGCACGGCAGTACGCGATCACTATGCCACCGTCGTTGGTGCAATATTTCTGTGGATGTTTTTTAACTCAAAACCTATATTTTTCTATGTTCTCAGGACCAAGAAAATAATGCACCAAGAAGCGAATCCGGTGACAATGAGCCCCAATACAAGTATGAGCACTGTGCCGACGGGTAGTGGACATCTCAACGATAACTTACCAGAGACGATATATTTCTCTTCCAAAATATGAAACTCACAATAGCGTTCTAATTAGTGACAATATTACAGTTTAAAAAAGTGTCAAAAAATTGCGCGAAAGGATACGAGGTTTTAAGATAGAAGCCTTTTTGGTATCGCACGGGGTCCACATTTTTTTTCTTTTTCTCATGTCTATATCTGCCGCGCAAGTCACATTTTTTATTTATATTCTTTCATTTTGTGTAGAATTGTTGCTTTTATACTGACAAAGTGACGTCACAAGCCCTCACTTCTGAACTTTGATTCGCTTTACCTTTGTCAATTTTTATTTATTTGGTAAAGAAAAAAATACGGTTCCAATATTATTTGGTAATCTCACTGACAAACTAAATACAATTGTCATTTTTCTACCCGGGAAACATCCCTATTACAGTAAAGAAGTAACAGTTAAAGCGTTGTAAATAAAATTACCCACAAATAAAAAAAAGTTTTTATATTTTATCCGTCAATTAACCGTGCATTGTCATCCAAGCCAAAGATTTAAGGTTTCCCTAGTCGGCGGCACGAACTTTTTTGTGCGCGAGGTTAAAATGCATGCTATCTCATCCGGCAAAACGTGCGTAATAGATAGATGCTGTGATAAGCAGTAACAAGCTAGTTCGCGTACGAATTAGCACTTTTGCAAATTTATGTCGAAATGGATGATGATTTAGGGCGTAAACGAGCGCGCGAAAGTTTATGAACAGACCTTTGGGAGTCTAGATATCATGAAACACGAGTAAATGTATATTTTCATAATAAAATTATTTGCATTGTTGAATTATTAATCTATCCCTGCATGAAGGCCGTTTTGCGATTTTTATTCTTCTTATGGTATTTATATCCGCCCATAGATACGTTTAAATTAGTTTTGAAATATGAAACTTTCGACGCTCATAACTTTCAAATATTTTATTTTTTTACTTTTTTGTTTCCATACAGGGCTAGTTAATGATGACAACAAATTGATATATATTTTTTTTTTTTGAACGTACATCGTCAAACAGTGGAGTAATGGCCAGACTGCGTTTGTATGTAAGAATGATCGACTAGTGTAACTTTAAGCAAAACTTTAGCCCTATCGGTGGGGATAAAAATTAATAATTAATTAATAATCTCTATTTTTAAAACAGTTGTTTTGAAATCAGTTGCAAAATTGAACCCATAGAAAATAGTTATAAAACAAGGCAAGATAAATAAAGCTTGTATTTTTTTATAATATGTAGTTAAATGCAACCCTTACGTCTACGCCGTAGGTCTACGCCGTAGCGAGTTCTACAGCGTAGCCGTAGCGCGTAGGCCTAATACGAGCTATGATTTTCTTTATTTTACGTTAAGTTTACTTTCAGTCTGTATGTAATTATCTAAAAATTGTTTAAATAGTATGTAATATCTTCTTCTTCTTCCTGCCCCCTTCCCAATTTATTTGGCGTCTACGCCAGGATAGTCTATCCTGGGTTGTCGATGGTGTCAAATTTTTCTCCCTGAGGTCTCTCTCGACAGTGGTCCACCAAGAGGCTGGTGGTCTACCCCTTGTTCGTTGCTTGGTATTGACTTTGAGCATTGCCTAAAAAATACAAATAGCAAATATATATTATTGCAAATAGTATGTAATATGTATGTACTAAATAGCCAAGTGGAATTGAGAATGGAGTGACAGCCTATAATGTTTTACCGCAGAACATTAAGATACCCGGAACTACCCCCGATTTCTAAATCAATAAATAGAAGTTGAATATTTGTCAACCTTTAGACTGCAAACGTGTGAAACTTTGACATTAAAATAGGATTTGACACGTTCTTAACTGCAATCTATTCATGAACCGGTGCTTACGCTTTTAGTCTATGCCAATATTATAAAGAGGAAAGATTTTTTGTTTGTTTTTTTGTACCGAATAGGCTCCGAAACTACTGGGCCGTTTAAAAAAAATCTTTCACCAATAGACAGCTACATTATTCATGAGTGACATAGGCTATTTTTTTATCCCGAAAACGGGTCCTGTTGGGTGGTACACGGGAGCGAAGCCGCGGGGAACAGCTAGTGTTTAATATAAATAAATAAAATAAAAAAGCCTTTTATTTCTAATCCATATAGAAACAATTCTATCAATATTTACATTATAATTCTTAATACTATACTTATATTTTAGACATATAATTAACACTTATAGTTTTCCCTAGTTGAACATAGCCTAGCTATTTCCACTCACAGATTGGAGGTTTGTGTCCCAACAGTGGGAACATTAAAAAGGCTGATGATGATGACAAAAATTAAATAAAATATCTATGGCTTGTACTAAGTATAGCATACAAACGACAACCATCTTTATAATTTTCAATTTCTTATGGAACGCGTTGTCCAGTTTATGGCGACTATTATTATTATTGTTTTTATTCGTTTTATCATGGTGTTATAGTGATTTTCTAAATATTTATTTAGACTAATAAATATCTAATCTAAGATATTTATTTTATTTATATAAGGATCACCGAGTTATACATTAACTTATACAGTCAATATAAAAATTTGGTACTCTTAACACGTTATGCACACTCAATTATAAATAACTACAGCTTACACATTTTCGAGTTTACATGCTCTTTATAAATGCAATTAATAATTTACCAATAAAATTTTAACTACAAAAAAAAAATCATAAAATTACAAATATTAAATTAAAATCAACATTGGAATACACATTAAATTTAATTAAAATAAAGATTCTGCCACTTATGTAAATCAACCTAATTGTCATTATTAAGACAAAAGACAAAAAAAAAGACAAAAGATATTTATTTCAACTGGGCCACCAAGCGGCACATTTGAATGTCACAATTTAAATTTAAATGGAATAAAAGTTGATTCTACCGTGCATTCGGAAAGTAGCTTGTTATGGAGAAGAATGCACAAGAAACTCCATACTTACTCTTTAAAAAAAAAAATGATTCTACCGTGCATTCGGAAAGTAGCTTGTTATGGAGAAGAATGCACAAGAAACTCCATACTTACTCTTTTAAAAAAAAATGATTTTTACAATATTTAGGTACATGAGTACATACATTAATAAATTCACATATGTGAGGACAATGCACCCAGAATAGCACTACACACTATACTATGTAAAGGTATAAAGTATTAAAAGTACTCACACATGTACTGTGCAGTTATACAATAGGTACTAGAAAAACATCAACATCCGAAGCAGTTGAGTTATGACCAATCCCAACTGACGGCGCCCGTTCACGAACATGACGCATGAATCGGCACCACCCAGCTCAACCATCATGAAGGGCACCGAATGATCCAACACACGCGCCACCATCAGAGAGACATTTGAGAGAGCATGACACACTCAACTGCCATTAATAATAAAAAAACAAAAACCCGACTGCTTAAACATTTGGTTTTGGTCAGCCAGCTCGCGAACATGTATCCTCCGACTGCACAGCTTGATTTTCTTCTTGTTTACGTATTTTTAGTTCGCTTTTTAAGCAGTCGGGTTTTTGTTTTTTTTTTATTTTTATTTATGTCTTTTTAGTTGTTTTTTTTTGGAATTAGGTAAATTTAAACATTCAAGTGTAATATATTTTTTAAATCATCTGTTAAAACCCTTTATATTGATACCCCACACGATGGGTTAGGGAGAAAAAAAAAATTGTGGCTCACAATATGCCATACAAAAGCCGCCATTTTTTTTTTAATTTTCAATGTTTAATGTAGCGAGTGACACTTGCAGGGTTAAGACAAATCAATTGACGCAATAATCATCAAAATCGGCCAACGCGTTTGGTCTCTAGAACGCAACATAGGAACAAACATACATACACAGGCTGATACGTTAGGTTATGTGAATTAAAATTAATATATAAAAAATTACAAATCAAATCAGAATACAGGTAATACAGAAAGCGCTTTTCTGGTATAGGCTCCTCTTGCTTATTCCAACTATCTCTATAGGCCACTTCTTTCATCAATTTCTTTCCAGCAGTTCTATGTCATCTGTGCAGCGTTTTTGGCCTTCCTTGTCGTCTCTTGCCACTGGGTCCCGTTCACCGGATCGCCTCTATGGTCCATCTCTTGTCAGTGTAACGGGCTAGGTGTCCAGCCCATTCACTTGAGCTTAAGCGTATAAGTTTTATTTTCTGTCGCATGTACTCACTTCTGACTTTCAGAATTTTTCTTAATTTTAATTAATACGCTTCTTTCCATAGCTTTTTGGCAGACAACTAATTTATTTTGTACCTTTGAGGTGGCCCATGTCCGATATCCGTGAGTGAGGGACGGTAGGATATATCAGATACATGCATCCAGAACGACTTTTCTTTTGATGTATCAACTTTTATCTTCGGAGAAATCAGCTTTTAAGTTTTTAATATTTAATTCCAAAATACATACCAGTAGGTGCCTCTGTTTTTTTCTCATGTAGCTACTGCCATCTATGTCAGAATTACGTTACTACTACGTGGAGTACTTTCCTACACGATTCGCTTCTGTCCAAGAAAATAGTATCTACTCGTGTCTGTAGATGGCGCTACTAGGCCTAAGTTATATGAAAATGAAATAAAGTTTCATTCATATATACGATATTTATTTTCCTTTCATTGATGTTTTCTGTTATTAGTCAATCTTTTTTTGGTGTCAAATAACGATTTTAAACGGTAAATTCTTGTATATCTGTGTTTCTATATATTTATATAATCTGAATCTCGGAAACGACTCCAACGATTTACATGAAATTTAGTATGCAGGGGGTTTCGGGAGCGATAAATCGATCTAGCTGGGTTTTATTTTTAGAAAACGTCGTTTTCTCGATTGTACTTTTTTACAGGTAAAAACGCTTTTTGTGTCTTTTAACTGTAAATACTGATATCCAAAAGTTCCTTTTAATGGTTTTAATTGAAATTAATAATTTGACTTTGGTGTCCGTCATTTAAACGTTTCCACAAGAGTTTTAAATCGGTCAAACATAAAATTGAGTACAAGAGGGTAGATAGTAGAATCCTTTGCATATCGAGTTACTTAAAAAATCGGCTCCCCTTCGTTTGCCCATTCATTTGGGGCTGGTTCGGCAGGATGGTATTTTTGCAACTTTTTATATAAAAAAAAATTGTTGAATAGCCATTTCATTTAATAAAAGATCTTTTTATATTGTAACGATTAATAAGTTTAGTCATATAGCAACGTTATCTTTTTTTAAGTTAAAAACGCTACTAATGTATCATATCACATCATCAGCCTATTAATGTTCCCACTGCTGGGACACAGGCCTCCTCTCTGTGAGAGGGAATAGGCCGCTTTCCGCCACGCGGGCCCAGTGCGGGTTGGTGGATGTCACATGTCTTCGATTTTTTGGTTCTCGGACATGCCGGAGAATTGAGACATTTTATTATACATTTACTAATGTATAATAAAATATAATTTCTAAGGAAGTTGATGAAATTTTGTATAAAACTGGTATTTATTTCAAAACTCTGATTTCTATAGTTTAGGAGAAATTACAATTTTAAAAGTGTGATACTAAGTTTTGACGGCCAGTGCATTCAGATTTTGTCCAATCATTATGTAACTAATTGGACAGTTCTGTCATTCGCTTTGTAAATCTGAAAGAGGAAACCTACACTCAGTACTCTGAAACAGGGTTGTTGCGAACTTCGGCATCAGCAGCCGCGGTACTTCAGCATCATTTTCAATATCAGCATCAACATTGATCGATCAGCGTCGATTAATGCTGAAGTTAAGGCTTTTATATATATGATGGAGAGGTACTCCCAGGTCGTCAAAAAAATAGTTTTTGAAACAAATCCATAAATAGCGACTTCCGAAATTAAAGTTAAATTGCGCCTTGTAGTGTTTTTATTTGGAAGTCGATTTTTTTAAATACTTACAACTTACTTTTATTAAGTTTCCAATACTAATAATAAGTACCTAGGTCTCAGAATCTGAAGAAGAGAATCTAATACTAACCAAATTTCTACCAAAAAAAAATATTTTTTGTTATGAAAAGTCACAAAATTATTAATATTTTTTTTTTATTTCAAAACCTTTTCATACGTTTTCCCTGTTTTAAATGAAAAGAAAATTATTCATTCAAAACACTTTTTTTAAAACAAGTTTTTTTTGTATTCTTCTCAGCAAACCCTTTCATTTGATACCCAAATCATGGCAGCACACAAAAAATAACCATTCCGCCATATTGGGCCGTCCGCCATATTGGATTTAGAATGACGTCACTTAGCTAACCATGCATTGTCATTCAAACAAAAAGTGTATGCAAAATTTCATCTTAATCGGTGGCGGAAAACAGCTTTAAAATTCCGTTGCAAGATTTGACCAGAACACACTTACATACATACATTGCATGTTTAATAAAAGCTTGTAATAGATACAATATTAGCACCAGCATCCGCGGTTGTGAAAAAAATTGCATCAGCAACAATCCTGCTCTGAAATCACAACGACGTATTGAACAAAACTCCTCTAATTAAATAAGTCTAATTTAATGAGTGAATCGTTCCACACTGTATTCATTATCGTGTACCTATGCAACCGGCCATCTCTGTACCATTAAACAAACATAAGTGCAGGTAAATCAACAATGGAGATTACATCACTGCGATGTGATGCTAGCATTATTTATAGATTTCATTACCTTCCGACGTATGAAATAGCCGGGCGATTTATAATTAAGTGCTGTTGCATGTTGCTATGCTGGATTGTGTTTTGTTTTCTGCAATTTTCTCTTGTGAGGTGGTCATCTTTGAATAAAAAAACTTTTTTGCAAAAAAATAATACCGACTTCCAAATAAAAAACTACAAAGTGAAAAATAACTTTATTTTTGGAAGTCGGTGTCTTTCTTTTTGCCATTTTTTTGCGATATGGACACCGACTTCCAAAAATATAGTTGTACCTACCTAAAATGGGCAAGTTGTTTAGTAAGATACCTATAACGCCAGAATATATTACCCGAGTAACATGAAACTGGAACATAACCGGTGAAATGAAATGAGAGATCTGCGTACACCTGTAGTGCTTACTGGCGTGATGTTATGTTATGAAATGGTATATACAATAAACAGACATGCAATTGCAGCAATCCCGAATGATTTACCGTTATTTATTGAAGAGTTGTGTTGTATATCGCCGAAGTTCTTCATCAGATCTTCACCAAATTAAAATGGGACAAATTTCGAAACATACTCTTTCAAACAAAAACAGAATTTTCAAAATCGGTACACAATTGACGGAGAAATCGGTGAACATACATAAAAAAAAGAAACATACAAGAAGTCGAACATAGAACCTCCTCCTTTTTGGTAAGTCGGTTAAAAATATGAAGAAAATGGAATCCATTGGCATTGGACAAGGAGATGGTAAAAATGCCCAATAATGGTACATGGTGGACATCCCACCCATACGCACAAAACGTTTTGAGGACACTTTTATTACTGCCGGAGTCTGTGTTTCCCGATAGCTATAATCTAAGAGTCTTTAAGTCAAGAGTGAATGGGTTTTTTTCTAGGCAAGCGTGCTCCACCGTCGACCACATCATCGCTTACCATGAGGTGAGATAATGGTCAAGTGCGAGCAAATAGATTATTTAAAAAAAATATCAATACCATAGTGTAGACATAAGGTTTATCAAACCGTTTATCAAACAGACCGATAGAAAATAAAGATTCTTAACCGTATTTCCTTCTAATTTAAAAGCGTTTCAATGCCATATTGTTAGCCCCCGACGGAAAAAGAGAGGAGTTTAAGTTTGACGTGTGTTGCTGTGCATCTGTGTGTCTGTCTGTGGCATCATAGCTCCTAAACGGATGAACCGATTCTGATTTAGTTTTTTGAAAATCGGTTTAGACGTTCTAAAGTTTTATCACTGGATGTTGTATCATAATTACGTGTATCGATAGATTGTCAATCGAAACGTGTCTATTAATAGGTAGGTAGATATATAAATGATGTCTAAAAACCGTGTTTTTTTTTTTAAATTTAAATTTAAAATAGCCCGACTCAAAAACCTCGTATATATTAAGTAAAAAATAGGCCACGTACTCGCGTCGGGGGACCGCTAAGTACAGGCAAGGGACAAAAGTGCAGTCATGCTCTCCCAAAACTTAAATGGCTAGATTTTGTAGAAAAAGTTAAATTATCCACAACTGATTTAATATTTTGTATAGAAATTAAAGTATAGATTATTGCTACTAACCGCGAAAAAAATAAATTCTGCTGTTTCCCGACAGCTACAATCTGGGGGTCTTTAAGTCAAGAGTGAATAGGTTATTTCTAGGCAAGCGTGTTTCACCGTAGGCCACATCATCGCTTACCATCAGGTGAAATAGTGGTCAAGCGCGAGCCTATAGGACATATAAAAAAAATAGATGCAGAGCATGCATGGAGGAGGATCAGACAGCAGCGCACCTGCTTCTAAGCTGCCCAGTAAGCGCCGGTTACAGGGCCAAATACCTCGGTGAACCAGGTAGTCAGCAACACGAAGGCGCTGCTGGCCTTCCTCGAGGTGTTGGGATGGATCGAGTGACGAAGTAGGTAGAAGGTTAATGCCCACCCGTTCGTAAAATACGCGGTTGGTCGTGGAGTTGCGGATACCAGCCCGATTTAACCTTTTTTTTCTGGCTAAGAAAATGCCTAACGCATAGCGCGCCGTCCAGGGTCGACGTGGTTATGTGGGGCTTGCACCCACTAAAAACTCCGCCTGTGCATCTACTTTCGCCTTGATGGGTGGGCCGCGAGAACTGCTACGCATGACATTCGCGACCCATCCAGCGTGGCCCACTTCTGGGCTCCTTCTTCTTTGCCCGCCTCCGGGCTCCCTTCTCCTTTGGCGATGTCCGGGTGCACTGGGATATCACCACAACTCCAGGGGCCGTGCAGCATTATTGATAGAGGCCCCGATCTATCGTCCGCTGACTCCTGTTATGGCAGCATCAGATTCAGGACCCTATATACGTACGTAGACAGAAGTCTCAGTTGAAGTTTTCAAACTTTTACCTTCAAATAATAATGTTTCCGTCCTCCACACATACTTTTGTCTCATAAGTACATTTAGGGGCTGAATATGTTAGAATCATTCCTTGTTTACATTTTACCCGACTGCCGAAGGAGGGTAATGTGTTTATCAGTCTATGTATGTATATATATGTATACATATTCGTTCCTATGTGGCGTTCTAGAGACCAAACGCGTTGGCCGATTTTGATGACTCTTACGTCAATCGATTCCGCGTGTCACTGGCTAAATTAAAATTGGAAAATAGAAAATTGCGGTTGCCATATTGTGGAGGCACAATTTTTTATCCTTCCAAACCATTCGTGCGGGGTATCAAAATTAAGGGTTTTAAGAGGTGATTTCAAAAATGCATAACTCTTATATGTTTAAATGTACCTACCTAATTCGAAAAAAAAAGTTAATTCAAAAAATTAAGAAACCCTACTGCTTAAGAAACGAACTTATAAGACAAACAAGAAGAAAACCATGCTGTGCAGTCGGAGGATACATCTGGTTTTGGTCAGCCAGCACGCGTTTTTTTTTTTATATAACTTTTTTTGTACTGAAAGTAACACTTATGTACAATTTCAAAATTCTAGACCTAGCAGTACGTTGTCTGTCATTCCAATGGTTCTTGGGGAACTACATAGCAACTTGTCTATTCCCTAATCGGTATTCCCATGTATAATAAGTTTTCCCTATCTTGTTAGGGGATAACCCGAAGACGATAGAACGAATTAATGAGACCTGTGACTAAACCCACCGGACATCCTTGACCGGTCCTTATCTATGAACCTTTAAGATTTTTGGGAGGTGAGTAGAGTTTGACCATGGTTTAGCTACATATATTTTTTTATTTTATTAGACTAGCTTCTGCTAGCGGCTTCGCCTGCGTGAAAAGTGTTCTCTTATCCCAAGGAACGAGGGCACAGATAATATAATACTAGCATATAGATGCCTCATCCCATACAAAGAAACCGTGTCGACGTAACTAGCGTTTTTCATCTGATTATACCGATTATCATTAGTAAATCGATCGCGTTCGGGTCCGTTCCACGGCGGTAGATAGATCACCATCTATATCTGTGGAACGGAACGGAATCAGTATAGAACGTCGGCAAAGTTTCTTTGTATGGGATGAGACACCACTGACCGGGATAAAAGTAGCCTATGCGCTGTTTCAGACTATAGTCTATATTTGTGCAAAATTTCATCCAAATCCGTTCAGCCGTTTTAGCGTGATTGAGTAACAAATATACTTACATCCATCCAAACTTTTGCATTTATTTTAAGTAAGATATGATGAGGTTTTTCCTTCCTTAATTATCCTGATTTTCGTTTAGTATTTTAACTTGAAAATAGTTAGAAACTGCTGACGGGAGATGATAATTTTGATCAATTATTTAAAATACAGGCAGTACCAAAATAACAGCTTGTGTGTGTACCTAAATCACGGTCGAATTGACTTGATTTGTCTGTAATTACGAGGAAATTGAGGAAATACCAACAAAATACTACTGATTGGATTATTTTCTCCATAAAAATCGTCATTAGCTGATAAGTATGTAAATAAAAACATCAGTGTTTATTTTGATTGCGTATCGTATCGACCTATTTCCTCTTGCCACAGCAGTTTCGAGTTCAGTTTCATGTTTACAAAAGACTGATAAAACTGAGAATCGCATTTTACCTACTTGAATAGCAATATCGTGTGCCAATGTCAACATCTACTTGCTGTATACCATATTGCGAGCCGGTGGTGGAGCAGCGGGCGTCTTCGTACATAGCTATAGTTCTTGGCCGCCCTGAAGTTTGCTACAATGGCTGCGCAGTTATAAATCTCATACAAAAAACAGCACCGCTCCGTGCCTAACGCATCGGAAAGTCAACTTCAGGCCGGCCAAGATGTTTGCCGAAAACTATACATATTTATTTGATCACAAGAATGTGGTTACCTACATCATTTGACCTCATTAAAAATCTGGATCCAGCTCCAGCAGAGCGCGACTGTGTTTGGCAACACAACAGCAGCGAACTCGGCGGCACATCATAATGACATAATTGGCAGGGGGGAGCGCAGGCGCGCGGTGCGGGGGGCAGGCGGCGCGCGACGCATGCGCGGGTTTGACGGCCAAGGTCGAGGCCGAGCGATTCTGCCGCGCACCGCCGCGTTGGTAGGTTCTTCTCGCGCGGCGCCCTCTTTCTGGAAACAACTTCTGAGGGACAAATGCGCATAAATCGTCGCGAGTGCCATGTATCCTGAACGCCAGCACAGCCACGGACTCACCGACAAAGGTAATAACACCATTTACTAAAGAAATTCACGATTGCGTTCCGTTTGTGCAAAAATCGATCAGTTGTATAATGTTTGTAATCATGATTTCCACCTATGTACGTATACATAGTGGCGCTCTCGGCTTGCGTGGTTTTGCACGCTATGAATAAATTAGAAGAGCGATGTATTTCGATGCTCATAGATGATAGGAACTAAACGACATATAGGTAACATTGCCGTACCCGTAGGTAGTGCGAACAAATGATTTGTTCATTGCGCGAAATTGGTCAGCTCACCTTGCGTTGCGCAGCGTCTCACGTCACTCGCTGTGCACGCTAATCATCTGAGCAAACAGTTTTGACGTTGTTTTGGGAACTGAATTCATTATGATCACATTTATAATGAATCTTGATCCCACAAGGATGGTTGGCCGCCATGTTTGCCGCCACATATTGGTCGAATACCCACTTTTTGTGCAGGTTTTTGTGCCGTGTGCTAAGTATCGTTAATAGTGCTGGAGTCAAAGTACTCGTAACAAATACCTGTTCTTGTATTATATTTATTTCCATGTATTTGTTAAGTATTGAGAATTTATGTTGTATTAATGGATTCCACTTTGTCAAATTGTCAAAGTTGTATTCACTGCGACATGTTGCCACATGGGCACATTATTCAGCAGCTTATGGTGTCTTAGATATTTACGGCGCCCGTGGAGCGAGTTTGCACAAGATCTAAACCCCCAGTGGCCCTGGAACTGCCCATAATTTAACTATCAATATTTAAGGTCGCTTCTAAGGTAATCCCTTGTATGCTTACCGAGCTACGGTGTGCGTCAACATTCTACGTCGGCACGTAGGTACGGCCTCCATTTTTTATTCGCTTTACTTAGAACGGTGGTGGAAGGTAATTCATTGGATAGCTAGGTATCGTTCTTGCCAAACTTATTTGGCTTTTCGATGCGCAAGATACGGATCGGTGCTGTTTTTGTATGAGATTTACTACTGGGCAGCCATTGTAGCCAACTTTAGGAAGTACAAGAAGTTTGCCGAGAACTATATAGTTAACTGAAACTAGCTATGCGGTGGGTGTTACTTAGAGAATACAATCCCGAGAATGTTTTTCAATCCCGGGATTTTTGAAGCGTAATCCCGGGATCCCGGGTCTATTCCGGGATTAGACTATGTTGTTTCTAATTGGGCTCAAATGAAAAAGAAATTGTATTATTTAAAAAAAATGTTTTCATGTCTTTGCACAACACAAATCACAATATAATAAGTAAAGAAAAAAGACAAACCAAAAAATCTATACTTTTGCAAGAAATCAAAAATACAACAAAAAAAAACTATTTAGAATTTCGAAAATATAATCGCAGAAATATCAAAGCATCCAATGTTTGACTTCCAAGCCTGCTTCGTAGTTTATTGCCAAAATAAGCAGCAGCTGAAAACGCTCGCTCAGGTTCTACGCTGGTTGGAAAACGGCGTATCTAAGGGTTGTTTTTTTTCGTAATGTAATAAATGCTATTAATATAATCTAGGCAAGGTTATTGTCAAGGCGCAACGGACTACGGAATACAAATTAGACTTGTTTGTGGCAATCCCGAAAATCCCGAGATTAGCCAAGTACAGTCCCGGGATTTTCGGGGCCAGAAAAGGACCGGGATCCCGGGATTGTATTCTCTAGTGTTACTGTATAAGTTTTAGGTTTCTGAGTCGTTTTGCGTTTAAATCTTCGGATATGAGGTACAAAGTTAGAAAATCATATATGGACTGATTGTTCATATTTTAGTTTTTTTATAAGGAGGTTTATAGTTCTTTGCAGATAATTTTAGGGATATGATTTAATGAAACTAGGTAGTTACATGCGACGAGTATTTATCTGTTTAAATTTTATGTTTTTGAGCCGTTTGGGGTTGAAACCCTCGGACGAGGGTTGCAAAATTTGGGGTCTGTATTATATGATAATTCAGATCATTATATGTATAAGGATCATTGTTCGAGATTTCGATGGGTTCTTTTAATACATAGTTTGATTGTGAGCCGAATTTTTAACAGTTAGATACCTTTTTTTGTGAAACAAAATGGCGGTTTGACAGCTTTTGTATAGAAACTAGTAAACTATACGATATGCCAAATACCAGCTTGATGCATTAGAGTCGATCGAAAAGCCGGCCAAAAAGCTCATCTACAATGAATGAGGCATTGGTCAAGTCAAAGCTCCAAAGATCCAGAGCTTGAACATCGTCGCCAAGTTGCCAGCTTGTCGGTATTTATCGGTAACATTTCATACTCCTGTGTGCGATGCAATTGCATGATCTAATTCCGCCTAGCCCATTTTATCATCGGACTGCGTGGTACGGTCATGCGCCATCGATACACGGTGGACATCCCACCCATACGCACTAAACTTGGGAACACTTTTATTAGGCGTACAGCTAAGGAGTGGAATTCTCTGTCTATGTCTATGATTCCCGATTGCTACAACCTCGGGCTCTTTAAGTCATGAGTGAGTTACTTCTATGCAAGCGTGCTTCACCGTCGACCACATCATCGCTTTCCATCAGATAAGACCGTGGTCAAGCGCGAGCCTATCTATACTATTACTATATAATAATATTATAAAGAGGAAAGATTTATATTTTTGTATGTAACGAATAAACTTAAAAACTACTGGACCGATTTCAAAAATTCCTTCACTGTTGGGAAGCTACACTATCCCCGGGTGACATAGGCTACTTTTTATCCCTGTATTCCCACGGGAATGGGAACTACGCGGGTGTAACCGCGAGTCGTCCGCTAGTTTTAAATAAAAATACTCTTTTAATTTTACTAATATTATGTTCAATGAATTGATTCTTGAACAAAACAAAGAATACAACAAAGGCCCGCTTTGTTACCATTACATAAAAGAATACTCACAGTATCCTCCCAACATATTTAATTGCTTGTTATTTATCATACTCTTCATAAGTAACAACATGTATCCATTAATATTGACATATGTTTACGTCCCCTTGTTTGTTTGTGTGTGTGACTCATCCCCATCCCCCAACCTCTATTTGGGTCAGGGGAAGATGTAGGTTGGTAGTAGTGGGCGGCTCATCTCCCCTCTATCGATCGATAATACCCGCCCACACAAAAAAAAAATGTTTATTGACGTACTTCGCGAAATAGTCAATAGGATCACAATGATATATCCTGTGCCTCCCGTCCATTTTTTTTTTGTTTTATTTGGAAGACTGTGTTAGATGTTTGTTATTGTTATATTAGTTTTTTACCCCCGATGGAAAAAGAGGGGTGTTATAAGTTTGACGTACCTGTGTGTTTGTGGCATCATAGCTCCTAAAGGGATGAACCGATTTTCATTTCGTTTTTTTTTGTTTGAAAGGCGACTTTATCGAGAGTGTTCTTAGCTATGTTTGATGAAAAAATATGGGCGTTTTACTGTGAATCGGGCTGTTACTGCAAGATATCGTGTCATAATGACGTGTTCAATATAGGTATATATATTGTCGATCGACGGGTGTCTACTACTAGATAAATTATGTAGTATAAAATAAATTATGCCGGGGGTATTTAAATTTTAATTGTTATTATATTTATCTATTTATTCTGAGGTATTAATAAAATAGAAAGGTGTACTACCTACACTTATAAATTTTAATTTTGTTCCATCTTATTCATATAAGTTGGAACAAAAATAAATGATAAATACGTAGGTATAAATAAAATGAAAAAAGATCTTTCCAAGAATCACCATCTAAAAACCCAACAAAGAATCCCGTGTCATTGTCCATATTCTAAGTATTTTTATTATACTTAGCTATGTTCAATTTCCTTTGTGTAGTTTAGTAGGCATGTGTATGTACTGTGTATACCTATGTACGGCTTCCGTTATTTATTTGCCTTTCGTATCCTATTCAAAAACAGGAAAATATGCTTCGAATGTGCGAATTCAGCTAAGGAGTGGAATTCCCTGTCGGATTCGGTGTTTCCTGATAGCTTAATACCTCCCGGTCTATAAGTTCAAGCTAGACAAGTGGCATTCGATGTCAGCGAAGGCGATAGTCGAAATGTCAAATTGCAAAGGATTGATTAAGTGATTTTTCGATATCGCTTGTCAATATCATACAATTTTGTCTTTTTAACTCCCGCCGAAGAGAGCAGTGCTGGCCCAGTGGTATTGGCCGTGACTTGCAAGTTGCAGGTCGTGGGTTCGAACCCAAGCAAGCGCGTTACTTTGTGTAAATTATTTAATCACCACTGCTATCAGAAACGGTGAAGGAAAACATCGTGAAGAAACCGGCATGTCCTAGAACCAAAAATTCGAAGACATGTGACATCCTAAAAAGTGAAAATAAAAAAAGGTTTTTGCAAAAAAAATACTACAGATTTCCAAATAAAAACAACTTTATTTTTGGAAGTCAGTGTCCATAACGCAAAAAAATGGTACCAACCAAAGACACCGACTTCCAAAAGTAAAGTTATTTTTCACTTTGTAGTTTTCTTATTTGGAAGTCGGTAGTATTTTTTTGCAAAAAAGTTTTTTTATCGTGACAATCGTTATTCAAATGCCCTATTAAAAAACAGTTTTTGCTTCTTTTAATTGGGTGTTTACAGTTAGTATTCTATAATTTAAACTTATCAATATAAAATAAGTCGTGTTTCTTAAATTTCTTAACCAACAAATGAATTTAGCTTGATTGAAAAATCAACAAAACATCCTGGATGTGTTCCTTGCATCGCATGACAAAGCTGGCTCGATAGTTGGGCTAGGTCAGTAACTATTACGTAACGCTGCAAGGAACTATAAGATCGCATATCAGATAGATAAGCCGTTTCCATATAAATCCTTAGCTAACCAACAAACCTATAGATATCCTTTGTTAGCATACGCACCTTTGTTTAATAAATGTTATCTATTTCCAAAACATTCTTTGAAACTTGAATATCAGCTAAAACAGGCCTTACTTTTTTCTTAAAATATGATTCTTAATATACTCCCCTACCTATTAATACTTACCTTCAAGTCCATGTATATAAACGTTTCTCAAACAAAGTATTTTCGCCCATTGATGGTAAAGCAGTGTTTACAAGAGCAGGGCGGGTCAGCTGGTTCGCGCCGATCGATCCGGCTTCGTGAGCCTTCGTGAAGACTGAAGGCTGAAGGGCAAGGTCAACTCCGCCCGGGCGGCGAAGCGACTATGACAAGTGCCGTAACTTTATACGCAGTAGAACCCTGGATGTAATCTGTCTTCGATAGTGTGTTCATATCCTTTGTGGTTTGCGTTGAAGATGTTTGAATATTGAGCATGCAGATTTTTGTGTTACTTCGATAGAGAGGGTAGTTGGAAAATTTTAAAGTGTTTTCTGTGTTGAAGATGAAAATATCACAATTCTGATACATGCATAGGCATGTCTCCAAGATATGGGCAAATACCTAGTTTGGGAGTCACCGGCGATCCGGTTTTATTTAGGGACAATTTGATTTTTAAAATAAGATATGTTTTGAATGCTGGTATACAAAAAAAAACAAAAGAAAGTGATGTAAAAAATACCAATGTTTACAACGAAATCAATAGAGATAAAAAAAATGACGCAACAAAGAATTCGAAGGTCAAAAGTCATTGTAAACATAACACCAAAAATATTCAAAACAGTTATACTAGTTCGTATTCGTAGAGATAGTGGCCTTAACTTGATAATGATAAACAGTCATAATGTTTACACAATTGGTGACTAAGCATCCACATATGATCAACTTCTTATTCAGGTATTTAAAATCATATTGCACTTGAATATATAAGATACACGTGCTGCCAATAAAACTATAATTATGGCTTCTGCTAAACACAATGCATTATTCATAAGCTGTCGATCACATAGGGAATTATTTATGTGCTGACTTAGCCGCAGTGACGTAAAAGGCACGTAAAGAGAAAATTACATACACCGTGGAAGAGCCCATTAATCTTTTCTTGGCAGAAGTTATGCAGGATGCTTGTCTTATTTTTAAGCAACCTAGTTGAGGGATATGAAAAGAAAATTGTAAATTTATAAACCCAAGTCAGGTGTGAAAGAAGAAATGAAGCATTTTATGTAGTTTGGAAAGTTCATAAAGAAGTTTACAAAAATAGCAAAATACTTTGAAGTTTTATTAAGGGAAATTTAAACAAAGAGTCTCCACCAAAAACAAATGAAAAGTCCGAAAATATAAAAATAAATTCTCTGGAATTAGAAATGTTCTGTAACGTGAACATAAGTTATTTAACAGTGCTCGGGGTCCCTTCAACCTTTAACCTTAACGAAAGCGACAAAGGTAAAACGTCTTCTGAAAGGCCGGATGATATACATAACGCTATAACGTTACTTATAAATAAATGTAAATCTTGGCTACTGCTGATTTCATTTGAAACATTTTTACAAAAAGAAAGGTAAATATATTTGTGGCAGTAAAATCTCCTATAAATATGAACAAGTTAAATATAGGAGCAAATCGAATTCGAGGAAAGGAAGTCGATTGTGCTACAAAACATCAAAGACAATCCAATATACCTTTCCGACTCAGTCGATTTTGACAGATGCCGAATTGCTCCTAAGAATTGTTTATTTCATGGTGCATTCACTCCTTAAAATAAGTTTTCTAATCTTGTTCGCAGGCGAAATCTTAAACTGCGTCAATAATAAAGCAATGCTGTATCCACAGTGACATGGTTTTACCCGGTAGAAGCTTCAGATCTGACCCTGGGACTCAATTTCGTCTCCAGTGAAATGTGAACGTACAAAAATAGCATCCCTCCCCCTACCCTTTTCAAGAATCCAGACGTGACGTACTTTCTTGCGGTATTTTGCTTACCTATGCACTAAAGAAATCTCAAAACAGCAAAAGTTATAAATACAAAATTTTATACGCCCATACCTAAGTAAGTAGGTAGGTCTTTTGTAATAGACATAGTAGTAGGTGCAGAAGTAGAATACATTTTCATTGGAGATAAAAAAGATCAAAGTGGGTCGCACGATGACGTGGTGACAGCTGACCACAACTCAGTCATCCATTCTCCTCGGGTGACTACTACATTATGACAATGTGTCATAAGATTTTAATTTTTCTTTCAATGTATCCATCATAAATAATAGAAAAGTCTGCCCGTTTCGTGCTCATTGAAATATGATTAATTTTCATCTACGTTTTGACAATGTTCTTTATCAATCTGTTTAATTTATCTGTTCATGGAGGCACGTAAAATAAAATCATTTTACTGGGTTTTTTTAGTATGTACCTTGTTTAAGGAAGAAAATGGGTTGACGCAATACATCTAACAAGGATTTGTCATAGGTTTAGTCTTGATTTGCCTAGAATTTTGTCCTCAACAGTAAACAAAAATAGTGTACCTCAAGGCAGTGTCTTCGGTCCAGTTATGCACACAATTATGCAGATAAGTAAACTGCAAAATATTTGGTTCTAGCGATTAAAATATGCTTTTTGCAATATATTAAGTTATAGCAAATCTACATCTGACAAAAGATGCTGAATAAAACCAAGCTTAGGTATCAAATAGATCAAATCATTGAACGTTGCAGACAATAATTATATTTTTTGTGAAGTAACAAGCTTAGCCGATAATCTTTTAAATCATAAAGGAAAGAACATAACAATACAGAACCTAATGGTTCAGCTTAAAGATCATAAAAACAAGATACAATCAATCTTGTTCACGCAAAGTTCAGTGCACTGTTATCAAAGTTATAAGTGAAATTAATGTTCGTGAGCTTCGTCGGTTCTTCGTAATAATACTTCTCAAGGTAATAAACTTGTGGGTAGTTTATAATTGGATCTCATACGTTATATAAGTTACCGATGATAGCTGTGCTGTAATAGAAATGAAACAAGACAAAATGGCAGACGAACGAATTTTCTGTTTTATTTCTGAACGTGACTTTTAAAGTAAACTGAAAGATGAGGAGAGAGATATAAAGTATTTAATGTATTTGCCGATAGTTTTAAGCGAAGGAAGTACTACACAACCAACCAACAAGTACATGTTCGTTATAGCAGAGCTGTATCGAGTTAGTGCTTGGCGTTGGTGCCTAGGCAGCCCGGGATCTGTGTGGCCTTTAGAGTGGGTAGCGAAGACCGACGTGCGCGCGCATTCAGATCGATCTCGCAACATCCCCCGCTGTTCACCCCCTCACCACCCCCGCGCCCGCAACCTTCGCACCCCGACACGTGTAGGAAGATAGCTCATCACTCACGACTGATTATGTTTTATAACTACGATACCAAAATCAAGCTGCGCATTCCTCAACGCTATTTAATGTTATAACAATTGAATATACTCCACTTCTGTCTGAAGCGATGTTATTAATAGAATGAATTCTGCTTGATATCATAAACGTATAATTATCGAAGAAATGATTGCGGGCTTAATAAATCGCCGGTTGGCAACTGAAGTCTCAAGTGCGACCAGTTTTTATGCACCTCCGATATTACATCAGATGTGCCTCGAGCTAGCGGCCACGACGCACGAGCTAACACCATGATCGCTTCTCTGATACACCGCCAATTTATACAACCATGTATTGTTCTAGGTAAAGGGGAAAATTTACAAGTCCGTGATTAGACCTGTCATACTGTATGGATCAGAATGTTGGGATGTGAAAAAAATGGATAATAGAGATTGTTTGTAGCAAAGATAGAACATTATAGTTGAAATTGCGGAGTGGAGAATGGATGAAGTAAGAAATGAATATATTTGAGGAAGTTCGAAAATGGCGCCAGTGACAGAAAAGTTGAAAAGAAACCGTTTGTCCTGGTATGGTCATGTGATGAGGACGGATGAAACGCATGTTACTAAAAGAGTTATGAATATAAATGTGGATGGATGGAGAGGGCGGGGCTGAAAAAAGAAAAGATGGATGGACTGTGTGAGGACTGTGAGGGAAAAGAAAGAAAAGGGAGACAGTGATAGCGTGACGGGAGACAGGACGGTATTGAAGAAGAAAACGTGTTGCGGCTACACCAAATAATTTGGGACAGAGGTAGGAAAATAATGTTGTATGTATGATTGTTCTCCAAAAAGTATACTATTTTGAAATGCCAAATCATTTACTTCATTCATTAAAATTCCTAGTACGAAAATATTACCTACGTATTTTCAAATGTTTTGACATTCCTAACTGCATCACCGCAAAAATTTAAATACAAGCAGACCATTACAAAAACTAATCACTTCGGGCAAATATCCAAACCAAAAAAATATGTCATATTACTCAAAAACTATAATCCCGGATATTTGTTTATTGCAATTTGTTAGTTTAACAGCGCTATCAATTATAGGATCGTGCGTTCCACCTATTAGACTTCGAACGCTTCTGTGTGTCATAAAAAGTAAATAAGACAACGGAAACAACGCGTCACCACCGGGAATATAGAAACTGGCATCAGGAATATCTTCGCATGATACAATTGAAGACTGGAATCAGTACTTTGTATTCTGTAAGTTGGGCTCGGGCAGTGGCGATGACGGAAGGATGGCGGGAGAGGGGCGGTGCAGCTGCCGGTGCATCTCCATCCCTGAGCCGCCCCTCGCCCCGCTCCCCTCACCCCGCCCCTCGCCGTGTCGGCCCATTGCCAAGGTCATGCGCGCGCGAGTGCGGCTGCGCGCCGCAATGCAGGAGCGGCCGGCGGCAGGCAGCCGGCGCGCCGTCAGTGCCTCACCGACGACCGCGCACAACACCGCATCGCCATTTCCACACCGACGCGTCCCAGCGGGTCACCTGACTAACAATTACGGTTCCGCAAAAATTGTCACGTTGAGGCCTTCCGCGAGTCTCGCGCCGCTTGAGCGTGGACGCACCGAACTACCGCGGTTAGCTTATTGCCTGCCGGCGATTTCAGGTGGACCGTTGTGAAACCGAGTGCGTATCAGCGTTCAGCGGTGCCGGAGAGCAGATGTACGGCGATGTTTCAGTGCTGCGACTTGACTGGTTCCTGCCGGGAAGGCCGCATGTGCGCATACCACGACAGCGCTGTTGACGCCGCCGCATCGTATACCATTATGCAACAATTCCTTCAAAAAACCAGTAAGTTTCCCATAGCAATTTTCTTTATTAACTTTACTTTAATAACAATGGATTGTTTATAAACCTCCCGCAATGCTGGAAGAGTAAGAAAAATGCCATACATATTTACACTATCGTAACTTCCAGTTCTAAATAACTGTACGTCAGCATTTTTATTGTGATCGTCGTCCCTGAAATTGTTTTCAGAACCATGCACAGCTTCACGCTAGCATACACGCTAGCCTTTTTATGAATAAATAATCTGATCCGTAATTCCGTACTCATCTGGGGCCTGCGCGTTCCGTGCTAGCCGCCATGTTTACTCTAGACATTAGACAGTCAATATTACCTATATTACTAACTCGTGTGTCCTCTACATGACTCAATTTGTCTCGAGCCTTATCACCGAGTCATGATCATGAAGTTAATATTACTAGTATCTAATGGAAAAGCAAATTTCCGTGCGCAAGGCGCCTGAAACATTGTTGACGTTACCTTCGAATCCATTGCAATTTTGTGTGACGTCATCTTCATCCGCTTTTATTCTTGCATCTTACATAATGTGCAGGGACTTAGCGAAATTTGAAACTGAGGTAGTAACATCGCCTGACCAAAAGGGAGGACGGTGAATTGAAAAGATCGGCCCGCCCGAATTCCAGGCTATAAAATGGCCTAAAATGATCTCTAAGATTCATCAAGGGCATCAACTAAACCACTTAAGGGCCGAGCACGGCGGCGCGCCATGTATCCTGTTGTAGTTGTAGCGTTAGTTCGCAAAAAATGTCGAACATGAGTTCAAGGTGATCGGGTGATCCCAGTCGGCGCTGGCTTGGTGGGCCAGCACAAATAAAAACTTAACTCGTAGCCAATTATTCCGATTCTAATATTTTCTCATGGAATCCATGTTTATCTAAATAAGTTTCGTTCGTGTTTGATCAATGGTGTGAAAAAAACAAAGAAAACTAATTATTAAAATACTATATTTAGTAGGTATACGAAGATTTAATTAATAACAAAGGGGAACATACTGCAGTAAACGGTGATAGACCATGTTTCGTTTCAGATTGTAATAAACAACGCTATTGTGTTCGCTATAAATTTCTTAACCAAATCAGGATTCCACTAAACCTGCTTGGAAAGACAACCAAGAATTATTTGCATTCTTCTGTTTACTTTTATAAGCATATTCATTTAAATACTGGCAAAGTATGGTTGAAGTTAATAATTTGGTTAAACTCTGCCAATTTCAGTAATATCCGGTTTTGTGTTGAAATCTTCTTCTATTTCATCTTTGTCTTTTCTTGGTTGTTGACCACTCCATTTTATTTGACTTGTACGACTGAATCCTCAGGTATAAATTCAATTTGAAAAAAAAAAAACTAAAACATCACTTAAAAAATAGACTCTTCAAAAGTGATAGTCTCTTTACAATGCAAATATATTTCCTATATATAGCAGTGTTGGTATTTGAAGTAAGTAAAAAACTTGAAGACAAAATTAGAAATAGTGCTGTATGCGGCATTCACGATCTACTGTTTAGAATTAATGTCCAATTGTTGTTATGTACGACGTTTTCCTCAATGAGCTGGTAGGTAAATATGTTTTTACATTCAGGTGAGCAATATCACGAATAAAGATAAATTGGATAAATAGTGCTAGAGTTTAAAACTCATTCCAGTTAATTAATTGCATGATCTTGTTCTGTTTCTCCTCTTTTAGAACATCCTTATTTAGTTTACTTACACATGTACCAATAACTCTACAGTTATCATCACCCATTTAATCATCAGTATCAAGTAGCTAAATTACGCTTCTTATCCTGTAATTAATCTTAAATTAATCGTCCCAAGAATATGCATAAATTAAAACAAGTGAACAGCTAACTAAAAATTTATTAGTTTTTCTTGGTATCTAAATAATTGCTGGAAATCCATTTATGGTCGTTGACGCATCTAAAAAATTAACAGCGGAACAGAACAGGAGCAAACAAGAACTGGATGACGTCATCAAACATTAACTTTAAGATACCATTAACAATTTTGTTTATAAAGGTTCCGAAGTAAGATTCCTGTTACAGTTAATAAATACGATATACCGAACTAATCATTAATACATGTAAATTAAACATAACACGTGCTGCAAGTACATAACCACATGAAGAACGAATGTGTGGCACTGTACATTTTCAAATATCGCAAGGACATCGAATTACTTCAAACATTTATAACAATTGAGTTTGATTTTAGATTCCAAGATTAAACTGATAGAGTTAAATAATACGCAACCGAGGGGCCTCCCACATGTTGATGGTGGCTTTGCCTTGAACCCGCGCGCGAGAAGCCTGAATAACAATAATCTGCCAAATAATAATACCATGCCTGTCTCACCGTTCGCCATTATCATTTACAACTGATTCTATATTACACTCAAGGACGCTATGCAAAGAAATCGTAGTCGATTCAAAGATTCCTGAAACAAAAGTAAGAAACACGAGGAATGACTAATCAGCACTCTTGGTGTTATTCAAGGAAACGTTCAGTTTGCTTGTAGAATTTGAATTCCAAAACAAACGTGCTATTCAATACAAATCCTATTTTATTGTTCAGCATTGTCGATCTAAAACCGGATCGAGCTGCAGCCATCGATCATAATGCAAATCGAGTGAATGATGAAGTTTTTGTATTGATTATGTACAACGAGCCTTTATTGTGTGCGCTTGGGGCTTATTTTGCCTCCGGACACTTAGCTGAACGGCAATCGATCGGAGTAGATAAGTACATTTATTTGCATGAACTAGAGTTAGCGTCGAACCACATATCGCTATCAGCTGACGAACTTGCACGTCACATTGACGTCTCATCGACAACATGGCGGCCAAGATGGCCGACCATTTGTTTATTTACAACAACAGAAGTACTTAATAGGTAGTCACATACATTACGAAACAGGTAAATATATATACACACCTACAATAAATCGTGATATATTTAGATAAAAGCAAACACGAGTTTATCACAGTCATCGATAACATTGTTGTATTCATATCATCAGATCAGACACGTTTTGTCTTGCGGTGCAAACATTCGAAGGCCTTCGTAAAAACGGAAAACTCTTTGGAAACTTGCCTAGGATATCAAATGCATATGACGAGAACTCGGTCTACTCATAGCAAAGAAATGAACACATATGACATAGGAATGTTAAAAAGGTATAAATCTATAAAAGTCGCCACTTTGTAAGACGTACTTAAGTCTGAGAAGAGGCAGATAAATTGCAATACACGTGGGAGCGCTGTGTATCACACAGTCACCATCAATAAATAAACACAGAGGTTTGCCAAAGCGTGTGTATGGAGCGGACGACACGTGCCTATATTTCGAGACGATCTCACTAGGTAACAACATATATCTTCTTTGATTATAGAAGATATTAGACTAGGGTAACATTCCCTTAGACAGAGTGCACACTTAATTCAGAACAGATTTGGGCTTGGCTATGGATAAGACTGGTTTGTCTGCCAAACGGATTTATCCTGACGGTGCACGTAGTCGTAGGCGTTTGATTTTCTTAGAGAGATGGTATGTTTAAATACAGTCTCTCGGGTATTTGTGCATAACAATATGATCCCTGCCTTTAGTTCAACCTTTGACGCAACCGATCTGCCAATTATTTTAATTGCTACAGTAATATGCTTATTTCATTCAAAATGATTCTATTTATAATGGGTTCTGTGATGTATGTTCATATTGAATAAAACGACAAGATTGATATCAAACATGTCACGACGTACATTCTTGAAAGAGCACATATCCGCCAACTGCTAATGAAAAGGAACCATGCTGCAATACACTTTTAAGTCCAAGTAACAGTCAGTTTGTAATCACTTAAGGAAAATAACATAGTCAGCTTGTAGAAAAATATATCCAACGATTGACGTTAACGTGAAGACGTAAGGCGGAAAAAATAATTTAGGATCATTAAAAATTCATGCCAAGGTCAAGTAGTAATAGTCATTATCATCGTAATACGTATTACTTTTATTACGTGAACTAAAACTCATTTCGTCACTTATTTCTGGCAGAAGTCCATGGGATGCCATATAACACAATGTTACTTCGTCATTGCCTCTATACAATGCTGAAACACTTGGAACCTATACAACTTCCGGGCTTCCGTGAGTTTTTTTTTTATTACTAGAGACTATCGAAAATAAATTCGAATAAATGAAAGAATTTTGTACTAGTCAGAAATATAACATGATGTGATTTGTAACATCGTTAAGATCACTTGCCAAGATAAAAAAAAAATAATGGATGTTCATGCATTATTGCAGAGTGACTGCACCGAAGTGGTGGATGTTCTTTCAGAAAAAAAAAAAAAAGATTGATGACTCATAAGAGCCATTTAAAAATATTTTTCTTTTTGCCAACTCGGAATGTCAAAGAATTTTGGAATCTTGACCTAAAAATCTTTTGAGGAAGCATGCGGAACACGCAAAAAATCAGCTTGTCGGAAGATACATTCCGCCGATGTCACGTAAGCAGGCAGTTTCCACATTTAGTTCAGATGGAGCGTACACTATGTACTACACAAACACATGGAACCGTGTACATGTGTGTTGTATACAGAACTAAGAATATCCACCATCATTAATCAGACATCGTGTGTGTACGACACGCTCACTAACGCGAACCCTTTCTAAGCTTACACGTGCAGCGTGTCGATAGGGAGTGTGTATGTAGTGGTGCAGCCAGCGTATGCGGCGCTGGGCGTGTGTGCGCTGGCGAATGCAGCTTGACGGTGCACATGCGCGGGGGGAAGGGCAGAGGGTATGGGGGGGCACGGCCAGGGCCGCGCAGACCTTGAGCGCGCCTAGCAACAGCCAGCGCCAGCGCAGACTTGCTTATTTATTTCTGTTTTACTCGTCTGCACGTTTGCTTGCAATTTAAAACAGAACGTTTTATGGAGTCGTAATGGCAACCGACGGGAATGTGACCTTTGTGTGCGTTTGTCAGATGTTCCCCTAGGTGCTGTTCGCCGATGACGAGTTACGGCGTTTTATAGGATGAGAATGTTAATTTGTTTTATCATTCCTGTATATCTTTATGACTGAGATTTTTGCCTCTATATGGAATGTACATTGTGGTTATTTTTGTTGGCACTGCACTTTTTGATCCGCTTTCAGCGTCGCATGATGCATATACGAAGATATAAATACGAAAAGGAACATTAAAATTCATTGCATGGCACAGCATTCTGGGACCAGTTTCATCAGATTAAGAGGGATTGTATACAATTAAGATTGACATCGGTTTCACGATCTCGCCAGATCGACATGTACACCTACGTGTTCGTTTATACAAGGTGGAGATTTCGCTAATGGGAAACAAGTCTACAATATATTTATGCAAAACAAACCATTCTTAACATTTCCGAGTACACTTAAATGTTTGAATAGCTGAAGAGCGATAATGTATCTACTAGCTGTACTTTCTTGAAGCACGTAGCATTTGATAGTTATAAATATCCGTGCACGCGTTGATATTTATATTGGTAGAGTTATGCACTAAATTGTTGATCAAAATAGCAAAAATACCAGCTCTATTCCAGCGTGCTTATAAATTCAAGAAAGCTACTGACAAGAATGAAAAAATACACGTTATGGACGCAGGTGGTGTAGAAGATGAAAACGTCCTAAATCATAACAAGACCAATAAACCCGTTCGTTTGACCAATCCTCCTTTTGATCTTATTAAATACACAGTCGGTCCACAATTGTGTTTGCCCTCCAATACGTTAAAAGGTCTCTGTGACTTTATACAAACCTTGATGAGAATAATGACGTGTAGAGACGAGTGACATTGTTGTAACTTGAGTAAAAAATCATTTTTGAGGTATACATAATTTGTTTTTGTCGTACACTTTTAATATATGCCTCGAATTCACAGCATTGTTTTTAAGTATTCGTTGGTTAACTTACAGAGAATCCTTTGTTCATTTAATATAATCTAATCTAAATTCAGATTTCATTGATGCTGATGTCGGGAGTAATCGTTTCTGGAAAATCTCAAGCTTGTATCTGCATGTGGGTGCAGTATGTAAAATTGTATCAAGGTCTAATAAAACTGCAGATACCACTACATCATGGGCATTTTAATAAGATTTTCTCATATTCCTATATCATACCTACGTATTAACCGATGACTATAAAATATATCGAGATTTTGTAAGCGTTTTAGTAAACGAATTTGGAAACCGTCAAAGACACGTGGGTCAGGACCAAATTTTTGACGTAATTGCACAACGGAAATCACATGTGTCACACTGGAATATAAATGTTTGAAAATAAATTGCACAATGCAATGAAAATTATTCACGACATATCCTAAAAGTTGCACAAATTCAAAAAAAAATAGCGGAAAGAATATTCTTTGGTAATCAAGCAAGGACGGAGGCGTATAGGAGGCGTATTTTACATAGCGTAAAATGACACCGAGTGGTTATTATATTTTTTTTGAAGAAATTGAGTTTCAGTTTTAGTTGTTTAATGAATGAGACTATTTACAATACATAAAGATAATTATTATTAGCAAATATCCAAAATTATTTTAAGGCATGTAAAGTTCGTAATATTTTGTCATATAATATGAGTCGGACACCACAGTGTCTGTCTGTATCCGTCAAAAATTTGGACCTGACCCATCTAGGTTAATAATAAATAAATAATTATCATAATATTTTTTTTACTTTTATAAAAATTAAATTAAATGATTATCATAGCAAAAATATATAATGTTACTCAAATACTTTTAGCCATACCCATAGTATCCAATGACGATGAAGGCAATAAACATGTGGAAGTTCAACGTCGTCCTTAAGATTAAGACCGCAGCTCCTAAGCGTATCGGATGTCCATTCAGGGTCGGTAATGTCGGTATGTGTCTCATATTATTAATTACCACAATTGACTCGTTCACGACAATTATACACGCTGACTCGCTATTATGTACAATGGAAAAGATAAAATCCAGAGATGTAACCTTTAACGCGTGCGCAGACGAGGGACTTTTTGACCTTGTATAGTATGTACTGCAACGGCTATGTTTCCGAATAAAAATGCTCAAAAATGCTCTTGTGACTTCTAGACCAACGAGCACACTGATTGGTCCTGTTCGTTTCAATTCAAATCCACCGGACTCCCGCAGCCTTGATCAGGTGGTCGCTCCACCTAGAGTGAGACCTGCCAACGCTGCTGTTATAATGACACACATGAATAATAAGGAACGTTGTCCAACAAATTACTGTCCATTGTTATTTTAAATCTCTGTTGTTATTAGCCAGCATTTTGATATTGTTGTCTAATTTTATTTCATCTATTGAGATAACCAGTTTAAGTTTCTAATTCTTCTTTTTTGTTATTCATTATCGATTAGTTATCATTATTATTTCCAGTTGCTAAGATCTGGATGTTTAGACTGTGTTTTGTAGCATCTGTTGTATGTTGGTTTATCGCTTCCTTTTGTTGCAAATGTTCTTATATATTTGCTACCGTTTACTGACATTATGTTTCATTCACATGATTTTGTTGCGATTCATTCTTAGTTTCTTCAAGGTTTACATACAAATCTACTTCTTTACGTATATCTGTTACGGCATTCGCTAAAAAAATATGTTCACCAGTACCATCCGATATATATTATCGACAGCATTAATTATCGTATAAATTCCGACTCTACACTACACGTGTTTTGTTCGCATTCGTTTATGCACATTTATAATATCCCTGCCTACATACATTCTCGCCATATCTACATATAAAAAATATATAAACCTGACCCAGATTATGTTTAATTAATATCAAAGCCTGTATGAAGCCCTAGGTCTCCAGGCTTCCCGGGATGCCCTTTGACATTATTTAGCGTAGGCGCTGTTTCCGCGCATGCGTCGTCCTTGTTAGCAGCCATGCTCTCCCTCCCCCCAAGCCTCTCCTCCGCAAGCCTCCCCCGCGTGGGCTGATGACGCAGAACCTAGAGCTCGTGTCGATCACGAGATCTATATATAGCTGGGAATTTGCTTACAGAAATAATAAATGCCCTTTTGGAGCTTCCGGACCTCGAGTCGACGGATTATCTCCTTTTCATTGTTGAAACGGAATTTAATTTGAATTATTAAGACAATTGTGAAGTTGCGAAGTTTTTCAATTAATTAATCGGTTACACGAGCGAGAAATAGTCCACGTGTAACTGAAATGAAAATCCTTTCAGTAATATAACTACCTTTCAAACTGAGAAGACAATGGCGGCCTTGATTGATTTCTTCAGGTTTCGTGAAGCGAACTTTTCATTTTCAACTATTTACTCTTGAAATAAAACACCATGATCAACTACAACATTTTTTGCTATAGCATGTGATCCTGATGAGTTCCTTCTCATATTCTACGAAATATGATAAGAGGAAGCTGGTCTGTATCATCAACATCTTTTTATTATATTGTCAGGCGATCTCTGAAGGTAGTACCTATGAGTGTACCAAAAACACTGCTGTTTTCTTTGTGTGACTTTAAATTTGTATAGATAAACGCACCAACGATACAGGGGAAATTCCTAGTGAGGGGTAACCTTTTTTTAGCAAAGATATGAATGAAAAAGATTGAAGAAGAGGAGCTCGTGGCTAATAATAACAGCCGCATGGGTCGATCTTGAATGTTAAGCAACGCTTGACGAGGTCGGTCCGTGGTTGGGTGACCATTTCAACATACTGAGTTTCCTCCGTGCCTCGGAAAGCACGTTAAGCCGTTGGTCCCGGTTGTCATTTGAAGATCTTTGACAGTCGTTACGGTTAGTCAGAAGCCTGAGATCTGACACCAGTCTTACCAAGAGGTATCGTGTTACCTAGTTACTGGGTTGTGGAGGTCAGATAGGCAGTCTCTCCATGTAAAACACTGGTACTCAGCTGAATCCGGTAAGACTGGAAGCCGACCCCAACAATAATTGGGAAAAAGGCTAGGCAGATGATGATGAATGAAAAAGAATAAATCCTTGCAGAGTCAAGTCCCCAGATTGCTTTTACATTCAGAATTTTAGCCATTACCGAGGCAACTATAGACCGTTTCAAATTATTTCATGGAAACTTAAATAACAAATTACAGAATGCGATTTGCTTATCACAACACCAATCCAGCTGAACACGTGTTTCTGTAGTAAAATATCACTACTCCGTGGGTCGAACAATGAGTTGACTAGTTTCATAAACGGCCATAAACGGACCATTTGCTCAAAAAATCGTTAATGATATGGCAGCCTGTTGCGTTGGAAGGTCTCCCACTAGGTGAGCTGATGACCCTGGTGAAGGTTGTGGGGATCCACTGGATGCGAGACGCATGGGACCGGTCAAAGTGACGACACTTGGGCAAAGCCTATGATCAGGACTTCAGGAGTGGACGTCATTAGTTTGAAAAGATGATGATGATGGCAGCATAGATAATTATAAATACTAAGTACACATTTTCCTTTGGCATTAAGTATCAAAACATATAATTGAAAATGCTTCTTTTATTAAAAAAGGTTTTATTTTTATTTGTGAAACTTAGGTGCTAATATGCAAATACTTAAACACAAAAAAAAGATAACACACAACATACTAACACTAAATCTATGACTAAACCTTACTTACATTATATACAAAAAGAAAGGGATACTTAGGCGTCGAAGTACTCCTCCACATCGCTGTCAACCGGGAACGTGCCCAGAAGACTGGCAGCATTGGCACGTTGAATGGCAATGCTGATTCTTTGCGCAAAGAACGAGCCTGTCCTTTGGTCACGCACAGTGTCTATCAGACGGCGAGAGATCTCCTTAAAAAGGAGACGTGCACTCGGGCCCCATGACCCAAGCGTTTCGATCCCGAACGGCTCTAAACTGTAAAAAGATTAGATAAAAAGTAATATTTCAAAATAAAAAAAAACCCCGACACATTTATCTTGCGAAAACAACCCGACTCAAACAGTAAAACGCCCATAACTTTTGAACGGCTGAACCGATTTTATTCAAACATAGCTAAGAACACTCTCGACAAAATCACCTCTCAAACAAAAAGAACTAAATCAAAATCGGTCCATCCGTTTAGGCGCTATGATGACACAGACAGACACACAGATGCACAGCAACACACGTGAAACTTATAACACCCCTCTTTTTCCGGCGGGAGTTAAAAAGGCACTCATTTTTGGTTAGAATCAAATCCAACTTTTTCTATACTAACAGTCAAAACCCGTTTTGTTTTTCTGTTTACCGACAATTCATTGGTTGACGTGGCTGTTGACGTCACAGCATGACTCAGCCCTTGTTTTCCACGCTACAGATCACCTCAAGGATTTTGGACATAGTTGTTGACTGTACTTCCATGGTCATGGTTTGTTTAAAAGCAATAGTTATTGTGTTACCATACTTATATTGTAAATGCGAAAGTAAGTCTGTCTGTTAAATTTTTATGCTTATGTCGTGGCCAGATCTTAGTATTGATCACTTCATGATGTAGCCCACTATTTCACACCGCATATATACAAATTTTGATAAATTTTGGTATAGAGATCTAATTAGACCTTGAAGAAGGACATAGGAAAATCTTCATCCCGGTTGTACTTTTTCTTGGGATAATAGGGTAGTTGACAAAAAAAAAAAGTGGTCGTTGGGATATTATGTCACGTTTTTTTTTGCCAGTTTCGTGCCAGCCAGGCACAAGTTTCTAAATCTACGCGACTGCGCTGAGGGCTACCCCAGGTGGGGTCAAACCTCGGCTCAGGGCGTCGCTGGAAAGGACAGCAAGGTGACAAGCTGGCTCTTGACTATTATTGATTCTACCATCAGTTTGTAAACCTCCCTCCTCCTCGTCACCTACTGTGGAGAAGAACTGACAAGAAACTCCACTATCTTTGTTTTGATTTTGTTCAGCATTTCTCGTGCTGTTTCGAACTAAATCGGGGATTGTGTTACGTCACGGTGCGCTACACTTTATACTGACAAAGTGACATCACAAGCCCCCACTCTTGAACTTTGATGGGCTTTATCTTTGTATTTTTTTATTTATTTGATAAATCAAAACATACGGGTCCAATATTATTTGATAATCTCACTGACGGACTAAATAGAATTATAATTTTTAGGGTTCCCGTACCCAAAGGGTAAAAACGGGACCCTATTACTTAGACTCCGCGGTCCGTCTGTCTGTCTGTCACCAAGCTGTATCTCATGAACCGTGATAGCTAGACAGTTGAAATTTTCACAGATGATGTATTTCTGTTGCCGCTATAACAACAAAGAATAGAATAAAATAAATATTTAAGTAGGGCTCCCATACCAACTCGCACTTGGCCGATTTTTCTACCCAGGAAACATGCCTATTTACTTCCACGCGGACGAAGCCGCATACAAAAGCTATAGTTTCTAACATGGTAACGAAACATCTGCTTTTAATATACCTCATTAGCTGGTTTTATGTAAGTGGTTTCAGAAGTATTGCCGGGGTCGTATGTACATAATAATAATAATGTAATTGTACGTCAGTCTTATACACTGTCAGTTGTTAAAAGACAAACGCTGACTTCCTGCAAGGTGATTCGTGTTAGCAATGCTATAGTAATTTAAATAATTTTGCTGGAAAACTGATCTTGGGTAATGTTTAGGCTGCTGCCGGCTTCATTGAATTTTGAAAATTTTTAGGGTTCCGTAGACAAAGGGTAAAAACGGGACCCTATTACTAAGATTCCACTGTCCGTCTGTCTGTCTGTATCTCATGAACCGTAATAGCAAGACAGTTGATAATTTACAGATGAAGTATTTCTGTTGCCGCTATAACAATAAATAATAATTAAAAAAATGGGAGCCCACAATATGGCGCCCAAAAGCCGCCATTTTTCTGTTGACACTCTCAAGGTTAAGACGAATCGATTGACGTAAGAATCATCAAAATCGGCCAACGCGTTTGGTCTCTCGAACGCCACATAGGAACAAACATACATACATAGACTGATAAACACATTACCCTCCTCCGTCAGTCGGGTAAAAACAGAATAAAAAAATATTTAAGTGGGGCGCCCATATATCAAACCTGATTTTTTTGCGATAATGGTACGGAACCCTTCGTGCGCAAATCCGACTTGCACTTGGCCGGTTTTAATAAATGACATGAAAAAAGGCGTGAGTTTATGTATGTACGACTTAAAAAAATCTGGCAAAATGTTGGTGTCTATACAGCCAGCTCTGTTTTACCCTTCAGCCACAGCAGCGACCATGTCAATCAGGTTAGTCCATCAAAGTTAGCCAAACAACGACAATAATATTTTGAATAAAAATTCTAAAAACGACTACATCGCATTTGTGATTACATTTTGTTGTTCAAATCAGATATAATGACACAACGCTGACTTTCCTCTTACCTGACAAAATGATGCACTTTGTAAATTCCATCTATTGTGTCAATATTCCGTCTGCAAGAAGTGATGACCGCATCAGTTTTTCCCTACGACTGCTTGGAGGTTTATGAGCTGCTATAAAGTGTGTTTGAAGCACAATATGTTAAAGACAATATTTTACATTGGAGTTGTACTAAAGTACTACACTCTTGAGGTCTTAAATCAGCAGTTTAACCAAGAATACAGACACCTATAATCACCGGCATGTAACTTGGCAAGGTTTTGGAGTAGTGGGGGTAAGTTCGCGCATATTTCGCGAACTGACAAACCACCTTAAGGAGCGAACGGAACGTGGACGCGGCGGGATTGGTCAGTAGTTCCTTGTGTCAACTGACCAACCAATCGCGCGCTCGGAACTTTGCTAAACGTTCCCCGCACCCCACTTCACTACCAAAGAGACCTAAAAAGCAAGCCCAGCCAAGTGCGAGTCCGACTCGCGCAGGAAGGGTTCCGAACCATTATCGCAAAAAAAGGGCAAAAATATCACTTTTGTTGTATGGGAGCCCCACTTAAATATTTATTTTGTTCTGTTTTAGTATTTGTTGTTATAGCGGCAACAGGAATACATCATCTGTGAAAATTGCAAATCTCTAGCTATCACGGTTCATGAGATACAGACAGACAGACGGACAGTGGAGTCATAGTAATAGGGTCCCGTTTTTACCCTTTGGGTACGGAACCCTAAAAACTATTTCTACGCATTTAAGACTCTTGCCAACTTACATGCCGGGGATTATATTCTGTATCTCGATTTTAGTGAGAAATATTATTTTAAATTCGAAGAACTCACTTGTTTTCAAAATATTATATCAGGCCGTTACATAGAGCAACACGGACCACCGGCGGACCCGCCGGTAGTCCGTGTTGCTCTATGGGCCGTTCAGGGGATTCACTTTTTGTTTCGTGTTTGAAGTGATGTATAGATAGACAATAGTCCTATCATTGCAGGAAACGGATGTCGCATGCCTAGACTAATATTTATAGGAAATTCTATAGAAAAGGGAAGTCGTTCAATCGTTCCTAGAATGTGCGACATGGTAGTATTTCCGCTAGAACAATAATTTGCAGCTAGTTAGATCTCTTTTCTTGTCTCTGTTTATTTGAGACAGATAAATAATCGCCAGGGTATTCCCGTGTCTCGTCATTACACGATTAAACATGGATTGTTTGACCATGACTATTACAGTATTATTTTTTGTAATCTTAGCGTCTATATGGCACATGGTGTTTTGATACCGACACATAAATATATGAGTGACGAAATTTGTCCAAAGGGTACGGTGTACAGAGATGATCTTTTTTAAACGACTGACCAAAAAGGAGGAGGTTCTCAATTCGGATGTTTATAATTTTTTCTTTTCTTTTTTTATGTATGTTCGGGCATATCTCCGTCATGTATAAACGGATTTTCAAAATTTTATTCTACGGAGTTTATTCCGAAACGGTGGGACCATGGTCCCATTTAAATTTGGTAAAGATCTGAGGAAGAACTTCGGAGATATACAACAGAACTCTTCAATAAATGACGGCAAATCTGTCGGGATTGCTGCATAGAAACGAAAACAGAAACTGACGAATTTCGAAATTGAAGTTATTTTTCACTTTTTTGTGTTTTTTTTTTGGAAACCGGTTGTATTTTTTTGTAAAAAAGTTTTTTTGTTAAGTGCCGAACTACTGCGGCCAGTAATTGTTGATTTATCATTATTTATTTTCAGCCTGGTCATTTTCTTTACAAATACATAATGTCGCGTAGTCAAATGTGCATAGGTACTAAATAGGGCCAAGAATTTATGAGATCACTAGCTGACCCGGCAAACTTTGTTTTGCCATAAAAAGACCAAACATTTATCTACCCTACCCTACCCTACCCTACCCTACCCAACCCTACCCTACCCTACACTACCCTACCCTACCCTACCCTACGTACCCTACCCTACCTACCCTACCCTACCCTACCCTACCCTACCCTACCCTACCCTACCCTACCTACCCTACCCTACCTACCATACCCTACCCTACCCTACCCTACCCTACCCTACATACCTACCCTACCCATTAAAAAAAATAAAAATAAAAAATCCTATCTCTCAAGTTGGATCGAACTGCACATGGTGTGCGAATATTATTATAATCGGTTAAGTCGTTTAGGAGTCCATTGAGGACAAACATTGTGACACGAGATATATATATATTAGGATTGTGTACAAAACTGTCCTTCAGTTTAATAATAAAAACTGCAACGTATGTAAGCACTGAACGATGACGTTTATAGAAATAATATGGATAAATTAATGAACCGTTATCATTTGAATTACCTACTTTATTGGAACAACCTATACTTAACACTTAATAATATTATAAAGTGGAAAGATTCGTATTTTTGTATGTAACGAAAAAACTTAAAAACTACTGGACCGATTAAAAAAAATCTTTCACCGTTGGGAAGCTACACTATCCCCGGGTGACATAGACTACTTCTTATCCCTGTATTCCCACGGGAACGGGAACTACAAGGGTGAAACCGCGAGGCTTCCGCTAGTATTGGATAGTTGTAATGAATTTGACCTATTGTACCAGGTTACGTCTAGTAAGCGACGTAGCCTTTGAACACAATTATTATAACATTTTTACCCGACAGCAAGGAAAGGGTTATGTTTTTCTCGCGTATCTTGTATGTATGTATGTAATATTATTTATTACCTCATATCTTTTAAACCACTAGACGGATTTATATAATTAAGACATCGTTAGACAGGTCTTAACCGCCCAAGAGTTCTTGGATAAGTGACGTTAAAAAAAAACATGGCGGCTTTTGGGCGCCATATTGTGGGGGTCACAATAATTTTCTCCCAAACTGTGGGGATGACAATGAATGGTTTTGGGTAGTGATTACAAAAATATACCTATACATACCACTTATATGTTTAAGAGTTATTCGAAAAAAAAGATAAATAAAAAGTTGTACCTAAATAAAAAAATAGTAGATTATTAACCAAGGGGATAAAGCAGTGTCTTCTGTCGCGGGTGACGATGTTAATCGCGAGCGTAACGAAGGGCTCGAGGTTTACTCCCGAGCGTAGCAAGGGTGTTAAAAACTTAAATCACGAGCGAAGCGAGGGATTTAAGACGAGTCCTGAGTGTAGCGAGGGATTTAAGTTCACCCAAGACTAAGACAGCTTTATCACCGAGGAAAATACTCTACTTTTCGTACCATTTGCGAAAAAATTAACACAATAATAATATGAGATAAGCATTTATTAAAAATAATGACAATTAAAAGTAAAATAAATTAAAATAAACTTAACGTTTATGTATTTGAAGAACAAAAACGCGGCAAATTTCTAGACTAATATTTTTTTGTCGGTAAAGCAAAGGCATCAAGCTCATACGGCCTCGTCGGTTTTCGTAATTTTATTTAATAACCATAACTGCATAATAAATGCGTATTCCTTTTTCAAAAAGATGTATAATGCTTTATATACAAACTCAATGGTGTAAACACAGAGGTAGTTCAGTAAAAATTTCGGTAAGTATTCCAAATTTAAATCACATTCTCCCCCTAGAGGATGAATGAAATTCAGTACAATTTTCTTTCCCTGTTTTTAACAGATTAAAAATGACTATTGTTATATTCGCTTTTTGTGGCATAGAATGTCACTTTTTTGAGCAAGTGGTACGAAAAGTTAATTTAATCAAAAAATCATGCTGTGCAGTCGATGGATACATATGGTTTCGGTCAGCCAGCTCGTGAATATGTATCCTCCGACTGCACAGCATGATTTTCTTCTTGTTTACATATTTTTAGTTCGCTTCATAAGCAGTTGGGTTTATTGATTTTTTTAACTGACGGTAACATATTTGTCAATTAACTATTATTATAACAGAAAATTCAAGTAATTTTCTTTTGTTTCAGGTGAAGGTAGAGTTTGACGATCTGCAAGCTGATAAATACCACTGATGAAGAACTCCTGAAGAACTAGCGTACCAAGAAGTTCAGGTAAGAAATTTTCTCTTTGTGTAATACCCCTTGAAAGATATTATTAGAATTATATTTTATAGGTTTAAGAAAAATAGTAGACAGAATAACTCTACATACATAAACTCACGGCTTTTTCCCGTGGGGGTAGGCAGAAACTACAGAACGCCACCTGCTACGATCCTCCTACAGAATAACTCTTTAACCGTTAAATACAATAAGTACATGAAACATTTATTGTTGAGCAACATTTTTGCGTGTGAGATTTAATACATAATTTTGGCAAAAGAAAAACTACAAAGACATCATAGGCAAAATAAACGACAATCGCAGCTAAGCAACTAAGATTTTTATGTAAAACTCAAATTTGTAAGAAAAAAATAAGCAAGAGTTCTACAGAACAGCAATCATTTAAAAGTATCTATATACATATATAAAAATCAATGCCACTTTTCGTTGTTATTTTATAACTCAAGAACGGGATTAACTATCAAAAAAATAAAAATTGGCTTTATTCGGACTATTTAGAAGATGGTTACAGTGAGAAAAAAAAAAAAAATGAAAATTAGGGTAGGGTAGGGTAGTATAGTGTAGGGTATGGTAGGGTAGTATAGTGTAGGGTATGGTAGGGTAGGGTAGTATAGTGTAGGGTATGGTAGTGTGTCGTGCGGTGTTCCACAGGGCTCGGTCCTGGGCCCGCCCCTGTGGAACATCGGGTACGACTGGGTGCTGAGGGGCGAACTCCACCCGGGCGTAGACCTGACGTGTTACGCGGACGATACGCTGGTCACTGCCCGGGGGAGTTCGTACAGGGAAGCAGCGTTGCTGGCGACGGCTGCGGTCTCACAAGTGGTGAGCCGCATACGGCGCCTTGGCCTGGAGGTGGCCCTCAACAAGTCGGAGGCTATGGTCTTCCATGGTCCCCGGCGGGCGCCGCCGCCCGATGCCCACATCGTTGTTGGGGGGGCTCGAATCGCTGTCGAGTCTACCATGAAGTACCTAGGATTGGTGCTCGACAGCCGGTGGGATTTCGGCCCCCACTTCCAGCGGCTAGCACCCAAGTTGTTGGGAGCGGCTGGGGCGCTGTCAACGTTGCTTCCCAATCTGGGGGGCCCGAGCGCCGCCTGTAGGCGGCTTTACGTGGGGATCGTGCGATCGATGGCCCTGTATGGGGCCCCGATCTGGGCGACTGACCTGACGGCCGGCAGCATCGCTGTTCTGCGGAAACCGCAGAGAGCGATGGCCGGCAGCATCGCTGTTCTGCGGAAACCGCAGAGAGCGATGGCCGTCAGAGTCATCAGGGGGTATCGCACGATCTGCTACGAGGCGGCTTGCGTACTGGCCGGATCCCCGCCCTGGGACCTGGAGGCAAAGGTACTCGCGTCACTGTACCGGTGGCGCGAGGAAGCGCGGGCGCGGGGCGAAGGGCTGATGCAGCGACATATGGAGTTGCGTCAGTCTCAGCTCCGCGAGGTTCTGGTGGCGGAATGGCGGGACAGGCTTTTACGCCCTACCGCCGGCCTCGTTACCATCGAGGCGGTCCGGCCAGTGCTCGAGCGCTGGCTCGGGAGGAGGCACGGCTCCCTGTCGTTTCGGGTGACGCAGGTGCTCTCGGGGCATGGTTGCTTCGGGAAGTACCTGTGTCGCATAAACAGGGAGCCGGACGCCCGGTGTCACCACTGCGTCGACTGCCGGGAGGACACGGCGCGGCATACGCTGGCAGAGTGTGCCGCTTGGGAGGAGCCACGCCGTGCCCTCATCTCTGAAGTAGGCAGTGACCTGTCGCTGCCGGCCGTAGTCGAGTCTATGGTCGGCAGCGAGGAGTCCTGGGACGCGGTGGTATCCTTCTGCGAGACGACTGTTTCGGCTGCGGAGAGGGAGAGGGAGATTTCATCTGCTAACCCGATCCGCAGCAGACGCGCCGGGCGTCGGCGGAGGGCGGACAACGCCCTCTTCCAGCCCCCCTAAATGGGTCCAGGGGCAACGGACTGGGGGACGTCCGTTGCCCCCCACACATCAGGACCCGAGGTGGCGGCGCGTAGTGTTCCACGCGCGCCCCTCTTAGACGTCGCGGGGGGAGTCAAACACCTCACTCCCCCTCCAACCCGAGACCGTGGCCCGCAGAGGCGGGCCGGCACTAGCCGGGGGTTGCGGAAGTATCATTGTTCCCGCGACCCCCAGCGTAGGTGTGAGATGGAACACCGGGGTGGTTTTTAGTCAGTAGGAGTCTGACAGACCCCTCCGCCCCCCCAGAGCGGAGGACATCCGATGAGGATTTTCCACCCCGGAACAAAAAAAAAAAAAAAAAAGGGTATGGTAGTGTAGGGTAGGGTAGTATAGTGTAGGGTAGGGTAGGGTAGTATAGTGTAGGGTATGGTAGTGTAGGGTAGGGTAGTATAGTGTAGGGTATGGTAGTGTAGGGTAGGGTCGGGTAGGGTAGGGTAGGGTAGGTAGTGTAAGGTAGGGTAGATAAATGTTTGGTGTTTTTGTGGCAAAACAAAGTTTGCCGGCTCAGCTAGTTATTTATAAACAATAATTATGTGCATAAAGTAGATATTATTATATTATAATAGCACGGTGCTAAAACCTGTTGATAATACAACACCTACAGATTAGATACGAAGTAAAACAGTGAGTCAGTGTAACGCACGATAACACACATATTATCGCCGATATATAAATCTATATATATAAAAATGAATCCCTATTTCCTTTCATCACGCGTAAACGGCTGGACCGAATTCGCTTATTTGTTTTTAATGTGTTTGTTATTGTTAGGAGATGGTTCTTATAAAAAAAAAACTAGGTAGGGTAGATGAATGTTTGGTGTTTTTATGGCAAAACAAAGTTTGCCGGGTCAGCTAGCACTTTATATATGTAGCTATAGCTCAGTATCAAAGGGAATCTTGTCTATGTACTAGCAGCTAGCCGCTGGAAAAGCGAGAAACTAGCTCTGCCTGCTGCTTCGCTAACTTTTCTTACTCCACAGAATCCATGTATTTTTCAGGGAACTACTCTCTGACTCAAAGTCAAAGTCAAATGTGTTTATTTCAAGTAGGCCATTATGCGGCACTTTTGAACGTTAAAATGTACACGTAATAAAAATTGATTCTACCGTGCATTCGGCAATGTACTTTGTTATTGAGAAGAACGCACAAGAAACTCCATACATACTCTTTAAAAAAAAAGTTTTATACAATATTTACATAAGTACATATATTAATAAATTCGTATACGTGAGGACGATGTACCCAGCACTACTATACTACATATAGGTATGAGATAATTACAAGCACTAACAGGTAAATTCCTTTACTTGATAAATAGGAACATGGTTCTCACGTACTTACAAATATTGCAAAAATAGCTTACATTACCTAATTCAACAACAACAGAACAGGGGGGTAACCACAAGCTCTTAGAGTAAGGTTATTTTGAGATCGAGTAAGTGACAGATGTATACAAGTCAGATACATCTGTCCCTTATTTGATCTCAAAATAACCTTACTCTAAGAGCTTGTGGTTACCCCCCAGTGTGCGAGTCAATTTTTTTAAACAAAAAGAGATGAAAAAACCTGATAAAAATAAAGCGTTACTATAATTATGAATATAATACAAATTAACCATTTTGATTTTGTCCACACCAAAGATGCGAGCTTAGATGCGGCTTATGAAGCAGGACCTCTGACTAGCGATTATGATGGACCATTTCGGACTTTTACCAGTAAGACTTGGTAAATCTTAGATTTTACCGTAGTTCAGTCTTTTACAGTAACATACATAAAGAGTAATTTATCACCTTTATCACAGCAACATACACTGCAAGTAGCCATTTTGTGAGTAAGAATCGGCAAATATGGCGCAACTTCTCATCATGATGACTTTTGCGGTTTAGGTCCGTTTTGGAGTAGGTAGTGGTCTATTTGACCTAGGGAACATGAGTCATTAGAATTTATATTAATAGAATAGAAGAGTTTGTTTTTTGTTTGTATGTGCTAATTTGTGAAACTCCTAGTTGATTTGTTAGCCTAATTCTTGAGAAAGTTATTTAACACTAGCTGACCCCGGCGGCTTCGCTCCCGTCAAAATTATAGCCTACTAGCTGACCCGGCAAACTTTGTTTTGCCATAAAAACACCAAACATTTATCTACCCTACCTACCCTACCCTACCCTACACTACCCCACCCTACCCTACCCTACACCACCCTACACCACCCTACCCTACCCTACACTACCTTCCCTACCTTACCCTACGCTACACTAACCTACCCTACACTATCCTGCCCTAAGTTTCAATTTTTACCTTATTTTTTTTTTCCTTCACATAAACCATCTCCTAATATAGTCCCAATAAAACCTAAAAATTTCGTTTGGATAGGTGAGCCTGTTCTTGAGTTATAAAATAACAACGAAAAGTGACATTGATTTTTATATTTATAGATGTTACCTACTCGAAAATAATGTAGCTTCCCATAGGTGAAAGAATTTTTAAAATCAGTCCAGTAGTTTCGGTGCCTATTCGGTACAAACAAAAAAATCTTTCCTCTTTATAAAATTGGTAAAGATCACGCTGCAATCATTAAGAGTCAAGCAAAATTAAACAGTGGTTGAAACCGTGGACCACAACTATAAACAACAAACTATATTTTTATACAATATAGATAATAAAAAACATCGATAATTTACTGGGCTTTCCCAGAAACTTCAAACGACATAAACAGTGATAACTCTGGGTTATTTTCAGGGATTTAAGAGCAAAATTAACACGATAAATATACATCGAGATATAAACAAAAACATCACAATGTATTGGCAACCTATGTTTTTATTGGTTTGACCACAGATAATATAATACTAGCATAGCTTGACCAACTTTATCTTATCTTTTTGCGCATAACCTGTATTTCACCTGTCAATTTAAGAATGACAGGTGATATTGGTCAAGTATTGTAGAATCCTACATATTTATTTTTATGAAACTCACTGTCATCACAGATAATATAATACTAGCATACAGTTGCCTCATCCCATACAAAGAAACCGTGCCGACGTGATTTGCGATTTCGTCTGGTTAAACTGATTACTTTTACAAGAACATCGATCGTGTTCAGTTCCGTTCTACGGATATAGATGGTGTTAGCAGCGACTTGCAAGTAAAAGGGTTTATTTGGTTCGTGAATACTTTTTTTAAATACAGCGACGATTTGTTTTATAGTATTTTTTGCACGTTTTAACAGATTCACTGTACCAAAAGGTGTTGAAAAACCAATTTAAGAAATCAAGTGGACGCCTCAGAAATTTAAAATCGCGCCATCTAGTGTAATCATTTTTAAATTATCCATTCAAATAATCTTTAAAATGTGAATTAACAGCCCAATATTCTTTAATTTTGTGCTTAGGAGAGTAAATTAAACAAAAACATATATTTTTTTTAATCGTCTCCAGAAAATCAAACTCAATAACAAATCGAAGCTTATCACGCCATCTAATGCAATTTATTTGAACCAAAGTTTCTTTCCTCGCGTTGGGTGCCCGTGCTATCATGAAGTTTTGGACTGGTTAAAATTTATATTAAGTCAGGTAAATGAAACTAACTATATATATTATCTGTATTTTCGTGAAGAATTATCGCAAATAACCTCTTCAAAATCGATCCATCCGTTTTGGTGTGTTTCGACACAGACAGTGGTTTCGAATTCATAACCCCTTTCATTTAACTTGAGGGGACCAGGGGCAGAAATATTCACCCTTTCCAATTAGATTCATTTAGGACATTCGATCCGAATGATACATACATGCACATGTTTTAATATATCTCTCTCCTTCTATTTAAATATATAACTAAAAATACTTTTACGTCTGGATATACTTTTTTTAGTTTCATAATAGTCCGAATTAGGTTTGAGGAAAGAAAAAAATTGTAAAGATTGCCGGAAATTTCGGGTAAATCGAGAAGAGTTATGAGATTCTTGTATGAACTCAGACATTTTGACAGGACAACGTCTATCAGGAGCCTTATATCATGACGGCCCCCTCTCAGTGACACGTTACACGTCATAGTAGGGCCCCTGGAGCCCTACTCTGACTGACCTAGAGACAGGGCTATACAAGACAAATAGCTCTGTCTCTTTTTCTCGGTCGCACTATGATAGTTTTGACAGTCACTGGTCAGCGGAAAGAAAACAAAAACATTGTGATATTTTTCTTCATCTATTTCTATATACTAGCTTTGTTTACAATAAATAAAACTACCCATAACATAATACCCCAAGGCAAGTAAGAAAATAATGACGCAGTTTTAAAAAGCATTATTATGTACGACCCATTCAAGGGTTAAAGCATCGCCTTATCGTATTGCGATAATGATAATATCTACACCCACACGTGTAGATAATATAATAGATATGAGCAATGTATATAATTATAATATACAATATGCAATATTGTACTTGGAATAAGGTGATAATAAAGACGGCGCATGCGCGAAATAAGTCGTCGGTGATGTGTCACCACGAAGAATGCGAACTTCACGACTATCATAAAAATATTAAAAGAATAAATATTTCGTTTCAGTGACATATAGCATTAAAAGATCGGAAATGATGGTCACTATATTTTTTTTGTTTCAATCAATCACAATAACATTATTTGCTATGTAGATGAGTCATATCCTTTATTTAGGTTTTTTATACATGCAATCTAAGTTAAATATCACATCACAAGTATCGTTGTTAATAAAAATTCAATGTAGTTATTGCAAAATAATGGATTTAACTACCATGACTAATATCGATTTCCTTCGTATAACGACTCAATCTCACATTAAATATTAGTAAATAAATAAACCAAACACTTTAATGACTAACCTAATTTAATAGGGGCCAGGTGAGACATGTTCTAAGGTGTATTAATTTAAAGAGTTTAGTTATAGTGCAGGACACTTAAGTTGAACCAAAATGTATTATCGTTATCTTGAAATTAAACAATTTAAACTGAAATAAATCCCTTTTCTACGACCTAATCGTTTACAATATACAAATTGCCAACTGTTAGGTCACATAGAAAGGATTCATTTCGGTTTAAGGCGGTACCCCGAGCAAAACGCCGCGCAAGCCGTTTTTTGTGCTGTTTTTAGGAGCTATCTACTCGTTATTTAAAAAGAAATATCAATTAATAAAAATACATTAAATTTCTACATATTATTGATTCTAAAATGGTAGATTTAGTTTTTTTTTTAAATGTTGTATATATTTTACTAATCTACTTCCAAAAAAACATAAAAATGAGAAATAATTATTGATATTATGCATCTCCTCGTAAAGTGTTCATTGATTATTTTTTGTACTAACACTAATGGATAGACAATTTAATAACGAACATTTTTGTAGAATTATTTTTTTCAAAAGACCAAAATTCGATTTTATAATGATTTTATTCTAAAATCTGGGCGTATTCATTACTGTAATTCATGCGCCACCAGTGCCGCTAGACCAATAGGAACGCTCATATCTCATGCCGATTTTTTGGTCAGGGTACCGTCTTAAATCGTCTAATTTCAAGAGAACGATAATACATTTTGGTTCAACTTACGTGTCCCGCACTATACACGTGTGAATCACAGCCAGTTTGGCGTAATACATACATTTGTACTTCGTACAAACCGGATGACAAAACGTGATATGATCGCAAAAAACAATCGAACGCAAAAAATATACCTATGTCTTCTCATTTCCGTAATATCATGGCTCTGTGGTCTGTGTGTCTGTGGTGTGGTGTGTGCTTATAATATCTAGTACACATAAATGTAACTACGTATATACCCAAGTAATAATTAGTAGTAGGTGAATAATTAGTCTCTCCTTTACTTATTTACCGACTAACTAAAAATAATTTTCGTACTATAGGGACGTGGTGAAAAATACTAAGTTTCATACTCTATGTCTATGAAAATTAATAGTCACGTTTTATTTACCAAAACATTCCATCTGTCAAAAAAAAACGCGAAGTATTCTCCGACAGAATATTTTTCTAAATTCAGTCCAAGTCCAAAGTTATCGAGGGGGGTACGTCCAAACATGAATCGACTTCAAAAGTGAGCGTGTGTGCAACAAGTGCACTTGTGTATTGTGTGTGTGCGTTTCAAGGTCAAGGTCGGCACGTGGCGGGTATGGCGTGCCCGGAGACGAAGCGAGGGTCGGAGGGACCCCTCCAAAGCGACGCCGACTTCCCCATCAAATATTAGTCATACTCAAGTTACCCTTTCAAAGCTCGGTGAAATATTCTGTGGGTGAGAATTATTTTGAAGGTTGAAATTTGTTCAAGGGCTAGGTCGAGGAATCGTTTTTGTTAGAACCGTGTCTTTTGTGTTAGCGATTTTTAAAACTTAAAAAAAAAAACGCAAAATTAGAGGAAAAACTTTCATACATACATTTTAATTTTAGCATCTAAAGGAATTGGATAACTCCTACATTTTCCTTGTCTGTAATTAAACACTTTGAATGAAGTATTATTATACGTTTGTCATGGAAAATCGGCATTTTCCTTCAGATGTATTTTAGTTAATTTCTAGACACCTCGTGCAATTTTTAAGGTACCTATGCATAGATGTACTTATGTGTTTAAACTCTACAAAATTTATAAAGTGTTGCAAAATAAATTTGATGTTTTGATAACAAAGCAGTTGCGTGCTGAATAACTATATTGATCGACTTAGTTTTCAACATACCAAGATGTATGTTACTCTATATAAGAAAAAAATACGTAGAAATGTAGACTTGGATGTAGTACCTATAGAAATAAATATTTGAACATAATAGGTGATTCACGTAAATAGATAATTAACTCTCTGAACAACATTATTTTAAAACACCAGCGTAGTCATAGTGTAGAGGAGGGAAGAAACTGTAGATACCCCAACATTCAGTAAAATTGCGCACTTCCTACAACCCCATCTATTAACTATCTCCGGAACTAATTTGGTTTCACGCCCTCAAACAAAGCAGTGTAACCATTTCTGTAATTCAGCTCTATATTGATTTCTTATTCATCTTTGAGTGCTCATTAAAATATTTATCATAAAATAAAAATGCATAACCGCGGCAACTTCATACGTATCAAAAACTATACAATATATATATATTTCTCTTGTGTTCATTGAGTACCTATGTTAAAAACCTAAGTTAGTTTATCTCAAGAACTAAAGGTAAACAGAATCAGTGCCATCTATGTTCAGCGCGCGAAACTAACGCAAGTTCCGTCCTTAGGAATGGTGCACACCGACAAACCGGTTGATTGTACTTGGCGAAGCTTTATTTCCTTAGTTCGAACATAGATGGCGCTGTTTCAAGTTTTTATGTATTTCAATTTAGGGTCGCTATGAAAATGGATTTTGTTGAAGATAATTCTTTTGAAGGGAAGAAAATAAGAGATGATAAGAAGAAGAACATAGAAAGAGAATTTATTTCCACAGAAATATAATACAATATGGAGTGAAATGAGAAGAAAATATAGATTTTTCTGAGCATCGGGCTATCGAACGACCGGGTGCCACGCTGTGCTCTCTCGGGAATTAGTGCGGAGTGAACACAGCTGGTGGTATCTCAGTTGTTCCCTAGTTCTCCCACTCTTCGATCACCGGCCGAAGATGAGAAGAGGAAACCTGTAGAATCAACAGAATCCTGACTGCGAAGAATATTCTTTTGGAAGTGGGCATAAAGTTTTGGACGATGAACCAACATGCAATTTGTTTAATGTATTTTTTTCTGTACTCTATCTAATTTCCTACACTGCTTATTCCTTTTTATTTTATTTGAATTGGTAGTTATTTTATTATTTTTTCCTTGTGCTTCGGAGTGACTTAAATCTACTGTCAAATACCAAAAGATGGCGGAAAAGGTTGCCCCTATTGATGAATTGACTAAGCCGGACTTATCGAATATAACTAAAATAAAATCATATATCGAAAAGTGAACCCTAGTGGAAACTTGTATTTATATAGGCACTAGAAATAACAAAGTCTGAACATAGTAACATCTATTATCAAAACAGAACTAAAATTATCCCAAAGTCTATGCGCTTGTTAAAATGTCATTAATATCTATTTTAGTAGGAAGTGCTCCAGCTATGAACCGCACCTGACAGTTATACCTACGACGGATAGTGCGTAACCTAAATATTCGTCTCTGGTTATTTTTATCCTGTCAAAAGTGAGCACATGTGGTGATGGTGACTATACCTCGCGGTCAGTATGCGGTCACGCACATACAGGGTGACTGTTTAGATAGGGCTTCCATTTCGATAGAAATAAATGTAATAAATTCAAGAACTAGTTTTAATTGACGACTTTTTAACGATTTGTGTTTTTTTTTTTGTACTCTAACCTCAGTTTGTTTGCGAGTCTTGTTTGATCTCTGTTAGAAACAGGATCGAAAGATATCAAAAAAAAAATGTGTAAATTAAATGGCCCAGTACTTTGCTGACTACCTAAATGTATGTAAATGCTGTTATGTATTTTCCCAAAGTTAAGGACAGTGAACGTTTTCCCGTAGCTAGAACCCGCCCTTTCTGCCTCTACTCAAAAGTCCACCCTGTATTCTATAGACTTAAATTTAATTCACTCGATTGACATGTATTTAAACCACGATAAACGGGAATTTTGATGATGTTCAACAGATGTGCGTACGCGCAAGTCAACGACATGACGTCACAAACTCGCGATACGTGTCGCTCAATAGCGTGAGGGAAAGTTGTCTGATAATGCACGTCGATTCGGACTTCGAATGTTTTTCTACAAATTATTTATACTCATGTTCAGTGTTAATTGTTGTTGTTTATTATTGAGGTAGTTATGTGTAATTGTTTTAATTGTATAATTACTTTTATATACGTTTGTAATGATGGAAAATGAAAAAGTTGCTGATTGTGTTTTGTAGATAGTTAGCATTTGTGTCTGTTTTTTTAAAATAAATTTTCACAATATGTTTAATACACCATATTATTGGAAATACTGTTCGTTTATAATAAATCGCGTGCGATTGTTAACTCTTTCTTCTCAGTAAGGCACGGATATATTCGAAAATATCGAATTTGGATGGGGTTTATTGTATTTGAAATTATCATAAAGATTTTATAGCCTTTCATTTTTTATTACAAACTTACGATCAGAATATAAAATTCTGAAGACATATACAAAAAATACTCACCTAAATAAAGATTTGGAAATGATAAAGCCACTAATATTTTTTTCAAGTTAAGTAGGTACGTGCAAGACCATTTATTTTCTCGTCATCTGCATGGCGATTCATGTTCCTTTCTCGTTACATAAACCAGTTTATGCGTCGGCTTCACTCGCAGGTGACTGGCTTTTTACGAAAACGAAGACTTTTATTAATGGCTTCACCTGACGCAACTTCTCGCAGTGGACCTGTTTAATTTTTATGAGATTGCACGGACTTACACTTTACATTTATATATGTTTCTGTATGTATGTTCTTTCTGGGAAATTAACAGCTTATCAAATTGATACACTGCGTCAAAGCCATTAAAAGCAACTGTCAAGTTAAGAATGACAGTAGTGATTTGAATTTACGGACAGTTTGAATTGGTAAACTATTATTTTTCCTGACTTTTCATTACTAACCCACTTATAATAACAGTACAAATATCTTCATAATGTCCCTCGGCAAACTTCGTGTTTCGTCAGTCGTCGGATTTCTATCAGTTGCACTTTGCACTTGGTGCAGACCGAACGCTCTCAATCTACTTGGAAGTATAAAAAGTTGTTAATACTCTTTTAAACATAATGTAATTTATTTAAAAAATTGGAGTTAAGCTGCTATTTTTACAGCTCTATATATTTCACACGGAAATCAAAACAAAACAACAATTAAAATACTTACGATAAATCTAATAATTGATGGACATGGAAATTATCCTTCGTTTGTATTCGGTAATGCGATGATTGCCGAGGGACAACAAGAAAATAGTTGTACTGTACATAGGTTCTACAGGTTTTCTTCATTCAATGTGTGTTTCAATATGAAAATCTGTAAGAGAAATTCTTCTCAGTGTTGTGATTCAGATAGTTCTTAGATTTGTGAATGTTCATTGTTAAGTATGGTATGATAAAATAATTAATTTTGTGTTTGTATTGTAGGTATCTATAACTACGTATTTACTTATTATTTGCAAGTTACCAAAATTGCATTTCCCAAGGCATCTAGGCACCGTCATTAAACTGTTAATTAAACTAAGTTAAATTAATATATTAGCTTATTCTAAACAAGCTGCTATTTTTCCAACGCATATTATATTATACCTTTTACCCTTTACCTACTATTTATTTAAATATGGAACTGCAAAATCACAATTTGCATCAGAATTATCAATGAAATGCATAATTACTTTAAAAAAAACAAGAAATACGTACGCTTTGAAAGTAAAATTAGCAATAATAATAACTCATGATAATTTACTAATTGTCAATGTGTTCGCTGAACGATATTTCATTGTTTTTCCTTCATACAACGTAAAGTAGATTGTTCACGCTGATGTGGGTATTGCCAGCCATAAAAATAATGAATGACGCCGGACACAGATAATATAATACTAGCATACTTCGGATACATTTTACGGTACATCACTCGCGTTACTAAAACAAATAGAGAGGAAAAGTTTTATGGTTATTGCAGAGGATTATGTCGGAAACAAAGTTAATAGACAAAGGAAACTGATTTAAGGCAGCCACAGACGTTAGTGACACTACAATGCGACGACAGAAATTGTTCTATGAATAGATTACCCATAGAGCAGAATAGCTCCCTTAAATAACAAACAATACTTATAAAACCTGAGAAACAAATGAATAATACATATTTTAAAGAAATAACATCTTTTAAGGCCCGTACTCCGCTTTTACGCCGTGAAACGGTCACTTTCTAAAGCTTACTCCAAAATAACGGCTAGGTTCATGGTTTTTTCATATGACTGATACTTTTAACTTTAACCCCCAGTTTCCCAGCTCAAAATCATCTGAGAATTAATGTGACAAATTGTCAAGCACGCGTTATCTGCTGTGATTGGCTGTTTAAAATTCATTCAACCAATCACAGCAGATAACGCTTGCTTGACAATTTGTCACATTAATTCGCCGATAATTTTGACCTGGGAAACTGGGGGTAAAACAATAATTAACATCAAGATACGTTTTCGCTTCTTGTGCATACTCCTCCAAAACGACTTGGTTGTTTAAAAATATTTTTACACAGAAAAAATAACGGTTAGAATTTCTTCCTAACCTACATAGGATGTGTAAATAAAAAAATACTTTGCAAACAAAACTGTCCAAACAGAGCTCCAATATTGATATTCTGGCAACGAGCGGGTGCACGCCCAGTACCGCGTTAACATTGGCGAATATATACGCCTTAAGGCGGTACCCCGAGCAAAACGCCGCGCATGCCGTTTTTTGTGCTGTTTTTAGGAGCTATCTACTCGTTATTTAAAAAGAAATATCAATTAATAAAAATACTTTATACTACTATTATTAATATTGATTCTAAAATGGTAGATTTCGTTTTTTTTAAATGTTGTATATATTTCACTAATCTCCTTCCAAAAAAACATAAAAATGGGAAATAATTATTGATATTATGCATCTCCTCGTAAAGTGTTCATTAATTATTTTTTGTTCTAACACTAATGGATAGACAATTTAATAACGAACATTTTAGTAGATTTTTTTTTTCAAAAGACCAATATTCGATTTTATAAAGATTTTATTCTGAAATCTGGGCGTATTCACTACTGTAATTCATGCGCCACCAGTGCCGCTAGACCAATAGGAATGCTCATATCTCATGCCGATTTTTTGGTCAGGGTACCGTCTTAACATAAAGTTTATTTGAACTTTTAATTCCAAGTCAAAAAGTAGTTATCACAGTTCAAAGTAAAACGTTTCAAAAAACAACAATTTCAATAGCTTCTATCTGTTTAACCTTGATTTTATAATATTATTTATATTGCATCAATACAAGTCGCAAATGTTCCCTCCAAAATGGCATGGTTGTCCTTCAAGATGGAGTTACAACAGTTTCTCCCATACGATATATTATTAAAGGGTTTGGAATCTTAAATACTTCGACAACTAAAACCTGTTTCACATAGAACCGTGTGAACAGACTCGTTATCCAAAGCTTTTGATTATTTCAAATGTCAATGTAATTTTATGTCACCCTAAGGTCAGAACAAATTATCGCCAGTGTCATTTAATCTTTGTCATATTTTTAAACTGCATAAGTAAAAAGAATTTCCCGCAAAAGAGATTGATCATGAATTAGTTCAACTTGTTGAATTTTGAGTTGACCTTAGTGGAATAGGAATCCAAAACTTTTGTGTTCACTGTACAATTTAATCTAAAAAAGGCTTGGTAGTGTCGTTAATTGGCAACGACACTACTGGTAGTGCGGCTGGTAGTGTCGTTGCCAAATAATGACTTTATCTTGGACAAAGTAAATCTAGTCAGTGTTTAAAACGAACCGGTTTTTTTGCTAACTTTAGATTATGATTGACTGTTTCGATAAATAAATCGTCCACTAAAATCTGTTCTGCATAGCCTTTTACCCAACTATGTTGGGGTCGGCATCCAGTCTTACCGGATTCAGCTGAGTACTAGTGTTTTACATGGAGCGACTGCCTATCTGACCTCCACAACTCAGTAATTGGGTAACACGGTACCCCTTGGCAAGACTGGTGTCAGATCTCAGGCATCTTTAAATAACAGCCGGGACCAACGGCTTTACGTGCTTTCCGAGGCACGGAGGAAACTCGGTATGTTGAAATGGTCACCCATCCACGGACCGTCCTCGTCAAGCGTTGCTTAACCTTGAAGATCGGCCCGTGTGGCTGTTTTTATTTAGCCACGAGCTCCTCGTCCAATAAAATCTGTCTCCATGTAATTAATCTTGATATTGACTTTGATAAAATTGTTTAAAGAATATCGAATAGGTTAATCTTGGATACTCAGACAAAAACGAAAATATAGAAAGAAAGAAAGAAAAAAACTTTCTAAGTGGCTACTTGAGAAACTGACTGGGATGCAAAGACTGCTTAGTTATTTTTGTGCAAAACATAGGCTTATACTCTTTGCGCTGTAGCAACGTGCGGGTGACAGTTTCAATAAAAAAAATTACGCATATACGTATATGCATTTTTTTGTAGTTTAACGTCATACAGGCAACTATGGTATGACGTTAAACTACAAAAAATGCGTATACGTATATGCGTAAAAAATGTTATTGAACTGTCACCCGCAACATGCAACGGCGCAAAGAGTATAGTAAAAATAATTATAAAGATATTAGTACGTTTGTTGGTAGGATATTGTGTCTATATAACAGGATAAAAATAGAAAAAGCTCCCTCATGAACAAAGTAGAAGAAAAAGCAGATTTGAGAATCTAGCTATTCAATATCTTTATGGTTTAGGGCAAAAAAAAGCCTCAACGGTAGCCATCAGTATGAGTATCTAATAGGTATGTTTTGTTATTGGTGAGAGCTTGGTGTAGTAAAAATAACACATGCATCAGTAATTTTATGTAAATACGACACAATATTAAAGACAAAGAAAGTTATAACATACATCATTGCACAACAACTACGCAGCACATCTCCCGGGCTCAACAGCAAAACAGATCGATACAGGCGAACGAGAGGAGCCAGACTTCTAGGAACTGTTCAGGTTCATTTGAAGGACGCAGCGCGGGGTGGCAGGGGTGTTGCACTGAACACAGCTCCCCTGCCAACGCCCTACGGCCTCCCCATTTCTGCGGATGTTTGAACAAGGAAACAGGGGTGGTGCACCCATTGCATCCCCTGTAACCACCCGATGACTCCTCGCCCGGACTCGGGCTTGTTTCCGCGAATTAAGATTCAATTAATCTGTTGGATGCTGAGTTTACGTATCTATATACTCGACCAGTAAATATATAATTAGTTATTATACAAAAGTATACACAAACACGAGCTAGAGCAGTGGTGGCTTAGCGGTAACAGCCCCGACTTACGTTTTGTAGGTCGTGGGTTCGAACCCAAGTAAGCGCTTTACTTTGTGTAATATATTTCATCACCACTGCTCTAAAAACGTAAAGGAAAACGGCATGTCCTAGAACCAAAACCTCGAAGATATGTGACATCCACCAATACACTGGGCCCGCGTGGTGGATTAAGGCCCATTCTCTCTCTCACAGGGAGGAGGCCTGTGTCCCAGCAGTGGAATCATTGAAAGGCTTTTGATGATGATAATGATGATACACAAAGCGGAAGAAATCTAATAATACGATTATTAAAGACATTTGGGCATCGAAGTACTATTCCGCATCGCTGTCATACGGAAACGTGCTCGGAAATCTGGCATCACTGCCACGTTGAATGACAATTCTATTTTTGATTATTTAATGAGGTTTCAAATCGTAAAATAGGACAACATGGTCCTGCTTAGTGCCATTGCTGGTAAAATAGAATAGAATATACAGTACAAACATCTTCTTAATATCCCTCGGCAAACTTCGTGTTTCGTCAGTCATCGGATTTCTATCACTTGCCCTTTGCTCCTGGTGCAGACCGGACGCTCTCAACCAACTTGTAAGTATATAGAGTTGTTAATTCTCTTTTAACTTAATATAATTTATTTTATAAATGGGCGGAAAGCTGCTATTTTTACAGCTCTATATATTTCACACGGAAATCAAAGCAACAATAAAGTACTTAGTTCTCAATTTAAATTATTATACACCATAAATCTAATATATGATGGACATGGAAATTAGCATTCGTTTGTATTCGGCAATGCGATGATTGCCGAGGGACATTTTGAAAATAGTTGTACTGTACTTTGTTGTACACCAAAAAAGTTACACATGATTTTTACAAAAACAAAATTAAATTTGTAAGTTAATAAGCTAAGACTAATATTTAAGTTATCATCGCAATATAATCATTGTGGCTTTTTAGTACACTTCCACACGTACAAATCTGCCTCAAGCCTTTTAGAGAGTAGCTCTCACAAAACCGTCATGTTTCTTGAGCAGTGTGCTTGAGAGCATGATAAAGATTCCTCTGACTCGTAGTCTTTACGTAGCCTAGAGCAACATCCTTTGAAAGCCATACATTGTGTATAAGACCCATTACAAACCCCTCGTATACGCATTCTGTATAAACAACTAGAAAAATAGTGCAAAAAAAAAACTCGAAAATTACTTTTATTTTTGTTGTGAAAATTCAGTGTTTCGCTTGCGCGCCATGTCTACGCACGTATAACTGTATGCTTATAAGCACTTGCAGCGATAGGAAGAAATCTGATTTCGTATAAAAGATCACCCAGAATAAAAAAAAAAAAACAAAGACGAGTAGGACAAGTAACATTCAGCTTCGATAAAACGAAATGAAATTAATCAATTTCTTCTGTCGAAATTGAATATGTTTAAAAAATGTAACTACCCAAAGTTTTTTTGGTAAGTCTGCCTAATGAAGGAATTTAATAATCACGACAAATTTACGTTATCCGTGCAATATTTATCGTATAGTTTCATAGTACAAATTCACACCATACATATCTGCCCCAAACCATTATCACGTACCCATAATGTTTTATAGAAACTTTAAGATTAAAGAATCCACTACCTATAATCTCTAAGTTTAGCACCCCAGTTCCAAAACAAACGACGTCATTTTTAAGGCGAAATTGTTGTATGCAGCCAGACAGAGAAGTAAGAAAGTTTTCGTCAAACCTTTCTTACGTGTGCAAGTTCTTTTCGCCCGGACAAAAACTCGTTCTAGAAAATTTCATAACGTTCTGCAGTGAAATTTAACGCTCTCATTTTCCCTCAACACATAAAAGCGTACTAACGATCGATATAGGTAAAGAGCGTGGGAGGCTAGGTTGCCGGGAATCTGAGTACTGCGAAGGACACGGGCTGCGGAGCTCTGTGTCGGAGGGTATAATGGGGGTGAATGGGGAGATGAGTGGGCGCATCCAGGACCGCGTGCGTTCGAGCTTTGGGCGTTGTAACAGCGAGGATTTATACGTAGGTGGTGCGTTTGCGTCATTCGATACTAATTGCTTATCTATACTTTTTGTTTGGTTTATGCCGTTTTATACATTTTGGTTTCTGGTCTGGCCTTTTGCCGCAGATATTTACTCTAATTTATTATTTATTTATTTATTTATTATCACCAATTATAACATCTTTACAGTTTGATCCAATATGATGCTACAAGTCACAATTTAAACACACAAAATTACTTAATACTAAAATAACCTAGCAATAAAATTACATAAAATATACATCAATAAATTAAATTAAATTAAACATGCCAAAATCTATAGCTCCAGGCCTCTCTCAATAATTATTTGAGCCCTTTGAAGAAATCTCGACAGGTTAGGTTAGGTTTTCTCGTCTTAGCCTAAATGGTATTCAGAATTTGCCAATAAGGAACAGAAACCCTATATTTCGTATTCATTTCCGAAACACGGAGACGATTTGCTGGGTTGGTACTCCAAGCAATAATGCTTTATCTTCCATCCTTATTAACAAACTTGTTTAAAGTTGTTTAACAAAGATGAACTGACTATAGTCGCCGACTAATCAGGCAAGTTGACTTGCCGGCTACATTTATAGACTAGTGACTAGTCAGCCATTTGAGAGGCGACTATTTGGCTAGTCAAGCAAGTCCATAGTTGGCCCGTCTATATACCCACAATATAAAAACATCTTCAAATCAATTAATGATTTCATGTGCGGTTTTATATTTTACAATTTCATTTCATTGACTATTAGGAGTGACCTTTTTTTTTTTTTTATAGGCTCGCGTGTGACCCCTATCTCGCCTGATGTTAAGTGATGATGTGGTCGAAGGTGAAGCACGCTCGCCTAGAAGTAACCTATTCACTCTTGACTTGAAGACCCCTAGGTTGTAGCTATCAGGAAACAAAGACCGGCACGGAATTCCACTCCTTAGCTGTACGCACAATGAAAGTGTTTTGGGTATTTTGTCAATCCTTTAGGGCTCTTACTATACTTAGGGCTTTAGGGACCGAACTTACTCACTTGTTAAGGTTAGGGTACTAAAACTAAAAAAAGAGAAAAAAATAACTAAAGAATAACTCTTCCCAAAAAATGTTACCACCGCCTTCAAAAGCAAAATACAAAAAAGTGCAAAATAACTTTCGTTTCGGATTCGGTGTCGAAATATGATAAAAGTCAGAAAGAAAATGTGATTAGATTGTTACGTTAATGAAATTTAGAAAAACACTGCTGAAAGGAAAACTGACCACAACACACCGATTCACACGCAATGCTTAAACGTCGAGATTTAGAACAGGCTTTCTTAACAGGCTATTCACGATATAAAGTGCATTTTATGCGTCATTTACGAAGCCCCATGGCCAGTATACTAATACAAATCTACAAAGAAAATAAGATTTGCAAGAATACAAATTTGCAAGAATACAAATTTGCAACTCCTGATTATACATACATTATACATCACACACCTGTCGTCGATACCGTCATCAAAACTCCTAAAAAACATACACATTCGGTCTTCGAAAACTCTAGAACGTGAGTTGGTGCACTTTTGTTTTTTTTGAGTACCTGTACTTAAAATATCAAAAGTTCACACTTATTCATGACATAAATTGCTTTATTCTGTGTATTTTACTAAGCCCTTGATGAATACACTAAACCAAATCTACAAACAAATTTTCGAATTTGGATTCGCACCCCTAAATTATCTCCCAAACATACAGGCATATCCATCGGCAAAGTTCCTAAAAGCATACACGGGCCCACAAAAGCTCCAGAACACACCTACAAACACATACATCAAAACTGAACACACAGTTACATCTACCTCACAAATTTATGCGCGGATATCACGGGCGATCGATACATAGGGGATAGGGAAAAAGTTAGGTTTCCCAGAATCTGTAGAGGTCTGTATCTAGCACGTAGACGCATCTCTATAGAGCTACAGCCAGGCCTCGCCCGGGCGTTTGAAGGTTTTTATGAAATATGTTTTATATAGGTAGCTTGCAATATACCGGTCATATTGGAGAGTTGAGACTCTTGACGACTTTGAAGCAGAAGTTTAATTTAGTTTGCTATTATGCTGGGTCTTGGTGGCCCCGTGGTTATGACGTCGTACTCTCGTACTTTCTTAGTTTATCTTTGACATCGCTGCCAACGGTGAAGGACATCGTGAGGAATTATTTTAATATTATAAAGCTGCAGAGTTTGTTTGTTTGTTTGGACGAGCTAATCTAGAACTACGGGTTGGCATTAATAAAATATTTTTGTGCTGGATAGTCCATTTATCGAGGAAGGTTAAAGGCTATATAACATCACACTACGACCAATAGGAGCGGCGCATAGATGAAAAATGTTGCAAAAACGGGCAAAATTATTGCTTTTTGAGACCTTCCTTCGCGTGCGCTGCGTAAACGGTTTAAGTTACGCAAATATCACCTATGATAGAATTGTTCCTCTTTAAAAGTTCTAAAAAAAAGTCCGCACAGCATGTGTCTATCTTTTAAGATTGACTCACTATAACCTGTTTTTTATGATAATCAAATTTGTTCATTTGCGAAGGAGTTTTATCTATACTAATATTATAAAGCTGAAGAGTTTGTTTGTATGGTAGGTAGGGTGGATAGGGTAGGTAAGGTAGATAGGTAGATTGATAGCTAGTTGACGGGAGCGAAGCCACGGGGGTCAGCTAGTAGTTAATATAAGTTTGATATCATCAACCCGCATTGAGCAAGCATGGTGATCAAATCAAATCAAATCAAAATGTTTATTTTACCTAAATACAAAGCTTGCAAGCAATGGCAATGCTTGTGCCTCCTCTGTATGAGAAAAGGCCTTTGCCCTGCAATGGGACAGTTACAGACTGGTGTATTATCAGGCTGGGTCTTCACCTCTGACAATTTAACGGAAACAAACGGTCTAAGACGAGCCAAACCACATAAATAACACCCGTCGTCAGTAAATTGTCGCGTGTAATCTTATAAATTACAATTATTTAGCACACATCACATTACCTTAATAAGATAACGTCTTGGCGTCTTCATGTCTAAATATCGTTGGCTGAGGAGTGGCTGATCAAAGCCAAGAGGCATGCCAACTGCCTCTGGCACATCCCTACATTGCACAAACACGCGTATAGCGAGCAAGGGCACACTGATAGTGTCGTAACAGTACTCATATTGATCTGTGACATTCTGTAATCTTACGCAGAAATATTATTGAACTGTGAAGTGAAGTGCTGCAAGGTCGAGAGAGCAACGGGACTGTCCCTTTGGACTTTCTTTTGTTTGCCAGCTAATGGTAAAGTCTTTGTAAGTCTTGTCTCTGGAAAGAGTTTGTATTTTTAAAGGAAATACAGTGCAAAATAATAATTATAGATTTAACATGTCTCGAAACCTTTTTATATCATAAACTTACTTCCGATTATCTAATCATTCATTCATGTACAAATTGTGACTAACATGCGGTAAGACTCCCACAAGAACACATAAAAGCATATATAATTATGACGTTTATGTGCAAAATTAATAAGAAACTACAACTGGAGAATAAAATAGCAGGCAAGACCTTGGCAGCCAGCCAAACAGCGCTGCATAGACCTGGACTGGCCCAGCCTTGACACCAGCGTGCGCCAGATGTATTGTTGAACCTTGAAGTACTCCGAGCTGGCTTTGTCCTCCAACTACTTAGTGAAAATATATAGGAGTGCAGGCTGAACATATCTTAATTACGACAATTTAAGTTTGCCCCACATTCCTCTAAAAGATTCTCCGATCAATAAATTACTAGGTGGTCAGTCAACGGTTATGAATCTGCTGCGTCATATTTTACTTCCTCATAACACTAACAGTGACTATACTGTGGTTTTCCTTCTTCCTTGTACATTGCATTATATAACATATTATCTCAACAAGCACCCCCCACACCAGTTTCAAGTTCAGGGCCGCTTGGTGAAGAAGCAACAGCTGGATCGATTGGGGGGCTGCAGCTCTTTTCTAGCATTGTCATGCCGACCTGCAGCCGTGACCGGGGGGTGAGGCCTCGGGTGGGTGCGCGGGACGAGGGGGGAGGTGCCGCAGGGGTTAGTGGGGGGGTCGCGGAGGAGGCTTGCATCGAGCCGCCCGGCTGCACTGAGCAGTTATTTCGGTGCAGCTGGTCCGCCGCAGTCGTTCGCCGCGCCTCCGCCAGCGCGCGCGCCTCGCTCTCATTTCCATCGGCATACACCACTGTGCTCCGTCATTAAATAAATCGGCTTCATTTACATTGTGCGTTCGATATTTACCTCGTAGTGGTCTCGTGTGTCTGCCTACACCTGTTGCACTGTCCGCGCTCTCGCAAGGTGAAACCGCGTCGAAAACTCTTTTTCTCGGTAGCGGACGCGTATACTTTCCCCGTTCACATTCCGCTTTGCCAGGCTATTGCACTAAACCAGTCTTCGTAATAACTTTTGATGTTTGTCACGTGTCAAAATTGGGTTTAACTAGTGTGGCGATAACAGATTACTGATAAGAACTACATATAATTGTTATACAATGTGGTAATGTATTATGTTGTACGTTGTAACTGTGCTGGAATATAGGTCAGTTAGTAAGGATCTATGGATTTATCAGCGATAGAAGTAACTCATACGAGAGAATTAGATCAACGGGCTCTATTTAGATATGTAATATTGTTTATATTAGTTCGACCGCTCCCACCACTCATTTGTGGCATTTGTTTAGAATTACTTTTATATCCAATCAATATACTGCTTAGATATTCTTATTCAGTATGTTCTTGTGTGCGTACATACTAACTTATAGATACAATTAAATCAATCAGTTTCTATAAGTGAAGCATTAGATAATAGATCAAGGCAGTGTCCTTTGATTGAGCTGACAAATCTTCCTAGCATAGTTTCCAACATATTTAGGATGTCGGGAATGACTGTCAGCTCGAGATATGCACGGCTGGCGTTTGGCCAGGGATGCAGGCGCGAAGGTCGCTCTGGGGGGAAAGTGGAAGGCTGAGGGGGGACAACGGACAGGGGGGTAAAAGCGAGGTCGGGAGCGGTGGGCGTTGCGCGGGGGCTAATGTAATAACTCACGGCGGTACAGCGCAGGTGCATCCGGGACCTCGACGGTACTTTATGAAACCAGGAGCGCGCAGTCCTTACCGAACCTCCTCAGCCAGTGACGTAGACTAGTGCTATCAGTGGTACCTCAAGGTGATCTTTATTAATTAACTACGTATCCACTAGTTCATTATATAAACATTATCTGTCTCTAATGTTTCGAGTGATGTTTCCAAGGGAATCGGGGACTCGGTTTGTTTTTGTTTCAAATTGTATTTAACTATGTTATCAGTTACATATTAATATTGTAGTGTAATGTAGCATGTTTCCGCTTTACCTTGTTCAAATATCAATTTGACCTAATTTGTAAATTGATTTTGATAATTGGAATTCTAAATTATCTTTTTTGAATGTACTGCGCTCGTGTAATTATTTGATTGGTTTCACACTTAAATTATCGTGTGTCATCATTTCACTTTATAGGTACGTAATCGGATATATACGTCAGCAAAAAAAAAAAACATAACAAAAGTTTGACTGACAGTACTATCACTTTCATCGCTATCGCTCGCACGATCCATCGCTACCACACGAACACGTCACATCTTTCACTAACGCGATAGAAAGGCGATTTCGTCAACTCGCACAGTCGCACTAAAAATGATAAACCTGTATCCAAAAGTTTCGCGTTTTCGTGGTAGTCTCCATCTCTGCGATTGCGAAACGTGCGTAAAGGCGCGCGCTACACATGTAAAGGCTCGCACACACGCGCGTGCTAACTTTCGCCCGCGGGACCGTTGACCGTGGCTCGACTTTCTAAAGCATGTCGTAACATCGGTGATCGCCCGGCCATTGTAATTCACGATGCGCGTCGGCGATACACGCAATGTCATTAGTACCCTTTTTTTAGTGATGTTTCTTTTTCGCAAGTTCGTAGAAAGTGAACGCGATAGGATTTGGTTTATAAACGTTTATGATATTGATAATAATTATCTTCACTACGTCGCATAGGTCGGTTGAAAAAAATCAGTGAAGAAAATTTTATTAACAAGATTTCTATTAATTAAAACCAAATATAGAACAGTGGTGGCCCAGTGGTATCGGCTGCGACTTACAAGTTGTAGGTCGTGGGTTCGAGCCCAGGCAGGCGCTTTACTTTGTGTAAATTATTTCTTCACCACTGCTCTCAAAACGGTGAAGGAAAACATCGCGAGGAAACTGGCATGTCCCAGAACCAAAAAATCGAAGACATGTGACATCCACCAATCCGCGTGGTGGATTACGGCCCATTCCCTCTCACAGAGAGGAGGCCTGTGTCCCAGCAGTGGGAACATTAATAGGCTGATGATGTGATGATGAAACACAATATTTAAGTAAAAAAAAAAACAAATAGGTAAGGTACTATGATTTAGAATTTAATAACAAACATGGTCAATCTACACTGCACCCTAAGTAAAATGGGCTACGGGCTACGCTTCCTTGCTACGCGTCCTTGCTACGCGCTCGCTTCCTTGCTACGCCGTAGCAGTCGTAGAAAATCTACGCGGCCTTTATAAAACCAAGGACGTCTGAAAATTGAAAAACCGTTGCATCAAAGAGTACCGCTAATGATTCCTAATAGCTGTTAATATCACAATCATGTTTCTTAAAGGACAACGAAATTTGTAGGGCCGTCTACGGCTATTTTTAGAACGTTCAATTAGAATTTTGTAACTGTTTGATGAGTTCGAATGGCATAAAATTCTGTTGTGTTTGTTAGAAGTTGAAATTTAAAATATATATGCTAACCACATCAATGAACATTTAATCTATATATTTTTTTACTAACATAGTTTCTTTAAAGTCTAATTTCTATACCACACGCAAAACCCTATCGATCGACATAGTGTGTTTAGACTAGATATTACTTAGTAATGCCATTAGCGCATGCCCTTGAAACACTTGGCCCTGGCCAATGTGGCCTGACCCTGACCGTTCCTAGGGAGCCTAGAATACGTCCTTGGGCGGTATGCCAGAGCTTCAACCGCCCCCGCCCTCTTCGCCTCCCCCTCTTCAGCCCGTGCGCGCATGAACAGGAAATAATCGATATTGGCAATACATACATGATAATATCAACTACTAGTTAGAGATGGGCTGATTATAGACTTGGCCGACGACTAGTCGGCGCTCAAATGGTCAACTAGTCAGCAAATAGCCGTCTATTCTATCAACTAGTCGCCAACTATTTGGCTGGAAGACTTTTCAAACAAATCAATCCACCTTTCTTATTTTCGTTTTTATAGTTTGCTAGCTTGTAAAGCGGATTAGAATATAAAAAGATTATCAAGTATTTGCAGTAGTACTTTATTTCATTTATGTCCTGTAGCTTAGCTACTATAAATTTTATCGGATAGTCGGCTTGACCGCCTAGTTGGTCTAGGATAGGATCGGAAAGATGGACCCCCCTTAGACTCCCATTTAGTCCGTTGTGCGTGCAGGCCTCCTCTCTGTGAGAGGGAATGGGCCGTAATCCACCACGCGGGCCCAGTGCGGGTTGGTGGATGTCACATGTCTTCAAGTTTTAGGTTTTAAGACATGCTAGTTTCCTCACGATGTTCTCCTTCACTCTTTTGAGAGCAGTGGTGATGAAATAATTCACACAAAGTAAGCTTGGGTTCGAACCCACGTTCTACAACTTTGAAGTCGTGGCCGTTACCACTGCTCTAGTTGGTCTATTTCTACTAATAATTAATATAATATTCATTAGTGCCCATTCAATACTTCGACTGCTAAATGGCATCGGTTTCTTTTCCTACAATATTCTTTAATAGTCGCTTTTAGTTTGTGCGGCATTTGCAATCGTTTCGTAATTAGTACCTTAAAGTACGACCGTTAATTAACGTAAACTACTATAATATTAGCCAAGCTTTCGCAATAGTTCCACACTGATTCAACTAGCAAAGGAAATTGAAACATACTGATATAATATATCAGATAAACGTAAACAGTTGCAACAATTTTATTTAAAAACTAGCGGACGCCTCGCGGTTTCACCCGCGTAGTACCCGTTCCCGTGTGAATACAGGGATAAAAAGCAGCCTATGTCACCCCGGGATAGTGAAGCTTCCTAACGGTGAAAGAATTTTTGCAATCGGTCCAGTACTTTTTAAGTTTATTCGTTTCATACAAACATACAAATTTTAAACATCTCATCTCAATATTCTTCGACCGCGTAAAAAGTGTTTTTTATCATCCCAAGGGAAAATTATACCGGACAAAAAGTAGCCTATGAGCTATGCCAGACTATAATCTATCAATGTGCCAAATTTCATTAAGATCCGTTAAGCCGTTCTGGCGTGATTGAGTGACAAACATACATCTACACATCCAAACTTTACAGAGAGAAAACATTACAGAAATACTAAAGTTCGTTAACAGTCTTGTTTAGTATCCATTAGAAACGTTAAAGAGTTTATTTCCGAAGAAAATGTAAATAGTTTCACGTTGAGCGTGCTAAAGAAAACCAATCGTAAACTGATCGTGAGAACGGAATGACACACGGTATTCTTCGAGCTCAGGAGGCCGAAAATACATCTCTGTGTCTCCCCTTCCCTTCGGAATAAATTATAGCGCCTAGGGTTTGTAGGTCATGCATTACAGCCTGATTAATTAACAAGTTAGTTCTGATACAGAGCCAAATTCATATAATGTAGACACATGGCAACATTATGTAAGGGAACACATTCACGTTAGTCATGGTCGTAAAACTGCAGGTTCATGTATATACTTCTTTTTCTATACAGCTTAGGTTAATCGAAAAATTCCGCAACGGTGATGTTCATTTTTTTCTCGTGTTCGAATTTTGAAATAAGTCCCGGATTTAACTGTCACCTGGCAGTGTGCGAGATGTCATTCTTGAGAAATAGAGCAAACCAGTGGGATTAGTGTATTTTTGAAACGAAATATAAATCAGTTTCTGTCGAAACGACACTTAACGGGTCAAAATAATTGAATCGTCTATTAGTGAACATACAAAAAAAAACTAAGAAAACTACGTTCGATTGTACGCGCTGTTTTTCCCCGCCTGGATTAACTAGCCGTGACGAGAACAAACGCGATTGTTAAGTAAAAAATAGGCTTTTTGCAACAATTTATCGTTCCAAAGGATATTCTAAGGTCAATAGCGAATCGTCGAAAAAAGACATTGAAAGGAATATTTCGAACGCAAAAGTATGTCGCGTCCCTACCGTAGACCTAGACCGGTAACTCCAAATAAACGGACAACAGCTGATCGTGTGCAGTGGATGCATGCCATCATGAGCTGAGCACACGTGGCACTGAGTCAGATTCGCAGCTCGCGGTTACAGTGAGTCATGCGGCCTTGGCGCGCATACTATAAGCGTAAACCCGCTAAACGCTGAAATATTATTTATTGGTCCACCGCTAGCAGCGAGCAGTGACAGCAGACCGAGGCCGCCGCGATGACAGAGCGCTACCTATCTTTATACTGATTTGATATTGCGAAAGCCGGTAGCTCCAACTAGACGCGTCCGTTCAACATCGTTCATTTGTAGGGAAACGGAGCTTAGCCAGACGTAACAGTTTAGTCAAGAAGTAGTTTGGTTTGATCCTAGCCACATCTTTATTTTCAGTTCAGTTGGTCCGGGGGTAAATCAAGCGTTGTTTTCAATTTAAACCTGGCTATAAAATAATAAAACGTGTCTGCAATGTTTTCGCGTGTCGCCGTGAGTTAGTCGTCGAAATGGAACGTCTATTTGTGGAGCTGAGGCCCGCTCGCGACAATATTGTAGCCGACATACGAGCCTTACGCGCGACACTTAACAGATCTTCACCGATACCATACTGCGGGCTTTAGTTTGAACCGATAGGCGGTTTTTTTAAATAAATTATCGCGACAAAAAGAAATTCATATTTCCCTATCGGCTATCCCACAATCTAAATGAAGTGCAATCATGCAAACAGATGGCAGAGTGCGTGGTGGCCTAGTTACCGATGCATCTGGCGCGCGCGTTCTTATCTGTGCTCGTGCGATGCGCGCTCCTCGCTCCTCGACGTGCCTATCCTGATCGCGCGATACGTTCTCCGCGCTCGACAGCGGAGCAGACAAAGTGGAGCGTGGATGAGATGACGATGAAAGCGAGTACACATACGGGCGAAAGTGGTGTCTGAGAAACCAGATGGAGGGCCGTGTGTGTGGGGGCGGGGGGAGAGGGGCGCAGGTGAGCCGGCCGGCGGGCGGCGGTGTGGGGCCGCTGGAGCCCGGGTACCGCGGCAGCGTTGCGTCAACTGGCGGCCCCGTTGGCAGCGCGGCCGCGTATTTCAAGCCGGGCCGCGCGCTGCACCGAGCGCTTTGCGAAACCGTCGGTTATGCAAGGCGTGCCGCTGCCAACTCGCGCCGCGCGCGCTCCGCCGGAAGGAAAAGTGGAACGCGGCGCACCGCGCAGTGGAGCGGGCGCGCGCGCCGCCGCCGCACGCCCAGCAGTGAAGTGTCCCAGTGTCGTGTCAGTGTCGCTTCTAGAACGTCGGAATTGTGTTGCGCAAGTCCTACGCCTACTGCGGGATTATTTTAAACTAGATAATTACAGGGGGCACGACCTCGCAGTGCCCGGAGTGGAGTGCACCCGCTGTACATACATGTGTCGGCCCGGCCGGCACGTGCTGCCTCACGGTGCACATCACGTGTTCAACATACATAATCCAATAACTCATATCGCTGTGCATGCTAACCTTAAACATATACATAAGCGGAATGTATGTATTTATATGTCTGTACACTCACATTTATCTTATTTCTGTATTAGAACGCTTAGATTTCCCTGTGCATGAAAACTTGACTCTATCTATTCGTACGTTCTGTTGCATATCTTTCACAAAGTTTCAAATCCGAGGAACAAAAACTGTTCAGTCACACACATTGTATAGTTAGTGTCACATTGAGCAAAATCTTCTGTAAATCCATAGACAACCTCACAATCGTTAATGTTGGCAAAGACCAGGTAGTTCCCCTCACGATCAACCCGCTTGTAAAGTGCTTTTATTTAGAAACCAATCGCTAGCCACCGGCACGTCATAACGTCAGTTTCTTGTTGCGAAAACCTCCGACTATGGATAGCAATTAATTATAAAATGCTTGTAATTGCAATTACTGTCGGATGCGATGTCGGGCCGAGAGGGAAAGTGTTCGGTGGAGCGTGGAGCGAGGCGGCTTCCTCGAGTGGCGCATTCCTCGCGCGCACCGGCCTCAGTAAAAGTAACAGCCTGTGTACGCATTCTAACACGTCCACACTCATTTGCGATTCATAACATACAATAATCAGGCGCGTTTCAAATGCCATATGATGCGGTTCCTTGCCGGCCATGCGTTCAAGGACATATTAATAGTGCCGCCAATGAGCGGACACATCTATCTGTTCCATGCGCGCACAGTTGCACAATGCAGCTTATCTAGCGCTTGAGACCTAACAATTATTTGTCCTACTTTCTCAGAGCGTTCATGTTCAGCAGATCTTATGATTACATCTGTGCACTTTCAAGCGGATTGATTGTCGTGACATAATACCAGCCGCAAACTAGTTTGTATTCATGTTACATTCACTCGCAACACTAACGATTTCAACGAATGTTTTATTCATTAAATAGTTCCAATGGACTAGCGAGCCCTAGGAGGTGTGAATAGGTTGAAGTGATAGATACTCTTGCATCCATTCATCTCTTTCGCACTTATAAAATTAGCGTTTATAAATAAAGGGATGACGGTATGATCAGTTGGTGAGTAACAAAGTGCAGGACGGTTGCATGGTATGACGTCAGATTGCAGTGCTGCGCGGAGGCGTTAGTACTAAACCCGTGTAGCCGCTCGCTCCGAGCACTCGCCGCCCACTTTGCCCACCACCCATGGGGATTTATGACCATTGTGCCATTCATCAGGGCTTTATCACATGCAAATGCATATTTTACTACTATTCAATTCTAAGCCAGAAGTAGGTAAAAGTACCTAAGACATAAGCATAAAACTTTTGCATGGAAACAGCAAAAAACTGCATAAAATTTTTGTACACGGACATGTGTAAGTTCATTATGCATGTAAATAAATGCGTTAGCGTAAACATACGCGCGCGTTTCCTAAAAATAGTTTACTATTATGACACGTTATAAAATGGTGCATAGTAGTGTTTCTGTCGTGTACCTAATACAATTAAAGCGTGAGTGTGCGCTCCCTCGGATGGTGTACCGGGTCGGTCTCTCGCAGCGCAAGGCCACCGCTGTGACCCACTTGCCGGCTCACCTTTGTTTCATATTGTGCCAAGCTAAACTACACCCTAACGACTTCATAGTCATTATACCAAGAATCGCCGTAAAAACTTCAATATAATTACATACCTCACTAAGATTCTAGCTTTAATGGCTATTGGACAATCGTTTCCATTCATCAACAGCAGGTATTGGCGCAAAATTGTTTGTAAAATGACTGAAAACGCCTTTAGTTCATTGGCTTATGAAACCATTCCCAATCAGCGTGATTGTATCCATATGTAATGACCGGAAACAAGCTAATGACCGATTAAAAGGAAAAAAATACAACGGTCTGTACACGCCTCATAAGCAAGAAAAACACAGTCGAATCGAGACTAAAACAACATCCATTTCGTATCATTTTAAAAGTAAAACTAAAACAATTTTCTATCTCTCCACAGTGTCTCATAGAAAACCTATAATATATCGCAGAACATAACAAGAAAAAAATGCAACTGCACAAAGTCATTCTATTCTATACTTTACACGTCACATGCATAAATTAGCACAGCCGCACAAATATGCATTGCAGTGCACTCGCAGCTAACTTCATTGCATTACGTATACAAATAAACCTAGCTATTATAGATGGCACACGTGTCAAGTAACACAAGGTCTCATCTCCATTGCAACGTTACGTCATTACGGAAAAACTTATCTTGCATCGCTACACCCACTTCCCAATGATCTTTGGCACGGACATCACTGCAAACAATTTACATTTGCTTGACACACAACTCTGGCCTTCAAAATAAGAACTCACATAACTCTATGCCTAAAAGACTACTGTCTAAAAAAATAACTCAAATTTAAAAAAAGAATCCTGACATAAAAGTACATTGACTGCCAGTCACATAAAATTTACACAATTAAAAGGTCATTCCGTACTTCTCAATGGAAACGAACTCCGTAAACAATTTGTGTCCGTATAGGCACAACACGAATGATTGCCTTGATCTATACCGCGTTGATGAAGCCAGTTGTATGTGCATGTACTTACCAATATACCCGCTGACACATCTGTTAATAGCTTTGTTAATGTAGCTATTGATTAATATTATTGCATATTACTTTATGACTAAACAAATTAATACGAAGATCAAAGTTCAAAGTATTAAAGTTCAGCTTTTTGATTTTTGCTTGTGACTGCATATACACGTGTGATAGTAAATGTTTATCTTACTTTAAAGCTACAGATAGATCTATTATTTAAATTTGATATATAGCATGATTTTCCGGTGAACGTAAATCGTATAATATAGCATATCGAAGTAACCATTTTCAAAGAATGCTAATCCAAATCGCAGAGCTGTTTTTCTAACAATTGACAGATCAAGGCAAGGCGTTCTAACACAAGTGACAACAAACTTATCAAATACCAAGCATGCATTTATGTCACAATAAAATACAATTCATTGTTGCTATGAATGAAAGCACAAAAATGCATACAGATAAATAAAAATCTTACCGATCTCGATACATCATTTACTAATTATTAAACTTCGTTCACCTATTCGTTGTTACTATAGAATGCAGAACAATTCTTGTTTCTCAATAAGGAAATAACAAACGCATAGTCAAGTGCCCGTGTGATGCACGAACTTGTCTATTTGTATATTTACAGAAATCTGTATTTTCCTGTAGATAATGGTAGGTAGCGAAGGAAAACGAGACCATTTTGCATTTATTCTATACGTTAAATACTATAAGCCTTTATTGGCCAAAGAAAAAGTTAGATGTCTCTGAAAAGATTAAAAAGATTGAGCAAGATTGAATTGCAAATATCATTGACGTCAATCATATAATATTTTACATTTGCTTTCTTAAGACGGTACCCTGACCAAAAAATCGGCATGAGATATGAGCGTTCCTATTGGTCTAGCGGCACTGGTGGCGCATGAATTACAGTAGTGAATACGCCCAGATTTTAGAATAAAATCTTTATAAAATCGAATTTTGGTCTTTTGAAAAAAATAATTCTACAAAAATGTTCGTTATTAAATTGTCTATCCATTAGTGTTAGTACAAAAAATAATCAATGAACACTTTACGAGGAGATGCATAATATCAATAATTATTTCTCATTTTTATGTTTTTTTGGAAGTAGATTAGTGAAATATATACAACATTTAAAAAAAAACTAAATCTACCATTTTAGAATCAATATTATGTAGAAATTTAATGTATTTTTGGCGTTTTGCTCGGGGTACCGCCTTAAGAAAAGAGAGAATGTTTTGCATGAGCAATGTCTGCTCAGTTCCCTCGCTTTGCATGCTGAAAGTGTGTTAATTATAACACTGGCAACATAATTACAGTCACTAAGTACCAGCAGAAGTAATTAATGCATTACTATACAGAATTCTTTCTCAACATTACGACGCACAAGCTCCAAAACGTCTGCTTTATCAGCACTCGTTATTAAAATGTCACGCTTTCTCTCGACACTTTCGTTTTGAATATTTTAAAAATACACAAAGCTTTCGAAATCCGTGGGAGATCTCGCCACATTCGAGACTCGTGTCTTGTCGAACAAGCGTAATAACACCAGCGAGCAGCGGGAAGTGAGATCATAACCTCGACAAATGTCATTTTTCTGCGGAAATTAATGGTCATACACATAAAATTCTGAGCATGCGCGTGTCATTTGTTTTATTTACATTCATGTGAATAGTTAAATGCTCGTAAAAAGAAAATTGCAACTTATCACTGGTATGACTGCTTGTCGTGAAAAAAGGTAGCTAGCATTTCACTATAGTGGTTTTCGTTCAGTTATCGATATTTTAAATTCCGTCTTGAATATCGACACCTTCGATTAGTAATATATAATTAATAATCCACGATTTCCCTAGTGTGGTATCTATAATTAACGGCCTTGTCATTCATCGCATCCTTAACCGTCGATGTCAATCGTTTGATGAAGCGTCACCTCTACGTAGAATAACAATCAGTTGCCTTAAGTGTGAATTAGATGCACGATAATTACTAACACGAGGATGTGTTATTACGTATTTATATCTGTTAGACTATGGCTCGAAATATAAATCTATTTCAAACACTGCGCACACAGAAATATAGAAAGGAATCGAGTTAAACCCAATGGCGTACATTGATAAAGAGCATGCAAAATCACAGCGTATATACTAACACAAATACAAACCACAACTACTAACTCTATCATCGCTTACCAATGCTTTCAAAACCTGCAAATAACATAGTCCTGTACCAATTAGTGTAATTTGGGGACATTAAGTGACAAACGGCAAAGACGTTCCGTACGTAGTGCATAGACTGTGTAGTGCTGCCCTTCGTTCGTCAGATATCGATATCGAAGTTTTTTACGCTCCGGAGTTCGTGCCAGGAGTGCGTTTGCAAAGCACGCTACAAGTTTGCGTTAAAGCAAAGTTGACACTGTAAATGCACTATCTGGTACGACACCCCGGAGCGTGTAGCATCGCTCCTGACGAGACAACACCAACCACCAGTTCTCTGAACTGTTACGAACTTTAGTGAACCGTTTTTTTTTTACAATTTTCGAATATGCTGCACCTAATTATTTATGTTTTCCTATTTTATTGTGTTTAGTTTTATATCTCTTACGCTTTACAATTATTTTCGTGAATTATGTTTTAGAAAACCTCTTGAGTTCATTGTACGCTTTATATATTTAATTTTTATTAGTCATTGTGTCTAATTTGGCTTTTACCTATTCCGTATTTTATTTTTGTATACTAAGTATTATTTTATGTAAGCACTTATGTTAATTTGATTGTGTTACCGTCTTAGTGTTACGAATTGTTAATTTGGTTGTATTTGGATTATTTTTTGTGGGTTTTTATTACAGCTTTCTTCGAGATTTTTTATTGTTTTATTTCTTTATTGTATTTTATTAAAGACCCCCAAACCTGAGCACAATGAACGTAGTAAGCTTCTTATTTGCATGATATTTTTTTAATGGCAGTAGACAGTAGCAATTTCTAGTTACAAACTATAGTACATACAGTTCAGTACATTGACAAAGACATAATGGTAGGAAGCCATTGTAGCGGTGTTCCCTCGTGTAGCCTTCGGCAATAATTATCGTCGCTCGCCGCACTATTGCAGCCGCTAGCTTGTGGGGATTTACCTACTATTTTTTACCGTCATGTGGCTCTGGCTTAAACGTGACTTGTGAGTTATATACTAGGCTTCTAGATTTATAAACACCATAGGCAAATAAAGTAGTCAATCACACACAGAATATTTATAAAAATGACTTTTTAATTGCCGACGAAATGTAATAAAAAAACATCGATGCATCCTAGACAGTGGTTACATCACTATGCAATCAATATCAATCCACCTGTTTAATCGAGCAGTTTATATAAATATAGTTATAGTATATTGTGATCGGAGCGGGGGAAGGCCGATATAAATCAGGCCCAACTGGCACCAATATGAGCGAGTGGAGCATTTGAAAGCTGTCAGCTGTGGCCCACACAGTTACAGTGGACTATAGGCCGTGGTATAATTAGAGCTACGTTGAAATAGCTACAAACAATGTTGCGCTCTCATATTCATAGTTGTGCACTATTCTTATGCGGCCTTGGTAATCTTACCGAGTTACTAGTACTATTGCCAGTTGCCAGCGCGGTTAGCTCTATGGTTATCTGTTATAGACTTACAGGGTTTCTGAAAACTGAATAATTTTAATAATCGTTCATCAATTGACAATATTAGGATTTTATAAGGAAAAATAAGTATATTAACTTTGTTTTACTGCCGGTGAAGTCAATACACTTAATTTATCAGAATATGCGCAAGCGCATCCTTGGTGAAATTGAGTAGATTTTACAATCTGCCTAGCCTTTTCCCAACTATGTTGGGGTCGGCTTCCAGTCTAACCGGATTCAACTGAGTACCACTGTTTTACATGGAACGACTGCCTATACCTCCACAACCCAGTAGCTGGGTAACACGGTACCCCTTGGCAAGACTGGTGTCAGATCTCAAGCTTCTGACTACACGTAACGTCTGTCAAAGATCTTCAAATGACAGCCGGGTTGAAATGGTCACCCATCCACGAACAGACCTCGACAAGCGTTACTTAACCTTGAAGATCGACCCGTGCGGCTGTTATTCTTCAGCCACAAGCTCCTCAATTGAGAAGATTTTACACAAAGGTTTAAATTAATTAGGGCAGATAGAGATAGGAAGAAATGCCTTTTGAGTTATGCATCATATTGAACGATTAGAAACTTAATGAGAGTAAACATAAAAGGGAGAAAGCATCGTGTAAATCGACAGCCTCAGTACCTATTCATGCTGCGATATATCATACTTATTACCTACACAATAAAGGTTTTCCATATTGACAATGGATATCAGACACCAGCAGTTTCATTGACAAAATAATTAACGGAACATTATGTAATTTGATCACCCCACAGGAGCCCGGAACAAGGGTATATTCAATATTCTTTTCTGTTTTACGCTTAATTCAGTATTTATGTACCCAATCGTACATAGATGCCGTAGAATGCGAATCTCGAAAAATAACTACGATACCCGACTGTTGATTAAGCACATGGAACATCTCTATTATTCATTTTCAGCCATATTTATTTGAAAAAATAAAACGAAATACTTATTATCATATTCTAAATTTAAATTCTCCATTGATAATTCAAATTAAGAATTTGCTAATCACTGCTTAATCAAACGCTAAAAAGTTTTTAAAAACGAGGTTTATGTTAGGTGTGTCCATAGAAATATAAAAAAATGTTTATTATATCTATGGGTGTACCAAGTCTATGTCAAAATCTCCATCCGCTTACCGAGCCTACTTCCCGACGACAGCGCAACGATTTCACTTCCCTTGTTAGCAGCGGAAAATTCACACGCACATAACTTGCTATCTGTATGACAATATCTTGCAAGTACTGTAGCTACTTTACTATACGTGACTTTATAATTGTATTGTGTAGAATCAGCAGATCGGTGTCACTGGGTCAAGTGTGGTTGGGGAGGACAGCGGGCGTCCAGGGAAGCCCTAGGAGTAGCATTGCATTGTGTATAATCCCATTTCACTATTGTATTCACACTTACGTCTACGTAATGCAATCACTTGACGACAGGACTGAGACGCTGTTGGCAAGCGTTCTTTAATTTAATATATAGATCTGGTCATCCTTGTTCTATCTAGGCTTGCGTCTAATCCGTGCCTCATCAAAGTCAAATGTATTTATTTCAACTGGATCATTAAGCGGCGCTTTTGAACGTTAACAATTATTTACAAGTAATAAAAATTTATTTCACCGTGCATTCGGAAAAGTAGCTTGTTATGGAGAAGAACGCACAAGAAACCCCATACTTACTCTTTAAAAAAAATAAGTTTTTTTACAATATTTACATAAGTACAAACATTAATAAATTCATATACCTACGTGTAAACGATGCACCCAGAACTCCTATACTACATATAGGTATAAAGTATTACAAGCAATAAAAGGTAAATTCACTTGCTAAATAGGAACATGGTTCTCACATACTTACAAATATTGCAAACATAGGTAAATTACCTAATTCAACAACAACGGAACATCTGAAGTATAGCTATGGTTCCGTACAATGGTATATCATCATCTTTTAGCCAGACACAAGGTTTAATTCTTACTTTTATTGTCTTTAATAAATTATTTTGTTTTTGGTTTGTTTTATTTTATTTTTATCTCAACCCCCATAAATGTTTTTCTATGAAGGCCGCGTCGATCATTGATAACAACTACGATAGAATATATGACTCATAATTAGGTTATTTCATGAGGTGCTTTTCATATATCATTAACTCCAGCAACCCTGAACATTTAATGGTCGAGAGGAACCATTGCATCGCCTTTTAAAAGACATCACGATTGAAGCATTCAATATCTAAAATTATCTACTATCCTGGTTTTATTAACACTAAGAATAACGTCTACATAATCCAATGCACTGCCAAGACCACAATTTGATGCGAAGCTGCTTTTATTTGGGACATCATAAGACGGATGAGCAGAAGTACAGATTATGGTCATACACACTTATAAAAATCCATATTTGAAAGTCTTTCACCATAATGATTTCTCCCATTTTAGGAGGTCCATCCAATCAGGTCAATAATTAAGAGAAATCGAAAGGCTGTAGACAGAAAGCGCTTATTACTAAAATGCGACTGTTTTAGGATTTCCAATATAGCAGTAATGATAGACAAATAGATCGACAAAAAAACTTATTTCTAGTAAAGAAAACATAATACCGAATAATAAGTTTTACGAAACCGCAGATAGTCAATTCTAGAACTGAAATACAGTAGGACATAGAACTTCCTACTTTCTGGCAAGTCGGTTGATAAAATAGACTCTGTACTACAGCAGAGGAAACGCATAGCACTTAGGTAGGTATACGTTTTCCCTAAGCATGTAGATATATGCGTTACTGAAGTATGTAGGTATCGCAGTGATTCTAAAGGTTGTGCCACTGATAAGCTAATAGTTATTAGTATCTAATTACAGATAAAGAGATGCTCAAGTACATGACAAGTACCAATCGCACTTAAGAGTTAAATAATTTATAAAATTAATAGAGTATGTTTGTCGTTGATATTGAAATAGACACGTGTAGTCTCCTAGACTAATTTATAGTGCAGTTTCTTGTGACAAGTGAATTGACGACAATTTAATTTGATCGTATCATGTTAGCTTGTAAACGATTAGCCTTATTAGAAAAAGTGAAGACAACTTACTTACAACAACTTACAACTGACTTAGTGTAACCATAGCCGCTCTTTTTCTTCTTTTCGAGTCTATGGATAACACTCTAAATATTTTGGGCCCAGTATATAGCCATTTTAACCGCAGTGACAGATGCGTTCATGTATAAGGTCCTTTAAACGTTGTCCACCTAGGTTCTCGTCCCTGATGGGACACGGTAGACATCGGTTACATTCGATTTGCACGAACTTGTTCACACATCTCCGTATCAGGGGGATCCGGTTCGTTCATACAAATCGTATGTAAGTGTTCCGTCAGGGAAGGGAACTTGGAAATGTGTGGACAGCGCTTTATGGTGCACTAGCTGACCCCCGCGGCTTCGCTCCCGTCAAAATTATAGCCTATATTACTCGGGAATAATATAGCTTTCCATAGGTGAAAGAATTTTTAAAATCGGTCTCGTAGTTTTGGAGCCTATTCGGTACAAACAAACAAACAAAGAAAAAAATCTTTCCTCTTTATAATATTGGTATAGAAGAGTAGGATAAAAGCCGAATAGTTGCCACAGTTTTTGAAATCGCTGTATATATCTCTTAGTACAAAAAGTACTAGTTACTTTTTTTGAATCTACAAATTCTTGAAAAGTAAAAAACATTATCTTAACAATTTCCAGAGTACCCTTTTAGCGATTTTTGGCCAATTACGTTTACCGTAGATGCCAGCCGAGAAAAAAAACATTTTGATATTTATTTATTAATTTTATCTTTACTATTCGATACTGTTTCATGTACCGGATCGATCCTCCACGGGATTGTAACAACCAAAATTTAACAGAGTATACGCCGAAGTTATAGGGTTAGACCTACAGTGCATTTCGCCAGTTATGTTCAGGGCTATCGTTACAAAGCATAGATAACGTTCACCTTTATCTAGATAAAATATATTCATTTAAGTAAGTATACGAATTATAACACCTCTCCAAACACGAACAGTAGTTTGGTTTACAAATTGCAGCAAATATATGAAGTGACAAATCACTTGCCATTCGCCCTCGAACATGATTGAAACCTGCATAATTTAATATTAAATCAATAATTAAATGCACTGATATTAAGAGCACTAGCTTTCACCCGTGGCTTCTCTTCCATGGCCACAGGAACTGGTAGATTTTCGGGATAAAAAGTATACTATACCTATGACAAACAGTGACAGCTTAGCTTTCTAGTGAAAGAAATTTCGTTAAGAAAAAAAAATATTAAAATGTTTTTAACAGTTGTTTTTAGTATGTTTGCATATTTTATTTTTATTTGAAATACTTAATAACTATAGTAAACAAATATCAAAGATGTTTTTAAATATCTCGATTAGAGACGGAGTTATAAAACGTCAAAGTTGAGAATTAGGAAAGAGAAGTCCGACGCGACGCGACGTGACGTCAGATGCCAAGACGCCTTAGCTGCCATAGAAAATGGCGTTTTCATAGAGAGGGACAGATATATTTATTTCAATTGTTATATCTCTTTCGCTTTTCGATCAATTTTGATTCTTTTTTCACTATTAGTATTCAATTTTAGTCTTTTTTATCAAATAACAATATTGTTTTCATACATATTCCCTAACATAACAAACAGTTTTGCTACTTTATATTAGTTCAGATACAAGATATTAACAGATGACTCGTAGAATTCACGACCAGTTTTCCTTGTATGACATTTAATTAGTCAGATGCATTGCGATAGCACGCATGTTTGCTATGTTGAATGAAGGCATACTGGTCGATACTATGCTGGAAACGCGGCGAGTTTGGCGTTTTTACCAATTAACTATTTAATGAGGCGAAAAACTAGTTACATTCTGATATGACCACACATAGCCACTAAATGCCTAGTACGTACAAAGTAACGTACAGCAGGGTTGACGAAAACAGACCCAGCATGAAGAAAATACACAACGCCGGGCTCAGAGCAGCCGGGCGAGCACTGCCTCTGTGACAGGCTTGAGTCACGCATTTTATCACGGTTCTTGCTCCCAAACTGTGATAAAAATTTGTGACTCGATCCTGACACAATAGGCCGTGCTCGCCAGCAAAGACGTTGCAAATGCAAAAAAAGGTTATTCTATACAGGAGACAATACAAACCTTATTAAATAAAAAGCAATGCAAACAATTTAGTTAAAATTACTTCTTTACGTTTTTGGTTGAAAAAGTTTTATAGTGATGATATAAATGACAAGTTTAGCTGCAATATCATAAGAACCTCCAAAGAATTAAGTCCCCTGTATTTTCTTTTTCCTGTACAATAGCCTGCACTGACGCCGACGATAATTTTGGTGATAACCAATGTATGAAAACAAGTGACTGTCAACGGAGATCCGGTTCAATTCTGTGAAAACTTGCACAAACTTCACAACGAGATAAGGAAAGCATCGAAACCGAATATTATTTGGAAATCCCCTTTAGGCCATGACGCTTTCAACTGTACGCGAAATAACAGACGCTCATCACGACATTCATTATTATGTTATGTAGATTCCTTAAACAACGTGGGTATCCGCTTCGTCTTCTCTTGTGCGGCCATAAATTATATCCAACTATATATAAAATCAATCGGCCAGGAAGATGGTAGCGAGGTGGAATTTAAGAATAAGGGTAGCACTGAAGTCAATTCAATAAAAACGACTGGTGAATTTTTTTTAAAGTGTCTTCCTTCTTGTAAACGGACACCTGCCACAAAAGTGTGTCAATTATGTATCTTTTTAACAAATGTGTCTCGTTGTCAATTTCCCAGATACGGGTATTAAAAGTAAAATTTCAAAATTTAAAAAACGCCCAACACATTTATCTTGCGAAAACACCCCGATTCAAACAGTAAAACGCTCATAACTTTTGAACTGCTAAACCGATTTTATTTAAACATAGCTATGAACACTCTCGACAAAATCACCTTTCAAACAAAAAAAACTAAATCAAAATCGGTTTATCCGTTTAGGCGATATGATGCCACAGACAGACACACAGCAACACACGTGAAACTTATAACACCCCATCTTTTTTCCGGCGGGGGTTAAAAAACAGCCAATATTGCCTACCTTATTTTATTTCGAATGAACTTTGCTTGAGACTTAAGAGCAAGCTGAGAGCAATCGTGTTTCCAACTCAAATATCAAATCCATGTCACGTTATGACGAAACTGAAGTCGTGTCTACACGCCTACGCTCAAACGTGCAACTTCATACCTAAGGGAAAAATACTGGCGAGAAAGAATGCTGCCTGAATTATTTAGAGTCGTTGATGTTCATAACAGTAGGGAATAGGGTTTATTTTCCCTTGATATTTAAAGAAAAAGAAGAAAGAAAAAGTATTTGAAATCTTTGAATTATCTACCTACTTATTATGATTGATTTTGGGATATCGGTAGGCAGCCACCAATAACTTTGCTGAGATTATATTTTATATGCTACAATATAGAATACAATGTAATATAATACATACACAATACAATATAGAATTGAATATTCAAGAAAATCTGAAAACGGGAAGAAATATAATACCTACCAACATAGTTTGAAAAAGACAAGGTTACATACGGAAACCTTAAAATAAAAATAAACATACAACAGGCGGCCTTATCGCGTTCAGCGATCACTTCCAGGTAACCCAGAATGGAGAGAGAGATAGCCTGGACACTTATTTTGTTATAGCAAATATCTATAGAAAGAAACTTCAAGCAAGTCCCTGTACATCCTAAACTGACGGGAAATCCCAGTATAATGAAAATTCTTGTCATGTTAGATGATAAAGAGAAACCCAAAATATCCTGATATTTTTATTTACAGATTGCCGTGGTGAAGATGCACAGCACGTTGCTGTGAGGCGAAATCGGCGGCGTGCAGATCTGCGCAGACGCAGATGCCAACTCTACAATTTGAAATAACGACCTAAAAAACACTGTATTTTTTATAAAGAAAGAATCGGCCATTAAGACATTAAAATATAAGGATATGATCACAAATCTAAAATGAATAAAAGTAAATATTTGGGTTTGAATCCCAAATGCAGTTGATACCTTATATAACGATATAAAGCTACAAAATCATACTTTGATATGAAACTAATTGGAGAAACTTGGAGAATAATCAACCAAGTCAATGAGTTTTCATATTTCTGTTGGGTACCAGTATATACTGTAGGAGTGTACTTCTACATACAGTTTCTGCGTACGGTACGGGTCCAGTGACCTGAACTGAATCACCAAATCATCGCTTACCATCATATGTGATAGTGGTCAAGCGCGAGAATATATTAAAAATCTGCTCGGTACATCCTAGGTTTGATTGCCGAGACGAATCGAGATGTTAGCCTACTTTACCCAAAAAATGGTTATAGCTCGCTCTACTATTTAAGAAAGGGACCAAATACTTAGTTTTAATGAGATGGGTAGTCACTTTTGGAATTAGGTACAAACAAAATATCGTTGACGCAGTGACTGAACGATTATTTCCCGCACGGGTTCGATTCCTGTAGGTACCTAGCAACCCGACAAATACTACCTAAATGTGCGAACAAGATGCTTAACATCTTATTTTGTTATAGGTGATCAAATCTTCCACAAGGAGAACCATCAGAACTGTATTGCTGAACGTCTGAACAACACCTCAACAATTTTGCAGAATGAAGATGAAGATATCAACTTAAAAATACCAGAAATGTGTATCCAAATTATTTTTGTATAACCTGTAGCAGATAAAATGGGCGTATCCAGCATTTGGTTAGAGATGGTGTTAAAGTAAGGCATCTCGAAAAATAGTAGAAAGTACAGAGGCGGATCAAGTCGCGGGACCCAGGGTGACAAAAAAAACAGGGCCCCTCGAAAGGGTACGCAGTAAATCAAAAATGTCAAATGCAATTTGCTCGCGTGATCGAAAATTTCTGTACCCATCTTGTAGTATTTTCCCTTGAACAGTAAAGTTACGAGTCAGACTGAAGGATGGGGCTGCCCCATCTGCTCTACCCTAGGTACGCCCATGCCAGATAAGTATCGATAAATAGCCACAAAATCGGAAGCTGAACAAACAATGAAGCAAATTCAAGCAAAAGATGTAGCCTCCCTTTTCTGTTTCTAGTTTTATAAAACTCTAAACATAAGACATAGGCTCTCATCTGTCCCACCACAACGCAAGATGAAAGAGACTCTCTGGGTTCTCCACAATGCAAGTTAGAAGAATGCAAGACATGAATAAATGGTAGACCGCGTTGGCAGTGTGGTTAGCTGGTTGTTTACATTACTACAACAGCCACTATCTGCACTGCCCTTGCGTTCATCCTAATGCAACAGTATCAGAAGAAGAAGACAGAAGAAAGAAGATCCTATTCTTTTGTAACTTTATTTGTACTACTGTGCAAGTAGCGTGCATTTTGCAGGGTAGTAGGCGTAGTAGCATGCGTCATAAAAACAGCGCGTACGCAACAGGAAATCACACATAACGCCTCATTAAATATTGAACTATTTATTGCATGCAGGCTACTTGCAAGTTTTTGACGTTTCTTGGGAGAATGTTTTTTTTATATGTCATCCGAAACCACTTTGTGTTAATTTTTTCGGTCTCCTGCGATTTTGGGCCAGTCCATTGACGTTGAAAAGGATTCCAGCTTCTTATCCATAAAAATAGACACGTTATCATACCTTAACCCAGAAGGCGTTCCTGATCTGTTATGTGACTGACGTGTGCCTACTTATGTGCAAATATTGTAACTGCTTTTCAGATTTCTTTGGATACCTAACCTGCTGAATAAATAACTGTCTTATAATTGTGTTAATTGTGAATTAAATAAATATATTTTGTTAATTATATAAATATGATGTTATTGTATATTCTGTGTCACCAATAATAGCGTGACTGAAATAAATTCACACCTACATAATCAGGTGCATTTACGGGAGGTGAGCCAATTCGTTGCGCGTGTAGCATCGTCATATTGTATGTTTTATATATGTACCTACTCATCTGCATTCACACTTATGTTTAAGCTCGTGTAATGGCTCAGTATCTAATTAGCTGGATCTATGTCAATTACGAGAGTCTTGCTCATGGATTACCAGAACATAAGAGGAAATATGGATAGAGATCGCCGACTGAATTTTCTTAGTAAAAAGTCATAATTCGAGGCAATGGCTCTCGCCTATTTCCTTCCTCTAATATAAGACCAATTTAAAAGATATTCCATAAACTGAAAATTAAAGATATATACTATGCCCCGATGTTTTCATTTATATTTGTCAAATTTGTACACTTTGACGGCGAAATTTTGAGCATTTGCGCCGTGAGCCTCAGAAGAGAGAACATCATTGTTCCGAGGATTTCTTCACGTTGAGATGCCACGGCCTCGCATTCCAACATTACGTGGGTGGCTGATTCTTCGGCATTAAAACAGCTTCTGCAAAGTGGTCTGTCTGTGGCGCTTCTTTGTGAAAATTTGTGGAGTTCTTCTCCACAACAAGCTACATTTCCGAATAGACGGTAGAATCAATTACCCCCGGTTTCCCAGCTCGGAATTGTCGGGGGGTTGGTGTGGCGGGTTGTCGGGCGCGCGTTATCTGCTGTGATTGGTTGAATGAATTTTCAACAGCCAATCGCAGCGGATAGCGCTTGCTTGGCAGTTTGTCGCATTGGTTCGCCGATGATTTTGAGCTGGGAAACTGGAGGTTAGTATTAGATTCAATTTTTTTTTTTGACGTTCGAAAGTGCCGCTTAATGGCCTAATTGAATAAATACACTTTGATTTTGATTTTGATTTTGCTTATATAGAAAAGATGTTTGTTAAGGATGGTATGGCCCGTTATTGTCCCTATGATTATTTTAGATGTCGCCTGTCAACGCAATTTAAATTGAATCGCGTCATCAGAAAAGGACCTTTTTCGTACGGTCGTGCCAAGTCGTGCCAGTTGGACTGTCCAAAGTTCTTAACTCTTAATTCAAGCTATGTAACTACTTTTTAGGTATTTAATTTTGGACTAAATCAACAATGGACAAAGGTCCTCAAATTTACTTGTTTCTTTAACATATGGTGTAAATAGTGTTCGTATTAATTGGATTATTCAAACAACTTAATTAATTGATATTGTCTTGTTTGATTAACCTGTTTTACTGTCGTAATATGTGTCAATTTTATTAATTCCTTTTACTTACTCATAAAAGTGTGTTTGTTGTTTGTCAATCAATTAAATATAACTTATTGTTATTATATCTTTTGTACCTCTTCGTTTTATTTTCCTTTTTGGTACGGGCCCCCTGGTGAATTAACTATAATGGAGGCCAGCTCGTCCGGGCATCCATGGACTAGCTGGTTTCTAAGGATGCAGAGTGCAGGCTATGAGCCTCCAGCCTCTGCTGCTTTAGGTAAATATTATGAATGTGGATAAAAGAAAGAAACAAAGTTAAAAATATATTAATTACCAGCACAGGAGACTCGAGAGATAAGCACAAACAAAAAAATAAACAATAATAAAAACGACGGGGCGTTTTTATTATTGTTTATTGAGACCACAAAGGCTTCTATCTCAGCATATGCAGCGATATCTAAAAGAAAATAACGCTGCGCTGATATTCCGTTATAGCCTACTGTTGATGCCACGGACAGACTCACGGAAACAGAACATATTTAGAAAATAATAAGATTAATAACAAACAAAATAGTTTAAACACAGAAGGTAAGTCCGAGGTATGTATATGTGTAAGTATAAAACAATTATATAAATAGCTATAAGAAGAGAGGAAGGTTAAAGACACGATGGATGGACCATGTTAAAAATAAGCTAGATAGAGGGGGTGAGTACTGATATTAGTATGTTGACTGATAGTTAGGGGGCGTCAATAAATTACGTGAGGCGTTTAGGAGGTGGGGGTCGAGCCGAATCTCACGTGGGGGAGAGGGAGCGTTTCGGCAAATATCACAAACAAAAATTTTAATTGTAAAAAAATATATATATTGGCCACTGCCGCTTAAGTTTGGCAATTCTTAACTTTGGTTCTGCTGCAGATATCATCATTTCTGACGTGATCACAAAAGGAAATGCCGAGCATAGCCTGGGGTAGGCCTATGTCCAACAGTGGACGTCTTTCGGCGGAAATGATGATTTCAGTCAAATAAATTCAGTCATTCTGTATGCCTTCTATATAATATGGCGCAAAATTATGATTCTATATATAATGACTTGATGGGGTAAATACAAGCTATCATGCCGATTACCTAAATATAATGGTGACTTGCAGAACCATCTCTTGAGAAGATTGGAGATTAGACTAGAAGCTTCACAGGTTTTACTCACTATTTAGTAGGTACTTGATCAAAAATAACACACACAGCAAGAGATTTTATGTGATCGTTCACATAGTAACCGCCGACATCAATATAAGCAATAAAACTTGCTAATAGACAACGTGCATCTAGTATATTTAGACAGTTTGATATTTCGAAAAGATTTAACAATGATAAAATGACAATGCAGACTGCAATTGCAACTTTTCGTCTAGACAAGCAAGGATATCGAAAGTTGGTAGAACTAAGCTTCTAACTATTATATTGGCCAATGAGCGTAAATTACTATTAATAAGAAACGTTGACCGGCTACGTGATCAGACAGACAGTTTATGTAAGACTCAACACCGCACTATTTTCAAAAAGGTAGGGGCCTGCAAATACTAAGTGCTAAGGTTGATAGACATAGAACTATTACCTTTAAAACTTTCGCGTTTCTTAATAGAAAAACAATATATCACGGACTGACCCGGCAGCCTAATTGTGTAAGTATATTCGGCAACGGAAACAATCTGTTTCTTTCCCAAAAACACACACATACACAAAAAAGTTGAATAAAGATTCAACTTTTTTGTGTATGTGTGTGTTTTTGGGAAAGAAACAGATTGTTTCGTTTGCCGAATTCACTTACACAATTAGGCTGCCGGGTCTACCCGGGACCACGGTCGTTGCAACATGACCGATACGTCGGGTAAAGTAGGTAAATAAATAATCGAAATCATCGCGTTAAATTTCCGTGATATATTGTTTTTCAGACATAGATCTGTTCGTCTTTCAGGCATTGCACACAGGCGGGCTTGCGGACGGTCAGTAATGGGTAGCTCGCTGTCCGATAAGGACCGGACCCGAGTCGACGGCGCGTAGTGTTCCACCCGCGCCTCAAAGAGATTTTAGCATCATTGATGGGGTCCGCTAGGGCCAATACCTGTCTGGGTCGCGGATAAATTTTAAAACGAGTTACCGCGGCCCTGGCAACTGAAGGAACAGGAAGAATAAAAAAAACCTTGCACACAGAGGGTTCCGGGATGGGAGGTTACGGGACTCCTTCATTGAGACGGTGACCACCGGGGTGTTTTTTAATAAGTTTAGAATTCCACACTCTCCGGTATTCTCGTTCCTAGCACTATCTCACTTTAGGTTGGGCTCTCCTAATTTTCTCGCGCTAGGACACTATCCTAGGTGGTCGGGTCATGCAAATTGTCGTTGAAAATTCACTTACGCATACAATAGGCATTGGTGTTAATAAAAATACATTAGCGATCTGATTTAATAACAGCATGCCAGAAGGCCTAAGCCTCTAGAATACTCACTATCGGCATCAGTTGTCGACATAACTGTAGCTGCATAGCATACAACGCAATCTGAATAAATATGAAGAAGCATGTTGTAACTTATCATTAGTAAACAAACACTCGAATGTACTTACTGATAGATAATATACATGTGCCGTGATACACATACGAAATAACGGTTAATGACATACAAAAAGTAAAAGGAAGAAGAAAGTGATCAACAAATCCTTTGCTCTTTATGGTAGGTACCGTATGTTTGGCCACTTTCTTCGTTTATAACGCTTTCGTTTTTTAAAATAATCTTACTTGTGGTAGGTAGGCATGTATTTACCTTCTCGTCTGCCTATACTTAAACTAGGCTACATCATGGACTTGGATGAATGCACTCCTATAAGGGGGTATCTAACCCAGATAAACAATAAAAAAGTCAACTATGATGTTCCCTATAGAAGAAATGACTGAGGACGCTATGTTTTGCAGCATAGCAGATCGCCGAAGTAAGTATTTGACCCAGGAGCCCTAATTCAAGAGCGATAGTTTATAGAAAGGGCTATTAGGCATAAATATCTATAATAATTGTCAGCAGTGGTGGCCCAGTGGTATCGGCCGCGACTTACAAGTTGTAGGTCGTGGTTTGAACCCAGGCAGGCGCTTTAATTTGTGTAAATTATTTTATCACCACTGCGTTCAAAACGGTGCAGAAAAACATCGTGAGGAAACCGGCATGTCCTAGAACCTAAAATTCGAAGACATGTGACATCCACCAACCCGCACTGGACCCACGTGGTGGATTACGGCCTATTCCCTCTCACAGAGAGGAGGCCTGTGTCCCAGCAGTGGGAACATTAAAAGGCTGATGATGATGATACATAAAATATAAATCGAATACTTACCTTTAAACGAGCAATTCTTGTATATACGTGGGACACTCAGAAAGTTTTGCGAAACTAAAAAAAATTGTTCTATACGTACATATATTTTTATTAAATCTTTTCAAAGTACTTTCCACCAGCCTCTATACAAAGATTCATGCGCCTAAACCAGTTTTCAAAACACTTTTTCCAGTCCGCCGCAGACACCTCGTTTACAGCCTGCTCGAACGCAGCCAGCGCATCTTCCGGCGACGAAAATTGTATCCCTTTGAGCTGATTTTTTATTTTTGGGAATAAAAAGAAGTCACACGGTGCTAGATCAGGGCTGTAAGGAGGGTGACCCAGGAGTTTGACTGGCGTGCTGTCCAGGAAGTCCCTCGTTTTGAGTGCGGTGTGCGCAGGTGCATTGTCGTGGTGGAGCAGTAGCCCGCGGAGCCCTGTGTTTGGTCGCTTGTTGCTTATAACAGAGAAAACTTCTGGCAAACATTTGGTAGTATACCATTCGGCATTAATGCTTCTTTGATCCCGTAAGGGAATTGATACCAAGTGGCCAGTCAAATTAAAAAAGCTAGCGATCAAAATCTTACCCCCGCTTCTAGATCGCTTCACTTTGGTAGGCGTTGGCTCATTTTGAAACACCCAAACAGTCGACTGGCGCTTGGTTTCTGGGTCGTATTGATAAATCCAGGACTCATCACCTGTAACGATGTCGTAAACACGCCGAGACGAGCCTGCTTCAAATTTGTTAAGCATATCACGGCACCATTCCACCCGGGCCTGCTTCTGAGCATCGGTGAGGTTGTGCGGCACCCAGCGTGATACTATCCTCCTTACGCGAAGATGGCTGCGTAGAATCTCGTGAACGCTTCCCGATCCAATCTTCAATATGTGTTGAATCTCCTGATATGTAATTCGCCTATTGTCTTGGATTAAATTTTTCACTGCTAGCACGTTTTCTTCGGTAACAGCCGTCAAAGGGCGACCGCTTCTTTCGTCATCCCCCAAAGTTGGTCGACCGCGCTTGAATTCGTTATACCAACGATACACGGTTGCCTTGGAAGGGCCTTCATCCATGAATGCCATTTGAAGTCTATCGTACGATTCATCCGGTTTCAGGCGACACTTGAAATCGTATAAAATCATAGCTCTAAAATGTTCCCGGCGCAGATCCATATTTCAGTGAGACACAATACTTTGAATTAACTCGCAAAAAATGTGGAGGGAAATTTTGAAATTGGAACTTACTTATTTTTACTTATAAATAATCATATTTTCGAAAAACATTATAACTGGCCAGTCTCCCATATATAAAAACTTTTTTTCGCAATACTTTCTGAGGGGCCTGGTATATAATCTAAATCTCGGCAACGGATCCAACGAAGTTCATGAAATTTTGTATGCTGCGGGATTCGGGGGCGATAAATCGATCTAGCTAGGTTTCATTTTATAAAACGTCGTTTTCTCTATTTTTAAACGAGCAGAGCCCGGTCGTCCAGGTACTTACTATACCTATTATGATAATCTAATTAACCCTACTAAACCTAATTAAGTAAGTACTTGTTACACTTAATATTTGCCAAGAGCAATACCTAGGTGAAACCATCGACTGTTTAGCAAGATAACTTCAATAGCAGACGGTGTGAAATTTAAATTAGCACGACACGACGCTTTCGACATCACCACTGCATTGAAGACTGCGTTCCATAAAATAAAAAACCACGAACACGAGTCTTGTGAGACCGATGCTATTTCAATCCATTTTAAAGAAGATCTGCTTCTCTTTTATTTATCGGCATGAACGATATTGAGCATAGAATTAAAAAAAAGTTAATTTACAAATAAAACAGTCTTTTACTAGTCTAAGTAAATAGTCATAACTCGAGGATGGCTCAAGCTTATTTTCTCCTCCTATATTGGACCATTTTAAAAGATGTTCCATAAACTGAAAATGTAAAATATATACTATGCCCCTGTTTTCCTTTTTACCCAATTCCCAAAGAGGGTAATGTGTTTATCAGTCTATGTATGTATGTAAGTAAGTATGTATGTATGTATGTATGTATGTATGTTTGTTCCTATATGGCGTTCCAGAGACCAAACGCGTTGGCCGATTTTGATGATTCATACGTCAATCGATGCGTCTTAACCCTGCGAGTGTCATAGGCTACATTAAAATTGGACAATAGAAAAATGACGCATTTTGGGTGCCATATTGTGGGGGCCCAAATTTTTTTTTCTTCCAAACCCATCGTATGGGGTATCAAAAATAAAGAGTTTTAAGAGGTGATTTCAAAAATATATACAACTTATATGTTTAAATGTATCTAATTCGAAAAAAAACTAACTAAAAAGATTTAAATAAAAAAACTTAATTCAAAAAATCAAAAAACCCGACTGCTTCAAAAGCGAAGACGTAAACAAGGAAAAAATCATGCTGTGCAGTCGGAGGATACATATTCGCGGGCTGGCTGACCAAAATCTGGTGTATCCTCCGCCTGCACAGCATGATTTTTTCCTTGTTTACGTCTTTTTAGTTCGCTTTTGAAGCAGTCGGGTTTTTTGATTTTTTGAATGAAGTTTTTTTTTGATGATACATTATATTTAGAAGCACTAGAACCCTCAACTCAAAATTGCGCTGTCTACAGAGGCTTAGTGTACAAATTTGAAAATATTAATGAAAAAAGGAAAACATAGGGGCATAGTAAATATATTACTTTTCCAGTTTTTGGAATATCTTTTAAATTGGTCCAATATTGGAGGAGGAAATAGGCGAGAGCCAAACCTCGAATTATGACTTTTACTTAGAAAATTCAGTCAGTGCTATCTGCCCATATTTCCTCTTAATTATATGAATCCGTCTAGCGGTTTGAAAGATATGAGGTATTAAAGAATATTAAATAAAGTTTTCAATACGAATCTGGATGGCTTTATGAGTCAGCTCAACTGTCCATATTTCCGAATCGGATTAAAACAATGGTAATTTCTATTGTGTCTGGAAATTGACACTTTGAGGGATAAGAGTAGGCCAAAGAAGCGATGTATGGCCTGTGTAAAAGATGATATGCTATTGGCTAGAAAGGTTACCACTACTGAGATGACGATATATTCTTCAGAAAGGCCAGGTGCGCTGTACTCATAACCGCTGTGCGTGTATGTCTAGATGAACATGGACCAGTGCTGCCAACTCGTTTAAGCAAAAACGCGCTGTTAGCTTTTTAAAAAAGCGCTAGAACGCGCTAAATGGTCGCTGTCAAAAAATCGCTCTAAAAATCGGTCAAATTCGGTGCCAAATTCAAACAAAATGCCCAATAATTTGAGACTAGAAATGTATAAACGCATTTATTGTTTTTTTTTTTATTCAATCAAAATATGCCATAAAAAGAGTTACATACAATAAAGTAGTAATAAAATAAATAGGTAAAGTGTTAATGTAATTATTTTATAAAATAAAGGGATTACATTAATTCATCATTGTCTGATTCTACTAAAATTGCTTCTGCCGCCGAAATAAGGTAGGTCTTGATCAGTTTTGGACTTCAATATAAATTTATCTGTAGATGAAATTTTCCTTAACACGTCGTTGGTAAGTTGATAGTTTGCGCAGTTATTATTTTTTAAAGAAAGTACAGAGTTTCAAAAATCGCTAGATTTAGCGCTAGGCGCTAGAACGCGCTATTAAACAAAAAAAGCGCTAGATCTGGCGCTGAAAGCGCTAAGTTGGCAGCACTGACATGGACCAAGGGTGCCGTACACGGGGTCGTCTGGCGCCCATGTGCTGGTTTGGTCCCTGGGGTGGTCACGGCGCACAGTGTGTTCTGGTGCGCCGGTGATGGGGGGTATTCCCCCGAGGAGGGTCCGGTGACGGACAGCCGTGGCGGGTTCGCGGTGAGTGCTAACGCGTGCCCGTGTTTCCGCCATAAGCGGCACAGGAGGACACCGTGGCGTTTTAGTGGGTTAGAGTCCCACATAACTGCACTATCTCCCCGTGGTAGTGCAGTATGCATGAGCATTTCTCCACGCAAAAAAAAAAAAAAAAAGATATATGAACATGAGTGTAGCTAAAGAAGTAGGTATGTACGGATCGTAGCAGGTGGCGTTCTGTAGTTTCTGCCTACACCCATGGGAAAAAAGGCGTGAGTTTATGTATGTATATATGTAGAAAAGTACAAAAAATAACTGTTGCCCCGACCCATAGAGTATAGTAATAGATCCCGACCTCAAATAAACAAAACTAAGCTTACTGTTTAGGGTGCGGTGGTTGAGCCCTGCCTACATTAAACTGCTGTGGTGATGTTGTAATATTATACGAACACACAAAACCTATATTATGAAAGGAAACTTATGTATGTTCACAGATTAGAGAACTACTTAATTACGAATAGCTATTCTCAAAACTTCAGTAGGTGTTTAGGGTGCGGTGAATGTACCCTGCCTATATTGGGTGCTGTGGGGATGTTGTACCTACTATTATACGAACAATCAAATCAATCTGCCTAGCCTTTTCCAACTATGTTGGGGTCGGCTTCCAGTCTAACCGGATTCAGCTGAGTACCAGTTTTTTACATGGAGCGACTGCCTATCTGACCCCCGCAACCCAGTAACTGGGTAACACGGTACCCCTTGGCTAGACTGGTGTCAGATCTCAAGCTTCTGACTACTCGTAACGACTGTCAAAGATCTTCAAATGACAGCCGGGACCAACGGCTTAACGTGCTTTCCGAGGCACGGAGGAAACTCGGTATGTTGAAATGGTCACCCATCCATGGACCGACCTCGTCAAGCGTTGTTTAACCTTGAAGATCGACCCGCGCGGCTGTTATTATTTAGCCACGAGCTCATACGAACGAAGCATATACGAACAATCACAAAACCTATAATATGAAAGGACTCTTAAGTACGATCACAGATTAGAGAAGTTATTAAGTAAGTACTATTACCTATTCTCAAAACTTCAGTAGATATTTTGGGTGCGGTGGATGTACCCTGCGTACATTTGGAGGTGTGGTGATGTTGTACTATTATATGAACAATCACAAAACCTGTAGGTACTATGAAAGTACACTTAAATACGATAACCTATTCTCAAAATGTCAGTCTACTAAACCTTTAGAGTCTGATCCAGCCAAAACAATATTTCTGAATCGCCAAGCAGTTATTCCTAGCACCAGATTCCACCTTAATGTGGAGGCAAACATTATAAACGAATTGAATGAATTTTCTGTAAGAATTATCAGGACAAGCCATTGTGGACCGAACAGTCAGTTCAAGGCTTTTTGGTGCATCAAAAATACTCTCAATCGATTAAATACCACAATACATATTGTACAACTTGCATTTTTGTGTGCATAGTATGTATTCTTTACTTACGCACTGCAATAATATAGCAGGATACTAATTCAATAAAATTCGGATCAGTGGGTAGTTATGCGGTTCAGCGCACAACAAGTCGATTTTAACATTACGTAACAAGTGCAGTAAAGAAATCCTCGTCGATTCTTTCCACTCACTGAATCACGACAAAACGGCTTGATGAAAAGGATTTAGTTAGCGCATTCGCAAGAGGCTGTGAGACATTCAAGATGAAAGCATGGTCGATACTTACTGGTAAGGTCCGCGGGACTCCTCCCCTATTAGTAACTAGAAGCACAGGACCGGTCGGAGTCCAGAGATGGCTGTCTTTCAGGGTAGCTGATAATATGATAATGGATGTCGATACTTCTACTATTTTAACCAAATAATGTGAATATGACCAGTGTTTTTTTGCACAGGATCATTATATTCTGTAGCACAGGGGGGTGACCAAAAGTTCTTAGAGTAAGGTTATTTTTAGTGTGGGTAAGGGACAGATGAATATCACTTGTATACATCTGTCCCTTATACACACTCAAAATAACCTTACTATAAAGCCGCGTCTACGCTAAACGAGCCGAGCACAAATTCGAACCGACAAAACACCGAAAAATAAAAACAAAAAAAATTAACGATGTAATGTGTGTGTATGTGTAATATGTGTTGTAATGTAAATGTGGACCGACTTACGAGCCTCGAACGCCGCGAACAAAGACGCCGCGAACGGCTTTGCTCGTACTTGGCTCGCTTATGGTCACTCTCCTGAGCGTGCCTAATAAGACTCATCCTATTCGTTGTATAGTTCTCGCCAAACTTCTTGGCCGCTCTGAAGTTGGCTACAATGGCTGCGCAGTAGTAAATCTCACACAAAACAGCACCGTTTCGTGCCATGCGCATCGGAAAGCTAACTTCAGGGCAGCCCAGAAGTTTGGTGAGGACTATATATCAGGATGGAGTTTGGTGTGGACAAATGTGCGGTCATGCATGTAAAGCGAGGGGAGATTTTGGAATCCGTGGGAATTCAACTCGCGGATTCCATAAGCCTGAGATCCCTCTCTCCAAACGAAACCTATAAGTATTTGGGTATGTCGGAAGCGTTAGGTATCAGCACTACTGACATGAAGCAATCGTTGAGGGAACGCTTCTTTGGAGCTTCTTTTGAGGACTATAGGTACTACTAGGTCCATAACGCAAAACAATAAACACCAAGTTTTTTTTTTTTTAAAGAGTAAGTATGGAGTTTCTTGTGCGTTCTTCTCCATAACAATCTACTTTCCGAATGCACGGTAGAATCATTTTCTTTTTTTTTTTTTATCTTATTATAATTTTTTTTTATTACTTTTAATTTTTTTTTTTATTACTTTTAATTTTTAATTTTAATTTATGAGACGTTCAAAAGTGCCGTTTATTGGCCTAATTGAATAAATATATTTGACTTTGACTTTGAACGCAATTGGCCTACCGCCGACGATCAGAGAGAAGCTAGTAGAGCTAGAAACTAGATACAAGAGGCCTCAGTGCGAGTTTTTACGCACGCTCAATCGCGTTAACGTAAACGTCGATTTGTTTTGAAACTGTATAAGCGCCGTCTGGAGACGATAAGGAGAAACTCAGAATAAGCACAAAGTTGGCGAGAAGCGAGAGTGTAGTTTAGATCTTTTTGTCGCTTGTCTATAAGATAGCAAATCTTGGGTGATTACTCGCTCCAGTCGCTCGGGGCAGCCAATCCTGCGCAAACCTGCACGCACTAGCACTTATTTTTTATTCTGTGTATCGATTAGGTATTATCTTTGATAGCTCTTGTCGCTGCGACAAACTAGTGGTGAGAGTTCTCGCCGGCCGTGTGAACAGCCAGCGATCGACTATTAATTTATGTGTCACTGTTATTGACACAGGGTCTATATTTTTTGTCGATATCATTACCGAGAAAATAGTCGATAGCTAATGGCTTCCTCGTCGGCGGCGGCGGTGGGACAAGTGCCTAGGAATATGAATAAATTAGGGATTGCACAGGGGTCTGATCTCAGCCCACTCTTTAAGAAATACATAAAATACTAAAGGTTTCTGTACGTACATTAGCACAAAAGGGGTTAATAAAGAAACATTAAGAGTCAAAATTTCTTCATGTTTATTTCATTTTTTTAAACATCATCATGTTACACACATTGGACAATAAACTGTGAACAATTTCAGGCATTCAAAGAGGTAGCGGTTATCTAAATTAATTGTTGCGTTACAGGCATTTGACTAATTCGGACATTTCAAATACTTACTTAAAATCCCCGATTGATCTAACAAACATTATATTATTAGTAAATGCTGAGTGGAGAAAGCCTACTCAATTAGTAATTATTCGGACTGTCCGAATTAACGTATGCCCTTTAACACTAAGAGCGTTTGTCCACCGCCACCGTCACCTGGACGTCAACGAGAACAAGTTTTTTTTCTGCCGGAGATGACGGTGATGTGACGGCGATCGTTTGTCCACCGCAACGATCTTGGTGGTATGCAAAGCACAACAACTTGAAAACAAATACCGGCGCGGTGCGACGTCAGGGCGTGGATAAGTTAAAAAGGATTTTAATATAATGTATTGCCGTATCTGCCCGTCACAACCCGGGCCGAGTTCTAGCGATCACATCGATTTACTCGAATGACGGTGCTCGGCTTGCGGTGGACAAGCGGCTATAGTAAATGTAATCGCCGCTACATCGGGCCGTTCGGATCGTCACGTCCTCGTTGACGTCCAGGTGACGGTGGCGGTGGACAAACACACTTACACTACTATTTACCACATCTTGCGAACTGCTAACACCGATACTAATAATTTTAGCCATCTCTACACGCTAATACAGTCAGAACCACTCCATATATCCATACAATCATTCCTAGTCGCAATAACTATTCCGCCGAAGGATGTTATGCACAGCGGCGATCCTTTCAAATACAATTTACATTAGATACTTAAATCGTATACTGATAAATATATATTTGTGACATAAATTTTAAGTAAGAAAAATACTCTATATAGAACTGGAATAAGAAGACTGAAGTTAGAAAATGATTCTAATCAAAAGATCACCGCCGAATAACATCGCTCGTTTACAAATTCCAATTATTTTATTGCTCAACCTGAAGCTAGCAGACACGAACACTGACGAAAACCGACGAAGTATGACAACACGTACATCGTCTCTGTCAATACCAGGATCCAATGTGAACGGCCAATGACGAACTGACGATGTTAAACTTATAAACGAATACTAATGAAACCTACTAACATACCACATGGTAGACATGTTCTAAAACCTCCGACGTATGTTCCGTATCTACATAATAACCCTTAAAACTAAAGGTGCAAAGTATTTACTTAGATTACGTTAATCTCCCTAAGAGCAGTCAATTCGAATTGATCTACATAAAGTACAAACAATAAATAAAACTAGCACGTAAAAATACATAGATACATTTAGTACAAGTTCCTAAATCTATTGTAATTTGTATATTGTTATAAAACGAAAGTGCAGGTACTGCATATGGGGAATTAAGCGTATCAGATACATTATATATCTACTAATATTCGCGTGCGGGCCGCGGCCATCGGCCTTTAGCTGTCGCATACTTACTGTTGTATTTTGTCTTGAAATCAAAATATATCAACAGTCAAGCGTTGCGTTTTATTTTAAATTTCCTGAAGCTGGGTGATAGGCTTACCCCGAGTTTCCCAGCTCTAAACTATCGGCGAATGAATGTGACAAATTGTCAAGCACGCGTTATCTGCTGTGATTGGTTGAATTAATTTACAACAGCCAAACACAGCAGATAATGCGTGCTTGACAATTTGTCACATTAATTCTCCGATAATTTACGAGCTGGGAAACTGGGGGTTAGTACGCACGTTGTATATCAACAGCGATGGAAGATCTGCGTGATTTGCTAGAAAGCGCGTAAAAATGTTTCGACATTCATATTCAGTATGAGTTTAGCAGAGCATAGTCACTTCGATTTTAAAATGACCAATCGACAGTCGTACTTTATATATAAATGCGAAAGTTTGGATGGATAGATGGATGGATGGATGTTTGTTACTCAACACCAGAACAGTTGAACGGATCTGGATGAAATTTGGCACAGAGATAGAGACAGAGTCTGGAATAGCACATAGGCTACTTTTCAATATAATGTTTCCTTTGGATAAGGAAAGGATAGATAGATCCTTACCCTCCTTTTGCCGCACTTAGACCCCCACTTGGTCCGTTGTGTGTGCAGGCCTCCTCTCTGTGAGAAGGAATGGGCCTTAACCCACCCCGCGGGGCCAGTGCGGGATGGTGGATATCACATATTTTCGGTTGCCGACATAAGACATGCCGGTTTCATCACGATGTTTTCCATCACCGTTTTGAGAGCAGTGGTGATGAAATAATTTACACAAAATACAGCGTCAGTCTGGGCTCGAACCCACGACCTACAACTTGTAAGTCAAGACCGTTACCACTGGGCCACCACTGCTCTCTCCCTTGAGATAAGAAAACACAATCCACGCAGGCGAAGTCGCTGGCAGAAGCCAGTATAGATTGGCCGGCGAAGGCAAAAGACGGAGAATAGTGGAAGGCTCGAGGGAGACGTTTTGCCCAGCGGTGGGACAATATAAATTGGAAAAAAAAATGCGATTGGGCGATAGTATTTAGCTGTGTCTTCATTTGCGTACTAAGCTGTATATATTCCTATGGAAACTTGACTCGAAAAAAATGTGTAACTCCATGAAAATTATGTACGAACCCCCAGTATCTAACACAGGTACGACAACTGTATATTGCTATTTTTCTGTGGGATATGTTAGGTTATTTCTAAAAGCTTATGGTACCCCCCCTGATCAGCCGAGGCCGCGGACACACAATCACTACACTAGCGAACGGTAAATTTACTTTGAATCTATATTTTAAAAACTTACGATCTTAAGGGCCCTGTCTAATAAATTTCTTGGAATAGTCATTTTTTATCTTTGTATATAAAAATGTTTCATTATTATGTAACACAACGCTTAAATAAGCTGAAATTATATTTGCAACGTTTTACTGAAAAACACAAAATCTTTACGACACGAGTTTAAAATAATCGTACATCCCATTCATCGAGATAAATAAAAATTAAAACTTAAATTACACCAATTGATTTCAATACTAGCAAAATATACTTTTTAAAACTGAATCGCTTCTCAGCCATATACAATCACATAAGATTTATTTAGGAACATAACAAATTTACAAAAATATTTCTTTATTTGGTACTGTTTCTAGCACTATTTATTACTTTTGTCGGTACAACACATTCGTTTTAAGCAGGTCATACACGCTACAATGTACCAGACAGCTTTACCTGTAAAATTCAACTGTACAGGCAAACTTGAGCTCTGTAGATACTTATTTTTCTCTTCGATTAACAATACCAACTTAAATTAACACATTTTACAGCCCGTTCAACCGATTTTGACTTCTATTGCGTTGGTGATACGACAAATGCTAGCTGTATGTAGTAAACAGTTGGTTTTGGTAACATGTTTATGCTTTTGATGTCATCCTTATGGTTACGGGATAGAACTCAAAATCGGTTGAACGGACTGTTATAAAATTTGGAAACATGTCTTATGTTATTTCAAATGGAGAATAGATGTAGGGTCGGCACAAGAAATACTCGGTAAATAAAAGCTCACTTGAGACGTGAGCTCTTTTTTTTTCAGTTTGTCATAAGTATTGTAAATGTAGAGTAGTAAGCATATATGCACGAAGACAGAATAGGATTGTTTGATGGGTAGAAAAATGATAATTCTATTTAGCCCGTCAGTGAGATTATCAAATAAAATTAGACCCGTATTTATTGCTTTATCAAATAAATAAAAATTGATCAAAGTTCAGGAGTGGGGGCTTGTGACGTCACTTTGTCAGTATAAAGTGTAGCACACCGTGACGTCATACATTTTTCAACGCACTGTATCGTCGTATTTTTTTTTTACGTTGGAAAAGAACAATACTTTTCCAATATTTTTAGGTTATCTAACGGAAGGACTAAATTTTTGTGAACTACCCTATTTAGCATTGATATTGACCGTTATCTAGTTGGTCATTGTTGATCGAAGATAGAGACCACGTAGCGGAAAACCTGCACAAACTCTCAGTTGAAACTATGGCACCGGCAGCGGCGCTTGATCTCGACGCAGTAGCATTAATAGGTTTATTATTTGTTTTATTGAAGAATAAACTTGAACAATGGTGCAAATCGCAGGCATGCACAGTTATGTATACCCACGGGTAAAAAATATCAGTACTTATTCATATTTTTTCGAGTTGCCTGTGCAGGCGTGGAAACCTCCACAGTTGTGCAACATACACGCTCCTGTCAACCTGTCAGGTACACCCTAGTGTGTATGACCTACTTTATTAAGTAAATGTTATAACATGATATGACAGCAGTAGCAATTGCTCGGTCACTATTGATACAACTAGCATTAAATTTCCACCATATTAATTGTTCCAGTCTATATTGCTTTCATTTATTTATTTACATTAATAACAAGGACCTAGTGCCGTACTGTAACGTGTCAATGCCATCATGATTCCGTTGTTAAACAGGGATAGTGCTCTTCATTCTGTATAGCTCCGTCACTGTCTCATACAGGAACTATAATCCCCGGCACGTAAGTTGTGAAGAGTCGTCAGATGCGCGGAAGTCGTTTTTTAGGTATCTTTGGTGGTGAAGCGGGGCGCGGGGAACGTTTAGCATCGTTCCGAGCGCGCGATTGGTTGGTCAGTTGACACTAGGATCGACTGACCAATCGTGTCGCTTCCAAGTTCTGTTCGCTGTTGATTGGTCAGTTCACGGAATATGCGCGAACTTACCCCCACTACGCCAAAAACTTGCCAACTTACGTGCCGGGCAATATACGATGATTTTAAGACGTCACAGTAAGGCCCCTGCTGTAGGACTTGCGATACAAACTACAACACTGGTCGGCACTTTTATTATCAACTTAAACGTAATATTAAATAGTTAAATACGGCAGACAATGATTTAATTGCTCAGTGGGCACTTCACGGTTTTTATTGCGGTATTCACTGAGTACGGGAGACGTCTCGATGGCCAGTGCTAGAGTCGGCATTACCAAACTGTTTAGTCATACAAATTGACGGCCCGTGACAATGAGGGCTACCGCGTTTGAATTTGCCGCTAGGGGCGCTGTTGTAGAGTAAGGTCTTCAAAATGTCAAATTACATAGTTTTTTGGCTTTTAACGTGAGTTTATTTCAGTATTTTTTTAAATTACTGTGACTATTTTCGATGATGGGTAACGGGTTTCACCACTACTTTAATAGAGTTTTATATTTCGGAAATTTTTATTCTACTTTATTCGTAAAAAAGTGGCTGCGCAAAACTGCAGCATACTCGATTTAATATTTAATCACACTTCTATGGAATTAGAAACGATTTTAATTCAATCTTTGCTTTGCGCGTAATAACAACGTTTAACAGCTATATTTACCTCGCTAACCAGTGGCGTCAACTGGTGTGCACAAAAACGGAAGCCATCATTCCAACTATGGCTTTGACAGCTGAAACTTAAAGCGAAAATACACGTGCCTGTAACTTACATGAAAGAGTGCCATTGCGGCTTTCACCAATTACATTTTATTACGCCACAATGGCATGAAAACTACTTTCAAACTTTTATGTAAGTTACAGACATGTGTAAAGAACCTCACTCGCCAGTGGCGCCATCTGGCAAGCACAAAAGCGGAACATGAATATGAGTAATGCCGTCTCTAGTAGTGATATTCGGGGCGATTCCGTACTTTATGGTAGTAATAATATGTCAACTACCGTTTACAAAACTATGATTTATACAATGTGTCCGGACTTGTAGTAATACAACTTTAAGGGCGCGAAACTCAAAAGATAAGATATTTTAGTATTGAGCCATAAAACACAAATTTTAAACGTAATTTCACAAGTTTTTAAGGCAATTGCATAACATTTTGCACATTTTTTTGGGATCGACATAGATTTGTTATGGGTTTTTTATTAGTCTTTGAGTTGGTCTACTTACTGAAAAAATAATCATAGCTCTAAGCTTAGTTTTAATATTATTATTGCATAAGAACCCCTACATTTTTTGCCGTAAAATCTTTGCAGAATTTTACGAAATGCAATGGGTTTTAATCCTCTTATGTGGGTGGTTTTTATCGAAAAAAATAAGTGTATTTTACAGCCTTAAAGTTTAATTCCTACAAGTCCGGACAAATTGTATATTTGACATATTTTTTTAATCATGTTTATTACGTACGTTTCAATAGTAGAACCAAGTTGCGACACTGCAGGAATTATCTACGTTCATCCCTCTCACTCATACCTTCACGTTACAACAACTATCCAATAAGCTAAACACCATCTAAGGCCGTACTAGAGAAGAGTCTACACTGTTCCGGAGCGAAAGAGAGATGGCGCGATATCCTCGTATAGCTTCATCTCTTTCTCGCTTCGGAATAGCGATGACTTTAACCTATACGACCCCAATTTCTTTTCTAACTTTGCTACAGAAAGCTCAGTTTACATTATACACTGGCCCGCATGCTTAACGTTTTACTAAATAATTATTACTAGTTATTTGTACTAAGCGAAGTTAAAGGCGGCGTTTTATAATAAAATATTAATTATAAATGCGTAATGCCGTCCCACATCATTTATTTATTCTTAATTCTATTGTTAATCTTGGTGTTATGAAGTTGGAAGTAACGGAAAGCTACTAGCCGCTTAACTTTTATTTATTTGTTATTATGATGAAATATTAAAAAGAGTTCCTGATTATTTTCATTACTCTGTGCAAGATATCAAATGGCAACACCAACCGCACGGGTTGTCATCCACAAACAACCTCAGTGGACATACTCTACAATTTAAAGCCGATTCTAAATTCAAACGAGTGGTCAAATGAAGCCAGAACTATTTTTCTGTCAGCCTACATGGTGTTAGGTTCAGCAAGCAACTTTTACAGTACCTATAAAAAGGTACATTAATCCATACTAATATTATAAATGCGAAAGTAACTCTGTCTGTCTGTTACTTTTTCACGCTTAAACCGCTGAACTGATTTAGATGAAATTTGGTATGGAGATAGTTTGAGACCCTGGGAAGGACATAGGATAATTTTTATCTCGGCAATCATCCTTTAGGGGGTGGACAGGGTGGTAGAAGTTTTTATCGTGAACTCATAATTTCTCCACACACGTATAATATTATGGCGCGATATAAAAATAGGCTATTCAAAGTACTAATGTTACGCAGACGAAGTCGCGGGCAACAGCTAGTTGCTACATAATTATTACTGAAATGAATAAAGCCTTTCTGCACAGAATCATAATTCATTTGGCCAAAAAAAAATGGATGTTTGTTGCACTGTAAATAAAATAATAGTCAAAAAAACTTTCTTGTAATGCCAGTTTCATAAATACCACAGCCAAAAGCTTTCCGGTTATTCCCAATAAATATTGCATATTATTCTGAATGCTAACTAGAGAATAAATAGACGAGTATATCACTTTATATGTATGTGTTGTCTTATGAATAAGAGATAACATATCTTTATATATAATACGCAATTGCATGTATATTATATTGTATAATAATAATCATAAATCATTCTCTCGAGACACACTTCTCGTCTGAATATAAGAGAGCTTCCATACTAACATGCGGCTTTTTAACTGTTCTGAGTATAATGTAAACGAGCTATTAGTTCTGATTTATAGATAATGAATGGGCGTAGCCAGGAAGATGGGACCACAGACTAATAACTTACATAGATACCGCTTACGCTTATGTCAATCGTAGCCATCTTGGTCATCAGCAAAAGAGTACTGAACCTAAGATATTAATTTCGAAATATGAACATTTAGACACAAGATTATAAAATTAAAATTAAAAGAAAACAAAATTATATAATATCATTTACGAAATGACTTTTGTATGGAGTTTTGATATCATTATGTAACTGGCAGAATGATACTGAACCTGTTACCTCGACAAAGCGCGCGTTGAGTGTGTGTATATAGTCTGCGGTTTTTAGTATGAACGTTTCTAATAAATTGTTATTGGAACTTATTTGCATTTAATTAAGTAAGCTCATCGAGCAGTCGAAAATAATCTTTCGTGTCTCGCATAAAAAGGCTTTATTTTAACACTCGCATGTAGCTTTGTTGCTCGACATGAAATGTACTATTCTATCTCCTTCGTGGCTACTCAGTGTCATCAGCTGATAGAAAGAATGGATGGAAGCTTTTAGGTCCTCTTTCTAACTCATGAGATGGTTCATAAGTGACTACATCTGTATGAACGTGAGTGAAGCAAAAGAAGTATGTAAGGATTGTAGTAGGTGGCGTTCTGTACTTTCTGCCTACTCCCATGTGAAAAAGGTGTGGGTTTTATATGTATCTATATAGCTCCCTCTATGTTTAGACATTATGAGGGTAAGCAAAAGTTCAGTAGAGCCAAAGTTCTATAGATTTTTAAGAAGTCCCCTCCCAACCCCTGGCCACGCCTACAAACACGATCTCAAGCATAATACCATTCTTTTAATCTTGCTTAAAAACCATTCCACTACTTCATAACAATTTACCTTAAACTAATCTATGAGTCCTATGACAACTAGTAATGAAGGCATGACGCAAAATGCTTTTAAGGATCTAGATAAAGGTACATTATATCAGTGTTAGACCTAAATGTTTGGAATTCACTGCGAGACTTTTCACCGTATGACACTCTCAAAGGTTCAAAGCACATTCAGACAGAGTAGAAGCGAAACGACGCATCGAACTAAACATGTATATATTGAACCCTATTTCCATAACGTAAAGTTCCGAATATGCGCGAATTCGTGCGTCTATAGATCTTTAGGAATGTACGTAGGTGTATATCTCCAATGGAATGTGTGAATTACAGGGTGGAGATAGCGGTCAATATGCCATGAACATTTTTAGACTAACGCGTCGTTTCGCTTCGAGACATTTCAGCGTATGACAGTCACAAAGTTTCGATGCACACTCAGACAGAGAAGAAGCGAAGCGACGCGTTAGTCTTAAAATGTACATAGCATATTGACCGCTATCTCCACCCCGTAATGCACACATTCCAATGAAGATTATCAACAAGATTCCTAAAGATACATAGAAGCGATAATTCGCGCATTCCTACAGAACTTGACACGTCGCGGTGCTTCGACTCGACTTTATGTTGTGGAGAAAGGGGTCAATATGCTATATACATGTTTAGACAACTGTCTCAATATGCTTTAAGAATGTCATGGGCTATCGAAATATATATATATTCCATTCGCGTTAAGAAAATAGTAAGTCATTGTTGTCCGCCGGCCTAGCCCCGCCCCTCGACCAATTAAGTCGCAACAAATGTCACTGTGAACTTAGCTTTCTAATTTGATGCGACCCTATTGGTTCGAATCACTATTTTTTTAACGCGAATAGTCTATAATTGTCAGTCCCACTCCACATTGAGATTTTTATCAATTGTTTCACCGATATAATGATACTTTAGGACCTCTGGTGATCAAAGTTATGATTCAAACAAATGTTGTGGTGGTACACGATTTAAAAACTATTCATTTTTATTATTAAATGTTTACGTTGTAATTTAGTATCATCGCACTCGTTTTTATATTTAAGGCGCTGTCTCACTAGTGTTGGCCCAGCGTTGATTTTTATTTTGATATAAGTCGAAGAGATGTTGATACTTTTTAATAGTGATTTGATTTTCAAATAATATGGGACGTAAGAAGTTCAAAATTGAAAAGTAACGCTCTGACTATACATTTTTTCTGAAATTCCTTTGCTTTTAAAATAGAAAACAGAATTTTTCTTTCAGTATCTTGTGACAGAAGTGTTATCATACCGAGTGTCAGTGTAACTTTAGGCCAGGAGCCGTAGTTTGACACGGCAATGTCTTCAAGATTACGTTGCAAATAAGGGACGGTGTCATACGTCCTGTATACCTCCGTCTCTATCTCACTTAGAACAATGATGCCTTTATGACGTCATAGTACGGCCCCTGCTCTTATTCACAGCTCCGTCACTGTGAATAGATGAACCAATGGCTAAATTAACACTAATAAATAATTTACTAGAAGCGCTTTCAAATTATAAGCTCTGTCACGAGCACCCAAAACGAAAAAGAAAATTTGGGTCAAATAAATTACACTAGATGGCGTGATATGCTTCGATTTGTTATTGAGTTTTGTGAAATATTAACATTTTCTTGAAACGATTATAAAAAAAATGTTTTTGTTTAATTAAATCGGCACGGCTTCTTTATATGGGATGAGGCATCTGTATGCTATTATTATATTATATGTGGCTCTGTATTGCTCTCCGTCTTTGTTGAAATATTTCGCGTAATTCGACTACACTGGGCATAGAAGCGCAAAAGAAACCTCAAATTTCTTCGAAAATATATAATTTTAAGACTGGGTGCTTATTCTGAATTTTTAAACGTACCCGGATCGTGATAAAGTAAAAGATCTCAGTCAAAATGTTTGCAAAAAACAGGTTTCTCCTTACCGTCACCAGACGGCGTCGCGTTGGCGTTTACGTTAACGCGAATGACCGCGAGTAAATACTTACACTAAGCCCACAGATGTTGGTGTACAGCAAAACATAAAGGTTTTAGACAACGATGTTTTAGGATTTGAAGAAGAAAGAAAAAATCTAGGGTTTTATCAATAACTGATTTCACAAAAAAAAAAAAACTATTAGGCTGAAACAGTTTTGAAATGTGCAAGAAAGTCAAAATGAGTATTTTCTTGTGATTGAAAAAAAAATTTGGAAGATCTGAAATCGAGGCAAGTAAAGATAGGAATTATGTATCTATCTTAGCAAGGTTTTTTCTACAAACTAGCCATTTGTTTGAACACAAAATTGTTCTTGGTATTTTAAAAATGCCGATTGAGTACCTTAAAATCAATATTATAACCCCATGGCCTTAATTGCTGTTTAAAAGATTAGTAGTACACTATAAGGTGGTCAACCAGACAGAGAAAAATATACTTTAAAGATGCGCAGACGCAATGCTCACTCTAATATAAGTAGTTACTAAGAATAATCTGTAGGTAATTATAGACCGCACAGAGTCTTGTCAGTAGAATGTAGATCTTAGGACAAATTAAGTTGTACAACTGCTGAAGCAGCACCAATGTTTCCAGATGATGACATTTTTTTTTGCTTACTCCCTTGCGGTCACCGCACGTGTAAATCGGGGACCGCAAGAACTGTGTGTGGTTCCAGAAGCCTTTAGCCACAATATTGATTCCATGGCATCATACCAAAGAACAAACATCAATCCGAATCACAACCCAAACATGTCACCCACGCATACACATCGCTACACAGGCACACATACAAAAAATTAAAGCATGAAGAAAAATATTTCCACCTCTTGAGACTATGAATATCGAATTTGTTCCTAAGTTATAGTACATACAGTTCATTATAGCTTAACATAAGAGTAAATTTATTGTGTTATGAGGGCACGTGGGATGTTATCTCCATCGGTAGGGACGTTGCGACCTGCATCTGGAAAATAGAAGAATGAAATCAGCGCCGACGATTTTAAGGCGTATATATTCCCCAAATGTTAACGTAGTACTAGCCCTGCACCTAGAATATCAATATTGAACCTCTTTTTGGACAGTTTTGATTGCAAAATATTCTTATCTTAATATATATAAATCTCGTGTCACAATGTTTGTCCTCAATGGACTCCTAAACCACTTAACCGATTATAATAAAATTCGCACACCATGTGCAGTTCGATCGAACTTGAGAGATAGGATATTTTTTTTTTTTTTTTTTTAATGGGTAGGGTAGGTATGTAGGGTAGGGTAGGGTAGGGTATGGTAGGTAGGGTAGGGTAGGTAGGGTAGGGTAGGGTAGGGTAGGTAGGGTAGGGTACGTAGGATAGGGTAGGGTAGGGTAGTGTAGGGTAGGGTTGGGTAGGGTAGGGTAGGGTAGGGTAGGGTAGGGTAGGGTAGATAAATGTTTGGTCTTTTTACGGCAAAACAAAGTTTGCCGGGTCAGCTAGTATTTACATATGATATTTCAGTTATGAAGAAATTCTAGCCATCTAATTTTCTGTGTACAAATATTATTAAACTTTTAATTCGTTTTGGAGGAGTATCCAAAAGTAGCGAAAAAATATCGTGTTGTTAATTATTTTTTCAAAGCAAAACTATTTGTTATACGAATAAACCATGTTTCAAAAATAATGTACATGAAACAATAATCTTAATATATATAAATCTCGTGTCACAATGTTTGTCCTCAATGGACTCCTAAACCACTTAACCGATTATAATAAAATTCGCACACCATGTGCAGTTCGATCCAACTTGAGAGATAGGATATATATATATATATTTTTTTTTTTTTTAATGGGTAGGGTAGGTATGTAGGGTAGGGTAGGGTAGGGTAGGGTAGGGTATGGTAGGTAGGGTAGGGTAGGTAGGGTAGGGTAGGGTAGGGTAGGGTAGGTAGGGTAGGGTAGGGTAGGGTAGGGTAGGTAGGGTAGGGTAGGGTAGGGTAGGGTAGGGTTGGGTAGGGTATGGTATGGTAGGGTAGGGTAGGGTAGATAAATGTTTGGTCTTTTTATGGCAAAACAAAGTTTGCCGGGTCAGCTAGTAAATATATATTTTTTACAAACCTTTTATCCTAGCCGTTACTAAGGAGTATGCTTTAGAAAGTTACCGTTTTGCGGCACTAAAGCGGTTGTAGGGCCTTAATTGAAACGCCACGCTCTGATAAAACGTTACGCCCAGTTTTATTTTGTGATGTGAAAGCTTTATAGATTTCCTCAATGTCAAACGCATCCAAAATTTATATTGTTGCAGATTAATTGACCAAAATAGCAAGAAATTTTAGTAAAATATAGTAGAAAAGGGTTTATAGAAACCACCATATTCTCTTCTTGAGGTTGTCCAAGTCGATGGCACGAACTATTTTGTGCGCGGAGTTAAAATGCATGCTTTCTCATCCGATAACACGTGCGAAAGAGATAGATGCTGTGATGAGCAGAAGGATGCTAGTTCGCGTACGAATTAGCACTTTTGTAAGTTTGTAGCAAAATGGATGATGATGCGCGAAATTTTATAAACAGACCTTTGGGAGTATGGATATCAAAAAAAACGACTAAATTTATATTTTCAAAACAAATATATTTGCATTGTTGAACTACTAATCTATCCCTGTATGGTGGCTGTTTCGCAATTTTCCTTCTTCTTATGGTATTTATTGCCGCCCAAAGATGCGCTAAAATTTGTGTTGAAATATAGAACTTTCGACGCTGATAACTTTACAATAATTTTTATTTTACACTCAAACTTGACATCTGATATCATTTTTGACAAATTGATATCATTTTTTATTTTGAACGTACATCGTCAAACAGTGCAGTAATCGCCAGCCTAATTTTGTATGAATGAGTGATCGACTAGTGCAACCTTAATCAGACAAGACAATGTATCAAAAGCCAAGAGCTTACTTGGGCACACTTGGGAGGATTACAGCTCGCTGGGACGTATGCCTCTCTCGAGAGGGACTTTACAGGAGAGGCCTCCATCCCAGCAATGGGAACATCATATACTGATTGCTAAGACATACCTTGTTCTTAGCAAGATGCGGCGAGTGAGTGAACACGCAGTCAGCGATGGAGTCGAGTGCTCTTTCATCTAGTACTCGTTCGTCCAGCCCGCGTTCGTCTAACACCGCTTCCAATGCCGCCGCCAGTTCTGAGCTCTCCGCAAATGCTGCGCCACCTTCCGCTGTACAAATAGTGTAATTTAGGTTACTATCACTACTCTGACGTCAAAAAAGCTCGTGGCTACATCATAAAAGCCGCAAGGCTCGATCTACGAGGTTAAGCAACGCTTGCCGAGGTTTGTCCGATAATGAGTGACCACCTTAACATACCGAGATTACTACGTGCATAGTTATAGTAGCTTATGCAACGGTCATATAATAGAGGTTATTAAAACACGAGTGTGAGTTTATCACACGAAGCAAAGCTGAGTGTGATAATAGTGTCACACGAGTGTTTTAATACCTAATTATATGCCGTTGCATAAACTGACTGGACGGCTGTATATATTGCTGGATCGGTATTTTTTACTGGATCTGGAATACTGTGAGAATACTATGAGCGAGTTTACATAGGTCAGCGCCGAATAAAACACTATACGATAAAGCAGACCTGTAAAACGGATCTCTGAGTGACCCAGCACTTAGGTAGGCAGTCGCTTATTTAAACTATTTGTACTCCATATAAAATACTGATACTCAGTTATATCCGGTCAGATTGGAAGCCGTCCCCAGATTAATCGTATTGGAGATGGACATGTGCATTCTCCCTATCCTCACATAAGGCGCTCAAACCTGGCATTTGACAATAGCAGAGGTTCAAGCTTGACGTTTGCCAGCGAGCGATGGATCGCAGCATTCTTGGAGTCAGTTTGAAAGACCGTATCAGCAATACAAAGGTGCGCTCAAAAACACAAATCGCCGACGTCACCCTAAAAGGCAGGCAAGCTTAAATGGGACTGGGCCGGACATGTGCAAAAACTATAGTAGTCACAGTGGATCTTTATGTCTCCAAAGTTAGCTCTGCGAACCATTGCGCAAGAAACAGTTTGTCATCAAGTATACTGCATAGAGTAAGAGAGATAGGTCGATGCGACAAACGTAAGCGATTGAAAGAGGCAGTTATACAATGCTAACTTCACCTTCAAGATTGACACAAAAATAGCAACTGCGCACGTTTTGCAGCCAACTTCAGAGACACAAAGATCCGCTGTGACTACAACACTATGTCCCGGAAAATGTACGACATCGCGACACACCCAGGCAAAGATGGAGGGACGAGCTTGACACCTACAGAAAGGACTGGGCCTGCAGTCTCGACATAGCTAACGATCGTTACGTTAAGTAACATTCGTTAACTCTTACCACAAAATAGTAAGTATACAGAAGGGCCACTCCCGCCGTTTGGAAAATTGACAGCTAAACTTGACAGATTCACTAGGGTTGTAGTGTTCGTGATATTAAAATTAAATGGATATTTGATGCCCTGTCTACCCTCTAAGGCATGTAAGCATGATATGATGTATGTTTAGACGAATCTATGTATTTATGTTTGTAACTTGGGCAACCTACCCTTTTTCTTTTAATTCGGAATCAATATAGTAGCAACCCTAGTGAATCTGTCAAGTTTAGCTGTCAATTTTCCAAACGGCGGGAGTGGCCCTTCTGTATACTTACTATTTTGTGGTAAGAGTTAACGCATGTTACTTAACGCAACGATCGTTAGCTGTGTCGAGACTGCAGGCCCTGGTCTACTACACTTGCCCAAAACCGGGCGAAATAGAAGGTAGAAAGAGAGGCCTCTGCCCTGCAGTGGGACAATTCGGGCTAAAAAGAAATAAAAACGCAGATTGATTGAAGTCAAAAGAACGGGCCAAAAAATTCCAGTCACCAAACAGCCTCTGAGCACTAGGCACAAGTTTTGAGACCAAAGAGGAGATGAAAGTAGGTCCATACCTTGATTGAAAAACTCCGTGAACGCTTCGTCAGGTATTTGACTAAGCACAGCAGGGTCCAAGATGTCGTCCGGTGGTACATGTCCAACTTCTACTTCTGGAAACAAATGAATCAATTATGTAAGTTAATGGAATTACCAGTATGAAATATTTTATACTTCGCGCGGCGAAATGATAAACATCTAAGAAGCCTAGTAGTATGCACCGAACTAAAAGTAGGCGGCCAACTACAAATCTCTATGATCATCATCTAGCTAGCCTTTTCAAAGTCAAAGTCAAATATATTTATTCAACTAGGCCAATAAACGGCACTTTTGAACCTCAAATAAATTAAAATTTACAAGTAATAAAACTACCGTGCATTCGGAAAATAGATTATTATGGAGAAGAACGCACAAGAAACTCCATACCTACTCTTTTTTTTTTAAATAGGTGTTTTACAATATTTACATAAGTACATACATTAATAAATTAATATATGTGAGGACGATGCACCCAGAATATCTCTACACACTATACTATGTACAGGTATAAAGTATTAAAAAGCATTAACAGGCAAATTAATTAATTTAATAAGTGGTTCATGGTTCTCAAGTAGGAACATTGTTCTCTCTCTCTTTCTAACCACAGTAGCGTTCTAAAAGACTACATAAAAGTACAGGCACAGATAATATAATACTAGCATACCGATGCCTCATTCCATACAAAGAAACCGTGCCGACGTAACTAGCGTTTTTCATCTGATTATACTGATTATTTTTGTAAGTAATTCGATCGCTTTCGGTTCCGTTCCACGGCTATAGATGGTGTGTGCACTTTAGCAGCGACTTGCAAGTAAAAGGGTTTACTCGGTTCGTGATTATTTTTTCTTTAAATATAGTGACGATTTTTTTATAGTATTTTTTTGCACGATTTTACAGTTTCATTGTACCAAAATGTGTTACAATACAAATTTAAAAAACTGAGCGGAATGCCTCAGAAATTTAAAACCGCGCCATCTATTGGAATAAATTTTCATCTATTGGAATTTTAAATGATCCGTTCAAATAATCTTTGAAATGTAAATTAAGAGCCCAATATTCAATAATGTTGTGCTTAGGAGAGTTGAATAACAAGAACATAATATTTTTTATAATCAATTCTAGAAAATGTTAATTTTACACACAATTCAATAAGAAATCGATGCATATCACGCCATTTAGTGAAATTAATTTGAACCAAATTTTCTTTGTTTTTGGGTCCCCATGGTACAAGGTAGCTGCCGAGATGCGGGCTTCGGTATTGTTTACTAATGCAAGTGTTGTTAAACCTTTGATCAACTATTTCAGCTTTTGTAACTTTATAGACACGAATCCAATTTCTATGATAATATGAAATAACATGATTTGAAACAAAATGATTTAGGTATTCTGTACCTAAATCAGATATTTTCGAAAATCATTTTATACGTCTACATGAGTCGACATTAGCTATCTGAGTACTCCTGAGAAGAAATAACTTGGTTTTCCGACTTAGACATCTGTGTAACCATTGAAAAACATTCAACCGATAGACAAGAATATTCATGAAAAATAATAGACCAAATGCTGGTGAGTTAGAAATAAAGTTCGCTGCAGCACCAAAATATTTATTTTATCTAATGAAACTATTAAAACAAGCAGCGCTAGATCGCTTATAGAGTTTAGTTTACTCGCGATCAAAATATGTTTTTTTTATTATCGATAGGCTCGCGTTTGACCAATACCTCGCCTGGTAAGCGATGATGTGACCTATGATACAGCACGCTTGCCTAGAAGTAACCTATTCACTCTTGACTTACTAATTCATGGAGCTTACGCGTTTCGTTTAACATAGTGTTAAAGTAAGGTGTACGGATTGCAGTACAGTTCAGCGGGCTTAGTGCGAGTTTTGTCTCACGCTGGATCGCGTTAACGTAACCGTCAATTTGTATTGAAACTGGATAAGCGCCGTCTGGTGACGGTAAGGAGAAACATTTTTTTTTGTATTCATTTTGACATAAGAGATCGTTTACATTATCACGAGTGAGCGTGAGTAAAAACTCGCACTAAGGCCTCAGTAGAACTGGGTGAGTATTCAGATCGCTGAATCTTATGCGTAGACATTTATATCGATATTTGTAACTTACCCAACTCATGCGTATCGCTCGCGACCGTGACGTACTCGCTCTCACTGAGCGCTCCCATCGCCGCCTCCTCCGAACTGTCGTACGTCGACGAGTTCGAGCACACGTTCAGTTCTGTCAAACAAACATAGATACAGTTCTCGCTAAACTTCTTGGCCGCCCTGAAGTTGGCTTCAATGGCTGCGGAGTAGTAGATCTCATACAAAAACTACACCTATTCGTGTCTTGCGCATCGGAAAGCCAACTTCAGGGCGGCCCAGAAGTTTGACGAGCACTATACAATCATCATCATCATCATTATATCAGCCGAAAGACGTCCACTGCTGGACATAGGCCTCCCCAAAGCGTCGCCACATTGACCGGTCCCGTGCGTCTCGCAACAAGCAGAACCCGCAACCTTCACCAGGTCATCGGTCCACCTGGTGGGAGGCCTTCCAACGCAACGTCTGCCGGTATGCAATACAACATTGAATATATTTTATTGTAACAATCAGAGAACTTACTTCGCGTCACAAAATCTTGCGATAGATAACGCGATTCAAGTGTTGTAATTGAGTCTAGTGATGTCTGTATATTAGTTTCAGAAATTGGGCAATGACAAATTGGTAACCAGTATATCTAGAAGAATGTAAATCTCATAACGTAATATTCGAATTATAAACTTAAAAACGAGTTTATATTGACATACTTTTTAAACACAATACCGAAATTTAACAAAATAATGCTATAATAGTATATTATGCAACTAGTGAATAAAAGACGGATTTAAAGCGAGGGCCATAGATGAATCAAGAGCAAGTGAAGGATTCTAACGACTGAATCACGACTGTAGGGAGTGATTCATGATGATTGAATCACGAGCATTGCGAGTGATTCAAGTGTTAGAATCATGAGCGACGCGAGTGATTCATGGCCCTCGATATAAATCCGTTTTATTCAAGAGTTGCATACTATATTTTATACCATGACTTCGAGAAAAAGAAAGATTTAAGCGAAAAGCACAAGGAATATTACGAGTAATAAATAAATAAATGGTTTATTACCTTCAAAATTTATATAAAATGTGAAACCCTGACCCCTAAGCTAGGTAACAGTACCTGTGTTTCAGGGACCAGTAACCACCTCCGTTACGTGACATATTATTATTATTATTATTTTCAGCCTATTCTGTCCCACTGCAGGGCAAAGGCCTCCCCTTCTTCCTTCCAATCCTCTCGGTTTAGGGCGTGACATAATTATAATTAATTAAATATCATTGCAATTAATATAAGAATTACAATCCAAACAAATATTTAATAATTATCTTAGACTAAAATCAAAATCATGATTAAAATCCTAAATAAAAAACTCAAAATTAAAATCGAAGAAGTAGTTTGTGTATCGAGTATTTTTTGCGCAAGGAGGCGCAAGGAGGTTACATAGCATTGAGATGGACGTCTAGTACATTGGTGTGTTCCAAATTCAAACACCAAAACAGTGATTAAAAGTGCTTTTTATTCACTGTTTTCAGTGAATAAAATAAGCTTTTTAGAGGGAGAATGGTATAAAACATTTTTTTTCTATTATGATACAGGACAAATCCAAGAAGTTAATATAACCAAGAAGTTTCCATCAATATATTTTTGTAATGGAAAGCTTTGGATTATAAAAACTTTGGATTCCAATTTTTATTTGTCTGTGGCAACGCCCGCTTTAGCGCATGCGCGGTTAATGAGGTGATGTGCTGGGTTTTGGCGCCATTCAAACGTTTTGCTGTACTTATTTTTTAACCGACTTACCAAAAAGGAGGAGGTTCTATGTTCGACTTCTTGTATGTTTCACCGATATCTCCGCCAATTGTGGACCGATTTTGAAAATTCTTTTTTTGTTTGAAAGAAAATGTTCCGGAATTGGTCCCATTTTAATTTGTTAAAGATCTGATGAAGAACTTCGGAGATATACAACAGAACTCTTCAATAACTAACGGCAAATCATTCGAGTTTGCTTTAATCGCATGTCTGTTTATTGTTTATACCATTTCATAACATAACATCACGCCAGTATACTGAAAGGGGTACGCAGAACTCTAATTCATGTTTTTCGGGTAATCTGTTCTGGCGTAATAGGTACTTACTAAACAACTTGCCTATTAGGTAGGTAAAACTAAAAAGGGAAAAATAAAAAACTTTTTGCAAAAAAATACTACCGACTTCCAAATGAAAAACTACAAAATGAAAAATAACTTTATTTTTGGAAGTCGGTGTCCATATCGCAAATAATTGGTATCTACGAAAGACACCGACTTCCAAAAATAAAGTTATTTTTCATTTTGTAGTTTTTCATTTGGAAGTCGGTAGTATTTTTTTGCAAAAAGTTTTTTTTTCTTTCTCTTTTGACTTTTTCTTTTATGCAGTAGGTTAAGGACGCTGTTACATTTTCGACGAACTCAAATTTAGGTATGTAGTCGCACACAGCAACATTACGCGTACGCACACATTGAAACTACTGAGCGCTCGATTTTATACATCACGGAAATAATCTTGGTCCTTGATATTATTTTTAAATTTTATTGAAGTTGATTCAGGAAGGTTAGTTAGCACTTTGAAAATGCATTTGATAACTGTTACAAACCGTCGTCGTAAAAAGTAGGTTATTATTTTCAACCGACTTCAAAAAAAGGAGATGCTCTATCTATTCGGCCAAACTACTTATCCGATACTTATCGGGTTTTCACCGATAAATGTATGTGGTGGTATTTTCAGGGAAGGTTTTATTGTATAATAGTTTAGGATCTGATAAAGATCTTCGGAGATACACAATGGAACTCTTTAATAACAAACAGCAAATGACCTGCGATTACTGTGATCGTATGTTTATGTTTTGTTTTAACCATACCATAAAATATCATCACGCTTGTACGGTTTTAGGGGGTAAACAGATGTATTTAGTATACCCAATATGGGGTACTTACAAAAATTTAAAAGAGAAAAATAATAGCTTTCCTGTGACGAAAAACAATAGGTACCCGACACCGACTTCCGGAAAGAATTTTATTTTTCACTTTGTTGTAGTAAGTAGGTATTTTAAAAAAAAACGCTACGTGAAATAAGTAGATACCTAAAACGAATTAATTTCCGGTCACAAGGATTTAAAAATGACTTGAACATTTTTCATTATATGGAATATATTAAATATTACTATCACATCATCAGTCACTATTAATGTTCCCACTGCTGAGACACAGGCCTCCTCTCTGTGAGAGGGAATGGGCCAACAACGCGGGCCCAGTGCGGGTTGGTGGATGCACATATCTTCGAATATTTGGTTCTAGGACATGCCGGTTTCCTCACGATGTTTTCCTACACCTGCAGTGCAGTGGTGAAGAAATAATTTACACAAAGTAAAGCGCCTGCCTGGGCTCGAACCCACGATCTACAACTTGTAAGTCAAGCTAATGACATTCTACCCAAAAACCATGACAATGACACCCATGACGAAAACATGTCAAATTTTCGTCGGCGCCAACTTGTATTTTGGTTTTGACCCCGTATTCGATATAAGCATCCCCAAAATCCATAAAAATGACATCCATGACGAAAACATGTCAAATTTTAGTCGGCGCCATCTTGTATTTTGGTTTTGACCCCATATTCGATATAAGCGAACCCAATAACCATGAAAATGACACCCATGTCGAAAAGCGGCCAAATTTTCGTCGGCGCCATTTTGTATTTTGGTTTTGGCCCCGTATTTGTCATACGTACACACATACAAACCGGTTAAAATCATAAATCTCCTCCCACCCATTCACTTCTAAACTTCCCCGTCGGCAGCTTAACCTTACCCATCCAAATCCTAAACTTACTCAGAGCTGTTTAAACCCACCCATCCATTTCTCAACCTTGTCAACAACTGCTTAACACCAACTATTCAAATCCCGATCTTACCCAAAATAATTTCTAAATCACATTCTAATAATAATAGGAAACTCAAAAATACGGCATACGTCCGATAAAATATCAACTCCTTTCGATCACGACGAGGACGGTACTCACATCGTCACACGCATGCACACTACAATCTTTCTATTACTTTTATCGTATTTATTTCCTGCGAGAAAGCGATACGCCCGTCCTTCCACGAGCGCTTCTGAGCGCGGAATGATGAGCGGCGGGTACAAAATGTATGAAGACGTCGGCAAGTGATTTTATTTTAGCTAATAATTAAAAAATATAATTATTTTGGTGAAAAATAATTAGCTGTACCTGTAAAGGACTATATATACCGCAATTTTTTATAATTTTGAAGATAAAATATGCTGTAAATTTACCTAAACTGGAACCTATTCGGACCCTACTTTTTAAATTTTTTGCGATTATTGTGATGGGCAAAACGTATTTGTGCGAAAATTTTGTATGATGTCATACAATTTTTCTGATCCATAACTGGAGCTGAATATATTATCTTTAAATTAAGACCATGATATCTTCATATCGGTGATGGCTTATACATTAAAATGGTACCTCAAAAGTACTGTTATTTGTAGAAAAATGTAATAGCGTCCTTAAATCCCAATGTATAAGTGTAGATAAAGTAGTGAATGAAACTGCACATAACTAGGTATTAAAACATTCGTGTGATGCTATTTAAAACCTCGCCTACGACTCGGTTTTTAAACACACACTCATGTTTTAATACCCCTTATTATGCAACAGTTTCATAAACTACTATTACTCGATTATCGCCCAGCGATTTGTGCCCGCAACACAATGTACCCGCAAGCGAGCAAATTACGGTACCATTTATTTGGTTTATTAGACGATATGTTGTACACTATGGTTAAAGCGGCTCAACCACCAGTATCCTCTGGCCTATACTTTTAACCCCACCTACTTTACTGCAAATCAAAAAAACCGGACAAAGATTGATCGGCGCCGAGCGGTGGCTCGGCAGTTGGCAGGCGTAGTAGACGATGCGGCACCGTCACGCACGGACGCTTGCGGACCACCTTCTTATAGTGCTAACACACGTCCGGATTTTGTACCACCGGACTAACTCCGCCCACAAATCCTAGTATTGTGGTATTTAGAACATTATTCTCCATTTTTATTTATGACTAACTTGATTGTAAAAATATCGGGAGACAACCAAAATCAGTAGATCTCCGACACTTTTCAACGCTGGTCGTAGTTGGTAGGGCTCAACCAGCCGACAACCGTACACACGTCCGGATTTGATACGGAGCATACCATATCCGATGTGGAAACCAGCAGACCGAGACGGACTCAATTAATAATAATAATGTCCGGCGGAACACTACACGCTCGGATATGGTACGGCCGAACTAACTCCGCCCACAAATCCGTGGTCCGGCCGTACCAAATCCGGACGTGCTTTAGTACTATTAGCAAAGTAGTAATGTAGCATACATACCGGACAATGATTGGTCGGCACCAAGTGGCGGCTCGGCAGTAGGAGGGCGCAGGCGCGCGGGCGGACGGCGCCGGCGCTTGGCGCGACGCGGACCGCGCGGCACCGTCGGGCACGGACGCTTGCGGACCACCTTCTTTGGGCGACAATCACGAGCAAGCTTATCGTAGTTGTCCTGTTAAAGTATAATTTATATCATTCACACACACAGCAAAACTTGAAGATCTACTATCTATTATATTTAAACATGTGTAATGCTTCTCCCTTTTTACCCGTTTACGGCGGGGGCTCCCCCCCCGTTTTTGACCGGTATGTGTGTGTGTATGTATGTATGTTCATCTGTTCCCTCATAAATTGTGAACTACTTATCATAATTTCACAAATGGGGTGTTGTTGGAAACGTCTTGTTTGTCCTCTAGTTATAAGGTTGTGATGTCACATAGAATTTATTCGTGGTCGTATGTATTGTTTTGTTACGGTAGGTGCCATACGACCACGGTATTTTTTTTTTTTTTTCAGTAATCGGGTTTTAGTTTTTGAACTTATTTTTTATTCCATTTATACCGGTTTATCATTACGATGATCATGTGTCACCAGTATCTGAGCCTTGGATTCACAGAACTGTGGTTTAAGGTCTCAGAATCTAAGATCTCAGACATTCCCTGACTGTACATGTAATGTATAGATAGTTAGATCTTCGATCAATAATATGCCAGATAAATAATCCCACACAAAACTTATCTTTAAAACTGACGCCAATTGTGTTTAGGTAATTCTATCAATTCTAGTTTAAATAAATTTACATTAATGGAAATTCAACCTTAAATGCAAACAAAACTAAGTACAAGAAGCAATACAAATTTTATGAGCTTCGCTGCTCAACATACATCAATAGAAATTTAGTCTTACACGCACGTTTTAAAGTCTACAGTCTTAAAAAAGTGCCAGAACACTCGATGTTTGTTACAATAGATGGCGCGTTCTCGACGCAAATGTTGGTCAAACAATCATAATATTTGGTAATTGATTCATATTTACTACTTAACTCGGTTTTTACTTTATGAAAAATACGTAATGATATAAACTTACCGAAAAAAGATATTCCTTCCAAAATCAAGGTGTTACGGTGGTTTTTTTGCAAAATTTTGAACGCACATTGCGGCATTTTTAAAGTCTTAATGTTGGCTATGATTGGACCATACTAATTTGAAATAAGACCACAAGCGTATTTGTGGTCATATTTTCCGGTCCGTTTTTGAAGCGCTGACCGGGCATCTAGTGTTTTATTGATCGAAGAGTTAGATACGTACCCTCTTCCAGGCGTGTTCGGCACATAGCGGCGTCTGGTCTGCTAGCGGCAGTAGCGGCTGGTTGCAGCGCGCACCACCTGCAAAGACTGCTGCACACGCGGCATACAGCCGCTGTTCCGGTGCTCGCGTCACGTGGTTCAAGCAGTAGCGTGAACATGGCAATGCTCCGCGCCCACAACGTTCGGTGCCGCATTCTCCGGTAGTACTGCCGCCACTGAGTTCAGTGGAGCCGGTCTCGCCGCCTGACCAGCCGGTCTCTCTGCGGATGAAGTAACGATGTTAAAACTTTGTAAATTAATTATTATAACACTTTTTCTCGAACAAAATAATGCTATAAAACATTTTTTTTCTATTACAATACAGGGCAAATCCAAGAAGTTAATATCACCAATTATTTTTAGGTAATGGAAAGCAAAATGCGGGGCACGCCATTTTTACCCAACTGAGGGAAGGAAATGTTTTTTTATAGTACATATTATACAAAATTTTGATTCAAATTTTTACTTGTCTGTGGCAACGCCCGCTTTAGCGCATGCGGTGCAGTGATGTCCTGGGTTTTGGCGCCATTCATACGTTTTTGCTGTACTGAATTTTTCTTACTCATTTGCCTTTATCTTTTATTTAGTAGGTTCAATTTCAATGTATGAGTGCAGATAAAGTAGTGTATGAAACTGCACATAACTAGGTATTAAAACATTCCTGTGATAATATTAAAAACCTCGCCGACTCGGTTTTGAAACACACACTCATGTTTTAATACCCCTTATTATGCAACAGTTTCATAAACTACTATTATTGTTAGTTTCATAAACTACTATTATTGTTCAAGATGATTTTGACAAGTAACATACACTCGGCTTTCTAACAACTAGTTATTTAAATAAAAGAACAATGAATTTATTTTTATCCTAAAAAACGCTATGTAATCTACAGCCGAATACATACCTTAGTCTCCTACGTTCCTGAGAAGTTAACACGGAAGGCATGCCCCGTAATGCGAGCAGATGATTCACAGTCTGCGTTGGAAGACGACCTGTCGACCCTGGTCTGTTCAGCTGTTTCTGTAAATTATATTGTAAATTAGAGTGATGGGGATAAAAACTAAAAACATGACATCATCATCTGCCTAGCCTTTTTCCCAATTATTGTTGGGATCAGCTTCCAGTCCAACCGGATTCAGCTGATTACCAGTGTTTTACATGGAGCGACTGCCTATCTGACCTCCACAACCCAGTAACTGGGCAACACAATAACCCTTGGCAAGACTGGTGTCAGATCTCAGGCTTATGACCACCCGTAACGACTGTCAAAGATCTTCAAATGACAGCCGAGACCAAAGGCTTAACGAGCTTTCCGAGGCACGGAGAAGTGATGGCAAAATTTTGCTACTTTGGGTTACATTATTGCAATTTTCATAAGGATTTATATTTTTTTTGAAAATAAATTATAACCTATGTTCTTCGGGCATAATGAAGTCAAATGCGTTTATTTCAAGTAGGCCATTAAGCGGCACTTTTTAACGTTGAAATTAAAATTTACTAGGAAACTCGGTATGTTGAAATGGTCACCCATCCACCGACCGACCTCGTCAAGCGTTGTTTAACCTTGAAGATCGACCCGTGCGGCTGTTATTATTTAGCCACGAGCTCAAAAAAACATGACATGATACACAACTGAGACTAGCCATCGGCGTAGGCAACATTATAGTGTACGTGTGTGTGCGCAAACACGTACACTATTCTTCTTCTTTCGTGTCGATAAACTCAAACCATTCAGATTTTGTCCGACCAGTATGTAGCTACTCGGACAGCTCTGTCATTTGCTACGTTCAAATCCCGTAAGGTGCTGGTGGTCGGGCATGAACGGCAGACAAGGAGGTGGGCCATATCTTGAGAAGGAGCCCCACACTGGCACTGTGTTTTGGATGGGTCTATGATACTCCATTTGTCCAGGTTGTTTCTACAGCGGCCAACCTGGGTCCGCAATCGGTTTAGGGATTTCCAGATTGGCCACTGTAGTTCGTTTCCAGGGAACAGATGGTGTGCCGGAGTGATGGAGTGTAGAGGAGTAGGGTGTATGTTTCCATAATTTACCTCTCTCGTCAATTGCGCTGGCTTTCGACGTACACTATAATAACAAGTTACATGCCGGGAACTATCCATTACGTAGTTGTGAAGAGACGTTACCTTGAGTAGAGAGGCGAGCGCGCGATGGTTGCCGTGGTGCGTGGCCAGGCCGAGCGCGTCGTGCGCACGTGCGACGTGACGCCGCAGTGCTGCGCGACGCAGTGCGAGACGCGCGCCTCGGGACTCTGCGGCACTCTCTTCTACGCTTGCTGAGACCCCACCTGCTTCTGCTGAACATGTAAAATCTATTTGAAAAAATAAAGATTAAATTATAAGACACAAGAACATCGTGCTGACCCAGTGGCTAAGACTCGCCACTAGTGCTTGAGGTCGTGGGTTAAGTGCCAAAACTACCAATGTGACATTTTCAATTCATTTGTCTATACCATACCAATATTATAAAGAGGAAAGATTGTTTTTGTTTGTTTGTACCGAATAGGCTCCGAAACTACTGGACCGATTTTAAAAATTCTTTCACCTATGGAAAGCTACATTATTCCCGAGTAACATAGGCTATAATTTTGACGGGAGCGAAGCCGCGGGGGTCAGCTAGTACTTTCTAAGTTTATCTTGAAAATCGCTGACAAAGGGGTGTAGGAAAACATCGTCAACTATTGTCAAATGTCAAAAATGTTTGGAATTGACCAAGCGACATTAGGTTATGTCAAAGTCAAGGTCAAACGTAAAAATTTTGAGATGACAAAACTAACTTTGTGGTTTCCCATCTCAAACTTCTCATTCTCATCTTAAACCTTAAAGTTCTTTATCGAAACTCGCACGATTTGTAAATACTGTATGTCTTGACTAAGCCTTCCTAAATCATCATCATCATCATTTCAGCCAAAAGACGTCCACTGCTGGACATAGGCCTCCCCAGGCGTCGCCACATTGACCGATCCTGTGCGTCTAGCATCCAGCGGATTCCCGCAACTCTAACCAGGGCCCTGTTTAATAAACGTTACAAATGGTAATTGTATTTTACAAGTTACAAATCTACAAGTTTCTGTTTAATAAAGAATACAACTTACAAATTTACCATGATGGAAAACTGTCAAAATTGTACCAAAAATTTTACATATATCTGTATAATAAACATTTCTGTTTACAGGTGACACTTTACATATTTGTTAGGCAAACGCACAATTGTTTTATTAAACGCACAATTGTAATTACTTACATATTTTGTAAAATGTAGAACAATTCCGTCAGGTGGACTCGCCTTGTGTCAGAACTTAAAATGTACCTCAATTTAAGTGAAGAGATTTAATTGTTATACATTTACAATGGTTTTAACAACTAGTAGTGGAGGTTGTGGCAGTTCTTAGTGACGATGGATATATGAGTGAACGGCATCAGCGAGATTTTCATGAAAGAAGTTACTTCTAGGCAAGGGTGTTTCGCCGTCAACCACATGTTCCTCCTGCATTGTTTATCAAATTTAAAAGATATTCCATAAATTGAAAAAAAAAATATGTGCTTTTTTTTTTTTATATCCCCCGCCGGAAAAAAAGGGGTGTTATAAGTTTGACGTGTGTTGCCGTGTGTCTGTCTGTGGTATCATACCGCCTAAACGGATAAACCGATTTTGATTTTTGTTTGAAAGGTGATTTTCTCGAGAGTGTTCGTAGCTATGTTTGAATAAAATCGGTTCAGCCGTTCAAAAGTTATGGGCGTTTTACTGTTTGAATCGGGGTGTTTTCGCAAGATATCGTGTCATAATTACGTGTTCAATAGATTGCCGATCGAAGCGTATCTACTATGTACTAGATTGTGTCGGGGGTTTTTTAAATTTTACTTGTATTTGTAAAATTTGTACACTAGGCATCAGTTGACAGCACAATTTTGAGCATTTTTTACAGGGTCATGTTTCTAAAGATAAACTATCATCAAAAAGGAAAACATATGGGCACAGTACACATATTATGTCTTTCTTTTTCAGTTTATGGAATATCTTTTAAATTGGTCCAATATTGGAGGAGGAAATAGGCGAGAGCCAACCCTCGAACCATGACTTATTACTTAGGATTTTCAGTCGGATGTCTGCGACCGCATTTCCTCTTAAGGTTACACTAGTCGATCATTCTTCCTTACAAACGTAGTCTGGCGATTACTCCACTGTTTGACGGTGTACGTTCAAAATAAAAAATTATATCCATTTGTCTCATCATTATCTAGCTCTGTATGAAAACAGAAAAGTAAAAAAAACAAAGTAATGAGCGTTGAAAGTTCCATATTTCACACTAATTTTAACGCATCTTTGGAAGAAAATAAATACCATAAGAAGAAGGAAAATTGCAAATCAGCCACCATACAGGAATAGATTAGTAGTTCAACTATGCAAATAATTTTATTTTGAACAGAAACATTTAGTCGTTTTTTGTTAAAAATTCGCTACAAATTTGCAAAAGTGCTAATTCGTACGCGAACTAGTTTCTTACTGCTCATCACAGCATTTGTCTCTTTCCCACGTGTTGTTTGAGATATCATGCATTTTAACCCCGCCCACAAAATAGTTTGTGCCTTCGACTAGGGCAACCTTATGTTCGAGTGACAGAGTTAGTGCTTATCAAAGTCAAACTTCTCCCTCAAACAAGCCAACAACAGCCAAACTTGCATACAAAAGAATAAAAGGTCAAAATACAATGTTCTTGTTGGAGTATTGGTACTTTTTATCTTTATTTGAAATCAGAATATACTTAATATACTTTGTCCTTTTCTTTTGCAGATCTGCAATACAATATTATCACTTTATCAGTTGACTATTGTGCGTAAAATATACTAACCATTCCATGGTGACTTAACTTCAATAGGGTTTTATGACTAATGTGATGATTAAATTCTTAAAATTTCTTTGCATTTCTCTTAGAATCGTATTTAATATCATGTCCTATTTTTAACTCCCGCCGGAAAAAGAGGGGTGTTATAAGTTTCACGTGTGTTGCTGTGTGTCTGTCTGTGGCATCATAGCGTCCAAACGGCTGAGGAAGGCTTAGTCAAGACATACAGTATTTACAAATCATCATCATCATCATTTCAGCCAAAAGACGTCCACTGCTGGACATAGGCCTCCCCAGGCGTCGCCACATTGACCGATCCTGTGCGTCTAGCATCCAGCGGATTCCCGCAACTCTAACCAGGGCCCTGTTTAATAAACGTTACAAATGGTAATTGTATTTTACAAGTTACAAATCTACAAGTTTCTGTTTAATAAAGAATACAACTTACAAATTTACCATGATGGAAAACTGTCAAAATTGTACCAAAAATTTTACATATATCTGTATAATAAACATTTCTGTTTACAGGTGACACTTTACATATTTGTTAGGCAAACGCACAATTGTTTTATTAAACGCACAATTGTAATTACTTACATATTTTGTAAAATGTAGAACAATTCCGTCAGGTGGACTCGCCTTGTGTCAGAACTTAAAATGTACCTCAATTTAAGTGAAGAGATTTAATTGTTATACATTTACAATGGTTTTAACAACTAGTAGTGGAGGTTGTGGCAGTTCTTAGTGACGATGGATATATGAGTGAACGGCATCAGCGAGATTTTCATGAAAGAAGTTACTTCTAGGCAAGGGTGTTTCGCCGTCAACCACATCATCGCTTACCTTCAGGTGAGATAGTGGTCAAGCGATAGCCTATATTAAATAAAAAAAACAGAATAAACTTTACTTTTGATGTGAAAGATTTAAGGTACAACGGAAAATTTTGACACAGCAAAACTACCGTCGAATATTTGGTAACGACAAGTAAAATTTCAAAATTTAAAAAACCCCCGACCCATTTATATTTCATGCTACATAATTTATCTAGTACATAGTAGATACGCCTCGATCGGCAATCTATTGAACACGTAATTATGACACGATATCTTGCGAAAACACCCCGATTCAAACAGTAAAACGCCCATAACTTCTCATCAAATATAGCTAAGAACACTCTCGATTAAGTCACCTTTAGTTTAAACAAAAACTATATCAAAAACGGGTCAGCCGTTTGGACGCTATGATGCCACAGACAGACACACAGCAACACACGTGAAACTTATAACACCCCTCTTTTTCCGGCGGGAGTTAAAAATAGGACATGATATTAAATACGATTCTAAGAGAAATGCAAAGAAATTTTAAGAATTTAATCATCACATTAGTCATAAAACCCTATTGAAGTTAAGTCACCATGGAATGGTTAGTATATTTTACGCACAATAGTCAACTGATAAAGTGATAATATTGTATTGCAGATCTGCAAAAGAAAAGGACAAAGTATATTAAGTATATTCTGATTTCAAATAAAGATAAAAAGTACCAATACTCCAACAAGAACATTGTATTTTGACCTTTTATTCTTTTGTATGCAAGTTTGGCTGTTGTTGGCTTGTTTGAGGGAGAAGTTTGACTTTGATAAGCACTAACTCTGTCACTCGAACATAAGGTTGCCCTAGTCGAAGACACAAACTATTTTGTGGGCGGGGTTAAAATGCATGATATCTCAAACAACACGTGGGAAAGAGACAAATGCTGTGATGAGCAGTAAGAAACTAGTTCGCGTACGAATTAGCACTTTTGCAAATTTGTAGCGAATTTTTAACAAAAAACGACTAAATGTTTCTGTTCAAAATAAAATTATTTGCATAGTTGAACTACTAATCTATTCCTGTATGGTGGCTGATTTGCAATTTTCCTTCTTCTTATGGTATTTATTTTCTTCCAAAGATGCGTTAAAATTAGTGTGAAATATGGAACTTTCAACGCTCATTACTTTGTTTTTTTTACTTTTCTGTTTTCATACAGAGCTAGATAATGATGAGACAAATGGATATAATTTTTTATTTTGAACGTACACCGTCAAACAGTGGAGTAATCGCCAGACTACGTTTGTAAGGAAGAATGATCGACTAGTGTAACCTTAAGAGGAAATGCGGTCGCAGACATCCGACTGAAAATCCTAAGTAATAAGTCATGGTTCGAGGGTTGGCTCTCGCCTATTTCCTCCTCCAATATTGGACCAATTTAAAAGATATTCCATAAACTGAAAAAGAAAGACATAATATGTGTACTGTGCCCATATGTTTTCCTTTTTGATGATAGTTTATCTTTAGAAACATGACCCTGTAAAAAATGCTCAAAATTGTGCTGTCAACTGATGCCTAGTGTACAAATTTTACAAATACAAGTAAAATTTAAAAAACCCCCGACACAATCTAGTACATAGTAGATACGCTTCGATCGGCAATCTATTGAACACGTAATTATGACACGATATCTTGCGAAAACACCCCGATTCAAACAGTAAAACGCCCATAACTTTTGAACGGCTGAACCGATTTTATTCAAACATAGCTACGAACACTCTCGAGAAAATCACCTTTCAAACAAAAATGAAATGCAAACTCGGTATGTTGAAATGGTCACCCATCCACGGACTGACGTCGTCAAGCGTTGCTTAACCTTGATGATCGACCAGTGCGGCTGTTATTATTTAGCCCCGAGCTCTTCCTCCTACAAACAATCGAGTGAAATGCCTTAGAAATTTAAAACCGCGCCATCTATTGGCATCAATTTTAAATGATCCGTTCAAATAATCTTTGAAATGATTCCATAATTTTGTGCTTAAGAGAATTGATTAAACAAGAATATACAATTTATGTTCAATTACAGAAAATAATACTATTTTTGTTAAATGGTGCTTTTCTAACAAAACAAACCTCGATTTTTGACTTTTTACTAAGGAAATTCTGTCGAAGCTTTCTGCTCGTATTTCCTCTTAACTCTCTTTCCAAAACATGTTTGGAAGCATGCAGTACAGATTGTTAAGCAAACCTCCATTGAAAAGGGAGGATTCTCCGACCAGACAGGTGTTGTATCCGGTTCGGACAACTGCCCGACAGTGTTCAAATCGCGTCGAAAACTTTGCTTGTGCGATGCAAGATTTGTGTGACGTCATGTCATGAACACATGCGTTCGTAGGTGGCGGGGTCGATGCCGCTACACATGATATGACATATTAAAATCTGGGTACTGTGTTCCAGTTGCTGCAGTGACCCAAATGTCCGTCCATCTGAACCTTTGATGAAACAGAGGTAGGTCCACAGTTGTGCGCACGGTGGGCATGCTCATAACCCGCATAAACTATCATTGTATCGATTCTGAGCGAATCTGTAATCGAACTCACACTTTACCAATTTTCGGGTGGCCATTTCCACAACCTTTATGAGGGTTGGATCAGCCCTCGTGACGAACAAAATAATGCTTCTAACGCCGCATTATTACGTTCCCTACTCAACCTAGAAAGTACAAAGTAGAGTCGAAGATACCGTTGATACGAAAAGAGAAGAGAAAGTCTTACCAAAGTCTGGCATATTATCATCATCGCTGCTGCTGCTCTCGATCTGTCTGAACGCCAGCGGCCTGTCTCCCAGGGGCCCACATTGGAACAGCGCTTCGCCCGGCGCATGCCACGCGTCATTGGATAGCGGTACCGCGCGCCTCGCCGCCGGTATCCGTTGTAACGCCTCGTGCACCGCCGGACCACGACCACGGCGGGGCTTCGCTTGAGAAGTCTTACCTGTAGATAATAATCATTTGTGAAACCTGACGTTCATCACGTCCTGACGTCATGGGCCAGGGGTTGCGTTCCATAAAAATTTGCAACATTTTTTAAACATGATAGTTTTTATGCATTTATTTTCTACAATATTTATATATATTTAGGTACATCTTTAGGTTGAAAAACACAATATAACAATTATTTGTAAACTATGTATTTTTGAATGACATTTTAAGAAGAAGGAAGACTATAAATTCGCAATATTACACTTAACATTTAAAATAATGCTGTAAAAATCAAAAAAAATAAGGTAAAAAGGGCCTTAGCATACCAGAAGCTTTTTTCGGCGGAGACACTGGAACTTTAGGTGGTGGAGGTGTAGACGACTCAGTTTTAACAAGAATAGATGCATTTTCAACCAATCCCTGCTCTCTTTTAAATACATCTAAAAAAGTCTCCACTCCACCTGTTTGCTTGGAAGTTTGCTTCGCGCTATTTGTAGTACTACCACTATTAATACTGTTTTTCGCACTTAAGGAGGGGGCGGTGGCAGTGCTTTGCGCCTTAGGGCTATGAACACTCAGTCTTCGAGCTTCACTAAACGATTCCGACCTTATAGGCTCCTTCACCTGAGTTTGATTTTTTACTTTCAAAACTTTGGTATGTGTAGTCTTACTGTCTTTATAGTTTGCAATCGGCTTGGCCACTGGTGGATAGTGCCCATTACATACCACATCCTTCTTGATATCCTCCTTTATATCGCCATTTGTGAACGCTCCAATGAGATCAAGCTCTTTACTCGGGCTTTCTGCTAACAGCTTACTCTTAATATCAACACTATCAGAAAACATAAAATTATCTTCTGTGTGGCTAACGGTTATTTCCCCAGCAATGACATCGGAGTCATGAAAGGTGTATAGTTCGTTGGGATCAATTTTAAACTTGGTGTAGAAATTGTCATTGAGATGTATGTATGCTTGCTCGTCCCCTGAGTTGTCATGCAGGAACAAGTTCACGTCACCACAGCTCCCTGAGGAGACACCCTCGACTGCCATTTTATACTGTGTGGCACAGCTTGCCTCTGATATATTTTGTGGAATACCACTGAAGCTGAAAGCATGAAAACAATAACATTTATTTTATGACTTATTTTTTTATTTAAATCACTAGACCGGAAATTACTCTGCACTGTATAATATTTTTATAAATCTATATGCAGCACTGGTTGTACTCATAATATTTCGCTTTTTTACAAAACCAACTATCAACATTGTTCTACATCATATAAATAAAATCATATAAATTCGTTCAGGATTATTATATATTTGAATTAGCATACAAACATAAAATCTGAAAACTACAGGTTGATTTTAAATTTTTGGAGGTTAGGTCTTTATTCAAATGTAATGATATTCAATCAGGACTATTACTATCAACACTGAGAATTCAAGTACTTTTGAATTTTTTAGTAAAAGTAAAATTAACAATGAATAGCTCTTAAAATCTCTAAACAACAGTCAGAATGTTTCATAAAACAGACACTCGGTAAAGATAAAGCAACAAGGATAAGTATCTTGAATGCTATATTACTCAAAACATTCATATTTGTTAGCGCTGCAGGTGCAACATTTTATTTAACATAGTGTAACATTCTAAGCCTAAGGATCAAATGGATGACCACGGTATGGGTGGTTGTTTATTGTTGGGCCAGTTTCATGAGGAGAATGAACCTCTAATTAATCACATTACCGCTACAATAATATAATACGCAGCTTTATCATAATCATTAAAACTCACCCCACATTTTCTGAAGCACTCAAATACGACATACTGTGTTCATTTTACAACTAAATGATATCAACAATTTTATTGCTATTAAATGTGCAAATGTAAGTTTGGTCCCTCTGCTTCATACTGCAATAGAAAATATGTTGTATTACGTCGAGTGCATCCACATACGCAGTTTATTTAGCGTTATTCATATCAAAAACACAAATAAATACTATTATTGTAAAGATTCTTTGATTTGACATCAAAATGACACATGTCAAGTTCGTAATTAACCAAATTTTCTCAGTTATTATCCTTAATTCTGTAGATTATACAATTTCTAGATTATGACGAGAAAGTATTTGTGTATTTTTAACTAAGACTAATTGGGTAATAAATATTGATAAACGAAGATATCAAAAACAAATCTCACACGATAGCTCGCTAAATACCCGTCTCATCTTTTACTTGAAATTATAATAAACTGGATCAATGAAAAAACATTCACTTCTGTAACATATATATTGGTAAAATAACAGTTTGTGGCTCTAAATAAATAAAACTCAAATCTATATTCAATAACATCAAGAATGACTGACAGAACACAGCAAATGGCAGCCAAAAAGCCACAGATAAAAAAAAATGTTGTTCGATACGGATATAAAAAAAAAGTGAAAATGCCTAGTTGCCAATGGTGTAAGCAGCGCAAACTGTAAGGGTGAGGACAAACGAACGTAATTTTTTGAGTTGTGAGTTGCGTAGAATGCGTCGCGGCATTTATGCTGCATTCAGTTTCAGTCCTGTTTGTGCTACTCGGCGTTGCAAAACTAGTTCTCTGCTAAGTCACGCATATTATTTCAATTGAACTGTTTCATTTTTGCTTCTTAAAGTCGGAAACACATTACTGTGGCGTGGCGTGGCGTGTCGCGCCAGATGCCTATCGGTTTCATACATTTAGTATGGTTAGAGGCACATTTGAGTGTCATGGCCCAGCGTGGCGCGACCTGGCGTGGCGCGGACTGCCCGCGACCGATTGCGCCATAGCCCCCACCACCGCTCTGGCGCGACACGACACGCCAGGCAAATGTGTTTCTACACCGCGTGGCTCGTGGCGCGCCATTCAATGACGTGAACTCGTAGCGGACGCTTGTATGCTGCGTGTTGAAAATGACCGACGAGCTTATTGAACTTGTACGTCAACGTACAGTTTTCTTGTTAGATACTAATTAGTGTTGTATTTGTTTTGTTTTATGCCCAACTAGCATGTACAATCATATAGAATCCTAATTTGAACATTAAACGTTGATATATATATAGATTTTAAAGAATTGATAAGAGTTATCATACATTAATAATTACGCGAGGAACTTGAAAACGGAAATTTTTGTTTGTGGAGATTATATGATGAAGTTAGCGTCAAATGTAAGGTTTTGGTCTAAAACCATTTTATCCGTTTGAATCATGTAAATCGGTCCAAACGTTGCCGAGATAATCGCTTATCATTATAATCAAAATGTAAACAAACCGAATTTATTATGTTTTTGTCCTAAAAACTTTTAAATTTGGAATGACCTTGCCTTCTTTTTTAGGGTTCCGTACCCAAAGGGTAAAAACGGGACCCTATTACTAAGACTCCGCGGTCCGTCTGTCTGTCTGTCACCAGGCTGTATCTCATGAACCGTAATAGCTAGACAGTTGAAATTTTCACAGATGTTGTATTTCTATTGCCGCTATAACAACAAATACTGAAAACAGAATAAAGTTAATATTTAAGGGGGGCTCCCATACAACAAACGTGATTTTTTTGCCCTTTTTTGCGATAATGGTACGGAACCCTTCGTGCGCGAGTCTGACTCGCACTTGGCCGGTTTTTTTTTAATTTTGCTCTAAAGTAGTTTAATTGCTAGGTGAAATTTATTTATTTATTAACATTTCATGCAACTTAAAGGTACATAGGCAGACTTAAAGCTTAAGGTATTCTCTACCAGTCAACCAAGATGGTGGAAGGGTGGTGGAGATATAACATGGCTGGTGCATAGAAATAAATTGATGGTCTTCATCGAAATCATCATCCGAATCCGAAGTTAATATTATGTACGTCTACACGTTGCAAAGGTTCGATGTATACTAATTCAGAAATAGCGCCATGGCGCGCCACGACACGCCAGCTTAGTGTGCACACTCAGCGCCACGCCAGTATGCGCCACGCCACGCCACGCCACAGTAATGTGTTTCCGCCTTAACAAGTGAACTTTGATTCGAAGACATGTGACATCCACCAACCTGCACTAGGCCCGCATGGTGGATTACGGACCATTCCCTCTCACAGAGAGGAGGCCTGTGTCCAAGCAGTGGGCACATTAAAAGGCTGATGATGGATATGATGTAACGGCTGAGCATCTACAAAATAAAGTTGATTGTGAAAGTAGAGATGAGATGCAAAATCTATATATAAAGCCTATGAAAAACATAAATGGAAAAGAATTATAAAGATAACGGCTTCAATTATAAAAGAAGTGAAATCCAACTTAATAGCGAGTTCTTTCAAAGTACCTTAAAGCTTCGTATCCACTAAGCAAAATTTGACGCGCAACACGTGGCGTTCAACATGTTCGGCAACGTTGCACAACAACGTGCAACGTTACCAGATGGCGCGCCACAAGACGTGTGGCTAGTAATTTTTTGTTTCCGTCCGTGCGTACAGTTCAGCCATAGAGAAAGTAAAACTACGTTATACAGTTCAGCATCAAATGATGTCAAGTAGAGACGTGACGTGTGAAAATTGCCGAAGTGAAACATATCGAACGTGTGCAATTTAACCGAACTGTACAAAAACAGTGAATGTTTGTGAGATTTCTAGCCCACCAAACAATTTTTTTTATGAGCTTTTTTTTTTGACGCAATTACAAATACAAAAAAGCACCGTCACCGAAATCAAAAATAGTTCCTCATGCGACATTTTGTCAAATGGTCATGTAGACCAGGTCAGACTACGTTGCTAAACAAAAGTTGGTCGTCGCCGTTTAACATGATGAGCAACATGTTGTGCATCATTGACACAGTTGCGTCAAATGTTGCCTAGTGGATATTAGGCAACGTTAGACGAGCGACAGGATGCATAACATGTTGTTCATCATGATGGACGGCAACGAGGACTTTGGTTTAGTAACTTTGTCTCGTCGTGTGTTGCACGTTTTGTCATGTGTGAGCGTCAGGTGTTTCACGTCCAGTGTTGCCTAGTGGATACGAGACTAAAATAATTAAATCAAACAGCTCCGACTAAGCACAACATTCAACACAATGACTTCAGTCACTGGCGACTCGATTTTATGCATTTTCTGCCCACACAATGACAGTCAATGCTAAAAGTAAGAGAAATCAGTGTCGTTTATTTTATTCCAGCCTTTAATTTTATCATTTAGTGCGGTCCTAATGTGTTACCGATTCGATTTCTTGCAAATAATCGACTTTATTTACAATTTTTTTTTTAATTTATCCATGCTAAATATTTTGTATTGTTTTAAAATTACTCAGATGTTTAAATGACTATTTTTTATGTATGATTTTATTTATTTATTTGAGTTGGACAACATATGTACACATTTAAAAACTAAACTATATTATCATACACTTTACTTCATAAAATATAGCTTGATCTCTGCGACAGCTGTCAGTATCAATACTAACAATAGCGCTTGGCACTTTGACAGGTTATGATTAACTTAACCAGAGAGTTTGTAATTACTAGAGATAACGGTTTGACGACGAAAAAGAAACTGTCAATTCTTTCGTTCTTGCTTATGGAAAATCTCTATGAAAAAAAGAGACAAACATAGACAAACGCTACCATCCTGAACGTCAAAGAGACAACTTTGTAGTCACTGTTGTAACCCATCGGTTAGCAGCTGTAATTAAAGTTTTTCTCTGTTTTCACGCCTTTGTTTCGTTTATATCAGGAAGAATTTTGTTGTTTAATTATCTGCATGAACCATGTCGTGTGTGGCTATCGATTGCAAGAGTAGTATGACTGTATTAACAGAACATAATCAAAGGATATCTTTCCACAGGTGAGTTATCGACTAGCATACTGAAATTATTGTGCAAGGAATACATTTCATAGGCTGTTCGGAATAATGGAATCGTAGTTCTAAATACGTCGAGGACGAATAGTATCATTTAAACCATTATATTTAGTGAAATAATTAGCTTTTATGCGTTCGCTGATAGAGCTATGACAGTTTAAGTATTTACTTTCTGATGTTAGAGATGTGACAAAAGTCACAAGAAAGATTTATCGATACTGTATTTTTATTTTTATTACTTTAATTTATTTCATAAAGTTTATTTGCTATTTGTTAATATTAATCTAATATTGATGGTGTATAGGTTTCCTAAATGTACTTATTTAAGAAACACCTGGATCAAGAATATAAAACGAGCTAACTGGACACCTTCACCATATTCTCGCTTGTGTTCACTGCATTTTAATGAATCATGCTATCACTATCCCTCGACCCATCTATGGATACAGGTTGATGAATCATTTTTATTTTCACATTTTACTTTTTAAAATTAAATTGTTATATTTAAACCATTTAGTTATTTTTTATTTTATTACTGTTATATACATACTCGTCTGTAAACTTTATATTCAGTCTTGCACAAGAACTAGCATACTATTTAACAGTATATTGATCAGTAGCTGTCTGTACAGTCGTACGAGTGTACCAAAAACTGTCACTTTAATCTCATGATGTACCTCGATTTTGCGCAATGTATGAATAAACATTAATAGACATTGCGTGTAATGCGCAGAAAAATTACGAAAGAGTGGAATTGTACTCTTACAGTGTTAAGTTCACTCTTTGTACGAGTACACATTCACTTTTTAAAAAAATATAAAGAATCCCTCAAAAAAACGTAGAAAAAGTTAGCCGCAGTCAGGGACGATTCTTACAGACATATGACCAAATTTGTAGATCGCTCCAAAACTAAACTCGATAATATCGATATGACAGTGGCACAGATCTATTACTGATATATGTCTATAGATAAGTATCTATAGCATCCCGGTCACACTGCCACAAAATATGGCATAGACAAAAGTATATCTATCTCTTTTTGCTTATGACGTTATCTGTTAGTGCGAAAGTGAATACCGATGTTGAAATTGCGTCTTAAATATGTTATCTCTAGATTACTATCTAAACTCTCTGAACTTAACAATAACGTATACGTCAGTTTGACAGCTGTCGCAGAGATCAAGCTATCTTTTATATAGTATAATACCATTATAAGATGTTTATTTTATACATAAAACTGGTACACACATGCACAATTATTTAAATTACCATTTTCATATCTGTATTTTACATATTATCATGGACAAGACCGCGCTAGACCAAAAATTTGACTATAGCAAAAAAAAAACACAACAAATTACCTAAGATTCATTAGACAGTTTCCTGATATCTCCTATGGATTTCGATTTTCCCGTAATGACCATGTTAAGGAAAAGACTCTTTTATAGATAAATCGACTTCTAGGCGGTGTATCAAGATCAAACATGTACCATATTTTAAACCAGCAACAATACAACTGTGAAAACCGCATTCAATTTCATGCAGTAGTTTTTGCGGCAAACGATATACCGTCAGTGATTATTTAATTTTTAATATTTAATTTTTACTGGTTTATTTACGTACACATAATTTGATTAATTTGTGAATTTTAATTCATCGGCATATCGGGGCTAGAGAGCACGTCGCTTCACTATTGTAAGCGTCCATGAAGTATTGTGTAAGGTTTCCTGTTAATAAAAATAAAATAAAACTTCATAGGCGTGCTGTCAAGTGTAAAATTAAAAGCTGGACGCAAGTTTGATTGATGAGAATTTTAAGGGTTCTGGAGTTTTTAGGGCTCCGGAAAAATTATAAATTAACCTGTTGTGTGCAGTAATTACCGAAACAATTAAAAAACCATTGTGTCTCGCGTGGATCCACGTTTTAGGCACTCAAGGAGTTAAATAAGCAGTCAAGTGATGTATTTATCTAGGTTAAATTTTCGATTATGAGCCGTTGATTTTTGGCACGGGGAGGGTGGAGAGGGGAGGGGGAGGGGCGAGGATTGGCTACCCCCTAGTACCATCCCCACCACTCGGAGCCCTATTTTTTTTATGGAGATATCCATGGTTGGTTTTCAGTTTAGAGTAAAAATTTCTACAAATGTCCATCGATTTAAAGGGCGCAGACGGGGGGAGGGAAAGGGGTATAGAGGGGCTACCTCACTGTACCATCCCCAGCCCCACGGAACCCCATGGTTATGGAGATATCCATGGTTAAAGTTTAAGATTACTATTTAAGCAACAAAGTCGACTGAGCCCCGCTTCGCGGTTTAACCTATTTCTTTCTGCAGGGTCTAAAGTAACCTAACATGAAGGAGATGACGGGAGCTGCGTTCGCTCGCTTTGCTCGCTCACTTCAGCTCCCGTCGTCTCCTTCGAACCTAACCTATCCGTATCGGGGTGCCCTAAGTTCCCGAGCTAGCTTCTCTCGCTCTTGAATTCTCATTTTTTTACCTCACAAAAACATACAAAAAAAACATAAAATTTTCGAGTCTTGAAAATTTGTAAAAAGCTTTCTTCTATTTTTAAGTACTACCTACGAAAAAATAATAACATCCAAATCAACGGCCCATAATGGAAATTTTAGCCTTTATCTAAAAGACCACAGACTACTGATAGAAACTACTTATTAAAAAGACATAAATCGTTGTTTATTTTTACATCCACAGTTCCACACACTATTTTTATATAGCGAGTTGCCACCGACTAATGCTGCGGTGTGAAACTAGCATTAATTGTTAAATTAGTCTGTCTCAATTTTGGCTGTTGATTCTATTGTCTTGGCTACAAAAAGTTTGGCATGTAGAAAAACATAATTTCTCGTAAAATGTATTTATCTAGAAAATTTATGCAAAAAAAGTGCAATTACCAAATATTATCTGAATAATTATCTAAACAGAGTAAAAATAATGGTTTTTATATATTTTTTAAGTTGCAGCAGTTCCATTTAACAAGAATATTATGTAAGTTAACTTGATCATTTTTGATCAACCCGCCTTTTGCATTTCGATTTGAGAACCCCGTTTTTGAAGCGTTGTTGTGAATCCAATATGGCGATATTTGATGTTGTACTATTTTGAAGGTACGTCAAATTGACGATTCTATAATGATAATCCCGGTAAATACATTATTGTTAAAGAGTTTTCGACACGTAATGAAGAGTTTTAGTATTAATTAATTGAAAACTTGTGTTTTAACAGTGTAAGAGAAAGCTTAAAGTTTGTATTGTTTTGTTTGTGATTTCCGATATTTTAATGATTATCCCATTGTTTTACAATATTCTAAATAGCATTTTCATGTAGATGCCGTAACTATGTATCGAATCAGTTTGTGAAAACACGAATCATGTATGTGCTTGTCGTAGTTAGGTGTGTTTCATATAAATTGTAGAACAAGATGGAATGTAATTACGGTAATTACAATCGCGAAAATTACGTACTGGTTTCTTTACAAAGTGTGTTATTTTTGTTTCAGAAGTGCACATGTTTTTATACAAATGGGAGTTAAGTAATTTAGTGTTGAGGTGCATTAGATTAGCGCCATAATAATTGATTCATTACTTGAGTACATAGTGTTTAGAGCGCTGACTATCATGACAGACACGAGACGAAGAGTTAAGCTATATGCTCTGAACGCAGACCGACAGTGGGATGACAGAGGAACGGGACATGTGTCGTCGTGTTACGTGGAGAGGCTGAAAGGCACCTCGTTACTGGTGCGCGCAGAGTCCGACGGGTCCCTTCTCTTAGAGAGCAAGATACAACCCGACACAGCGTATCAGAAGCAACAGGACACGTTAATAGTCTGGTCGGAAGGAGACAATTTTGATTTAGCATTAAGTTTTCAAGAAAAAGCTGGCTGCGATGAGATATGGGAGAAGATTTGTCAGGTAAATAGATATTGTTTATCTTATACTTTTTATAATATTTGAATGCAACACTCTCAATAAGTTCAAATTCTTATAGGAAACGGAAGTGATGGATGTGTTAGATATGTATCCAAGATTCTTAGAGTTGACTTTTGAATTAAATACATTGTAAATCACTACATAGATATTTTAGGATTGATCTTATAACAATGTAACAGTTACTTACTATTATCTTAGATCTTTGTATTGACATTGACATTGAAGTGTGGCTGATTATGTTATGATGTGATTTAAGTGCATGCTTTACATTTTTATAACTTTCAGGTACAAGGAAAAGATCCATCAGTTGAAATAACACAAGATATAGTAGAAGAATCAGAAGATGAGCGATTTGATGAGATGTCTGACAGTGTACAGCCTGTGGAGCTGCCGGCATGTGAAATGGGCCGTCTGGAAGATATCAGTGAACTTGTCAACAGTTGTCTGGTATCACCAGCAAGGAAAGACAAGCTAGCAGCAGCCTTGGAGACCCAACACTACATTAAGAAACTACTCAACTTGTTCCATATGTGTGAAGATATAGAAAACATTGAAGGATTGCATCATCTTTATGAAATCTTTAAAAGTATATTTCTTCTCAACAAAAATACACTGTTAGACACAATGTTTGCTGATGATACTATATTCGATGTTGTGGGCTGCCTAGAGTATGATCCAAGTTTGCCCACTCCTAAAAAGCACAGGGATTATCTGCGGGAGCTAGCTAAGTTTCGCGAGGCCATTCCAATAAAGAACAAAGATTTGCTAGCTAAAATACATCAAACATACAGAGTACAATATATTCAAGATATTGTTTTACCCACTCCTACAGTTTTTGAGGACAATTTGCTAAGCACATTGTCCAGTTTTATATTTTTCAACAAAGTAGAAATAGTGAAACTTATAGAGGAAGATGAGAAATTTTTGACAGACTTGTTTAAACTACTTATGGATGATAAGACACCAGATCCTAAAAGACGGGACTTGGTTCTGTTTTTAAAGGAATTTTGTCATTTTTCACAAAACTTGCAACCTCAAGACAAGGATGCTTTTTATAAAACTTTAGTGTCTCTAGGGATCCTTCCAGCATTAGAAATCACCCTAAGTATAGATGATCAGAAGACTAAGACTGCATCTATAGACATTTTAACTTACATTGTTGAGTTTTCTCCTTCTGTGGTGAGAGATCATACACTACAGCAAGCTAACAATACTGAAGAGGTATGTATAAAAGCACTCTTACTTTTATTGTTCATAATTATTTGTGTTATAATAATCTGTGGCAATAACCAACATTTTTTTATTTCTAGGAACAAATGCTATTAAATATAGTGATAGAGCAGATGCTTCGAGATAGAGACCCGGAACTTGGTGGTGCAGTGCAGCTAATGGGGGTCCTACGCATACTCCTGGACCCTGAGAGCATGCTTGCATCAGTCAACAAGAGCGAAAAGGCAGACTTCTTAAATTTCTTCTATAAACACAGTATACAAACATTAATAGGTAATGTACCCTTTCTATGACTCATTATGTGCAAATGACTATTTAAACATCTTCCTAGAAAAGTGTACAATGGAGATACCAATCTTACTATGTACACTTGCGTGTAGTTTAGTTTCGAAAATGAATTAATATTGCTAGGGCACTTACAATTAGCAATTCTAATATTATGAATAAAAAATATGCACTAGATTTTAATTCTAGCCTTAAAACGTGTTAATGAAAACTGGTTATGAATGCAAGTTGGTTTGTTAAGAGAACTTTCAATATGAACTCCTTGTCAATAGATTGCTGTTAAGGCGCCGATTCCCTTGAGTAGCTGATTTTAAAATGAGAATCACGTCTAAACGGCTAGTCGTAATTTATGGGAAAAAATATATGTTATAGTAGACCATTTTCTTAATAATTTTATCTGAGCAAATTTTTAGTTTTATTCGTATAACATAGTGTAATTAATTTGTAAAGTTATGTCTAAAACGGACAAAAACACGACATTCACACCAAAACCGCTGGGCGTATTTTAATGAAATTGACACCGTATCAAAGACAATTTAATTATCTACATTTTTATCTGAAGTTTTTTTTTTTAAAGTCAAAGAATAATAAGGAAAGTACAAAAAACTACTAAATTTTGGTAGTTAGGTGTGAAACGAGTGCGCGTTTTGTTCCCTCAAGGTCGTTGGCGTTAGTCGTCGTTTTAAGACGACGAAATTAATTACACTATGTTATACGAATAAAACTGAAAATTCGCTTAGATGAAATTATTAAGAAAATGGTCTAATATAACATATATTTTTTCCAATAAATTACGACTAGCCGTTTAGACGTGATTCTCATTTTAAAATCAGCTACTCAAGGGAGTCGGTGCCTTAAGCAGATAAGTTGTTTGATAATGATGATTTAAATAAATTCCATTTTCGGTATAAGCTTAGTAACTCAAGTATCAAACTAAATGATTTTTAAAGCAATACAAAGCTTGCCTTGACTGTATGATGATGGATCAATCATAGTAACATCCGCAGCATGTTATATGTGCACATGATCTGTTGAGCAACATGAGTTGATAAACAGTGTACACACTAGTGCTTCTTTTAGCACCCTAACTGCATATTTTTTTTTAAAGGTACGAGAATGCTGTCATTTTTACAATTCATCAGTATTCTTTCTGTATTTTATGCTGTTAAGCTGATGGACTTTAAACATATGAAGCATGCTTTGATGGCATAAGGAATTAAAGGGCAGATCAGTCTATCAGAAAGCTAGCTTTTTGGCATAATATGTCAACAAAACAGTTGTTCAATCTATGTTGACACTAATGTATATCACGTTTTCAGCACCCCTTTTAGAGAACACAACGGGAGAGAAGCCACTAAAGGAAGACTACCATACGGTGCAGCTATTGGGACTCGTACTGGAACTACTGGCCTTCTGCGTGGAGCATCACACATACCATATAAAGACCTGCATATTAAATAAGGTAAGTGCATGCTAAAATAGCGTCAAGCAAAAATAAGACCATCAACTGCTTCACGTCACTTCTTGAAAACATTGAAATTTAAGGAAAGTCTAATTTATGAATCTCAAGAGGACTTTTTTGTATCATCCTACACAGCTCTTATAACAATAAATATATACCTAAATGTTTATTGATATCTATGGCAATAATCCCTCACAACGTCTCAAATTTAAACACATGCACAATTTATTTTTTATATTGCGCCATAATATTATAGGTGTGTCACCATACATACTTCTACCCCCCTGTCCTAAAGGATGATTGCCGGGATAAAACTATCCTATGTCCTTCCCAGGGTATCAAACTATCTCCATACCAAATTTCATATAAATTGGTTCAACGGTTTAAGCGTAAAAAGGTAACAGACAGACAGACAGAGTTACTTTCGCGTTTATAATAATAGTATGCATTGAATTCTTCACTATTGAATTAGACATAATCATAATTAGACATAGACTTAATTATTCATAAAGGATAAACTATGTTTTTTAATAGTAGTTTGAACTAAAATAAATGTTGTTCCTCTAGTAAACAGTAGCAGATGTTTTGATTTTTGCAATAAGATGTTTCCATTTCACTATCATTCAATAATAATTGCATTATGTACGTTTATGTAAACAAACATATACTTTGGATTAGAGTATACTATACTTGTACATGACGTAAATAGGATTACTTGAATGTTTTATTTACATATGTCAGCACTGAATTAAAATCTTGTCCATTTTCTATAATTCTGTTAGAGAATCAGGATACAACTAAGCATGATAAATTAACTTGCTCAAGTTATTCAACAAATATTACCAAGTCAAACAAGTTTGTCTTAAGCATTGAATTCCATGCACTTAGGGTTTTCCCCAAAGTATCTCACAGTGTGGATGAATGGAGCAGAATAAGACAACAACCTTTATTCACTACAATTTCGTCTCTTTTTATGAACAATGGTGGTCAAACTAAATAAAACTGCCCATTAACTGAACCATTTTTATTCACACCTTGATTTATGTTTCAAGGTCACCTCGTTAATGGATCCTTTCTCTATGATTTCCATACAAAACGGCGGAGTTGTTACCATTTTCCTGAGGTTCTTGCTTGCCAATACGTTTACGTGTTTCTTTTTGGCGATATGTAGCGCCAAACATTGTTGAGTTATTTCCCATAGCACGTTATGTAACGAGATTCGTTGATGCTGACGTTTTCAGGCTGATTGCCAGCTAGTTGTAGCAATATGAATATAGTCATCTCAGAAACCATATATCTATCTTGTCATTTAAGGAGGTTTACATGTCATTGAACTTAAGCTGGCGTAAGAATAATTATACTGCTATTGCTGGGAAGCACATGTCGGATTATTATGGCGCTTTGGGAGACTTTTGTCCAACAGTGGACATCTTCCGCCTGGTTGTGATGACCATAACTATGAAGATGATCACAAAAATGCTAATAGGATCAAAGCTCTTTTTCAATCAAGAAAAAAAAAATCTATAAAATTTTCTTGTCTATTTCCAGGACCTTCTGCGACGCATTCTGGTGCTGATGAGGTCGACGCACACGTTTCTGGTACTGGGCGCACTCAGGTTCATGAGAAAGATCATCGCACTCAAGGACGAATACTATAACAGATATATTATAAAGGGGAACCTATTTGCACCAGTTATAGATGCTTTTCTTAGAAATAATGGCAGGTATGTAAAAACGAATTGTCCAATTTTATAAAATTAGAGTAAAATTAATTTGATGGAAAATTAAAATCTAACAACAATCAAGAATCTTACTAGATTTAATCTAGTAAGATTCTGAATGGATCCATTATTACCACATTTTGTATTGATCAGCTGATTTTCTTTCTGTCAGATAACTTTATCTGTACAATTTATATGTTGGTTTGACACACTTTCTATATCTCAAGTTATTCTTACAAATTAAGATCTATAAGTTGCCAAAGTCAGTTATAGAACTGACCGATGGAAAGTTAAAAAACTACATTAAATGTGTCCTTATTAAAAAAGCATATTATAAAATCAACAACTATGTTGAAGATAAAAATTTTGGCTATAGCTACTTCTGCGCATGCGGCTTCCCAGGTAACTCATACATGGCACAAATATGTGGATGTCTAAGTATTCGCAATCTCATATTTTCTTTTAATTACACTTTTTACAATTGTTTCAATCATCTCTAGCCCTTTGCTAAGAATAGTTACAGCACTGATAACAACATTTGTGCCACATGTTAAATTTAGTCTTGTTATATTTTTGTGATTTTTTTGGCCGTTTTTTGCGATAATGGTACGGAACTCTTCCTGCGCGAGTCCGACTCGCACTTGGCCGGTTTTTTTACCTTTGTATGGATCTTTTACCCATTGTTTTGTGAATGTGTGAACATTGTTATAGGCCTTCTAGATGCTTGTTAACATTTGTTAACTTTTTGTCTTGTTTTACTTTCTTTTTTTTATATAATAGGTATACATATATTTGTTTTTGTTTCTTACGACTTATTGTCGGGCCTACGTTGTCCCCCCATATCTAAGTACTAATGCTGTAACATGGAAATATTGTAAAACCAAACCATTTTTTAAAAGAGTAACCATGGAGTTTCTTGCCGGTTCTTCTCCATAGGAAACGACCAACCCGAACCGTGCACCTTTTGTCGACGTTTTATAAGTGCCCATGTAGGCATATGTAAAATTAAAAAATGGATTTTGATTTTTTACTAATGCTCATATAAAATTGTTCATTCCAGGTACAACTTATTAGACTCAGCAATACTAGAATTATTTGAGTTCATCAAGCTAGAAGACATCAAGTCACTCTGTTCACATGTTGTCGAAAACTATGGAAAGATCTTAGAAGATGTTGAATATGTTCAGACATTCAAGGCTTTAAAAACACGGTATGATCAGCACCAGGACAAGTTGAAAGAGAGGGATCGAGGTGAGACTACATGTAAATACACCCTTTTCAATATTTATTAGTTTTAAGTTCTCAGGATTCACATAAACTAGGAATTAGTCACAATACGGCGTTGTTCTAATAGAAAGCGTTGATCGTTTTTATCTGTACGGCAAGCCCGACCGCTTCGCCGCGCCGACGGAAGGCGCCTTCTGGTTTCTATTAGGACGACGCTGTAAACTTAAATATAGTCCTCGCCAAACTTCTTGTCCTCCCTGAAGTTGGCTACAATGGCTGCGCAGTAGTAAATCTCATACAAAAACAGCACCGTTTCGTGCCTCGCGCATCCGGTAAACCAACTTCAGGGCGGCCAAGAAGTTTGGCGAGGACTATACAAACTTTTTTGATGCTTGCCTCTACTGATAGCCTTCAGCGACATTAACTAATAACCGCGCACGGCTGCACGCTATAATGTTTGAATTTGACACGGTTGGCGTAGTTGTGATCGGGTGCTGCGCTGCAGGTCGCGGGTTCGATTCCCGCATTGAACAAATATTTGTAGGCAAACAGGTAGACGTTCCGAATCTGGGTGTCTTGTGTATGTTAGTTTAAATGATGATGATGTTGGTTGATGTAAGACCTTGCTTTTAACCAAAATTGACAATTCTAGGTCAACCGGAAGTATGCTACAGGTTTTGGGTCGAAAACCTATACTGATACCTCTGGGCTCGAAAGGGCGTATATCACAAAATAATCCATGTTTGTTTTGTGCTTTACGCCCTTTGAGCCCAGAGGTATCGATATGGTAGTTCCCGTTGACCTAGAATCACGAAATTTGGCAAAAAGTAAGGTCTTACAGCATAAATAAAGTAAAAAATTCAAAAAATAAATCAAGCTAAATTTTGGTGCTTACAACTTTACGCGAAAATCTAAATTTGCCCATATCTTTAAACTCAGCCACCAAAATAGAAAATATTATGGCGGTATAATGGGTAGTTACGGAACCCTCGGCACACGAGTTCCACTCGCACTTGACCGGTTTTTTGGTATGGTCTCATTATCAAATATTTGGTCTATCTGATTATTATGCACTTGCTCGTTGATGAGGAAGTTTTTGTAGATCATCTACAATATTTCTCAATAGTTTCTCTTCGAAATACCTACAAGAGCATAACCGCCATCTAACCTCTAAGTTTGTCCCACAGTAAGCGGCAGCGTAGGCGTAGCAGAAGCCGTGGTGCCCTCACTGCTGCGCACGCGCTACCGGCGCGAGGCGCGCGCGCCCGACGACGAGGAGGAGATGTGGTTCAACGACGACGACGAGCTGGAGGACGACGCGCCGCTCGACGCGCAGCCCGCGCACGCGCACGCGCATCACGCGCTCGACGCCATCGGTGTGTTTATGTTCATCTAGCTTATCTCTTGACCTTGACCCGCGAATATAACTGTACACGTCACTTGTTAGCACTTTCGTAAATAAATGATGCAGTTATTGGTTTATGTAGTTCAGTTACCAGTTTGGTGTTCCCGAAGTCTAAAGGTAAAATTTGACCGATCGACGTTATTCGTCAACTCAAATCTGTCACCTCGGTCACTTCGTGTGTTCGAATCATAAAGCAAAATAATTTGTGTGCAAAAGATCTATAATATAAGTGTTTGTTTCAGGAAAAATAGTTGAAAAGAAAGCATGCAATACGGAAACAGTGAACGGTCCCAGTAGAGTACTCCTAAGCGCCACGTCGCCCACCAAGCCGGCGCACACTGACGTTCAGGTATCCTCGCCCAGATTACTCAATAAGGTAAACTTTTAGTTCCCTCACGCCTCTTCTCTGCTCGCTTCGCTGGGAATCATGTGATATGTCAATCTCAAATCAGAGACAAAGGACTTGCATGGTGTTGGTTCAACTAAAATTCCTTGTGTGGTGTGTTTTTTGACTTACACTTGTAATAATATAAAAAAAGCGCATGGAGTAGTGTTTATATAGAGTGCTGATACGAATTTTCTTTCCTGAAACCAGACTCATGAGTCTTCTCCCGTGCGTACTGTGTGACTCCTTAATTTGCTCGGGTAAATAACTCTATACTCTGATTTTTTATTTCGTAGACTAAACTGACATTTGGGGAGTTGTCACTTTATCGTTACAAAAAAATACTGTTTTAGCCTGACTTTCCTGATTGATCGAAAATCGAAGTAGAACGAAAATGTAACTATTTCACGGCAAAAAAATTACATGTGTTTAGAAAATGCGGCCCTTATTTTTATTAAGTTTCTACCATGTCAGACTTCATTTTATCAACCGCATTTATTTTATTGTTGATTTCATATTTAATGTGTATGAATACTGTAATATTTAAATATATTACGTTTATATTCATAAAACATTTATTTACACCAATTAGCAAAATTAAATTGAAGAGACATGTCAAATCGATTCGATGAATTACTTATGATTGAGCCTTACCTACAACACAATGCTCTGCGCTTGCAACATTTAAAAAAAAAAAGGTCATTGGCAGCTGTCAGTTTAGTCTACGAAATTAAAAATCACAGTATAGTAACTTACTACTCCGTGTGTGGCATTTACCTAAGGGGTAGATAGTGATACTTGTATTTGTGTGTCTGCAGTATTTGCTTACAAAATAATAAATATGACCACCCCTCCTTTGTTTCTGTCATTTGAGAAAATAAATCATGTCTTTATAGCCCTGAGCCCAGTCTTGCAACAGTCAAGGCAAATAAGAAAAGCTAGGTTAGGGTGGTTGTAAAGTTAATATTGGGTATAGTTTCAAAAATGTCATTTGTGTTACCATTTCTTAGTGTAATCGCTCATCATACCAAATGATTAACACTCTCCAATACGCAAATATTCGAATCCATTTCGATCTTGCTTTGCCAAATCCCGAGCTTGTGTGATGTTCTATAAGTGCGAATGTTTTAGTTATGAGTCTGTTTGTGACAGGGGCTGGTGGACTACGACGGCGACTCGGACGAGGAGGAGGAGGGGGGCGGCGCCGGGGGGGGCGGCGACGAGCGCGACGCCAAGCGGCCGCGCCTGGCGTAGTGCGCCCGCACGTGTTTCAAGGAATATAACCAGAGAGCCCGCCCGCTGCGCTGTGCTAGTGCGCACGTGTCCCAGTGAACCATGGAACATGTCGTAAGATTAACTTTACTGTACGCTGTTGTATTTATATCTGTCCGCGGTGCGGCCCTGTTGCGCGACAGAAGCGTGCGCGCAGCCGAAACCCCGCTCGCGAGTCTGTAGTGTAACAGAGTAGTTTGAGTTCGGTAGTTGGTTGCTGTGTCGGTTGCGAGGGCTCGGGTCTAAGGCCAGCCTTGACAGGCCGGTAAATGGCGGCACCTGGATGCTTCGTGTTCAGGAAGCGATATTGTGATCTCTAGATTCTAAGTCCGCACTATCATTGCCATCTTAGCTCTTCCATCTCCTTTGTGTCCCGATACCTCGCCCTCGCCACGTCTTCCAGCAGATTGCATTTAAATTCGACACGATCGGTCGTTGATATTTGCTTTCCTTAGTCAACCGCTAGACAGTAAAGTACCTCCAGCAGCTGGGTTATGTCCATTATTTGTAAATATGAAGTGCTGACACTCGAGTGTTCGACTTTACTTAGTGTATGAAGTTCTTCATACTTTTTAGTGTAATAATATACTTCAGATGGCATCAGAAAGTAGAACAAATATTGGTTACAAGGTGTATTTAATGTGAACTAATTTTAACGATTAGGTTACTTTTGTCAAGCATTGTAATCACAAAAAGTACAAAGAAAATATGAGTGGGAATTAAACGTCTAATAATAAATAATAATAGAAAAAAGAAAAACACCCTGAACGCGATATGACAATGTAAAAATGTATTTATGAAAATCTTAGTTTATGAGGGATCACACGACCAAACCTTTTTTTAGAGACATTTAGAAAATCTGTGCTGTGGAATTGTTACTCACTAGTGCGCTTTTGTATCACAAACAGATTGGCATCGAATTATAATGTTGCCAGAACTTCATCATTTCAACAGTTTTCATTTTGAAAATGTTTGCTGGCCATCAAAACAAGCCAGCTATGGTAATAATATTCGTGGTTGTCAGAAATACGAGTTATTTATTCTCAATATTTTGCATTCCTTCTGTTGAGCTTCGTGGAGATTACAGTTTGTACTTTTTCAATGGTTATTTTTGCAGTAATCATTACTCAGGTCTTGTTTTAAGCATGTAGTATATTTGCGATAGTGATCTAATTTGTTTTTGTTGTAACAAAATATCTCCTAAAAGCTTCGACTTTGTTGAGAGTAGAGAATGGTTGAATACGACTTATTTTTTTTTTGTTAATTTTGCATGCCCCGCATTAATTAATTATAATTAACATTCTAACTACTGTTAAGTAGCACTTCCTATTTATAAAATATGCGTAAAAAATGGGCATATTATGGCATACTGTAAGTAGTTAAAATGTTATCAATTTTCAAGGGTGATGATATATTTTATTTGAACTGAATTCCCAAAGTGTGACTAGCAAATGTTTTTTTTTTTATCAATCGCCTTTGAAAATTAGCCAAAATTAGTCTAAATTAAAACTATTATTGTAAGGAGCGGTGTTTAGCAACATGTTGACTGCCCATTTATTTATTATGATTGCAATAAATTATAACTATGAAAATTATAATAATGTTTGTTTTTTGAATCAAGTTCTAAGAGCAAAGTACGACGTTTTGGAACTAAGTGGTGTGTTTGCATGTGTTTGATGGTCGGTAAATCTTAAGCAGCAATACTCAATAAGAATGAAATGGGAAAGATAACTAAAGGTTGGCAAATTCGTAAGTAACACTCATATGGTCTGCGGGCGCGGGACACATAAGGTCTTGTACACGAGGCACCGTACGACACGATTTGCGGTCACGATTTTTAACACACGACACACTGCAGACGATCTGTCGTCCGTTCGTTTTTCACTAGACACGATTCTGCAACGACACTGCAGTGCACTTGTATTGTTCTATAAGCGCGTGAGTGACGAACCACGCGTTTGCCCTGCGGTGTGTCGTGTAGTCAACAAGCTCATACTTATTTCGTATAGCCACTAAATATATGGAGCTCTGAATCGTGACCACATTTCGTCGTGTCGTGTATCGCGTCGTGAACAAATGGCCTAAGGCGCAGGCCACAAAGAAAAAGCGTTGGGCGCGGACATGGCACGGGGGGTTCCTATTCCATTCTAATTTCAAACTAAATGCATGGAAATAAAGCGCAATTTGATCAGGCGCGGGTGCCGAAATGTCGCGTCATAACCACGTCCGAGCAACGACATATCTTGTGTCCTAAATTGCGCCTTATTGCCTTGCATTTAGTTTGAAATTAGAATGTCCGCGCCCGACGCCATTTCTATATGGCCTGCGTCTAAGGCAGCGGGGGCGGTGGCACGTGCGCGCGGGAGGGCGTCAGCGTACGGTCGCGTCGTCACGTCTGCGGGTAGTAACGTCCCCCGCCACCCGCGCGGACCATAATAGTGTCACAAACAAATTTGCCACGCTATAACATGGGCTGGCTTAACACACAGTTTACTTCCTAAAGGTCGTATTAGATATTTGATTACGAACATAAGTGAACGAGAGTTTCATTATTGATTGTAATACCATCTTGATTAAACTCTAGAGTGCCTAAAACGTGGATCCACGCTAGATACAATGGCTTTTTAATTGTTTCGGTTATTACGGCTCTCACCGGTTAAGTGTTAATGATAGGTCTCAAATTCTCAAGAATTAAGAACACTCCCAAATAAAGAACCTAACTAACTCTAGTAGTCTTGTTATTTTTCCGAAACTGTTTAATCCTGCAGCTCGGAGACTATGATAAATTATTGAATATATTGTATCTTACATGTAAAACAAAATTAAATCTGGACAGTCAACATGTACCCACATGTTTATCTGGATCCTGACTCAACATTTCCAATCAGCTACGCGTCATCCAAAAGGCACTGAGTACACTCGCTAAAGGTAGGAGCAGACAAGCTTTTTTTTGAAATCGCGGTATGTCTGTTATGTATACGATTTTAGTACAGAGGCCTTAGTGCGAGTTTTTACTCACGCTCAATCGCGTTAACGTAATCGTCAATTTGTATTGAAACTGTATAAGCGCCGTCTTTTTTTATATACATTTTGACATGTACGTCAAGCGTCATTCACCCAATCGATGCAGCTATCTGTGTGCTCATTCCGAGTTTTTTAACGTACCCACTTGTGATAACGTAATCGATCTCTTCGTTTACGTTAAAAAACTGAATAATCACACAGACATCTGCATCGGTTGATGACGCTGGACTTACATTTTATACAGACGTGACTTTACCTTTTTGCAGTCTACATAGGCCTTTAGATTTTTCTACTACTTTGTGTTTGTTGCATACTGGCAGCTAGATTTCCTATTAGTTGATTTAAAATAATTACTTTTTCATTTCATACTGGGATGATTTCGTCCGATTTTTTTATAGCTGCAAATTACTAATGGCATTATTTTTTGTTACTTTTTTTTGGGATCCAGATTTATCATGTTGTTTTGAATTTAGAAGGTCTTAAATTAACACGTTCGCTGCAACATTCTTGGCCACCACCCCAGATTTGTTCGATAGGCGAAGTCGGAAGTTTTTGCCGCCAACGTGTTAAGTCTTCATTGTGACCATCAGTGATTTATAAGAATTTCTTATATTATTGTAGTGTTCTTATAAATCGCTGATTGTACTGGGAAGTTGGTGACGGATCCATTTCATCACGGCGAATGAAAGCACGAAAAAGATTATAAAAATGTTTTTATTTTATTTTTTATTTATTAACGCAATGTATTCTCAAAAAAAATGGTTTTATTTTCTGACGCTTTGAGCTCTTTAGTAAGGTTGTTGATTGTAATGTCATGAAATGGATCCCACTCGCTCTCTCCTGTCTATGTGTTGCCTACATTGAAAATGAATTATAAAATCAGTATTAAATCTTTCTTTACTTTCAACAAATGTTACCTATCTTTGCTTATATACTTGCGATTGTTTGTAGCTTTTTTACACTGCGGAAGTAATGTGTATGTGATAAAATTATCTGATTAAGATCCATTTTATTTTATTACTATAAACCTCTAGTTTTATCATTCGTATTTTGTAAATAATATTAGATTTTGTAAAATACACTTAAATCTGGTGATTATAAACATCTATCTATAATAAAAGTAAACTTTTTGCATAATCACATGTCGCCAGAAACGAGTTCGACGGAGTGGTCCAAATATTATTTTACACAAACAATAATCAGTGCTGATCTCAGTTCAAGTCGTCTACTGGCTTCCAATAACTTGTCAATAACAAACTTCATACATAATAGGGTAGTTGAAAAAAAATCTGTTTATTCCATAGATAAACTAAAAATATTGGCCACGTATTTTTTCTTTTGCCTCGTTAAGAAAAAAATTCGACGATACCACAGTAAACATATACAAACAGTATGGAAACTACTTACAAACACTCGCACATACGTACGCACCGACGAGACCATTCGTGCACTTTCGAGTTAATGTCAGTACCAAGTGCCGAGTCGCGACGAGTGTCACGTATTTTTGTGTTAGTGTGCCGTGTCGAGCGTTTGTAGGTAGTTTCCATACTGTTTGTATATTTTTACTGTGACGATTGAAATATCGTGTGACGTCACGGTGTGCTACACTTTATACTGACAAAGTGACGTCACAAGCTCCCACGCCTGAACTTTGATGCGCTTTATCTTCATCACTTTTTATTTATTTGATAAAGCAAAAATACGGGTCCAATATTATTTGATAATCTCATTGATGGACTAAATAGATGTTTTTCTATCCAGGAAACGTCCCTATTGTGTAGCAGTGCTCAAATTTTATAACACTTTACTTTACAGAATGCTCTTCCATATGTATCAAAAATATTCTAACTATAGATACCCTACTTTCGTAACACTTAGTTTTTTTGTAGTAGCAAGTTTAACTTAAGATATATTTCAGAGATGTAAATATGTCTGATCTAGTGTGACACAAGATGCGTTAGAGCCATATTATCAAAACATAATTGAATATTAATTTAAAAGCATAGCTTGATATATAATACATTAATATTTTTTTAGTTAAATTGAATGCTCGTGGAGTGTATTTTAATATAAAATGTGTGCAACAGTTGTCATAGACATTGTTCATAATATAATTTATATCTAGCTGTATTGTCTCTCGATTATAAACTCCTGGCGGCATGATTATTTGATTAAAGGTTGCAAAGAAAGGTGTGCATACCACTGTGATGATAGTGTCTGGCGGTACGCTCAGAATATCGAGATGCCGTTCAGGCACACCCTGAACCGGTTGACAGGCACTTGTCCCACCGCCGACGAGTAAGCGAGTAGATATCAACTATTTTCTCACTGCAGAAGCAAAATAATTAAGATCTTGTGTCAACAAAAGAGACACATATAGTAATAGTTGATCGCTGGCTGTTCACACTCAAAGTTATACGCGCTCAGCGATGCTCGCTTGCTCGCTTGGCGGTCAGAACTCACGGCGAGTGACCAATCAGCAGTCATTTCCAACTACAGTGCGGCCGCCGCGAGCGAGTAGTGCGAGTAATCGCCCGTCTCACAAGAACACTCGCTTATAACCGAGCGACAAAACTATCGGAACTACAAACTCGCTTCTCGCCAACTCGCTGATCGTCGGCGATGGGATAAATGCCATAGTTTGCGACTAGCGTAGACACTGCTCTCTGCATTCTGCAGCACGCGCGTGCCTACGATACGCTGAACATTAACAAAGGTAATTGAACTTAGCACAAATAAATCACTATAGTGTATTCTTTTTTAACATATTCTCGAAATTATTTGTCCATCTCTGGTTTCCTAAGTTTTCAAATTATCGTTTTAACTACTTTGTGTAACGTCTCTAAAATACATATCAATTTTAATATGTATCTGAAAAAGAAATTTCTGATCTCTGTCATAAGATTTTACATCTTACAAAGAAGTCCGCTACCGTCACTATTGTAACTATAATATTATGATGGTCACACTTCTATAACAGTGCAAAAAGACTCCAGCTTATTATTCGGAGAGCACAGTGAACGCGAGGCGAATTCAATTATTACATACGTGGAATGAATTTGTCAGAATATATTGTAAATATATAACGTTTTATGTAATAATTTTATTTTCAAATCTGCCAACATCCACGTGTTTAATGGGCTAAAAGCATCGAGCTGTCAATTAGATTTTTACGATTCTTATATTCCTTGAAATAACTTCCCCGTTAATTAAAATACGAAGTTCTAGGTGAAAGTAGACTGTAATTAATGAATATTTTTTATCTGTCTAGGTGGTTGACCATCATAAATTAATTTATACACAGATTAAAATAGATTTACCTATCGGCAAGTTGTGTAAAATAAATAAGCTTACGATAATGCTATTATTATGATGTCACTAGTTAAGTAAGCAATATAAATATAAGGTAATAATTACGAACTCATGTTGTTTCTTTCATACATTCCACAATACTGAACAAAAGTTAATAAAAATTCGTTGATGGATTAAATAAATATATTTTTTAATTTAGAGTTAAAGGTAGAACATAGATGTATCAATGAAGTAAGGTAGATCTGGGGTATCAGTTAGCTATATCGACTACTTCAGTCTTGAGCTTGGAGGCGAGGGCGCGACGCAGCTGCATAGCGTCAGGGGGCGGGGCTGGAGTGACGCCCGCTAAAGCAGCCTGTGCAGCTCGGGCTGACCTAGGTCTGGCCAAGTTGCCTTGAGATCCTTCTCCACCTGCAAACAAAGTAAAATCAGTAAAAATCACAGTACGCTAGAACTAAAGCCCCCAAGGGCAATATTTTTTTGTTTAGGTCTTATATTCTATTTCTGGTCTTTAGTTTTATATAGTAAAGGCTGAAAAGTTTGGAAACGACAACCAGGAATATGTCAAGGTCGGGAGCTATTCTAAAATCGATATAGACTGGTACCTCCAGATTCTGCGCCGTCTGCCGCACCGAGTCGCCGCTCGCGGACTTGCTTCTTCAGTGCCAACAACTTGTCACGCTGCTGCTTCAAATACTCCTGACGAGCCAACATCTCTTCCTCACTCACCTGGGACAAGGAGGATAAGTATTACATACTTGGACACAATCTGACACAAAACCATTGCGCTGAAAACATAATAATTCGAAACATAAAAAGTTTTGCAGTGGTTTGGTAAGGACCACGCAATATTGTGGTAGTTCTAATAAAAAAGGCCGGACCTCGACTTTCTTGGGAGGTGGTTTTGGAGGATCCATAACTTGAATTTTCTTTGCCTCGGTCACTATACGGTCTTCATCATCAACATTAACTTCCTTCTTTTCAAAGATGTGGTGTTCTTCTTTCTTTTCGAAACTGTGCAACTTTGATAGCAAAGATTGCTTCTCAGCAACCACTTCTTCAGGTGGAACGCTAACGACGTCATCTTGCCCTTCGTAGTCTTCTAGTTGTAATCTGAAATAACTCAAATTTAAATCATTTATGGTCTGTTTGTTGGCTGTAAAAGTCTTAGGTCTGGTGTTTCGACTTACTTTTTTATTTCCATCATGACATCGTCATTATCGGGCCAGTCCTCGCTTTCATCGCTCCGTGAAGTGTCCAAGTCCTCCGGTTCTGCGGAAAATAAGTGGGGCATTGCACCGTATCGCCTTTCAATTAGTTCTAAAGCCTGAAAATGAAACAATTAAAAATACAATAAATAGGTAATTAAAAACAGGCGGAGGCAACTAAGTTATGACCAATCCCAACTGATGGCGCCCGTTCACGAATATGACACATGGATCGGCACCACTCAGTTCAACCATCATGAAGGGAACCGAATGATCCAACACATGTGCCACCATCAGAGAGACAGTAGAGAGAGCATGACAAACTATCAACTGCCAGGGCACAAAGGAAATAGAATAATGCTACTGGTTTCCACACTTGTCCCTTGCAATTACTAAAAGACGCCCTCGTTTTTGCACCTACCTGTAATTGCAGCTCAACATTCTTGTGAGTCATCATCTTTACGAACATTTCGTAGTCATTGGCGGCCCATATCTGTTCGAAGAGGCGCTTGTGGAAATGAGCCGGCAGTCCAGCGAGGTCCCGTGCTGACAGCTTGCAGGCAGCTTCGAACTGATCGGCCGAGATGCCGATGTCGTCCATAAATGAGCCCAACATCACGTCCACCTGAGTTTATAGAAACTTTATTAGACCTACAAACGCAAGTAAAATTAGGCCTTAATTTGAGGACATCATTAGTTGTGTGTTAGGCGTCGTCCTAATTGGGTAAGAGCAAACGATGCGATTTCGTCGCACTCACACGACGAGATTAAGCACACATTTCTTTAAGTGACCTAATTGAAGCTTGCACTCATCGCGCGAGCACAAGGACACATCACGCGCCTTAGGTTTCTTACAGATATATAGACTGCTCTGGTAATTAAATGGCTATAGGTAACTGAGCTGTACCTTTCTTAGCTACTTACCAAGTTACGGTACTCATCGTGTATCTTCTTGTACTCTGGTCTATCGAGCACATCACCGTTATCTGTAGGCTCAAAGGCTGTAAACAAAACATTAAAAATAAACACATTACCCTCCTTCGGCAGTTGGGTAAATGAGACCAGCACAATATCTGAGAGCCATATATTTTTTTTAGCTGCCACCCTACTATAATAATATTGATAAGTGTTGCAGTTTATGACGATGCCTAACTACTGCATTGTGTTATGTTACTTACGCAAAGATTTTTCTTCAATAAAAGTCTGCAGTGGTACGTTCCACACAGGGCCATGTAGAAATCCTACAAGGGAGTCAAACACCCATGCATTACCGTCTAGGTGTGCCATTTGTACCTTCTAACAATTCTTATCTTAGTTACGTAATAATAACAAACTACTTAGCTGAAATTATATTTCTAATAAATTAAAATCAGCTCCTTCTACACTCCTGTATGACGTTTATTTGTAGTAGCTGTTGTTATGGTTACAGTCCATACAGTCATAATACTTTTATTTGTATTGTTTCCTTTAATTCTGGCAGCTGATAGAACACGAAGTCATAATTTTTTAATGGATTCTCAAGGCCGTCTAATGGGTCGGTATCGGTATTCATTAAAGCCAATACAGCTTTCTAATCATACATTTATTCATTTACGTTCATGGTAATAAAAGGTCGGCCACATGGACAAATAGGCGGCTGCGAGGCTGCAAGCGCGGTATTCGCATGCCTATCGTGTTAGATTTAACAATCACGTGATTTTTCCCACCACATCATAATCATTGATAAGTTTGCCGTTGTCTTGTAAGAGTGTACAAGCGGTGTAGTACTACACCGGTCCGTTAGCACACTAGATGTTATTTTTTTTGTTCTGCTTTCCAATAGGGAAACAGGTTTTAGACAGTGGTATGATACGATTATACGATGAGACGTTTCTTTGGCAGAATTATACATAGCTGATAAATAATTATAAATATGAACGCATCCAACCACAAGAAAAAAATTACGTCTGTCAAGCAAGAGTCACTGCTGCTGTCATCCAGTGTTCTGTCAATGTCATACAGTGCCAGTTTTTCTGGCAGTCATATACTTTGAGCATTTAAAATGCTGTGTCTCTTTTTGAATTGTCAATTTTGTATAAGTAAAAAGAAAGAGACATTCAAAATTTCAATTTCAAAAAACATACTAATCGATATTTGAAACCTGAAAGAGGTGAAAATTTAATAAACAAATAAAAGATGTGTTTGGTTTGCTCTAAAAAAATACATAAACACTGGTAGTGATTGAGGTTTTGTTTACTAGTAATAGAAAAAAATACCTGCCTCTGCTTCAGTTCATCAACTGAAAAATGGCCAACACAAATCCTTACACTTCCTTAGAATACGAAAACGTGAATGGAATAAAACTGATGTTGAACGTTTATAAAAGGCAAACATCGCCGAAATCAAGACAATTTACAATTACATTCAAAAATATTAGGAGCAACGGTTCAAGAACAGGAGCTAAAACATCACTATTTCTGGCTATCATATTTAATTTGATAGCTTTCTTCTACATTCGTATAAGCCTAATTACAATATTAGTTATAATAATTTCGTTATCATTCCTAGTCTTCTTTTGGTTTACACACAGTGTTCAGTCAGGTTAGTATTTCAACTTTTAGTTTTAAATCTCCACATTACTTTAAAAGCCTATAGATTTTGCTTGTGCCACAATTTCTTCTTTGCATCTTTCTGCCCACGTCTTATGATTCTCGGTGTTAGCACAATATGTCTATTATGTTTACTTTTTCTTAATGCCCCTCGGCAAACTTCATGTTTTGTCAGTTGGTGCAGACTGTTTTCATTTGGTGCAGACCGGATGCTCTCAATCAACTTTGATGTACATAGAGTTGTTAATACTCTTTTATCCTAATATATATTTTTTTAAATGGAAGGAAACAGTAACACAAATTTGAAACACAAAGTTTGCTTAGGGACACTATATTGAAAATAGTTGTACTGTACTTCCTTTTCTTTCATATTATTCTCCAGACAATCCTATGGTTACTTGGTCATTTTTACCTCTCTCTCTTATCATTCGACATTATAATCATATGCATTGCTTCACAACTCTATACAATACCACAATTTAAAGTGAGCCAGCAATACACGGTAAGCTAATATTTAATGACTTGCCATTTATATTTCCAGAAACCCTGCTGATCATTCCAACAGTGTGTATTCAAAGTACTATAAAGTATGTGTGGGGCAGAGAAGATACCTTCGTGGACTGGTCCAATATTGACGATGTTATAATAAATGAAGTTATAAAAATGGTAAGCACTATAGGAAAATAGATTTTTATAACAGCTGAGTGTGAGTCTACAGACTCTCTCTGAAAATAGTTAGACTGGTGAAAATTGAGGTAAATGAAATTTCATTCTGTATATTGTTATACAAAATAATAATAAAAATAATTATGCTAGATGAGAATGGCGATGAAGCATATATGGGATAAAATTTCCATTATGGGCCGCTGATTTTTGCCGCGTGGATGGTAGGGGGTGGAGGAGGGGAGGTTTGGCTACCCCCCTGTACCATTCCCACCACTCGGAGCCCTATGGTTATGGAGATATCCATGGTTAAAGTTCTCAGATTAGTGTAAAAAATTCCGAAAATGTTCATCGTTTAAGGGGCAGGGAGGGTGGGAAGGAAAGCGTGTAGGGGGACTACCCCACTGTACCATCCCCACCCCACGGAAACCCATGGTTATGGAGTTATTAGATATATTTTATACTTAAATATAATTAATGAGATAAAAAAAAAAAAAAAAATGTGAATTAGTCCAAGAGCGAGCGAAGCGAGCTCGGGAGCTTAGGGCACCCCGACACGGATAGGTTAGGTTCGAAGGAGATGACGGGAGCTGAAGTGAGCGAGCAAAGCGAGCGAACTCAGTTCCCGTCATCTTCTTCATGTTAGGTTACTTTAGACCCTGCAGACAGAAATAGGAGCCCCGCGCAGCGGGGCTCCGTCGACTTGTGTTTCGTTTCCTTCCCTCCCTTAAACCGATGGACATTTACAAAGAAAATTATTCTAACCTGAAAACTTTGACCATGGATATCTCCATAACCATGGGGCTCCGAGTTGTGGGGATGGCACAGGGGGGTAACCAAAGCTCCCCCCCTCTCCCCCCCACCCTCCCCGCGCCAAAAATCGACGGCCCATAATGGAAATTTTAACCATGCAGTGCGGCGCAGGATGACCAGGAAAGAAGATGATGCAAATACAACTCGGTTTAGAACTTTTCTTGTTTTGCATTAGTTTTACTATAATACTTTATTTTTTGTTTTCAGAATCGTGTTTTGTACTTCCTTACAGTGTTGAAAAAGGAAGATAACCCAGACTCTCTAAATCTGGTGCCATTGTTCAAGGTGAATTGATTATTTTGACTTATACCTTTCCAGAAACTGTAGGATAGGATAGGTTAGATGGACCCCCTTTTCCACACTTTGACTTCCATTTGGTCCGTTGTGCGTGCAGGCCTTCTCACTGTGAGAGGGCCTGGGCCGTTAGCCACCACGCGGATACAGTGCAGATTGGTGGATGTCACATGTCTTCGAATTTTTGGTTCTAAGACATACCGGTTTCCTCATGATGTTTTCCTTCACCGTTTTGAGAGCAGCGGTAATGAAATAATTTACACAAAGTAAAGCGCCTGCCTGGGTTTGAACCACAACCTACAACTTGTAAGTCCTCTCCTCCAGAAACTGTAATAATTGTATTAATAAAGTAAACCATTGTTAGTCAACTGATAATAAGTTTGGTTTTCATCCTAAAGTGGACTATCAGAGACCTAGAAAAATTGTAAGAGTCTTGTGAAAGTTAGTAAGATGGCTAAATGATACTACTGCATATAAAGTCAACAATTAATATATTATTCGGACCAAAGGTTTAGTAATACAAAGGAGCGAGGGAGCACACGCGATGACCGCTAATCGAGTACTAAATGCTCTACTAATATCAATTAGTGAAATGAGGTAAAATGCACGAATAAGCATTAGTGCATTATTATTACTGTATGGTTTCACCGTACATGCTCCCGGGCCAAAAAGATACAAAAATGTTACACGTCTTCTAATCTAAAGCGACACTTTTTAGATATAGGTGACGTAGCAATGTCCCGTTTACAATCAGTGTTCGCACTAGGTATTTTCACTTCACTTGGCTGACGGTCAGCCGTACTCTGCTTTCGCGAAAACACAACACTATTTGCCACACTTTGGGATAGTTCCACTGAAGAAACTGCTCGACACCTCCTCCATATGAAGTACGCTGCCACCAAAACGGCTACACCCAGCAGGCAGTAACAAATAGTGTACTGGTGAATGTCATGCGTAGACAGAGTGTAATCTGGTGAGTTAGTATTGGCAGATTTCAGTTGTTTGTTTATAGTTTTATGTTGTAATTGGATAGTTTGCTCGGTTCTTTTCAATACGTTATATTCAGCTTCGATGATAGAAGTCTGATTTCTTAACAAGTTATCAAGATGATGCTCGTTTTGTTTTACAAGCTGTATATCTTTCTTGTACTGTTCTGCGAATCGTTCATCTAATACTCCGAACAGGCTATTGGCCACGTAACCGATACCGTTAATGAGACCGCGACGCTGTCTGGCGCGCGCGTCAAAGTGCTGATTAATCATAAGTTGATTATAGTGCTGTATTTCTTTGTAGTCGTGATTTAATTGAAGCGTTATCATATTACATTGGCTAGTATCGTTTAGGGATGCGCAGAGTCTTTGTAAATAATCTAAAAACTTTGTGGCTGCTGTATTCCCTTCCCAGTAAGGGCTCATGTCATAGTAAACAATAAGATTCCATTTATCTCGAATAACTTGCATATTGACCACTGTTTCGAAATACAGTGAATTGTTGTTTGGCAACGCTGATATGTTAAAAGCTGCGCGAGATGATGTTATCAATGACATAAAAAAGATTAACGATACTACCACTGATACGAACTTAGATTTGATTTTATTGCTTGTTTTCTGCTCGTCAGGTTCCTTTATGCTGATGTTGATTTCTTGATTAACCTTTCTATCGTCTTTCATTTTGCTTGAAGCAGGCGATATCGGCAAGGTTGAGAGTTTCACAACCGGCCTTTTAAGTATTCCGCTTTTTGTTTTTAATGTTACTACTCGTACTAATCCATCTTGACCAGGGTGAGTTTCTACTACTCTTCCCATCATCCATTTTCCAGGTGGCAAATTGTCATCCTGGATGGTCACTAAATCATCGATGTTGATATTTTGCTCAGTGCTTCGCCATTTGCTTCTTACAGATAGCTGTGTTAGGTATTCCGATTTCCATTTCTTCCATATGTCATTTACTATATTAGCTGATAAATGCCATCTAGTTCGAGCATCTGTTTCCGTTTCAATTATAACAGTTCCAGATCTCCCGGTCAAGAAATGCGCTGGAGTAAGTACGTTTAAATCTTCGATATCTTCAGACAAGGCACACAAAGGTCTGGTGTTCAGACAAGCCTCTATCTGTGCTAATATTGTGCTGAACTCTTCGAAAGTCAATTTCTGCTCTCCAATTACTCGCTTGAGGTGATATTTTAAGCTTCTAATGGCTCTTTCCCATAGACCTCCCGCACTTGGCCAAGATGGCGCGTTAAAGTGCCATTCTATATTTAAATCTGTTAGCTCTGCGAAAAAGTTACGATCATATACGTTTTCGAAATCGTGATAGCTTTCCTGTAGCATTCTATTTGCACCTACAAAATTCGTCCCGTTATCGCTATAAAGATGGCGTGGCGCCCCTCTTCTGGCGGCCATCCGTCGTAATGCTGCTAAAAACCCAGTACTGCTTAGGTCGGATACAAGCTCTAAATGTACAGCTTTAGTCGCTAGACAAATAAACAACGCAATATATCCTTTTGTGGTCTTAATTCCGCGCCCCTTGTTGCTTTTTATCTCTACGAAACCTGTATAATCCACTCCGGTGTGATAGAATGGCGGGGCGGGGTTGCTTCTGGCTTCTGGTAATTCTCCCATCAATTGATGCTGCAGTTTAGGCTCATGTTTTCTACAGGTGACGCAGTTTCGCACTTCTTTCTTTACAGCTTTGTTTCCAGCGATTATCCAGTATCTCTGCCTAAGATTAAATAAAGTTAATCGCGGTCCACCATGAAAGGTGAGCTGATGAGCTTGCTGAATTATCAGAGTAGTGAGCCGACTGCTGTAAGGTAATATGGCTGGATGCTTCATTTCCATGCTCATGTTTGCTTTGGTTAAACGGCCTCCTACTCGTAAAATACCCTCGTTGTCAAGGAAAGGATTTAATTTTAGTAGATTACTTCTGCTACTCAATTTATTATTTTTTTGTAATGTCATGATTTCCTCTGCAAACTCAGTTCGTTGTACATATTTTATAATGAGTAACTTTGCTTTCCGTAATTCATGCAAGGTCAGAAACTCGGGCAAACCGCTATGTTTACCTAACGTGACTGGATTCTGCTTAAATTGTATCGTTTTGATGGCTCGTAAAAGCCATGCTACTATTTTAGTTATTTTATTAAGTGAACTGAATTTAAGTAACAATTGTAATATGATGCTTTTCTTGCTATCTATTTGAGCGGCATTCACCTTGCTTGATGTTGTTTTTGCCTTTATTTCTTGATCCGTGGTATAAATGCTTTGCTTTGCTTCTAATTTTTCATCAAACGTTCTCAATGACTGCGGTCCATGCCACCACAGGGTTTGATTTTTCAGTTGTGAGGCTGAAATGCCTCTACTGGCTGCATCTGCTGGATTATCCTCCGACTTTACATATCGCCAGCAGCTTGGTTTCATTGTTGCTGCGATAACTTTAGTCCTGTTCGCAACGAAAGGTTTCCATCGGCTGTAATCGCCTTGTAGCCACCCTAAGACCACCATGGAATCCGTCCACCCATATATCCGAGTGTCCATTTCGCTATAACAGCTAATAACTTTATTCATTAACTTGGCTAGTAAATATGCTCCACTTAATTCTAATCTTGGTAACGATACGCTTTTAGAGACGGGTACTAGTCTAGTCTTTTTAATAATTAGTAATTTTGGCGTTAGGATTAGCTATGCTGTATTTGAAAGTAAACATGTCATCACAAGAGTTCCAACGAAGGCCTAATGTTTTTGACGTACTTTCTGATTTGAAGTTAAAAATTATTTCGCCATTGCTGCTGCTCTGCTCTATATTTTCAAGAAGTTCCGGATGATTTGCGGACCATTTTCTCAGTGTAAAACCGCCTGATTTTAATAATCTGTTGAGATCTTCGATGAGCTGCTTTCCTCTTTCGATAGAGTGAGAACCATGGACCAGATCATCCATATAAAAAGATTCTTCTAGAATCTTTGCTGCTTCCGGAAATGCACTTCGTGCATCCGATGCTAAACGTTTTAAAGTCATCATCGCTAGGAATGGTGCTGATTTTGTACCGTATGTGACGGTAGTAAGCTTGTACGTTTGTAGTGGTTGATCTGGCGCATACCTCCAGATAACTTGCTGATATTGCTGATCTGCTTCGTCCACCATTATCTGCCTGTACATTTTCTCGATATCTGATGTGTAAGCATAACGATATTGCCGCCACTTCAGTATCAGTTCCTGTAGATCCTGTTGTAAATTAGGGCCCTTATACATCAGGTCATTCACGCTGTATCCGCTTGACGTTCTTGCTGATGCGTTAAATACCACCCGTAGCTTTGTAGTAGCTGATTCTGCTCGTTGGACGGAATGGTGCGGCAAGTAACACGATAGCGCTTGTTTGGTTTTATTGCTGTAACTAGGCACCATATGTCCTAAGGCTATGTACTCACTAATGAATGTTTTATATTGTTCTGCTAGAACAGGTTGTTTGCTAAATTTACGTTCCAGATTTTGGAACTGTGCTATTGCCATATCTTTAGATGAACCTAGTTTTTCATTGATGTCTGCTTTTAGTGGCAACTTTACTACATACCGGCCGTCTTCTTGACGTTTTGTAGTTGATGAATAAAAATCGACACATTCTTGATCTTCCAATGATAGGTTTGATTTCTCGCTTATATCCTCGATGTCCCAAAACTGCTGAATATCGTGGATATTATTCATGATGACGTTGCACTGTAGTGATGCTATTTGGCCACCACCATATATGATCCACCCAAGCTGTGTTTCTTGCAACACTGGCTGTGATACATTCTGTCCTTTGATCAATCCTCCCATTAGTATCAAGCCATTGACTTGGGCGCTTAATAATAAGTCCACTGGACGGCTAATGTTAAAATATGGATCTGCTAATTTAAGATTTTCTATGTAGGACCACTTCGATGTGTCAAACGATTTATATGGAATATCCTTAAGTACGTTGTTCATGACTAGTACATCGGTTGTGAACGAAAAGTTGTTGTACGTTGAGAAGCAGCTTAGTGTGACCATACCCTTACAATTATGTTCGACTTCACCTACTCCGCATATCAATCCATTGAATTTAGATCTACGTAATCCTAATTTCTTTGCTGTACTTTCTTTTATTATCGACACTTGTGATCCAGGATCAATGAGAGCCCTTAAAATGTGACACGATCCATCTATCGTCGCGACCTTTATCAAGGCTGTAGCTAACAATACTTCATTCGTCCCTGGATCATTCTGAGACACATGCGCAGTCATTGCAACATTGTCTTTTGGATTTGGTTCAGTTGTTGTTGTTGCTACGTTGCTTGAATGCAATATATTTTTTGAGCAAGCGTCATGTAAAACGGAGTGGTGATTTCCGTCACATTTGCGACATCGCTTAACGGAAATGCATTGCTGGCCATTATGATCAAATAAACAATTTCGACATAATTTCAATCTTTCAACTGTTTTAAATTTTGCTTCATTAGGCAATTGCAAAAACTTTACGCAATTAAACATGGCATGTTGGTGACCGCAAAATTGACATTTTGTGGTAGACACGTGTAAGGAATTTGAATATGGCTGTGGCTTATTGTATTTATTGGCAAAGTTCGGGTTATGTCGTCTTGCCCTTTGGTTTTCAGGAGCATCGCTATTATTATGATGAGTTGGTTTCGGTGTTGCTTGATCGAGCTTCCTGCGAGAAGTTTCCAGGCTCGTAAACTTGCTTTCTAAGTAGTCCAAGAATTCCTGCAGTACCGGCAGCTCTCTGGAATTTTTAAGGGAGTCTATGTAGTCTCCGTACGTTTCGCTATCCAGCTTCTGCGCTAATAAATGCACAAGAAGCGGATCCCAAGTGCTGATATCAATTCCTAAGTTCCGTATGGCATGCAAGCTTTCTAGTGCTACATCATGCAGTTTCTTAATATGACCTAGCGTTTGATGCTGCGTACTTGGTAGGCCTAGTAAAGTATTTATAACATACGTAAATATAAGCTTTTTATTGTTATACCGATTGTTTAAGATTTCCCAACAGGTATGATAGTTATTGGAACTTATAGGTAGATGCTGAATAAGTTTTTCTGCTTCGCCCCTGACCTTCCCTTTTAGAAATTGCATTTTTTGCGCTTGCGACAAGGTAGGGTTGTTATGAATAGCTTCGCTAAAGAGGTCCTTAAATGACGTCCAATGTTGGTAGCTACCTGAAAATACTGGTATATCCATTTTTGGTGTGGAATGCTCTCTATGCGATACGCTCCATAGCTTTTTATTGATCATTTTCTTTAACAGAATATATGATCGCTCATGCTGAGTATACACTTCTTCGTAATCCTCTTCCTCTCCACCTGTCTCGCTATCTATCTCCCAATGGAGGGAATCAATCTGCGACCAGCGCGCTTGAAGTGTTCTCAAGGCGTCCTCCATCTCCCATTTTTCGGACATGGAGTCTAGGTCGATAAGCCCTGCTGATCTCTTGAATGCTTTGAAATTAGCTGTTTGCTTACGCAGCATGTCATCTAATTTGCTAGTAGAGCCTTTTGACTCCATTGTACGTAAAATGCTGGCTTTTGCTGGCTGCTTATAACCCGTTGGTCCTGCTGCTGCTAGTTCGGCTTCCTCTTGTTGCTCCTGTATTGGTTGAGTACCCCTAACGGATTTCATAGGCGTTTGCTTGCTTAACAACTGTTGGCGTTGTTCATTGATGAAAGACTTGGCTGCTGTATAAAGCTTGCTAACTTGTTCATGCTCGGAATTTATAAAATAAGAGTGATCTTTGTCCCCATGTTGACAAATAGCTAAATGATTGTTCTGAAAATCTGACCAATACCTCTCTAACAACTCTAGTCGCCTTTTAAAATAGTCGTCCGATTTCCTATCGGCGCTATCCTTTTTTATATTTATCAGTATTTTCTTGATTGACTCGCTAAGTTCAAGTTGCTGGTAGTAAAGCTCCTCCATTATGCTGCTAGTTTGTTTATGATGATAAAAAGGAAAGATCTTACTTGTTCGAAACTGGCTTTCGACTGCCGCTGGTTTGTTGTTGCACTCCAAACGCTGCTGCTCTGATGTAGCTGGGCTCGGACGCCCTGCTGCTGTAGATACCGATGTGCTGCGTTCTGCTCAAGATGCTGATTGCCCTGTCTTAGAGGCGCTGATGTCCCGCTGCTTGGTATGCTTGGGGACGGTGCTCTGCTACTAATTTTGCAACGCTACCCTGTGCTGCTAGGGTTTTGCTACAAATGCTTTGCTAAATTACTGCGGTTACAAAAGTAGACCACAGTTCATACGTATCACTGCAATCCAATATGCTGATTTCTGGACGAGTTCACTCACAAGTTACTTAATACACGTTACTACCCAAAGAAAAACGAATACTAACACTCGCGAGGTCCCGCCCGATAGCTCGAAGGACCAATGTGAAAGTTAGTAAGATGGCTAAATGATACTACTGCATATAAAGTCAACAATTAATATATTATTCGGACCAAAGGTTTAGTAATACAAAGGAGCGAGGGAGCACACGCGATGACCGCTAATCGAGTACTAAATGCTCTACTAATATCAATTAGTGAAATGAGGTAAAATGCACGAATAAGCATTAGTGCATTATTATTACTGTATGGTTTCACCGTACAAGTCTTCTGCCCAAAATTTATATTAAAGTGATTATTTTCGTTTGTTTCCAGTACACAAAACCAAGACTCTTCATGCTACAAAAAATATACTCAGAGATCCAAACATTCCTGATAGATGCACAAAAAGAAACTGCCATGGCTTCTGGAGACAAAGAATAATATTAAGGAAATTTTTATTATCTAATTCTACTTTATAAATATAAATTGTGTTAAATATCCAGCCTGTAACATGCCCACTACTGGGACACAGGTGTGCTTTCTATGAGAGGAACTACACAGAACAGATAATCGGAAAACGGAACCGATCGCGATCGATGTACAAAAAATAATCAGTATAATCAGTACAGTACGTCGGGACAGTTTCTTTGTAGGGGATGAGACCACTGGGTATATCTACCATGCGGGCCCAGTGCGGGTTGGTTGACGTCGTAGACAATATGTCTTTGAATTTGTGGTTCTAGGACGTCACAATGCTTTTTTCAACGATTCAGGAGCAGTGCTATTGATATTTTCAAACTTAATAATTAATTACAAAGTCAAGAGCCCTTTCGACCCAATCGTTAGCAATGTGCCACCACTTACATTGCTCTTAAATAGAAATACGGACTGTGATTAATGATATATAGGTGTAGATTATTGGCTTTAGGATTAAAATGTTAATTGTTATTGTATTATGTTGTTGTAAGCACAAAAATACATCATGTTCTCATTAGACCTATGATAAGTCTCACAATGAGAACATTATGATTTGTAAAGGTAAGCGCACATTACGGCTGCGTCGGACACGCATTTCAATTCCAAAAAAAAAATACGCTAATCCTGAGGATTCTGGTGGGACAAATTATTTAAATTATTGTATTGTCATCGGTCAATGATAAGTGTGCAAAGTTTCAAAGTAATCCGACGTTTTAAAGGTGGTGAAAATCACGTTCAAAGATTCCGTTACAAAGATATATAGATACATACCAAGCTAATAAAAGCGTGTTAAAAAAACGCGTGCTATGGTGCATAAAAACATAAAGGGCTCTCCACACATTTGCCGGGTTCTCGTCCCTGACGGAAAATTAGGCCGCCGGAAATATGTGGAAAGCGCTTTAGAAAATGATGTTTTTGCAATATGGTGCAGCCCGCCATTAGTTTTATGGACTGAACTCACCGTGAGCATTCGCATCAGAATTGCTTTTCCAAGCATTCGAAGCGAATGCTCGGTATGAGTAGGTTGGTGCCTTTCTTTAAAATAATGTAAATCATTGGAATTAGGATGTGCATAACTCCAGCTTCCTCATAAGTGTTAGAATAATTCTAACTATGCAAATTTAAAAGGCAAGAGACTAAAAGACTAGAGATTTGAAAATTTTGCTGCCTGTGGCAGCTATTATTTCTTATGTTTTAAGCTTTAATGCTTAATCATATCTTCTTTGGTTCGGAAGATATGACATGAGCAGCTGGGGTGCCGTCACTCCAGCTTACACATATTTGTCGGTTTAATAACTAATAGAGTATTTTGACCAGAGAATTGTTTTTTTTCCTGCCAATGGCAGCTATTATGCCTTAATTTTTGAGCTATAATACATAATCATAACTTCTTTGAATCGGAAGATATAACATGGCAGCTGGGGTGACGTCACTCCAGCTTACACACACCTTTTTGAAAGTAGTTTCAACCCTTTTTAAGTATTATCGTTCAGTTCTTTCCTTCCATGTGCAGCTATTATGCCTTATTTTTTTTACTATAGTCCGAAACCCTAACATCACTGGTTTGCCTGTACTAAATGAGAAAGCTGGGGTGACGTCACTCCAGCTGACACATACTTAACGACTTATATTAACGAAGATTTTGTGGCAGCTAAATAAAGACTCGGTACTTTGATTGCTGCTATTATGCCTTATATATTGGCATAGATAGAATTATTCTAACACTTATGAGGAAGCTGGAGTTACGCACATGGAATTAGGTCCGTAGATACCTACTAGTCGTTTTAAATACAACCATATCAATTAATAGGATTAACAATAAAATAAAGACATAATTACATTTAAGTATTAGTATTTGACATTTTGACCTAAAAATGGTCTATGTTGTAATCAAAGAGTTATGGTGTAAATAAATCAGTATAACACACAGTAATTGGTTTTGTATTTTTAGCCGACTTCAAAAAAAGGAGGAGGTTCTTAATTCGTCACAACCATTTTTTTATGTATTTTACCCGATTACTCAAAGACGCCTGGACCGATTTTGAAAATTCTTCTTTTGTTTGAAAGGGTATACTTTCCAGTTGGTCCCATCGCCATAAGGTTAGGATCTGATGATGGGATCCTGAAGAAATCTAGGGAACTCCTTAAATATTATATGCATACCTAATGCAATCATTTGCACTCAGAATGTATCATTTGGTGAAGTGGAACTGATGAAGATGACCACAGATGGCCACTGGAACTTCTTAATGCTGAGTGTGTCACGGGTATAAGATATCTCGAATAGTTAGCCGACTATGATGAAGCAAATACTTAAAGTTAAATGGTACTGATGAAAATGGTACCATCGAACTGATCTGATGATTTAACGTAAGGTAGGCACTGGAACTCCGAAATAAAACGAATGTATCTTAGTCGTGTTTGGGCTAATTGGAATCCTCCTGAGATGTACTTTGGCTATAAATGATTTTAGGGTAATTGGAGGTAGGTAGGTACTTACCTACCAAAACTAAAAAGAGAATAAAACCTTTTGTTGTTATTGTAGGTTCGTTGGTCACCAAAAATAATGATATTTAACTAACATTATTAATTATCAAACCAATGGCAAAGGTCATGGGCTGCGGGAATTCGCTGCCCCGCTGGATGCGAGACGCACAGCAGCGATCGATTTGCCGACACTTTTGGGGGAGGCCTTTGTGCAGCAGTGGATTTCTTTCGTCTGAAATGATAATTATATTAATTGTATGAATAATAGCAATAATAAGAGAGATACAATCCGCAGGGCAGCTTTCTGGCGAGCTGGTGGGCAGTGGCGACCCCACGGACCTGACCTCCAGGGAGAAGTCTTGTCCCTCATCTCTGGCTTGCATTCATTGGCCGGAGTGAACACTGACGGGGAACAGAGCTACCACCTCTCTCTTGCCTTAATTGGCTGGCTTGAGTGGAGATTCGCAAGAGCAAACGTGCTCGGAGGAAGGAAGTTAACTAACCCAGTAAGATGGTGGTAGGGTTCTTGACCGTACTACCGGGATTGTCCTGATAGCCGTGGTATACCTCTTAACTCCTCAAGCACCTCCGTATATGTTGCCCCCTTAGCGTTACGTCACTAAAACGGGTCCATATTGGCTCACCTAAAGTTCTTTACCCGAAATTGTTTTTCCTAACGATTTCTAATCCGAATGATCACTCTTCCTAAAATTTTACATCCTAAAGTTTTCATTCATACTATTTGTAGTGCTACCGGCGATGTTCATAACACTCATGTTTCGGAAAATTGTAATTAATAATATCATTAATGTAAATGTATTTAAACTCCTACTGTTTTTTATCATAACGCTTTTATCCCTAAACATAATTACCATAATATTTTCACTCATATTTAGAAAGAAACATTTACCAAGTGAAATAAAAAATATATGTGGGTAATTATGTCTAAAAAACCAACTGTTTAGAATGATTAAAGGTCGTTTCACTGATTTTTGTCTTAAATGAATGAAATTTAGGTCAGAGTGTCGTCTTGGGGGCACTATGAAAAAAATACTTAAGGGGCGTCTAAACGGGCTATATTTTACGACAATTTGTGGCTGCAATACTGTGGCCGGCAACATTGCTAGCAATACCAGCCACACTATGCAATATTTTAAGGATGGCCCGGCATTATAGCCACATATTTTTTGGTATGTCAAAATGTTTTTATGTGTAGCCGGTGTGTAGCCGAACGATCGCCTCGCAATCGAAAATACTGCAATATATTTGGGCCATCTATATGGTTGTTCTGTTTTACTGTATATGCGCGTCCCTTTCTCCCTGCGACGTGAAGTACTTTGCGTTTCAATTTTCATTTTTTCATTCTTGTAAAATTTTTAAATAAGTATTTATCCAGCAATAATTCCTTGTTTACGGAATCCAAAGTGTCACGCCTACTTAGGTAGGGTCGAATCCACATTCGTGTCCTTTTTTTCGTTTTTCTGCCAAAACAATGTAAGCGGCTGCGATGAGCGTCATTTCGTCGGCCATTGTTGCTGGATTGTGTGGCTCATTAAAGGGTTCTGAATCAAAGGCCATACTATTGCAGCCATATTGCAACATGTTGCCTGCAATTGATTGCTCAGCCATAAAATGCACTAAAATGTTTTTTTTATTTCTGGGCAATGTTTGCCAATAATTGCAGCCACAAATTGTCGTAAAATATGGCCCGTTTAGATGCCCCTTTAGTAAAATTTCGCGGCCAATTTCGAGATAGCGCTCGCCGGCCGCTAACGCGGCACCGCTCGCTTCGCTCGCTCGGCTCGCGCGCGGTTGGTCACAGTTCTAACCTAACCTATGGATATCTTTGCAGGTACACACCGCTATAAATAAAATTAGAGTTAAGTGAAAATAAAGTTACGCAAAATTTATGTTTATAATACTGATTATTATGAATAAAAAGAAATCTAAACAAAAAAGATATGACTTTGAATATAGTGTAAAAGATGGTAATGTTGAGAAAATATAGGAAAACAAATATAAGTATAATAGATGTTTATTGCTACTGACATTATGAAGTTGAATGCTTCGGAATAATGCACATTAGAGACAGAGTAGTTAGGAATTGTGATTGTTAGGATGAAATATGTTAGGAAGAACATTTTCGGATTTCCAATTATCGGAGTTCAAAATTTAGGTGAACTTTGGCGCACCCCACTAAAACTAGGGACTGTTTATAGCGAGGGCATTAATTGAGTGTGCAAGTCATCCCCTGCCATTTTATAGCCGTGATCAACAGTGGTCAGGCTGGGGCCAATATTCGTTCTATGGTGTTAGGTAATCGATCCACGAAACCTCCCAAACCCATAGCCTAATGTGTTTTGTCTTCATAATCTGCAATACTTCCTCTATCAGCCGGGGATTGTCCTTGGGTGCTCTTACATAGTGACTAATGCATACAGGGATAATCGCCAGTCGGTGACACATTTCATCCTACATGTCTAACAAGGAAGACCTTTGCGAGTTGGTTTCGGCCCCTGGTAGGTACGCCTTTCAAAGATCCGGGACCATAGAAATATTAAATACAGGTCTAAAACTAGTGACTGTTTATGGCGAGGGCATTAATTGAGTGTGCAAGTCATCCCCTGCCATTATAGCCGTGATCAACAGTGGTCAGGCAGGGGCCAATATTAGATAGATAGATAGATAGATAGATAGATAGATAAACCATTTATTCAGTGCACACAAAAGACACAGCACAACACACAAAATCACATACATGTGGGTATTTGGGAAAAAAAGGTGCCAAAATACAAAAAAAGAAGAAGAAAAAACAACATAATACAAATAAAAGTGACACAAGTAACATACCTACTTCAATTAAAACACAGTGCGGTGTGCGTCTCAAGGTTGCACCAAATGGGAGTCTAGCTCAGCATGTGTCAGGCAAATATACCTGACGCTGATATTCTGCTGGATCCCTGCAGTGACATACGGTCGCTGAGCAGTCGTAATATGTTGGTGTTATGACAGTGTGATGTGAGGTACATAGAAGCAATTGATATTCGTTCTATAGTGTTTGGTAATCGACCCACGAAACCTCCCAAACCCATAGCCCAATGTGTTTTGTCTTCATATTCTGCAATACGCCCTCTATCAGCCGGGGATTGTCCTTGGGTGCTCTTACATAGTGACTAATGCTTATAGGGATAATTGCCAGTCGGTGACACATTTCATCCTACATGTCTAACAAAGAAGACCTCTGCGAGTTGGTTTCGGCCCCTGGTAGGTACCTACGCCTTTCAAAGATCCGGGACCCTAGGTGTCCCGATAATCTCAAAGTATGAATGAAAATCATGAAGATTTTTTTTTTCTTCTTCAGCAAAGACTATACTGACTATACTGAGCCGATGACTAGGTCAATTCAGCCTTCAGCTGTTCACACAATACAATTTCAATCACGCAGACGTCGCGACATTCAATAAATCTATCAGCTGATACTTTAACTAATACCTTTTTTAAACAAAGTCAAGTGTTAGTGCGTTATCTCTATACTCGATTGATGGCACGTATTTAATATCAGTTACGTCTAAGGCCTATTATGAAAATAAAATAGATATCTACTTCTCGTTTGTTATCATCATCTGCAATATACAGGATGCTCCAACCAATGCTGTCTAAAGGTCTGGCTGTTTCAATTCTTAGTTCATATTCACGTAGAAATTGCTCGGTTTTTGTCGAGGCTGTTCGACATGAAAGGCAATTTTGGGAGATATAGGTAGCATAAGAGCGGGCGAAAATTGAGAAACCTATCTACGGCACTTGTCCCATTGCCAAAGATCCGCGAGCAGCGAGTAGAAAGTCTGTAGTTCCGATAGTTTTACCGCTCGGCTATGAGCGAGTGTTTTTGTGCGACGGGCGATTACTCGCACCACTCGCTCGGCCGATCAGTCCTGCACGCGTTGGTTGGTTGTTCTTTCGGCGTGAGTTCTGACCGCCGCGTGTATGGCACCCTTGGTCCCCCTGTGACGGGTCAAGGTCAATGGCCCCGCCACCTACCATTTTGCGGCCGCAGAGGATAGGGAGAGCGGCTCACGCTATACCGATACTCCTCCTCCCCTGCGGCCCCACCGCGTCAGCCATCAGACGGTGGCGAGGCCGTCCAGGCGGCGGAAGATAGGGAGAGCGGCGCATCGCAATACCGGCACTCCTCTCCCGCCGCGGCCTCCAACCCTCAGCCGCGACATCGTATGGGACCTGGGACGCTCCATAAGACATCGCGGTCCGCCTCAGTTGCAATGTCGCTTGTTACCAAGCGGCACCGCAACCTACTAGTTGGCCGCTACGTCGTCGGCTTAATCGGCAAAAGCCCTGACGAGTGGCCCCTCCTCGGGTTCCTCGTTCCTCTTCGCTTTACCGTGGGTGACTAAGCCACGACTACTGAGCCCCCCCGCCTCGACAATGCGGGAACCCACCGGGGGGATGGGACAAGTGCCTAAAGTAAGTTAGCTATCTAACCTATATTCCACTCTCATATCTGCACTGAACATGCGAAATGAGCTTACCTATTGGCTTAAGGTTTGAGCTGCCTGAGGTGCGTGTAGGTACTTTTACTTACCTAGGTACCTACTCGTCCAGCAAAACAGGAACTGAAAGGAGTTTTCTGCAAATGATTAAAAGTTGCCCGATTAAAACGGTGATTTACCATTTAAACAAATCTAAATATATCATCAACAGGTTTGTTTCCGCATGTTTCGCCTTTCATTCTATCTTTAATCAAAACATCAAACTGACAAGATCACCTGCCTATAACTAACGAATACCTAGCTAGGTACGTAAGTACTTCAAATCCGTTACTAGTCGGTACAAGATAAAGGCTATAACGGTAAACGTTAGATTAACGACAAGGTAGGTAGGTACGCACGAAACGCGTGATATTGATAACGGCGAAACTGTCATCATGATGAGACGGTGGAAAATATACAGTTTATCCTCTGCAGCATGATATCTAATCTCGTTGTGAAAGTATGAAGTGGCAAATCGGATGTTGATAACCCAATATCAAGACAGGTAGTTAGTACCTAAATACTTAGATAGTATCTACCAGCCTACCTTAGTAAGAGGCAAGATGCTCCCCGAGTGGAAGTGTTGCTCAATATCAATCTGCATGGCGCATTTCAGGCGCGCTTTACTTTGTGTAAATTATTTCACCACCACTGCTCTCCAAACGGTGAAGGAAAGCATCGCGGGGAAACCGGCATGTCCTAGAACCAAAAAAAAACGAATACATGTGACATCCACTGACACGCATTGGACTTGCGTTGTGGAATACGGCCTATTCCCTCTCACAGAGAGGAGGCCTGTTTCCCAGCAGTGGGAACATTAAAAAAGCTGATGATGATGATGAATCTGCATAGCCGTTTCCCAACTATTTTGGGATCGGCTGCCACTCTAACCGGATTCAGCCGAGTACCATTGTTTTACATGGAGCGACTGCCTATCTGACCTCCACAACCCAGTAACTGGGTAACACGATACCCCTTGGCTAAACTGGTGTCAGATATCAGGCTTCTGACTACTCGTCACGATTGTCAAAGATCTTCAAATGACAGCCGGAACGGCCTCAAGTGCTTTCCGAGGCACGGAAGAAACTCGCTATATAAAGATGGTCACCCATCCCATCCACGGACCGACCTCGGTAAGCGTTGCTTAAGCTTGAAGATCGACCCTTGCGGCTATTATTATTTAGCCATTACTATTATTTAATGATTTTTCTCTTGTCTTTGAAATAAGTCGCACTAAATATTGTGCGAATGAGTTATCATTAGTTGTCTGCTTGTCTACCTACTGAGTACCTACGCTTAGAAGTATGTCGTTTGGTGGACAGCAAAAAACCCACATCAAATTATCAGCTGTCTGTTTTATTTTTATAAAAGTGCAACACGTCACCGAGCGTGAACCGGCAATATAAATCCCGTTGTTAGCTGTAACTACACAATTTATACACATAGAGAAACATCTGCTCCAATTCCCCAATTTGTTTGCAATTTGCAGTTCACCTCACACAAGCCAAAAACACGAGCAATACTACGTGAAGCGCTCTATTGCTTTTCGGTAACGATCCGCCGTCTGCGACGCCTGATGCTGACTGCACAAATTAACACCTCACAGAAGCTGTGTAATTACACACCTACCCATACACGAATTAATCGTTTAATTCATTCGAATCGCAATGTTGCTAAACACCTCCGTCACGCTTGGCGCCTGTGACATCTAGTACTTCGGCAACGCCTGCAAGTTATCACTTGTTTAATTGTAGACGCAGCCATCACAATTTAATACCATTAACGTGTTCGGAGCAAGCCGAACATTACTCACCTGAATCAGAACAATTAGCTCCGGATCCGAATGATCACTGTGATTTGTTATTTTGGTTTGCTACATTACGGAATTGGACGATCACTGCTTTTCGTTTTGTTCTCATTCTGTTGTGTGAGTTTTAATTTCTGCTCGATTTACTGTTTCTTAATAAGGGTTTAGCGAGTTCCTCGGCGGGATTGTTTGGGGCTCTGTGAAATTTTTGCGACACTTCAGATAGGGCCGCTGCTGGTCCATGGGTTTCGGATTATTTCTTGTGACATATATTTGGGTGTAGAAACTTATAACTGCTCCACTTTAAATGTAAATGTTTATCTATATTCGGGTTCAGATTTTTCTTGCAACTTCTCTCTCATGCAGTGGTGTATTTTAAAGATTTAGCGCCCCGAGCCATATACCATATAGGATTTGCCGCCCCATAATTAACCAAAAAATATAAAATAACTATTCGCTAGGATGAGGAAAAGATAATAATTGCGAGAGTGAGCTCATTTTTGCACTTCGAATAAGTTACGTTGTCTACTTATGCAGAAAAGCTTCAGATTCAGACATAAAATCATCACAACTAAGGAATGAAAAACCAGTAAAGACACAAACCACACGACACCCAGCCTCGAATGAGTTATATTTTCTATTGACTTAAAAGAATCATAGGGTGGTATGCTATAAGAGCATAGCAGTAACTAAAAAACGAAAAACTACAAAGTGAAAAATAACTTTATTTTTGGAAGTCTATTGAAATTTGAATTATTTGCGATATGGACACCGACTTCCAAAAATAAAGTTATTTTTCGTTTGGAAGTCGGTAGTATTTTTTTGCAAAAAAGTTTTTTATTTTTCCCTTTTTAGTTTTACCTACCTAATAGGCAAGTTGTTTAGTAAGTACCTATTACGCCAGAACAGATTACCCGAAAAACAAGAAACTTGAACATAACCGGTGCAATTAGAGTTCTGCGTACCCCTTTCAGTATACTGGCGTGATGTTATGGTATGAAATGGTATACACAATAAACAGACATGCGATTGAAGCTATCCCGAATGATTTGCCGTTATTTATTGAAGAGTTCTGTTGTATATCTCCGAAGTTCTTCATCAGATCTTTAACAAATTAAAATGGGACCAATTTCGGAACCTGTACTGTCAAACAAAAAAAGAATTTTCAAAATCGGTCTACAATTGGCGGAGATATCGGTGAACATACATAAAAAAATAAAAAATAAAAACATACAGGAGTCGAACATAGAACCTCCTTCTTTTTGGTAAGTCGGTTAAAAAGACCGTGCCACGGCATTTCTCCATCTATACACCGACAAGGTTGCCAGTGACATGCATATTTCTCCTACCACTCCAGACGAGATTTGTACCATAGTTAAAGGAATGGAAAACAAACATTCCTGTGGGCATGACGAAGTGCCGATTTGTCTGTTCAAGGATCACATTGATATATTGGCTGAGCCTCTATCTGACTTCTTCAATAATTGTATAAAAGAGGCTATCTTCCCAAAAAAATTAAAAATGGCGAAAGTAATACTGTGTATAAGAAGGGAAGTAAGTTTGATCCTAAAAACTATAGACCCATCTCTCTATTACCAGTGCTGTCAAAATTATTTGAAAAGTTGCTAAAAATACGTCATTTGGCACACCTCCGACTAAATAGAGTTTTAAATAGAAGACAATTTGGGTATCACAAAGGTGTTGGCACTTTAGACGCCATATATACGTTATTGGATGATGTGATAGGCAAAATTAATAATAAAATGAGAGTTGCAGGGATTTTCTTAGGATTGCATTTGCTCTGCATTTGACACAATTGAACATGAATTACTTCTGACTAAAATGAGTCATTACGGAATAAGAGGAAATGCTTTGCGACTATTCTCGTCCTACTTAAAAAACAGGCGGATGTATGTTGAAATTGACAAAACTCAGAATAATTATAAGAAAAGGTATAAATCAAAAATTGTACGCATATCAACGGGTGTCCCACAGGGATCTATTTTGGGACCTATTTTATTTTTGTTATTTATTAATGACTTGATTAATTATCTAAATAAAATTTTACCTGACATTAAATTAGTAATTTTCGCAGATGACACAAATGCCATAGTGGCAGCCAATGACATGGTAGAGTTGACGAAAAGGGTAAATGCTTCGTTAGAAGCATTTCATGTATGGTTCGCGGCAAATAAATTATTAATTAATAGTAAAAAGACTCAAATAATGTTGTTTAAGACTACAGTCCGTAACAAAGATAGTTTAAATGTTGCTTTAAATGAAGTCGACATTGACCTCGTAACCGAAGTAAAATTTTTAGGTACCTATATATATTGACCAACTGTTAAACTGGAAACCAGAATTAAAAGCAATTGGTGCATCAGTATCGTCTGCATGTTACGCTCTGAGAGCCATGAGAAATGAAGTCAGCATAGAACAGCTAAAAATGGTATATTTTGCGCTAGTGGAGTCCAAAATTAGATATAGTATACTTTTTTGGGGAAATAGCTATGAATATAATAGTAGAAGAGCTTTTGTACTACAAAAACGTGCAATTCGTACCATGGTTCGCATCTCACAAAGGGAAAGCTGCCGACAACATTTTATCAATTTAGGCATACTTACAGTACCAAGTCTTTATGTACTGGTACTTTTGAGTAATATGGCCAAAAACATACGAGACTATGAGACAGTAGAAGAACGGCAGATAAGGGAAGGCACGCGTAGACTGGACTTGAAAAATAAAGATCTTACAAATCATAACCTAAGAATTGTTAAACACAGTCCACGATACCAGTCAGTAAAATTGTTTAACAAGTTGCCTATAGACATAAAAAGTGCTGTCTACAATAGCGGTTTCAAAATAAAACTAAAACATTTCCTATTGAATAAGTGTCTATATGCTGTAGAAGAACTGTAATTTTATTTTATTTTTATTTTATTGAGATAGACAAGTTCGTTCTGAGTTATTAAACTAACCACAAATTCATTATTAATAATTAATCTTGTATCAATCTATGCTAATTTGTCTTTAATTAATTGTTTTATTGTTATTGTTTTTTTATTTTAAGGGGTTGGCCATATTGTTTAATTTCTATGTTGAAATGCAATATTGAAGAAATGACAATTTTATTGTTTTAAATTTGTCTAAGTAATCTATGAAATTCAAATGTCTGTCAAAAATCTGTTTTGGTTTGTATACTGTATTTGTCTAATTTTGTGTGTAAATTCAGATACAAGTTACTTGTTTATGAATAAATGACTAATGACTAATGACAATGCTTTCCTCAAGAAAAACCGCAGACTGGTAGGGACGGCAGTTGCCGCCCAAACATGCTGCCGCCCCGGGCCACGGTCCTCTTGGCCTATGGGTAAATACGCCACTGTTTTCATGACCTAACTCTCAAGGCCAGTTTATTTTTCCGGGATATGGCAATCAGAAATACTGGCCTGCTAAGCCGAATGGCCCTACCTCAGATATACGCCCGTTTAGTTGTTTTTACACCATTCAATATTATAGTGTAAGAATTTCTATCAGTGAACTATATTTTTAAACCCCCGACGGAATAAGAGGGGTATTTTTAAGTCTGACGTGTCTTGCTGTGTATTTGTGTGTGTATTGTGTTTGTCGCTGTGGCATCGTAGCTCCAAAACAGATGAAGCGATTTTGATTTAGTTTTTTTGTTTAAAGGTGACTTGATCGACTCTCGATCAAGTCACCTTTCTTAGCGCGTCTTAGCGTTCTTAGCTATGTTTGATGAAAATTGGTTCAGCTGTTCAAAAGCTATGCGCATTTTACTTTTTGAATCGTGGTATTTTCGCAAGATATCGTGTTATAATTACGTGTTTCGATGGATTGTCGATCGAAGTGTGTCTACTACTAGATTAATAAGCCTCGGGGTATTTTTTTGTATGTATACTTGTTTAGAAACCGATCAGTACTGCCAGAGATTATCTTTTGCACTTTTCTTTCAAAACATTTCGTGATCTCCCGTAAACCTCTCTTTGGTTCACCTTCTTTAAGCAGCATTGCAGTCGACTGGACTTCTAGTGAGATAGTCCATTGTTATTGTTAGTGACAATATTCGATGAGAGATCCGCAAGAGAACCAGTGTTACCGACACAGCCAGAAGAATAGCCAAACTTAATTGGCAGTGGACAGGGCACATTGCTCGCAGAACAGATGGTCGATGGGGCTCAAAAGTTCTGGAGTGGCGACCGCAAACCGGATAACGCTGCATTGGAAGGCCTACCATACCAGGCGGACAGTTGACCAGGTGAGGGTGGCGGGACTCCACTGGATGCGAGACATACGGGACCGGTCAATATGGCGACGCTTGTGGGAGGCCTGTGTCCAGCAGTGGACGTCTTTCGGCTATATACTACCTAGGTTGCTATACCTTTTCTCTGTTTTTTTTTTGTGTGGTTAGTCAGCCAATGACTTCTCCCGCTCTGAATAAAGCGGGAAGGCGTGTCAGACTTTGACTGACTAATACCCACCCGTGTTCCTTCAGTTTGAGCTGCTTGTGCCAGGGCCGCGGTAACTCTCTTTCAAGTTTATCCGCTACCCAGAGAGGCATCGGCCCTGGCGGACCACGACAGTTTTTGCTTCCATCTCTTGTGATTAGGCGCACGTGGAACACTACCCGGGCCTGGTTCTTACCGGACGGTGAGCTACCCATTACTCGCCGCCCGCAAGCTCGCGCCTACGGTGGCTGGGTATTTGATTGCAACTCCCGACGCACAGGGCGTCTCCTGCGGTGGGTAGAGGCGTGAGGGCGTCTCGGTTGCGTCTACCTCACGCGTGCCCACAACTTCCTATGCCCTGTCGCTCCGTACCATGGCCTGAATCAGCGCCGGACGCGAGACGTCACCACCGCCAATCGCATCCACGAGGACCCGCAGGCTTATTACGTATCTTTGCAAGAGCAAAACGATAGCGATCAAACGCTATATGTCATAAAAGTCGGAATTACCTGCAGTGTAGGTGTGGTAGGTTATACACAATCGTTTGCTAATCGCTCGCTGTTTGTCAAATGCACTTATTTAAAAAAAAAAACCGCCAAAAACTCTAAAACTTTTGTATTGAAAGGCAATTATTGCGCAAAAATCGCTATCGTTTTGCTCTTGCAAAAAATACGTGATAAGCCTGCCGCTGGTGCTCCAGCCAAGCGGGACAGATCTCACCTTATGCTATACCTACCATATTATTTGCATCTAGCCAAATGGGTATCTATAATTCTATTCTTGGTAATGCTATATGTAAGGAGGTGTTAATTAGTGGCCTATCATCTCACACCAACTAGCTTCCATTTCCCATAACAAATATAGATACAAAACAAATAGTACATTACAAATAATTACCGGAATCCAATCCAGTTGCATATTTGATTACATAAACTAATTTGTAATACTAATAAACGTTTGATTTGCTCATTTAGGACGTTGAATATGTTAGGGAACATTATTATATTCAGGCTGGCTGGTTAAACTAGGGACTTATCGAAGGACCGTATCCATGTAGTAACTAGTAATGTCCTAGTAATTCGGCAAGGTTAAGGGCAAAGACGTACTCTTTTGAGATGAAAGCCGTGATGCCGATTTCCGTCGATGTGATTGGTCGATTAATCATACTCTTTGCCCTTTGCCTTGCCGAATTCACTTACGCAATAAGGCTGCAGTATTCCATTCTCGTTCCAAGAATGTGTCTGTTCTTTTCGAGACGATACAAAACTTTTTAAATATTAACTTTTTAAGTATTTTTTTTATGGTGTACAATAAAGAATAAAATAAACAAGAATAAATCATGCTGTGCAGTCATTGGAGGATCAGGGGGTCAGCCAGCTCGCGAATATTACGTACCATCCGACTGTTCGCTTCTTATGCAGTTGGGTTTTTGATTTTTTAATGAACATTTTTTAGGTTTCCGTACCCAAAGGGTAAATGATAAACACATTACCCTCCTTCGGCAGTCGGGTAAATAGGGACCCTACTACGAAGACTCCACTGTCCATCTGTCTGTCACCAGGCTGTATCTCATGAACCGTGATAGCTAGACAGTTGAAATTTTCACAGATGATGTATTTCTTTGTTGCCGCCATAACTTAACAACAAATACTAAAAATAGAATAAAATAAATATTTAAGTGGGGCTCCCATAAAACAAACTTGTTTTTTTTGCCGTTTTTTGCGATAATGGTTAATAATGGTGGATAATGGACCCTTCGTGCGCGAGTCCTACTCGCACTTGGCCGGTTTTTTCATTATGATTTAGATGCGGGTACATGTTCGAATAAACTATTAAGTCTCTTAAAGTCCCTTGTTTAACCAGTCACAATATGCAATACATATCTACATACTACAGTTTCGTACAACATATCTATATCCGTCGGTAAGACAACGTAACTGCTCGTTAGTGAGTTAGTCGTATCGGCAGTAACGTTGCTCCTTGAAATATAACCGTTCAACGCAAGTCTCTCAGTATTGTGTTCCTCAATTTACTGGGCCCCGTCGAAATTCTCCAGCAATACATTCAGTTATTATATACCGGTTTCAGTTATACTGGGAATTGGTGAAATGATTTAATACATGGGTCTGCCCGATCTTCGTGACTGCTATTTGGGAAATGGCTTTAAATATATTGACATGGGTTGTAGGCTGTAGACTTCATATGAGGTGCAGGGCTTTTATTTTACTTTATCACAATCGTACCTCATCATCATCATCAGCAGCCTTTTAATGTTTCCACTGCTGGGACAAAGGTCTCCCCTCTATGAGAGGGAATGGGCCATAATCCACAACGCGGGCCCAGTGCGGATTAGTGGATGACACATGTCTTAGATATTTTTAGTTCTAGGACATGCCGGTTTCCTCAAGATGTTTTCCTTCACCTTTTTTAGAGCAGTATTGATGAAATAATTTATACAAAGTAAAGCGCCTGCCTGGGTTCGAAACCACGACCTACGACACGTAAGTGGGGTTAGTAACCACTGCTCTCAATCGTACCTAATTCAGTCAATTATTTCTCGAAGATATTTTAATTACAGATTCTATTAAATCAGGCCTAGTCTGGTTCTTGCTAAAGGAGGGAATATGCAAGCCTTTAGATGTTGAAATATCAGTACAGGATAACTTTAAGACGATTTCAGTAGTTTATAGCCACGTTATGCCGCCTCCACACGTTCGCTGTTTGTGGCAAACAGCAAACACGTGCCGGCAACACTGACCACCACCACCCAACACAAACACAGCATCCATATGCTTGCCATGGTGGACGACGAGCTTGTTGTGGCAGCGATTACTTTCGGGTTAAACTCCTCATTTTTTCTAACAATTTAGCTTATGATACACAAAATGTCACGATTCGTTTTGACCACAACTATGAACTCCGTCCGCTGCCCGCAAGCTCGCGCGTACTACTAAACTGAACAAGCGTCTGGATACACCCTTTGATTTGTACATAAAAACCGACACCGATGCCGAACACGGGCGAACACGAACAAAAACGGGCATACACCCATCCACACGTTCGTGTTTGTTGTTTTTGCCATTGTTCGCCAAGCGTGTGGAGGCGGCTTTATAAAGTAAGCAAACAGCCAGAAATTGCTGGCGCTACCCGGTGGTAGTGGTTGTGTGGTGAGAAGGCCTAAGACTGCTATGTACCTATCGAATCCATAGATTTCTCGTTGCAGATAGCTGCTTTTAAGAGTGACTCAGAGGCTTTGCTTAGGTGGATTACGTGACAGTGAAAGATATGTGAACCTCTTTTACGATAAGATAAAAATACTGGTTTTTCCTTTATATGTCATTGATTTCCTAGGTTCATGGTTACATTGTGATCTGATAACAGTCTGATGACAGCTGCAAATCTTAAGGATAAGATATATATGCAGCTACTATGTAGATTTTGTATATTGTAAGTGTTGCAACTGAATCACAAGAAAAGAGTAGGTCCTTATCCTACAGATGTTACTTTTAAAAGAAGTAAAAAAAAATGTGGGTCTTTCATGTTCTAGTTGATTCTGGAAGCCACAACGATGACTTAAAAGATCTTCCGTAAGTTGTTCAGACATCACCTAATTACGAAGCAAAAATAGTGAAGAAATAAAAAATACCGGTCAAGTGCGAGTCGGATTCGCGCACCGGGGGTTCCGTACAAACAGCTACATTCACCAACATAATTAGGTAACTAGGTCAACGGGAACTACCATATAGGTTTTTCGACCCAAAATCTATAGGTTTCTTCCGGTTAACCTAGAATTGTCAATTTTGGTTAAAAGCAAGGGCTTACAGAACAAGTAAAAGAAAATACAGAAAAATAAAAAAACCGGCCAAGTGCGAGTCGGACTCGCGCACGAAGGGTTCCGTACTTGGTAAATTGCGGTTTACGATTTATGAAGTATTAAAAAAAAAACTACTTACTAGATCTCGTTCAAACTAATTTTCGCTGGTAGTTTACATAATAATGTACATCATGTATTTTTTTTAGTTTTATCATTCTCTTAATTTAGAAGTTACAGGGGGGGGGGGACACACATTTTACCACTTTGGCAGAGTCTCTCACGCAAACTATTCAGTTTAGAAAAAAATGATATTAGAAACCTCAATATCATTTTTGAAGACCTATCCATAGATACCCCACACGTATGGGTCTGATGAAAAAAAATATTTTTAGTTTTAGTTTCAAGTATGGGAACCCCCAAAATTTATTGTTTTATTTCTATTTTTGTGTGAAAATTTTAATGCGGTTCACAGAATACATCTACTTACCAAGTTTCAACAGCATAGTTCTTATAGTTTCGGAATAAAGTGGCTGTGACATACGGACGGACAGACAGACAGACAGACAGACAGACAGACAGACAGACATGACGAATCTATAAGGGTTCCGTTTTTTGCCATTTGGCTACGGAACCCTAAAAAGGTGAAAATTAAGGTAAATTTTGGTACTTAAAATTTTTGCGAAAATATAAATTTGCCCATATCTTTTTATCGTGTTGATTCAAGACCTTGATTTTTATACTCCTAATAGGGTCTATAAACCTCAGTATCTGGTATAAATCAATCATAAATTCAACTTGCTAGGTCTACCCGTTCCTGAGAAAATCGGTGGTGAAACACGGACAGACGGACAAGAGCGTGATCTTCTAGGGGTCTAGGATTCTTCACTAATACGACATTCTATGACGTCACAGAACTCGACTCAGACACTCAAGAGTAACATTTGGCTAAATTAGACGATCGACTCAACTCGCATGATGAGCGTTTCGTCAGTAGGAAATAGGGGCTTACTTGCAAGCGTCGCACCAAGCGGTAAGCGCTCCAGCGAACGATCTCTGAGGGAACTAATTGGCGATGCAGCGCTGCAGCGCTGTTGCCGCCTCTCACAACGCATCGCCCAATGATTTCAATTACCTAATTAGATTTAGCTAGGTAGTTCGACGATTCCACGGTACCTGTGAACTAATTGGATGAAACGCTGCTATTTTAGCGCTCTTATGGTAATTCTATTGTCTTAAGTGAAAAGCGAGCGCTTAATGACTGCCGAATGGTGGAAATTAATTCGCTCTTTGTCTTTGTGCGGCGGTTAGATAGACGTTTAACGCTTCTGGTGAGCTATCAGGTTTTTATTCTTTGCAGAGGTCTTATTCATTATACCTATTGACTTTAAAAGAACAGATAAACGCCTATATTTCTTTTTACTCGACTGCCGAAGGAGGGTAATGTGTTTATCAGTCTATATATGATATGTATGTTTGTTCCTATGTGGCGTTCTAGAGACCAAACGCGTTGGCCGATTTTGACGATGCTTTCGTCAATCGATTCGTCTTAACCCTGCGAGTGTCACTGGCTACATAAAATTGGAAAAAAAAGGCAGGTTGTACTCTTCGGTCTTCTGTATAACCTGCCGCAGCGTATGTATGTGGTCTACGGTGCTGAAGCCTTTACGGAATCCGGCTTGTTCGGGAGGTTGGAAATCGTGAAACCTGCGCCGATTCGTGATGACTGTTGAAAACATCTTGTAGACATCATGGCTTAGGAGTGTGATGGGCCTATAGTTCTTCAGTAGGGCATTACAACCCTTCTTGAAGAAGAGTACCACCACACCCCTGCACCATGCCTGTGGTGTTTTCCCCTCGAGTATGACGGAATCAAACAGCTTCTGAAGGGCCTTAAGTACCTGGTTTTCCACCCGCCTTCAGGAGTTCGGCTGTAATTCCGTCATCACCCGGTGCCTTGTTGTTCTTAAAATGTTTCAGAGCCATCCTAATCTCATACAGGCTGACGTCCGGAATGTCTTCGGAAAGTGTCGGGTCAATCTGGATCTACGGTCATTCGCTAGAAGTTCCGGTTTGACGGACACGATCCTGCTATCATCGGTCTTCAGTTTCGTGAGCTGGCTCTGCCCAATAGACAGATCTCTTGCAAAGACCTTGGAGCCCTCGTTCCGCTCAATCGCGTCTTTAAAACTTTCAGTATTAAAGCGGCGGAGGTCGCTTTTCAAGGACTTTGAGATCCGTCTATTTAGCTGCCGGTATTTCAACGCATCGTCTGAAGACTGCAAAATCATCTCACGCCTCTCCTTCATGAGCTTGATAGTAGGATCAGAGAGCTTTTTGTTCCTATCTGTACGGCGGGTCTTGAAAAACTTAGACCCGACCGTATGGACAGCTTCCACGAACCCATCGCTGTATTCGTCCGCGGAGCTCCCTAGGCACTCGAAATGATTCTGGATTTCGAGCTGAGAGCTCTCGGGGTTTTGAACCTGGATCTGTGCTGAACGGAGCGTGTACTTCATCAGTCGAGACCTTTCAAGCTTAACATTAATGTTCAATGTGCCTCTTACCATGCGGTGATCGCGCCCGGTTTTCACCGAATTGATCACAGTGACATCACTGAACATTTGCTTATTGGTTGACATGATGAAGTCGATCTCGTTTTTAGTTGCACCATCGGGGCTTTGCCAGGTCCACCTCCTGTGCTCACGCTTTCTGAAGAAGGAGTTCATAAAACTGGCCAGTAGGTGACCCGGTGGTTCCGACGTTCAATTCCAAATTGCCCCACTTGCAGCTCATCCTCGTCTCGTTTGCCCAGTTTCGCGTTGAAGTCCCCCATGAAAACGGTGAAGTGAGTTTTGAAACCATGCATGGCTCTAGAAATATCCTCATACATAACCTCTACATCGTCGTCGGGGTGTGCCGAGGTCGGGGTGTAGACCTGTATGACCTTCAGCGAATATCTTGAGAATATTCTGAGTATAAGGTACGCAAAACTGGTCGAAACACTCTCGATATTCACCAAGTTGTTCACAAGGGACTTGTGGACGATACACCCGACACCACCCAGGGACTGCCGGTCACCCTCTCGGAAATAGAGCAGGTTACCGGATTTGAGGATTATCGAGTCCTCCCCCTCTCTTCGGACTTCAGATAACCCTATAATATTCCATCGTAACCTGCTGAATTCTTCCTAGAGTTCGGCTATCTTCTCGTCGTTCCGGAGTGTTCGCGTGTTATATGTTCCCAGTTCCGGTCTTCGGTTTTTGTTAGCCGGGTCCACTCCGCGGATTCTTAGCACCCCTTGCCACGCCATCGCCTCGACCGCTACCTTAGCCGAGGGTAGACGGGCTGCCGGGCACTTGGGGCTGTTCTTTCGGTGTGCTATTCATTAGGTTTGGGGGGGTTAGCCATAATCGCCACGCCGCTTGCGTCGGGTTGGCGATCGCAGTTTTTTGTTAAAGTGCACAGAGAACACTGCTGCCCATTCTCTGGTACGCTCTCTTAGTATCCTCTTACGACACCCACTTTAACGCAATGTACCGTCATATTTTTTTGTTAACATGACAAAAGAAAAAATACGTGTCCAATATTTTTTTGGAAATCTAACTGACGGTTAAAATCATTTTTGTAGTCGACATCCCTATTAGATCATGCAATTCCATCGCACACTCCTCAGAATGCAACCGATAAAAACCTATAGGTTAGTCCGACGTTTCACTAGTTATGTTATAGTCCCATTAAATAGGGGGGAGGAGCTGCTGGAGTGGCGACCGCGAACCGGAAGACGTTGCGTTGGAATGCCTCCCACCAAGTGGACCGATGACCTGGTGAAGGTTGCGGGGATCTGCTGGTTGCGAGACGCACGGGACCGGTCAATGTGGCGACGCTTGTGGGAGGCCTATGTCCAGAGGACGTCTTTCGGCTGATATGATGATGATGATAGGAGGGAGCCTATTGGCCTATTGCCATCAACTAGGCCCAAATCTATACTCGGTGCGTTTCCGCATTGTCGAGGCTCAGTAACCGAGGCTTGGTCACACACAGTGAGGCGAAGAGGAATCCAAGGAGGGCCCGCTCGTCAGGGCTTTTGCCGATTAAGCCGACGACGTAGCGGCCAACTAGTAGGTTGCGGTGCCGCTTGGTAACAGGCTCTCCCTATCCCCTGCGGCCGAAAAATGGTAGGTGACGGGGCCATTGACCTTTACCCGTCACAGGGGGACCAAATCAGCACATGGGTGCCAGAGACCCCGTGTTTGGCACCCATGTGCTGATTTGGTTCCTGGGGTGGTCACGACGTACAAGGTGTTTTGGTGCGCCTGTGATGGGGGGTACTCCCCCTCGAGGAGGGTCCGGTGACGAACAGCCGCGGCGGGATCGCGGTGAGTGCTAACGCGTGCCCTTGTTCCCGCCATAAGCGACACAGGAGGACACCGTGGAGTTTTAGTGGGTTAGAGTCCCACATAACTGCACTATCTACCCGTGGTAAAAAAAAGGTCACTACTTAGAAATTCCAGGTGGAAGAACACAATAACAATTTCCCAGTTTATTTCACCGTACGCATCGAACCAAGGGTGTCCATGCTCAGCAGTAGCGCTTGCGGCCACTAGTAGTATGGGTTCCCACGACCAAAACCATGTCATATCGTTTAAAATCGTTAGACTGGATAATAATAATAATATTCTTTATTATAAACATCTTACAGGGTATCTTTGAGATGAATCTGAACCCGGAGGTGGGCAGTACCAGCCAAAAACATCACAGTGTTATGGTCATTTCTGCTATGTCAAAAAGAAATTGCAGACTGTTTTGTTACTAAATGTCTGATATAAATATGTACATAGGTTTCGTAATTTTGTTTTGAAAAAGTTAGTTTACAGACATTTTGTGCGTCACCTGGAGTGCGTCGCCTGTAGAGTGAGCGCATTTTCAAAAATGTTAATTACTACCGACCTATCTCAAAGCAGACTTCCCCAATTTAAAAAAATCTTTTGTACGGTTGCCGAGACATTTAAAATGTCTGTAAAAATTGTTTTCAGACATTTTAAATATCACCAATCCAAAAATTAAAATAACGTTTCGGTGTCGTAAAGTAAAGTTCACTTGAAAACATTATTTTCAGACGGTTTACTATGGTTTTTTTTGACTCATTTTAATTTTTCTCTTATGGTTTCCTGGGTACGTGTGACGCTACTAGTGTATGAATCTATCGTTCAACCTCATTCTAAAGAAGTAAAATTTCAAAATTTTAAAAACCCCCGACACATTTATCTTGCGAAAACACCCCGATTCAAACAGTAAAATGCCCAAAACTTTTGAACGGCTGAACCGATTTTATTCAAACATAGCTAAGAACACTCTCGTCAAAATCACATTTCAAACAAAAAAAACTAAATTAAAATCGGTTCATCCGTTTAGGCACTATGATGCCACAGACAGACACACAGATACACAGATACACAGCAACACACGGGAAACTTATAATACCCCTCTTTTTCCGGCGGGGGTTAAAAACACCCCGATTCCAACAGTAAAATGCCCAAAACTTTTGAACGGCTGAACCGATTTTATTCAAACATAGCTAAGAACACTCGACAAAATCACCTTTTAGACAAAAAAAACTAAATTAAAATCGGTTCATCCGTTTAGGCGCTATGATGCCACAGACAGACACACAGATACACAGCAACACACGTGAAACTTATAACACCCCTCTTTTTCCGGCGGGGGTTAATAATAATCTATCGATTCGTCGATTCGATCTTTTAAAAAACAAAATTGAAGGAATTCCTATTGAACAACTGTATGTATGCCATTGAAGAATTGTATGGCTTAATTGTATCGAATATAAAATGAATGGTTATTGTTTGTGGATCTAATTTAAATTAACACAAATAATTGTAGTAATTAACTAATAATTGTTTTTTATTTTTATTATTGTGTAATATATGGCATATATGTAATTGAATTGTAAAATTAATGGTTTTTGTCTTTTGTGCCTAATTTGATTTTATTTTTATTTATTTTGTGTAAATGTTCAGATACAAATTTATTGTTCATGAATAAATTACTGTTGACTAATGACTATTGTTTGTACCCGGTTTCGGCCGTAAAACATAAGGCAGAAATTTTGGTCAAGAGCACACGTACATCATAGAGCAAGAGCAGATAAGTAAGTCCCAAATTGTCGTCTATGTCAAATTATAGATTACTTCAAGAAGCCGTAGAAATAGGATACCGAAGATTCCAGAATACGTACAGCAAAACAACTTCCTCAAAATCATAAACAACAGTAAACAACAACAAAGGTCCATCGCGAACTTGATACGGTCGCAAGGTACCTACTTCACCTTTTTAACACAAAATAAAGATCAAAAGACAGGTTTTGAGGACTTGTCGGCTCAAGTTGTGCTTGATATCGGATACTTCGCGTATTTTAGAGTCCCGCTCTGTAATCTGTTTACAGCTAAGCCGCATTAGCTACCGACTCGCGATATTGGATCCCGATGCATATGGGATCCGTCTAGAACGGGAGAATATTAAATTTTACCACAGACATAGCGCGATTATAAATTTTTCACGTCTGCCGTTTTCAATATACGCGCGGTTTATGAAATATTTCCCCACCTTGGTGATACCTGAGTTGGTATGTTGGTAGACACTTATGCTTATGTGCATTGTTGAAATGGCTTTGACAGCTAGAATCGATTTTCAACGATCATCGATATAATCAGAGGGTAGTTATCACGTTCGCTTCCGTAATTACAGAGACAATTAAAAAACCATTGTGTCTCGCGCGAGGCACGAGACACAATGGTCTCGAATCCGCTGGTTACGGACCGGTCAATGTGGCGACGCTTGGGGGAGGCCTATGTCCAGCAGTGGACGTCTTTCGGCTGATATGATGATGATGATGTGTTTCGCGCGAGGCGAGTCCTTGGCAGGGAACGTGTTAAAAGCTCAATGATTTACGGTTTTGTTGAAATGACGATACTTGGAAGTGGCCTACCTTAAACAATGGACATATTTCATCTAAACTGATGACGATGATTTACAGGAGCCAAGTTATTTATTTTACGCAAACATGCTTGGAAATTTGAGCATTGTCATTATTTTGACAAACTTCTTTGAGATAAATCGAATTTGCTGTATTGGCCAAATAAATGCGAGCAGCGGCCGGCAAAAGTTGTATGAAAATCCATATCTGTGGTGGTTTAGCGGCCAAATAAATTACTTCTAAACTCATATCTGTCGTGTAATTTAAAAATGGAACGATCTTTATTCCGAGACATGGCAACTGAAGAGGTAACTTATCAGAGGTTTAATTTAAATTTGGAACTGGCTTGCAAATAGAAAGCTGTTTATTGAAAATAGTTATTTATGCTACAAGTGCGGAAGGTAGGTGATTTCCGATGAGTGGCATTTTTATTCACGAGCGAGCGAAGCCAGTGAGTGGATAAATCGACACAAGTCGGAAATCATCTTACGTACGTGTATCATACAACATTTTACTATGCATTGTGCGAGAAAATAAATAAATTAAAAAAATGAAATTAATAAAATGGCGGGCTTATTCAAGCGCGTTCAGCATATCTCGGGCATATCTACTGCGCATGTGCGAATAGCTGTCACATCGTAACACAATAAGGCAAAATATACGTTCTGCCAAACATATTTAATGAATATTTAAAATTAATTTATTGATCAAAATCTAAATCTAGAGTAATTAAAAACGCCTAAAATGTCGTATTAGTTTTATTTTACCTTTTATATGAATGATAATCTGTACATAACTAATTTTTAAAACTTTTCTCAAATAATAAAAACTCTATGCGTCGGGCTGACGTTGGAGTTAAAAATTAAAAAAGTACAGGAAAGTAAAAAGCACTAGTGAAAAAAAGGGACACTTTCCGCACAGTTTGGCTGCTTGGAAAACCGCTCTTTTCGAGGACATGCATTGTAAAATAACAAATGAACGCGGGAAAAATATTGTTGTTCGTCATTGATTTTGAAAAGTAGTTGTATTTAACAAAATAAGTTCTAGGTACTACTTAGTTTTAATTTCCGCGCATTATTTGAGAAAAGTACTATACAAGCCTCGGCCACAACGCCCACAACTAGGCATTGATGGACGATTTACACGTTCGTCAATCAATGTCTCTTTAACTGGCTGCTGCCGTAATGTACTGCATAATGTCTTGAATATGCGTCTCAAATTTGGAACCCTTGTTACATTAAATACATAGACCGTATTGAAAGTATCCAAAAAAGATTCCTTCGTTTTATGTGTTCTCGCCTCCGTATTCAATACCGTTCTGAAAATTACTTAGACCTTTGCAAGAAATTCCATCTGCAACCCCTTAGGAATCGTCGCAGGATGGCGGATTGCACATATCTTTTAAAAATATTGTCAAATGAAATCGACTGTCCTGATCTCCTCAATAAACTGTATTTCAATGTTCCACAAAGATCAGTAAGATTTAATCCACCTATCTCTATTCCCTGCTCTCCATCTAACTACAGGCGTAATTCATACTTAGTGCGAGCGAGTAAGGATCTTAATTTATTGTGTAAGGAGTTTTCGTTTGATGTGTTTACCACTAAAAGCATGTCAGTGCGTAATCAGCTTAACCTTGACTTTTTCAAAAGTGCATAGTGTGCAATATTGTCCTTTAGCGTTAGTGTTTTATTTTTTCTGATTGTTGTGCTTGCTGCTAGTGATCCCTAAGATCTCTTTAAAATTATTATATCTCTAGCCGTGAGAACCTGTAATTGGCTTAATGTAACATACTCAACTTGTATATTCATTTAATGTATAGCTGTTGGTTTTCCATCTAATAAATAAATAAATAATAAAAATAAAGAAAAAAAATTTTTTCATATTCATTCTCACCGCTCTTATTCCGTCACCCAGGCCCCAGACGTCAGTGCTCTTCTTAAAACGCCTCTTTTTACTTCCCTTTGAAAGTTTAATGACCTATATTTCCATGTCCCTTACCTTCCCCATTACATTCACTTCACCTGTCAGCATAAAAGAAGCGATCCTTCAATTAGCATTGCTAAAACTGAGGGTATTGATTAATTGCGTCGTACTTTACGTACACCATTTTTTATCCTACAACTATTATAAACGTGAAATTTTGGAGAATGGATCGATGGATGTTTGTTACTCTTTCACGCATAAACTACTGGACGGATTTTGATGAAACTTTACAGAAATATAGCTTATACATCAGAGTAACACATAGGCTATAATTTATAAAGATACTAGTTACTACCAGTGGCTTCGCCAGCTTGAATGTCGAAAATTATCCCAAGGGAACATATTCCCGGGATGAAAACTATACTATGTGCTGTTCCTGACTATAATCTATCTCTGTGCCAAATTTCGTCCAGATCCGTTCAGCCGTTCTGGCGTGATCGACTGACAAACATACACACTTTAGCATTTATAATATTAATAAGATATACTAAGTGTTAAGCACTAGCTCTTGTATAGATAGTTCAACTCATCTTGGCACGTGGCGGTATGTGTGGGTAAGCAAGTGTGGGTGGTTGTTTGCTCGGACGACAGCTAAACACACACATTCATAATGTATAATTACAAACACACGCACAGCGCACGCACACATGGCGCCGCGCGCAAAGATGAGTTGAACTATCTATAACATCGTTTATATCTAGCTCAGGAGCCAGGGAATTTCATTGACATATATAAAATGTAACCAAAATAAATCCAGTCATTAATGAATTTAAAATAAAAATAACTCCTAATCGTAATCTAAACCATGGTGTACCCTTATTCCAAATTTCATCGAAATCCCATCAGCCGTTGAGACTTGATTGATAAACAAACATTTAAACAGATTTTAACATTTTAGGAAATCTAAGATGTAGGATAGAATAGGAGCAAGGGTGCATTTATTTTATCCGTAATCAGAATAGAATAATGCTGTTGTGACTTTTCTTATCTCAGGCGAAAACCTTAGAATATTGTCGCGGTTTTCTTTTTATTGCTTTGGGCTCGGTCGCAAAAGACTCGCCCAATACTTGGGACTTATCATCATCATCATTTCAGCCGAAAGACTGCTGGACATAGGCGTCCATAGGAGTTGTTTTTACCCGACTGCCGAAGGAGGGTAATGTGTTTATCAGTCTATGTATGTATGTATGTTTGTTCCTATATGGCGTTCCAGAGACCAAACGCGTTGGCCGATTTTGATGATTCATACGTCAATCGATTCGTCTTAACCCTGCGAGTGTCATAGGCTACATTAAAATTGGACAATAGAAAAATGGCGGATTTTGGGCGCCATATTGTGAGGGTCGAAAAATTTTTTTTTCTTTCAAACCCATCGTGTGGGGTATCAAAATAAAGGGTTTTAAGAGGTGATTTCAAAAATATAGAATACTTATATGTTTAAATGTATCTAATTCGAAAAAAACTTAACTAAAAAATTATAAATTAAAAAAGTTAAATCAAAAATCAAAAAACCCGACTGCTTCAAAAGCGAACTAAATAGTCGTAAACAAGGAAAAAATCATGCTGTGCAGGCGGAGGATACACCAGATTTTGGTCAGCTAGCCCGCGAATATGTATCCTCCGACTGCACAGCATGATTTTTTCCTTGTTTACGACTATTTAGTCCGCTTTTGAAGCAGTCGGGTTTTTTGATTTAACTTTTTTACCTCACTAAAACCACCCCGTAGATCACCATCAGCACATTGAAGGTGCCCCGTCACCTCTCAAAAGACCACCTGTGCAACGTCTGTTACTGCACATCCCTGGGGAGGCTAAAAAAGCGCCTCCACTGAGCCTTGCTGTGCACGGCAGCACGTGGTCACTATGTTGCAGTCTTTTCTGAACTCACTTTGTGGTAGGACAGAGTCCCCAATCTGACCGCCCGCGACCCCGGAGTCCCGCCTATACTTATGTAGCAGACAGACAATGATATTCAAATAAACAGATATGTTATAAGCGCGCGCATTGTGAAGACTCGAATAGTAGACAATTGTATGATTTAGTCTTTAGTTTATGTCACGCATGGCGAAGAGCGATACGCTTTGTTGAAAAAAAAACAAAATTAAAAAAATGCCATCGTGTGTATTTAGAAAGTGTACCAATTATAATACCAAATTACATAAAACAGAAGGGATCTCATACCATATGTAAATACGCAATACACCTCAATTTACTAATTTAATTCAATTTTTTTTCCTAATTTTCTGATATTTGGAGGTTACAAAAAGAAAAAACATTGGTTGTCAGAATAATGTTTGTTTACATTCACACGCAAGTGACAAACACTAGCTGTCTCTTTTTTTCATGTTTGTTTTATCAAGCCATCCCTTTCGACATTGTAGTGAAATGTCAGATGAATGAAAAGTGTGTATGTGTGCTGCCGCTGCTGCGCGGAACACTTTTTTCAATTGTTTTGTGAGTGTATAACGTATCTGTTTATTTGAATATCATTGCAGACAGACCTATGATAATTTTCATCCTCGGAGTACTTTGCCGACTTTCACTCGGGCGAAGCTCCTGGCAGAAGCAGATACAGGTAACATAATTGGGGAAATGCGGTTGTAGTCACTGCGGGTACTAAACATACACTTCTGTGTATCCCTTCGGGGAATTCGTCATGATGTTTTATGGTCGGTGGACAAAGTAACACGTGTTCTCTTGAACCGTAGATTTAAGTAAACACCGTTTGGGTCTGCTAATGAATACTTTGGGCCCTGATTGGCCTTGCGGCTCGAAGGGACGACACACATACATACATACATAAACTCACGCCTTTTTCCCATGGGGGTAGGCAGAAACTACAGAACGCCACCTGCTACGATCCTTACATACTTCTTTTGCTTCACACACATTCATACATCTAGTCATACACACACGCCGGTTATGGATACTGCGCACTTGGCCTTTCTGAAGAACATCACCTATAAGGTCTATGTATGTCTTTCTAGGGCGTCCCCTCCCGGCGTTTCCATTCACGTCTGCCTTGTAAATACCTTTCGTTAGTCGACTTTCATTCATCCTCTCAACATGGCCAAACCATCTTAACATACCCTTTTCAATTTTAGTCACTACATCTTCTTTTAAATCACAACGACACACATGCGAGAGATTTTGCAAGGAAAACTGGCATACTGCCTTGGGTAGAAACTAACACATTCTAAAACATATGGATACCGGAAACAACACGCTGGAGAATAAAAAGCCAGTTTACATAAGAATACTGGGTCAAATACCAACCCGCCGTCGTGAGATTGAAAAACTGTATCGTAAAATTTATTTTTTTCTATCTCCCTTCTCGGGCAGGCTAAGGTCTTGGACCATACCGCCTTGTTTACAGTGCATAATATCCTTCTTGACTAAAAGTAAGGCCAAAGCCTCTTCTCCAGTTACATCCTTGTTTTAAATATATTTTAGGCCAGAGCCACGTCTTCAGTATTCATTATATAATCAAAATCATAATAATAATTATGGTGTCATATCCGTGTAATCGTCATAATCATACTTTTTGTGAGATTTGTTTTTTTCTTCTTTTATCGTCACTGGATGATCATGGCTAAATAACAACAGCCGCATGGTTCGATCTTCAAAGTTAAGCAACGCTTCCCGAGGTCAGTCCGTGGATATGAAACCTTCGTTACTTAACGAGATTCCTCCGTGCCACGGAAAACACGTTAAGTTTTTGGTCCTGGCTGTCGTTTGTAGGACTTGGACAGTCGTTATGGATAGGCAGAAGCAAAGAAATCAGACATCAGTTTTACCATGAATGTTGCCGTGTTATTTATGTATATATACTTTATTGTACACCAAGATAAAACAATACAAAAAGAAACATTAAAATTAAAACAAACATACAACAGGCGACCTTATCGCGTTCTGCGATCTCTTCCAGGCATCCTAGAACGGATAGAGCCTGGATACAACAAAACAAACTACTGAAATAGATACACAAATACATCTGAATATACAAACAAGAAAACAATACAGCTTAAAGAAGGACAGGATTACAGAGACGGGTAATGATGACTGGTGGGGATGTCAGACAGGTAGACACAGGCCTCCTCTCTGTTAGAGGGAATGGGCCACATGTTTTCGAATTTTTGGTTCTAGGACATGCCGGTTTCCCATAGAAACTACATATCTATATAGTAACTACATATCTATATATCTATTCAGTTTTTTCACGATGTTTTCCTTCACCGTTTTTAGAGCAGAAATAATTTACAAAGAGCCTGCCTGGTTTCGAACCCACGACCTACGGAACGTAAGTCGGGGCTGTTGCCACTGGGCCACCACTGCTCACTTGCCAAGGGTGTCGTCTTACCCAGTTACTGGGTTGTGTAGGTTAGAAAGGCAGTTGCTTCATGAATACTGGTACTCAGCTAAATCCGGTTGCAGTGGCAGCCAACCCATATATACTTGGGTAAAGAGTAGATATCGACACCCATAACGTCTGCGGCGATTCGTAATTTAATGTGATTTGTTGTCCGTGATGTATATCTAATATCTTTAAACGAGCAACTTTTGTATGTATGTTTTATACGTATTTATATAATCTGAATATCGGAAACGGTTCCAACGATTTTCATGAAATTTAGTAGGATTTTCATGAAGTTTTAGGGTTTCTGGAGTGATAAATAGGTTTAATTTTTGGAAAATGTCGTTTTCTCTATTTTCCCCCGAGCAGAGCTCGGTCGCCCAGGTACTTTATAATAGCTAATAATAACTGTGACTGCGGATTCGCTCCCGTCTACTGCCTACAATACCTTACCTTACCTACCTTACTCTACCTATCTACCTTACTCTACTATATCCTGCCAGCCCTACCCTACCTACCTACACTGCCTACCTACCTACCCGAAATACCTACCCTACCTAACTACTAATTATTATTTTTCCTAAATTTTCATCCCGTAAGAACCTTCTACAAAGTAAAAGAAAACTAAAAAAAAAACACAAATCGGTAAAGTCGTTCTCAAGTTATGGCGTGACCAAGGAAATAGGGATTCATTTTAAACCTCTGACGGAAAAAGAGGGGTGTTATAAGTTTGACGTGTGTACTTGTGTATCTGTCTCTGGCATTATAGCTTCTAAACGGATGAACCGATTTTAATTTTGTTTTTGTTTGAAAGGGGATTTTATCAAGAGTGTTCTTAGCTATGTTTGATGAAAATCGGTTCAGCCGTTCAAAAGATATGGGCCATTTTACTGTTTGAATCGGGGTGTTTTCGCAAGATATCGTGTCATAATTACGTGTTCAATAGATTGGCGATCGAAGCGCCTCTACTACTAGATAAATTATTATAATTATTAATTATAGCATGCAATAAAAATGTGTCGAGGGTTTTTAAATTTTTATTTGTTTCTTATTTAAGGTACACCAACAGCATACAAATCAGTTTGTAGCAAACAATGTTAAAATATAGGTGCTGGTATGTATGTCTATTATGCCTGACATGTATGCATATTACATATAATTTAGAAACACTAATTATTATTGATAAATTTCAAAAATATTTTTTTTTAACTAAAGTTAAAAACAATAAAAATAAAAACATAAAAAATTGTAAAAAGCGCATTGTATCAGCGCAGCGTTATTACCTTTTTTGGATATCGCTGCACGTGCTGAGATAGGAGCCTTTTTGGTCTCGCACGGGGTTTTTATTTTATTATTGTTTAATTTTATGCTTATTTCTCTGGTCTCCTGTGCGGGTCACAAATAAATAATTTTCCTTTATTTCTTTCTAAAAACACAGAATAAATAAATTAGGCTACATACCTATACCCGTTATTAGCCAAGTAATGTCGGGTTTAGTCTCAGAGCAATGACTATTTATTCTAAAGCATAGAGGGAGCATACAAATTAGGGACAAATTACGATATATCTAAGCTCTTCTCTCTTATGACTCAGATTGTACACTTAAAAGAGACAAACATATAAGGATTTATCCATGATTAAAGCTAAATGGACGTTCCGAAATTGTCAAACGGTCACACTTGGTCTCTTATTATACGATCAATTAAAAAGAGCACCATAGTTGCTTAGTACATGGTTAACCGTACAAACTATTTGGTTTAGTCGTATGTTACGTCGTGAAAGTAAGTACGTGTGCTGGGTCATTGTTTTATTAAAAACTAATAGATTTTTTGCATAAATTTGTAAAAAAGCGCTGCGAAGAATAGATAAATAAGCTGTTAACATGGATTGTTTTGTGTTATCGTATAAATCGCATTCGTCACGGAAAGAAAACAATGAATTTGTAAGCTTTCATCGTTAAGAGTTCTTTTTCAGTTTTCATATAAAATCACGCGAAATATTTGGATGTGATCACTTATAACATACATATTAGATTGATAATGATCCCTTCAAACTATCTTTATTACAAATTATGTTGTTATAGCGAATTAATTTTCAAAAAAATAATTTGTTGATTTGTTAAGCTAGTGATGCGATACTTTTTATCGATACGATAATATGCCCATAAATTGGAGAAGGTATCGTTTTTTTGCAGTATGCCTCCAAATTGGAAAGAGAATTGGTCTAAAGCGATTCCAGCCAGAAATTATTGGACTAAGCATAGCCGAATATGTTCGAAACATTTTACGGATGACTGGTTTATAAGAAGCGATAAATGGAGAAGGCTTAAACCTGGCGCCATACTATCTCTATTATTGGTAAGTAAAGCCATCTTCACGTGCGCTCACTTATTAGTCAATTCGCGTTAATTTCGTGTTCAGAAGCCCACATAACGTAAATTATACGAATATTGTGCAATTCCAACAATATTTCTTAATTACGTATCGAATTAAGTCAGTAAAAAGAAAAGCAAGATGATTTCATGCTTCGGAAGGAACGATAAGCTGCGAACTAATGCTCGTTACTTACGTTGGAGATTGGAAAGCGGTAAAAAAATCTGACATCAGTGTTTGGTTGATAGACTTTGCAGCTCACACGACAAGAAGAAGAATAGGATTATCATGTAAAAGCCTGTTGGAACCCGAGCGAGATTTATTAAACAAACAATGTATTCTTTGTTTTTATAATCCATGGAATTTATGACATGACAATACGGTTTATTCAAGAAATCTCCACCGACAAATCCCCACCAGCGGGGATTGTTAGTTCTTTTTCAGAAATCCCCACTAGCTAAATAAACTCAGCCTAGTGGGGATTTTTGGAAAAATAAGTACCAATCCCCACCACGTGTTGTTTCTAAATTATTAAACAAAAAATGCGTTAAACAATTTAATTATATCAGAATTAATTATAAAATTATTTGCACAATAAATATTGCAGAACTTCAGTCACCGGAAATCTGGTTTATCATAAATGCAATATGCATCCAGAGATAAACAATATACACCACTAAAAAGAAGGAGAATTGATGTTAATGCATTGTTCTACTGGTATTTTTTATTGCTGGCAACAGTCGCGTTTAGGGTAGTTAGACAAAATATTTGTTACTTCAGTGTACTCAAACAAAATATATATTGTGGGTACTGTATAAACCTGATCGTAGGTAAACAACCGTATCGTAGGATAAAAGAAGATTTCATAAAAGTATTATGTGTTTACGGAGAGAGGCACAAACTTTTTGGAAGGCTGGCATAATAAGCTTAATGCAGTTGTATCGAAGAAAAAACCAAGTTTACTGAAACTCCTACATTTTTTGCATGAAGACGCTTTGTTTTATGAAAAAAGTGCTAACGAAAGTCACGGTCGGAACCTGTGATCACAAAGAGGCAAGGAAAATACCAGTTTATCTTAGATGCTCAACTAGAGCTAATGCATGGCAGCATTACAGTGCCACTTTTTTTGGAAAGAATGAAATCAATTCACAATCGCGATTTACGTTATCCTATAATGTTTAAATAACTTTGGTTTGAATCTAATTAATAGTTGTAAATATGTTTGATTTTCATTTCAATGCAATCAATTTATAATAAAAGTTGATTATAATAATTTCATAATTTTTGTTTAATTATTTAGAAACAACACGTGGTGGGGATTGGTACTTATGTTTTCAAAAATCCCCACTAGGCTGAGTTTATTTAGCTAGTGGGGCTTTCTGGAAAAAAACTAACAATCCCCACTGGTGGGGATTTGTCGGTAGGGATTTCTGGAATAAACCGACAATACATTCATTCCGATACGTAAATTATGTGTCAAAAATATTTTTTTATCGATACCTCTGCAAAATACGACACATCACTACCGATACAAAAAATGTGGACAGCATTGCCATAAGCAACCCTTATAACCATGTACCTGTCCTTGTTATTCACACTGAATGTGTCATAAGTAAAAAGAGTATAACTATACTGAAATTTCACGCTCCCTCTATGCTTTAGTCATTGCTCTGAGGGTTTAGTCAATAGTACCAACGTCAAAACAAATCACAAGCACGCCCCCTGGTTGCAAATCAAAAACAACGCGGCGCGCTTTTATAATCGCTTGCGTGGTAGGGACAGTAGAATATGGCAGTTGAGTGCCTTCTACAGCTAAGACGTCTTAGAATCACTGTCGATCCGTAATATTAGTAAGATGCAAGATTGTAAACGGTGAGTTGTGACTATTTTAATAAACCTAGTGTATCAAATAATTTGTGTGATTTCATTTTTACGATTGTAACCAACGACCTGCCCACACACGATGTCTTAACCTAAAGGAATACATCCTGATTGCCCGATGTTTTTCATCTATCAGCTACTCTTCGACATATATTTTAATTTACAAAATTTTCTGTTCTTCAGTATTGGTTTCCATCCCTACATCATGGTTTGTGGTGGTCTTTCATCACTTGACGGATCACAGCCAACCAATTATGCGGTGCCTTAAGACGACGGGTTTCAAGTCTCATCAGACGTGTTTAAAACCCTGTTCTTGCGAATAATGAGGTGTAATTAGTAATGAGATTATATTCTCAATTACATGATTTTATGCTCGTGTGCTTTGTAAGGTTTTATGTAAATTAGAAGGAAAATGGGTATATACTGTGAAAATATGCTCGTTTAACTGTTCTTTAGATGTCTTAATTTGTTATTTGGTTGTTGGCTGTTGTGATTTCAGGCAGGTAGATAAGTTTTTTAGCTGTAGGTAAATCACACTCTAAAAAGTATGAAACAAGAGAATATTCTCTTCTCATATTGTTATGTATAAACTATTCGATATGTATTGGGTATTAAAAAAACAACTTACGCGTAATATTTTCTTGTATTTCATGCATATACATAGAGGTGTTCAGAGGATAAATTTATTGTTTTTTTACTAATTTTGTGTGAAAATCATAATGCGGTTCACAGAATACATCTACTTACCAATTTTCAACAGCACAGTTCTTATAGTTTCGGGAAAAAGTGGCTGTGACATACGAACGGACAGACAGACAGACAGACAGACATGACGAATCTATAAGGGTTCCGTTTTTTGCCATTTGGCTACGGAACCCTAAAAAGTACATAATTGAATTTGAAAAGTCACATTGGTACTTGCTCGGATTTGAACCCATGAACTCAAGCACGAGAGGCGGGGTCATAGCCACTAGACCACCACGACATATGACAATTTATGTAATCATATTTAAGTTCAAGGATTTCACCCATAGCGACCGAAGTATTCGACATAAGACGAGATTACATGATGTTTTCAATGATGTTATCACTGGTCCAACGAAGACTCAAGATTAGGATGTTGTTATCATATCAACATAATCAGTCACGTCTATAAGGTATGATGACTCAATCCGATGCATCATCGTTTAGGAAAAACAGGAAAGGTTGTTTTTCCACAACTTTAATGTTATTCATCTAAGGTTGGTTTGGTAGAGGAGCTTATGAAAACAGTAGAAAATAAAACAGCTGCGAAAATGATAGAAAAGTTTAACGATATTTTCATTAACTTATATTTATCATCATCATCATCAGCCTGTTTACCCGACTGCCCAAAGAGGGTAATGTGTTTATCAGTCGTTGTATGTATGTATGTTTGTTTCTATGTGGCGTTCTAGAGACCAAACGCGTTGGCCGATTTTGATGATTCTTACGTCAATCGATTCGTCTTAACTCTGCGAGTGTCACTGGCTACATGAAAATTGAAAAATACAAAGATTTTGTGCGCCATATTGTACGGGACCAATTTTTTTCTTCCCAACCCATTTTGTGGGGTATCAAAAAAAGGGTTTTAAGAGGTGATTTCAAAAATATATAACACGTATATGTTTAAATGTACCTAATTCAAACAAAAAATAACTAAAAATTTATAAATAAAAAAGTTAATTAAAAAAATCAAAAAATCCGACTGCTTAAAAAGCGAACTAAAACGACGTAAACAAGATGAAAATGATGCTGTGCAGTCGGAGGATACATCTGGTTTTGGTCAGCCAGCTCGCGAATATGTAAAAAAGCTTTAAAATTCAGTTGCTAGATTTGACCCGAACACACTTACATACATACATTTTAATTAAAAGCTTGTAAAATACGAGTATCACATGTCACCAAGGCAAGGTGACTATTTATAATTATTTACTACTTAGTTGCCAGTTTGATAATTACACAAGTAAAATTTCAAAATTTAAAAACCCCCGACACATTTATCTTGCGAAAACACCCCGATCCAAACAGTAAAACGCCCATAGCTTTTGAACGGCTGAACCGATTTTATTCAAACATAGCTAAGATCACTCTCGACAAAATCACCTTTCAAACAAAAAAAACTAAATCAAAATCGGTTCATCCATTTACACTATTGACATACAGATACACAGATACACAGGAACACACGTGAAACTTATAACACCCCTCTTTTTCCGGCGGGGGTTAAAAAGAGTCAATGATAATCAAATAAACAGATACGTTATACACTCACAAAACAATTGAAAAAGTGTTCCGCACAGCAGCGGCAGCACACATACACACTTTTCATTCATCTGACATTTCACTACAAGTCGAAAGGGATGGCTTGATAAAACCAATAAGAAAAAAAGAGACAGCTAGTGTTTGTCACTTGCGTGCGAACGTAAACAAACATTATTCTGACCACCAATGTTTTTTTCTTTTTCCAACCTCCAAATATCACAGTATTAGAAAAAAAAATTATAGTAAATTGAGGTGTATTGCGTACTTACATTATGGTATAAGAACCCTTCTGTTTTATTTACTTTGGTATCATAATTGGTACACTTTCTAAATACACACGATGGCATTTTTTATTTTGTTTTTGTTTCAACAAAGCCTATCGCTCTTCGCCATGCGTGACAGAAACTAAAAACTATGGGTCACAATTGTGTCCTATTCGAGTCTTCACAATGCGAGCGCTTATAACATATCTGTTTATTTGAATATCATTGAAAAGAGTCTTGTTTTCCTTTTTCCATAGAACAAAATGAGAAATAAAAATATTCTACTATGTACAAATAAAAAAAAAAACTCATTTTGTCTGATGACGTCATGTTCCATAGAATAAATGTGAACTATTCAAATTGACGTAAGACCTGTGAGACACAACAGATTATAAAAATCCCCATCCAAAAACCTTACACGAGTCTCTAAAAAGCCCGCATCCCGTACCATAGTAGATAAAAATAAGGAATAAAGACAACATTCAGAAAGTTTAACACCATTCGAAACTTTGTGTCCCCCGGGTTACTTGTTTGACAGTTTGTTTTAACTTAAAACCTTATATATAGTGTCCCCCGGTGGAGGGAATTTTAGGATTCCATTATTTTTGCAGACTTTTTCATGATCGTAAACGGTCTCCATGGGGTACTGTTGGACAGGTTGAAGCTGTGATTTGTTTAAGATCCTCTAAGCATTATATGGGCGACGTGGTGAAGAAAGTACTTTAGAAGTAGCTATTTTTACCTGAAATAAATACTAACAACAATAATAACAATATCAATTTATGAAACAGAAGTCTTCTTATTTATTTATTTATGTACACACAAAACACTTAACAGAGAAAAAGAGAATACAGATAGAAGAGCACAAAGGTACTGCTTATTTCAATAGAAATTTCTTCCAGCAGACCTGCGACAGGAAAGTTGGATGATAGACGAAGACACAGTGGGTAGAAAAAAAAAAGGAAACTTAAAATAGACTAATTACTTAACTAATCATATATAAATTACACATATATTTTAACTTTATATTATATAGAAGATAAAAATACATTCATATAATAAATAAAATTATAAGATGGTGGACAGGGAAACATTCCCTGTCCACCATCTTTGATCTGTTTTCTGAATAACGATACATTTTTAGAGTCACGGATTTTATGAACAGAAAAGGAGCGGGAATAGAAATTAGTATTGTGGGAGGGGAAGTTTAGATGATGCTTTAGGTGCTTCTTCTTCTTTTCGTGTGAGGATATCGCCTCCTCTAGTGTCAGAGTTAATTAAGCCTCCTCTGGGTACCTAACACACAGGTCTCTGACTTGGTTATAAACAGAAATGAAGATCTAAAAATCAGAAAGTTTGAAAGTTTTTATCATATATTTTTTTAATAGGTTTTTCCACACTAGGATTTTTTTCCTGTATCGTGGGTGCGTTTACAAACATAAAAACATACATACACAACACCCAGAGTCAAAACAACTAGGTATCTGTAGGTCATACAAATATTAAATAAGTAACTAAGCTCTTGAAGGCCAATTTTATCATTATCCTAATTATAAACCTATTACATTCCAATAGAATTCTCATTGAAATAGCGGCTACGTACCCAAGTAGCCCACTGAAAATATAATTTGGCAAAATAGGGGCTTATTGATCCGTCCAACGCCCGGTGCGAGTGTTTTTTACAGACTATGTCCAACTTGCTGGACTGTCCAGGCTGTCTATTCACTTGCACCCTGGATGACTTGTACAGAGCTTCTGAGGCCACTCACAGGACTCAGACAATAGAAGATTAAAATTGCAAAACTTCTAAAATTACGGCATGCAATCGGACCATTTTTGATGTCCTGCAATTTTAATGATACTGCGATTGGAATGTACTCGGTTTGTAATTAGGAGAATTGAGCTGCTGTAAGTTGATGTAGGTCATTACAACACAAAAGTAATGCGAAACAAGAAGGTAATAAAAGACACTGGCTACATGCTTCTTTCATTTCAAAATATTAAAAACTGCAGCTTTTCTAATCTTTCACAAAGCCGAGAAAAACAGTACCTTTCTAATAAATACTTACGTGTATAAAATCGAAGTCTCAATAGTTATGCAGGGAGCCCATTATAGGCAGCCCTGCTTCGAGGCAGCCCCAGGGAAATCACAGGCGACAGTAATTATATGTTGTTTTATGTTTTTTTCTGCAGCATTTCATGGCGCATCACTAGTTCTTGTGTCAAGTCTATAAACTTGCGATGAATCGATTTACGACACTATTATTTTAAGTTTTATTTTGGCTGGAGAACTTGGTGTAGTTGGCTGGGCACATGAAAGAAAAGATTTACGATAATTTCATGAAATTGTATTAAAATCGAAGAAAAAGTTATCCGTGTTTATTAGTCACATATGTCACTGTAATTATAAATGCATTACACTAAGTTCAAATCAACTCAATTTAAAGTTACGATCAAATTCGACGATCAACATCAAAAAACATTTTCAAAAAATATCACGTAAATCGTTTAGTTATCGGAAACTGATTGGGTTCCATCGTCGATCTCCTAGGAGGATCAAATTCCAAATCATTTCGTGAATCGAGAACTCTGCACCTCTGTGAACCTTGTTCGATTCTGTCATTATATCTGAAGTGAACGCCGTGCACGGGCCCCATCTTGTGGGACGCTGACGAGATTATGGATGCTGCGATGTATGACGGATCTGGCAGATCCGGGATTTGAGAAATGTAATCATCTCGTAGTTCCTGTCGCTCGTCTTCTGTCTCGTCAACAATGGAGGTTTGAGAGGTCTCATTCAAGTCTGTCACCGCTGTTTCAAATGTATCTTCAATAGATGTATCTTCAGCGCCGGATATGTCAGAGAAGTTACCCCGGTATTGATAATATGATAGTCTTAGGTGAGAATAATCGTCTATGTAGCCAGATGAGCTTGTGTTAGCTTCCTGCGATTGTTCGGACGAAGTCTCATTTTTTTTAGCACTCATTTTAATCGATGATCCAGGATTGAACGATAACACCGACTTGAAATATAAAGAGAATGACGTTTCTGTTTCTTACTTATTATGGAGTAATATAGGAGGGTAGGTGAATAAATTAAGATCAGTGCACAAAATGACAGCGACCCACATTAATACATTCACTCGTCGTGACGTAATCCATCGCGAGTAGGAATGCGAGGGAAAATTTTATAGGTCTCTAAAATTAAATTCTGAAATATTGATGGAAAATGCGAAATAGGTGAGCGGAGCATTTTCATGTCACTGCACCCGTGCGTGGGACGCGAATGTATTAATACTTTCAAAGATATTGAAACGGATTATTATGGACTTCGTATTATAGATACAGTAGGTATAATGTATTTACGAAGATAACTAGCAGAGGTTGTACTTTATTCACAGTATTACGCCTTTCAGATTCAGATTTTTTTGTTTTATTTTGTTGTTTGAGTATACATATTATGACGGACCATGCAGGTTGACACATTATATTTTTGTTCAGCCATGTTTAGGAGTCATTAAACTACCTACTGGCTGGCTTGGACTTCATGTAAAGTAACAAAAAAATACAACTAACTTCCATATAAACACTACCTACAAAGCGAAAAATAACTTCTTCGGAAGGCGGTGTCAAAAAAAGAAAACAGGAACATCGACTGCCGAAAAATAAAAGATTTTTATTTTTCACTTTGTAGTGTTGTTCTATGGTAGTCGGTTGTATTTTTATGTAAAAAAGATTTTTATTTATCACTTTTTAGTAGTACATCATGGACAAGTTCTATAGTAAGGTACCTATAATGCCCACAGCGATGCCTGATTAGATTACCCGAATAACATGTAACTTGAACATAACCAGTGGAATGAGAGTCTACCAGGGTGACCTGTACACATCTGCGTACTGGCGTGATGGTATGTTATGAAATGGTGTAAACAATAAACAGACATGCGATAGCAGCAATCCCGAGATATTTGCCGTCATTTTTTGAAGAGTTCTATTGTATATCTCTGAAATTCTTCATCAGATATTTACCAAATTTAAATGGGCCCATTTCGGAATAAATTTCTTGTGAACAAAAAATAATTTTGCAAATCCGTTTATATATGACGGAGTTATGCCCGAACATAAATAATAAAAACCGAGCAAGTGCGAGTCGGACTCGCGCACGAATGGTTCCGTACCATTATCGCAAAAAACGGCAATAAAATCACGTTTGTTGGATGGGAGTCCCACTTAAATATTTATTTTATTCTGTTTTTAGTATTTGTTGTTATAGCGGCAACAGAAATACATCATCTGTGAAAATTTCAACTGGCTAGATATCACGGTTCATGACATACAGCCTGGTGACAGACAGAAAGGCAGACAGACCGCAGAGTCTTAGTGATAGGGTCCCGTTTTTACCCTTTGGGTACGGAACCCTAAAAAACTGGAAACATCTGAATTGAGGACTTCCTTCTTTTTGGGAAGTCTGTTAAAAAATGCGATTTGGCTGCTCACAGGCGCTCGTTATTTTACCTAAAGTCTTGGCCGGTACAGATGTCTAAAAATCTGAAATACTAGGTATGCAGGTGAGTAATACCTAAAAGTGACTTAAGATAAATGCACTATCTCATATGACAACATGAAAAACATCTCCAATCTTATCATTCACTATATAAAGGCTGGCTACCGTGTGGTCAGTACTCAGTACCAGAGATTTCAGGAAACGTTACGAGAATGATGAAGCAAGCACTAGTTGTTCTCGCTCTGGTGGGGCTCGCCTTCTCTGCTCCTCAGCCCAGGAAGCTGTTCCACGAGCATGTTGAGGAGTTCCTGGACATCATCATGGAGGATTCTGGTTCTGAGATGCACCACCTGATGGAACACTACATCGAATACGAAGAGTTCTGGCAGGCTCTGGAGTACATGAGGACTAACAACTTCAAGGATCTTGTTTACGAGATGGAATCGTTGCCCGAATTCGTAGCTGTGAGTACCTATGTTGTTTGTCTTTTTTCTATGTGTTCGGTTGGTATATAGGCCTGAAGCTTGCTAAGTGAGTGCGTAGTGAGATTATGTAACGACAATTGGTTATTGTTATTGTTATCACTGTTTTTACACAGTTGTCAGACAGTTGCATAACCTATTGTTTTTTCGGACTCTGACCAAAAAATCAGCATGAGATATAAGCATTCCTATTGGCCTAGCGGCACTGGTGGCGCATGAATTACAGAAGTGAATACGCCCAGATTTTAGATTAAAATGTTTATAAAATCGAACTTTAGTCTTTTGAAAAAAAATACGACAAAAATGTTCGTTATTAAATTTACTACCCATTAGTGTTAGTACAAAAAATAACTAATGAGCACTTTACTAGGAGATGAACGCCATCTATAATTATTTCTCATTTTTATGGTTTTGTTGGAAAGAGATTAGTGAAACATGTACCTCTTAAAAAAAAAATCTACCATTTTAGAATCAATAATATGTAGAAATTTAATGTATTTTTACAAGTTGATATTTCTTTTTAAATAATTTTTATTTATTGTTATTTAAAAAGAAATATCAACTAAAACCTAAAACACTACGAAAAACGGCTAGCGCGGCGTTTTGCTCGGGGTACCGCCTTAAGATAAATGTTCTCAAATGAACACTTTGTGTGATTGAGCTAATGATCATCTTTATAATTGGCAGTCTTGTGCCACCACACTACATAAAAGCCTCTGGGGGGTGACTATAAACTCTTACAGTAAGGTTATTTTAAGTGTGTGAAACAGACAGACGTATATGACTTGTATACATCTGTCCCTTACGCTCACTCAAAATAACCTTTCTCTAAGAGCTTATGGTGGGGTGACCATGTTGCTGTTTTGTGCCAATTAGAGTATTGGATGTTTCCCGTATTATTATAGGGGTCTCAGCGCTAAGAAAGAACATTTGGTTCAAATACATATCACTAGATGGCGCGATTTGCACCGATTTGTAATTGAATTGTGTAAAATTAACATTTTCTAGAAATTAACATAAAAATTGTATGTTCTTGTTTAATCAACTCTCCTAAGCACATTATAGAATAATGGGCTCTTAATTCTCATTTCAAAGATTATTTGAACGGATCATTTAAAATTGATGTCAATAGAAGGCGCCGTTTTAAATTTCTGAGGCTTTCCAATCGATTGTTTAAATTTGTATTGTAACACATTTCGGTGCAATGAAAGTAAAAATGTGCAAAAAATTACTGTAAAACAAATCATCACTTTATTGAGAGAAAAAGTATTCACGAACCGAGTAAACCCTTTTACTTGCAAGTCGCTGCTAACACCATCAATCTATCGCCGTGGAACGGAACCTAACACTTTGATGTACAAACAATTATCAGTTTAATCCGACGAAAATGCTAGTTACTTCGGCACAGTTTCATTGAATGGCATGAGGCAAATGTATGCTAGTATTATATTATATGTGCACAGATAATATAATACTAGCATTTAAGTTTAAATATAAGGCGCAGGCTCGTGTGAGGAGCTCGTGGATAATAACGCCCATCTTTAAGGTTAAGCAACGTTTGAACAAGTCGGTCCGCGGATGGGTGATCATTTTCAACATACTGAGATTCCTCCGTAACTCGGCAAGCACATTAAGCCGTTGGTCCCGGCTGTCATTTGAAGATCTTTGACAGTCGTTACGGATAGTCAGAAGCGTAATATCTAAAACCAGTCTTGCCAAGGGAAATCGTGTTACCCAGTTACTGGGTTGTGGAGGTCAGATAGGCAGTCGATCCATGTAAAACGCTGGTACACAGCTAAATCCAGTTAGACTGAAAGCCGACCTCACATATTTAGGTAAAGGCTAGCACATACGTTTATATATGTGACATATAAGATATTTGTAGATAATATCGTCTAGCTGCACTAGGATTACATTATAAAAATATCTCTATATTGTTCTGATGTGACGATTGTTTTCATATCAATAAAATCCTTTAGTATATTGGCATTTTCTTTTGTTTTCAGGTGCTCGAATTCTTGGAAAATGACAACATTGACATCTATTACTTCATAGACTGGATCAACAACCTGATCGGTAAGTTATTTATATTAAAATTCTATTTAGATCCGTCATTGTTTCTCATTATCATAGTTATATAGCTGAAAAATAACTGCTGGAGATAGACCTTAGAATCAAAGAACAGACATAAAACGGCTGGTCCTGTGCTTCGCCCATCCAGAGGATTTTAGCGACCTGGATATGACGACTGAAGTCTTATCGGCGAGAAATGTTTTTTGCAGCCAGCGACAGCGTCACTGTGTATGATATCGTTCTTCATAGGGTTATGTTGTTTGATTTGTCCTTGTACCTATAATTTACTTAGAAATGGATCATATTTACAGAAAACCTCGAAAGGAAGAGGATTGAGCGTCACTCCACCAGCGGCAAGGACCTCGCCTCCTTCGTCAGAGACTGCATCGCCACATTCCCCAAGGAGAAGCTGCAGGCCCTCTTCGATCAGAAGTGGTCAGAAGACGAAGAATTCAAGACCGCTGTCGAAAACCTGCAGAGCGACGAGTGGGTTACAGTGTTCAGTGCTCTCTGGGAAAGCGAAGTCTTCAAAGCTGAGATCCAGATTCTTGCCGACAACGGCATTGAAATCGGCGTGTTCCTTGAGCAGATCGTTGCTATCTTTGGACAGAACTAAGCTCCTGAATAGTGAATCTATTTTTTGAATATACGAGTATCAACGTCGTAAATATTGTTATTTATAATTGTATCAAGAAATAAATCACTATGATTGTCACCAAACTACGTTTTTTATTTATGTGGAATGCTGAAACTTTGTCCAAACTCTGTCTTTGCATTTTTATTTGCCGTAAATTCAAGGAGAGGTGAGAGGTGGTGAGTTGTTAGTAGCAATAAACTATTCAACTTACCCATCATAAACTACATAACATAGGTCTTTCGTTACTATCATCATCATCATCAGACTTTTAATGTTCCCACTGCTGGGACACTCTCTGAGAGAGAAAGGGCCGTAATGTCCCACGCGGGCCCAGTGCGTGTTGGTGGATGCCACATATTTGCTTACTATATTATCTGCTATTCCGCTTGTCAAGTGAGGACTGTTGAGTTTATTGTGTCAAACACAATAAACTCAACAGAAAGAAAGTTGAGCTATACGATGACTGATTTATGTGTACCAATTTGCCACAACAGGTCCACTCTAGTTTGTCTGTTTACTTCCTCAACTGACCAATCTCAGACATGCAAGGTCCTCATTATGACCTGACCTTCCTTATAGATTAAAGAAATTGTCGAGCTTTAATGTAGACCTTGACCTTTTTATTGTTTCTTCTCAGTGGAAGTAGGTTAAAGCATTTAGTCTGTTACATATTCGTTTCACCTATGTATAATTTAATAGAGGCAATGACGGAGAGTTTCTGAAATAGAAGGACAAATGCTACAAATTGAGCCTTTCTGCCAAGGCCTAGATCATGGTTAATACAATTTAACCACCAATTTACAATTTCATTATGATTAATACTAATACAAACCCTTTAATTGTATTCTAAATTGAAATCGAAAACCTGTCAGATGGTTTCAATTGCGTTATAAAAACCTGCCTCAAAGTACCTGTTTTGTTTAGGCCAATTCACATCGTAGAATTGAAGACGTGAAGGAGAATGTCTGGTATGCTTATCTTGTGTAAGCTCAAAGGATAGAGGACAGGAGAATTCAGTTGGATTTTAGTCTATACCAATACTTTGGATAGTGCTCGAAAAGTTATATTTTTATCTTACTGTGAGATGTGTATGTCATGGACCAAGTGATCCATATGTACACTCTGTATAATGCCCGTGCATTATGAATCTATTCAAGTCAAATCGGGCAATGAAAAAACTGATTTAAAATTCTATATTTATCACAGTGTCTGGTTAATAAGAATATTGATAATTATGGTCAATGAATTAGTCTAAGCGAGCTCTGGAGCTTAGGGCACCCCGACACGGATAGGTTAGCTTCGAAGGCGATTTAATTAGGGCGCACGGTTGGCGCAGTGGTTGAGCGATTGACTGCTGCGCTGCGTGTCGCGGGTTCGATTCCCGCACGGAACAAATATTTGTATGACCTACAGATAGTTGTTCCGGCTCTGGGTATTTGTGTATGTGAGTTTATATGTTTGTAAACGCACCCACGATACAGGAAGAAATTCCTAGTGTGGGACAACGTTTAAAAAAAAAATATATATATTTCAATAGTTATTATCAAATTGCCTACTCATATTGGGCACTTTTCCGTATTAATCACTTGGCCCACAACATGTACACTGGCTGTTGGGTTCGCTAAACTTCTTATTGGAACAGCGGTTGGCGACATATCTGAATAGGAAGTCGGAATGCCAAAATAGCAGGCTAGGGGAAAACTGTTATTACAATGCTACCGTTAATCAAGACAATTCTAGACCAGGTTTAGGCAGAGGTTCGTCTATAGTCAACTCACATTTCACCAGTTACTTTTAAGTCCCATGTTCCCAAATCCAGATTCCAGGGAGCCATTAAGTCAATCCAGATGGAAAACCCAATAACACCTCATCCTAACTTTTCGGGGAATACAGACGTGGCTTTGCCAAGTCAGAGACCTTTTTTTTTGCTTTTGGATATGCTCATGCATACTGCGCTATCTCATTATGTGGGACTCCAACCCACTAAAACTCCACGGTGTCATCCTGTGCCACTTATAGTGGGGAGACGGGCACGCGTTAGCACTCATCCGTGAACCCGCAGCTGTCCGTCACCGACCGTCCTTTGAAAACCCCATCACCGGCGCACCAAAACACATTGCACGCCGTGACCAAACCAGCACATGGGCGCTAGACGACCCCGTGTATGGCACCCTTGGTCCGCCTGTCAGAGGCCTGTGCGAATCCCATAGGCGGCATAATTAACTCTGACACCAGAGGTGGCCACATCCTGACACGAAGAAAGGAAGAACGTGTGATGTTATGTTCTAGACCAGTTTATGTGTGATGTTATGTTCTAGACCAGTTTACGTGTGCTCTGTGCGTACGTTGTGACTTAAAATGCGTCAATATACTATCAATATCTAGTCACACTATTTGCCTAAGTATTTAACTAAGTATCTCGAAAACGAATAGTAACACGTAAAAATTACATCTCAAGTACCAAAGATTATCTCTGTTAATATTATCTCACATGACAACTTGAAGAACATTAGGATATATCTTATCATTTACTATAAAAGGTCTCGCCGTCAATCGATCTGCACCACAGAATTCAGGAAACGATACCAGAATGATGAAGCAAGCACTAGTCGTTCTCGCTCTGGTGGGGCTCGCCTTCTCGGCTCCCCAGCCCAGGAAGCTGTTCCACGAGCATGTGGAGGAATTCCTGGACATCATCAACGAGGAAGCTGGCCACGAGATCGAGCACCTGATGGAACATTACGCCGAGTTCGACGAGTTCTGGCAATCTCTGGAGTACATGAGGACCAACAACTTCAAGGACCTCGTTTACGAGATGGAATCGTTGCCTGAATTTGTAGCTGTGAGTATTGTATTTTTGTATTACAAGGTTTACCATTAACCTAATCCAATAAAATTAAACAAATAGTTTTTCAAGCACTTTCTGGCATCTGATCATGCTGAAACTTTGCGTACATAAATAAATTTGAAAACATTGAAATAATATGATTCAATGGAGCTGGTCTCATGATGGAGTCAAAATGCAGCCATAGCAATTCCTCAGCCAGAAAAGATAGCAACATCGTGTTATGAATATGTATATACATTTAGTACCGTTCAGTATAAAAAAACTTGTTTAAAAAAAAACTTATTATGTTTAAAGTTGGCAGACACGCCATCAGGTTAACAATACCTATTTACAACATACCACAACAGTCGTTATCAAGTTTGCCAATGCGAAAATAGTTATTTGTTATACAAGAGTGCAAAGTTGCTTTTTAACCGCGTGTTCAATTTTGATGACCGAGCAAGCGAAGGATTCTAAAATTGAACCTGAGCGTTAGCGAGGGAATCAAAAGAGCACGAGGTGAAAAATCTTTGCACTCGAGTGCAACACGTAACTTTTCATTCCACCTCAGCGAGGAAATGACTAAATGCAAAAACAAAACGTTTACAATCACAAGATAGGTACACTTTTATTTCAGTTTAGGTATTAATTACTACATTATGACAGGTAAGTATTACAGAATAATCTTTAAATTATAACAAAATAATACTAAGGTATAATTAAGAAAATGTTAAAGTAACGTTGCTACAGTTATTTAAATTGAGTGTAATATTTTTGTTTGGTACTGTAATATTGGTGTTAGTCACTTGTGTCACAAAATAGTAAGAATACAGAAGGGCCACTCCCGCCGTTTAGAAAATTTACAGCTAAACTTGACAGATTCACTAGGGTTGCTACTATATTGATTCCGAATTATAAAAAAGAGTAGGTTGCCCAAGTTACAAACATAAATACATAGATTCGTCTAAACATACATCATATCATGCTTACAGGCATGTAAGCATGATATGATGTATGTTTAGACGACTCTATGTATTTGAGGGTAGACAGGGCATCAAACATCCATTTAATATCACGAAACATTTAATATTACGCCACATACGATGAATATTGGAGAGTAAAAAGACGTAGTATAATAATAGTGAAATAATGATCCCACTTAAAAAAATAAATTGTAAAAAGCTCCAAGCTCGACAAAAATATAAATGTGAAAAAACAGGTACCTAATAAAATCAAAAAACCAAAGATGATCTTAAACAAGAAGAAAATTATGCTGTGCAGTCGGAGGCAACATATTTGTAAGCTGTATGACTTGAACCTTATTATTTTGACAAGTTCCCAATTTCATCAATGGGCTTAAAATAATTTATTATAATCCTAGATAATGAATTTCTAATTTGTCATCTTGAAAGAATAATGACCTTTATAACTTAAAAATAATTGAAAGAAAGAATTAAAAACAAAAAAGTAAATTCGGTCTGTAACAAATAATAAAGGTAACCCATCCAATGCAACCAACCTCGTTACAGTACTTAATGTATGAATGACGTGACAAACGCATGCACAAAGCAATCATGACAGCCGCGACTGAGCTCGGTCCAATATTGCCCAATATTCCCTGTAAAACCGAAATGTCAAAGTGAGAGTGGCCCCTCTGTCTGCGGCGCGCCGCCGCTTACGTACTTTGTGCTTGTGTACTGTTTTTCGGTAAACTATCTGTCATACTTAATAGTTGTACCGATTCATCGGATTCCCTTGGCGTGAATGTTGGAGAGAGAGGGAGATGGTTAGAACCGCGTACAAAGCACATTGAAAAAAGAACACCAAGAAGGTTCCGAGTCTGAGTTTTTAACAAATTAAAAAAAAGTTGTATGATATATTCGGCACCATAGAGGTAGCAGTAAATAGGTTTAATGTTTTTTTTAATTCACAAACTTAGTGCACACGATGTTCTAAATTCAATTTACTTTATTTCTAGTGAATAAAAACGGCTTTTCCACTCAGATATTGAAGATTAAAAATACTCTTTCCGAGATGGTGGGATGAAAAGGTCTTATGAACTGCCTCGATCCTCGATGCGCCCGGTTTTTCATATCACCTGCTTTTTTGGACCTTCTGATTTGCCAACGGGATTTTTGTTTAAAACCTTTATATAAATATGTTTTCTTGTTCCCAGGTGGTCGAATTCTTGGAAAATGACAACATCGACATCCACTACTTCATTGACTGGCTCAACGCCATGATTGGTAAGTAAACAAAATTCATCTTTCTGGCAAAAACATGTCTTTTTATAATGTCTTATATTTTTATGGCATCTAAAGAAGAACCTGCTGCCTTTTAAAAGTCGGTTAAAATAAAACAAAAACAGCTGTCCCCTACATTTTGCAAAGTTATGCGAATAAAAATATACGAGCTGCATTTTGCATAAATCGTTTCTTTATAAGACCTGGAAAAAAGTCAGGATGTATTGTGTCACAATGGTAAATAATTGAATATTCTATTGTTTTATCTCCCTCTCCCGGGAAAGAGTCCCAACATTATAGGCTGATTATTCTATACTGTGTTGTTCTATATTTCAAGCATCTGATTTTATTTACAGAAAACGTCGACAGAAATAGGAACGCACGTCATACTCTCAGCGGCAAAGACCTCACCTCCTTCGTCCAGGACTCAATCGCGGAATTCCCCAAGGCCAAACTGGCGGCCCTCTTCGACCAGAAGATGTCAGAAGACGCAGAATTCAGCACGGCCATCCAGAACCTGCAAAGCGAAGAGTGGCAGGCCACCTTCGGTGCTCTCTGGGACAGCGAAGTTTTCCAAGCTGAAGTCAAGGCCCTTGGCGAAAACGGCATCAATGTTCACGTCTTCCTCGATGAAGTCATCGCCGTCTTCGGACAAAACTAAAACACTGAATAGTGTACCCGTTTTGTACAAAAGCGTCGTAATTATTGGTAATTTTACGGGTTATTATAAAGTCATATTATAATATGATTAAATAAGTTCCAACATAAATTATTTTTTTATTACAAACTGTCACCTGCAAAGTTGTTTAATTGATTGTTAAGCTGTATAAAGCGATCACTTTGTACGGGGTTATTCTAAGTAGTGTTCAAAGGTGCTTTATGACAATAACTTGCTTAATGCTATAAGGTTTATATTTTAAGCGCGTTATTTTACACGCTTTTTTTAACGCACGGGGGTTGGGCGGGCACGAATAAAACAACCGCGGTTACTATTGACTGGCAGCTCTTACGCGTTGGACTCGTTGGACAGACAGCATGCCTAAAAATATTACATCGCTTTTATGTTTTTTTTACTATAGAATGGAGCAGTAAAAAATAAACAATGAACTCCCCAGTTCTACTTTAAGTTCCATATTGGAAAAATCACAATTTTTTTCAGACATTTTCGTCCACTATACACATTCAAAAACAAAACAATAACCCAATCTCTCAATCAATCGTCCTTGCTAACACAATTATACTTAGTAAATATTACGTGTCCTATCACTGTTTATAATAAAAAGCACGAAGCAAAATAGAAATAGCGTAGCTATATTACGTGAGCCGCGTGGGATCGCAAATCGCGCGCGCGATAAATAAAAATCGCTAGCATTACGTAGTACTAGCATGCAACGACTGGCCGCCACCGCACCCGCCCGGCACCCCCTGCTTCTTGCTTTATTCACGTTTTTGCGTTGCCCGCGATACTTCGTTGTAACGACAGCAAATAGCACATAGCGCCAAGTGAGCGCCGTGATAACGTTTGATTTATGATACGTATAATAAGCACGGTGCTTTAAGTTGCTTTACGTTATATTAACCACCACTAGTTATGCTGCGTCAAAAGTTGCAGTCACAATGCAACCGCGGAACCACTCTACAACTATCATAGCCGCTCTACACTTCGCAAAAACATCTGCACGAAGAAAATTTAAATTAAGAACAAAGAATATCCGACACGATGAAAATGATTGCGACTTCTTCTTCTCGTCAAACTAGTGTTGTTCTTATGGCATGCCAATAAGTAGTGAATAAATGTCATTGATTTCATCCGTGCCAGTAAAATTGATTTTTGGGTTACTTCTTTGCCTTTGGTTATCTTGGAATATTTTCTCTGGAAACTAGATAGATTCATGCGAATGCTTGACCGGTTATCCCGACGAGACGACCTGGAAAAAACGTTACTATTCATTACAAGCTTTATATTACGCTTACCTTGTTTTTGTATACATGTGTATCCCGCAACTAGTAATCGATTTTTCAAGCAGTTCTGGGCATTCGATTAAGCAGGAACTTGGCTTAACTATGTACCTTTGGAAACATTGAAATAATATGGTACTAATAGCGCTGGTCTCATGATAGATTCTAAAAGTAGCCATAGCAACTCCTCAATCAGATAAGATAGCCCTATCGTGTTTGGGTTAAATGACAATGACAAGCAATATTACATTTCGTACTTTTAAGTCCATTTAAAGCTCGTTCTAAAGTCCTATTAAAGCTCGTTCTAAAAAAAATACCGATTTTGATGAAACTTGCACTATGCAAGTTTCATCAAAATCGGTCCAGCAGTTTTCAACATATACAGCATACAACCGAACTCCTTAGCGACAAACAGCGCGAAAGTGTAAATTGGGTCATTATGGGTATTCTGTAAATTTTTTAGGTACTGTACTATAGGAACTGCTCATTTTCTCATGTTTAGTGATGGTCTACTGAAACTAAAAAGAGAAAAAGAAAAACTTTTTACAAAAAATAAACCGACTGCAAAAGCAAAACACTAAAAAGTCAAAATCAAAATCAATAGTTTTTATTTCACATAGGCCTTATAAAACGTCGACAAAAGGTGCACAGTTCGGGTTGGTCGTTTCCTATGGAGAAGAACTGGCAAGAAACTCCATGGTTACTTTTTTATTATTTTTTTTTGGTTTTACAATATTTCTATGTTACAGCAGTACTTAGATGGAGGGACTACGCAAAAAGGTCGTAAGAAACTAAAAAAAAAAAAGATATAATAAATAAACAAAAGATTAAAAAAAAGTAAAACGAGATAAAATGGTAACAAATGTTAACAATCTAGAAATCTAGAAGGCCTACAATGTTCACACATTTACAAAACAATCGGTAAAAGAATCTTTACAAAGTATAACAAGACTAAATTTAACATGTGGCACAAATGTTGTTATCACTGCTGTAACTATTCTTAGCAAAGGGCTATAAAGATGATTGAAAACCATTGTAAAAAGTCTTATTAAATGAAGAAAAAATGAGATTGAGAATAGTTAGAGACAGCCACATATTTGTGCCGTTTATGAGTTACCAGGGAAGCCGCATGCGCAGAAGGAGCTAAAGCCAATTTTTTTTATCTTCAACGTAGTCCTTGATTTTATAATATGCTTTTTTTATAAGGACACGTTTGATGTGATTTTTGAACTTTCCATCGGTCTTATAACTGACTTTGGCAACTTGTTATAAAAGCGTATACTGTTTATAAGATAAGACTTGCTAGTATTCGTCAATCTGAATTTGGGTATTACAATTTCGTGTTTACTGCGTGTATTTAAATTATGGAAGTCGCTTCTATGTAGTTTTGAAAAGCCCTCGATTTTTGCGGACATACAAAATACATTCCAAAATATAAAGTGATGGTAGAGTCAGTATATCGATCTCTTTAAATCTTTCTCTGAGGGACTCGCGAGGACCCATTTTATAGATTGCGCGGATTGCCCTCTTTTGTAATATGAAAATTGAGTCAACGTCTGCTGCTGATCCCCACAGCAGAATGCCATCAGACATAATACTGTGGAAATAAGCATAGTATACTAACCTAGCTGTGGCTACATCGGTTAGCTGCCTTATTTTCCTTACTGCATATGCAGCTGAACTTAACCTACCCGAAAGAGTTCTAATGTGGAAATTAACTTTCGTTTCGGCAGTCGGTGTCGAAAAATGATAAAAACAAGAGGTACCAAAGACAGTTCGGTCGTATGCTCCATATCTTGAAAACTGCTGGACCGATTTTGATGAAACTTGCATAGTGCAAGTTTCATCAATATTGGTCCATCAGTTTGTCTAAGTTTAGATATGCTCAATCACGAGCCGATAAGTAGTTTCGGAGAAATACGTAGACAAACATACACTTATATAATTTGGCACACGTGTTTAGAAGCCCACATAGAATAACATATGTGAATATTGTGCAGTTCCAACAATATTACATACATACCTGTCGAATTGGTTACCGCCTTTTTCTTTTTGAAGTCGGTTAAAACATTTTAAAACAAGCTTTAACATATTTATTTCATTTGCAACGTTGATAAATAATATATACAACTGAATATTTCTAATCTTATGACTAATAACAAAACAAAATTACATACAAAGGGGAGAAGGAAAAGGGCTCATTGCGCATCAAAAAATTCGTCCACATCGATGTCAATGGGAAACGTGCCCAGAACGCTGGCAGCATTGCCACGTTGAATGGCAATGCTGATCCTCTGGCTGAAGAAAAGGCCAGCCCTCTGGTCACGTAAACAGTCGACTAACCGTTTACTTATGTCTCGAAAAACTCGGTGAGCACTCGGACCCCATGGACCTAATGTCTCAACCCCAAACGGCTCAAACATATAATTGCCAATAAAGTTGTTATATTTGCGCTATTTGAGGTTTTCTGCACCAGCAGAAGCCACCCCAGCACAGCCCGCCGTGCTAAGAAGATGGGAGTGCGCAAGGGTATCGACACATGTTGCATCCCACACCAAAGGCCTACCCAACTTCCAAGGCATTATGGTCATCCCGTCCGGTCTCTTCCCATCGTCGCGTGCTAAGCCATTGGGTTCTAAAACAGCTGGCACCCAGCTTTAACTGGATTTAAAAGTAAGAAATGTAATATTGCTTGTCAATACAGATCCAATGAACCCAAACACGTTAGGGTTATCTTATCTGATTGAGGAGTTGCTATGGCTACCTTTAGAATCGATCATGAGACCAGCGCCATAGTACCATATTATTTCAATGTTTCCAAAGGTACATACATATACAGGTAAGCCAAGTTTCAGCTTAATCGGATGCCAGGAACTGCTTGAAAAATTGATTACAAGTTGCGGGATACACACACAAAAGCTTGGTACGCGTAATACAAAGCATGTAATGAATAAGTTCCAGGTCGTCTCTTTAGGATAACCGGTCAAGCATTCGCATGAATCTACCTAGTTTTCAGAGAATATATTCCGAGATAACCAAATACAAATAAGGTTACTTCTTTGTCTTAGGTTATCTCGGCATATTTTTTTACTCATCGATTCTTTGTGTTACCAAATAATAGATGAGTTTAAAAAACTTGCTGGCACGGATGAAATTAATGACATTATATTCACTACTTATTGGCATGCCATAAGAACAATAAAACCTAGACTACAACTTCTCTTTCATCGAGTCAAAGATTCTTTGTTCTTAATTTAAATTTTCTTCGACCAATACAGCCACGTCTATTGCCTATGCGCTGGCTTCGTATAGGTGTAGATGTTTTTGCGAAGTGGGGCATCGTTGAAGAGTGGTTCCGCAGTCGCACTGTAACTAATAACGCAGCATAATCCCTTACAAAGTGATCGCTTTATGCAGTTTAACGTTCAATTAAACAACTTTTTAGGTGACAGTTTGTAATACAAAATATTTCATGTTGGAACTTATTTAATCATATTATAATAAAATGTCCAATAATTACGACGCTTTTGTACAAAACGGGTACACTATTCAGTGTTTTAGTTTTGTCCGAAGACGGCGATGACTTCATCGAGGAAGACGTGAACATTGATGCCGTTTTCGCCAAGGGCTTTGACTTCAGCTTGGAAGACTTCGCTTTCCCAGAGAGCACCGAATGTGGCGTGCCACGCTTCGCTTCGCAGGTTCTGGATGGCCGTGCTGAATTCTGCGTCTTCTGACATCTTCTGGTTGAAGAGGGCCGCCAGTTTGGCCTTGGGGAATTCCGCGATGGAGTCCTGGACGAAGGAGGTGAGGTCTTTGCCGCTGAGAGTGTGACGTACGTTCCTATTTCTGTCGATGTTTTCTGTAAATAAAATCAGAAGCTTAAAATATAGAACACCACAGTATTGAATAAACAGCCTATAACGTTAGGACTCCTTCCCAGGAGAGGGAGAAAAAACAATACAATATTCAATTATTTACCATTGTGACACAATACTATAATATTTTATAAAGACTCTATTTATGCAAAATGCAGCTCGTATGTTTTTGTTCGCATAACTCTGCAAAATGTAGGGGACAGCTGTTTTATTTCAACCGACTATAAAAAAGGAACAGTTTCTTCTTTTTAAGAGTTGAATTTAACAGTAACTTTAGATGACATAAAATATCAGGTATAAAAAGACATGTTTTTGCTAGAAAGATGTACGTAGAGTTTTGTTTACTTACCAATCATGGCGTTGAGCCAGTCAATGAAGTAGTGGATGTCGATGTTGTCATTTTCCAAGAATTCGACCACCTGGGAACAAGAAAACATATTTTTATAAATAAAAGTGGTTTTAAACAAAACACCCGTTGACAAATCAGAAGGTCCAAAAAAGCAGGTGATATGAAAAACCGGGCGCATCGAGGATCGAGGCAGTTCATAGTTGAACTAAGACCCTTATCGCTGCAAACTTGATAACAACTGTTGGGGTATTTTGTAAATAGGTATTGTTAACCTGTGTGAAACGTGTCTGCCAACTTTAAACATAATAAGTTTTTTTTAAACAAGTTTTTTGTACTGAGCCCAAACACGATGTTGCTATCTTTTCTGGCTGAGGAATTGCTAGGGCCATATTTTGGCTCCATCATGAGGCCAGATCCATTGTACCATATTATTTCAATGTTTTCAAATTTATATAAGTACGCCCAGTTACAGCATAATCAGATGCCAGAAAGTGCTTGAAAAACTATTTGTTTAATGGATTAGATTAGATTTAATTAAACCTTGTAATACAAAAAAAATACTCACAGCTACAAATTCAGGCAACGATTCCATCTCGTAAACGAGGTCCTTGAAGTTGTTGGTCCTCATGTACTCCAGAGATTGCCAGAACTCGTCGAACTCGGCGTAGTGTTCCATCAGGTGCTCGATCTCATGGCCAGCTTCCTCGTTGATGATGTCCAGGAATTCCTCCACATGCTCGTGGAACAGCTTCCTGGGCTGGGGAGCCGAGAATGCGAGCCCCACCAGAGCGAGAACGACTAGTGCTTGCTTCATCATTCTGGTATCGTTTCCTGAATTCTGTGGTGCAGATCGATTGACGGCGAGACGTTTTATAGTAAATGATAAGATATATCCTAATGTTCTTCAAGTTGTTATGTGAGATAATATTAACAGAGATAATCTTTGGTACTTGAGATGTAATTTTCTTAATAATAGTTTGCGAGATGCTTAGTTTAGCAAAGATTGTGACTGGATATTGATAGTATATTGATGCATTTGAATTGCTGTATACGCACAGACCACACGCCAACTGGTCTAGAACATAACATCAAATCTTCTTTCTTTCTTCGTGTGAGGATGTGGTCACCTCTGGTGTCAGAGTTAATTAAGCCGCCTCTGGGAACCCCACAGGCCTCTGGCAGGGGTACCAAGAGTGCCATATACGAGTTCTTCTAGCGCCCATGTGCTGTTTTGGTCTCTGGGATGGACACGGCGTGCAATGTGTTTTGGTGATAATAAATGTGTCGGGGTGTACTCCCCTGAGGAGGGTACGGTGACGGACAACCGCGGTAGGTTCACGGATGAGTGCTAACGCGTACCCGTGTTCCCGCCATAAGTGCCTCAGGATGAGACCGTGGAATTTTAGTGGGTTGAATGGCGCTATCTCCCCGTGGTAGCTGTTATAAAAAATATCATAATAGCTCAATAACAAAAAACATATTTTCATGTTACGTACGGTACAAGTCGGATAATTTTTTTTTTGTTATCTAGCGGAGATCTTAGCCTAGCGTACAATATGTCACCCACCGCTTTTCTTGTACTATGGAAACTGCTCATTTTTAACCCCCGCCGGAAAAAGAAGGGTGTTATAAGTTTCACGCGTGTTGCTGTGTATCTGTGTATCTGTGTGTCTGTCTGTGGCATCATAGCGCCTAAACGGATGAACCGATTTTGATTAAGTTTTTTTTGTTTGAAAGGTGATTTTGTCTAGAGTGTTCTTTAGCTGAATGAAATCGGTTCAGCCGTTAAAAAGTTATGGGCGTTTTACTGTCTGAATCGGGGTGTTTTCGCAAGATAAATGTATCGGGGATTTTTTAAATTTTGAAATTAAACTTGTCTCATTTTTAGTGATGGTGTACTAAAACTAAAAAGAAATAAATAAATACTTTTTTACAAAAAATTAACTGACTTCAAAAGCAAAACACTAAAAATCGCAAAATAACTTTCGTTTCGGAAGTCGGTGTCGAAGAATGATAAAAACAAGAGTTACCAAAGACACCGAAACGAAAGTTATTTTTAGTGTTTTGCTTTTGAAGTCGGTTTATTTTTTGTGAAAGGTTTTTACTTTTTAATTATATTACTTAAATGTCTTATTTAATTACTACTATATTACTTAAGTTTGGCAATTCTTGGGGCTATGTCGGTAACGCTGGTTCTGTGGCAGATGTCTACATTTCTGATTCGATCACGCAAGGATACTCCGAGCATAGCTCTCTCCATTGCCCTTTGGGTGACTGAAAGGTTTCTGATGAGGCCCATTGTAAGCGACCATGCCTCAGAGCCATATGTAATTACTGGCAACACACACTGCGACTTTCATCTTGAGACACTGTGGTAATTTGGACGAGAAGATACCGCGCAGGAGTTTTGGCGGGAACGTGATGGCGTCTATGTTGCTTCTCTGTTTTATTTTCCTAAAATTGTGTTTAACTGAATATTAATAGTGTAAAAATGGTGGTGTTTTGTTCTAATAATATAAGTGAACGTGCACGAGTGTGGGAAAATGAAACACAGCGGTAGAACATGAGTTTGTTCATGTTGTCGACAAAACTCCGTGGAGGCTTCCAATAAAGTTACCGCCATTTTACTGGGGCCTAACTATTATATATTAGTCTATAAATAGGACATTGGACTAAAAACTAAAGAAACTAGAACTTCTAAACTTGACACTGGCTAAATGCACAAAACGTGCGAAGCCAAAACAAAAAAAAAAAACAAAGATACCGCGCAACTTCCCGAACGCTGTCCAGCCCGTGATGCCACGGTTGACATCTTTCTCGAAGTTGGCCCTACCCAACTCGATCGTTTTTCCCAGGTAGATACGAGTATAGTCGCCCACAACTTCGAGTGTAGACCTTGATAGTAGTGGGTGTAACATGGACATCCTAAGACCCACTCTTTCGGAAGCTCTACTGAGGTCATCGATCATTATATTGAGGTCGTCCATGGTCTTAGCCATGACCATTATATAGTCGGCAAACCGAAGGTGAGTGATGTATTCGCCATTGACGTTTATGGCTAACCCTCTCTAGTCCAGACCTTGAAGACATCCTCCAGGAAAGCGGTGAACAGACATACTACAATTATGAAATTTGGCACACGTTTTAGAAGCCCACATAGAGTAACATATGTGAATATTTATATTTATTTTTATTTGGGACAATCACACCGCACTATTCCCAAACCACTGCAACTCCTGAAAGCCAGAATCAAAAGTGGCGACCACCAGAAAAGCAAAATAAATAATCAATGTGAATATTCTGCAGTTCCAACAATATTACATACATATGTTTCGAATTGATTACCTGTTTTTTTTATAAGTCGGTAGAAAAGAACCTGTTACTGCCCCACTGTCAGTAGAGCAAAGGACTTTTCTCATGCAAAGGAGGCACAATCATTAATCACCAAGCTTGCTCAAGGCACGTTGGCGATTTCAGACTTATATTAAACACTAACGGATGCCTCGCGGTTTCACCCGCGTAGTTCCCGTTCCCGTGGGAATACAGGGATAAAAAGTCTATATCACCCGGGCAGAATATAGCTTCCCAACGGTGAAAGAATTTTTGAAATCGGTCCAGTAGTTTTGAAGTTTATTCGTTACGTACAAAAATACAAATCTTTGCTCTTTATAATATTAGTATAGATAAGAACAGGTTTCTTCACGATTTTTTTCTGTTGCCAGAGATGTTTAAGTTGAACTTCGATAGTAACTTCAATGGTACTCTTACTTGGACTTGAACTCACGACCATCACAATTGACTCATAAGAAGTATTGAACTCTTTCTTTTCGTTTCAACTTTGCCGTGAGATAGTGGTCAAGCGCAAGCCTATACTAAAGTAAATAAATAATAGTGTTTTTTAGTTTTTTTAAACTATTATTTATTTTCTACTTTTTAGTTTGGTTTATTTTTAGTATAGCCTTGTTAGTTAACGGAATCAAGATATTTTGCATACTTTTGTCGAAATAATTTAATGGATATTAATTCTATACTTTCTAAAAAATTATTTAGTGCAATAGAAACGAAAAAAACATCAAAATAGGTCAAACAAAAATCCTGTCCGTCATGTATGAAACTCCGGAAACACTGTAACTTGTGAAAAAATCAATTATTTGATTTAATTATTTTTTTATTTCTAATCGACAATTGTAGGTCACCAAATGCGAATAACTAATAAATTCAGTGTCGCTTAATTACAATTAATAAAAAACGAAAACTACAAGACTGTATATCTATATATATCCATGTAAAATTAACATGGATTGTGATATATCTATATCTAGAAATATTATGTACATTTATTCTACCAGGGGCGCTTGTGCAGTACCTTCCTAGTATATAATAGCTGTTTTTTCGGCAACAAATTTTGAACTTTTTTTTTTTTTTCAAATTAGTGTTTTGTCAACGGCCCTCGATAAATCTACAAAGTTTGAACGAAATCTGACCGTTTAAAGTGGGTCAAAATCGCGCCCAAAGAAGTCAGTTACAAACATACATACAGGTGAAGCTAATAACAAGCTTGTAAAAAAAAAACCTTTTGTTGGAGTGTCAAATTCAAAACGTTTATTTCGAACTAAGTGTATCATATTGGTGTGTCAGGAATTAGTCTGAAAGGAGTACGTTAATAAGTCAATTGAATATAAATAAGCTGGATTTAGGTATATTTAATGTTATTTTGACCAAACCAATGTCGCCAGAAGCTATAGTAGTTTATTCATTAGTAACTTTGTAATTGTGATTTCTTTGGGTAAGGTAACGATGGAACTGGTGTAACATTATGTTAAAAGTTCCTTAAATAAATAAAAAAAAAAGTCTATGCTTATATTGTTTACCGATTTACAGATACCATTTTTCATCGACTGAATATCCGAAACTGTTTGCGAAAATAATAAAACAAACTTCGCACAAATCATCATTCATGTCAAAGTCATGCTGTGCAGTCGGAGGATCAGGCAGTCCGCGAATATATATCCTCCGACTGCACAGCATGACATTTTCTTGTTTACTGCTTTTTAGTTTGCTTCTTAAGCAGACGGGTTTTTGATTTTTAAATTAGCTTTTTTTATTTACAACTTTTTAGTGAATTTTTTTTTTTATAAATACTTTTAAACATATAAGTGGTATATATTTTTGTAATCACCTCTAAAAACCCTTCATTTTGATAACCCACTCGATGGGTTGCGAAGAAAAAAAAACGCAAACTTTACAATATGGCGCCCAAAATTCGCCATGTTTCTAAAAAGACAAGACAAAAGACAAAAGATATTTATTTCAACTGGGCCACCAAGCGGCACTTTTGAAAGTCACAATTTAAATTTAAATGGAATACAAGTTGATTCTACCGTGCATTCGGAAAGTAGCTAGTTATGGAGAAGAATGCACAAGAAACTCCATACTTTTTAAATTTACATGGAATAAAAGTTGATTCTACCGTGCATTCGGAAAGTAGCTTGTTATGGAGAAGAATGCACAAGAAACTCCATACTTACTCTTTTAAAAAAAAATGATTCTACCGTGCATTCGGAAAGTAGCTTGTTATGGAGAAGAATGCACAAGGAACTCCATACTTACTCTTTTAAAAAAAAAAAGATTTTTACAATATTTAGGTACATGAGTACATACATTAATAAATTCACATATGTGAGGACAATGCACCCAGAATAGCACTACACACTATACTATGTAAAGGTATAAAGTATTAAAAGTACTCACACATGTACTGTGCAGTTATACAATAGGTACTAGAAAAACATCAACATCCGAAGCAGTTGAGTTATGACCAATCCCAACTGACGGCGCCCGTTCACGAACATGACGCATGAATCGGCACCACCCAGCTCAACCATCATGAAGGGAACCGAATGATCCAACACACGCGCCACCATCAGAGAGACATTTGAGAGAGCATGACACACTCAACTGCCAGGGCACACACAAGTCAACGAACGACACATAGGTATAGCAAATGGTAGATTTACAGTTGGGTACATAGTACCCACACACGTGCTGTGCAGCTATACAATACTAAAAGAAATCGAGTCTATACAACACAAACATAAACATATCATTTGTTTTTGCGCCCTAGTGGTTGTGGAGCAGGACTAGCATTGAGCCAAGCATTTTTATCAGTGATATAATCCCCAACTTATAATATGCCTGCCTGCATAGTGTGCGTTTTATACAATTTTTAAATTTCGTCTCATTCAGTTCTAGAATATGGGGAGGAATTTTATTGTAACATTTTGTACAGTACCCCATGAAAGATGAGGCCACTTTTGCCAGTCTGAAACCTGGTTGAACTAATTGGTCCCTATTTCTAGTAATGTTCTTTTTTTTTAACGGCACTTGTCTAAGAACACTTGGGCGGCCAAGACCTATCAAACGATGTCTAATTTATAAAAACCCGTCAAGTGGTTTGAAAGATACGAGGTAATAAGAATATTACAAACATACAAACATACTTACATACATACAAGATACGCGCGAAAATCATAACCCTTTCCTTGCAGCCGGGTAAAAACCGACTTCCAAACAAAATATTACAAAGAGAAAAATAACTTTCTTTTCTGAAGTCGGTGTCTTTTGTACCCATTATTTGTAGTTTTTCGACACCGACTTCGGAAAAGAAAGTTCTTTTTCTCTTTGTAGTTTTTTTTTGGAAGTCGGTTTGAGTATTTGTTAAAAGGTTTTTACATTATATTAAGAGACAATCACTAACAATAATATAATATAATCTTTATTTATATAAACACAGATTGCAGTACATGTAACAGTTTTACAAAGTGGGTAGTTATAAATATCTGACAACCAAGTGGGTGACGTGCTGTCCTCCTTGCTAGGCTATGAAATAGCCTGTATTAAGGAGTAACAGTACCGATACCCTCTAATTGTATTGCTACAATTTAATTTTTACAAGTAATTTTAATCATTAATAATGGCCAATGGAAAGGGCTTTGCTTGGAGTTTACTTGCGTGATCGAATCAAAAATGACAACATCCGCAAGAAACCAGGATTACCGACTTAAGCTGAAGAATTGCCAAACTTAAGGGGATATTATAAATTGCATATCAAATAAATAATCGCCTATCAATACATACTCATCATTTATATTCTTATTTACATCTAATAACTTACTTCACTACAAATAAACTAAATGTTTAACAAAACTCAAACTGCAGATAAAACGAAATTATACATCAATATAAAATTACTTTTTCCTCATAATGCAATACTGTTAAATTTATTTTTGTACAAAAATACTACATACATAGCATAAATACTGACTGCACAGCAAATTTTCCATATTTCATAGTCTATTTTAGTTGATCTACGAATAAATTATGGTCAAAGAATCAGTCCAAGAGCGAGCGAAGCGAGCTCGGGAACTTAGGGCACCCCGACACGGACAGGTTAGGTTCGAACGAAATGACGGGAGCTGAAGTGAGCGAGCAAAGCGAGGAAACTCAGCTCCCGTCATCTCGTTCGTGTTAGGTTACTTTTGACCCTGCAGAGTGCAGACAGAAATAGGAGCCCCGCGCAGCGGGGCTACGTCGACTTATTCGAAAAATCGCTGTACGCTGCGAAAATAAATTGTAGTGTGTTTAGTGATATTTTGAGTTGAATATTTTGCTGTGCAATCAGTAATTTTGATGGGAATTCGGAATCTTATTGCATACAAAAAGGATATTTTTTTGATTTGCGTTTAAATACTACCCAAACTGACTCTGTACGATTAGGCTATTCAGACGTTGCTATTGAGAATGAAAATTAAGATTACTTGCTGGTACTTATTTCAAATTTTAATTTTTCAAGAGGGTTCCGGTTGATCACCTAAACTGTGTAAACGTCAAGTAGTGCGCTCCGCAAAATTTAAGCTTAAAAAGTGTTAAAACCTCACTTATATTTTACACCGTGCAAGTGAATCGAACATTATCGATAAGAAGTGCAAATAATCACTAAAATCTGTGTGTAATAAGAAGATCAAATTAATGCAAGTAATAATTTGTTTAACCTATAACCAAAACCGACATTGACACATATATTAGCTACCAACATCAGAAAACGGAACATTGCGTTTCGTTTCGCGCAAACTACCGAACGAGTGTTGCCACTCCTATAAAATAAATTTCCTGCTAAATTACGTCTGAGTTGTCAACATCGAAGTTCGAAATACTACTAAAATGGACGCTCAAATGCAACTATTATTTACAAAATTAAAACTAGAAATGGACAAGCAAACAACTACATTAAAAACTTCTATTAGAGAAGAGATAGATGAGAAATTGAAACCATTGGTGGAAGATAACCTATTTCTAAAAAATGAAGTTGAAAAATTAAATGAGAAGATTAAACGCCTAGAATCAGATAAAAGGGAACACAATTTAATATTCTATGGCATTGAGGAGTCCGCAAAAGAAAATACTAATGTAATCGAAATGGTAGTAAAAACTCTAAATGATTCTGGTATCGAGGTTAACAATCGGGATATCAATAAAGCTTTTAGACTCGGCAAAGATAAAGGAGAAGCACGCCCGGTTCTAGTTAACTTGTTAAATACATGGAAGAAAATTGAAATCCTGAAAAACAAGAAAAGATTACCTGAAAATATTTTTGTGAACGAAGACTTCAGCAAAGAAGTTTTGGAAAAGCGGAGGGCACTCATACCCCAGTTAAAAGAAGAAAGAAAAAAGGGACATATAGCATTTTTAAAATACGACAAACTAATCGTCAGAGGAGAAGTGGCTACTCGAGATAAAAGGAAGAGAGAACAATCTGTATCACCAAAAAAAACAAATGAAAATGTAAGACCGAAAATTAATAAAGTAAATGCATTCGAACGAATGTACAGAAACAGGTCTCACTCAACATCCGATTTAAATAAAGAATAGCCACTAACACATGTCGGGAACCGGAAGATCAAAACAAGAAAACAAGTAACATTCAACGATGCAACTAAAATTAATACAAAAACACCTCCCCCAAGCCGGCTGGTCCCCGTGGGGGAATATGACCAACCCCTTCCAGCACAATTGATAAGAAAAAACAACATCAGTGTCAAAACAAACGATACAAGAAAACTTTATATTGCAACTTTAAACTGCTTAACCTTGCGTACAAAAGAGAGTCTAACCGAATTAGAACTAGCAATCTCAAGTATAAAGTGGGATGTTTTAGGATTAAGTGAAGTAAGAAGATTAGGAGAAAGTATTGAGGACCGCAAGGAGTATATTTTGTATTACAAAGGCGAAACAAAAGGAAACTACGGAGTGGGCTTCATGATTAAAAAACATTTAGAAGGAAACATAGAAGAATTCAAAGGCATATCAGAGAGAATAGCTGTACTTAATCTGAATTTGCCATCGTACAAAAATAAATGGTCGATTATCCAAATTTACGCCCCCACGGAACAGTACGAGGAATCTGCCAAAGACCTCTTCTATGAACAACTAACATCAGTTCTACAGCAATCGCACAAGAACGTAATGTTGATGGGAGATTTTAATGGTAGAATTGGTTCTCAACAAACTGGAGAAGAAAATGTAATTGGCAAGTTTGGTTTTGGCAGAAGAAGCAAGAATGGCAAAAGAATGATTAATATGGCCTTTGAAAACAACCTTTCATTTATGAATAGCTTTTTCAATAAAAATACAAAGAAAAAGTGGACATGGCTATCACCAGATGGAACATATAGGAATGAAATAGATTATATAGCAACTAATAATAGAAAAGCTTTCTATGATGTAAGTGTTATTAAACAACTGAATTTTAACACAAACCATAGAATGGTCAGGGCAATAATAAATAGTACAGAGCCGAAAAAAGCCAGAAATAAATTTAATGCAATAAAGAATATTAGTAGACACCCGAATCAAGCAAAAAATGACAAAGACGAAACATACGAAAAAGGAATAAACGAAATTTATGGAACACTATACGCTCAATTAGCAAAACCTAAGGCATGTTATACGGAAAATGAAACCCAAACCCTAATAGAAGAAAGAAGAAAGCTTTTAAAAAATAAAAAAGATAAACACAATTTAAAAGCTATTTCAGAAGTAAGTAAAAAAATAAGTAATAGTATCAAGAAGGACAGAGCGAAAAGAAGATTAAACATACTCAACAATCATATAAAAAAGACAGGAGGAGTTAAAAAAGCCTTAAAAGAACTGGTGGAGTCAAAACAATGGATACCAAACATTAAGAATAAAGCAGGAAAGCAGGAGACCATAAGAAGAACTATAATCCAAATTGCAACAGACTTTTACAGGTCACTCTACGCAGCGGACCCCAATGTTCAGATTCCATTTACAAATCTAGAAGACGACGAAATTGAGGATATTCCAGTTTTCCTACAATCAGAAATAGAAAAAGCTGTTCACAGTCTAAAGAGCGACAAGTCACCTGGGCGAGATCAAATAACCAACGAGATGATAAAATCTTCAATCATTGTACCTAAAAACTTAAGAAAACTCACAGAAATATACAATACCATTCTAAGAACCGAATCTATACCATCGCAATGGACAAAGAGTACAATTATCCTTTTACACAAGAAAGGGGATCGGGATAACATCGAAAATTATAGACCAATTAGTTTGTTGTCGAATATATATAAAGTATTTTCAAAATTGATTCTAAATAGACTAACAGGGATAATGGACGAACAACAGCCAATCGAACAAGCTGGATTCCGAGCGGGATTCTCAACCATCGATCATATACATGTATTAAAACAGTTAATAGAAAAAGCCAAAGAATACAATAAAACACTATATATTGCATTTGTGGATTACAGTAAGGCGTTCGATTCCATTAAGCACGAGTCACTCTGGAAGGCTTTAACTCAACAAGGAATACCCAAGAAATACATACGTATAATCAAAAACATATACAAGAACAGCACGGCACAAATAAAATTGGAAACAACCGGCGAAGAGTTCCCTATAGCGAAAGGCGTAAGACAAGGAGACCCGTTGTCTCCAAAACTTTTTTCTGCAATCCTAGAAAGTGTATTTAGGAGCATAGAGTGGGAAAATGTAGGCATAAATATTAACGGAGTAGTACTCAACCATTTAAGGTTCGCAGATGATTTAGTATTAATCACTGACAGCCCTAGTACACTGCGACATATGCTGCAACAGTTAACAGAAGCTAGTAGAACAGTAGGTCTAACCATGAATAAATCAAAAACAAACGTAATGACAAACAGGGAAGAAATAGACATAACAATAGATGGTGAAAGCATTGAATACGTGAAAAGCTACACATACCTGGGACAGTTAATTTCATTCAAAGATCAAACGGACATGGAAATCGAAAGTAGAGTTGCTTGTGCATGGAAAAGATATTGGTCACTCAAGGAGATACTTAAAAGCAAATACTTTTCCATGGCAGTTAAGAGAAAAGTCCTCAACTCGTGCGTCTTACCTTGCCTGACTTATGGGAGCCAAACGTGGGCCCTAAACCAAAATCATCTCTTAAAACTGAGATCATGTCAGCGGGGAATGGAGAGAAGCATGATTGGTGTCACTAAAAAAGATCATTTAAGAGCAGTCGAAATACGATCTAGAACCAAAGTAGAAGATATAATCAAGAAAGTAAGACAGTTGAAATGGAGATGGACAGGACACATGACGAGAGATAGCAAGTTTAAATGGACAAAAATTATAACAGAGTGGCAACCACGCGATGGCATAAGGAAAAGGGGAAGACAAGCAAAGAGATGGATTGACGACATAAGAAAAATTGGAGGCGCAACCTGGTCTAGAAAAGCTAGAGACAGAAATGAGTGGAAACAGCTGGAAGAGGCCTATGTGTCTCAGGACACGCTGATCACTAAACCGGAAAAGCCGATGTGTTAGATTTAAGTTTTTAATATTATAAGATTATACTTGTGTTTAGTTCTTCAGCAATAAAGGCTTAATAAACTACCCAAACTTAAGTGGCAGTGGGCAGGCCACATTGCTCACAGAACGGATGTTCGATGTAGCTCAAAAGTTCTGGAGTGGCGACCGAAGACGTTGGAGGGAGGGAGACCCCTCTAAATGGAGCGATGACCTGGTCAAGTCAAAGTCAAATATATTTATTCAACTAGGCCAATAAACGGCACTTTTGAACGTCAAATAAATTAAAACTAAAATTTACAAGTAATAAAAATTTATTCTACCGTGTATTCGGAAAGTAGATTGTTATGGAGAAGAACGCTGAAGAAACTCCATACTTACTCTTTTTAAAAAAAAAATGGTGTTTAACAATATTTATATAAGTACATACATTAATAAATTCATATATTAGAGGACGATGCACCCAGAATAGCTCTACACACTATACTACGTACATGTATAAAGTATTAAAAAGCATTAACAGGAAAATTAATTAATTTGTCGTAGGAACATGGTTCTCACATACTTACAAAAATTGCAAACATAGGTAAAATACCTAATCCAACAACAACGGAACAGTGTGTGAGTCAATTTCCAAAAAAAAAAACAGGCTAGCGGGAGCCAGGCTGCGGGAACCCGCTGGATTTGAGACACACGAGACCGATTGAGGTGGAGACACATGGGGAAGTCTATGGAGCAGTTGACGTCTTTCGGGGGAAATGATGATGACGATGAGTAACAATGAGTTATAAATAATATCTAAACAAAAGACATGCATATCAACTGTATGACTAACTCGTGACAGTGGCTTGTTTACAGATCTTCATCTTTTATCCACTGATCTGTTTCCCTGTTTACAAACATTGACATTGTAGTCGTCAACACACTGTTAGACCTACATTCTCGTGTGCTGCGAACGGTCGCATTTATGTTAGTGAAAAATAAATGTTAGTTTTATATACTCTCCCGTCCAGTAGTCTCGCAGAATCTTATTTTTATTTTGTTCTATTACATCACGGGCGTGGAAAATGAGAAATGCATTTGTTGTTTTAGTTTCCTTATGTATTGGACTTGTTTCCGGATTTATTGTACCCTCGGGTGTTCCAGAGGTGAGTAGTATAACAGCAACATAGTTATGTTGTAAAATATTATTTAACCTAAATAATTTGTTGTACAGGTTAAGTGCAAGCAGGTTTATTATATTGTGCCTAATTTTTTATTTATCTTCCTGTTTAGGTTACCTTTACTTGATTTTGTTTTTACTTAGTTCCAGTCAAAATATTTTTTATTTTGCCATTAACTTGATATAATCTCAAAATTTGACGGCAGCTTTCATGTATTTGTTTTGGTTCAAAATATATTTTTTTTCTCTTATTACAGGACATAGTTAAAAACAGTTTCTCGAATACAGACGCGGATAGTGACGTGAATGTAAAATCAGCGACTTTATTGTCCAAAAAGGCAGTGCTGCCAAAAAATAGAAGTAATATAGATGAAAATGATTTATACGAGCATGCCACAGAGAAAAAACATAACCAGAGTGAAAGAGCTTTTGTCTATATTAACCAGAAAAATAACATGCATCCTGTTCGGAGCAAAATTATTAAGACGTTAATACATCCTGACTTCGCCTACGCTCTTGCCCTCGCGTCGACACCCGCGGGGCCACAGCTTCCAGTGCAATCGCCTGGTCCGAGTGCATTTGACTCTTCACCTAATTTTATTAATTCTAAATTCGAAGGATGTCAAGTATTGGACAAACACCCGCACGAAATATCCCCATACTTAGCCGCCCCCGATAAGTTGCATAAAAGTAAACTAAACGACGACTACAAAAAAAAAGTGATTACAAAAGTAAAGATGCAGTGGCCAGCATCTCAAAGAGTGGACGAACGCCGAGAATATATTGAACTTTTAAAATCACCTCAAATAGTACCTGTAAATCGTAAAGAACTCCATGGCAAAGTTAACGATTTGTCTTCGCTTTCTCCTTCTGTTATACCTTACGTAGAAAACTATATTAAAAAGTATGCTATGAAAAATCAGTTTACAGCCAAGGCACAAGTCGCAGTTCCACGACAAAAAGTAATGCGCAACAATTACAACTTTAACGGTGCGTTCATCCACCGGCCTGATTTCCAACCTAAAGTAATGGATAACAGAGTTCAGGGTGCTAACTTTGAAGATCACTTTATCAATAACGATGACTTTCGCCTAAATTTTGCAAATAACCAAGAGCAAGATATATTTTTGGACAAATACTTAAAAGATACATTGGAAGAGGTACCATTGATAAATGATCGTGATAAAGGGCGCACTTTCAAACCTGAATGTGCTACAGGAGACTGCCCTTTAGAGCCTATTAAAAAGCCTTTAAAAAACACTGGCCGTCTCATTAAATCTGATTGTAGTTGTGAACGGAACCCAAGTGTTAAACAAGCTGAACCATTTATTTCAAAGGATAGATCATTAAGAGAAGAAAAAGACCGGCAAGACAATCTACCTAAATCCTCTGAAACGGTGTACTACGAGGAACTGTTATCTGAAGATTCAAACACGTTAAAGCAAGAAGATGGTGTTGTCAGACCGCCTAGCAGACTCGTCTCGCCACCACATTAATTTAGCTTTTTATAAGAACTCCTACTTTTATGTATTTTTATGCAGGTATTGCTTCTACAAGATTAAATAAGTGCACTTGTTTTGTGAAATGATATAACTATGGGTCGTTGTCACCGTGTTTATAATATAAAATTTAAAAGTACAGTCGAAGAATACGCAGGTCTTGAAGCAACTATTTTACAGGAAAGTGCTCGCAGTGTACAGATCACGATAACGACTGCTCAAAGCTATCGCGAATGCGATCTCTGCGCGCGCATCCCTCTTCTTACCGGCGTTTGTTGCTCCGAGAAATGAAATGTAAACACTGTAGAACGCCAACAGATGTCCAGATAGCCAATAGAGTCTTCAGAGACGTACAGACTAGCCAGAAGGGACGCCCGTCCCATTTGTAAAGATTTTCTGTTTTACTTTTTATATTTGGATTTCAAAGTATTTATGTTTTTAAACAGAAGTGTCTGTTATATATTTAAAAGCAATTTATAATAGTCTTAACACGAATAACTAGAATAAAATATCATTTACGATGCCAGGCAGGTATTGTAATTAGCTCAATGGTGTGAAAATTTACTAGAATGATAAAATAAAGATTGTTAATTCATAAATGTAAAGCCCTCTTTCATTTACCCGCTCTGCGACTTCAGTGTTCTATCCAGTTTCACTATTTCTGTGAGTTTCTTTTCACTATTTGTCCAAGGAGATGACTTTGCTCGGACCTTGGACATTGTTCGAAAATATTTGAGTCTTCCAATGGACGATTTGGCAAAACTTGAGATGCTCAATGTTTATCCAAACATATGAGTGTTGATAAAACAAGACTGTATCACTTTCATATCGACAAAAATTAAGCCAATTTTACTTCAATTCCTGGCCATCTTAAAAGGTTTTTTGAAGCAAATTGAGTAAGACAATTCAGTACAATTTCCTTGTGCTGTTATAACAACTTTTAGCTTCTATACAGCCAGGTAACTCTTGTTTCAATCAGTGGCAGCCGATTAATTTTTAAACTGTTATCCGTAGTTAGCAAGTCTTCAACAGGTTTCGAGTTTTCAAGTTTCTCAAATCGCGCAACGTCATCCTCGATTTTGGCACGTGCATAATTTATATCTTCACTTCGCTCCAACTCTGTGGAGTGAGATCCTTCTTACGCCTCCCGTTCTATTTAATTATGTAGATGCAGATCATCGTTGCTATTTTCTTGTTTTATGACGGTGGAAATGACCCTCTAGAGTTTGACAGCGTTATTGGATGTTTATTTATTTATTTTTGGTTTCATTCGGTTATTTTTACCTGATTTTCTTCGTAGATACATGTTTGTACGGTGCTTTCTGAATTAAAGGACATGATTAGAATTTGTCTACTTGTTTATATTTGAATGAATTAAAATTGATAGTAAGATGCCGATAGAATTTGCGCAGAGTTGATTATAGTGCAACAGGATAACTTTTTTCCCCTACACGAAAGAAGATTTTTGTCACAAATGAAGACACATTTCGTGAGTCGTATCATTGCTACTAATAGCTTATTTTAATGTTTATATTGAAGTAGATCTGGTTTTGTGGTTCGTGGATAAAGCTGACAGGAACAAGATGCGAGTTCAAATCCTGCTTCGATAATGTACTGATAACCGACTTAGCAAAAAGGAGGAGGTTCTATGTTCGACTTTATGTATGTTTTTTTTTTCTATGTTCATCTACATCTCCGTCAATTGTAGACCGATTTTGAAAATTATTTTTTTGTTTAAAAAGAGTATGTTTCGAAATTGGTCGCATTTTAATCTAGTGAAATCTGATGAAGAACTTCGGAGATATACAACAGAACTCTTCAATAAATGACGGAATATCTCTCGGGATTGCTGCAATCGCATGTCTGTTTATTGTTTACCGTTTCATAACATAACATCACGTCAGTACGCTCTAAAGGGGTACGCAGATCTCTCATTTCACCGGCTATGTTAAATTTTAATGTTATTCGGGTAATCTATTCTGGTGTTATGGGTACCTTACTAAACAACTTGCCTATTAGGTAGGTAAAACTAAAAAAACCTTTTTGCAAAAAAATACTACCGACTTCCAAATAAAAACTACAAAGTGAAAAATAACTTTATTTTTGGAAGTCGTGTCCATATCACAAAAAATTGGTACCTACGAAAGACACCGACTTTCAAAAATAAAGTTATTTTTCACTTTGTAGTTTTTTATTTGGCAGTCGGTAGAATTTTTTGCAATAAAGTTTTTTTATTTTGCTTTCAATTTAGAATCTATTCAATAAGTATTGCTTGAATTATTGTAAGGGACTATAGACGGACAATTATTAAAATACAAAATTTCTAAACTGGTAATATATCCGCCTTACTTGTAATAAGTGGTTAGTTGAAAGATAAATATGCGTATTCATTATGAAACTGGTAGTAAAATGTTACTAAGGTTGACGTTGCTTCGTACCACATTTCAAGATTCTGAGTTCACGGGAAGTACCCTGTAGGTTTTGATTCCCTTGCGAGTGTCGAAAATTTGCGGCATAAACGGCTGTGTCTTTTGATTGCATTGGTTGGTGGTAGTTTGTACTTTGAATTTTTTCACACCTTTCAGGGACAGTAGACCTGAGTATTTGATATAAATTTCAGCTTCATACCTGCACGCGTTCCTGAGAAAAAGGGTCTTGACAGACAGACGGACGGACGGACAACAAAGTGATCCTATAAGGGTTCCCTTTTTTCCTTTCGAGGTACTGAACCCTAAAAATTGCAATATCTTCACTCCATACAAAAAGCAAGTAAACAAACTACAATATTAGAATCCGTCAGTTTTATGAGGAGGCTTTCTGATATGTTGATAGTAGAGAAACACAACCGTTTTTCTCCAAGGCTAGTTTATAACTGCTGGTACCCTCACTAACAATGTACACACAGTTCATCTCCCTCCTACATTAATTTGAAAATCTGTAACAATAACAATAAAACATTCTAGTTAAAATATTTCTTATAACTTACTTTGAGGGCATGTGGAACAGGGTGTAAAGTCCCACAAACCTCCATGGAAAAGGGAGGATCCTCCGACCAGGCAGATGTTGTGTCTGGTCCGGGCAATTGCCCAACGGTTGTTGTCGGACTGTTGTATGTGTTCTAATCGCGCCGAAAACTTAGCTTGCGCGATGCAGGATTTGTGTGACGTCATGTCATTAGTTCGTAAGTGGCGGCGTCGGTGCCGCTACATAACAAACATGTTGCCTGAGCCTCTCAGAACGTCCGACCGGGGCAGTGTTTACAACATTAAAGTTATTATCCTCATTTGGCTCGACACACTGTTGATCCGATTGGATTCTGTGTTCCATCTCTTCGCAAACCACCACTCAATCCCCATCGTCGGCAACCCTCTGTTCCCTTATATTATCAGCACTTATTGCTACGGTATTCTTATCACAATCAGCCGTGACCTGCGCCTCCTTCTCCTCTATGATGCTAGCTGATGGAGCTAGAGACGCTGGCGACGGCAAGGTCGCGGAAGATCCCTTATTAGATAGCGATGCGGAGGATGGAGACTGCTGTGGCGATGGACGGACGCTCTTCCATCAACACAACAATTACTGGATTGTTGTGATACGTTTACGGGTAAATCTGTATATTTTTATCTTCAAAACTGAAATCTAAAACAATTTTAGTAAGATCGTTTTCCAAGTGTACTCATCAAGATTGCATTCCATTATCTAAAGTGTTAGTAGCGCTGGTCAGGTCTCCTTGAGAGTCAGTAAAGTATTTTATGACTGAAGTATCGGGAACGGAGCGCATTGGTATAAGTTGGTCGAAAAAGTATTTAAACCGACGAAAATAAAGGAGGAGGTTCTCAATTCGACATATATTTTTATATATATATGACCACGCATAACTTTACATAGATTGATCCGATTTCAAAAAATATTTTTTTATTGGTAAGAATATACTTACCTCAAAGTAAGTCCCATTTAAATTTGAAAAATAAAATCCACTCCTAAAGTTAGACAAAAATATTTATTTGTCGTCGCAAGCGATTCAAGACGCAAACTTTAAAAATCTCAAATCAAAATATTACAACTAGTTGATTCTATAACGTCTATCAACCTGGAGCTTTATTCTGATTGGTTGAAAGGTTAGTACTATGAAATCCGCTAGATGGCGCTTCAATATGGCGCTAAAATATACGTGAATAAAATCAGTCTAGAGAGCCTAGCATGAAATTGCGGCAGCTGACGCGATATTGTTAAATTTGTTCACATCATAAGATCGAGATTATCAGTTCATCGTATGACCCTTTGTCCTTTGATAACTCATTGTAAATATCACCGAAGACCTTCTACCTAAGTTTTACTGGTTGCCCGTGTGTACCCCTACATCATAGAACCTATACCAAGAATCGAAGAAGATGCCCATGATATCGCTACGCCCACGCTTGCGCCGTCATATTGATAATTTTCCCATTGAATTTTCAATTGTACCTATCAGTAAACTGAAAAGCGAAAAAAAAACATTTAAAAATAAATTAACCCGGCATAAAATAAACTTTTAGTCTAGCATTTTGAGTGGGCGCCTAACAAACAAATAAACTTGCAAAGTACCTAAAGCGTACAATGATTGTAGCTAGGTTGATCTTCGTTGATTTTTTGTTTGGCGCCTGCCTCAAAATGTTACGGAAGACCTTAAAAACCTTTTAAAATGTTTTTTGACAATTTGTATGGCGTTGAGTCAACAAGATGCTAATACTATGAAAATTTGAAGATTGTTGCTCCGACCTTTTGGCTGTAAAACCTGAGTGGAAGACGACAGACGGACAGACAGACGGACACGTGAGTGATAGCAATCGGGCTCCGTTTGGAATTTTGGGTACGGAACTCTAAAAAAAAATTTAAATCACAAAATCAAAAAAACCCGACTGCTCCAAAAGCGAACTAAAAAGCTGTAAACAAGAAAAATCATGCTGTGCAGTTGGAGGATCAGGCAGTTCGCGAATATATATCCTCTGACTGCACAGTATGATTTTTCTTGTTTATAGTTTTTTAGTTCGCTTCTTAAGCAGTCGGGTTTTTGATTTTTAAATTAGGTTTTTTTATTTACAACTTTTTAGTTATTTATTTTTTTCGAATTAGATTCATTTAAACATATAAGTGTTTTATATTTTTGTAATCACCTCTTAAAACCCTTTATTTTGATAACCCACACGATGTGTTTGGATGAAAAAACATTGGGCCATTTTTCTATTGTCCAATTTTAATGTAGCCTATGACAATCGCAGGGTTAAGACGAATCGATTGACGTATGAATCATCAAAATCGGCCAACGCGTTTGGTCTCTGGAACGACATATAGGAACATACATAGACTGATAAACACATTACCCTCCTTCGGCAGTCGGGTAAAAAGGGCAGAAATGTATTGGATTTATATCAAGCGCTATTGAAATGTCACATGATTAATTGTTTTAGTTAAATTTTGGCATTTCTACCATCGCCATGGCTGATATCGAATGACTATCAGCGTTCACTTGACAAGACACTGGTCAATCATCAAATCTATACCAATAGAGGAAAGATTTTTTTGTATGTTTGTTTGTTTGTACCGAATAGGCTCCGAAACTACTGGACCGATTTTAAAAATTCTTTAATCTATGGAAAGCCATATTATTCCCGAGTAACATAGGCTATAATTTTGACGGGAGCGAAGCCGGGGGGGTCAGCTAGTCTGAAATAAAGTAAGACCCTGCGCAGTTGTTATTTTTGGGTCAATATTGAAGTGGAAGCTAGCATTGTATAACTGCCTCTTTCACTCGTTTACGTTTGTCGCATCATCTTGCTCGCTTTCTGCATACAGTATATTCGATGACAAACTGTTTTTGCGCAATGGTTGCAGAGCCAACTTCATAGACACAAAGATCCGCTGTGAGCCTGTGACTACTGTACGATCATTTCTTTAGTTAAATGAGCTTTTGGTGCAGTGCATGTGAATGGGCAGTAAACACACGCACGCACGCACGGTGGCTTACTACACGATCAATTTAAGACGGTACCCTGACCAAAAAATCGGCATGAGATATGAGCATTCCTATTGGTCTAGCGGCACTGGTGGTGCATGATTTACAGTAGTGAATACGCCCAGATTTTAGAATAAAATCTTTATAAAATCGAATTTTGACCTTTTGAAAAAAAAAAAAACTACAAAAATGTTCGTTATTAAATTGTCTATCCATTAGTGTAAGTACAAAAAATAATTAATGAACATTTTACGAGGTGATGCATAAAATTTAAAATTATTTCTCATTTTTATGTTTTTTTAGAAGGAGATTAGTGAAATATATACAACATTAAAAAAAAAACTAAATCTACCATTTTAGAATCAATACTATGTAGAAATTTAATATATTTTTATTAATTGATATTTCTTTTTAAATAACGAGTAGATAGCTCCTAAAAACAGCACAAAAAACGGCTTGCGCGGCGTTTTGCTCGGGGTACCGCCTTAACTGTGCACCTCGCAAAAATGTGAGCCCACTCCCGCTACCCGCGCGGGACTCTGCGTTCGCCTCGAGCGCCAACAGCGAGAGTGCAACGTCAGAGCGACGACACCGCGCCAAGTTCATAGTTAAGGCGCAGATACCCCTCAGTAGCTGATTTTAAAATGAGAATCACGTCTAAACGGCTAGTTGACATTTTTTGCAAGAAATATAAGTTACATTAGACCATTTTATTAATAATTTGATCTAAGATAGTTTTGAGGTTTATTCGTAAATCATAGTGTAATTAATTTGTAAAGTTAAATCTAACACGGACAAAAAAACGAAAATCACACCGAAACCCCGGGCATATTTAAATGAAATTGCCACATCTCAAAGACAATTTAATTATCTACATTTTGATATGAGGGTTTTTTTAAGTCATAAAATAACAAGAAAAGTACTAAAAACTACTGAATTTTGGGGATGTGAAACGAGTGCGCGTTTTGTTCCCTCAAGGTCGTTGGCGACTATCATCGTCTTAAGTTGACCGTGTTATACCTATGACGGGTTGAGATGAAACAAAAAAACTCACTCATCAAACTCCAAGTAATTGTGTTGGTGATTCGTACCTATTGGAGTCATCTTTTTTATCAAAGTAATGCTGGTGAGTTAGAACTAAAATTCGCTGCAGCGATAAAATATTTATGTTGTCTAATCAAACTATAAAAACAGTAGGCAGCGCTAGATCGCTTAAAGAATTTAGTTAACTCGCGATCAAAAGGTAGTGAACGCCATGTCATTCGACATAGTTTGAAGTAAGGTGTACGGATTGCAGTACAGTTCAGTCGAACAGAGAGAGTGTTCGGATCGCCAAATCTAGTGTGTGGTACATAGGTATATATCGATGTTTACGTGTAACTGGAAGTATTTTGAAAGGAACACAATATCCTACTTTCAATAACAATGTGAGAACTAAAACTAAGCCAAGAAACAAATGAAAGTGAAAAGATTCGAACGCGCTGATCCATTTTTAAAACGCTACATTCACAAGTGGACCCATACATTTTTGTTCAGTGTTCTTTTATAGTAATCCAGTGTATTGGAAATACTTGCGGTATCTTCCAAGCATTAACCCTTGTTAAACATAGACCCTTCTCAGTTTCCGAATGGCATGATCTTACAGGCACCATGCAAATATACCATTGTGAATTTCTTATACGGGCGAAGCTTATGGAGAATTTCTTCCGGATAGCGAGAATTTTCTCCGTTTATTTACAGATATCATTGGGGATTTTATTTGAATAGATTTCAAGTACTCTTGTTCGGTATTCAATCTGACTATATTGATTATTTTTCGAAGTGATTTGTTGATATGTTTTGTAATAAATAATATATGTAGTAGGAGTGTACTCGTACCAGGTAAACATATTTCTGAAGAATGTAAACATTTTTATTACGAGCTAGTTTAATAACTTGACTTTCAGTTCCCTCCAAAATAAACACAAGAAAACCTTCCTCGATCGTCGTTTTCACAGATTCAAAAAAAGAAATTATGAGTAAAATACATAAATATGTTGACAATAATTAAAAAAATGTGAACAGTTCATCAGTAAGCAAATATTGAAATACTTTGACATTACTCAAAAAGGTCCGACACGACCTACTTTTGTGAATTAAAAAAGGAAGTCAATTGAGCAAAAAGGTCAACAATTTACAGGTGTGACGAAAATGTACAATTTCGTTCGTATTCAAGGAATGTTGCTGCTTTTCATGGCTTAAAATTGACTGTATTTTCGCTGTAGCAGTGATTTTTGCTGTGAATTTTTGAATAACTACTGATTGATGCATACTTTCGATTGTAAAATTCATTTACAGGCAGCAATACATTCTCTACCGCTGGGTCTACAAGCATGGAACTATGCACAAGATTTCCTTGTAAAATGAAAGAGGATGTGCTTTTTTGCAAATTCATCCCTTAAAGCTGTTTAAACAGGGTATGAAAGTCTGTATGGAAGTTCTACATTTATTGTTGACAAGCACACGATAACTGAAACTAGAAGTTTGTATTCACTCGACCGAATTGGTTCAGTTAGTCACTTGTGACATTCAATTCTCATTTGCCAGCGCAACATTGTCAGCCAATCAAAACGTTCAACGCTGTAACGCAGCCAGAAATCGAATATAAGCAAACACGACGAAGCACACTATGAATGGAAGCTATAAAGCTATCACCTACCCGCCTTATCAGAAAAATAGCTTAAAATAGAATGTATAAACATAAAGTCAGTAAACCATAACTCTAAATCTCCGAACAAGGTCCGACCGTATTACGACACAATCAGCACGTAAATTCTTAAGAAAATATCAAGTCGAAACTCGGACGAACAGCGATTCAAAGCGCCTGGCCGGACTCGTGTAGTGTAACACCGCACCGTACGTACAGCGCTCCTACACACAGGGGGTTGTATATTACAGTGAGGTCGCGACTTTATCTCAGTTTCCGCCCGAGTTGCGTTCACTGGCGATAGAGTGAAAATAGTGGCACAATAAAACAGGGCTCGCCAACTATCGGGCGGCGGGCCCGGAGAGAGCCCACTCCTTATCGGAAAACGGTTACCGTGATTCATTGCGCCTCTATTTACTTACAGATCTCTTAGTTCGCTGCAACCTGCAACTTCTGTGTTCCTTTCTAATCAAGTGGCGGGATTAGCGACTTGTTTCTCTTGCCTTTTACGAAAATAGCGTATTTTTGTCGTATGCGGGATCGTCAGACTGATAAGGCTCATATCATATTCAAACATTTGCTTCTTATTTGTTTTGGAAAACAAAGGCATCATTGCGATCTTGTTATGTCAACTTCACATTTATTTGCTAGCAAACCTATCGCCCATTAATTATTTATTCCAATTTCTAATATAAATAAACTGCCATCTTTCATACAATTTGCAAACAAACCCGACGAGGCGGTATGGTAATTTCTAAATGTAAAGTGAGTAATCAATACATCAAGAGCGACAGAAGCCAAATGAAAATGGAAATGGATTCAGGCCAGGAAATGAAAATAGATTTTGAATTGAACGTGCCGAAATCAAACAGTGCTCAATTTCAGCCGCTTAGAGTTTCGCAAGCGGCCAGCGACTGGAGCAGCTAGGAAATACTTGTGAACAAACACAATGCAACGTATAAAGTGTAGTCAACTGCGGTTATAAACTCTTTCCTATAAAGCGAAAGTAACTCAATCGGGAGATAGGACGGGAGTTAAACGCAAACAACCCGATACATGAGAGCTGGACGAACGGAATATGTAACGGTGTACAATGAAAACACTTTGATACACCGACGATGCCCCGAGCACTCTGCATGCTTGTATAATGCTAGGCAAAAGTCGGGCAGTAGGGGTCGCCCACACAATGATTCAATGAATAAACTTGAGACTGACTGTTCGTCCCACTATCAGGCCTTTGCGCATACATTTCTCCCGAAAACTACATCGACCATTCGCCACGTTAACCTTATCTTATCTAATAACACTTTAGCAAACAGTGATTGTCATTTCAGTCCATCGCCCGAGAGTTTGGGTATTAATAAACACCTTATTATGTGGCTAATACTATAGAAAATTCCGTCCGAATTCGGCTTAACGAGAAACAAGTCCAGGTCCCAAGTGTCCCCACAATTGTAGCCGGTTATTGAGCCCGGACTCAATGAGGCGACCTCATCTAGTTTGTGGACTGGAGTAAACGAACCCAGCGAAATATTCAATTTCGCATCCCGGAGCGACGATGCTTTTAACATTTTATTAAACTACTGTTTAATGCAAAGCACAGCCGCCGTCATAACGCGGTGCGGTGATGTCAACTATATGCTTTTGTCTATGAACGTCAAGGGTTCCGGGAGTCGGGAGTCGGGGTGTGTTATTCTTGTCATATTGTGTCGGTTCTAAAGCGTTGCACTGTTTCAATATATACTTGCAGCTCGTTATGTTATGAATAGTTACGAAACCGAACTAAGTAACCTCAAAGCGACCTAAATATTTCGTCAAATGAAATAGGTCCTCATTTTGGTCGCTCAACTGATCAGTACTGTACAATTTCGCTATAATCCCACCACATAAACGGTTTTTGGTCCGTCAATCATAAACGATGGAACAGCATAAAATAATCAATTCAAATTAGATTATTTCGATTTAGGGGCCCGCATATGCGTGCGTTGCACCACAAACCGCAACCCATTTGTAGCTAGCTCTGGATCCTACCAAACACTTGAATTAAATCATTGAGTACTCGTCAATCATTGATTAGGCTGTATACCTTTGTTCCTGTGGCAATGGATTAATTTGTGTAAATTATATTTATGACCTAACTAGCTGTTGCCTTGTGTTGTATTTTTTATATCGCGCCATAATATTATAGGTCATACTTGATAAATTATGAGTTAACCATACAAACTTCTACCCTCCTGTCCACCGCCTAAATGATGATTGCCGGGATAAAAACTATCCTATTTCCTTCCCAGGGTCTAAAAGTATCTCTATACCAATTTCATTAAATCGGTTCAGCGGTTTAAGCGTGAACAGGTAACAGACAGAGTTACTTTCGCAATAATATTAGTTTTAGACCAGGGTAGAAGCCTTTAAAAATAATAAAAAGTGAAAAAAAATTACAGTAGGATGAAACCCATTAGAAAAGGAGGGGAATATGATCAAAATGAAAGGAAAAATAAATTACGGTCGATCCGAGTTCGGGAAGTGGGAGGGGGTGAGTTTTAAGGGTAAAAAATGGTTTATCTTGTTTTCCGGCAAAACTACAAGTCCTATGGAAAAAAGTTAAATGGCAAAGTTGTAGATAATAAAAAGATCTACTACTTTTGAATTGACACTTTTTTCACATAACCTCAAAATGTATGTGAAAAATTCAAATAACCAAGTTTTTGGTTTTTAATTTTTATCTTTTACAATTTTTTATTGATTTTCACATAGTTTGGTAAAAACTTACCTTTTTATGTCCCAAACACACTGTAATTTTTTAATTTAAAATATTTATTCTTTCACCTTATTTTGACTTAATATCGAAAAAACTACCCTAATTTTCAATCGAAAATTCTCCTGTCAAAATATCTGCTTTTTTCAAAAAGTCGGTGGGCTCCTTGTTCGTTGAAATCTCTACTTTCTGATGGTGTAATAGTTATTTATGCTACAAGTGCGGAAGGTAGGTGATTTCCGATGAGTGGCATTTTTATTCACGAGCGAGCGAAGCGAGTGAGTGGATAAATCGACACGAGTCGGATATCATCTTACGTACGTGTATCATACAATATTTTACTATGCATTGTGCGAGGAAATAATAAAAATAATAGAATGAAATTACTAAAATGGCGGGCTTATTCAAGCGCGTTCAGCATATCCACAGATTAACTAATAGTTCCTCGGGCAAGTCGGGCATATCTACTGCGCATGTGCGAATAGCTGTCACATCGTAACGCAATAAGGCACGAGCAAAATATACGTTCTGCCAAACATATTTAATTAATATTTAAAATTAATTTACTGATCAAAATCTAAATCTAGAATAATTAAAAACGCCTAAAATAAAGTATTAGTTTTATTTTACCTTTTATATGAATGATAATCTGGACATACTAATTTTTAAAACTTTTCTCAAATAATAAAAACTCTATGCGTCGGGCTGACGTTGGAGTTAAAAATTAAAAAAGTACAGGAAAGTAAAAAGCACTAGTGAAAAAAAGTGACACTTTCCGCACAGTTTGGCTGCTTGGAAAACCGCTCTTTTCGAGGACATGCATTGTAAAAAAATATACATTACTATGGTAAATTTTCTCAGAAAATGCAAAAAATAAAGTTAATGTTTAATAAAACATCTACAATATTTTGAGTAAATTGTAGAATCTTCTTTAAATTATATTCGTAGATGCCTATTTATTGCTATTTTAAGTTAACTGATATACCTGAGTGACCTACGGAAAGTTTTAGACCATCAAAAGGTATTTTATAGAAAAGTAGGGAAGGGACTAGTAGGGGCTGGGCCTTATTACCTGTTATTTCGTTTTTAAATTAAATTATATGTACCATAGTAATGTATATTTTTTTACACCATCAGAAAGTAGAGATTTCAACGAACAAGGAGCCCACCGACTTTTTGAAAAAAGCAGATATTTTGACAGGAGAATTTTCGATTGAAAATTAGGGTAGTTTTTTCGATATTAAGTCAAAATAAGGTGAAAGAATAAATATTTTAAATAAAAAAAAATACAGTGTGTTTGGGACATAAAAAGGTAAGTTTTTACCAAACTATGTGAAAATCAATAAAAAGTTGTAAAAGATAAAAATTAAAAACCAAAAACTTGGTTATTTGAATTTTTCACATACATTTTGAGGTTATGTGAAAAAAGTGTCAATTCAAAAGTAGTAGATCTTTTTATTATCTACAACTTTGCCATTTAACTTTTTTCCATAGGACTTGTAGTTTTGCCGGAAATCAAGATAAACCATTTTTTACCCTTAAAACTCACCCCCTCCCACTTCCCGAACTCGGATCGACCGTAATTTATTTTTCCTTTCATTTTGATCATATTCCCCTCCTTTTCTAATGGGTTTCATCCTACTGTATTTTTTTTTGGTTTCAAAAATTATCGACCCTGGTCTATTTGGATTAAGTTTGAATACTTTCTTGTTAGATAATTGGCCTGGATGACGCGAGGCACTAGACAAGTGACTTTCTATCATCTAAACCGTGGCAATAGCTATTCTAAAAATTACAAAAATATAAATGGAATGTCAAACGCTGTCGAAATTTCACAATCAATCCGTTAGATTTTGGTAATTCGACCAACGCCATCGCTGACATCGAATGACGCTTGTCTGGAGCCGCATGACAATTTATTGCAAGGGATTTAGTTTTTTTTAAATATATTTCGCTGTTTATCGTTTTTAACCGTTTTCGAAAATGGCGAAGTTAATGCATTTAGCAAGTTTTTTAATACTAACTAAAATTTGTAATACTCAATTACACTAATATTATAAAGGCGAAAGTTTGTGAGTGACTGTGTGTGTGTGTGTGTTTGTATGTTTGTTACTTCTTCACGCTCTAACGGCTGGACCGATCCAGATGAAATTTGGCGCAGAGATAGATTCAAGATTATAGGATACTTTCTATCCCGGGAATATGTTTTTTCGGGAAAATTTTCAACATTCACGCGGGCGAAGTCGTGTGCAGAAGCTATTACTCAATACATTTATTGCTTTCACATGTGAACTTCAAAGCATTTGTCACCAGTTCATCTTTGATTTAAGTTTCTGAACGTTTCATTTTGTCATTCGCTGTCACCGTCCTTATTTGAACTGTACAGTTCAGGTAGGCAGCATCCAATTTAAATCACGTTGGCATCTAGTTCGGAATGTATAGTTTGTAACAAAGGCGACCATTGCCGGATGACATTTTGTTGCATACAAAGTCACCTCCTGTTTGAAATGACATACATACGCGTACTCACTAAAACAGAAACACATAAAGTACTCGCGAATTACTAAAAATCTGAGTACATTGTTGTGTAAGGTCTCAGTTGGAATTCCGCGAAGCCTTTGTTACGCCGTGCAATAAAATATTTCATTACCGTGTGACGCGTCTTGTACCGTCGTGCCGCGTCGCGCCGTGCCGTGTCCCGCCGCGCCGCGTCCTACCGCGCCGCTCCGCCGCCTGCAACTGCAGGATTTCTTTTTTTTAAGTGACACGCTTGCATTCCGATGTGAGCGGGATATTAATATAAAAAGTTCACTAGTTTACCTCGGCAGAGTCGACCACGCTATAATGTCGGTTTTCATGCTGTGGAAACTACATTTTTTTATCTTTTGTGAATCTTAATTTAGTATCAAATGTATCTACTATTCCAAGGGAAAGTTTTTTTTTGATATTTCACTAAATGAGAACTTAAGAAATATAGGCGACTTGAAACCTGATAAAAAATGCAGTTTAAACATCTGAAAAAATTGAAACCTGCATCTATACCTATTAAATTAAAAACACGTAAATGACAGAGATGTTATTCCATATATAATCGGAACATATCATCGTTATAATGCAATATAAATATCACAACTTATTCAAACAATACGTGTTTTTATTTTTAAACGCTATAGCCCTTTATATATTACTAGCTGATCCCCGCGGCTTCCATCATTTTTTTCCATCATTCATAGCCTATGTTACTCGGGAATAATGTAGCTTTCCATACGTACAAGAATTTTTAATTTCGGAGCCTATACGGTACCAACAAACAAAAAACTTTCCTCTTTATATATTGGTATATAGATAGATAAAATATCTTACCATATTATACCTTATAGGTGAAGTTCTTCAGAAAGGCCAAGTGCGCAGTACCCATAACCGGCGTGTGTGTATGACTAGATGTATGAATGTGTGTGAAGCAAAAGAAGTATGTAAGCATCGTGGCAGGTGGCGTTCTGTAGTTTCTGCCTACCCCCATGGGAAAAAGGCGTGAGTTTATGTATGTATGTATCCGGCAAATGGCCCCCACGGCTCTGATGACAGGCCATTACGCTTTTCATCAACATTTCGATGACTTTTTGACAAAGATGTGGTTGTATCTCACTGACAACGCGTTGGATCTCGGCCTTGAGCTCAGGAATTGTTTCTGGTTTTTATTATTCGCATAAACCCGAGATTTCACAAAACCCCATACAATGAAATCGCACGGCGTTTATTCCCATGATCTTGGTGGCCAGTTGACATCTGAATTTCGTGAGATGATTTGGTCTGGAAATCGTAGCTGCAATAAATCGCTTGTTTCATGGACGGTGTGGGAGGTGGCGCCGTCCTGCTGAAACCACATGTCGCCCTGATCCAATACCATCCATTTGCGACCACAAGAACTCCATTATCATATTCCTGTAACGAATGCCGTTCACAGTCCTGCAACTCTGGCCTCAGTTTTCACAGTGATAACACGTTCTTCTTTTGTGTAATGCTCCATTTTTAATTAATCGGAGCTATCATAGCTACGGCGCTGTTGGTCGCCGCAAGCTCGACATTGGTCGAGTCACTCGGCTCATCGCTGACGGCCATCAGATTCGACCAATGACGAGCTCGCGGTGACCGACAACGCCGTCGGGCAGCGTGACTCTAAAACCAGCCTTATTTGGACGCTTGCCCGTCAAACCCCAACCCAAAAAATCACGCTCAAAATTCAGTAAGCGCCACCGTAACCAAGTGACCGTACGTAATCTGTATGAAATAATTAATTACACACTCAACAAACTTATTCTCGCTTGCAAACGCTCCCGAGAATACGTCCAAAGCAAAGTTAAACTTAATCTGACCATCACTAAGGACGTAGGAGCCCTAAATTACAGAAGTGCACACTAAACATCCTGTCAGACCCTATTCATTCATACTTTGCCACTAAAACGCTTACCTACTGAGGCATAAAGGGAATTTCTATACGAGTGTACCTTCATGTGTGTATGACTGTACGTGTCAGACATTCTGACAGCTGTGCGCTATTGTACGATCGCTATACAATGGTGGTTGTCTTAGAAGTGTACTTGCGAACTCACAAGTGTTTAATTGTGAGATCGCGCCTTCCTTCGCGTCTACGGATCGTCTCGGATTCGCTGCACATTGAAAACTTTTAGTAACGACCCGACGAACATGTGTTACTCTAAAATAAAATGCTTTTAGTGTGTAGCGCTGAGTTTTCGGGTTATGAGTACTTTGCGAGGTAGTGTTAACTTGTCAAAATAGTTCTTTGTATGCAGTGTTCTCTGACGGTGTGCTAGGAAGGCAACGTGAGAAAAATAGCGTATATATACATATGTGACTGCGATAAATGTTATACTGGGAATGTAGATGAAAAAATACAGTTCAGCAAAATTCACGTAACTCGAAAGTGTTTTTCCGTTGAGTTATAGGAAAAACACGGAAATGGCCAACATTAATTAAAAAACCCTACTTTAGAAAATTATCACTACTAAGTTTGAATTTGGAATCTTACCACGTATATTCTAGACAAGTTACACGAACGACATGTAACCAATATTTGTTATAATAACAATTACGGCCATGACAGTATTCGACATTTTTTTACTTCTACAAATTGGGCTGAATTGCAAATAACTGATTTGCTTATTATTTTGCATGACATTCTTGCATGTTAAATTAAGTTTTTATTAATGAAGCTTTTCCTGTTCTAAAAACCGGTTCTAGCGCGAGTCCGACTCGCACTTGGCCGGTAGAAGTAGATTTTAGAGATTTTTGAAGAGATTTTATTTATCTATTTTATTTTCATAATAGGCCTTAGACGTAACTGATATTAAATACGTGCCATCAATCGAGTATAGAGATAACGCACTAACACTTGACTTTGTTTAGAAAAGGTATTAGTTAAAGTATCAGCTGATAGATTTATTGAATGTCGCGACGTCTGCGTGATTGAAATTGTATTGTGTGAACAGCTGACGGCTGAATTGACATTGTCATCGGCTCTGATGCTGAGGAAGAAAAAAAAAAACCAGCTAAGTGTGAGTCGGACCCACGCACGAAGGGTTCCGTACCATTATCGCAAAAACGGCACAAAAAAAACACGTTTGTTGTATGGGAGCCCCATTTGAATATTTATTTTATTCTGTTTTTAGTATTTATCGTTATAGCGGCAACAGAAATACGTCATCTGTAAAAATTTCAACTGTCTAGCGATCACGGTTCATGAGATACAGCCTGGTGACATTCAGACAGACAGACAGACGGACAATGGAGTCTTAATAATAGGGTCCCGTTTTTACCCTTTGGGTACGGAACCCTAAAGAAACCGGCCATGTGCGTGTCGGATTTCGCACATTTAGGGTTCCGTACCAAATGTTGAATACATTGGTATTTGTTAGTAAAATATACGTAATAATAAAAATTATCACCAAATTTCAAGTTAAATAGGAAGTTAAAAAAATCTTCGGATCACAATTTTGTGACAGACGACGGACAGACGGACACGTGAGTGACACAGGAGTGACAGCAATAGGGCTCCGTTTGGACCCTTCGGGTACGGAACCCTAAAAACGTTCCCATGCATGTAGTTTTTGACAGTTTTAGTTGGAACAAGCTGAAGTGTTTAGAACAGCGTTCATATCGACAGTTAGGTTAGTTGATAAATGTACCTAGTTTATTTTGTAAATTGTTTAAAAACCTTTTTTGACACTTTCGCCTTTTTACCTGCATGTTAACGGGCTTGGAAATCATAAATGATGGAATAGTATTGGGAATTTTAATGGGTTTGGTATTTATTCAAGATCTACTTACGTTTCATAACACTCCACAAACCATCTTCATATCTTTTGATATTGTATCAATTTTAGTAACTCTTTCATATGTATTCTTTGATATTCTTATTACCTGTAAAGCATATTTTTAGTTATTATTGCTTATTTGCAAAATTACGGATTTTTTTATAATCTGACATTTTCATCTGACATGACATCTGTCTGTCTATTTTATTTTCTTAAAGCCATAGACATACCATAGGTACCATGGACTACCTAGACCTTTCCTTAAGCTAGTTGTACATTATTGTAAGGTCAGAGCAGACTGACCCGCCTTTGTAAAGCCGTTTTTATTCGTTCTGGTCTTATTGAGATTTGAATTTGAAATTTAGAAGAGATTGTAAATCGAATGAAAAACGGGCTTCAGATTTTTAGCAGTCGGTCTGAACGCCGAGAGTGGGTGATACTGTGTACTAGAATACGAAGTGTATTTTTCTATTCTGAAACTCTTAAAACGGTGAATTATCAGCTTATGTAAGACTATTATTATTTGAAGTGCTCCAATTAAATATATATTTTGTGTGGTTCCCGAGAGCATTATTCTCTGGATACTTACCCTCAACGGCCATCTCGTGGCATCAAAGGCCTCGCTGTTTGGCGTATTGAGCCATAGCCGGCCTCCATACCACTCGGAGCCTACGTATACTTACCCGTTTGCCTATCTATCCGTCCTGCTATCTATTCTACTGCCTACCTGCCTGATTGCCTGCCTTGACCACCTACCCGTGGTGTCTGCTGACCTGCCTACCTGCCCGATTGCCTGCATGTCCGTCGTTGCCGCCTGATCACCTGCCTACCTCGGACATTCCACGACTTCCTGTCCGAGCTGCTGCCTGGATAGCTGCCCACGTCGTGCGAAGCTGCCCATAGTTACTATACTCTATATCCTTTTTTTTAATTTTCATAGCTTTAATTTAATTTTTAACCTTTTATCTTAATTTTAATAACGTGGCTTACGTATAGCTCTCCGGCGCTATACGTAACGTTACATGGGTTTGAATTTGAATTTTCCTTGTGATCCTTGCAGTGATGGCGTTGGTGTCTAATGTTTCATAGGATTCCCTGAGGTACTTTTATAGTTATGTGCCAGTTTTGTCTCTCGATGGTGATGGATGATTTATAGCTAATAATAGCCTAACTATTGAAAAAATCAATACCTAATGGTATTTTTGCAAGTAAATCTTATATATTAATATAAATATAAATATTATTATCTCTAGTTTATGTAAAAGGTAGGTACAATGAAAATTATTATGATCCCTAAACCAGTTCTTTGAAAATTGTAGGTATCCAAATCTTTACAAAAATATTTCAACACGAAAGCAGAATGAGCGTAAACAATTACTGGATTGTTGTGATAAGTTTACCGGTAAATCTGTATATTTTTTATCTTAAAAACTACAAACAAGGTTGCATTCCATTGTCTAAAGTGTTAGTAGCGCTGGTCAGGTCTCCTTGAGAGTCAGTAAAGTATTTTATGACTGAAGTATCGGGAACGGAGCGCATTGGAATAAGTCGGCTGAAAAAGTATTTACGAAATATAAGAATGACGTTCTCAATTTGACATGTATTTTTTATATATATGACCACGCATAACTTTTCATAGATTGGTCCGATTGCAATAATTCTTTCTTTATTGTGTGGTATTCATTCCACATCTTTCAGTCTTCTTACGTTTTATAACACTATACAAAACACACCTTCATATCTTTTGATATTGTATCAACTCATGTGACTCATTTTTATGTATTCTTTGATACTATTAACACCTAAAAAGCATATTTTAGTTATCTTTGATTGATTTAATATCTTCAACTTAATTTATGTTGCTAATTTGTAAAATCTTGGAATATTTTATACTCTGACATTTTCATCTGACCTGACGTCTGTCTATTTAATTTTCTTAAGCCATAGACACAACATAGGTACCACGGACTAGGCCTTCCTTAAGCTAGTTGTACATTTTAATAAAGGCAGCGGCAGACTGCCCCCCTCTGTAAACCGTTTTTTATTCGTTCTGGTTTTTTGGTTTCTTAATTGAGATTTGAATTTGAAATTGAGAAGCTATGACAGAACGAGGAAAAAAACCGGCGTTAGCTTTGGAGTTGGATTCTGGCGGTGAACTCCGAAAGTCAGTAGACTACTTAATACTACCAAGTGTAGGTACTATCGTATCTCAAAAACTGTTTAAACTGATATATATTCAGCCTGTGAATGTTTATCAAATCTTTGAAATGCAATAAATATAATTTATTGAGTGTGGAACTTAAATGTGAGCATTTTTACTGGTTCATTAACCTCGTCAGTCACCGCTTTATATTAAAGGGCTCGTTGATCGGCTTATGAAGCCACAGCCCGGCCTCCACACCCCTTGCTGCCTGCGTATCTACCTGTGTTACTGCCTACCTGCCCGTTAGCCTGATTATTAGTTCAGCTGCCTTGACCATCTATCTGTGTGGCTGCCTATCCGTCCTACTGCCTACCTATCCGATTGCCTGCTTGTCCGTCGTGGTGTCTGCTTACCTGCTTACCTCGGGCATACCACGTCTTCCTGCCCGTCCTGCTCCCTGGTTAGCTGCCTAATTCAAGCAACCCACGTCGTGCGAAGCCGGCCCTTAGTTTTTATTTACTATATCCTTTTTCTTAGTTTAGATTTATAATTACTCTTAATTTTATTAACATAGCTAACGTTTAGCTCGACTGAGCTATACGTAACGTTACAATTGGTAAGAGTATACTTCCCTCAAAGTTGGCCACATTAAATTTGAAAAATAAAATCCACTCCTAAAGTTAGACAAAAATATTTATTTGTCGTCGCAAGCGATTCAAGACGCAAACTTTAAAAATCTCAAATCAAAATATTACAACTAGTTGATTCTATAACGTCTATCAACCTGGAACTTTATTCTGATTGGTTGAAAGGTTAGTACTATGAAATCCGCTAGATGGCGCTTCAATATGGCGCTAAAATATACGTGAATAAAATCAGTCTAGAGAGCCTAGCATGAAATTGCGGCAGCTGACGCGATATTGTTTAATTTGTTCAGATCATAAGATCGAGATTATCAGTCCATCTTATGACCCTTTGTCCTTTGATAACTCATTGTAAATACAACCGAATAAACGTGACTGTGATTAGTGCTTCTAAATAAGTTTTACTGTTTGCCCGAGTGTACCTCTACATCATAGAACCTATACCAAGAAACGAAGAAGATGCCCATGATATCGCTACGCCCACGCTTGCGCCGTCATATTGATAATTTTCCCATTGAATTTTCAATTGTAACTATCAGTAAACTGAAAAGCATTTTAACAAAAAAAATACCCGGCTTAAAATAAACTTTTAGTCTAGCATTTTGAGTTGGCGCCTAACAAACAAACAAACAAGCAAATTAATAACCTAAAGCGTACAATGATTGTAGCTAGGTTGATCTTCGTTGATTTTTTGTTTGGCGCCTGCCTTAAAATGTTACGGAAGACCTTAAAAACCTTTTAAAATGTTTTTTGACAATTTGTATGGCGTTGAGTCAACAAGATGCTAATACTATGAAAATTTGAAGATTGTTGCTCCGACCTTTTGGCTGGAAAACCTGAGTGGAAGACGACAGACGGACAGACAGACGGACACGTGAGTGATAGCAATCGGGCTCCGTTTGGAGTTTTGGGTACGGAACTCTAAAAAAAAAATTAAATCAAAAAACCCGACTGCTTCAAAAGCGAACTGAAAAGCTGTAAACAAGAAAAATCATGCTGTGCAGTCGGAGGATCAGGCAGTTCGCGAATATATATCCTCCGACTGCACAGCATGATTTTTCTTGTTTATAGTTTTTTAGTTCGCTTCTTAAGCAGTCGGGTTTTTGATTTTTAGATTAGCTTTTTTTATTTACAACTTTTTAGTTAGTTTTTTTTTCGAATTAGATACATTTAAACAGATAAGTGTTTTATATTTTTGAAATCACCTCTTAAAACCCTTTATTTTGATACCCCACACGATGGGTTTGGAAGAAAAAAAATTGGGCCCTCACAATATGGCACCCAAAATTCGCCATTTTTCTATTGTCCAATTTTAATGTAGCCTATGACACTAGCAGGGTTAAGACGCATCGATTGAGGTATGAATCATCAAAATCGGCCAACGCGTTTGGTCTCTGGAACGCCATATAGGAACATACATACATACATAGACTGATAAACACATTACCCTCCTTCGGCAGTCGGGTAAAAAGGGCAGAAATGTATTGGATTTATATCAAGCGCTATTGAAATGTCACATGATTAATTGTTCAGTTAAATTTTGGCATTTCTACCATCGCCATGGCTGATATCGATTGACTATCAGCGATCACTTGACAAGAGTCTCTGGTCAATCATCAAATCTATACCAATAGAGGAAAGATTTTTTCGTATGTTTGTTTGTTTGTACTGAATAGGCTCCGAAACTACTGGACCGATTTAAAAAATTCTTTCATCTATGGCAAGACATATTTTTCCCGAGTAACATAGGCTATAATTTTGACGGGTGCGAAGCCGTGGGGGTCAGCTAGTCTGAAATAAAGTAAGACCCTGCGCAGTTGTTATTTTTGTGTCAATATTGAAGTGGAAGCTAGCATTGTATAACTGCCTCTTTCACTCGCTTACGTTTGTCGCATCGTCCTATATCGCTTTCTGTATACAGTCTGTATACTCGATGACAAACTGTTTTTTGCGCAATGGTTGCAGAGCCAACTTCAGAGACTCAAGGATCCGCTGTGACTACTGTACGTTCAATAATTTAGTTATGGCAAAACAAAGTTTGCCGGGTCAGCTAGTAACTAAATAAACACTATACACACTTCCCTATAGACACTACCCTACCCTACACTACCTTCCCTACCCTACGCTTCACTACCCTACCCTACACTACCTTCCCTACCCTACGCTTCACTACCCTACCCTACACTACCTTCCCTACCCTACGCTTCACTACCCTACCCTAATATACACTACCCTACCCTATCCTACACTACCCTACCCTACGCTACACTACCCTACACTACCCTACACTACCCTACCCTACCATACGTTTCACTGCCCTACCCTACCCTACCATACGTTTCACTGCCCTACCCTACCTTACCCTACCCCTACACTACCCTACCCTACACAACCCTACACTACACTACCCTACCCTACACTACCCTACACTACACTACCCTACAAAAAAAAAAAGTAAAAACCATCTTTGAACTACAACGAACATTTAAAAAAAAGAATTGGCCAAATTGGTCCAGGCGTTGTTGAGTTATGCACTTACCAACACATTTTGCGATTCATTTTTATATTATAGATAGATAAATGAGCTTTTGATGCAGTGCATATATAATGGGCAGTAAACACACGCCCGAACGCACGGTGGCTTACTACACGATTAATTTAACTGTGCACCTCGCAAAAATGTGAGCCCACTCCCGCTACCCGCGCGGCGCCCTGCGTTCGCCTCGTGCGCCAACAGCGAGAGTGGAACGTCAGAGCGACGACACAGCGCCAAGTTCATAGTTAAGGCGCAGATACCCCTCAGTTTTTTGCAAGAAATATAAGTTACATGAGACCATTTTATTAATAATTTGATCTAAGATAATTTTGAGGTTTATTCGTAAATCATAGTGTAATTAATTTGTAAAGTTAAATCTAACACGGACAAAAAAACGAAAATCACACCGAAACCCCGGGCATATTTAATTGAAATTGCCACATCTCAAAGACAATTTAATTATCTACATTTTGGTATGAGGGTTTTTTAAGTCATAGAATAACAAGAAAAGTTCTATAAACTACAGAATTTTGGGGATGTGAAACGAGTGAGCGTTTTGTTCCCTCAAGGTCGTTGGCGACTTTCAACGTCATAAGTTGACCGTGTTATGCCTATGACGGGTTGAGATGAAACAAAAAAACTCAATCATCAAACTCCAAGTAATTGTGTTGTTGATTCGTACATAATGGAGTCATCTTTTTTATCAAAGTAATGCTGGTGAGTTAGAACTAAAATTCGCTGCAGCGATAAAATATTTATGTTGTCTAATCAAACTATAAAAACAGTAGGCAGCGCTAGATCGCTTAAAGAATTTAGTTTACTCGCGATCAAAAGGTAGTGAACGCCATGTCGTTCGACATAGTTTAAAATCAGGTGTACGTACTGAAGTACAGTTCAGTCGAACAGAGAGAGTGTTCACCCAATCTAATGTGTGGTACATAGGTATATCGATGTTTACGTGTAACTGGAAGTCTTTTGAAGGAACACAATATCCTACTTTCAATAACAATGTGAGAACTAAAACTAAGCCAAGAAACAAATGAAAGTGAAAAGATTCGAACGCGCTGATCCATTTTTAAAACGCTACATTCACAAGTGGACCCATACATTTTTGTTCAGTGTTCTTTTATAGTAATCCAGTGTATTGGAAATACTTGCGGTATCTTCCAAGCATTAACCCTTGTTAAACATAGACCCTTCTCAGTTTCCGAATGGCATGATCTTACAGGCGCCATGCAAATATACCATTGTGAATTTCTTATACGGGCGAAGCTTATGGAGAATTTCTTCCGGATAGCGAGAATTTTCTCCGTTTATTTACAGATATCATTGGGGATTTTATTTGAATAGATTTCAAGTACTCTTGTTCGGTATTCAATCTGACTATATTGATTATTTTTCGAAGTGATTTGTCGATATGTTTTGTCATAAATAATATATGTAGTAGGAGTGTACTCGTACCAGGTAAACATATTTCTGAAGAATGTAAACATTTTTATTACGAGCTAGTTGGAATAACTTGACTTTCAGTTCCATCCAAAATAAACACACGAAAAGCTTCCTCGATCGTCGTCTTCACAGATTCAAAAAAGAAAAAAATTGTAAAATACATAAATATGTTGACAATAATTTAAAAAATGTCAACAGTTCATCAGTAAGCAAATATTGAAATACTTTGACATTACTCAAAAAGGTCCGACACGACCTACTTTTGTGAATTAAAAAAGGAAGTCAATTGAGCAAAAAAGGTCAACAATTTACAGGTGTGATGAAAATGTACAATTTCGTTCGTATTCAAGGAATGTTGCTGCTTTTCATGGCTTAAAATTGACTGTATTTTCGCTGTAGCAGTGATTTTTGCTGTGAATCTTTGAATTACTACTATTTGATGCATACTTTCGATTGTTAAATTCATTTAAAGGCAGACAATACATTGTCTATACCGCTGGGTCTACAAGCATGGAATTATGCACAAGATTTCCTTGTAAAATGAAAGAGGATGTGCTTTTTTGCAAATTCATCCCTTAAAGCTGTTGAAGTTTGTATTCACTCGACCGAAATGGTTCAGTTAGTCACTTGTGACATTCAATTTTCATTTGCCAGCGCTACATTGTCAGCCAACCAAAACGTTCAACGCTGTAACGCAGCAAAAATAATTTAAGCTCTATAGTATATAAATAATGTCTCAATAAGAGTGCACCAGGAGTGCACTGTTGCGTTTAAAAATAAAAACACGTATTGTTTGAGTAAGTTGTGATATTTATATAGCATTATATAGAAGACATGTTTCTATTATGTAGGTATGGAATAAAATATCCGGCAAATGCTCTTCTGATAGGCCATTACTCTTTTCATTAAGATTTCGATGACTTTTTGACAAAGATGTGGTTGTATCTCACTGATAACGCGTTGGATCTCGGACTGGAGCTCAGGAATGTTTCTGGTTTATTCGCATAAATCCTAGATTTCACAAAACCCCAAAGAAAAAAATCGCACGGCGTTAAATGGCATGATCTTGGTGGCCAGTTGACATCTAAATATCGCGAGATGATTTGGTCTGGAAATCGTAGCTGCAATAAATCGATTCTTTCATGGACGGTGTTGCAGGCGGAGTTGCCCTACTGAAACCACATGTCACCCTGATCCATTATTATCCAGAAACCGAGTGAAAGAACCAACCATTGCCGGGTACTTCACCCAGTGGATTGCAACTTGATATTATAATCGTGACCATCTAAGAAGTCCGATGACGTTTCTCATTTTACATGCCGCGATAACTTTATACGTAAGAAATTGTAAAATGTTACCCATACTCCATACTCTAACAACGTGTATCATTCGAAAGCATCAAGTTTAATTATTATTAAGTAATAGCTGTCCCCCGCGGCATCACTCCCGTCAATTGGCGACCTACCTACCTCTCTACCTCTCTACCCTACCTGCCCTCCCTGCCCAACCTAGCCTACCTAGCCTACCTAGCCTACCTAGCCTACCTAGCCTACCTAGCCTACCTAGCCTACTCTACCCCAGCAACCTACCAATTATATATTTTTTTTGTTAAACATAAAGTAGCCTATGTCCTTCCTCAGGATGCCTTATATCAAAAATTTCATTGAATTCCGTGCAGTGGTTTAGGCGTGAAAAGGTAACAGACAGACAAAGTTACTTTCGAATTGATAATATTTGTATGGATTTTTACTTTGTGTAAATTCGAAGACATGTGACATCTACCAACCCGCACTGGGCCCGCGTGGTGGATTACGGCCCATTCCCTCTCACAGAGAGGAGGCCTGTGTCCCTGCAGTGGGAACATTAATAGGCTGATGATGTGATGTGTGATGTGTATGGATTTTTATAGCTGTCAAATCCGACTCATTGACAATCTCACAACTCTAGGCTTGCGAGGTGTATAAATTATAAATTAAAAGAGGGGTGGGAAGGAGTCCTCTCATAGAAAAGGCGCTTGAGTCCCTGGACTCAAAATAACCTTACTCTAAGAGCTTATGGTTACCCCCTGGGGTAACCATAAGCTCTTAGAGTAAGGTTATTTTGAGTGTGTGTAAGGGACAGATGGAAGGAAGAGGTTATCAATTCGACTATTTTTTTATATAAGTCACCTCATAACTTTTTATATATGTCACCTCATAACTTTTTATATATGTCACCTCATAACTTTTTACTAGGTGAACCGATGTTGATGATTATTTTTTAATTTGGAAGTTGGTGCTTCTCATGTGGTACCGTTTAAATTAAGTGAAGATCTGATGAAGAACTTCAGAGCTATACAACAGAACTCTTCAATAAACAACGGCAAATCGCTCGAGATTGCTACAATTGCTACTTTGGTTCAAGTTTCATGTTATTTTAGTAATCTATTCTGTCTGGTATAACATTATGCATTATTGGTACCTTACTATAGAACTTCTACCCTAATGTACCACAACTAAAAAGTGAAAAACTTTAACCTTTTCACAAAAATATACAATCGAACCCAAAAAAAAAACATTTCTAAGTGAAAAATAAATTCCAAAAACGAAGAAACAAAAACAGGAACACCGATTGCCGAAATTAAAATAATTTTGTACTCTGTAGTGTTATTTTCGGAAGTCGGTTGTATTTTTTTGTAAAAAGGTTTTTCCGACGTTCAGTTATTACTCACGACCCCATTTCCAAATGAAAATATTAATATAGGAACGAAAACACGTACCCAAATCGCTGAGATAGTGAATTCATATCTCCGTTTTCAATTTTAAATCGTCTAAACTCGGCATCTGAATTATAAAATGTGCTGACCTATTAATATTCATCTCGACTTAAAAGTGAGGGTTCCGCAGAGTTTCACTAGGGGTGCACCGTCGCAGTCGCTGCACAGAACCGCATTAAGCGCGCGGCCCCCAGACTCGGTTAATTTGTTGGTCACCGCTCGTTACAATTTAATTCGCATCCCTCTAGCCCAGATCGCGGCTCACTTTACCAGATTATCATCCAATTTAGTCCACCCGCTCGGATAAACGAAGTCACTCGATATGAAAAATGTTGGAATAAAAAATCATGTCGGCCTTGCGGCTCTCCTACTTTCAAATTATAATAGACTTTTGGATTGCGGCCAACGAAATTTGTTATCAATCATTATCCCATTTACATAGACGGAGAAGATATTATTACGGTAAGTGGTTTAGAGAGAAAGGTTCTTGATTTTATTTTGTTATGAAATGGTTTCAGCTACCTACTTGGTTTTGAAAGTCTTAATGAGATTGAGTACTTTAGATGTCGGGTTAAAGCGAAGTTTTGTGGAGCACCAGGTACTTGAGCTATAAATCCTCCTGCATTTTGCGAGTTACCACAGAAGTAACGATTTCCTGCCACCTGCACGGTGCACGCCATCATTTACCACGCGGGCCCATTCACTGCACATCTCCTTACGACTGTCTAGATAATTCAACAAAGCGTGCGCCCCAATTTTCTTGCAGCTCGGAGTCAAAGTTGTGCGGTGTGGCGTACAATGGGGCCACCCCGCTCGTGGGTAATGCGACACCCCGTGCGAGGGATTTCCCGACTCGTACGACTGGAGCAAGCGACAAAGCAGCCACTTACTCCGCGTACCGTTTCGCCGTCTCTGAATGCGCCAAGAAATCTTCCCACTGAAGATCCGCGCCCCGACATGCATTTTTGTGTACCCATTTGCTTGCACCGAATGCCGCGGTAATGGATTTTTAAAGGTACGGTATGTAGATAATGGATGTTTACTTGGAGATGAAATCATGCGAGTCTTGATGTCAAGAGTGAATAGGTTTCTTCTAGGCAAGCGTGCTACTTCGTCGACCACATCATCGCTTACCATCAGGTGAGATAGTGGTCAAGCGCGAGCCTATCAATGATAAAAAAAAAAAAACAAAGACTTCGGTTCATGTACTACTACTACTTCGGTACTTGTGGTGGTTGAATTTTCATTGTGAACTTGACAGGTTTCAATGTCAAAACGTTTATGAGAGTGGAGTTGACCAGCTTTTCTAAAATTTAGTTCATAACAAACTGAAACGCCAAGCAGACCTATTACAGCATAAGTCACATATATATATATACCCTTTTCGTGCAACTCGTTAAAGTCAACTCGCTTGCAACAAACACGGAAAACGTATCCGACACATTTTCTAAAACATCACGAGAATTTAGTATATTATGTTTAAATTTAAAACAATTCACTACAATAAATTATGTAGAAAGCCGTCCCAGTCTATATTCAAAACGTTTCAGGTGTAAACGTTGTGTGTTATACTTAGCTATGCAATGTGCTCATGTGCACTGTCTATGCAAAATGCAAATAACTGAATTATTATACAATGTATTTCTTCAGCTACATCATCTCTCATAAAATGTTGATTTGACACCAGTCAATATATTTTGGTTTTGTATTTCACTTGCCTATGTTTCTAGCCTAAGGACGGTTACGCACTGCATCCGATCCGAGTACATACTCGGATCGGATGCAGTGCGTAACCGTCCTTAGTCAAATCACATGATTTGACTTCCGAGTTCTATCCGAATTGAAAATGGTCTGAATTATGACGGATAGTGCTCAGATGTAGTGAGTAAGGGCTCTTACGTTTTCCGGGTTGTGTACTTCTCAGCAATTAAAGATAGAACTTTGGTTTTCCTGGTGATGTCAATTATGAAGTACCTATTAGAGATTAAAGTTATTTGTGTAATTTAAGTAATTTCTGTTTTGACTTCTTCATCTAGAGATCCGTGTTCGCCCTCGACTGGTTTTACGCCTCTCTTTACTTGCCCCAATCCAAACGCTACTATCCAATCTTTTATTGATTACTTTATTTAATTCCTCCTATATTTACCTCATATTATTTCCTCAAAACTACAAACCACACGACTCACTTTCTGTTTTCTATCAATTAGTCAATCTTACTCATCAGTATCACCTACACAATCTCAGAAACGTCTTTCAACACAGCTGTATTAAAAGACGTTTACCTAGTACTCAGTACCATTTCTGACATTAAATCTGAATGCAACAATGAGTTTTACCCTCACCAAATTAGGTAGTCTGCTGTATTTGTCTAATGCAATCCCACTGAGCGATACACGCTCGGAGTGAAATAAATTGGCGTAAAATAAAATGCTAGTTGCTTCGGGAGGATATCCGAGGTTCTCCTACTATCCGTGACGCCGGGACTAACCGCATTTTGTTCAATTTACCTGCATGTTAACGGGCTTGGAAATCATAAATGATGGAATAGTATTTGTGTTATTTTAATGGGTTTAGAATCGGTTTAGTGCATTTTCTTTTGATCGTTGGAGCGATGGCGATGGTGTCTGATATGTTTCAAAGGTTTTTTTTTTAATTCTTGGTTTCTCACAGTAAAATTCTACGATTTACTAACTGCTTAAACCAGTCTTCCCTGTTCAGAATAAACTGTAACCTCCAGCCAGGCTCAAAAAGCTTAACCTAAGCGACCACGCTGAGAGCTATCCCCTATGGGGTCGGACCTCGGCTCAGGGCGTATGTTTCATAGGATTCTCTAAGGTCATTTTATAGTTATGTGCCAGAATTGTCTCTCAATGGTGATAGATGATTTATGTTTTTACGATATTGAAATTATCAATAGCCTCACTATTGAATAATCAATACCAAATGGTAAATTACCAAGTATAAGTAATACAATTATTATCTCTAGTATGTTTAAAAGGTAGGTACAATAATTATTATTATGAACCCTAACCCAGTCTTTGAAAATTGTAGGTATCCAAATCTTTACAAGAATATTTCAATACAAAAGCAGAACGAGCGTAATACTCGTATTTAGAACAAATTCTTTTGTACCAAATTCAAGATTTCGCTTGAATACAGGCAGATCATATCTCGTTGATACAAAATTATGTTTTCAACGAGATACATCGAGCGATTTTCATCAGCCAGGCAATTCTTGTTCATCGGCAGTTTTATTAGAAAACTTTATAATAAAAGAGTGTATCCTCGCGTGGTGGCGTGCAGTTTATTGTGCCACGTGGTTGCAGGCACATATACACTGGCGTGCACTATGAAAGGCTCCTCATAAAACTGACGGATTCTAATATTGTAGTTTGTTGTCTTGCTTTTTGTATGGAGTGAAGATATTGCAGTTTTTAAGGTACCAAACCGCTCCCGTATATTAGAAGACCGCATTATTTTTAACCAAAATTGGAGACCAAGAAATAAGATGTCTTGGAAATTTGACGAAAATATTAGACCAATTTATGGGTGCGAAAACCTGTCTGTCCCTTACGATTTGATCCTAACGGCTTAGTAAGTAGTGACCGGTGTTAAAATAAAATCAAAATAATAAAAGCACGGTCCATTAACACAATAATTACTGGATTGTTGTGATACTTTCACCGGTAAATCTGTATATTTTATCTTAAAAACTGAACTTTAAAACAATTTCAGTAAGATCGTTTTCCAAGTGTAGTCATCAAGATTGCATTCCATTATCTAAAGTGTTAGTAGCGCTGGTCAGTTCTCCTTGAGAGTCAGTAAAGTATTTTATGACTGAAGTATCGGGAACGGAGCGCATTGGAATAAGTCGGTTGAAAAGTATTTTTAACCGACGAAATAAAAGCATGAGGTTCTCAATACGACATGTATTTTTACCCGACTGCCGAAGGAGGGTAATGTGTTTATCAGTCTATGTATGTATGTATGTAAGTATGTATGTATGTATGTATGTATGTAAGTATGTATGTATGTATGTATGTTTGTTCCTATATGGCGTTCCAGAGACCAAACGCGTTGGCCGATTTAGATGATTCATACGTCAATCCATGCGTCTTAACCCTGCGAGTGTCATAGGCTACATTAAAATTGGATAATAGAAAAATAGCGGATTTTAGGTGCCATATTGTGGGGGCCCAAATTTTTTTTTTCTTTCAAACCCATCGTGTGGGGTATCAAAATAAAGGGTTTTAAGAGGTGATTTCAAAAATATAAAGCACTTATATGTTTAAATGTATCTAATTCGAAGAAAACTAACTAAAAAGTTATAAATAAAGAAACTTAATTCAAAAATCAAAAAACCCGACTGCTTCAAAAGCGAACTAAAAAGTCGTAAACAAGGATAAAATCATGCTGTGCAGGCGGAGGATATACCAGATTTTGGTCAGCCAGCCCGCGATTATGTATCCTCCGACTATATGATATATATGACCACGCATAACTTTACATAGATTGGTCCGATTTCAATAGTTCTTTTTATTTTTTTTTGTTACTTCAAGGCAAGCGTGCTCCATCGTCGACCACATAATCGCTTACCATCAGGTGACATAGTGGTCAAGCGCGAGCCTATAATGAATACAAAAATAAAATAAACTTTTTATTGTGTGGTATTCATTTCACATCTTTCAGTCTTCTTACGTTTTATAACACTATACAAAACACACGTTCATATCTTTTGATATTGTATCAACTCAAAAAACTCAAATTTTATGTATTCTTTGATACTGTTAACACCTTAAAAGCACACTTTTTGTTATCACTGATTGATTTAATATCTTCAACTTTATTTATATTGCTAATTTGTAAAATCTTGGAATATTTTATACTATGTCATTTTCCTCTGACCTGACGTCTGTCTATTTTATTTACTTAAGCCATAGACATAACATAGGTACCATGGACTAGACCTTCCTTAAGCTAGTTGTACATTATAATAAGGGCAGCGGCAGACTGCCCCCCTCTGTGAACCGTTTTTTATTCGTTCTGGTTTTGATTTCTTAATTGAGATTTGAATTTGAAATTTAGAAGATATGACAGAACTAGGAAAAAAACGGGCGTTAGCTTTGGAGTTAGATTCTGGTAGCCAACGCCGAAAGTCGGTTGACTACTTAATACTACCAAGTGTACTATCGTATCTGAAAAACTCTTTAAACGGTAATATATTCAGCCTGTGAAAGTTTACCAAATCTTTAAAGTGCAATAAATATAAATATTGAGTGTGGCACTTAAATGTGAGCATTTTTACTGGTTCATTAACCTCGTCAGTCACCGCTTCATAATATAGGGCTCGTTGATCAGCGTATGTCCACACCCGTTGCTACCTGCGTATCTACGGTCGAGCGGCTGACATTGAATCCATATTTATATTGCAAAAGAGAGCTGTCAGAGCCATATATAAGATAAGTCACCGCGAATCTCTTAGGGAACTGTTTAAAAAAAAAAATATGACAGTTTCTTGCCAATTCATTTATGAAAATATTATGTATGTGAGGAAAAATATACATCTCTTTAGTAAAGTCAGTGATAGACACAATTGTAATACCAGAAATAAAGATAAGTTAGATCAGCCTTCTTACAGACTAGCTAAAGTACAATCATCTTTCATGGGGTACTGTGTTAAATTCTATAACAAAATACCTTGTGATATATTAAAACTAAATGAAAGTAAATTTAAAACTTTAGTTAAAAGCACTCTTTGTAAACAAGCATATTACAAATTAGATGATTATATTCAAGATAAGAATGCTTGGAAACATGCTGGTCCTGCTCCATAGGGCAATCTTTGGTGTAGACAAAATCAAATTTGTTAATTTATATTCCCATTCACTGTTATTGTATTCATAGATTATTTATTTTTTTGAAATTGACAAACACACTGTTCCGTTGTTTTTGAATTAGGTATTTTACCTATGTTTGCAATATTTGTAAGTGTGTGAGAACCATGTTCCTACTTATAAAATTAATACTTTATATCTGTACGTAGTATAGTGTGGAGAGCTATTCTTGGTGCATCGTCCTCACATATATTAATGTATTAATGTATGTACTTATGTAGATATTGTAAAACTCCTATTTTTTAAAAAAAGAGTAAGTATGGAGTTTCTTGTGCGTTCTTCTCCATAACAATGTAATTTCCAAATGCACGGTAGAATCATTTTTTATTACTTGTAAATTTTAATTTTAATTTATTTGACGTTCAAAAGAGCCGTTTATTGGCCTAGTTGAATAAATATATTTGACTTTGACTTTGAGTGTTCGGATCGTTAAATCTAGTTTGTAGTACATAGGTATATTTCGATGTTTACGCGTAACTGGAAGTCTTTTAAAAGGAACACAATATCCTACTTTCAATAAAAATGAGAGAACTAAAACTAAGCCAAGAAACAAATGAAAGTGAAAAGATTCGAACGCGCTGATCCATTTTTAAAACGCTACATTCGCAAGTGGACCCATACATTTTTGTTCAGTGTTCTTTTATAGTAATCCAGTGTATTGGAAATACTTGCGGTATCTTCCAAGCATTAACCCTTGTTAAACATAGACCCTTCTCAGTTTCCGAATGGCATGATCTTACAGGCGCCATGCAAATATACCATTGTGAATTTCTTATACGGGCGAAGCTTATGGAGAATTTCTTCCGGATAGCGAGAATTTTCTCCGTTTATTTACAGATATCATTGGGGATTTTATTTGAATAGATTTCAAGTACTCTTGTTCGGTATTCAATCTGACTATATTGATTATTTTTCAAAGTGATTTGTTGATATGTTTTTTAATAAATAATATATGTAGTGGGAGTATACTCGTACCAGGTAAACATATTTCTGAATAATGTAAACATTTTTATTACGAGCTAGTTGGAATAACTTGACTTTCAGTTCCCTCCAAAATAAACACAAGAAAACCTTCCTCGATCGTCGTCTTCACAGATTCAAAAAAAGAAATTATGAGTAAAATACTTAAATATGTTGACAATAATTAAAAAAATGTGAACAGTTCATCAGTAAGCAAATATTGAAATACTTTGACATTACTCAAAAAGGTCCGACACGACCTACTTTTGTGAATTAAAAAAGGAAGTCAATTGAGCAAAAAGGTCAACAATTTACAGGTGTGACGAAAATGTACAATTTCATTCGTATTCAAGGAATTTTGCTGCTTTTCATGGCTTTAAATTTACTGTATTTTCGCTGTAGCAGTGATTTTTGCTGTGAATCTTTGAATCACTACTATTTGATGCATACTTTCGATTAAGTTAGTCATTGATTGTTGACAAGCACACAATAACTGTAGCTAGAAGTTTGTAGTCACTCGACCGAAATGGTTCAGTTAGTCACTTGTAACTTTCAATTTTCATTTGCCAGCGCAACATTGTCAGGCAATCAAAACGTTCAACGCTGTGACGCAGCCAGAATGCTCGAATATAAGCAAACACGACGAAGCACACTATGAATGGAAGCTATAAAGCTATCACCAACCCGCCTTATCAGAAAAATAGCTTAAAATAGAATGTATAAACATAAAGTCAGTAAACCATAACTCTAAATCTCCGAACAAGGTCCGACCGTATTACGACACAATCGGCACGTAAATTCTTAAGAAAATATCAAGTCGAAACTCGGACGAACAGCGATTCAAAGCGCCTGGCCGGACTCGCGTAGTGTAACACCGCACCGTACGTACAGCGCTTCTACACACAGGGGTTGTATATTACAGTGAGGTCGCGACTTTATCTCAGTTTCCGCCCGAGTTGCGTTCACTGGCGATAGAGTGAAAATAGTGGCACAATAAAACAGGGCTCCCAACTATCGGGCGGCGGGCCCGGAGAGAGCCCACTCCTTATCGGAAAACGGTTACCGTGATTCATTGCGCCTCTATTTACTTACAGATCTCTTAGTTCGCTGCAACCTGCAACTTCTGTGTTCCTTTCTAATCAAGTGGCGGGATTAGCGACTTGTTTCTCTTGCCTTTTACGAAAATAGCGTGTTTTTGTCGTTTGTGGGATCGTCAGACTGATAAGGGTCCTATTCAAACATTTGCTTGTTATTTGTTTTGGAAAACAAAGGCATCATTGCGATCTTGTTATGTCAACTTCACATTTATTTGCTAGCAAACCCATCGCCCATTAATTATTTATTCCAATTCCTAATATAAATAAACTGCCATCTTTCATACAATTTGCAAACAAACCCGACGAGGCGGTATGGTAATTTCTAAATGTAAAGTGAGTAATCAATACATCAAGAGCGACAGAAGCCAAATGAAAATGGAAATGGATTCAGGCCAGGAAATGAAAATAGATTTTGAATTGAACGTGCCGAAATCAAACAGTGCTCAATTTCAGCCGCTTAGAGTTTCGCAAGCGGCCAGCGACTGGAGCAGCTAGGAAATACTTGTGAACAAATACAATTAACAACGTATAAGATGTAGTCAACTGCGGTTATAAACTCTTTCCTATAAAGCGAAAGTAACTCAATCGGGAGATAGGACTGGAGTTAAACGCAAACAACCTGATACATGAGAGCTGGACGAACGGAATATGTAACGGTGTATAATGCACTTTGATACACCGACGATGCCCCGAGCACTCTGCATGCTTGTATAATGCTAGGCAACAGTCGGGCAGTAGGGGTCGCCCTAGTATGTACACACAATGATATAATGAATAAACTTGAGCCTGACCGTTCGTTGGTCTTTGCGCATACATTTCTCCCGCGAATTCCATCGACCATTCTCCACATTAACCTTAGTCTTATCTAATAACACTTTAGCAAACAGTGATTGTCATTTCAGTCCATCTCCCGAGAGTTTGGGTATTAATAAACACCTTATTATGTGGCTAATACTATAGAAAATTCCGTACGAATTCGGCATAACGAGAAACAAGTCCGGGTCCCAAGTGTCCCCACAATTGTAGCCGGTTATTGAGTCTGGGCTCAATGAGGCGACCTCATCTAGTTTGTGGACTGGAGTAAACGAACCCAGCGAAATATTCAATTTCGCGTCCCGGAGCGACGATGCTTTTTAATTTTTTATTAAAATACTGTTTAATGCAAAGCACAGCCGCCGTCATAAAGCAGTGCGGTGATGTCAACTATATGCTTTTGTCTATGAACGTCAAAGGTTCCGGGAGTCGGGAGTCGGGGTGTGTTATTCTTGTCTTATTGTGTCGGTTCTAAAGCGTTGCGCTGTTTCAATATATACTTGCACAACGTTATTTGAATAGTTATGGTTATAATAACGTTTTCATAAAAGGAACCGAACTATTTAAAGTTTGGCTTTGAGGTTACAACCTCAAAGCGACCTAAATATTTCGTCAGATGAAATAGGTCCTCATTTTGGTCGCTCAACCGATCAGTACTGTACAATTTCGCTATAATCCCACCACATAAACGGTTTTCGGTCCGTCAATCATAAACGATGGAACAGCATAAAATAATCAATTCAAATTAGATTATTTCGATTTAGGGGCCCGCATATGCGTGCGTTGCACCACAAACCGCAACCCATTTGCAGCTAGCTCTCGATCCTACCAAACACTTGAATTAAATCATTGAGTACTCGTCAATCATTGATTAGGCTGTATAACCTTTGTTCCTGTGGCAATGGATTAATTTGTGTAAATCCTATTTATGACCTAACTAGCTGTTGCCTTGTGTTGTATTTTTTATATCGCGCCATAATATTATAGGTGTGTGGGCCGCCATACTTGAGAAATTATGAGTTCACCATACAAACTTCTACCATCCTGTCCACCGCCTAAATGATGATTTCCGGGATAAAAACTATCCTATGTCCTTCCCAGGGTCTAAAACTATCTCCATAATAAATTTCTTCTATATTGGTTCAGCGGTTTAAGCGTGAACAGGTAACAGACAGAGTTACTTTCGCATTAATATTAGTATGGATTAAGTTTGAATACTTTCTTGTTAGATAATTGGCCTGGATGACGCGAGGCACTAAACAAGTGACTTTCTATCATCTAAACCGTGGCGATAGCTATTCTAAATGTCAAAATTTTATATGGAATGTCAAACGCTATCGAAATTTCACAATCAATCCGTTAGATTTTGGTATTTCTACCAATGCCATCGCTGACATCGAATGACGCTTGTCTGGAGCCGCATGAGTTTTTATTGCAAGGGATTTAGTTTTTAGGGTTCCGTTCCCAAAGGGTAAAAACGGGACCCTATTACTAAGACTCCGCGGTCCGTCTGTCTGACTGTCTGTCTGTCTGTCACCAGGCTGTATCTCATGAACCGTGATAGCTAGACAGTTGAAATTTTCACAGATGATGTATTTCTGTTGCCGCTATAACAACAAATACTAAACACAGAATAAAATTAATATTTAAGGGGGCTCCCATACAACGAACGTGTTTTTTTTTGCCGTTTTTTGCGATAATGGTACGGAACCCTTCGTGCGCTAGTCCGACTCGTACTTGGCCGGTTTTTTTTAAATATATTTCGCTGTTTATCGTTTTTAACCGTTTTCGAAAATGGCGGAGTTAATGCATTTAGCAAGTTTTTTAATACTAACTAAAATTTGTAATACTCAATTACAGTAATATTATAAAGGCGAAAGTTTGTGAGTGACTGTGTGTGTGTGTGTTTGTATGTTTGTTACTTCTTCACGCTCTAACGGCTGGTCCGATCCAGATGAAATTTGGCGCAGAGATAGATTCAAGATTATAGGATACTTTCTATCCCGGGAATATGTTTCGAAGTCATGGGCAGAAGCTATTACTCAATACATTTATTGCTTTCACATGTGAACTTCAAAGCATTTGTCACCAGTTCATCTTTCATTTAAGTTTCTGGACGTTTCATTTTGTCATTCGCTGTCACCGTCCTTATTTGAACTGTGTGTCAGTTCAGGTAGGCAGCATCCAATTTAAATCACGTCGGCATCTAGTTCGGAATGTATAGTTTGTAACAAAGGCGACCATTGCCGGATGACATTTTGTTGCATACAAAGTTATCTCCTGTTTGAAATGACATACATACGCGTACTCACTAAAACAGAAACACATAAAGCACTCGCGAATTACTAAAAATCTGAGTACATTGTTGTGTAAGGTCTCAGTTGGAATTCCGTGAAGCCTTTGTTACGCCGTGCAATAAAATATTTCATTACCGTGTGGAACGTCTAGTCTCGCCGTGCCGCGTCGCACCGCGTCGTGTCTCGCCGCGCCGCGTCCTACCGCGCCGCTCCGCCGCCTGCAACTGCAGGATTTCTTTTTTTTTAAGTGACACGCTTGCATTCTGATGTGAGCGGGATATTAATATAAAAAGTTCACTAGTTTACCTCGGCAGAGTCGACCACGCTATAATTCGGTTTTCATGATGTGGAAACTACATTTTTTTATCCTTTGTGAATCTTTATTTAGTAGCAAATGTGTCTACTATTCTAAGGGAAAGTTCTTTTTGATATTTCACTAAATGAGAACTTAAGAAATATAGGCGACTTGAAACCTGATAAAAAATTTAAACCTGCATCTTATACCTATAAAAATAAAAACACGTAAATGACAGATATGTTATTCCATATTAATCGGAACATATCATCCTTATAATGCAATATAAATATCACAACTTATTCAAACAATAAGTGTTTTTATTTTTAAACGCTATAGCCCTTTATATATTACTAGCTGATCCCCGCGGCTGATCATTTTTTTCCATCATTCATAGCCTATGTTACTCGGGAATAATGTAGCTTTCCATACGTACAAGAATTTTTAATTTCGGAGCCTATACGGTACAAACAAACAAAAAAACTTTCTTCTTTATATATTGGTATATAGATAGATAAAATATCATACCTTTTTATACCGTATAGGTTATGTTCTTCAGCAAGGCCAAGTACGCAGTACCCATAACCGGCGTGTGTGTATGACTAGATGTATGAATTTGTGTGAAGCAACAGAAGTATGTAAGCATCGTGGCAGGTGGCGTTCTGTAGTTTCTGCCTACCCCCATGGGAAAAAGGCGTGAGTTTATGTATGTATGTATCCGGCAAATGGCCCCCACGGCTCTGATGACAGGCCATTACTCTTTTCATAAACATTTCGATGACTTTTTGACAAAGATGTGGTTGTATCTCACTGACAACGCGTTGGATCTCGGCCTGGAGCTCAGGAATTGTTTCTGGTTTTTATTATTCGCATAAACCCGAGATTTCACAAAACCCTATAGAATGAAATCGCACGGCGTTCATTCGCATGGTCTTGGTGGCCAGTTGACATCTGAATTTCGTGAGATGATTTGGTCTGGAAATCGTAGCTGCAATAAATCGCTTGTTTCATGGACGGTGTGGCAGGTGGCGTCGTCCTGCAGAAACCACATGTCGCCCTGATCCATACCATCCAGTTTAAGCCACAAGAACTCCTTTATCATATTCCTGTAACGAATGCCGTTCACAGTCCTGCAACTCTGGCCTCAGTTTTCACAATGATAACACGATCTTCTTTTGTGTAATGCTCCATTTTTACCCGACTGCCGAAGGAGGGAAAAGTGAATATCAGTCTATGTATGTATGTATGTTTGTTCCTATATGGCGTTCCAGAGACCAAACGCTTTGGCCGATTTTGATGATCTATACGTCAATCGGTTCGTCTTAACCCTGCGAGTATCATAGGCTACATTAAAATTGGACAATAGAAAAATGGCGGTTTTTGGGCGCCATATTCTGGGGGCCCAAATTTTTTATAAATTTGAAATCCATCGTGTGGGGTATCAAAATAAAGTGTTTTAAGAGGTGATTTCAAAAATATGTAACACTTATATGTTTAAATGTATCTAATTCGAAAAAACCTAACTAAAAAGTTATAAATAAAAAAAGTTAAATCAAAAAACCCGACTGCTTCAAAAGTGAACTAAAAAGTCGTAAACAAGGAAAAAATCATGCTGTGCAGGAGGAGGATACATCTGGCTTTGGTCAGCCAGCTCGCGCGTATGTATCCTCCGACTGCACAGCATGATTTTTTCCTTGTTTACGACTTTTTAGTTCACTTTTGAAGCAGTCGGGTTTTTTGATTTTTTTATTTAACTTTTTTTTTAATTAATCGGAGCTATCATAGGTGCGGCGCTGTTGGTCGCCGCGAGCTCGACATTGGTCGAGTCACTCGGCTCAGCGCTGACGGCCATCAGACTCGACCAATGACGAGCTCGCGGTGACCGACAGCGCCGTCGGGCAGCGTGCCTCTAAAACCAGCCTTATTGAGACGCTTGCCCGTCAAACCCCAACCCAAAAAAAAACGCTCAAAATTCAGTAAGCGCCACCGTAACCAAGTGACCGTACGTAATCTGTGTGAAATAATTAATTACACACTCAACAAACTTATTCTTGCTTGCAAACGCTCCCGAGAATACGTCCAAAGCAAAGTTAAACTTAATCTGACCGCCACTAAGGACGTAGAAGCCCTAAATTACAGAAGTGCACACTAAACATCCTGTCAGACCCTATTCATTCATACTTTGCCACTAAAACGCTTACCTACTGAAGCACAAAGGGAATTTCTATACGAGTGTACCTTCATGTGTGTATGACTGTACGTGTCAGACATTCTGACAGCTGTGCGCGATTGTACGATAGCTATACAATGGTGGTTGTCTTAGAAGTGTACTTGCGAACTCACAAGTGTTTAATTGTGAGATCGCGCCTTCCTTCGCGTCTTCGGATCGTCTCGGATTCGCTGCACATTGAAAACTTTTAGTAACGACCCGACGAACATGTGTTACTCTAAAATAAAATGCTTTTAGTGTGTAGCGCTGAGTTTTCGGGTTATGAGTACTTGGCGTAGTAGTGTTAACTTGTCAAAATAGTTCTTTGTATACAGAGCTTTGTACTCTGACGGTGTGCTAGGAAGGCAACGTGTGAAAAATGGCGTATACATAAAATATATGAGTGCTATAAATATTATACTGGGAATGTAAATGAAAAAATACAGTTCAGCAATAATGCCGTATTAATCACTTGGTCCTTATCATACCAGATGTAACGCGTTTTGACAGATCTTTGACGGGTCGGCCGGGCGCGATGGCGCGGAATGCCCGCGCGCTACTAAAATGCCTTTATCTTGAAAATTTTGTATGGGAACCATACATGAAACTTATGTTGTTGGAATCGTGATGAAATAAGCTATTAGATTTCAAATGGTTTATTCCAGTTTGGACTTGTAAAGTATTGGTAAATTAATTGTAAAGACAGCAGAAGCGAAATTTTCGCAGTTTATTTATAAAAGTAGATAGAAAAAGAAAGTAAACCATTTTAAAAAAAATATAATTGCACCCTATTTTACATAAATCAATTATTAGATCACACCTCTCCATTTTTTTATATAACACTAGCTTACAAAATTACGCGTCAAGTAGTTGACCCCGCCGACGACATAAAAAAATAGGTCCTAATGTAGCGGGGGCCTGTGTCGGCGGCTGTTTGAGTGGTTATATGTCATTCTTGTCTATTACACTACATGTAGGTACATGTACGACTGAGATAGGCATAGTTTTGATAGTTTTGACACTAAAAAAACTCTTTACAAAAAATACAACCGACTTCCAAATAAAAACACTACAAAGTGAAAAATAAATTCAATTTCGGAAGTCGGTGTTCCTGTTTTCGTTTCTTCGTTTTTTGACACCGACTTCCGAAATTGAATTTATTTTTCACTTTGTAGTGTTTTTATTTGGAAGTCGGTTGTATTTTTTGTAAAGAGTTTTTTTATTTTTCACTTTTTAGTTGTGGTACATAATGGACCAGTTCTATAGGTTAGGTACCTATAATGTCCAAAGTGAAGCCAGAATTGATTATCCCAATAACATGAAACTTAAACAAAACCGGTGGAATGAGAGTATACCAGGGTTAACTGTTCACACCTGCGTACCCTCTTTAGAGCGTACTAGTGTGATGTTATGTTATGTAATGGTAAAAACAATAAACAGACATGCGATTGCAGCTATCCCGAGTGATTTGCAGTCATTTATTGAAGAGTTCTGATGTATATCTCCAAAGTTCTTCATCAAATCTTGATGAAATTGAAATGGGACCACATGACAAGCACCAGCTTTCAAATAAAAAAAGAATCATCGAAATCCGTCCACCCAGTAAAAAGTTCTGAGGTAACAAACATAAAAAAAAAAAAATACAGTCGAATTGATAACCTCCTCTTTTTTGGAAAGTCGGTTAAAAATACGTCAAATGTTGTCTGTGTTTTTCACAGACTGGATCAGTCGGTGTCACGTTTATGAAATGTCATTGCTACTGAATCAGTCGGTGTCAATGTATGTCGTTTTGCGAAAAATAATCAATTTTTCTTTTTTTGTAAACTTCTACCATTTGAATATAAGCAGAGCCAGAAACACAGCTAGTACAACATACAGCTAAGACAGAACCCCGCCGTGTCGGCGTGTCCTATCTCCGTCACCTCGTTGGCATCTACTCGGCTCCCCCATTTTACGAGAGCTCGCCGTGCTATTATTAAATTAGCTATTATGCCCTATACTTAGCTAGGTGTACAGTTTTAACATTGTCAACTTTTACAATCTATTCGAAGAAAGCTGCTGCTATTTCGTCGCTGTTACTTTTAACCCCCGACGGAAAAAGAGGGGTGTTATAAGTTTGACGTGTGTATCTGTGTGTTGGTGTATCAGTTTTTGGCATCATAGCTCCTAAATGGATGAAACGATTTTGATTTAGTTTTCTTTGTTTGAATGTTGGCTTTTTTGTATGAATCGTATACGTATTTCCGCAAGATTATCGTGTCATAATTACGTATTCGATAGATTATCGATCGAAGTGTGTATACTACTAGATAAATTATGTAGTTCTTTCTTTTTCGGGTGAAGATGTGGCCACCTCTGGTGTCAGATTTAATTAAGCCGCCTCTGGGAACCTCACAGGCCTCTGACTTGGCTATTACAGACTTACATTAACTATATAAGGAGCTCGTGGCTAAATAATAACAGCCGCACTGGTCGATCTTCAAGGTTAAGCAACGCTTGCCGAGGTCGGTCCGTGGATGGGTGACCATTTTCAACATACCGAGTTTCCTCCGTGCCTCGGAAAGCACGTTAAGCCGTTGGTCCCGGCTGTCATTTGAAGATCTTTGACAGTCCTTACAGCTAGTCAGAAGCTTGAGATCTGACACCAGTCTAGCCAAGGGGTATCGTGTTACCCAGTTACTGGGTTTTGGAGGTCAGATAGGCAGTCGCTCCATGTAAAACACTGGTACTCAGCTGAATCCGGTAAGACTGGAAGCCGACCCCAACATAGTTGGGAAAAGGCTAGGCAGATTGATTGATTAACTATATAAGTCCAGGTTTCCTCACGATGTTTTCCTTCACCGTTGCCTGTGATGACCAAGATATACTGAGAATGTACATATGTTTTTGAAAAAGCCACATTGGTTGCCCGGATTTGAAAAAAATCTTGTTATCTTATATATCTTTGATATTCTCGGGACCTTTGAAAAGCGTCGCAGAGGCCTTGTTAGATGCATGATATGTGACACCTTCTTAATATTCATTACAAGCTTTATATTACGCGTACCTTGCTTTTGTATGTGTGTCCGGCAACTGGTAATCGATTTTTCAAGCACTACCTGGAATCCGATCAAGGTAAAACTTGCCGTACTTATGCAAATTTGGATACATTGAAATTATATTATTACTAGCTTCTGTCAGCGGCTTCGCCCGTATGAAATAGTAGATTATTAACCAAGGGGATAAAGCAGTGTCTTCTGTCGCGGGAGACGATTTAAATTGCGAGCGTAACGAAGGACTCGAGGTTTACTCCCGAGCGTAGCGAGGGTGTTAAAAACTTAAATCACGAGCGAAGCGAGGGATTTAAGACGAGTCCTGAGTGTAGCGATGGATTTAAGTTCACCGAAGACTAATACAGCTTTATCACCGAGGAAAATACTCTACTTTTCGTACCATTTGCGAAAAAATTAACACAATAATAATATGAGATAAGCATTTATTAAAAATAATGACAATTAAAAGTAAAATAAACTTGGCGTTTATGTATTTGAAGAAAACAAAAACGCGGAGTTTTGGCGGGAACGTGATGGCGTTGTTGCTTCTCTGTTTTATTTTCCTAAAATTGTGTTTAACTGAATATTAATAGTGTAAAAATGGTGATGTTTTGTTCTAATAATATTAGTGAACGTGCACGAGTGTGGGAAAATGAAACACAGCGGTAGAACATGAGTTTGTTCATGTTGTCGACAAAACTCCGTGGAGGCTTCCAATAAAGTTACCGCCATTTTATTGGGGCCTACCTATTATATATTAGTCTATGACTAGGACATTGGACTAAAAACTAAAGAAACTAGAACTTCTAAACTTGACACTGGCTAAATGCACAAAACGTGCGAAGCCAAAAAAAAAAAAAACAAAAACGCGGCAAATTCCTAGACTAATATTTTTTTGTCGGAAAAGCAAACTAAAGGCATCAAGCTCATACGGCCTCGTCGGTTTTCGTAATTTTATTTAATAATCATAATTGCATAATAAATGCGTATTCCTTTTTCAAAAAGATGTATAATGCTTTATATACAAACTCAATGGTGTAAACACAGATGTAGTTCAGTATAAATTTCGGTAAGTATTCCAAATTTAAATCACATTCTCCCCCTAGAGGATGAATGAAATTCAGTACAATTTTCTTGCCCTGTTTAAAAATGACTATTGTTATGTTCGCTTTTTGTGGCATAGAATGTCACTTTTTTGACAAAGCGGTTTGTTTTTTTTCTTCCAACTACGAAGTAATGTTATCATTAATCACTACAAAACTGATCACAAAGGACGTATTTATTGCTTAGAACCAAAACAGTGCAGAAAAGTTATATGAAATCTCATTGTTGCACTGTTTTTCATTAATGCACTGTTTTGTATTTTTTATCTATACTAATATTATATGAGATCAAACGAACTTCTTGAAGTGAAGTTCGATCATTATTATAAGAGTCACTTCATTCGAAGATACATTTACACAGGTAGTGCCTTTAGCCTACACGAGGTATTCGCGCACGTTGAGAGAATCGATTTTTCAATCGATTTCATTTTTTTTTTTTTTTTTTCATCTACCCCGACTCGCCACAATCCAGTGTCGGTCGGGTTGTCACCTCATTCTTGTTCAGAGATATTTTAGTTTTCTACTTTTTAGTCTGGGATTTTGGGTGGGTGGGAACCATGTATCTTCGAATGAAGTGACTCTTATAATAATGATCGAACTTCACTTCAAGAAGTTCGTTTGATCTCATATTATAATTCGTCACTTCATTCTTCAGATACATTTACACAGGTAGATGTTTAGAGATATTTTTATCAATGTTCTTAAGTGGTAATAAAACATTTATGATCATCAGTAGAAAACTTTTATTTCCTAAGAAAATATATATTTTGTTTATAAACAATCCTCTTTCTTATTATTAATAATTATTATTAATCACATAAGCACGGAAGTAAAGGTTGCCCTAACAGGGAATCTACAATTTAGATAATTAGGTACATAAAATCATACAATAAATTCGTTCATTAAAACAATTGTGTAACAAGAGATATTCTTATTATTACTCGTTATTAGTACTTGTGATCGCACAGACAGACCGAGCAAATATTCCTTCGTCCACTACTGGACGGTTATAGAATCTGGCAAACGTCAGGGAGGAGGTAGACCATCCAGCTGTTTTCCTTATGGTGTCAAGGCAGACTCCGGCAGAGGCCGCCGCTGAGGTGGAGGCGTGACGCGTGCTGTGTGCACTGAATACTGTTACGTCAACGCCGCACTCTGCAAGAGTCTGCTTTATCCACCTGCTTATAGTTCCTGACGATGCCTTTTTATGGGGTTTTTTGTGAGTAACAAGAAGATTTTTTGTGCCTTCAGGTCGCAAACCCGATGTTGCTGCTAGGTAATCATCAAGAGTACTGGCTGGACAAATGCTTGGATTTTCCGTGAAATATGGTAGGAATAATACTGGCTGTTCACGGTTAGGTGCTGACGTCTTTATAGTGTCTGATATTATTATTTTTATGCCTGAAGGGGATCTACTAATGTTACATAACTTGATCAAAGAGAACGTTTGTACGCGATGTGATGTGCACAAAGCCAATAAAATTGATAACTTTTTTGTAAGTTTGACCAAACCCAGATTACTGTTAGGATACCATTCGCATACGCAATCTAATACAGTTTTTGGGTCCCAGGTGGTGGTATATTTGGGATGGGACGGCTTTTGTCTATAAATACCTTTAAGTAAGCGTTTAATCCTTTCGTCTGATCCTATATTATTCCCGAGGAGTAATGATAAGGCAGAACGATGACTATTGATAGTTCCGTACGATGCTCCTTTATTGAACATATCTACTAAGAAAGCTATTACTGCGGATAACGGAGCTTCAAAGGTATTTATAACCTTTTCTACACAAAACTGCCACCACAACCTGTACGTTGTAGAATATTGTTTCATCGTATTTTCCGAAATGGATGCTAACATTAGGTCTAGTGCTACGTTTGGGGTATTTAGCTTTGTAAATGCTGTCCTGAGAGCGTCGCGGCCCCCAGGGTAAGGCTGGTGTGAAGCCGGTGACGTAACCTGAAACGTGAACGCAGAAGGTCCCGATTAGGTTCGAAGAAGACAATATCAGAGATAAGCATTCTTTTCAGCAGTGGGAACCAAGCTTGGCCAGGCCAATAGGGGAAGACTAGAATGCCAGTGGCCTTGTCTTCGATCATTTTTCGCAGGCATTTTAGTATGAGAGCGAACGGGGGAAATGCGTAGAAGAATGAATGATTCCAAGTAACTGTAAACGCATCAACTGTCAATGCGTCGGGGTCCGGTTTCCATGAGATGTATTGAATGCATTTGGCATTGATGCGAGAAGCGAAAAGATCAACTTGGGGTTTTCCCAGAGTTTGAACTATAGTTTGGAATGCCCAATCAGAAAGTTCCCATTCCGTATCTGCATTATTTTTCCGCGATTCTTCGTCGGCTTCGATATTATCGCGTGTGTTAATATAAGATGCGTGTATAAAGATATTGCGCTCTTCGCACCATTGCCAAATGATTTTTGTTAAGTCGTTTAAATGTGGGAAACGGATTCCGCCCATGCGATTTATATAACATAAGGCAGTTGTATTGTCGACTCTTAGTAAAATAGAGCAATTATGATGCTGAAAAGCGAAGCTCTTTAGTCCTAGGAAAACGGCCAGTAATTCAAGGTAGTTAATGTGGAAAGATAATTCCTCATCTTTCCATCCCCCATTAGCGCGTTTCCCATTACAAGCGGCGCCCCAACCAGTTCTAGACGCGTCAGTATATATCTCCAAGGCAAACTTTTTGTCTTGTCTTAGTGTATTGTAATTTGACATTATGTTTTCTTCCCACCATTTTATGTCGGGTAGGATAACATTTGATGGCTTGATCTTTGCTTCAAAGTTGTCATCATGCTTTTGAAGGGCTAAATATTTTTGACGTTCAAGGGTTTTGGTGTATAACCAACCATATCGAACTGCTGGGCAAGCTGCCGTTAACACGCCGATTAATTGTGACAATTCCTTAATGGAGCATCTCGGCAGTTTAGAAAATTTCTTAAGAAACTTCATGATACCTTGTCGTTTTTCCTCAGGCAAGCTAAGTGTCATATTGACAGTATTAAATACGAAACCTAAGAACCGACAAATCTGCCTGGGTTCTAGGTTACTCTTTTCATAATTAATAACAAACCCTAAATATTTAAGCAACGCTAGGGTTTTGTTGACATTGTTGGCGCATTCTTCATAAGAATCACCGATGCACAAAATGTCGTCGAGATATATCACTGACCTATAACCTTCTTGACGAAGATAGTTAATGACTTCTTTCATTAATTTTGTGAATACCCAGGGGGCAACCGATAACCCATAAGGCATGACTGTAAATTCAAAGTATTTTTTATTATATTCAAAACGCAGGTACTTATGATGCTCTTTTGCAATAGGAACTAAGAGGTAAGCTTCCTTTAGGTCAATATTTGCCATAAAACCAGACTGAGGTACGAGTCTAGCTGCCGTTCTATAATCCTCCATTTTAAAATGAGAGGTTGAAATAAATCTATTTAAAGTCTTGAGATTTAGAATAAATCTTTTTGTCCCGTTGGCTTTAGGGGCTAGGAAAACGCTAGAGACAAAATCGTTGTTTGACCTATGACAAGGGGAAATAGCACCGAGGTCCAACAAATTTTCAATACACTGTAACATATCTGGTTGCTCACCAGTGGAGACGGAGTTACGTGGCGTTAAGACCTGTCTAACTTTCTTACAAAACGGTATTGGATAACCTTTTGAAATCCAGTTCAGTATTTGAGCATTATTAGTAATTTTAAGCCAGCAATTATAAAAGTGTTGGATTCGCCCAGCATGTACCTTTATTGTTGAGTTGTTGTGGCACGCTGCTTGTTCTGCGGTGGTGGCCTCTGTGGAGCGGAGTTGCTTGTTGGAGCTCGTCCCCCTCTCGGAGCAGTATTCCTTTGTCCGCCCCTCCCCCCCCTGTTCGACAGGAAGCGAGAAGGGCCCCTCCAGTTTCCCTGGGGGCGTGAGCGACTTGTCGACGACTGGTATGATGTAGCTGGTTGCTTAGGATTCGGAGCGGTTTTCTTTATTTGTAATCCGTGTTTTTCGATTACCTTTGTTGCTTTAATTTTTTCGGAAAGCTTGTTACCGAAAAGCGTATCATCTCGTTCAACATCTTGCATGATGTTTAAGAAAGACTTGTCTAATCCTGGAGTGACCATCTTCTTTCTAGCTTCAGTTTCTACAAAGTGCAGATCACAAAGTAGTCTACAGCTATCGCTGAGAAATTTTATGGCTTGAAGTCTGTCCTTGCCATCGTCCAGCAGGAGTTCCAGGCCCTTATTAAGGGCGGTTATTCCCTGGCCCAATTGCTGTTGTACCGCTTCGACTTTTTTATCTCGAGTACGAGTACCCTCAGCAACAGCGGCAGAAATCTCGGGATTAAGTTTTGGTGCTTGTAATAATGTGCAGTTTTCTGGCACGGGATACTCTTTGACAAGTTTCTCTTTTAATTCTTTGTTCATTCCCTTACGAAGAATGGGTAACCACAGTAGTGGTAACTTCTCATGAATTTTTGGGCCAAGCTTGGGCGCCTCTTCCGATACCTCACCCAATGCGGTGAGAATTTCGGGGTCCAATTCTGGAACTAGGATCGGTTCTTGATCGCTATCATTTCTGCACTCCTCATTTTTATCGACAGAGATGGGATCGGCATTCTGAGGCTCCGGGTCGGAGTTGTGCAGGTTTTCATTGTCTAAAAAGAAACAATAACGAATGTTATTGGGGGTAGTTATGAAACCCACGAATTTAAAAGAAAAATTTATCATTCGGTGAGTACATTTTTATTATTGGTCAAACCGCACTTTTATGGTAGATAAGATGATAATTTTGCCTTCGTGAGGATACTCGATCCACCTCCAGGCGATATTAATTGTCTCGAAGAAATTTACGAAACACGATCGTAATTTCAAACTACCTTCGTGTTAACACACGGTTAACCTCCAGGCGATATTTTGCCTTCGTGAGGATACTCGATCCACCTCCAGGCGATATAAATTGTCTCGATTAAATTACGAAACACGATCGTAATTTCAAACTACCTTCGTGATAACACACGGTTAACCTCCAGGCAATAAAATTCCCTTCGTGATGACCCACGGTCAACCTCCAGGTTTAAGAGTTAGGCACAAGCATTGATTTCACAGTAAAAAGTAAACTTACTAACCTGAATTATGATCAGAATCTTCTGACGATGAATAAATAATTCGATTATATTTCCGCTGCTCTTGTTCCATTTTTTGTATCTTGCGTTTGTAACGCCTGATAATTTCTTCGTTTTTCCTTTTCGGCATAGTGACGTGATGCACAAGGTAACTTTTACTTGTAGTTATAACTTTATTAGGCACGTGCGAACGCTGCCTCGCGCAAGAAAGGAATGAGGTGACAACCCGACCGACACTGGATTGTGGCGAGTCGGGGTAGATGAAAAAAAAAAAAAAAAAATGAAATCGATTGAAAAATCGATTCTCTCAACGTGCGCGAATACCTCGTGTAGGCTAAAGGCACTACCTGTGTAAATGTATCTGAAGAATGAAGTGACGAATTATAATAAAGCCGAAGAGCAGGTACTGTAGGTAGGGTAGGTAGAGTAGGTAAAGTAGGTAGAGTAAGTAGAGTAGGTAGAAAAGGTAGAGTAAGTAGAGTAGGTAGAGAAGGAAGAGTAGGTAAAGTAGGTAGAGAAGGTAGAGTAAGTAGATTAGGTAAAATAGGTAGAGAAGGTAGTGTAAGTAGAGTTGGTAGAGTAGGAAGAGTATGTAGAGAAGGTAGAGTCAGTAGAATAGGTAGAGAACGTAAAGAAGGTAGAGAAGGTAGAGTAGGTAGAGTAGGTAGAGTAGGTAGAGTAGGTAGAGTAGGTAGAGTAGGTAGGGTAGGTAGAGCAGGTAGAGTAAGTAGAGTAGGTAGAGTAGGTTAAGTAGGTAGATTAGGTAGAGAAGGTTGAGTAAGTATAGTAGATAGACTAGGTAGAGTTAGTAGAGTAGGTAGAGAAGGTAGAGTAGGTAAAGTAGGTAGAGAAGGTAGAGTAAGTAGAGTAGGTAAAATGAGTAGAGAAGGTAGTGTAAGTAGAGTTGGTAGAGTAGGAAGAGTATGTAGAGAAGGTAGAGTAAGTAGAATAGGTAGAGAACGTAAAGAAGGTAGAGAAGGTAGAGTAGGTAGAGTAGGTAGAGTAGGTAGAGTAGGTAGAGAAGGTAGAGTAGGTAGAGTAGGTAGAGTAGGTAGAGAAGGTAGGGTAGATAGAGTAGGTAGAGTAGGTAGAGTAAGTAGAGTAGGTAGAGAAGGTAGAATAAGTAAAGTTGGTAGAGTAGGTAGAGCAAGTAGAGTAGGTAGAGTAAGCAGAGTAGGTAGATAAGGTAAAGTAAGTAGAGTATGTAAAGTAAGTAGAGTATGTAAAGTAAGTAGAAAAGGTAGAGTAGGTAGAGGAGGTAAAGTAAGTACAGTAGGTAGAGAAGGTAAAGTAAGTACAGTAGGTACAGTAGGTAAAGTTGGTAGAGTAAGTAGAGTAGGTAGAGAAGGTAGAGAAGGTAGAGAAGGTAGAGAAGGTAGAGAAGGTAGAGAAGGTAGAGAAGGTAGAGAAGGTAGAGAAGGTAGAGAAGGTAGAGTAAGTAGAGTAGATAGAGAAGGTAGAGTAAGTAGATTAGGTAGAGAAGGAAGAGTAGGTAGAGAAGGTAGAGAAGGTAGAGTAAGTAGAGTAGGTAGGGTAGGCAGGTTAGGCTAGGCAGGTTAGGCCAGGCATGATAGGCTAGGCAGGGTAGACAGGGAAGGCACCGCCGGGTCGGCGTCTAAAACCAATGAGTTGATAAAAAATGTCCCGCATTTTGTACCATTGTAAAACTTTGATAGGTAGGTACTTCATATATGGCAAGAAAAGTATAAAAAAATGGAAATAGATGAGAGGTAGATTGGTAGTTGAAAGAAAAGTAGATTACGCACCTCGCTAAAGTGAGTAATTAATGCACTCGTGTTAATTTAGTGCACTCGCATGCGCTCGGGCACCAACATAACACTCATGCATTAATAACTCACTTTGCGCTCGATGCAACAATCTACTATTATCAAATCTATTCAAAAAAAGCTAGTTTATTCCTCGTAAACAGGGACCAAAATAGATTTGAATTTGGAATGTAGATGTTGTTAGTGAATGTTCCAATCAGCAAAGAGATGAATCACAAATATTGAATATGTGACTGGCTGAAAAACTACGAGTGCACCAAATTAAAAAAAAATTGATGAAAAATAAACAACGCGCGAAATTAAATGCTTATTCTGCCTTCGTTCGTAGTTGTTTCAAATTCAGGTTTTAGAATTATAAAAAATGAGCGCATCTTCCTCAAGTGAGAGTATTAATATAATCAAGTTTCTCAAGAACTACATCCTGTGATTGATGACGCGATTGTAAACGCGTCATCAAGTTCTGTGTGTACTTCGCGTGTCAAAAAACGGAGTGAAATTACGATCAATGATCGTACTTTTCATTTAGCATCATCGGCACAGGAAATCCACCGAAATCTAGAAAAATTTCTTTTTATGCCATATCTATCTAAATATCATGTATTATGGAATGGTTCCTCTTTTAAAGTTCTAAAAAAAATCCGCGACGGCATATGTCTATCTTTTAAGATTTACTAACAATAGCAGCTTTTATTTTCTAAATTTGAAATAGATCGCCGCCGCCCCGGTATAAACAAAAGTTGGTTACCTTCGTAAAGTAGCATTATATCTTATTCAAATAAATAGCAACAAATAACAAATATAACAAATTGGTAGGTAGGTAGGGTAGGGTAGAGGGTAGGGTAGGGTAGGGTAGGTAGGTAGGGTAGGTAGGTAGGGTAGGTAGGTAGGGTAGGTAGGTAGGGTAGGTAGGTAGGGTAGGTAGGTAGGGTAGGTAGGTAGGGTAGGTAGGTAGGGTAGGTAGGTAGGGTAGGTAGGTAGGGTAGGTAGGTAGGGTAGGTAGGTAGGGTAGGTAGGTAGGGTAGGTAGGTAGGGTAGGTAGGTAGGGTAGGTAGGTAGGGTAGGTAGGTAGGGTAGGTAGGTAGGGTAGGTAGGTAGGGTAGGTAGGTAGGGTAGGTAGGTAGGGTAGGTAGGTAGGGTAGGTAGGTAGGGTAGGTAGGTAGGGTAGGTAGGTAGGGTAGGTAGGTAGGGTAGGTAGGTAGGGTAGGTAGGTAGGGTAGGTAGGTAGGGTAGGTAGGTAGGGTAGGTAGGTAGGGTAGGTAGGTAGGGTAGGTAGGTAGGGTAGGTAGGTAGGGTAGGTAGGTAGGGTAGGTAGGTAGGGTAGGTAGGTAGGGTAGGTAGGTAGGGTAGGTAGGTAGGGTAGGTAGGTAGGGTAGGTAGGTAGGGTAGGTAGGTAGGGTAGGTAGGTAGGGTAGGTAGGTAGGGTAGGTAGGTAGGGTAGGTAGGTAGGGTAGGTAGGTAGGGTAGGTAGGTAGGGTAGGTAGGTAGGGTAGGTAGGTAGGGTAGGTAGGTAGGGTAGGTAGGTAGGGTTGTAACGATTATTTTTGGTATCACAGCGACATCTTGTGTCAAAGAGGAGAACCAGCTTGGCATGAGAGTTGATCATTGCGTGATACGGGATGGCGTTGCTATCTGCAGTTATATTAAATGATATAATAAAATTACAATTTGTGTGTATCAATTTAATTCAACAAACACACAATTCAACACTAAATTATTAAATGATTAACTTCTTGAAAATACATACTTATAGAAAGACCTAGACTGTCAAGTCTATTGGTTAATCTTCAGTGTCTATGGCTGACAAGTATGACATGTCTTTTTCATTGCAATTACTGAGCGAAGACACCGGTTGAAAACTTCTCATCCCAATAAGAGTTCTAAGGCAAATAAAATGACTCGTAGGCGGCAGGGAACAAACCCTAAATATAAAAATATAATGTGTCAGCAATAGCTGGTGAGTAAGCAAGTAAAATACTTTCTTACAATTGGCTGCCCAACGTGTCGCATGTAGTTTGAAGGAAGTACTTGGCCACTTGTTTTGTGTCAAGAATGTCCTAGAAATAAATTGGTAAACCAAAATTAGGGATAACCACATGCTTATACTTTCTTACAATTATTTGACTGAAGTACTTAACCACTTACTATGTTTCTACTTTCTACATTAACTTATTAAATAAAGAACTTAACCAAACTATGGGTTAACTTCATGATTGCTTAGTTTAAAATTTTAAATAACATAACATTAATATTATGTTAAACTTAAAGTGGGGTTATAGTCATATGTCTTATTTTAAAACTATATACCTTTTCACTGGTAAATGTTATGTTAATCTTAATAAATAACTCTAATTTAACAAAACATAAACATTATATAGAATTTGAAAGTGCGGTTATAGTCACATGTTTTTATTTTAAACTATATACCTATGCACTAGAAAATGTTTTGTTATTATGAATATAAATCACTCTTATTTAACTTAGTTATTTTAACTGTTAATAAGATTAAAATATACAGAACAAAAATATAGATTTTGTTCAAAATGCATAAAGCAATTTTGTTAAACCAACTTCATATAGAAGAATATTTTCTTGTATTTAAATGTATTTGTATTTCAACAGATCTAAAAGCAACTGGAGGTGTGATTCGCAAGCGGTGTCATTCCCTGTGTAGTCGGTGTCAGAGTAGCAGCATCAACCAGATGGATTTTCCAAAGCCAGCGTTGACCGATGAGGTACACATGTGTTCGGAACCTAATGCAAAGCTGTTTTATTTAAATAAAGAGTAGGTTTTAGTAGATACTTTTACAATTAGACGTATCATAGCTTACTCATAATATTACTTAATGAGAATTTCTCAAATGATTATTATCATAATTGATTTTTAAACTTTAAAATAAATAAAACTTTTTATCACAATTTCTCTTGGAAGTTAGTGATGCCAAGAGAAAGTGTGGGACATCTATTATATCTATTTCATGATGATCCCACTGGCGCCCAATTCTTAAATAAATAAAACTTAAAACTATTTGAAGCAATTAGTAGTGACTTATTAGGTTTTTTTACTTGTGTCAACTTTAAAGAAACACAATTTAATAGTATATTGTGATTACTATAGTAGCTATGTTATAGAAACAAGCAATGCTGTAGTTAATGTACTAGTGTTTCTTGTACACGGAATACCTAAATTTGAACATGAGAACAATAATTAAATTTTTAGGTTTTTTTTCCTATTTCAATTAAAAGAAACACAATTTAATAGTACACTTAGTAGATTTATGTTATGTTGTTTCCTATGACGGAATTCAACAAACACTACTATAGTTTAAAGTTAGTGTTTTCTTGTACATGGAATGCCTAAAATTGTCCATGTTAACAATAGTCCTCAATTGACTTACATACATTATTTTAAAATATATGAAGACTAGTTAATGATCATTGTTGTGTTAATGGTTCAATATTTGCACCAAATTCAATAATGGAGGTGCAAATATTTAATGAAGAAAGGGATGTATGAATGCTGGTAGGGTATAAGGATATTTTTTCTAAATTAATTCGTATGTACGTTATTTTTTGGATGATGTGAATGGTAGGATGAAAGGTAACACAATGATGCAAAGACTAGGTGGTTTTCTGATTATAAAACTTAAAATAATTGAACATTTACCTATATCTATACAACGAATGGGTGCTCAATGTGATACTAGCTGATTTAAAAAGGCAGTATTACTTTTTGTTGCGAACTAACTTGATGAGGTATAAGCCTACATCTATACAACGAATGGGTACTTAACGTGGCATTTGCTTCATTTTGAATGGCAATGTTACTTTTTGTTATGAAGCTAACTTGATTGGGTACTTGTCCACATTTACTTGTTAACATTTAAAAATAACTTGGTACTTAGAATAACACTTGCTCTATTTAAATGGCAGTGTTTACCTTTTGCAGTAAAATTTAATTTGATTAGACATTAAGTCTACAATTAAATAATAAAGGGCTAAATATTTTAGATTAAAACCCAAATATAAACATTTAATAAACTTAAATACTTAATAAATCAAATATTAACTTTCATAAACTTCTTAGCAATTGTGTTCAGACAGATGTCTGTCTGTCACTAATGTTTTAATTTTTAGTACATATAGTACTAAATTATAAACTTAAAACTTTGATGAATAGGTTTTGAACTTTGTTTTTTTTTTTTTAAAAACTTAATGTAGGTAGTTCTAATATAGATTATTTTTTTGGACTACCTCATTTTCTGTCAGGGAACATGTTTGGATTCACAAATGGAAGTGAAGTAAATTCAAAAAAATTGTGAAACAATTTTTTTAACCGGGGAAGGATGTACTGTAACGATTATTTTTGGTATCACAGCGACATCTTGTGTCAAAGAGGAGAACCAGCTTGGCATGAGAGTTGATCATTGCGTGATACGGGATGGCGTTGCTATCTGCAGTTATATTAAATGATATAATAAAATTACAATTTGTGTGTATCAATTTAATTCAACAAACACACAATTCAACACTAAATTATTAAATGATTAACTTCTTGAAAATACATACTTATAGAAAGACCTAGACTGTCAAGTCTATTGGTTAATCTTCAGTGTCTATGGCTGACAAGTATGACATGTCTTTTTCATTGCAATTACTGAGCGAAGACACCGGTTGAAAACTTCTCATCCCAATAAGAGTTCTAAGGCAAATAAAATGACTCGTAGGCGGCAGGGAACAAACCCTAAATATAAAAATATAATGTGTCAGCAATAGCTGGTGAGTAAGCAAGTAAAATACTTTCTTACAGGGTAGGTAGGTAGGGTAGGTAGGTAGGGTAGGTAGGTAGGGTAGGTAGGTAGGGTAGGTAGGTAGGGTAGGTAGGTAGGGTAGGTAGGTAGGGTAGGTAGGTAGGGTAGGTAGGTAGGGTAGGTAGGAAGGGTAGGTAGGTAGGGTAGGTAGGTAGGGTAGGTAGGTAGGGTAGGTAGGTAGGGTAGGTAGGTAGGGTAGGTAGGTAGGGTAGGTAGGTAGGGTAGGTAGGTAGGGTAGGTAGGTAGGGTAGGTAGGTAGGGTAGGTAGGTAGGGTAGGTAGGTAGGGTAGGTAGGTAGGGTAGGTAGGTAGGGTAGGTAGGTAGGGTAGGTAGGTAGGGTAGGTAGGTAGGGTAGGTAGGTAGGGTAGGTAGGTAGGGTAGGTAGGTAGGGTAGGTAGGTAGGGTAGGTAGGTAGGGTAGGTAGGTAGGGTAGGTAGGTAGGGTAGGTAGGTAGGGTAGGTAGGTAGGGTAGGTAGGTAGGGTAGGTAGGTAGGGTAGGTAGGTAGGGTAGGTAGGTAGGGTAGGTAGGTAGGGTAGGTAGGTAGGGTAGGTAGGTAGGGTAGGTAGGTAGGGTAGGTAGGTAGGGTAGGTAGGTAGGGTAGGTAGGTAGGGTAGGTAGGTAGGGTAGGTAGGTAGGGTAGGTAGGTAGGGTAGGTAGGTAGGGTAGGGTAGGGTAGGTAGGTAGCCAGTTGACGGAAGCGAAGCCACGAGGGTCAGCTAGTTGAGCTATAAAAAACTGTATAGAAAAAGTTGGCCGAGGCATTGGAAATGTTTTCTTTCATTGGTAAGTAAAGTGTGTGAAAAAGTGGCACGCTTGGTTTTCATACAGATGGAGGGACTTGCGTTATCTAGTTAGATTTAAAAGTACAGCCCAAAAATCGTCTTAAGTTTGAATATCACTTACTCGACATAAAACATCCAGACGGTCACCAAATGGCGGACCTTGGTCTGGATCCGGGCTGCCAGCGTATTTTGTGTAAGTAAACACAAAATAGGCTGGCGCACGGTTGGCGCAGTGGTTGAGCGATTGACTGCTACGCTGCGTGTCGCGGGTTCGATTCCCGCACGGAACAAATATTTGTATGACCTACAGATAATTGTTCCGACTCTGGGTGTTTGTGTATGTGAGTTTATATGTTTGTAAACGCACCCACGATACAGGAAGAAATTCCTAGTGTGGGGCAACGTTTAAAAAAAAAAAATGTATGTGGTTTGATCCCATCAATCAACCAATCACGTAGATAGAAATCCCACATCGCGTCTTTCATCTCGCATGTGATTGTTCGATTGATGGGGTCAACACCCTTTGCCTTGCTAAATTCACTTTCGCAATTTGGCTGGTTTGCTCTCATGGCGGAGGTTGCCAATTGGCCATAACAACTTCTCAACCAGACAAGAATACCATCGTGTTTGAGCTCGTTGGATATGTATTGACAATCGATATTACATTTCTTACAAATAGTCCATTAAAAGCTTGACGGATAATGCTTATTGCTTGCGACAAATAAATGTTTTTTCTTTCTTTCTTCTAGCATAATTATATATTTGTACCTAACTAGATATTCTGTGGATGAGTGTCCAATTGTCGATGGTTTCTGAACATTTTTAAATCAATCATGTTGTGAATTTTCATACACGAGTGTGCCTATTTATTATTTGTCTTTTTCTATTGATGCTATTGGATAAAGTACCTGATGACATTTGTTCTTAACTTTAAGACGGTACCCTGACCAAAAAATCGGCATGAGATATGAGCGTTCCTATTGGTCTAGCGGCACTGGTGGCGCATGAATTACAGTAGTGAATACGCCCAAATTTTAGAATAAAATCTTTATAAAATCGAATTTTGGTCTTTTGAAAAAAATAATTCTACAAAAATGTTCGTTATTAAATTGTCTATCCATTAGTGTTAGTACAAAAAATAATTAATGAACACTTTACGAGGAGATGCATAATATCAATAATTATTCCTCATTTTTATGTTTTTTTGGAATGAGATTAGTGAAATATATACAACATTTAAAAAAAAAACTAAATCTACCATTTTAGAATCAATATTATGTAGAAATTTAATGTATTTTTATTAATTGATATTTCTTTTTAAATAACGAGTAGATAGCTCCTAAAAACAGCACAAAAAACGACTTACGCGGCGTTTTGCTCGGGGTACCGCCTTAATGTATTTTCAGTTTTATCTGTAGTCTGTCCGCATCTTCGCCCGCGTGACGTGTTTTATTGTCCCAAGGGAACATTAAAGGGGATGAGTATCTTATGTCCTAATCGACCTAATCCATGTTCTGGTCTATCCATACGTCAAGTATCATCCAAATCCGTTCAGCTGATCTATACTTCTATACTAATATAAAAACCGGCCAAGTGCGACTCGGACTCGCGCACGAAGGGTTCTTGGTAAATTGCGGTTTACGATTTATGACGTATTAAAAAAAACTACTAACTAGATCTCGTTCAAACCAATTTTCGTTGGAAGTTTACAGGGTACATAATATCTTTTTTAGTTTTATCATTCTCTTATTTTAGAAGTTACAGGGGGGGGGGGGACACATTTTACCATTTTGGAAGTGTCTCTCACGCAAACTGTTCAGTTTAGAAAAAAATATATTAAAAAACTCGATATCATTTTTGAAGACGTATTCATAGATACCCCTACGTATGGGAATAAAGAAAAAAAAAATTTGTTTCAGTTTCAAGTATATATTGATTACAGAACCCCCAAAATTTATTGTTTTTTTTCTATTTTTGTGTGAAAATCTTATTGCGTTTCACAGAATACATCTACTTAACAAGTTTCAACGGCATAGTTCTTATAGTTTCGGAAAAAAGTGGCTGTGACATACGGACGGACAGACAGACAGACATGACGAATCTATAAGGGTTCCGTATTTTGCCATTTGGCTACGGAACCCTAAAAAGAGGAAAGATTTGTATTTTTGTATGTAAAATAAACAACTGGACTGAATAAACTTAAAAACTACTGGACCGATTTAAAAAAATATTTCACCGTTGGGAAGCTACACTATCCCTGGGTGACATAGGCTACTTTTTATCTCTGTATTCCCACGGGAACGGGAACTACGCGGGTGAAGCCGCGAGGCGTCCGCTAGTAAGAAATTAAAAGGTAACAAACAGACAGACAGAGAGTTACTCTCACATTTGTTTTGCCTGCAATAAATCATTATTATTATTTTAAAAGCTTTGGCTTAAACCGCTTTATAGTCCATTTTATGTTCAGAGGCAAGGCGAGTGCCTAGACTTAGAACATAAAACAGAGTCTAGTTATTTTAATTACCTAACTGCCAATACACGAGCTATTTAATAAAAGATACTGCAGCAGATACCTCACACGATATAAGTCTGAATAACCCTCTAAAATGATCGGCGATGGCTAAGTGTTTTAACGGCCGTCATACACGATTGATTTGAATTAACTACTAATACAGAAGCTACCTGCTTAATTCAAAGATACTTCAGCAGATACTCGCCACAATATAAGTCTGAATAACCCTCTAAAATGATCGGCGATGGCTTAGTCTTTCATTATACGGCCGTCATACACGAACACGATTGATTTGAATTAACTACTATGTATAAGCTATTATTTATGTATGTATAATTCAAAGATACTTCACCAGCAGATACTTTACCACAATATAAGTCTGAATAACCCTCAAAACGATCGGCTTCGGTTAGTGATTCTATTTGCGGCCGTCATACATGATTGATTTGAATTAACTACTATGTACGAGCTATTTTATTCAAAGATACTTCTACAGATACCTCACTACAATGTTATCTAAATGATAGTTTATTATTTGACACTTGATTTTTAATGTGATTTAAATTGTGTTTTAATTAATTGACAATTTATTTTTGCACCAATTGTTTTTTTACCTATAAAATAAGGTGTATTTAGTAAAAGTCTAATATTGGCTCTTCTTATGATTTGGTATCTAATGATTCAAAGTAGCACTTGTTGATTCACTGCTATATTTCATTGAAAATTTGCTAATGATATTTGTACACTTCATGGAAAAACATAGAGAATCTATGTTTACTAATAAAGATTCTGATTCTGAATAACCCTCTAAAATGATCGGCTATGGCTCAGTCTTTCAATATACGGTTGTCATACACAACTGATTTGAATAAACTACCAATACACAAGCTATATAATTCAACAGATACCTCGCTACAATATACGTGGGACACTCAGAAAGTTTTGCGAAACTAAAAAAAATTGTTCTATACGTACATATATTTTTATTAAATCTTTTCAAAGTACTTTCCACCAGCCTCTATACAAAGATTCATGCGCCTAAACCAGTTTTCAAAACACTTTTTCCAGTCCGCCGCAGACACCTCGTTTACAGCCTGCTCGAACGCAGCCAGCGCATCTTCCGGCGACGAAAATTGTATCCCTTTGAGCTGATTTTTTATTTTTGGGAATAAAAAGAAGTCACACGGTGCTAGATCAGGGCTGTAAGGAGGGTGACCCAGGAGTTTGACTGGCGTGCTGTCCAGGAAGTCCCTCGTTTTGAGTGCGGTGTGCGCAGGTGCATTGTCGTGGTGGAGCAGTAGCCCGCGGAGCCCTGTGTTTGGTCGCTTGTTGCTTATAACAGAGAAAACTTCTGGCAAACATTTGGTAGTATACCATTCGGCATTAATGCTTCTTTGATCCCGTAAGGGAATTGATACCAAGTGGCCAGTCAAATTAAAAAAGCTAGCGATCAAAATCTTACCCCCGCTTCTAGATCGCTTCACTTTGGTAGGCGTTGGCTCATTTTGAAACACCCAAACAGTCGACTGGCGCTTGGTTTCTGGGTCGTATTGATAAATCCAGGACTCATCACCTGTAACGATGTCGTAAACACGCCGAGACGAGCCTGCTTCAAATTTGTTAAGCATATCACGGCACCATTCCACCCGGGCCTGCTTCTGAGCATCGGTGAGGTTGTGCGGCACCCAGCGTGATACTATCCTCCTCACGCGAAGATGGCTGTGTAGAATCTCGTGAACGCTTCCCGATCCAATCTTCAATATGTGTTGAATCTCCTGATATGTAATTCGCCTATTGTCTTGGATTAAATTTTTCACTGCTAGCACGTTTTCTTCGGTAACAGCCGTCAAAGGGCGACCGCTTCTTTCGTCATCCCCCAAAGTTGGTCGACCGCGCTTGAATTCGTTATACCAACGATACACGGTTGCCTTGGAAGGGCCTTCATCCATGAATGCCATTTGAAGTCTATCGTACGATTCATCCGGTTTCAGGCGACACTTGAAATCGTATAAAATCATAGCTCTAAAATGTTCCCGGCGCAGATCCATATTCAGTGAGACACAATACTTTGAATTAACTCGCAAAAAATGTGGAGGGAAATTTTGAAATTGGAACTTACTTATTTTTACTTATAAATAATCATATTTTCGAAAAACATTATAACTGGCCAGTCTCCCATATATAAAAACTTTTTTTCGCAATACTTTCTGAGGGGCCTGGTATGTCCGAAAAACCGGTTTAAAGAAAATAGTAGTACTGTACAAGCTATTTAATTCAAAGATACTTCAGCAGCAGATACCTCATACAATATAATTCTGAATAACCCTCTAAAATGATCGGCGATGGCTCAGTCTTTCAATATACGGTTGTCATACACAACTGATTTGAATAAACTACCAATACACAAGCTATATAATTCAACAGATACCTCGCTACAATATATGTCCGAAAAACCGGTTTAAAGAAAATAGTAGTACTGTACAAGCTATTTAATTCAAAGATACTTCAGCAGCAGATACCTCATACAATATAATTCTGAATAACCCTCTAAAATGATCGGCGATGGCTCAGTCTCTCAATATACGGCCGTCATACACGATTGATTGATGCGCTCCGCTTCGCAGTCTCTATTGAAATGAGCCGATAAGAGATTCCAACACTAATTTACTTTTCTATTTACTGAATACCCTCGAAATTTGCTTATAAATAGGATTTTTTTAGGCTAATGGGGGTTCGATTAAGGTGTAATAGCATGGCATGGTTATAAATTCTGGAGATAAGGAAACGGGGTAAAAATAATGCTTCATTACAACACCAACAACATAACAGTACCAACTAGCACAGGGGGTATTGTGACTGATACTGGCGGCCTTATTATTTTGTAATTACTTGAGATAACCTGTTGTTGTTAAAATAAATAAATAAATTATTGCAGTTTTCAGCTGCTGAAACTGAATTTGTTCGTTAATAAACAAATACATATTACATTCAAAACAAACGCTTCATCATATCAGCCGAAAGACGACCACTGCTGGACATAGGCTACCCCCAAGCGTCGCCACAATGATCGGTCCCGTACGTCCCACATCCAGCGGATCCCCGCAACCTTCACCAGGTTATCATCGGTTCACCTGGTGGTAGGCCTGCCAACGCAACGTCTTTCAGTTCGCGGTCGCAACTCCAGAACCTTCCTGCCCCATCAGTCACCCGTTCTGCGAGCAAAGTGCCCTGCTCACTGCCACTTTAGTTTGGCGATTAAAAAATAAAAGAATAGAATAGAAAACATTTATTCGACATAGAAACAACACAACAAAAACCATCACAAAGTAACAGAAAAATAGTAAATAATAAAAGTACAAACAAGGTTTAACAGTGATTGCGCCGAGCGTGCCCATACCGAAAGGGTTAACAACTCAGCATTTGCTGGGCGTCAGACACCCAGCGCTGATTTTCAGTTGGCACCCCGCTAGTGATACACGGACGTAGGTAAATAAATAGATACTTAAAATAATTTCATACAGTGGATAAGTGTGCTTAACTTATAAATTGAAAGAATATGTAAAATAGATAGTATAAAGTAATGTAAAAAATATATAATGTAATTGTTTAAAATTGACTCAAAAACCCCAAAAGACAGTGTGGTAAGACGCAACCGGCCTATCACATTTATCCAATCTCTGCCCGACTCATAACCTAGAAATAGGCACACTACTTGATGGATTAAACTTAATTCTATATTAACGCAGAAATTCTTCGGGCTGTGTCGGTAAACCTGGTTCTCTTGCGGATCTCTTTTAGTTAAGTTTAGACATAACGCACATGAGATTACAAAAGCGAGATGACGCGCCACCTAAGTCGCGGCCAACTAGTTCCGCGCGCACTATAGCTAATACCTTTTCAAACAAAGTCAAGTGTTAGTACGTTATCTCTATACTCGATTGATGGCACGTATTTAATATCAGTTACGTCTAAGGCCTATTATGAAAATAAAATAGATATCTACTTCTACCGGCCAAGTGCGAGTCGGACTCGCGCTAGAACCGGTTTTTAGAACAGGAAAAGCTTCATTAATAAAACTTCATTTAACATGCAAGAATTTCATGAAAAATAAGAAGCAAATCAGTTATTTGCAATTCAGCCCGAGTTGTAGAAGTAAAAAAACGTCTAGTACTGTCGTGGCCGTAATTGTTACTGTAACAAATATTGGTTGGTATGTTGTTTGTGTAACTTGTCTAGAATAAACGTAATAAGATTCCAAATTCAAACTTAGTAATTAAAAATTTCTATAAGAAGGGTTTTTTAAATTAAAGTTGGCGATTTTCGTGTTTTTCCTATAACTCAAAGGACTCTTCGCCTTACGTGAATTTTGCTGAACTGTAGTTTTTTCATCTACATCCCCAGTATAACATTTATCGCAGTCATATATGTATGTATATGCCATTTTTCACACGTTGCCTTCCTAGCACACCGTCAGAGTACAAAGCCCTGAATACAAAGAACTATTTTGACAAGTTAACACTACTACGCCAAGTACTCATAACCCGAAAACTCAGCGCTATACACTAAAAGCATTTTATTTTAGAGTAACACATGTTCGTCGGGTCGTTACTAAAAGTTTTCAATGTGCAGCGAATCCGAGACGATCCGAAGACGCGAAGGAAGGCGCGATCTCACAATTAAGCACTTGTGAGTTCGCAAGTACACTTCTAAGATAACCACCATTGTATAGCGATCGTACAATCGCGCACAGCTGTCAGAATGTCTGACACGTACAGTCATACACACATGAAGGTACACTCGTATAGAAATTCCCTTTGTGCCTCAGTAGGTAAGCGTTTTAGTGGCAAAGTATGAATGAATAGGGTCTGACAGGATGTTTAGTGTGCACTTCTGTAATTTAGGGCTCCTACGTCCTTAGTGGCGGTCAGATTAAGTTTAACTTTGCTTTGGACGTATTCTCGGGAGCGTTTGCAAGCGAGAATAAGTTTGTTGAGTGTGTAATTAATTATTTCACACAGATTACGTACGGTTACTTGGTTACGGTGACGCTTTCTGAATTTTTAGCGTGATTTTTCGGGTTGGGGTTTGACGGGCAACAGTCTCAATAAGGCTGGTTTTAGTGTCAGGCTACCAGACGGCGCTGTCAGTCACCGCGACCTCGTCATTGGTCGAGTCTGATGGCCGTCAGCGCTGAGCCAAGTGACTCGACCAATGACGAGCTTGCGGCGACCAACAGCGCCGTCGGCCAGCGTGACTCTAAAACCAGCCTAAGAGTGCACTATTTAAATAAAGTGTTTTTTTTTTTGTTTTTTTTTCTCTGAAATTTTGACAGCTGTTACCTATGATAGATCCGATTAATTAAAAATGGAGCATTACACAAAAGAAGAACGTGTTATCATTGTGAGAACTGAGGCCAGAGTTGCAGGACTGTGAACGGCATTCGTTACAGGAATATGGTAGAGGAGTTCTTGTGCCCTCAAATTGATGGTATGGATCAGGGCGACATGTGGTTTCAGCAGGACGGCGCCACCTGCCATACCGTTCATGAAGAATGCGATTTTTTGCAGCTACGATTTCCAGACCAAATCATCTCACGATATTTAGGTGTCAACTGGCCACCAAGATCACGCGATTTAACGCCGTGCGTTTTTTTTTTTTGGGGTTTTGTGACATCTTGAGTTTATGCGAATAAACTAGAAACATTCTTGATCTCAAGGACGAGAGCGCGTTAACAGTGAGATACAACCACATCTCTGTCAAAAAGTCATCGAAATTTTAATGAAAAGAGTAATGGCCTGTCATCAGAGCATGTTTTTTTTTTTTAAACTTTGCCCCGCACTAGGAATTTCTTCCTGTATCGTGGGTGCGTTTACAAACATTTAAACTCACATACACAACACCCAGAGCCGGAACAACTACCTGTAGGTCATACAAATAATTGTTCCGTGCGGGAATCGAACCCGCGACACGCAGCGCAGCAGTCATTCGCTCAACCACTGCGCCAACCGTGCGCCCAAATTTGCCGGATATTTTATTCCATACCTAGACCACAGATAATATAATACTAGCATACCTAGACAATAGAAACATGTCTTCTATATAATGCTATATAAATATCACAACTTACTCAAACAATACGTGTCTTTATTTTTAAACGCAACAGTGCAGTCTTATTGAGACATTATTTATATACTATAGAGCTTTAAATTTTTTCAGGTGTTCGAACTGCAGCTTTTATCCACCTGTAGCCAAGTTGACAATCTTCAATCGATAACGCTAGTAGAAAACGAATCAATGTATGGGAATGACACATCTGAACGTTAAGACACGTGGTCAGACCATACAAATAGAAGGCGTTAACGATTGTAGAAAGGGATTCGATACGAAACGTTTGTAACTTGGATAGGTAGAACCAACGTATAAGCGACTTAGTGAAATAACAAAAAGAAGAATAGTAGGCTCATTTGCTACTAAATTAAGATTCACCACATCATGAAAACCGACATTATAGCGTGGTCGACAATCCCGAGCTAACTAGTGAACTTCCCGCTCACATTGGAATGCAAGCGCTTCAATAAAAAAAACCCGACAGCTTCAAAAGCCAACTAAAAAGTCGTAAACAAGGCAAAAATCATGCTGTGCAGTCGGAGGATACATATTCGCGGGCTGGCTGACCAAAATCTGGTGTATCCTGCACCTGCACAGCATGATTTTTGCCTTGTTTACGACTTTTTAGTTCGCTTTTGAAGCAGTCGGGTTTTTTGATTTTTTGAATTAAGTTTTTTTATTTATAACTTTTTAGTTAGTTTTTTTTCGAATTAGATACATTTAAACATATAAGTGTTATATATTTTTGAAATCACCTCTTAAAACCCTTTATTTTGATACCCCACACGATACGTTTGAAAGAAAAGAAAAATTTGGGCCCCCACAATTTGGCACCCAAAATCCGCCATTTTTCTATTGTCCAATTTGAATGTAGCCTATGACACTCGCAGGGTTAAGACGAATCGATTGACGTATGAATCATCAAAATCGGCCAACGCGTTTGGTCTCTGGAACGCCACATAGGAACAAACATACATACATACATACATACATACATACATACATACTTACATACATACATACATAGACTGTTAAACACATTACCCTCCTTCGGCAGTCGGGTAAAAAAAAGAAATTTCGCAGTCGCAGGCGGCGGAGCGGAGCGGTAGCACGCGGCGCGGCGAGACACGACGCGGTGCGACGCGGCGCGGCGGGACTAGACGTTCCACACGGTAATGAAATATTTTATTGCACGGCGTAACAAAGGCTTCGCGGAATTCCAACTGAGAACTTACACAACAATGTACTCAGATTTTTAGTAATTCGCAAGTGCTTTATTTGTTTCTGTTTTAGTGAGTACGCGTATTTATGTCATTTTAAACAGGAGATAACAATGGTCACCTTTGTTACAAACTATACATTCCGAACTAGATGCCGACGTGATTTAAATTGGATGCTGCCTACCTGAACTGTACAGTTCAAATACAGACGTCGGTGACAGCGAATAACAAAATGATATGTCCAGGAACTAACATCAAAGATGAAGGTGACAAATGAAAAATTGTGATTTACAAAAAAAAACTCGTTAAATGCATTTTCTCCTCCATTATCGAAATTGGTTAAAAACGGTATACAGCAATAAAATAAAATACGAAATCCCTTGCAATAAATACTCATGCGGCTCTAGACAAGCGTCATTCGATGTCAGCGATGGCGTTGGTCGAAATGCCAAAATATTAACGGATTAATCGTGTTATTTCGATAGCATTTGTCATTCCATATACATTTTTGACATTTTTACAATCACTATCGCCACGTTTCTATGATAGTTTTGTTTAGGATCTCGCGTCATCTAAGCCAAATATCTAACAAAAAAGTATTCAAACATAATCTTTACTAATGTTAATGCGAAAGTAATTCTGTCTGTTACCTTTTCACGCTTAATACGCTGAACCGATTTAATGATATTGGTATAGAGATAGTTTTAGACCCTGGAAGGAAATAGGATAGTTTTTATCCCGGAAATCATCATTTAGGCGGTGGACGGGATGGTAGAAGTTTGTATGGTAACTTATAATTTCTCAAGTATGGCGGCCCACACACCTATAATATTATGGCGCGATATAAAAAATACAACACAAGGCAACAGCTAGTTAGGTCATAAATAGGATTTACACAAATTAGTCCATTGCCACAGGAACAAAGGTTATACAGCCTAATCAATGATTGACGAGTACTCAATGATTGACGAGTACTCAATGATTTAATTCAAGTGTTTGGTAGGATCGAGAGCTAGCTGCAAATGGGTTGCGGTTTGTGGTGCAACGCACGCATATGCGGGCCCCTAAATCGAAATAATCTAATTTGAATTGATTATTTTATGCTGTTCCATCGTTTATGATTGACGTACCAAAAACCGTTTATGTGGTGGGATTATAGCGAAATTGTACAGTACTGATCAGTTGAGCGACCAAAATGAGGACCTATTTCATTTGACGAAATATTTAGGTCGCTTTGAGGTTATTAGGTTCGGTTTCGTTTTATGAAAACGTTATTATAACCATAACTATTCAAATATCGAGCTGCAAGTAGATATTGAAACAGCGGCGCAACGCTTTAGAACCAACAAAATATGACAAGAATAACATACCCCGACTCCCGACTCCCGGAACCTTTGACGTTCATAGACAAAAGCATATAGTTGACATCACCGCACCGCTTTATGACGGCGGCTGTGCTTTGCATTAAACAGTATTTTAATAAAATGTAAAAAGCATCGTCGCTCCGGGACGCGAAATTGAATATTTCGCTGGGTTCGTTTACTTCAGTCCACTAACTAGATGAGGTCGCCTCATTGAGTCCGGACTCAATAACCGGCTGCAATTGTGGGGACACTTGGGACCTGGACTTGTTTCTCGTTAAGCCGAATTTGGACGGAATTTTCTATAGTATTAGCCACATAATAAGGTGTTTATTAATACCCAAACTCTCGGGAGATGGGCTGAAATGACAATCACTGTTTGCTAAAGTGTTATTAGATAAGACTGAAGGTAACGTGAAGAATGGTCGATGGAATTTTCGGGAGAAATGTATACGCAAAGACCTGATAGTGGGGCGAACGGTCAGGCTCAAGTTTGTTCATCATATCATTGTGTGTACATACTAGGGCGACCCCTACTGCCCGACTGTTGCCTAACATTATACAAGCATGCAGAGTGCTCGGGGCATCGTCGGTGTATCAAAGTGCATTGTACACCGTTACATATTCCGTTCGTCCAGCTCTCATGTATCGGGTTGTTTGCGTTTAACTCCCGTCCTATCTCCCGATTGAGTTACTTTCGCGTTATACGAAAGAGTTTATAACCTCAGTCGACTACACCGTTTTACGTTGTATTTTACTTGTTCACAAGTATTTCCTAGTTGCTCCAGTCGCTGGCCGCTTGCGAAACTCTAAGCGGCTGAAATTGAGCACTGTTTGATTTCGGCACGTTCAATTCAAAATCTATTTTCATTTCCTGGCCTGAATCCATTTCCATTTTCATTTGGCTTCTGTCGCTCTTGATGTATTGATTACTCACTTTACATTTAGAAATTACCATACCGCCTCGTCGGGTTTGTTTGCAAATTGTATGAAAGATGGCAGTTTATTTATATTAGAAATTGGAATAAATAATTAATGGGCGATGGGTTTGCTAGCAAATAAATGTGAAGTTGACATAACAAGATCGCAATGATGCCTTTGTTTTCCAAAACAAATAACAAGCAAATGTTTGAATAGGATATGACCCTTATCAGTCTGACGATCCCACAAACGACAAAAAACACGCCATTTTCGTAAAAGGCAACAGAAACCAGTCGCTAATCCCACCACTTGATTAGAAAGGACCACAGAAGTTGCAGGTTGCAGCGAACTAAGAGATCTGTAAGTAAATAGAGGCGCAATGAATCACGGTAACCGTTTTCCGATAAGGAGTGGGCTCTCTCCGGGCCCGCCGCCCGATAGTTGGCGAGCCCTGTTTTATTGTGCCACTATTTTCACTCTATCGCCAGTGAACGCAACTCGGGCGGAAACTGAGATAAAGTCGCGACCTCACTGTAATATACAACCCCCTGTGTGTAGGAGCGCTGTACGTACGGTGCGGTGTTACACTACACGAGTCCGGCCAGGCGCTTTGAATCGCTGTTCGTCCGAGTTTCGACTTGATATTTTCTTAAGAATTTACGTGCTGATTGTGTCGTGAATACGGTCGGACCTTGTTCGGAGATTTAGAGTTATGGTTTACTGACTTTATGTTTATACATTCTATTTTAAGCTATTTTTCTGATAAGGCGGGTAGGTGATAGCTTTCATAGTGTGCTTCTTCGTTTTTGCTAATATTCGAGCATTTTCGCTGCGTTACAGCGTTGAACATTTTGATTGGCTGACAATGTAGCGCTGGCAAATGAAAATTGAATGTTACAAGTGACTAACTGAACCATTTCGGTCGAGTGAATACAAACTTCTAGTAACAGTTATCGTGTGCTTGTCAACAATCAATGACTAACTACCTACCTATACCCAATTTAAACAGCTTTAAGGGATGAATTTGCAATAGTTATTTGTGCAACAAGAGAGCAAAGTTGGTTTTTGCCGCGAGTGTTGATTTTGAATCCCGAGTAAGCGAAGGATTCTATATTTGAATCACGAGCGTAGCGAGTGATTCTAGGTTAGAATCCTGAGTGCAGCGAGGGATTCAAAGACACGAGATGCAAATAACTTTGGTCTCGTGTAGCACATACAACTTTTCACTTCAGCAGCGAGAACAAATAATCTAAAGGTAAAAAATACAACTTGGTAATATTTAAACCACATGTATATTTGTAAAAATTAAAAGTTAAAAGTAAAATTATTGCAGTTTTGCAAATTAAAAGTACCTAGGTACCAGTTTTGTTTGGAACTAATAGAACCGATATTGTTGTTTTAGCGAATTCAGTTTGAGTATTCACTGATTTGCTTTTTACATACTGCTTCAATTCTTCCGGTGTTAAATTGCAGACATCATCACTGGATTCACTCATATTTATTTATTATTATTTTAATAATATCCAACGTGTATCGCACTTTGTAGCTAGCGAATAGAAGAAGAAAACAATAAAAATTTAAAGCCCGCTATTTTTTAAAGATGCGTTCGGAAATTGCACTATTACTAAATTATTCTGTCACAATAAAGATTGTTAAAACTTTAAATAATTATGTAGATACATGATAAACTTCGTATTTCTTTACTTCAACATCTCTTTATTTGATTATATAAAAATATAATTCGATTATTAAGAGAAAAGTATAATAATTACATTTAAACCTTGATTTGAAATTTTATAGATGACGTGTTTCCGAACGTTTTATTGTTGGTTTCTTTTCTGAGCCTATTATATATGGAATTTGAAAATCGAACTTCGAATCGACTTGTTTCTATCTCTCGCTCTTTTCGTATCGAAGCGAAAGTGAAAGTACAAAGTGAAGTTCAAATCTTTCGAATGTTGTGAGTAGACCCAGCACTGACTCGGCATTTAAAAAAAATAATTAAAAAGTTACTTTGTCTCACGCTCGCAGCAAAATCGAATTTTGCTCAATGTCTTTAAGCAGCAAAACCTGCTTGTTTGAGGTGCTGAGGTGAAAAATAAATTATCCTCTTTCACTATACAAGGAAATCTTTTGTATAATTCCATGCTTGTAGACCCAGTGGTTCACACAATGTATTGTCTGCCTGTGAATGAATTTAATCAATCGTAAATATGCATCATAGTTATTCAAAGATTCACAACAAAAATCACTGCTACAGCGAAAATACAGTAAATTTAAAGCCATGAAAAGCAGCAAAATTCCTTGAATACGAACGAAATTGTACATTTTCGTCACACCTGTAAATTGACCTTTTTGCTCAATTGACTTCCTTTTTTAATTCACAAAAGTAGGTCGTGTCGGACCTTTTTGATTAATGCCAAAGTATTTCAATATTTGCTTACTGATGAACTGTTCACATTTTTTAAATAATTGTCAACATATTTATGTATTTTGCTCATAATTTTACTTTTTTGAATTTGTGAAGACGACGATCGAGGGAGCTTTTCGTGTGTTTATTTTGGAGGGAACTGAAAGTCAAGTTATTCCAACTAGCTCGTAATAAAAATCTTTACATTCTTCAGAAATATGTTTACCTGGTACGAGTACACTCCTACTACATATATTATTTATTACAAAACATATCAACAAATCACTTTGAAAAATAATCAATATAGTCAGATTGAATACCGAACAAGAGTACTTGAAATCTATTCAAATAAAATCCCCAATGATATCTGTAAATAAACGGAGAAAATTCTCGCTATCCGGAAGAAATTCTCCATAAGCTTCGTTCGTATAAGAAATTCACAATGGTATATTTGCATGGCGCCTGTAAGATCATGCCATTCGGAAACTGAGAAGGGTCTATGTTTAACAAGGGTTAATGCTTGGAAGATACCGCAAGTATTTCCAATACACTGGATTACTATAAAAGAACACTGAACAAAAATGTATGGGTCCACTTGTGAATGTAGCGTTTTAAAAATGGATCAGCGCGTTCGAATCTTTTCACTTTCATTTGTTTCTTGGCTTAGTTTTAGTTCTCACATTTTTATTGAAAGTAGGATATTGTGTTCCTTCAAAATACTTCCAGTTACGCGTAAACATCGATATTATACACACTAGATTTGGCGATGCGAACACTCTCTGTTCGACTGAACTGTACTGCAATCCGTACACCTTACTTTAAACTATGTCGAACGACATGGTGCTTACTACGTTTTGATCGCGGTTAAACTAATCTCTTTAAGCGATCTAGCGCTGCCTAGTGTTTTAATAGTTTTATTAGACAAAATAAATATTTTATCGCTGCAGCGAACTTTAGTTCTAACTCACCTGCATTATTTTGAAAATAATAACAGGAATGTTCTTGTCCATCGGTAGAATTTATGTCAATGCGCGTAAATAGATGACTCCAATAGACACGAATCACCAACACAATTACTTGGAATTTTGATGATCGAGTTTTTTTGTTTCATCTCAACCCGTCATAGGCATAACACGGTCAACTTAAGACGACGACAGTAGCCAACGACCTTGAGGGAACAAAACGCGCACTCGTTTCACATCCGCACAACCCAAAATTCAGTAGTTTTTAGTACTTTCCTTGTTATTCTATGACTTAAAAAAACCCTAATCATCATCTGCCATCATCTGCCTAGCCTTTTCCCAATTGTTGTTGGGGTCGGCTTCTAGTCTTACCGGATTCAGCTGAGTACCAGTGCTTTACATGGAGCGACTGCCTATCTGACCTCCACAACCCAGTAACTGGGTAAAACGATACCCCTTGGCAAGACTGGTGTCAGGTCTCAAGCTTCTGACTACCCGTAACGACTGTCAAAGATCTTCAAATGACAGCCGGGACCAACGGCTTAACGTGCTTTCCGAGGCACGGAGGAAACTCGCTATGTTGAAATGGTCACCCATCCACGGACCGACCTTGGCAAGCGTTGCTTAACCTTGAAGATCGACCCGTGCGGCTGTTATTATTTAGCTACAAGCTCCTCTTAAAAAAACCCTAATATCAAAGATAATTAAATTGACTTTGAGATGGTGGCAATATCATTAAAATATGCCCGGCGGTTTTGGTTCGATTGTCGTTTTTTTGACTCCAAATTTTCATAGATCAAATTATTAATAAAATGTTCTAATGTAACTTAATATAGTATATTTTACAAAAAATACCAATATATTGATAAAACAGCATCATTTTTAATCGACTTCAAAAGGAGGAGAAAAAAATACAAAATAAATGCATTACAAAGTGAAAAATAACTTCTTGTCGAAATTGAAGTATTTTTTTATTTGGAAGTCGGTTGTATGTTTTTGTAAAAAAAATATTCTATGTAATTTCCAAATTTTTCTTTTAGAACCAGTTTTTTTTTACGGTTTGGTACGGAACCCTAAATGTGCGAAGCGACACGCACTTTGCCGGTTTTTCCAATCGCTATCGCGAGCCCTTCGTTAAAAGAATCTCACTTGTCTCGAACCTCTGGCTTGTTGTGGTTTCTCCATTAGAAAACCAAAAACCTAGGTACTAACAACCTCATCATCTTCCTGCCCTTGTCCCATGTTACTTGGGGTCGGCGCAACACGTTTTCTTCTTTCATACCATCCTGTCTCCCGTCACTCCACCACCACAAAAAATCAAAGTCACGTTTATTCGGTGACATTTAAAATGAGTTATCAAAGGAAAAAGAGTCATACGAAGAACTGATAATCTCGATCTTATGATCTGAAGAAATTGATCAATAACGCGTCAGTTACCGCAATTTCATGCTAGGCTCTCTAGACTGATTTTATTCACGCATATTTTAGCGCCAATTTAAAGCGCCCTCTAGCGGATTTCATCGTACTAACCTTTCAACCAATCAGAATAAAGTTACAGGTTGATAAACATTACAGAATCAACGAGTTGTAATATTTTGATTTGAGATTTTGAAAATTGGTTTCTTGAATCGCTTGCGACGACAAATAAATATTTTAGTCTAACTTGAGGGATGGATTTTATTTTTCAAATTTAAATGCGACCAACTTTGAGGTAAGTATACCCTTACCAATAAAAAAACATTGTTTGAAATCAGACCAATCTATGTAAAGTTATGCGTGGTCATATATACACGCTTTTTAAAGCATACTGCACATCTTTGTACTCGAGCGCCCTATGGATCAGCTGTACCAAACGTGCCGTCAATGCGCTGCGCGTCCAATATAATAACACCTTTAGGGCGCTGATGCGGCTCCCACGTTACTGCAGTGCGTCAGAGATGTTCGCAAAAGCCCGAGTTGACACTTTTTCAGCTTTCGTGTGGAAGAATAGTGGGTCTCTGCTCGCCAGATTGCGTGGCAGTGGCAACAGTCCTGAGGGTGATAGCTGAAAGCCTTGATGACAGGTCCTATAGTGGGACATGTCTCATCAAAACTACACTGTCATATTGTATAAGTACTAACACAGATCATAAGCCACATTGTTACTAACATCCTAGAAAATAAGTACTAATGTAGGTCATAAGATAAATTGTCACTAACATCCTAGTATGTAAGCACTAACATAGGTTATTATAAGATTTTATATTGTTACTACCACCCTTTAAGTATTTTAATTTTGTCAGTGTGGATCTTTTGTTGTCTGTAAATAAATAAGTTATAAATAAATACATAAAAATACATGTTGAATTGAGAACCTCCTTCTTTTATATCGTCGGTTAATAGTACATTATTGCAAAGCCCGAGAAATAGGCAATTGCAGGTCGTGTATGAGTTTGAAGATCAGAAGCCAAATTGGCAATGGAAAACCTGCTTCCAGCGAAGTCAAAAGAAAAATATATGAATGTATTTGAAAATTTTATGATTTGGAAAAACGATATAAAAGTGAAAATTTTCTCCGAAACAGTAGTGGCGTATTGTAGAGATTGCTAAAATTAAAAAGCCATCTACGTTATGGGCAATTTTTGTCCAGGCTGAAATGTACGGTTCATGTTAAAAACGTTAACTTAAAAATATATGGAAATTTAACTACTTTTTTTAAAACTCATACTCGACCTGCAAATGCCTATTTCCCGGCCTTTGCAATAATGTACTATTTTCGACCGACTTATTCCAATGCGCTCTGTTCCCGATACTTCAGTCATAAAATACTTTACTGACTCTCAAGGAGCCCTGACCAGCGCTACTAACACTTTAGATAATGGAATGCAATCTTGATGAGTACACTTGGAAAACGATCTTACTTAAATTGTTTTAAAGTTCAGTTTTTAAGATAAAATATACAGATTTACCGGTAAAAGTATCACAACAATCCAGTAATTATTGTGTTGATGGACCGTGCTTTTATTATTTTGATGTTATTTTAACACCGGTCACTACTTACTAAGCCGTAAGGATCAAATTGTAAGGGACAGACAGGTTTTCACATACACACTCATAAATTGGTCTAATATTTTCGTCATATTTCCAAGACGGGTTCCCTCTATCTGGCAGAATCTTGATACTCCGAAATTTATTTGGCATAACACACTTGGCATAATCTTCTTTAAATGAATATTCTTAAACCATATTTTTTTTTAAATATAAATTATTTTTTTGCCGAATGTTTCTATGTCCGAATTTACAATAGCTTACTTTTAAGATGGCAGAATTTTATTTGACATAATTTCACTTGGCATATTATGAAGATGACAGAAATTAATTTGGAATAATTTTATTAGGCATTTCTATAAAATATCATCTTTAACCTTAAATTAAAATTGAAATACTGTCTTAAAAAGTCAATCAATATGTTGTGTTACAAAAGTTAGTGACAGAAACGAATCGCTGCAAAACCGACTCCACGTAGTCTTGTCTGCCCTACCCCTACCCTCTTACTAATAAACGCGGTATAAAGTTATACCAAGTATAAACCTATGAAAATGTATGGGTATACCTGTGTTATACCTGGTACTTTATTCCGTGTTTATTAGTAAGAGGGCTAGAGTGTAATTTAAGCCCGCGTAAGCCTTGCTGGCCGGCTTCACCGGCCAGCAAGCCGAAGCTGCGGTGGTGAGCGTTAAAACCATCTGCGACGATAAGGTCGCGTGGGACCGCCGGAACCCCGCAGCGCCGGAGCTGTGACAGAAACCATGCTTGCTGCATGCTGCACGCTCACGTGCATGTTGCATGCTTGCTGCATGCTCACTCGCACGCTTGCTTGCTGCATGCTCACTTGCATGCTTGCTTGGATGTTGCATGCTTGCTGCATGCATGGTGTATGCTTGTTTGAATGCTGCATGCTTGCTGCATGCATGGTGTATGCTTGTTTTTATGCTGCATGCTTGTTTTTATGCTGCATGCTTGTTTTTATGCTGCATGCTTAATGCATGCATGGTGCATGCTTGCTGCATGCATGGTGTATGCTTGTTTGCATGCTGCATGCTTGTTTGCATGCTGCATGTATGCTTGTTTGCAGGTTTGCATGATTCATATAGCGAATTAAAACACAAAAAAATATGTTCGGTCAATCTTTTATTATGATAAAAAATACAAAATTACTCAATTTATGCATTATCTGTATTGTGATCGATGAGTATTTCAATTAATATAGGTATGAAATGTATGCCGATTCTGACTGTGAACTTTTTGCGATATGATGGTTCTGCCTTTTAATGACTATCGATATGAAATTTATGCCTAAAGATGATTCTGACTTACAAAATTATGAGTTTGAATGTATGCTAAATGAGTGTATGCCAAACGGTTTTCTGCGAAATGATGTTTATGCTATCCGTTGTTATGCATTATAATATTATGACATAAAAAGTTCGGTAATATATGGGAGCGGTTTGGTACCTTAAAAACTGCAATATCTTCACTCCATACAAAAAGCAAGAGAACAAACTACAATATTAGAATCCGTCAGTTTTATGAGAAGCCTTTCATAGTGCACGCCAGTGTATATGTGCCTGCAACCACGTGGCACAATAAACTGCACCCCACCACGCGAGGATACACTCTTTTATTATAAAGTTTTCTAATAAAACTGCCGATGAACACGAATTGCCTGGCTGATGAAAATCGCTCGATATATCTCGTTGAAAACATAATTTTGTATCAACGAGATATGATCTGCCTGTATTCAAGCGAAATCTTGAATTTGGTGCAAAAGAATTTGTTCTAAATACGAGTATTACGCTCGTTCTGCTTTTGTGTTGAAATATTCTTGTAAAGATTTGGATACCTACAATTTTCAATGAACTGGTTTAGGGATCATAATAATTTTCATTGTAACTTCCTTTTACATAAACTAGAGATAATAATTATATATGATTTACTTGCAAAAATACCATTAGGTATTGATTTTTTCAATAGTTAGGCTATTATTAACTATAAATCATCCATCACCATCGAGATACAAAACTGGCACATAACTATAAAAGAACCTTAGGGAATCCTATGAAACATATTAGACACCAACGTCATCACTGCAAGGATCACAAGGAAAATTCAAATTCAAACTCATTAAATTTCCCAATACTATTCCATCATTTATGATTTCCAAGCCCGTTAACATGCAGGTAAATTGAACAAAATGCGGTTAGTCCCGGCGTCACGGATAGCAAGAGAACCTCGGATATCCTCCCGAAGCAACTAGCATTTTATTTTACGCCAATTTATTTCGCTCCGAGCGTGTATCGCTCAGTGGGATTGCATTAGTCAAATACAGCAGACTACCTAATTTGGTGAGGGTAAAACTCACTATTGCATTCAGATTTAATGTCAGAGATGGTACTGAGTACTAGGTAAAGGTCGTTTCTGAGATTTTAGGTCATATTGATGATTAAGATTGACTTGTTGCTAGAAAACAGAAAGTGAGTCGTGTGGTTTGTAGTTATGAGGAAATAATAAAAGTTAATAAAGGAGGAATTTAATGAAGTAATCACTAAAATATTAGACAGTAGCGTTTGGACTGGCGCAAGGAAAGAGAGGCTAAACCAGCCGAGGGCGAACACGGAGCTGTGGATGATGAAGTGTGAACAGAAATTAAACAAATAACTTAAATCAGTAATAGGTACGTCATAATTGACATTACCAGGTAAACCGAAGGTCTATCTTTAATTGCTGATAAGTAGAAAGCCCGGGAGCAGTGGTGGCCCAGTGGTAACCGCCGCGACTCACGTATCGTAGGTCGTGGGTTAGAACCGAGGCAGGCGCTTTACTTTGTGTAAATTATATCATCACCACTGCTCTAAAAATGGTGAAGGAAAACATCTTGAGAAAACCGGTATATCCTAGAACGATAAATTTAAAGACATGTTACATCCACCAACCCGCTCTTGGCCTGCGTGGTGGATTACGGCCCATTCCGTCTCACAGAGAGGAGGCCTGTGTCCCAGCAGTCGGAACATTAAAAGTCTGATGATGATGACAAAGCCCAGAAAACATAAGTGCTGTTACGCACTATGTTTTGATAGGCAACTGAAAATACATAATAAATATTGACTGGTGGTAAACCAACATACTATGAGAGACGATGTAGCTGAAGAAATACATTGTATAATAAATCAGTTATTTGCATTTAGCATAGACAGTGCACATGGGCACATTGCATAGCTAAGTATAAACGGATTTACATTTTAATGTCTTTGCAGGAACAATTTGTATTGCAGACACCTGAAACGTTTTGAATATAGACTGGGACGGCTCTCTACATAATTTATTGTAGTGAATTGTTTTAAATTGAAACAGAATATACTAAATTCTCGTGATGTTTTAGAAAATGTGTCGGATACTATTTCCGTGTTTGTTGCAAGCGAGTTGACTTTAACGAGTTGCACGAAAAGTGATATATATAAGTGACTTATGCTGTAATAGGTCTGCTTGGCGTTTCAGGTTGTTATGAACTCAGTTTGAGAAAAGCTGGTCAACTCCACTCTCATACATTGAAACCTGTCAAGTTCACAATGAAAATTCAACCACCTCAAGTACCGAAGTTGTAGTAGTACAAGAACCGAAGTCTTTGTTTTAATTTTAATTTTTATCATTGATAGGCTTGCGCTTGACCACTATCTCACCTGATGGTAAGCGACGATGTGGTTGACGTTGTAGCACGCTTGCTAGAAGAAACCTATTCACTCTTGACATCAAGACTCGCATGATTTCATCTCCAAGTAAACATCCATTTAATCTACATACCGTACCTTTAAACATCCATTAACGCGGCATTCGGTGCAAGCAAATGGATACACAAACATGCATGTCGGGGCGTGGATCTTCAGTGGGAAGATTTCTTGGCGCATTCAGAGACGGTGAAACGGTACACGGGGTAAGTGGCTGCTTTGTCGCTTGCTCCTGTCGTACGAGTCGGGAAATCGCTCGCACGGCGGGGTCGCATTACCCACGAGCGGGGTGGCCCCATTGTACGCCACACCGCACAACTTTGACTCCGAGCTGCAAGAAAATTGGGGCGCACGCTTTGTTGAATTATCTAGACAGTCGTAAGCAGATGTGCAGTGAATAGGCCCGCATGGTGAATGATGGCGTGCACTGTGCAGGTGGCAGGAAATCGTTACTTCTGTGGTAACTCGCAAAATGCAGGAGGATTTATAGCTCAAGTACCTAGTGCTCCACAAAATTAAGACTTTCAAAGCCAAGTAGGTAGCTGAAACCATTTTATATAAAAATAAAATCAAAAACCTTTCTCTCTAAACCACTTACCGTAATAATATCCTCTCCGTCTATGTAAATGGGATAATGATTGATAACAAATTTCGTTAGCCGCAATCCAAAAGTCTATTATAAATTGAAAGTAGGAGAGCCGCAAGGCCGACCTGATTTTTTATGCCAACATTTTTCATATCGAGTGACTTCGTTTATCCGAGCGGGTGGACTAAATTGGATGATAGTCTGGTAAAGTGAGCCGCGATCTGGGCTAGAGGGATGCGAATTAAATTGTATCGAGCGGTGACCAACAAATTAACCGAGTCTGGGGGCCGCGCGCTTAATGCAATTCTGTGCAGCGACTGCGACGGTGCATCCCTAGTGCGACTCTGCGGAACCCTCACCGGTACTTTTTAGTCAAGATGAATATTAAGAGGTCAGCAAATTTTATAATTCAGATACCGGATTTAGACGATTTTAACGAAACTGAGATATGAATTCACTATCTCAGCGATTTTGGTACGTGTTTTCGTTCCTATATTAATATTTTCATTTGGAAATGGAGTCGTGAGTAATAACTGAAAGTCGGAAAAAACTTTTTACAAAAAAAAACAACCGACTTCCAAAAATAACACAACAGAGTGCAAAATCATTTTAATTTCGGAAATCGGTGTTCCTGTTTTTGTTTCTTCGTTTTTGGAATTTATTTGTATGAATATTTTTGTATATTTTTGTGAAAAGGTTAAAAATTTTCACTTTTTAGTTGTGGTACATTAGGGTAGAAGTTGTATAGTAAGGTACCAATAATGCATAAAGTTATACCAGACAGAATAGATTACTAAAATAACATGAAACTTGAACCAAAGTAGCAATTGTAGCAATCTCGAGCGATTTGCCGTTGTTTATTGAAGAGTTCTGTTGTATAGCTCTGAAGTTCTTTATCAGATCTTCACTTAATTTAAACGGTACCACATGAGAAGCACCAACTTCCAAATTAAAAATAATCATCAACATCGGTTCACCTAGTAAAAAGTTATGAGGCGACATATATAAAAAGTTATGAGGTGACATATATAAAAAGTTATGAGGTGACATATATAAAAAGTTATGAGGTGACATATATAAAAAGTTATGAGGTGACATATATAAAAAGTTATGAGGTGACATATATAAAAAGTTATGAGGTGACACATATATAAAAAAAATAGTCGAATTGATAACCTCTTCCTTTTTGAAGTCGATAAAAAAGATAACATATTTGAATCTAAATCGGCATTTTCTTCTTCCCTTTTATTCCACCTTTCTTAAGGAAGTACGATGGGGGAATCCTTGCTACCATCAGGATTATGTCGTACAATTATCGCATCGAGCCCCTCCAAGCAGTTCACCTAATCAGGTATAATTATTATGTGAGCCGTTCTCATTATTACGTCATTCAAGGCTGGTAGAGATTCAATCCCGAGCAAAGGTGAAATTTCGGGCAAATTCCATGTATACATTATATTTCTGCTAGGGTTTTTACTGGCAGAAATCACCTGGACAGCTGGACTTAAGCGCCTTTTCTACAAGAGGGAGTGAGATTTAATATATACACCTCGCAAGCCAGAGAGAATTGAGTTGTGACAATCTAAGAAGTTGGATTTGACAGCTATTGAAATTTAATAATCTTTATCTATTCTTCTATTCTCTATTCTTATTGCTTATACTTACTAATCTATATACATATAACAAAATTGGAGTATCTGTTTGTAATATTGAAATAACCGTTTTTTACTACATGTATAAGAATCGGTACATACACCAAAATAACATTTTTTACAGTTTTTGTCTGTCTGTCTGTCTGCTTGTGCCGGCTAATCTTTGAAATGGCTGGACCGATTTAAAAAATTCTTTCACCTATGGAAAGGTTCATTATTCCCGAGTAACAAAGGCTATAATTTTGACGGGAGCGACGCCGCGGGGGTCAGCTAGTAATATTATAAAGAGGAAAGATTTGTAATTTTGAATTTTTGTTTGTAACGAATAAACTTAAAAACTACTGGACTGATTTCAAAAAATCTTTCACCGTTGTGAAGCTACACTATCCCCGGGTGACATATACTACTTTTTATTCCTGTATTCCTACGGGAACGGGAACTACGCGGGTGAAACCGCGAGGCATCCGCTAGTTAATAATAATTAAACTTTATGCTTACTAATTATAGGTACTCGTTGTTATAGTGTATGGGTAACATTTGATTTTTCAATTTCTTACGTACAAAGTTATAGCGACATGTACAATGAAAAACGTCATCGGACTTCTTAGATGGTCATGATTATATTGCAAATTGCAAGCCTTTGGATTAAGGACCTGCGGGCTTATTACGTAAGGAACAGCAAGTAGCAATAATTGTACAATTATTGCGCGATCAATTTAGTGACCTGGCTACTGAGGCCTTTTAGTCAAGTCTTTTTTTTTGACAGTCACTTTTAACAGAAGCTATCTGTCTGATGATTTATAAAATATGTCGTTTGATGAATTAACCAGCTTAAGAAAGAGGCTGTTTTTTTACAATAGTCAATTTTATTACTATTTAGCTCCAATATTCCGATAAATTAATATTCGCACTTCGCAGAAAAGTATTTGTGTTAAAGTAAATATGGTAGTGAATATTGGATATTTTAATTTTATTTACATAATATAATAATTAATTTAAAAAATGTAATGAAACTACCTATTTGAAAAATTGGGTGACTAAAATGCCAATGTGTAAAATCGATTACAATTTCTTCGTAATAGTCGATTGTTATAAGAAATCGAATGGATAACTCACTAGGACATCACTAAATAGACTACATCATCTCGTATTTGAGCTATGAAACTAAAATAGATTTTTCAAATTTATTAGAAATTGGCAGAATAGTCGACATCGGTGCGAAGATACATATATGTTCAGGACTTATCATATTCTAATGTGTTTGTAAGTATTTAGTAGTAAACATATAAGCTTCGCTGAGGTAGCCAACACCACAGTAAAAAAAAAATCCTCTACTTTACCGAGATCACGTCTGTTTAAATTATTCAACAAATAGTCCAGTTGCGTAGACATTAGAGACACAAACAAACACCTATTTGTCATAACAATATTCACTAGGAATTTGTTATTTCAATATTTACTTTTATATTCTAATTTGCGGATAATTAAAGTAGCCACAAAATAACACACGAAAAAAGCCGCCAAAAACTCAAAAACTTCTGTACCTCAGCCATCAGTGAGCGATTGGCAATCGACCAACAAGGAAAAAAGTAATCGATATTTGACAGACACATTAAATTATAAAAACAGCTGATGGCTGTCGCTCTGCTGTCAAAAACCATACGTAATACGAAATGATCGCGATCATCTTGCGATAAGCGCACATTTCAGTAAGCAGATTTTTATTGTTAGCAGTGCTATCGTAAAATTATTATGGTGTGGCTATCGCTTATACATAATGCGGATACGCGATTGAAGAGCAATTATTTTGCAAAAATAAGCCTATCAATTTTTTGACGTAGAGCGATGATTGCACAATCTCTGCACAATTATCGCTGATTGCTGTTTCATACGTAATAAGCCAGCCGAACACACTTACATACATACATTGCATGTTAAATAAAAGCTTTTAATATGGGGTTGACAAGCGTCATCGAAATGTCACGTGAACGATTTCTTTCAATTTTGTATTCCTATCATCGGCTTCGCTAACATCGAATGACACTTATCTAGAGACTCTGGCCAATACATTCTATCTTGATTTTTTGACAATCATTCTCTCTCTCTCTTAGTCGGTCCCTCATGACTGAGGATCGTGGTCAGCATCAGGGTTATATCGGATGATCTGCCTCCACCGGTTTCTGTCTAGCGCTTCCCTTACGACCGTGTAGAATCTGGAGGACGACGAATCTTTCACTTGATCGGTCCATCTCGTCGGTGAACGACCGCGCGACCTTTTGCCTTCGGTGTTCCCAATCACAATAAGTCTTTCCAGATTCTCGTCGCCTCTGCGCATTGTGTGGCCGAAATACGAAAAAATGCGCTGCTGGAATATGGTGGACAAGTGAGTTTTTACTCGGAGCTGAGTCCGGATCGATGCATTGGTGCGTTTCGCAGTCCAAGGTACTCTCAGCATTCGCCTCCAGCACCACATCTCGAATGCATCGATCCTTTGTCTCTCTCGGGCCAGGATTTTCCACGTTTCCACTCCATACAGGAAGATCGGGAATACCAGGGCTCGTACCAATCTGATCTTGGTTTTGATACCAATTCCTCTCTTCTTCCAAATTTTACTTAAACGGGTCATCGCATCCTTCGCCATACCGATTCGCCTTTTTATCTTGGGGACACAGCCGCCGTCATTGCAGATTTGCGAGCCTAGGTATACGTAGCGGTCGACAATATCAATGCCAGGAATGTTGGAGGTGATATTTGCAAGCTTTCCGGCTCGATCCACTGTCATCACTTTGGTTTTCGCTCTGTTTACTGCAAGACCGATGTTGCCGCATTCTAACTCGAGTCTTTGGAACAGCTCATTCAAATCTTCCATGGATGTTGCCAGAAGTACGGTGTCGTCGTGTGGTATTTATTCAAGATCTACTTACGTTTCATAACACTCCACAATCCATCTTCACATCTTTTGATATCGCATCAATTTGTGTAACTCATTTTTATATATGTACTTTGTATTATTACATCTGGAAAGCATATTATCTCTAACTGTTTTAAATATCTAAACTTAAATTATATTCGTAATTTATAATTCTTCTTGTAATATTTTTCTACTGTGACGTTTTATCTGTCATGACATCTGTCTGTCTATTTTATTTTCCTAAAGCCATAGACATGCCATAGGTACCATGGACTATAATACCTAGACCTTTCCTTAAGCTAGTTGTACATTATTGTAAGGTCAGAGCAGACTGACCCGCCTTTGTAAAGCCGTTTTTATTCGCTCTGGTCTTATTGAGATTTGAATTTGAAATTTAGAAAGGATTGCAAATCGAATGAAAAACGGGCTTCAGATTTTTTGGAGTCTGGAATCAGCTCTGAACGCTGACAGTTAGAATTTTGGTGGAATATTTTGGAGACACATATTTTAGCCTTGTAAGTACTAATAAAATTGTAATGCATTCAGTTTGTGAACCACTGTTATAAATCCTCCTGAAGAACTATAAATAAATACCGTTTATACTCTCAAGTGAACTTTTACTACTATAATGTCAAGATGTGCCAGACTGGCATGTGGAGTATGAAATGCGGCAGACAGGACCTCAGCGGCGCGGCGGTATGAGCTGTGAGGCCGCGCGCGCCCTCCGGTAGTACGCGCTGGGAGCGCATGCTGAACATGAGGGCCCACATCTCGCGGTAGCGCTCCACCAGCGGTCCCATCACACCGTGCCATGCCACCCTGGTCTGCGGTTGCATCTTCACCACTTAGAAGAGTTCCTGCTCGTCCTGCTTCCTGATTAGCTGACCACGACGTGCGAAGCCGAACCTTATTTCATTTCTATATCTTTTTATTAATTTTATTTTATTTTTACAATAATTTTATTAACGTGGCTAACGTTTAGCTCCACTGAGCTATACGTAACGTTACAGTCGGCATATCGGAGATTTGATAATCTTTTTCCACCTATAGGAAAACCCTTCTCCCAATTTTCGATCGTCTTCCGAATAATGTATTCTCCATATATATATGTTAAAAAGTGCAGGTGACAATCATTATAATAATAATATTAGTATAATAATATAAAATCATATCTATATAGCTCAATTTGTTTTGTTTTTGTAGTGTTCTAGATTTAGGTCTATCTAATATTCATTGTGTCAATGTCATGCATACCTGTTATTTGCATGGTTACTGAAATGCCGATTTTAGATGTAAATTAATTTGAATTGTAAGTGACAGTGCTGTTTGTGTGCTTATTATAAATTAATAAATAAATAAAATAATATTATTTTTATTTCTTTAAAAAGGTACAATTTCAGTAAATAGTATCTAGGTTACAGGCAGATTCAATTTAATTTATTCAAATTCAGCTGGATTCTATACTGGGTTCGAGACCTGTATGAGAGATCTCCTTATGGTGCACTTACGTACTACAACAATTGTGAAAGTTTTAAATTGAGAGGAAGAGATATACAAAACAAAAGGAGATATACCATGTGTATCTTTGGAGAGTTTTGAGAATGCAATATTAGTCCTCACATTATAACTGATAAATGTATTTTTTTCTAGAGTCCCAGGTGTTTCTTGTATTGACGATATCGTCAACCCTTAACGCGCTTTTACAGGATTATACCCACGCATAATATCACTAATTATCCAGCCCCCAAGCATCCAGCAATAAGGGAACGGAAAGCAAAAACACAAATCACAAGATAACAGTAGCGCCTGTAGTGCCACGGAACCACGGAAGTTTCCCGAAAATTCTCAACTTTGTTTCATAAACTCATTATTCATTCTTTTGTTGGTGTCTCGGCTTCGCTGCAAAATTTTATGACACGAAAAGAAATTACTTGGACAAATTAAAACGCTATGTAATCTCGGCTGGCGTCGCTGATAAAGATTTTGTTTAAATACTGTATAACCAGGTGCCTGCTTTTACTTGGAAGGCTTTAAGAGGTAGACAAAGTTTGGTATCGAGGGCAACTTTTTTATCGGTAAATAATAATTGTTCTTTTTAGATTCGTTTTTCTGTTACAAATTTAATTGAGGCATCAATTTTGATGTAACTGGCTTACCAATTGTTTTTAGTTGATGCTACTTGCGGTATGGTATCTTTAATCCTCCTTCTTTCTCATTGTAGCATTTTGACACAAACATACACACATAATCATTACAGCGTATTATTCTAATTAAACAGGTCTGCGTATTTTTTTTCGTTTTTTTTATAACGGCAAACATTTTGCCACTTACCAACGATAAAGTGCTTGGAGAGAAATAGCTACAAGACTAAAATTAAATTTATAAGGATAGGATTAATATTTATTATTTTTTTCCTTTTATATATTTTTCTAAATTTGACTAAGACTAGCAATTTTACATAAAAATACAAAAGAGTAAAATATAACACAAAACAAAGACGATTGATTATTGAGTGTTATCAATAACATAAGTTTCTTTGAAAAAAACTGCGATTTGATGGTTTTCCTTTGTGAATTTTTATTTAATCTCTACGTACGAGTATCATCCAGCAGTAGCCCGACATCATATTAACGTCCCAATGGCCTTGATATCTTCTTTCCATTTAGATTTTTTTGAATTTTAAAACTAATATTACAACCTAAGTTATAATAAGGAACAAGCAAGGAATAAAAAAATTGCGAATTTACTGTTTTTTTTAATAAATGTAGGTTGACTATGGAATCTATTATTTAAATATACCTACGGCAGTAAAAAAATGTGACGTGACACATTCAAATAAAGTTTATATTTGCAAGATTTAGTTCCACATTAATCAGTTTCATATAAAATGACTAAAAAAACTTTTTCATCGCAGACCTGTCTTATTAGAAACCTATATTTATAATCTCAATACCACCCGACCCGACAACCCAGGAGAGTTTGACCAGGCGCCAAATAATTAGTAACGCCGACTTATCTAAAGTGGGATAGTGGTAGAAAGAAGAAGAAGTAGAAGATTTCTAATCTCAATCATGGCCTAACAAACAAATTGAAGATAGCATTGGAATCCCAAACCCCAAGCAAAACAGAAGACGAACGCCACCACAAGTTTACCAAACACAAGCATTGCTGAGCGGCCATCCCATGATGAATCCTAAAACAACATGGCGCTCAGATATCTACAAATTCTACAAACCAGTTCATTATATCAGTACTTTAATTACAAACTTGTCCGAAGTGTTGTCGGGACAATCAGCGTTGCATCTCAAATATTTATTCAAACTCGGGAGTGAAAACAAGTATAACGTCACAGCATACAGTTGAGCGCTAGCGTAGAGTTGTAAGGTAAATGAGACGCATCTCACAATGCACATCGCAATGTGCTAGGGAGGACATTGTTGTAACTCAAATCTAGTCTCTTGTTCGAGCTAAAGTTCACTTTTAATTTCGGTGCGAGGTTGTTTAGGTCTGGTTCATACTGAATGGAAATGAAACGTTTTGGTTTTGTGAGTGAAATAAAAAATATTATAATCTTCGGCATGTAACTTGGCAAGGTTTTGGCGTAGTGGGGGTAAGTTCGCGCATAGTGCGCGAACTTACCAACCACCATATAGAGCAAACGGAATGTGATAGCAACGCGATTGGTCAATCGATCCTTGTGTCCACTGACCAACCAATCGCGCGCTCGTAATGGTGCTAAAGTTTCGCCGCGTCCCGCTTGGTAACCAAAGTGAACTAAAGAACGACTTGTGCGCATCTAACAATTCTTGCCAACTTACGTGCCGGCAATAAAAAGTACACATAATATCATAAATGTCTGTATATTTCGATGTTTTTCAATCAATCACGTCTCAACAGATTTGTACGAAACATGACACATGGGCAGAAAATTCGGTGACATTCAAATATAATCACACAAAATCAAACTATCGGGACAACTACTATCATATGTTCTTACCGAGGCCATGATCTATCTGAGCTCATATAAATCTGTTCAGCCGTTGATGATCACAATCTAATCCTGGAAATTAACAAATCACAAAAGAAAAACAAAGATCACAAAATCAGGCACTCTACCTCATTCATCATCAAACGCCTGTATCTCTTCTAATTCGTGTTCTTCATTGCTGGAGCTTCATTTTTGACGAGCTGCTTCCAGGCCGCTTTTTCTTCGGCTCTTGTCTAGGCAATTGTCACAGAGTACAAAAGTGCCTAAAATGCGCAAAATAAATGCCTCATTTAGCATAAAATATTCTGTTAGCTATACCAGTGTCTTCAAGTGCTTGTGTCCACCGCTGTTTACTGCGCAAACATACTAAACAAATAAACTTTTATTCAAGTTCCTTCCCTCGTCCACTTTACAATGAGCTCGCATGGCACTAATTAGACTGGTGGACAAATTAATGACGTGTATTCAGGGCTTTTTGTCGCCATGTGAACTGGGTGCTAGGTTACACAGTGGAGCGGAAATGGCGCAGCATTCGTTGCTGACTCGGAGTATTTAAGATACAGAGAGTTTAGTAGCAAATTTCGTTTGTCATCAAACACTTTATTACAGTCGTATACACACAACATTTTCGCAACAATTGTTAATTTTTGTAAAGAGATAAAAATAAGCGTTGTACGCAAAAAAGTCTTGGTTTGATTAATATTTATCACGTATAAAGGACAAGGCAGCTCGCAAAAATGTTATTTTTGACATAATACATTGTTGAAGCGCCCATTTACCAGTATTTTTATCACCCATTTACTGTTGCCTTGGCATTTGACCAATGATTGAATTTGCGAATTGAATGGTTCCTTGGTGAGGTAAAACAAGGGTTATTTGTCTGGTACTGATTGTTTAAAAAAAATGTAACTGCAGAGCAACGCCGTTCCGCTCACAAAACATTGTCTCTGTGTTGCGTTGTTGTGTACTCTGTGTTTTCGACGTGGATGCATTGTCCACTCGCACCTCTGTGGATTGTTTTGCGCGGATATTTCGCGTCTCACAGTATTTGAATTGTCACAAGCGTCTGTATTGTTCCATAGTTGTTACACGCCGTTGTCATTTATTTGGATTTTGTGTTTTAATTAAAGTGGTTTATTACTGGCACAAAAAATAGTTATTCTATAAAAGGAAAAATAATAATTTTATCTTTTAAGATGACTCGAACTTATACAGTTTTCTTGTATACGGATTGAATTGAGTGATACCTCCTTTATTTTTGTTTTATGTATGATCATTTATTTTAAATGTCACCAAGTTGAAAAAAAAAAACAAAATCACAAGAAAACATGACACCTCTTTCACAGGATAACAATAATGAAAGTGACAGAAATATTACCTTCTGTCCGTCCACTACACCAAGTGGAAAGCTCACACAATAGCCACGCATACGAGTGACTTGGCAGCTTGGCAGCCAGGCTTGACTTGGCAGCTCAAGCCCTGCCACTCTGATTAAGATAACACCTCGCGCTTTGCAAGCAAATGCTTCTTCGTCAAAAGCGCGACTTCAAAGAGATCTGTTGACTTTTGAAATGTTAGACGCGTAGGTTTGTTCCACGTGAGTGATCTTACAGCCAACTTTCAGTGGGTACGATTGTGTGCTAAGGGAAGGTTTATATTGGGAAGGTAGTGGAGTGAGAGATTAGTTTCTGTGATGCTGAAGTTCCTAATAGATAACAAAAATGTTATGTCTTATTAAACACAATTACTTAATTGTAATAGCTCAATCATCATCTGCCTGCCCTTGTCCCATGTTACTTGGGGTCGCCGCAACACGTTTTTTTCTTCCATTCACCGTCCTGTCCCCCGTCACGCTATCACTGACTCCCTTTTCTTTCATATCACTCCTAAAACAGTATATCCATCTTTTCTTTGGCCGTATTACAATTGGATGGATGGAGACGTCCTCCCTCCCTCTTCACCCATCCAATTGTAATAACTCAATGGAACAACGTATCCAGAGTATTTCCAGAGGAGAACCTTTTTCTTTTAATTTGTGGCGAACACCTCATGGATACCCTCTGTCTGGGGAGACCGGAGGGTTATGTCGAACTCCAACCGACTAAAATCCCATACGTCTGCTAAAGCCGCCAAAGTCGGGTCCACTGGTCTAGACGAGAACATACTTCCTGCTTCTACTTACTAGGTTAGCTAAATTCGAGAGGTTTACTGAATTACCAGACACGTACAGAGTAGTCTTCAAACAAGAATTTTATCTCCACTTAAAAGACTATATTCGCTATGTAAGCCCTTCTTTACGCACAACTGTAAACAAACGTTTGTACATTCGTCTATGTCCGTCCGTACAGACGTTATACAACGTTAATGCTACTTTATTCTCCCTTTAAAAGAGACTTATAAATATTTAACTGGCCCAAGGTTGCCTTAATTGTAAAATTAAATTTTCTTCCTGACCGCTGTTGGTTTCAAATACATCTCTTAAAAAAGTTATGTTGTTCAGTCTATAAAAAATTATATTATACAGTCTCATTCATTTACTGTAATTTGAGCGTTATTGCGTTAAAAAACCGACTACGGTTTGGAACGGTTCGGTTTGGCAAACGTTCCGGTTCGAATCAATGGCCGACCTTCATTAAAATCGGAGATCTTTATCTAATTTAATTACAACGGCTTTATTCGTGAAAGTGATATTTTTAACACGAAAAGTAAAATAAAATTTTACGAGGTTCGGAAAATGCGAATGGGCGTGTAACCTTGGAAAAATTGTTGCCTAACGTTAAAATATTGAGAGATGAATATTATTACAGTATATGTTGAATAAAATTTTGTATAAGCTATTGAAATTAAAAATGAACCCGTATACAAAATCATCGACCGGCTTTTCCTTTTATATGTCAGTGAATTGCTAAATATACCTATGGTTCGGGACGGTTTATGCTCTCAAAGAAAAGTCTTAAAATCCCTCTTAACCCTTCATAAAAACTAGTTTTTTGCAACAACTACCAAAGAAAACTTCCTATCCACTAAACTGCTCGATTTACATATAAAGCTTGGACATAAGTGGCCGGCTAATAAGACATACGCTTGTACCAAATACCGGCCAGTATGCTAAGTACCAGAACGGGCTTTAGCAAGCTCTTGGTGTAGTCAAAGCCCAAGCTCAAAGCTTTGTGATTCGCTAAGGGGTTCCGTTTGCTTATGATATTTTAGACTTCACGGTCCAACTTTTGTGCACTGCGACTTACGAGGATAGCTTTGCAGCGCAGTGTTCATCAAATTAATATGTACAATCGCCGAACAAGGACGCGTTAGCTAATTACAACACATTTTGTTACGAGACGGAATTCTATGTTTATGCAAAAAGTAAACTGAATAAACGAGATATTTCACTATACGCTACCATTTTAACTTTTTATCTCAACGAGCTAAGTAAATATTTATGAGCAGTAGTGACAGTATCTCGCTAACTTACATAAAAATCGACTTTCTCGACTCACGAAGTAATTTCTCTTAAAAATTCGGATCTTCCGTTGAAGCACCGAAACACGTTATAAGGTCACAGGCGAGAAGGACAATTTGTTTAACTTTTCAGCTTACATTAGCCAAGATGAGTTTCCCCGGTTCTCTTATGAAAGTCGGCCGGCCACTTAGCGCTACCATAAAAGTTAAATGCTTCATAAATCATAGAGGGGGGGGGGGGGAGAGCAGGACTCAGGAGCTGCTGTAATGAACTGCCGTCTTATTAATAATAACTTGTTGACGGTTAGATCCCTAAAAGCTGGATATTAACTCGACAGGGAACACGGCAACAGCTTGATACAATACAGTGACATGTTATATGATTTTAAAATAACGGCATTCGAAATACGAAACAAAAGACGCGCGATGTATTGAACGCATTGCAATATTACATAATACACCTGTCTCTTGATATAACAAGGTGCTCGTATGTTGGGCAAATTGAATTTCACAAGTGACTTGAATTCTTTGCAAATCTGAAACTGCGGTTTGAACATAATAACAAAAAACGCGCGGTGAATCGACGAATCGTATGCTACAAAAACCAACTTCTAAAGCAAACAAGTAAAATTTCAGAATTTAAAAACCCCCGACACATTTATCTTGCGAAAACACCCGATTCAAACAGTAAACGCCCATAACTTTTGAATGGCTGAACCGATTTTATTCAAACATAGCTAAGAACACTCTTGACAAAATCACCTTTCAAACAAAAAAAAACTAAATTAAAATCGGTTCATCCGTTTAGGCACTATGATGCCACAGACAGACACACAGATACATAGCAACACACGTGAAACTTATAACACCCCTCTTTTTCCGGCGGGGGTTAAATACTACAAAGCGAAAAATAACTTTGTTTTTGGTGTCGGTGTCCCTTGTACCTATTGTTTTCCGTTATTCGACTCCGACTTCGGAAAAGAAAGTTATTTTTCACTTTGTAGTGTTTTGTTTTGGAAGTCGGTTTGATTTTTTGTTAAAAACTTTTTATTTTCCTCCTTTTAGTTTTGCTAGGTCCTACAATTAACAGGACGATTCCAATAAGCCCAAACACGACTAGGATACATTGTTTTATTTCAGAGTTCCAGTGGCAATTCACCAAATGACAATTGCTGAGTGCAAATGATTGCATTATTGATGAAAATACCGAAATTAGTTTGCCTATAATACTTGAGAAGTTCCCTCGATTTCTCTAGGCTTCCATCATCAGATCCTGGTTTCCTTAACTTGGTACCACCCTTAAAATATTTCCTTTCCAACAAGAAAAAGAATCATAAAAATAAACGAAGAAGTTATCCCCGAACACACATATAAAAAAATATATACATACGGTCGAATCGAGAGACCTCCTTTTTGGAAAGTCGGTTAAAAATTTTTACAGTTCGGTAATAGGTTGATTCCCTTAATCGATTCGTTGATTATAAGGGCTCCCACACATAACTGCGATGCGATGCGACGCGACGCGATTTCTTTACATTTAATACTAGCGAGCTCGCAGATATTTGCGATGCGATGCGAATTCGCAGTTATGTGTGGGAGCCCTATGTGAGCAAAATTTCAGTTAATTCCATTCTACAAGGCAAGTATTCGACAAACAGAGGATGAAAGCTTCCAATCAGTCCGAAACTGTTTGCTCGACAAACTCTCCGAGCTCGTGGCTAGCTCGAGGCTCGACCAGCAACTGACCTTGTGCGTACCTAATCACCCAAATTATTTACCGTCACTTATACTTGAACTAACCATTGAATAAGAGTTCAATTAGCCCGGAGAACTACTTGACAGACCTCTGACCCATTTCAGAAGTACATTAAGTTACATAAATTGAGTAGGAAGAGATTCTTTGAAGGAATTGTACGAGTGTTCTAGTTTCATGCAGTTACTAGGTTATATTTATTTATGAGTAACCCATTTTTGCAGGTAGTCTTTGGGTGTGGGCATCGTTGGGTCGCTTGGATCTAAAGATTGTTTTAATAAGCCGCAATCATTTGAATGATACCTTCTAAGAAACTAGGTATTTTGACCCATCCATTCTAACTCCTTAAGGCGGTACCCCGAGCAAAATGCCGCGCAAGCCGTTTTTTGTACTGTTTTTAGGAGCTATCTACTCGTTATTTAAAAAGAAATATCAATTAATAAAAATACACTAAATTTCTACATAATATTGATTCTAAAATGGTGGATTTAGTTTTTTTTTAATGGTATTTCACTAATCTCCTTCCATAATAATTATTGATATTATGCATCTCCTCGTAAAGTGTTCATTATTTATTTTTTGTACTAACACTAATGGATAGACAATTTAATAACGAACATTTTTGTAGATTTTTTTTTCCAAAATACCAAAATTCGATTTTATAAAGATTTTATTCTAAAATCTGGGCGTATTCACTACTGTAATTCATGCGCCTCCAGTGCCGCTAGACCAATAGGAATGCTCATATCTCATGCCGCTTTTTTGGTCAGGGTACCGTCTTAAGCTTAAAAAAACAAGAAAACAACCCCTTAAGAACTACATATTTACCACAGATAATATAATACTAGCATACAGATGCCTCATCCCATACAAAGAAACCGTGCCGACGGCGACGTAACTAGCGTTTTTCATCTGATTATACCGATTATTTTTTGTACATCGGTCGCTTTCGGTTCCGTACCACGGCGATAGATAGATCCCCATCTATATCCGCCGAACGCATCTGTTGTCAGCAGAAGGTCCAAGCAATTGGCTGTGTGCGAATCAACATCCGGCACCCTCGTTGCCCAGTCTCAAGATGATGATGGACTGCTACGAGATTGGATTGCAGACCTCTGCTATTTGTGAGGAGCACTTTGACTGGGAGGGTGTGCAGCCGCTGTTGAACTCTAGTATGATTTTTCCTTGTCATGTATGTTTAAGAGTGAAGGATGAGGTGAGGAGAAGGAAGTGAGACGAGGTTCCACGCTGTTAACCTATAGACACGCACTGAAAGGACGCCATCATTGGGGCACTAGTCTGGAGACTGCGAAGACGCCCGAGCCCCCCCGAAATGTCCATCGGGCCCTCCCATTTGGTCGCCTACCAGCACAATGTTATTGTATTCTTATTGTATCTGGTCATTTAACAGGAGAACAGCAGATTAACAGATAAGAAGAAAATGTGTTTATTGTCACGGATACTGAGACTGGAAACTTTAGTTTAAGCATAACCAAAACCATCTTAGTATCGTAAAATGTGAAATGCTAACAACAAACAGAGTTTCTAACCCATATACCATAATAGTTTCCAGCCCTTTATTCAAGGAGACAGATGAATTCATAACTCACAGTTTCCAAGGAGTCGTAGCCACTGAGATATCGCGGCATTTAGCTCCGTCGCCGGTAAACACAGCATCCAGCCATCCGAGAGACCTGATATTATTATCTATAAGTTCCAAGTACTGTTAACCAAGGAAATTGGTGTGCTGGCTGCTCTCTAAAACTTCTGTTAAAATCTCATGCTAAGAAGTCAAAACTTTTCAAAACATAACTTCGCCCCTATAATTCCTTAGCTTGGAAACTTAATTCCTGAACATTAAAAACTCTAAATAGACTCCGCACTCAGGTCGGCCGCTGCAAAGACAACCTCCATCAGTGTGGGTTGTCAGATGATACCGATGTCCATTGTTCGTGCGGCGTCAATCCTCAGACCATGGCCCACCTTTCGTGATGTAACATATGAGGACCTTATGGCTGCGTCGCCAAGGGGTGTTGCCGTTGCTGAATATTAGGCCATAAAATGTGTAGTTGTTCCACGCCGGTGTCATTTATTTCGATTCTATGTTTAATTAAAGTGGTTTATTACTGGCTCAAAAAATAGTTATTCTTTAAAAGGAAAAATAATAATTTTATCTTTTAAGATGACTCGAACTTATACAGTTTTCTTGTAGACGGATTGAATTGAGTGATACCTCCTTTATTTTTGTTTTATGTATGATCATTTATTTTTAATGTCACCAAGTCGAGAAAAAAATAAACAAAATCACAAGAAAACATGACACCTCTTTCACAGGATGACAATAATGAAAGTGACAGAAATATTACCTTCTGTCCGTCTACTACACCAAGTGGAAAGCTCACACAATAGCCACGCATACGAGTGACTTGGCAGCTTGGCAGCCAGGCTTGACTTGGCAGCTCAGAAACCCTGCCACTCTGATTAAGATAACACCTCGCGCTTTGCAAGCAAACGCTCCTTCGTCAAAAGCGCGACTTCAAAGAGATCTGTTGACTTTTGAAATGTTAGACGCGTAGGTTTGTTCATGTGCATCTGGACTGAGGGCCCATTTTTTTAATCGTTGTGTAACGAAGTAAGACTAAAAGGGCAATTAGTTAAAAATAGTTAAAACATAATGCAATGGGCCTAGAATTTCTTAAATGTGAATTAAAACAGTTATGATTAAATTACTTGGGCCCTCAATCCAGATGCGTACATAAATTGGCATAGCCTAAATCTCAGAAAGTACTATCTCTGGGTTAATCATTTTTATTTAGGAATTTAGTTAAGAATTTCTTAAATATTTTAAGAAAATCCCAAGTCTGTAGAATATGACATTACAGAATTATAGCGGTATATCTAGGGCCCTCAATCCTTTAATGTCTTTACTGAGGAATCTGCAAAACATGAATTTATATGAAGAAATACATCAATAGGACTTTAATATATTTTGCTTAGGTACCTCTGTGAATTAGTTAAAAAGAAATAATGACACAAAAGTGAATGTTTAAAAAGTAAATGAGTATCGAATTTTACTAAAACGTCTGAACTGAGAGCCCAATATTTTTGGCTTTATTGAATGGGCTCAACTTCATAGATTAAGTCAAATTAGAATAAGCTTTTTTACTATTTTTTAACTAAAATGTCACATATCGTCCGTTCTTCTAAATGCAATACTTTAGGAGAAAAATGAATTTCAATTTTTTATAGGAAAAAGCTTTGTAGGGTAAATATGATTTTGTTACTTTTTTGGACTGATATAAGTAGGTAGGGAAACGATTAAAGTAAATATTTATTGTTTGAACTGTCGGAAGCGACTGTGTTTTGGGTGATGCAATATTTTAAAGGGAAGACAGTACAATTGTCAGGTAAAGCCATTATTGCATGGGTCCTTTTCGGGCGTGGATAAAACAAATGAACGTCTTTCTTAATAATGTACGGTTCTTCTTCTTCTCTGTCGTTTCGCTCTTGGCAGAGCGGTCGTGGTCACGTTGAGGCGTCCACGTCGGTGGTAGATGCAGACACAGCTCTCCGCACGTTCTCCCGCCATCTCTCACTGTTGGAGGACTGATTGGCGCAGTCAGATATGCGGCCTCCTACTGCGGATTTCACTTGGTCAGTCCAGCGCATAGGTGGCCTGCCGTGCGATCTGGTTCCCTCCACTTTTCCTTGTACGACCAGCCGCGCTATGGAGTCGCCATCCCGCCTAGAGACGTGTCCAAGTATTGCAGCATGCGTGACTGTACTACGTTCGACAAACGCTGCGTGATGCCGAGTTCCTGGAGTATGGACACGTTCCGGAAATCCGTCCACGATATTCCGAGCATCTTTCTCCAGCACCACATCTTCAGAGCATTTATCTTCCCCCTTTCCAACTCACGCACTGTCCACGTCTCGGCCGCGTAGAGTAAAATGGGGAATACAATTGTTCGTATGAGCCTGATTTTGGTAGCTTTGGTAATGTTGCGATTCCTCTACACTTTTGCCAGCTTCTCCATCGCAGTTCTGGTCATGGCCATACCTCGTTTTACTTCATCTACGCAGCCGCCGTTGTTGGAGATCAAAGCCCCAAGGTAGACATAGGTCTGAACCACGTCGCAGTTCGCGATACGTGTCACTTCGGGCGAGTTGTCGTTGACGCGGTCCACGATCATAATTTTAGTCTTAGATCGGTTTATTCTCAAACCAAACGTGAGGCTTACGCGCTGCATCCTGAGAAGTAATTCCTCCATAAGGCCAGCGTTACTCGCAAATAAGGTGGTGTGTAATGTACGGTTACAAAGTAACTAATCGCATTATGTAATGAAAAATAACGTAAATAAAATTTCACAAAGCACGTATTTTTATCTACACGAACAATCAGTAACTATAACGACTGTATTTCTCTTCAAGTTTTATCATCTATCTACCACTGATCAATCTCGTCATCTTTCTTTCTCGATCTCCTTGTGATCTTCACTTGTTCGCGCCAAAAACTAGTGCTGAGTGATATGTCAAGTTAACATCTGTCAGTAATTCGAAACCGAATATCTCTTCAGAAGGAAATCTATAAAAGTGCTGACAAATATAATAGTGTAGTAAATATTATTATTCTCAGTGTTTCTGTTTTGAGATATCGAAGTAGGTAGGTACCCAGATCAATTTAATGTTGCTTATTTCATTTGAAGAATAACATGTAATGCATTTGCATTTTTTCTATGTTGATGTCTTTGGGGGCCTTATTGTGAGGGCCCAATATTTTTTCTTCCTAACCTATCTTGTGGGCTAACAAAAAGGGGTTTAAGAGGTGATTTAAAAGCTATATAACACTTGTATTTTTTAATGTAGGTACCTAATTTAAAAAAATAAATCTATAAAGTTATAAATAAATATAATTTAATTCCAAAAATTAAAAACCCGACTGTCGGAGAATACATATTCGCGAGCTGGCTGAACAAAACCAGATGTATCCTCCGACTGTACAGCATGATTTTGGTCTTATTTACGTCTCTTTAGTTCGCTTCTTAAGCATTCGAATTTTTTGATTTTTGAATTAAGTTATTTTAATAATAATGATGATGGTGATGTTGACCTTTATGGAAAAAATTTGGGTAAATTCTTCCACAGAAGGTATTGGTCTTTATTTTAAACAGACCAATGGTGATTATTAATAAGTACGCAATTGGTCGAGTTTTCTTCGACAAAATGTAAACTAGGTATATTACTTTTGACATTGGCAATTTTCATATTTTTACTACTTTACAGAAAGCGAAGCTATGAAAAAGAGGGGTAGAAAACCGCAAGTAGATAGGAAAACACAAAATGAACTATTCAAAAAATATGCTAAAGAGTTACAAACACCTAATATTAAATATAATGACCCCATCTTCACACTTATGGCCGAAGAACTAGGTACCAAAATGACACCAATAGCTTTGTATATGTCATTTAAAAAATATTTCAAAAATTCAGCAGCTTATAATGTAGAAGAAAAACAAGATCGTACACCAGACGATGTATCGGCAGATTGTACTTCTACTATATCAGAGGATATGTCTCTTCCAAGTCGCAGCTCAATAACTTCGACCGCAACTATTACTGATTCTAACCATGAAAACATTCAATCAAGTGGTCAGAGTAAAATATTTTCATTTGACATAGATGTATATGATCTAAAAAAAATTACACCTTTAATTGCATACAAGAAAAGAAAAGACGGTTCATTTCGAACATATAAAACTTTACCAAAGTATAAATGGTCTGACATGATTAAAAAGAAAATATGGCAAAATTCAAAATTGCATTGTACGTGGGTTTTGAAAAAAAGTAAAATTAAGCATGACTATATCAAATTAAAAGGTCATTGCGGTCAGTGTTTTGCGAAGATTGAAATATCAACATTAAAAAAAACTGAGAAAATACAGACATTGTTGTGTACCATACAGAACATACAAAAATTTATCAAACATAAAGTAGTGAGAAAGTCAAAAATAACACCGTACACAAGACATCAAATAGCTAAAAACTTAAAATTTAAACCAGCTATTTTGGTTCGCCATGAAATGGCTTCAAAACTCATTACTACTGAAAACCGTGAGAATATTGAACCGCCAGTGTTGCCGTCCATTTCCGCTTTACGACAAATTAAATCAGAGGCTAAAATTGGAGAGTTGTTTGATGCAAATCCTTTGATATCACTAATAATGATGTCCAAAACTTCAGATTATGTTAATTCTATCCGTGAAATTCATGTTCATCCACATTTTCATATTTATTATTGGACAGATAAAGAAATTGAATACTATAATAAGTATTATAATAAATTTGGCAAAGTTACGATTACAATTGATGCAACGGGCTCTTTTTTCGAAACGATGCATCTACCTGATGGCACCCGACTTACCAAATCACTATTTTTGTACGCAGGACTTATAACTGCTAACGAAAAATTAAAATCTGTCCCTGTTATCCAAATGGTTACAGATTCTCATAGTGCAACATCAATATCAAATTGGTTAAAAACATGGGTGAAAGTTTTAATTAACGTGCCCCACGAGGCAATCACTGACGATTCCTCAGCTTTGCTATCCGCTATCACTCAGGCTTTTACATCGCATAACAGTACAAAAGACTATATTCACCACCTATTTGCTGTTTTGGAGGGAAAAACAGGCACTTTACCTGCTACTTTTATTAGGCTTGACAGTAGCCACTTCACAAAAACACTACATAATTTACCGTGTTTCAAAGATGGCATAGAAAATCGTATAAAATATTTTTATATACACTGTATATTGAAGATCAAGAAATGCGAAGAGTACGATGTGGCAAAACAGCTAATTGAAGATATTGTTAAAATATGTTTAGGACAATACAACGATAGTGATATATCTGAAAAAGCTAAGACTATTGAAGCTAAAAAGCGCCTTTATTCATTTACCGATGTGATTGATACAACTACTGAACCAGCAGATGATAATATTGAACACATTTTTGATGAGGAAAATGTGAAAGAAGAATTGAATATAATCGAAAGCATTGAATTTATGAAGTGGTTTGACCGCTTAGTCGATTCTAATAAAAAAAGCATAATAGAGAGAAACGCAAATTCATATTATTATCCGCCCTTTTTATCTACACTAAAGAGGTTATTATATAAACTGCCGCTTTGGTCAAATTTATTGTGTCCCTTTTTCAATTCACAAAATAAAGCTTCATCCTCATCGGCGGTAGAAAGTTACTTTAAAACTTTAAAGAATCTTATATTTAAAACAAAGATTTCAAGACAAAGAATTGATCAATTTATGAAAATTCATTTGGAAAATTTAGACGGAGAATTAAAAATTGCTCTAAGCGATTTCGGTCAAGACATAACCAACAAAAGAAATCCGCTAACGAAACTTGTCAGAAAGAGAAAAAAAAATAAACATTTTCAGATCACAACAGCAAAAATTCCTAAATGTAGAAGTCGTCAAAGATTTTTTCAAGACTCGATATTTTCTGACGAACCGTCGTTTAGCGAGAATTGGAGAGGACAAAATGTTGAAGTAGCCGACCAGTCAGAAAAAAATTATGTAAAATTTATTAAAAATGGTAACTTAAGCAATTCTGTCCGTTACGGTGAAAATGAAATTGAATTGATGAACACGTGTGGCCTAGACTCCGTATTGTACGTTTTGTCTTTAGGATACAATACTAATCAAAACATAAAAAAGGGTATCGATATTTATGAAAATATTTCGGTTGCAAAATACATTCAACTTTTATCTGACAGTCATTCAGCACATCAAGACCTTTATAAAATGAGGTCTCAAATAGCAATTGAATATTTTAAAAAAGCGCAAGAAGGTAAAGTTATAAATGTTGATTGTGCTTGTAATGCTACCTTTATATTTGAAAATATATTATTAAATTATATTTACAGTGCCGTTTTCACAAAAAAGTGTTTAAACAAATTGTGTACGTCAAACAAGATCTTCCGAGAGGTGGCTTTTTTGCCGATTAATATAGATATGATTAGAATTTTTGGTTTTACCAGCCTTGAAGATGCAATTTGTATTGGGAATGAAAATAATACCTGTGTGTCATGTAAATGTGTGGCAAATTCAAATTACGAGCTCTCTGATTTGATCTCATTTGATTTGAACGGGACAGATAAAGTTAGTTTGAAAGAACTACCCGAAACAATCAGTTTAAAAGGAAAATATTTTAAAATATTAGGTGTTATTGAATTTGTCCCCCCGTTGAAACCGGCTGATCTTGGTCACTACAAGGGGCATGGTTTTGTAAACGGCCGCATGGTCTGTTATGATGATTTAATGCTTAGATTTTACAATAGTAGAGAAGAACAACCTATTTTTTTACACATTGTGACTTACGGTTTGGCTGATCCTAATTTTGAAGAGTAAAGATAAAAAATACATGACTTCGCTGCTAAAATCACGAACTACAGTTGGGGAACTGATCTACTTAGATAAAAAAAAGCCTTTATTATTTCCCATCCTTAGAGTTAACAGATGTGTGTATATATTACATATTTAGTAGGTATATTTCTTTTTACATTTGTTTTACACACACTTACAATTTTCATTTTTCTTGGATAGTAACCCCTATTCGGGTATAGGCCTTCTCCAGAATCTATATATAACACTATTTAATATCTAAGAGGTCACCCGACTGCAATTCATGTTTTTGGTAGCGCAGTCGTGTTTTTTATATTTTATTATTATTTATTTTTCTTCAATACGTTTTAGTGACAAGTTTAATTTTAAAACAATATGTAGATAGGTACTCATCTGGGCTTTACATTTCATATCCATGTTGTTATAATCGACGACAAAATTTGATTTCATCTTTGAAAATGGAGCCATATATAGTCGCTATTTTTGCCCAAAAATTATAGCTTATCTAAAAACTAACATTATTAACAAGCATTCATAACTAAAACTAACTTCAGTCACTCGCTTCTCTAAACAAATTTATTGCTGATTTAAACCGTTTATTTTAATAGTTGTTACAAAAAGTTTGCAAGTAAATTGTATTGTTACAATATCCGACTATTTTTAGGTTACATATATGTGAAGTAAACAGTTTTCATATATTTATACCGAACGTAACCGTTTATTACAATAATTGTTACAAATAATTTGTAATTAAATTGATGTTACCGTAACAGAGTATTTTAGATTACTTAATATAAGTGAAGTAAATACTTTTCATAAATTTATACCGATTGTGTTTTATTCATCGACATGAATTTGATTGATTTGCGGATTGCGACGTCTCTGGTGCGGGAGTGATATGAAGTTATGAATGACGTTATTGCGACGCACGCTATTTAGAAAATCTTCACGACTGGTACGCTAATACGAAAGTTTTGGTATCGAAATCTACGGTTTCGAATAACATATTCCAATCTAAATTTGTCTATGGATCGAACTCGCGACCCCAATTAAAGCATTATCTTCGGTACCTCTTGTTTTTATTATTTTTCGATACCGACTTTCGAAACGAAAGTTATTTTGCACATTTTAGTGTTTTGCTTTTGAAGTCGTTAATTATTTTGTGAAAAAGATTTCCTTCTTTCTTTTTAGTTTTAGTACACCAACACTGCAGACCAGTGGTGTGATTGAGAGCAGTGATGGCCCAGTGGTTTCGACCCCAACTTCGGAGCTGTGGGTGTGATGTAAAGTGCCTGCTCGGGTTTGAACGCACGGTTCAAACCCGAGCAGGCACTTTACATTGTGTAATTTATTTCATCACCTGCTAGTACCGCCACTGTATGCTAGTATTATATTATCCCACTGCTCTCAAAACGGTGAAGGAAACCATCGTGTGGATGGAGCTAAATCATAATAAGTACTTATATTAATAATTTATACTTCCACTAAGTATATATAGACAACTAGCTCAGTGTCAGTTTTATTATCGTAGCGTAGGTAGTTCTTAATAATCACTGGGTCACGAGTTCGATCCTCAGACAAATTCAGATTGGAATATGCTATTCGCAACAGTAGATTTCGATACCTACCAAAACTTTCGTATTAGCGTACCAGTCCAACCGTTTTCCGAAATAGTGTGCGTCGCAATAACGTCATTCGAAAGTTCATATCACTCCCCTCTGGTGCTACATACCTCTATACTGCCCATAAAGACGATGACATATGATTTTCCGTCCAAAAAAGTAACAAAATCATATGTACCCTACAAAGCTTTCTCCTTTATAAAATTAAAATTCATTTTTCTCTTAAAGTATTGCATTTAGAAGAACGGACGATATGTGACATTTTAGTTAAAAAATAGTAAAAAAGCTTATTCTAATTTGACTTAATCTATGAAGTTGAGCCTATTCAATAAAGCCAAAAATATTGGGCTCTCAGTTCAGACGTTTTAGTAAAATTCGATACTCATTTACTTATTAAACATTCACTTTTGTGTCATTATTTCTTTTTAACTAATTCACAGAGGTACCTAAGCAAAATATATTAAAGTCCTATTGATGTATTTCTTCATATAAATTCATGTTTTGCAGATTCCTCAGTAAAGACATTAAAGGATTGAGGGCCCTAGATATACCGCTATAATTCTGTAATGTCATATTCTACAGACTTGGGATTTTCTTAAAATATTTAAGAAATTCTTAACTAAATTCCTAAATAAAAATGATTAACCCAGAGATAGTACTTTCTGAGATTTAGGCTATGCCAGTTTATGCACGCATCTGGATTGAGGGCCCAAGCAATTTAATCATAACTGTTTTAATTCACATTTAAGAAATTCTAGGCCCATTGCATTATGTTTTAACTATTTTTAACTAATTGCTCTTTAAGTCTTACTTCGTTACACTACGATTTAAAAAATGGGCCCTCAGTCCAGATGCACATGGTTTGTTCCACGTGAGTGATCTTACAGCCAACTTTCAGTGGGTACCATCGTGTGCTAAGGGAACGTTTATATTGGGGACGTAGTGGAGTGAGAGATTAGTTTCTGTGATGCTGGAAGTACATAATAAATAACAAAAATGTTATGTCTTATTAAACAAAATGACCTAATTGTAATAGCTCAATTATCATCTTCCTGCCCTTGTCCCATGTTACTTGGGGTCGCCGCAACACGTTTTCTTCTTCCATACCGTCCTGTCCCCCGTCACGCTATCACTGACTCCCTTTTCTTTCATATCACTCCTGACACAGTCTAACCATCTTTTCTTTGGCCTTATTACAATTGGATAGATGGAGAGGCCCTCCCTCCCACTCCATCCATGCAATTGTAATAGCTCAATGATACAACATATCCAGAGTATTTCCAGATGAGAACCAGATGAGAACGCTTTTCTTTTTTTTTGTGGCGAAAACCTCATGGATACCCTTTGTTTGAGACTGCAGGGTTATGTCGGACTAAAATTCCATAGGGCTGCTAAAGCCGCCATGAGTCGGGTCCACTGGTCTAGACGAGAACATACTTCCTGCTTCTTCTTACTAGGTTAGCTAAATTCGAGAGGTTTACGAATTACCAGACACGTACAGAGTGTAGTCTTCAAACAAGAATTTTATCTCCACTTAAAAGACTATATATTCGTTATGTAAGCTCTTCTTTACGCACAACCGTAAACAAACGTTTGTACATTCGTCTATGTCCGTCCGTACAGACGTTATACAACATTAATGCTACTTTATTCTCCCTTTAAAAGAGACTTATAAATATTTAACTGGTCCAAGGATACGGTTGTATTAATTGTAAAATTAACTTCTCTTCCTGACCGCTGTTGGTTTCAAAATATCTCATTAAAAAAATAATGTTGTTCAGTCTATAATAAAATTATATTATACAGTATCATTAATTTACTGTAATTTGAGCGATATTACGTAAAAAAACCGACTACGTTTCGGTACGGTTCGGTTCGCCGAACGTTCCAGTTCGAATCAATGGCCAACCTTCATTAAAATCGGCGATTTTTATCTAATTTAATTACAACGGCATTCGGAAAATGCGTATGGGCGTGTAACCTTGGAAAAATTGTTGCCTAACGGAAAAATATTGAGAGATGAATATTATTACAGTATATGTTGAATAACATTTTGTATAAGCTATTGAAATTAAAAATGAACCCGTATACAAAATCATCGACCGGCTTTTCCTTTTATATGCCAGTGAATTGCTAAATATACCTATGGTTCGGGACGGTTTATGCTCTCAAAGAAAAGTCTTAAAATCCCTCTAAAAACTTCATACACCTAGTTTTTTGCAACGACTACCAAAGAAAAGTTCCTATCTACTAAACTTCTAGATTTACATATAAAGCTTGGACATAAGTGGCCGGCTAATAGAACATACGCTTGTACCAAATACCGGCCAGTATGCTAAGCACCATAACGGGCTTTAGCAAGCTCTTGGTGTAGTCAAAGCCCAAGCTCAAAGCTTTGTGATTCGCTAAGGGGTTCCGTTTGCTTATGATATTTTAGACTTCACGGTCCAACTTTTGTGCACTGCGACTTAAGAGGATAGCTTTGCAGCGCAGTGTTGATCAAATTAATATGTACACTCGCCGAACAAGGACGCGTTAGCTAATTACAACACGTTTTGTTACGAGACGGAATTCTATGTTTATGCAAAAAGTAAACTGAATAAACGAGATATTTCACTATACGCTACCATTTTAACTTTTTCTCAACGAGCTAAGTAAATATTTATGAGCAGTAGTGACAGTATTTCGCTAACTTACATAAAAATCGACTTTCTCGACTCACGAAGTAATTTCTCTTAAAAATTCGGTTCTCCCGTTGAAGCACCGAAACACGTTATAAGGTCACAGGCGAGAAGGACAATTTGTTTAACTTTTCAGCTTACATTAGCCAAGATGAGTTTCCCCGGTTCTCTTATGAAAGTCGGCCGGCCACTTAGCGCTACCATAAAAGTTAAATGCTTCATAAATCATAGTGGGGGGGGGGGGGCAAGGACTCAGGAGCCGCTGTAATGAACTGCTGTCTTATTAATAATAACTTGTTGACGGTTAGATCCCTAAAAGCTCGATATTAACTCGACAGGGAACACGGCAACAGCTTGATACAATACAGTGACATGTTATATGGTTTTAAAATGACGGCATTCGAAATACGAAACAAAAGACGCGCGATGTATTAAACGTATTGCAATATTACATAATACTCCTGTCTCTTGATATAACAAGGTACTCGTATGTTGGGCCAATTGAATTTCACAAGTGACTTGAATTCTTTGCAAATCTGAAACTGCAGTTTGAACATAATAACAAAAGACGCGCGGTGAATCGACGAATAGTATGCTAAAAAAATACTACCGATTTCCAAAGAACAAAGACGGCGTCTTTGGTAGGTACAATTTTTTTGAGTTATGGACACCGACTTTCAAATAGAAAGTTATTTTTCTCTTTGTTGTTTTTTTTATTTGGAAGTCGGTAGTATTTTTTTGTAAAATAGTTTGTTTTATTTTTCAGTTTTTAATTCTACCTACCTAAAAGGCAAGTTGTTTAGTAGTATGTATCATGTTTTTATTTAGTTAGTATCATGAAACTTAAACATAACCGGTGAAATGAGAGTGTATCTGCCTACCTCTTAAGAGTGTACCGGCGTGATGGTATGTTATGAAATGGTATAAAAAATAAATAGACATACGATTGCAGCAATCCTGAGAGTTCTGCCGTAATTTATTCAAAAGTTCTGTTGTTTATCTCCGAAATTCTTCATCAGATCTTCACCAAATTAAAATGGGACCAAATTTGGAACATACTTTTCCAAACACAACAAAACTTTCATAATCGGTCCACAATTGACGGTGAAATCGGTGAACAAATACAAAAAAAAAACCGGCCAAGTGCGAGTCGGACTCGCGCACGAAGGGTTCCGTACTTGGTAAATTGTGGTTTACGATTTATGACGTATTAAAAAAAAAACTACTTACTAGATCTCGCTCAAACCAATTTTCGTTGGAAGTTTACATGGTAATGTACATCATATATTTTTTTTAGTTTTATCTTTCTCTTATTTTGGAAGTTACAGGGGGGGGAACACACATTTTACCACTTTGAAAGTGTCTCTCGCGCAAACTATTCAGTTTAGAAAAAAATTATATAAGAAACCTCAATATCATTTTTGAAGACCTATTCATAGATATCCCACACGTATGGGTTTGATGAAAAAAAATATTTTTTGTTTCAGTTTCAAGCAATTTTTGTGTTTAAATCTTATTGCGGTTTACAGAATACATCTACTTACCAAGTTTCAACAGCATTGTTCTTATAGTTTCGGAGAAAAGTTGCTGTGACATACGGATGGACAGACAGACAGACAGACAGACATGACGAATCTATAAGGGTTCCGTATTTTGCCATTTGGCTACGGAACCCTAAAAAACATCAAGTCGAACATAGAACCGCCTCCTTTTTGGAAAGTCGATTAAAACTTATTACAGTACGAAAATAGATTGATACCCTTTTATCGATCTCATGATTGTAAGTGAGCAAAATTTCAATTAATGCCATTCTACAAGGCAAGTATTCGACAAACAGAGGATGAAAGCTTCCAATCAGTCAAACTGTTTGCTCGACAAACTCTGCGAGCTCGTGGTTAGCTCGAGGCTCGACCAGCAACTGACCTTGTGCGTACCTAAGCACCCAAGTTATTCACCGTCACTTATACTTGAACTAACCATTGAATAAGGGTTCAATTAGTCTAGAGAACTACTTGACAGACCTCTGACCTATTTCAGAAGTACCTTAAGTTACATAAATTGAGTAGGAAGAGATTCTTTGAAGGAATTGTTCGAGTGTTCTAGTTTCATGCAGTTACTAGGTTATATTTATTTATGAGTAACGCATTTTTGCAGGTAGTCTTTGGTTGGACATTCGTATCCATCAAAAGGACGTCCGTGGGGTGCTGCGCAACCTTGACGTGAACAAGGCTAGCGGTCCTGACGGAATACCAGCAATTGTTCTTAGAACCTGTGCGCCTGAACTGTCTCCGATCTTGACACGCCTATTCCGCCTTTCGTATGAGGCTGGAAAAGTGCCGAATGCTTGGAAGCAAGCTAACGTACAGCCCGTGCCCAAGAAGGGCAGTCGAGCTGACCCGGCCAACTACAGACTCATATCTGTAACCTCCATACTCTGTAAAAGTATGGAACGTGTACTCAATAATAAGCACCTGGCATACCTGACGAGGGAGATAATTATTGATATTATGCATCTCCTCGTAAAGTGTTCATTAGTTATTTTTTGTACTAACACTAATGGATAGACAATTTAATAACGAACATTTTTGTAATTTTTTTTTTTCAAAATACCAAAATTCGATTTTATAAAGATTTTATTATAAAATCTGGGCGTATTCACTACTGTAATTCATGCGCCACCAGTGCCGCTAGACCAATAGGAATGCTCATATCTCATGCCGCTTTTTTGGTCAGGGTACCGTCTTAAGCTTAAAAAAACAAGAAAACAACTCCTTAAGAACTACATATTTACCACAGATAATATAATACTAGCATACAGATGCCTCATCCTATACAAAGAAACCGTGCCGACGGCGACGTAACTAGCGTTTTACATCGGTCGCGTTCGGTTCCGTTCCACGGCGATAGATAGATCACCATCTATATCCACCGAACGCATCTGTTGTCAGCAGGAGGTCCAAGCAATTGGCTGTGTGCGAATGAACATCCGGCACCCTCGTTGCCCAGTCTCAAGATGATGATGGACTGCTACTAGATTGGAGTGCAGACCTCTGCTATTTGTGAGGTGCACTTTGAGTGGGAGGGGGTGCAGCCGCTGTTGAACTCTAGTATGCTTTTTCCTTGTCATGTATGTATAAGAGTGAAGGATGAGGTGAGGAGAAGGAAGTGAGCCGAGGTTCCACGCTGTTAACCTATAGACACGCACTAAAAGGACGCCATCATTGGGGCACTAGTCTGGAGACTGCGGAGACGCCCGAGCCCCCCCGAAATGTCGATCGGGCCCTCCCATCTGGTCGCCAACCAGCACGATGTTATTGTATTCTTATTGTGTCTGGTCATTTAACAGGAGAACAGCAGAATAACGGATAAGGAGGAAATGTGTTTATTGTCACGGATACTGAGACTGGAAACTTTAATTCAAGCATAACCAAAACAATCTTAGCATCGTGAAATGTAATGCTAACAACAAACAGAGTTTCTAACCCATATACCATAATAGTTCCCAGCCCTTTATTCAAGTAGACAGATGAATTCATAACTCACAGTTTCCAAGGAGTCGTCGCCACTGAGATATCGCGGCATTTAGCTCCGTCGCCGGTAAACACAGCATCCAGCCATCCGAGAGACCTGATATTATCCTATATAAGTTCCAAGTACTGTTAACCAAGGAAATTGGTGTGCTGGCTGCTCTCTAAAACTTATAATTCCTATAATTCCTTAGCTAGGAAACTTAATTCCTGAACATTAAAAACTCTAAATAGACGCCGCACTCAGGTCGGCCGCAGCAAAGACAACCTCCATCAGTGTGGGTTGTCAGATGATACCGATGTCCATTGTTCGTGCGGCGTCAATCCTCAGACCATGGCCCACCTTTCGTGATGTAACATATGAGGACCTTATGGCTGCGTCGCCAAGGGGTGTTGCCGTTGCTGAATATTAGGCCATAAAATGCGACAGGAAAAATATTGGTATTTGAAAATTAAATTTACCATCGACACCTTAAGAAGAAGATTCCTAAAGAATTAAGTAGAAAACTCCGGCAAAGAGAAACAACATAACGGCTCCTAGCAACCATAGAATACCTGAAGATCATGTTTAAAAAAATTCCAACTCGAGATACGACCCCGAACCATATTCCCTAAAAATAACGCTTGCCCTCTCTTGCAACTCTAGAATAATGATGCAAAAACGCACAATGAATATTTTCAAAATTCATCAACAACAATTTTCATTTCTTCCTTTGAATTCATTCATTCGTTCCATCATTCATTCAATTCTGATTCTGATTCCCTGCACACCAAACTCTTTAGTCAACTGTACATCACGTACCCCAAAACTAAACGTGCGATACATAACACGTCACTAATACGTATCAAATATAGCGTCGTCTAGGTCTTGTCTAGAAATAGTGCTCTAATTTTGTTCATTCGATAAATTTCCACACGGGTTCCTGTCGCATTTATTATTACCGAAGACGAACGTGTATGTTACAATCGATACTGCTTGACCGATGATTTCTTCACGAATTTATTCATATCACATTTCATATGGCATTTCATACCAAATATTTTGAGTCCAGCTTTCAGAACATAAATAACAACGCGTCTTTAAGGCGGTACCCCGAGCAAAACGCCGCGCAAGCCGTTTTTTGTGCTGTTTTTAGGAGCTATCTACTCGTTATTTAAAAAGAAATATCAATTAATAAAAATACATTAAATTTCTATATAATATTGATTCTAAAATGGTAGATTTAGTTTTTTTTTAATGTTGTATATATTTCACTAATCTACTTCCAAAAAAACATAAAAATGAGAAATAATTATTGATATTATGCATCTCCTAGTAAAGTGTTCATTGATTATTTTTTGTACTAACACTAATGGATAGACAATTTATTAACGAACATTTTTGTAGAATTATTTTTTTCAAAAGACCAATATTCGATTTTATAAAGATTTTATTATAAAATCTGGGCGTATTCACTACTGTAATTCATGCGCCACCAGTGCCGCTAGACCAATAGGAACGCTCATATCTCATGCCGATTTTTTGGTCAGGGTACCGTCTTAATCGCCGAAAGGTTAGACTGAGGTATAGAGACGTCCTCATTTCACCAGTTATGTTTAAGGCGTATAATATGCCCCAATCCGTGCGCCCGCTCGACGGCGCCTGTATATTAATATTGAACAGTTTTGTTTGCAAAATATTATTTGATTTACATATGAAATTTCAGTTATGAAGAAATTTTAGCCATCAATTTGTCTGTGTAAATATATTTTTAAACATCCAAGTCGTTTTGGACAAGTATCCAAAAGTAGCGAACAAATATCGTGTTGTTAATTATTTTCTATAGCAAATTTGTTAGCAGGCCAGGTTAAAGGGTTAAAAAAATATGATTTGTGAAACATATTCTCCTCCAAAACAACTTGGATGTTGAAAAATATTTTTACCCAAGAAAAAATATGGATAGAATTTCTTCATAACTGAAATAGCATATGTAAATCAAAGAATATTTTGCAATCGAAACTGTCCAAAAGAAAGTTCAATATTGGCCAGCACTGCGTTAACATTGGGGCATATATACGCCTTAAATTACATGTAATAGGATAGGGGTAGCATAATCTATTCCCTATACCGGGGTCCAGATGGAAAAACCTAATAAAACTTCGCCTGACCTGGATCACCCCAGGATCTCTCAAACTCAGCAGTATCTAACGCTTGGGACCCGTAGACCAACGAGGCAGCTTTCAAACATAATAACAAAATAACGTTTATTAAGAAACAGAAACTATCAACCCGATAACCAAATAAAAAGTAAGACAACCACGTCCCTCACTAACGATGCGAACGTCTTAGGTTTTAAACTTAACAGGGGAGACGAAGAAACGGCAGCTTTCAAGCAAAAGCCTCGCGTTCACGTAGGAAGCTCTAAAAACTGCTTAAAACCGAGATAAAGGGTCCTAAAACAAGCTACGGCTGCGACAACGGTTGTTTCAGAGGTTTACAACCTTGCGAGGGGATAATGGAGCCCCTTTACACCTTTCTCATGCTTTACACGCGGGTGAATGTGTCCCCACTTAGCTTACATGTGTTAAGTATAGTAAAAATTGTATTAGGTGTGCCAGTGATGTTTTTCACTGAGATTAAAATAAAGAGGGCTTTAAAAAAGACAAAATACTTGAAGTTGACTTTTAGCAATTGTTTTATTTTTATAATTCTAACCACAGTTTTCTCACGACAAATGGCAAAATAAAAACCGGTCAAGTGCGAGTCGGACTCACGCTCGAAGGGTTCCGTACCATTATCGCAAAAAACAGCAGAAAATCAAGTTTGTTGTATGGGAGCCCCCCTTAAATATTTATTTTATTCTGTTTTTAGTATTTGTTGTTATAGCGGCAACAGTAATACATCATCTGTGAAAATTTCAAATGTCTAGCTATTACGGTTCATGAGATACAGCCTGGTGACAGACAGACAGACAGATAGACAGACAGACGGACTGCAGAGTCTTAGTAATAGGGTACCGTTTTTACCCTTTGGGTACGGAACCCTAAAAAATACGTGCCGAATTACCTACTGTTCGATTTTCAAAGCCAAGAATTGTACACGTCATTGGTATGTGGAGTATTTTTTGTTTGGCTGCCCACTGTTTGCGCACTTAGCCAGTGTCACGTTTAGTTCCTTTAGTTTTAGTATATCATTGTCAGTAATACAGTCCCTTTGCACAAAAACTTTGTTTTGTATTAGAAAGCGGATGTGACACATATCATTTTTTTTTTAATATTTGGCAGCAAATATATCGAGTCGGTCTTATGGGCAAGCTTTGTTGAGGTATCATTACTAAAATGACATTCTCAGCTCCACTTTACAAAGCTAGCACCTGTTTCAATGATTTCCAATTTTCCCCAATTGTATAAACACTTGAGACACAAAACTACACCAATTTTACATCACAATATTCACCAGGAATCAATTAACGAATAATTAAAATAGCCACCTTAATCGAAAAAATCCCGCCACGAATCCCCGTATGTAAAGTTATTTTGAACAATTATTTTGACAGTATTTTTTGTCCATAGATATTTTCAATTGCTTTTACTTAGATTTACTTTTTTGCAACACATTTTTTATCAAAACAGTCATCAAAGTACCAAACTAGTATTACCATGAACAGAACAATTCCCAAAACACAATTTCCCTGAGAAACTGTCTTCAAAGTTTCAGACATATTCTTGAAAATAGTTCTGATATTAATACTGAGGTTAATCAATATACTCAGCCGAAGTGTACGGGAGCAGAAACTAATTACATATTGAACAGTTATTGTTTTAACATAATTGCCGAGCTCCGGAAATTAAATCACGTCGCAATATTAATTTCAAAGAACTGTTTGAACGTCGTCGTAGTTTGTAATATCTTTGTGATTACTTATATCAGCATCCTAGACTTCGTGAGAGGTATTTAAATGTCACAGAACATGGAATCGGCGCCTAATATCGACGGCATTACTAATAAAATTCTTGACGCCGATAATTTGTTGAGCTTACAACTCCTGAACAACTGTAAATTTTCATATGTGCTTATTTTTAACCGACTTTCCAAAAAAGAGGAGGTTCTCAATTCGACTGTATTTTTTTTTTTTTTTATGTTTGTTACCTCAGAACTTTTTACTGGGTGGACGGATTTCTATGATTCTTTTTTTATTTGAAAGCTGGTGCATGTCATGTGGTCCCATTTAAATTTCATCAAGATCTGATGAAGAACTTTGGAGATATACATCGGAACTCTTCAATAAATGACTGCAAATCACTCGGGATAGCTGCAATCGCATGTCTGTTTATTGTTTTTACCATTACATAACATAACATCACACTAGTACGCTCTAAAGAGGGTACGCAGGTGAGAACAGTTAACCCTGGCATACTCTCATTCCACCGGTTTTGTTTAAGTTTCATGATATTGGGATAATCAATTCTGGCTTCACTTTGGACATTATAGGTACCTTATCTATAGAACTGGTCCATTATGTACCACAACTAAAAAGTGAAAAATAAAAAAAACTTTTTACAAAAAATACAACCGACTTCCAAATAAAAAACACTACAAAGTGAAAAATAAATTCAATTTCGGAAGTCGGTGTCAAAAAACGAAGAAACGAAAACAGGAACACCGACTGCTGAAATTGAATTTATTTTTCACTTTGTAGTGTTTTTTATTTGGAAGTCGGTTGTATTTTTTGTAAAAAGTTTTTTTTATTTTTGCCACTGAGATTGACCGCTGTGACCGGAATTCGGTCTCATCATCATCATATCAGCCGAATGACGCCTACTGCTGGACATAGGCCTCCCCCAAGTGTCGCCACATTGACCGGTCCCGTGCGTCCCGCATCCAGCGGATCACCGCAACCTTCTCCAGGTCATCGGTCCACCTTGTGGGATGCCTCCCAACGCAACGTCTACCAGTTCGCGGTGGCCATTCCAGAACTTTTTGGCCCCAACGGCCATCCGTTCTGCGTGCAATGCACCTTGCCCACTGCCACTTAAGTTTCGAAATTCTTCGGGCTATGTCGGTAACCTTGGTTCTCTTGTGGATGCCTTCATTTCTGATGCGATAACGCAAGGAAACTCCGAGCATAGCCCTCTCCATAAATTCATAAAAAATCATTATAAATTCGGTCTGGAGAACTATTATTATTACTTTGGCATCAAACTCTAAGTATGTAATTTTGTACACTGACAGCCCTAAATTTTGCCCCTCTAGTTCAGTCCATCCAAAGGTTGTCTGTAATAGATTGCCCTGTGCGATAAGACCGCCCATTGTACACTTATTTTCTTGTATGTTTGTCCTGTACATATTTTGTGGTGTACAATAAAGTACATATTAAATAAATAAACTCTTGTCTCATTATAGGTAATACCTATATTTTAAGTATAAATCACTTTTACATTGAAATATACCGACTATCAAATAACGGGGTAGACACTCCGACAGTCTACTTTTTTATGTTCTAAATACGAAATACCTAGTATTTGTTTCTTAATATGCCATTAACTTACAAATATCCGTTTGGGTCAACAGATACTACTATTCACGGAGGTTGACGTCCCGTTTTACTGTACTTAGTGATAATAGTATCCGAACATTCGCCCCATACAAACTAGTCAGCTTCGGAACCTAAATAAATTGTCATAAATGTGCCCGGCTTACACCAAGTCGAATACTTGAATCTGTTTAACACGCGACACGATACTAAAAACAATCCTGTTGTTTACCTCTATTTCTTCTAAAACGCTATATTTCAGTACCGCAACAAAGGAACTTCAACTTTATTGTGTCTACGTAAAGTGCAAATTGAAAGGGAAATATTTTTTTAAATAGACAAGATTAAAAGTAACGCCAAGGATATTAAAAATTAAATAAACATGTGCGAGAAGTGCTTTACATTTAAAATGGAATATGAAGATATAATTTTGATGGTTCGCGATAAAAATCAATGGGAATAATTAGGTTTGCCTTGTGCTATATAAATGAATTTGATCCATTTATTTTATTATGTTATTAATAGAAAAGAAAAACATTCGCCTCATTCATTATAACCTTGGGATGCAACATGTGTCGACACCCTTGCGCCATCCCATCTTCTTAGCACGGCGGGCTGTGCTGGGGCGGCTGCTGCCGGTGCAGAAAACCTCAAACGGCGCAAATATAACAACCTTATTGGGAATTATATGTTTGAGCCGTTTGGGGTTGAAACATTAGGTCCATGGGGTCCGAGTGCGCATCGAGTTTTTCGAGAAATTAGTACAAAGCTCGTCGACTCTTCACGTGACCAGAGGGCTGGCCTTTTCTTCGGCCAGAGAATCAGCATTGCCATCCAACGTGGCAATGCTGCCAGCGTTCTGGGCACGTTTCCCATTGACATCGATGTGGACGAATTTTTTGATGCCCAATGAGGTCTTTTCCGTCTCCCTTTTGTATTTGTATATAGGTTTGTTTTTGTTTTTAGAATTTTCAATTGTATGTTATGGTACCAATAAAATACCTTCTTAAATAATTTCTCCAGGGTCTCGTAGAACTTTATCGACTTGGCGCTTTTCTGGTGGCCGCCATTGTTCATTCTGTGTGTCAAGATTCGCGGTTGTAGAGAATAGTATAGTCAGCTTGTCAAAGCACAATTACCTAAATTAGGGAACTAGCCCAAATTAAAAGAAAGTTTCTGTGAAATAAATAAATATCTTCCTCGAATCTTCCTAATTTACTAGCGTGACTAAAACCTAAATCGATACCCGCAACTCGGTTATAAAGCCGTAAATTTTGATGGCCACTTGGTTAGCGTAACATAAACGCCCACACTGCACTCAACTAGGTTTTCATTACTTAAGATTTTATGAGTAGTTAGTTAAACATCATCATGATCATATCAAGACATCCACTGCTGGAAATAAGACTTCCCCAAGCGTCGCCACATTGACCGGTCCCATGCGTCTCGCATTCAGCGGATTCCCGCCACGCTCACCAGGTCGCCTGTCCAGTGTCAGGAGGCCTTCTAACGCAACGTCTACCGGTTCGCGGTTGCCACTCCAGAACTTTTCGGCCCCATCGGCCATCCGTTCTGCGAGCAATGTCCTGCCCACTGCCACTTATTTTGGCAATTCTTTTGGCTATGTCAGTAACCCTGGCTACGTCGGTCAGTTGATCTTTCATAATCACAATATTTAGTTTTAGTAACTTTCATCATGCTGTTAATTGTTTATGTACAATTTTTTTTTAATGTTGTCATTTCAGTAGGTCGACTATGCGTTATACATACGAAGGGAGGTCCAAAAAGTCGCAGAATATTTTCCTTAAATATATCTTATGTTTTAGGAATGTGCGCAAACATTTGCACCTACCTATATACATTTTCACAGGTCTGATCAGAGCCTCTGTGGTTCTAGACAAGTGGCATTCGAAGTTAGAGAAGGCGATAGTCGAAATGTCAAGATCTAACGGATTGATCACGTGATTGTTCAATATCGCTTGTCAAGCCCATACAATTTTACATTTTTGACAATCGCTATCGCCGCGCTTTCGGTTATAAAATGTCACTTGGCTATGGTCTCTGGTCCGTCTTCCAAATAAATGTCATTTATAGGCTAGCTGACATTAGTCATTTAGTGGAAAATGATTTCTACCGCCATAGGTATGTAGATATGTTTCCTTGCAGTACACGGGATTTTACTGATGCGTCGCCGTTTGTAGTCAAATTGAAACGCTTCTTGTACCTTTGTCGTCACTGTTCGATAGTTCGATATTGGAAAACATCTGTTGCTATTAGAGATAGGTATGGAACGTACCTCGCTTTCTGAATGAATCATTTTGCAAAACAAATCGTCTTTTCTGACTTTTTAATTCTATGAACCAGCAGCCTAATTTCGTAAGCGAGTTTGCTTTCACACATTTCCTTTAAATGTTTCCATTACCAATTACATCCTCCACAAAATGAGTTGAATTCACATATCCTTTCCTTGAACTATCTATCAACTTTAGAGTTTATTACGCAATACGAAAGTCGTTATTTTAAAGGTTTCGTCACCCTAACCTATACGTGTTCTTTGCTGAATCTACTTACGCAATTAGGCTGCAAAACCTTTAGTGATAACCTATGAACGAAAACCTCATACAGCGAAACATTTTTCAACCTCTAAACTAGGTAATCCTCTGCACAAAAACCGCTCCACTTCCAGCCACCCAGCGCTTTACATCCATGTAGCGCAACTATTGCATATTTTGTATTGCAGCCACATGACGCTCTGTTGTATGGATTCACACGAGCGCGGAATGTAAGTAAGTAGGTTTACAAACAGGATGGAGGCAGATCCGCAAATGGCTGCCGGAGCTAAAGTCAACGCCGCTATTTGTTTTGTGGCACTAACAAATTACATCCTAGGAAACGTGGTCACGTTTGTTATATTAAATCTGGTTGAATTAGAGGTGGGCGAAATTTTTTGAGTAGAAATTATGAATGTGCTTAATGCTAGGTGTCGACTGTCGGTGCTGCAAAGCATTGCAAATTGAAAATTGTTGAATGTAAAGTTATGTTGGTTTCTAACTGGGATTAACGTCTTTATAATACTTAACTAAAACTACAAACATATCCACTTAAAACAAAAACTACTGACTAACGAATCCTATAAATATACTATTCTAAAATATGACGTCGAAAAACCGCTCCATATCGTTGTCCACTGGTATTGTGTCCAAAAGACTGGCAGCATTGCCACGTTGTATGGCAATGCTTATCCCCTGATCAAAATCACGCGAAGTGCCAACTAGGCGTTTAGACAGATCTTTAAATAATGCTTAAGTACTCGGACCCCACGGACCAACAATTTAAACCCCAAATGGCTCAAAAATTTAACTTCCGATGAGTTTCTTAGTTTTTGGTTTAAACTCGTGCGTAAAGTTCATAGTGAAGATAAAATAAGACACGAAACTAACAAAAATTACGGAGTCGAGAAAGGCTTAAACATCATACATAAACGCATTGCTTGAAAGAGGTACTCGGACTTCAACTAAACTCATACTGGCAAACCTTTGTAAGCACGTCACAATGTTAACAAAAACAATAATCAAACTAGTACCTTTGTCCCGACCATAAACACTACAAAGTAAATAATTTGTCAGCCAATAAGCCCAGTCATAACCAGTTCCACAAACATCAGTACAAGTTTACACTCATCTTTATTCCAACCGGGTGTACACCGTAAAGCACTCACAGCATCACTGTATAATAGCTGCATCCGTCGTTATGGATTGACGTCTTTATTGCATACTTCTACTATGGGACCAACTACCTTTCAACGACAACCTCTCCCAAAGAAATTCCAACTTTAGCTATCAAGATTCACAGTTCATTTTCCAGGTGTAAGGTTCCCAAGTTTATCGTGTGTGCGCTATCTTCGCATAAGGTTTGCAGTCGCGTAGGATCTCGCCGATACTGGCTGAAATATGAATATCGTCGTGAAGCCATTTGTGCAGTCCAGTCACGATTACGCTTATGTTCTGCTGAGGACCGACGACTGTCTACGTTTGATGGCAAGCTAGTGTAATGGCGACGTTAAGGCGATATGTGGGGCTAATGGCGGTGACCTGGTTAGTTGAAAAGGTGATTAAAGTAAGTTGGTAGGTTACTTTTCTTCGGTGAGGATGAAGCCGGCGTTATGTAGGTATAATTGTATTTTTTGTAAAATATACGTTATAACCAAATTTTAACTTCATAGGTCAAGGAGAAGTAAAAAAAAATCGGAACAAAATAAAAAACTGAATTCGGTGGCTTCTCATTCCCTTGTTACAAATATTAAAAAAAAAACATTATTTATCTACTCAACGAGCTCTAAACAACGATTCCCACTCGATGGGACCGGTCAAAATGTATTTGCCCGCGTCTCTCTTTAGCTGTATGGGTACCCTCCTTAAAAACATTTAAAAATATTTTTTGAAAATTATAAGACTGTAGCTCCAACCGTTGGGCTGTAAAACCTGTGTGACAGACGACGGACAGACGGTCAGATGGACAGACGGACAGACACACGGACAGACGGACGGACGGACGGACAGACAGACGGATAGACAGACGGACAGACAGACGGACAGACAGACACGTGAGTGATAACAATAGGGCTCTCCCTTCGGATACGGAACCCTAAAAAGCATGACCCCCATATTGTGGGAGTCGCAGTTTTTATTTATTTCAGACCCATCGAGTGGGGTATCAAAATAAAGGATTTTTAGAGGTTATTACAAAAATATATACTGCTTATATGTTTAAATGTAATTAAAAAAATTATAACTAAAAAGTTGTAAATTAAATCGAAAACCCGATTCCTTAAGAAGCGAACTTAAAAGATGTAAACAGTCAGATTTTTTTATGTATTTGCTGTGACTGTACATATACAAATAAGCCGAAGCTGAAAAATATTAACTGTCCAAAACTATATTGCAATAAATATTTAATTCACAAGCATTAAAAGCAAAAGAGAACAGCTGGAAAATTAATTCTCTTATTATAAACGTTCGCGTTCCTACGAAACCCACAACGCAGCATTAACTAAACTTAGTCCTAACGAGCTAACACTAAAACCTACGTTTACTTAATTGGCTACAATCCCACTACTAGATCCAAATTCTCAACTTTAAAAGTAGCCTTAGTAATCTGATTACCTCAGTCCACAGAATTGAAATTTAAAGTTAGGTGGTCAAAGCCAGAGGTAAGAGTCTTATGTTACCGTCTTATAGCTAGAGTTCCACTATCTGACAATATGCCAATTTTTGTTTTTTGATACCATTGTAATCAGCAAAACAATATTTCTATCTCTAAGCAATATTTTTTTGTACTATCAATAGATGCCAATCCCGCCCAAAATTGATGTTTCAGAATCAGAATTAGAACTTTGTTTGTAAACATAGGTTACAAAGTGTGTGAGATGTTACTTTTAATTTTAACAGTATTATTTCAATGAGTTACGCAAACGTGAAATGTCAAATAAATAATCATTCAGCATTTGGATGTCTTTTAATTATTGTAAATGCAAAATGAAATAAAAAAAACCATTTAGCATTTGGATAAACAATAATACAGAGTAGTCAATAATAATAAAAAGAAAATGTAGTCACAGACAATCGTAAAACAAGTTGGAAAAATTCAATTATAATTTAAAAATATATATTGCGAGAAATGTAAATTAGTAATTAAAATTAAATAAAAAACATTATAATAATAAAAGTACTGCCACATTGATTACAACACTATTTTTCATTCAGAAACTCAAAAACATTATAATATGATTTACTTACGAGAAACTTCTTTAAATGCCTTTTAAAGAGATTAGTATTTAAGATTTTAATTGTTTCTGGTATGTGGTCATAAATAATTAAAGCCATGCAAAAAACTCTATTATTTATTTATTTATTTATTATATTCTTTATTGTACACCACAAAAAAAAAAAATACATACAGAACAAATATTTTATAACAAAGTGTACAATGGGCGGTCTTATCGCACAGGGCAATCTCTTACAGACAACCTTTGGATGGACTGAACGATAGGTGAAGAATTGAGGGCTGTCAGTGTACAATATAACTTACTTATACATAATAACATAAAATACGTAAATACTATACAACATATCTAATATACTAATAAATATTGAATATATGACCGAGAAAGGAAAAAAATAAAATAAAATTATAGTGAAAGGTAATGCTCCTTTACCATTTTCTTAAATGTTGGCAGTGTTTGAGCGCGTCTTATTTCTATAGGTAATACATTCCACAATCGAACTGCTTGAATCGTAAACGATTTGTCAAAGAAGGAAGTGGAATGCATACGAACACTCAATTTTAAATTCTCCGATGATCTCAAGGACTTAGAATGAGTGTCACTGTTGGGGTTTTCTCGTCGTTGCCGAGTAACCCGGTTGTTGTAGAAGTTAGTTTAACACCAAACCACTGTTATGTTCCAAATATTTAATAAGGACACAGTTTTAGGTTGTTGCTGACCTGAGCCGCACTTAATGTTGATTGACGTAAACACGCAAATTAGCGAGTGTCGGTGTTTTAGTTACGACTGATTTACTTAATATTGTGCAGTACTTTAATAGGCGTACTTTTGCTGTATGAGCATTATTGGCTCGTACATGCTCCCGAGGGAAAGGTAGACGTGCTCAGATCACTAGCGTTACAAAATATAAAATGATAAAACACAAAGGTTTTGTAAACAGTAAGCAAGAACATACATAAATTCTTAAATAATCAATATTACATAAATTCAAAAATATTCAAAGTTTGAATCTTGTTGCTGCTGATTGCTGTAGACGGTTGCTCGATGAGGGTCCACTTCTTATTTTACCGTAGACAGGAATCTCCTTCAGTTCAATATCCTCCGTCCTCTCTCGAGTCCTGTTGGCTGTCGAAGTATTGCTCTTCTTGCGTGCTTGTTGATAATATCTTCTTAGTCGCCACACTATTATAGCGCAGACGATTCCTCCCACCAGCAAAGTGCTTATTGCGTAGTTGCCAATGTCGTGGACACTTAACTCGTAAGGTAGGCTCTCTCGTCCCTTTTGTGCAGCTATCTGGTTATCCAATATTCTGTGTTCATTAGATAAATTAAGGTTGGGAAGCACGAATTTCGTGTTTTTAAATGTGCTCCACATATCATTTGGTGACTCTATAGTGGGCACCTCCAAAGTAATTCCAATATTGATACTACTACTAAGAACGTTATGTGAGTAGATCGTCACATCCTTATGTTGTAGTAAGCAATCTTGACCTAGGGCAAGGAGCCCCGCCTTTGTTATGACAGTTGTTGTTATTCGATTCTCGCATACAATGCGAGTCGTACACTCATCGATGCAGTTATATAGCCATATGTTCGGTCTGTGTAATTTTGTCCATTGGTCCGAACATGGCTGAGGTACCCAATTGCATGTAATGTTATTTACATTTTGACTCAGTATTTGGGCTTCGCAAGATGCCGTGGCTCCATGCAAGATGCTGATAGTTGTAGAGGCGTGGCAGATGTGGTTGTCCGCTGTCATTGTTGAACATTGCTGTAGATCAACCTCCTCCATCTGTATGTAGGTGTTCTTTGCGAAGTTAACTCCAATATACTGTGTTGTTGTCGCTATCACCTGACATTGGTCAGCAGGTTTGTGTCTTGGTATAGCTATATTGCGATACAATGTATACTCATCATCGCTTAGTAACGGGATATGTAGTTCAAAGAGCAGGTACTGTTCGGTAATCCGGGCTTTGACATAAATAATTTTGTAAATATTTTTATTGTTATCTCCATTGCTGGTCTTGATAGGTAGTGTTAACCTTTTCGGTATAATACCCGCAATGTAGTTCATTTGTTCAGATAGTTGCTCTGGTGTGAATAGGTTCATATCGAGGTGACCTCGATAGATATCTGCCAATGCATCTATAAGCATTTGTTGGTTTCTTCTCAGTACTGCGATAAGTAGGCTTGCAGTTAAGGCTCCAGCGTTGACGTCACTCATTGTTTTCATTATTTGAAACCGGTTTTCTATCAATACCGTATTGTATTTGGTTTCGTTCATAAATTGCTGAATTCCATCCAGTTGCGTTTTTACGAAGTCTTCATTTTTCTTTATGACATTGTTTTCTGCCTCGATAATCAGTGTCTGATTTCTTATGAGCTGCAGTAAATATTGCTCGTTCGTTTTGATTTTTTGTATGTCTTGAGCGTATTTTTCGGCAAAATCGCTGTCAAGGACACCAAATAGGGCTCGTGCAAGGTTTCCAACGCCGTTGACATAGCCACGTCGCTTTCGCTGTCGATGTTGAGAACGTAGCAGTATGTTGTACTCGTTCAGCTGGCTCATTTCGAACTTCAATTGTTGAGTCGTAGCGTGACATGGTTCGTTAGGCATTGTGTCACACATTTGTGCTAAACGATCCACAAATTTCTCCACCTTTGTTGTACTTTGCCAAAATGTTGTTAGGTTGTAGTACACTAGAAGCTTCCATTCGTCATGAATTAGTTGGATATTTCCGATGGGGTCAAAATACACTGGTTGGTTTTCTGTCAATTTTGTTATTTTGTAATGTTGCAGGGGTGTTGATAGCCCACTTGATAGCGTTGTGAACGCTACTAGTAACACCAAAAGCAAGCTATTTACTTTTTTCTTGGTTTTGGTACCTTTATTTTGCTTGCAGGGCTTCGTTTCCGGAATCACTTTCTGTGAATCACTGCCTTCATATGCCTCGTTTATAGGTAATGGGGCAAGTTTTATTATTGGTCTTTTGAGGACTCCATTCTGTATCTTGAGCGTGACCACTCGGACTAAGTTGTCACTGCCTGGATGCAGTTCTACTACGCGGCCCATTGCCCACCTGCTCGGAGGTAGGTTGCTTTCTCTGATGAGGACAAGTTGGCCCTTTTGTATGTTCTCATTAGCTTGCTGCCATTTGTTCCGGTTTTGTAATGAATGAAGGTATTCTTTAGACCAGCGTTCCCAATAGTGTCGACTCATGAGCTCAATGAGTTTCCAGTTATTTCTGATGTCTACTGCTTTCATTTCCTCAGGTTCGTTGAGTGGAAGTGTTAGCGTTTGACCCCCTGTGAAGAAATGACCAGGAGTGAGATAGTCCAGATCGTCCACATCTTCTGATAATGGACACAGTGGCCTGCTGTTCATGCACGCTTCGATTTGTGTCAGAAGTGTTGCAAATTGTTCGTAAGTAAGCTTCGTTTCTCCGATTACCCGTTTGAGGTGCGCTTTCATGGAACGTACAGCAGCTTCCCATAAGCCTCCTGCCGATGGCCAGGAAGGAGCGTTGAAGTGCCACTCTATTTGAAGGTTGTTGATCTCTCTAAAGAACTCTGAGGATAGCATTGTTTTGTATTGCTGGAACTCTTCCTGTAAGTCTCTTGCGGCTCCGACGAAGTTGGTTCCGTTGTCGGAGTAGATGTGTTTTGGGGTTCCTTTTCTGGCGCACATTCTTTTTAATGCTGCGATGAATGTTTGCGTGGATAGGTCCGAAACAAGTTCAATATGTACTGCTTTTGTGCACATACATATGAATATGGCTATGTAACCTTTGCAGGTTTTTATCCCGCGGCCTTTGTTTATCTTCACATCCACATGACCTGTAAAGTCAACGCCAGTGTGTGAAAACGGCCTCGATGGAGTGATCCTTTCTTTAGGAAGATTACCCATTAGTTGTTCAGATCTGTTAGTTGCGTACCGTCGGCATCGGATGCATTGTCGCAGTATCTTCTTGACGGTTCGATTACCGCTGATGATCCAATAATTGTTCCTAGTGTAAGCGAGTGTTAATCTTGCTCCACCGTGTAAGGTTCGTTGATGTGCCTTTTCAACGATGAGTTGGGTCAATCTTCCCTCTCCTGGAACGAGGATGGGGTGCTTAGTCTCCACCGGCAACTTTGAGTGGTTAAGACGTCCTCCAACGCGTAAGACTCCAGTTGTGTCCAAAAATGGGTTTAATTTTAAAATGGTACTTCTGTTTGGAAGTTTCCCACATGTGTTGAGAGAATTAATTTCGTTTTTAAAGAAGTTCTCTTGCACTGATTTGATAATCATACAAAATGCGTTGTTTATTTCATTCAAGTTCAGTGCACGGCACTCGATTGACCTTCGTTTGTTTCGCAATGCATCAGCGAAACGTATCACTAAGGCGAGTATTCTTGTAATACGATCTATGTTGCTATGTCGCTCAAGTAATGAATGAATTAATTCATTTTTAATCGACATGGGTTCCGTACTATTAGCCGTGTAACAGTTTGTTAAGGAGCCCTCATTTGTGGTATAGGTTTCTTTTGAAGCAAGGGCTTGTGTTTCTTGCTCCTTAAGCCATTTAGGGCCTTCCCACCATAGTTTAAAGCTGACTAGTTTTTGCGGCGGGAGTCCTCTTGTGGCACAATCGGCGGGGTTTTCGTTTGTCTTTACGTAACCCCAGTTTATCGCAGGCACGACGTTTAATATTTGTCTGGTTCTATTGGTTATGTACTTTTCGTACTTAGTTTGACTTCCCTGAAGCCATGCTAGAACTACTTTAGAATCAGTCCAGCATGTAATCCTGAGATCGTTCTCTTCCAGGACCTTAGTTTCCCTTTCTAGGAGTTTCGCTAGTAAAACTGCGGCGCATAGTTCCAATCTCGGTATAGTTGTTTTCTTTTTGAGTGGTGCCACCTTAGTTTTTGCTGCGAGTAATGTAGTTTCATAAGCGCCGGTGGGTGACGTAGTTCGGCTGTAGATAACGCATGCGTAGGCTTTTTCGCTCGCGTCACAGAAGGCTTGCAACTCGATCGGCCGTTTGTTTTCGTTTTTTATCCATCTTGGTAAACTTATGTTATTTATGTTTGGAAGATCGGTTTTAATTTTTATCCATTCCTTTTCTATGGAATCTGGTACCTTTTCGTCCCAGCCAATGTTTTGATAGTTATCACTCCACAATTTTTGAAAAAGCAGTTTTGCTTGGATGGTCATTGGTGCCAACCAACCAAGTGGATCGTAAATCTTGCTAATTTCAGACAACAACTTGCGTTTAGTGTATGGTGCATTTTTGTTGTTGTTAGGCGCTTCGCTAATAAAATGGAATGTGTCGCTTGCGTCATTCCATGCAAGTCTGAGAGTTTTGCTGAACTCTTGTTGCTTGAACTTAAATTCGTTATTGTTGCTTTTCTCCTTCGTCTGTAGTTCTTTGAGAATAGATGGTTCGTTCGTAGACCATTTCCGTAAAACAAAACCACCTTTTTTCAGGAGTTCACTTAGCTCTTTTTGAAGTAGCTTTGTTTTTTCAATAGTATGGTGTCCCGTGATGGCGTCATCCATATAAAATTCGTGTAGTAGCGCCTTTTGGGCCAGAGGGAAAGCGTTTCCTTCATCTTTGGCCAGCTGTTGGAGAGTGCGCATCGCTATGAATGGAGCGACTTTGGTCCCGTAAGTTAGGGTACACAGCTGCATCTCTCGAAGTGGTTCTCTCATGGAGTCTCTCCAAATAATTTTTTGAAGGCATTGTTGATCTTGATGAATAAGGATTTGACGATACATTTTCTCAATGTCCGCTGTTAGAACATATTTATAGCTCCGCCATTTTATGATCAGAGATAAAATGTCCTTTTGAAGATTTGGCCCTTTTTCCATCAAATCGTTTAGGCTGTACCCGGAGTCTGTTTTCATTGATGCGTTAAAAACAGCTCGTAGTTTGGTGGTTGTTGAGCTCTCCCTTAACACGCCGTGGTGCGGTAGAAAGGCTTGTACTCGACTTTCGGATTCTGTCACTGGTTTCATGTGACCTAATTCGATGTATTCTCGGATGAAGTCTTTGTATAGTTTAGCGAAGTGATCTTGTCTCCTCATTTTCTTTTCTAAATGAAGAAATTGTGCTGTGGCTTGAGGTTTTGAGTTTCCAATGTTTTGGTCGTAGTTAGCGTTCATCGGCATCTTCACCACATAACGCCCGTCACTTAATCTCTTTGTTGTTTCTGTGTAATATTTTTCACAGTATTCGTTTTCCGATGTAGGTTTAGTTTCTGAAGGAATGTCTTCTTCCTCCCAAAATTTTGTTAAGTGGTCCAGCTCTATTAGAGTAACTAGACAGTTAAAGTGCTTTGTTGCACCACACAGTATCCAGCCCAACTTTGTTTGTTGCGCAACTGGCGAGTCATTATTTTGCTTGATTATTCCTTCTAAGATCACATCGGAGTAAACATCAGCTCCAAGCAGTAGATCGATGGGTCCAGAGATGTTGTAGGCTGGATCGGCCAACTTGATGTTATGCAGGTGTGTCCAGCTCTCTGTGTTGATCGTTGTGTTAGGCAGATTATTGACGAGTTTACTCATTACTAAAGCTTCGGTTTGGAATGTATAATCCGAGTGGATTGATTTACATTCCAATTTTATCTTCCCTTTACTCCTGCCCATTATAGTACCAACACCAGTGACAGCAGCGTTCATTTTGTTTCGGCGTAAATTCAACCGTTGAGCTGCATTTTCTGTAATCAAGGTTACTTGAGAGCCTTGATCCAGTAACGCCCGAAGGAAGATGTAATCTCCTTCTTTGTTTTTGACCCTTAGTTGAAGAGTCGTTAAGAGGATCTCTTGTTCACCATTAATATGGTTCGATGTCCGCTCAGCGACTACCGTTGGTGTGGTCGGCTTTGATCGTTGCCCTTTCAGATTATCATCATGAAGAAGGGTGTTGTGCTTGAAGTTACACGTGCGGCATTTTTTCGTTGACTTGCATTTATTTCCACCGTGACTATACAAGCAATTTTTGCACAAGTTCATGTTACTTGTTGTTAGGTTTCGCGTTGCGACATCCATGTTCAAGAATGTTGGACATTGCCACAGCACGTGTTCGTTTTTGCAAAGTGGACATTTTTTCAGCGATGCATGGAAGGTTTTTGTCCATTTTTCTGAATCTTTAATGTTTGATGATTTGTTGTTATTATAACTTTTCTGCTGGTTATTATTTGTTGAATAACCTTGTTTTCCTCCGTTCCTTTTAGTACGGGATGTTTCCAACGTCATGAACTGCAGTTCTAGGAACTCCATAAACTCTTCTAAATCTGGAAGCTCTCTGGAATGCTTCATGGTTTTGATGTAGTCACCGTGAGTGACGTCATCCAGTTTGGAAGATAGTAGGTACACGAGAAGAGGACCCCATACTGGAACATTAATGTCTATGTTCTCTAGGCCATTTAAACACTCTTTCGTCGTGTCGTGCAGCTTCTTCAAGTTGGTCGAGTTTGGTTTCTCGATAGATGGTTGGTTGAGAAGTGTTTCTAAATATGAAGTGAAGAGTAGTCGCTTGTTATCGTAGCGATGCTGGATAATATCCAGGCACGAATCATAATTCTCCGCGCTCACAGGAAGGTGCTTGATTATCCTTTCCGCTTCACCCTTCAATTTTGACTTTAGGAACTGCATTTTCTGCGTTTTGTTCAGCGTTGGGTTGTTGTGAATCATCTCAAAGAATAAATCTCTAAAAGAGATCCAATTGTTATAAGTTCCGTTGAACTCCGGCAATTCCATACGCGGTGTTGTTTTTTCGTAATGGGATGACTCAAAGATTTTTTTATTCAAATCTTCCTTTAGTTCGTCGTAGACTTTCTCCCAGTGGTCATATTTGGCTTCGTAGTCTTTATCGTTGCCATGCAGTAGGTAACTAAGTTCCCAGTGAATTTTGTCTATTGCTTCCCATTTTGATCGTAAAATATTTAGTTGATCTTGCAGTTGCCATTTCTCGTACATGCTGCTCATGTTGACCTTGGAGACCGCTCGCTTCAATGCGTTGAAGTTACACATTTGATTACGTAACAGTGTGGATAGATACTTGTCTGTTTCATCTTCCATTTGTTGGTGTACTCCAGTTGTATCAAATTGCGGTGTTACGGGAGTTTCTGGTATATTCGGTTTTAGCATCCCCAAAGCTCCAGGTTCGTTTATCAACTTGTTTTGTAGTTGAATCATTGATTGCATTGTTTCTTCAAACATGCTTTTTGTTATGATGAAAATGTCCTTTTTGAAGTAGTCATGGTCTCTTTGGACAGTCTCATACTTCTTTAAGACATCGTGATTGGCTCGAAATTCATCCCATAGGGATTGTAAAGATTCGATGCGCTTTTTAAGGTATACTATGGTTTTTCTACTCACAGCATCCTTTTTATAATTAGCTTGGAGAGTTTTTATATTCTCGTAGCTGTTTTGCTGCTTAGTTATAAGTTCAGCAAAATCGTTGTAGTCTTCTGTGGACATTGTTAATGCCTTGTGGCTGCTAGTGGTTGGTGCGTGAGTAGTGTAGACTCACAGGTTTCGAAGTAATCGCAGTGGACGTTATCCCCGCTGATTATTTCTTGTTTGTAGCAGTAGACGTAATCTCCGCTGAAGAAACCGCCGTGGACGTTATCCTCGCCGATCCTTGCTTGATATGTAGTTTGTAGCAGTAGACTTGATCTCCGCTGGTTCGTTAGTGGCAGAGCCTTAGTGTAGCTCACCCTCCTTTACGTTATGTGCAACGTCTCAATGCCACTGGTGAGACCCGCTTGTGGGAGGCCAGCAGCACCGATTTGCTAACGTAACTGGGATATACCACGCTAGGCACTCTGCTTGATGAGGAGTCACGATGATTGACACGATGTGGTTCCGTGGACCCGTGAGATCCGGCTCGAAGGACCAAAAGATGTTGGGGTTTTCTCGTCGTTGCCGAGTAACCCGGTTGTTGTAGAAGTTAGTTTAACACCAAACCACTGTTATGTTCCAAATATTTAATAAGGACACAGTTTTAGGTTGTTGCTAGTAACCTGAGCCGCACTTAATGTTGATTGACGTAAACACGCAAATTAGCGAGTGTCGGTGTTTTAGTTACGACTGATTTACTTAATATTGTGCAGTACTTTAATAGGCGTACTTTTGCTGTATGAGCATTATTGGCTCGTACAGTCACAGAGGAACTGAAAACGTTCTTTAAGATAAAAAGGAGTAAAAGGATTAAAGAGCACATTATAAAGCAAAGAGAGTATGTGGGCATTCCGGCGAAGGCGAATAGGAAGCCATTTGAGCTTATTACGAAATTCAGAAACGTGATCATATTTGCGCAAGCCAAATATAAATCTAATACAGAGATTTTGAAGTCGCTCAAGCTTATCCAATTGGTCTTGGGTGAGATCAAGATAGCTGGCATCAGCATAGTCCAGGATAGGGAGAAGAAGAGATTGAGCTATCGCAATTTTAGTGGCAATGGGAAATAGTTTTCGACTGACTTCCTGCAGTTGTTTGGTCCAAGATAGAGTGCTGTCGATATAAATCCCCAAGTTCTTCACAGTATTAGCTATAGGAATAATGGTGTTGTTGAAAGAAACCTGGGGAAGCGTCGACCAATCAATCCTAGAAACAGTCCGGGAACTACCAACAACAGTCACCTGAGTCTTCGCCGGATTAATCCTCAGCCCAAACTCAGCACTCCAGTCACCTATTCGAGCCAGGTCCTTATTAATCATCTCAATGGCATCAGGTAACTCTCCAAGAGGGGCTTAAATCTGGAGGTCATCAGCATACAGGTGGTAGAAAGAAGAAAGTCGTTGAGTGATAGCATTAATAAAGAGTGAGAAGAGAAGAGGAGATAAAACGCCACCCTGCGGCACACCGGCAGAGGTGTGACACCAAGAAGAGAAAGATTCATCAGTGCAAATACGCTGCCGGCGGCCAAACAGGTAACTATGAAACCAGTCAATTACCGGAGGAGATATGTTAAAAGAGCTTAGGACGCCAAGCAAAATGTCGAAGTCAACGGTATTGAAGGCATTGCTAAAATCAAGCAAAGCAAGTACCGTTAACTTGCCCACTTCCATGCCTGACCTGATATCGTCCGTAATGTGAACAAGTGCTGAGGTAGTGCTGTGTCCGCGTCGAAAACCAGATTGGAAAGGATTAAGCAGATTTTGTTTGGTAAGGAACGTGCTGAGTTGATGGTGGACAAGTTTTTCAAGGACTTTGGCTAGGAAAGGAAGAATAGAAATGGGACGATAGTCAGAAAAAGATGCAGGATGAGATTTTTTGGGTAGAGGAATAATTTGGGCATCTTTCCAGGATTGTGGGAAGACACCACTGGAAATAGAGAAATTAAGGATATAAAGGATGACAGGGATAATGTTATCAAGGATGGGGATGATCATCTTACGGCTGACACAGTCACTACCAACAGCGTTGGATGTAATTGATACAATACTCTTTTTAACATCACAGGCAGTGAATTGACTTAAGACAAAAGGGGAATAATCAGGTATCGGAAGATTTGAAAGATAACTAAGCGTAGTAGCTTTAGTGGCCCTATCCAATACGGGCGAATTAGAAAAATGACTGTTAAGTAAGTTGAAGTCTAAGTCTTTAGGAACCGTGTCATGAGACTTTTTTCCGATACCTAATGATTTCAGAAATTTCCAGACCTTGGCTGGATCACCGTTTTGAACAGAATTATGGATATGTTGGCGTTGTGCGTTCCTACACACCTTGCTGCATTGGTTCCTTATTGAGACGTATTTCTCCCTGTTGACGTCGTTGGGCCGAATTTTAAACTTAAACTTCGCAGCTGCCTTTTTTCCTAGTAAAACTTTAATTTCATTGGTTAACCATGGTGCTGGAAGATGCTTAACTCTTACAGCTCGTATAGGTGCATGTGCGTCGTAAAGCTGAATGAGGGTAGACGTCAAGATATCGACTTGTTCGTCGACGGACGAGGATGTGACCAGCGGAGTCCAGTCAATGTTACTGGCGTCTTCTTGCAGACGATCAACGTCCATGCCATCAAAATTGCGAAGCAGAAGAGTTTTGAACTTATGCTTAGGAGGTCGAATTTTATAGGAAGTGTAAACTAGATCATGATAGGAAAATGCGTCGGCAGAACATTGACCATGTTTAGCGACGTGATCGGAGGATGAGACAATAATAAGATCAAGAAGCGAGGGAACAGAGTTAGGAAAATGGTGAGTGGCACCAAGATCAAGAATAGATAGATTGGTAGATTCGACAATATGGCGAAGAGAAGAAGAGCGGGAATCTTTTTTAAGCAGACATGTATTGAAATCGCCCATTATGATACTGTGACTGTAAGAGGGGATTAAATGTTCTAAAATACGTTCGAAAGAAGAGAAGAAATTAATCCGAAGAGAAGGACAGTAGTAAACTCCTAAGAGAATCTTAGTATGATGTAATTCAACTTCCAGGAAAAGATGTTCACCAGCGTTCGGCGGGGGCGGCTGCGTGGACATGTTAACTATGGAAAAAGGTATATAATTACGAAGGTATATGGCCACCCCACCACCACCACCGACCGCGCGATCATTCCTGATAAGTTGAAATCCAGGTAGTGAGTAGGAAGAAGAGGGAAGACAAGGTTTTAACCATGATTCGGAAATAAGAATCGCATGAATATTCTTACAGTCAAAGCTTGCCAGCATATCAGGGAAGTGGGCCGGAATACTCTGGGCATTTATGTGGACTACATTAAAGTTCCTAGAGACATCGGAAAAAAGTGAAACTAGAGTGTCGGCTAAGGAAGGAGCATCACTATCAAACGAATGATTCGAATCAGTATCACTGCTAGGACTAAGCATAAATATAAAATATATAAAATATAATATAAATATCTATAGCAAAACAATGAAAACTACGCGGCTAATAAATATCCGTCCACCTGCCGGTTGTACTTAACATGAGAGAAAAACAAAAATAACAAAACACAATATAATCATATTCTGTAGGGCTTCGTCGCAAAATGTCCCTTTCGCAAAATGTCCCCTAGTCGCAAAATGTCCCTTTCGCAAAATGTCCCTTTCGCATAATGTCCCTTTCGCAAAACGTCCCTTTCGCAAAATGTCCCTTTCGCAAAATGTCCCCTGGTCGCTAAATGTCCCTTTCGCAGAATTTAAAGGGCATATAATAAAACGAGTTAATATCAAAGCAAATTAAAATAAATGAAAAATTAGAACCGTGTAACATAGCGATATTAAATTTAATGTATAAGAATGCCATTCTTCAATGCAGAGGAATGGAACGCAAACATGAATTTACAGTTGGTGACATTGACATTTGACATGCCATGTCATTAACGTGATTGACGAAATGAAATCAAAATAAAAAAATAAAAAAAAAAATTGTACGGTGTACTAAAAACAAACGAGAAATTATATAAGAATAGGTGCGAACTATAGGAAACAGTCAATCATAAAGATACCTACTGCAAAACATAACATCTATTATGCATCAGTGCTGTCTTGGATTGTCTTGAACACAACATATTGACGTGTCGTCGACTCCTGTTAATTCTGTCTTATAGCTTGGCAATCGATTTGGGTTGGTTTTTACGAATACTGCAACTTCGAATATGTACATACAGGGTAATGTCAGTATTTTACATTTGACAAAAAATGTTTACAAGTTTCTGTACATTTTAACCCGAACATTGCACTGATGCACTTTTATTGAGCTTTAAATATAAACTCCCTATTGGTTCAGTTTCCCCAAAAAATAACACCTTATTATTGAACCTGCCATGCCATGGTATGCTGTCACAATAGTCCGTTCCTATAACTAGTGCAAGTTTATATAAACCATATGCGGATTTACTTCGCCAAATCTATCGTGTGTGCCTTCCAGTCTAGTGGTTGGTCTATTTGGTTGTGTTAACTTGATTCATTTTGCTGTTCTCATAGTGAATATTCATAGTCAGATTTTTGCGTTGGTTGTATGTCATTACTTTGGTCTTGTCAATATTATTTAACCATTTTATTATGGAGAATATAGTGTTAGTAACGTCATAAAAGTAATTAAGTTTGTCTTTACAGTCAATGGTGACGGTGCTGTCGTCGGCAAATAGGGTCATCTGATGTTTCGTAATTTTTGGCAGGTCATTTATATAGAGTATAAATAGAGGTGGTCCAAGCACGCTCCTCTGTGGCACACCATATGTGATTGTTCTATCACGCGACCGATAGACCCTTTCCTGATTTGTTTTTAGATCTACTTGTGTAATTTCCACATATTGTATTCTGATTTATAGATATGACTCGATAAGTTGTAGTATAGTGCCTCTTATTCCGTAAGCTTCTAGTTTCTTTAACAAGATATTGTGATCTACGTAGTCAAAGGCTTGAGTCATATCACAGTAAATTTGGCATACGGGTATATTTCGGTCAACGTTAGAGATTACTTTATTTAAAAAATCATAAATGACCATAATTATTATTTTATTTTTTCTGAAGCCCTTTTGTTCTTCAGTCAAGATGTCTTGTTGACTAAATATTTATGAATTCGTTCATATATATATTTTTCAAAATATAGGAACAAGTGCTATAGGCCTGTATGACTGTGCTTTATCTCTGTCGGCTTTTTTGGATAGTAGCTTTACTACAGCAGGCTTGAGTTCGTTCGGATAGATACCTCGCGTTATACAAAGATTAATTATGTAACTTAAATGGCCGCTAATGCTGTCCGACACATATTTTACCGTTTCTGTGGATATACCGTCTTGTCTTAAGCTCTTTGTATTTTTTAAGGATTTAATTATATGTTTACGTCGTCTTCGTGGCTAGGTGCCATGAACATCGAGTTGTTTGATTTAGATATGTTCGAAGTGACTTGTATAGCGGTTTTATTTATTTTTTAGTTTACAAACCTATATTTAAACAAAAAATGTGCCTATTCAAAAGTGCCGGAGTTGTTTCCTGATAGCTACACTCTAAGGGTTTTTAAGTCAAGAGTGAATAGGTTTTTTCTAGGCAAGCGTGCTTCACCGTCGACCTCATCATGGCTTACGTAGGTAGTTAGGTGAGATTGTGGTCAATACTATCACACCACCACCATCACCACCACCATCACCCCACCTACCCCTCTTTTTTATCATAGTCTTGACTATAATAAAAAAGAGTGTGCAATTAGCCTATTCTATTTTGACTTAACTCTCGCAAATATTTATAGTTTATAAAAGCGTTAACGTAGCGTATAACTCAAAATATTATTTTGTCAGATAGCGGTACTCTAGTTGTAAGACGGCAGTATGCTTGTGGCTACGTACTTAGCTTCCCGACGAATCTGAAAAGCTTACGGCTGAGTCTCTGCGATGCTCCTAAGTCTATACAAACGAATGTTAACGTAGAATGTCTGACAAATTTCCATCGTTGTATAGTTTTGGAAGAGTTTTGTGGTGGTCTTCAAATGTTTAGTTACGCTTTTCTTACGATTTCCAGGAAAACAACAAACCGGCTCTGTAGAGCTTTTTCTCCGTCAATTAGAACTATGGGACAAATTTATATAAATTTTAACCACCTTTCCAAAAAAAGGAGGCGGTCCTCAATTCGGATATTTGTATATATTTTTTTTTATTTATCTTCGGGCATAACTACATCATATGAAACGGACTTTCAAAATTATTATTTTTTTCGAAACAAGTTTATTTCGAAATAGTCCTTGCCTACGATTAATATATCAGTCAGGCGATCGAAACCGTCTGACCTTTAAATAAAATAAAAATGGCCTTTATTTCCCTATAATTTACAATTCTATATTATTTTTTTAATTTAATCTATTAAGGGGTCACCCATTTCTGGATGAAGGCCTCCTCCATCTGTTTCCATCTAAGTATATTTTGCGCCGTTCTGGTCCACTCTATGCCTGCCAGTGCTACGATCTCATCTCGCCATCGTTGCAATGGTCTGCCGCATCGTCTGTTTCCATTTCGTGGGTACCAGTGCAGGACGCGCTCGCTCCACCTGTTGTCTGTGGTCCTCGCGATGTGGCTCGCCCAGTTCCACTTCAGTTTCTCGGCCATATACAAAACATCGGTGACTTTGGTCTTTGCCCGCTTATTTTCAAGCCAAGCATGCTTCTTTCTACAGCTCGTTGAAATGATCTTAATTTCTGTTTCATTACATCTTTTGTAGTCCAAGTTTGGCATTCGTATAAAAGAGTTGGCAGTATATTTGAGTCAACTGTCTGACCTTTACTCCACACAAAATAATTTCTTCTTGTCAAATCGGTGTCTCATTTGTTGTCAAAGTATTTCTAACAAGTAGGAAAATACCTATAATAGCACATCCGTCTTTCCCGTCCAACCTATCTTTATCTCAACTATTTAGGATTCGGTTTCAAATCCATCCAAATAAGCCTGGATCTGACAGCTGACCTCGAGTCTCGACCACCCAATTACTGGGCGATATCCTAAAGTTGCTTGTTACTCCTAGGCTTTCGGGGTTCCGACTATTTGTTACGACTGACATAATAACTAATTGAATGCTATAGAATACGTCAAACGACGAACTGAATTCTTTTTTTACCCGGCTGCAAGGGAAGGGTTATGTTTTCGCGAATATATTGTATGTATATAATGTCCTTTATTACCTCATATATTTTTAACCACTAGACTTATTTAATTAAGACATCATTAGATGCGTCTTAACCGTCCAAGTGTTCTTAAATAGGTGACGTTAAGAAAAAACAAACATGGCGGATTTTGGGCGCCATATTGTTCGGGTCTCAATTTTTTTTTCTTCCGTTACTATCTAGTGGTCTGTCAAAACGAAGGGTTTTAAGAGGTGGTTACAAAAATATTTGTAACATGTTTAAAAGTGATTCGAAAATAAAATAACTATAAACTTGTATATAAAATAAGTTAATGTAAAAATCAAAAACCCGATCAGGTGGTCAGCCAGCTCGCGAATATGTATCCTCCGACTGCACGAGTATGCATGAGTTTCTTCTTGTTTAGATCTTTTTAGTTCGCTTCTTGAGCAGTCTAGTTGTCGATATTTTAATTAACTTTTTATCTGAGCTTTAGCTTAGGTTAAGGTTACATGAATTCGCTATATGCGAAACGCATGGGACCGATCGATGCAACGATACTAACGATGTCCACTGCTGATCATAGACCTCCAACTATGTTCAGTAGTGGACATGTTTCGGCAGAAATGAAGATGATGACTTCCTATGCCTTAATTTGTAGATATACGTCATTCGTTGATTAGATTGTAGTAGGTACTCTACACTCGAAGGTGTGGGCGACTATGTCTACCTGGGACAAACGATCCAATTGGGTAGGGCCAACTTCGAGAAAGAGGTCAACCGTCGAATCCGACTCGGCAGGCAGCGTTTGGGAAGTTGCGCGGTATCTTCTCGTCCAACTTACCGCAGTGTCTCAAGACAAAAGTCTATGACCAGTGTGTGTTGCCAGTGATGACATGGCTCTGAGACGTGGTCGCTTACAATGGGCCTTATCAGAAAGCTTACAGTCACTCAAAGGGCAATGGAGAGGGTTATGCTCGGAGTTTCCTTGCGTGATCGAATCAGAAATGTAGAGATCCGCAAGAGAACCAGGGTTACCGACATAGCCCGAAGAATTTCCAAACTTAAGTGGCAGTGGGTGTTCTGCGAGCAATGTGCCCTCACATTGCTCGCAGAACGGATGGCCGATGGGGCAGGAAGGTTCTGGAATGGCGACCGCGAACCGGAAGACGTTGCGTTGGAAGGCCTCCCACCAGGTGGACCAATGACCTGGCGAAGGTTGCGGGGATCCGCTGGTTACGAGATGCACGGGACCGGTCAATGTGGCGACGCTTGGGGGAGGCCTATGTCCAGCAGTGGACGTATTTCGGCTGATATGATGAGGTACTATAATTTAATTGAAAGTTTTCATGTGGAACGAAGTACCTAAGCGAAATATGGCGTCCAATATTATTTCATCATCATCATCAGCCTTTTAATGTTCCAACTGCTGGGACACAGGCCTCCTCTCTGTGAGAGGGAATGGGTCGTAACCCACCACGCGGGCCCAGTGTGGTTTGGTGGATGTCACATGTCTTCGAATTTTAGGTTCTAGGACATGCCGGTTTCCTCACGATGTTTTCCTTCACCGTTTTGAGAGCAGTGGTGATGAAATAATTTACACAAAGTAAAGCGCCTGCCTGGGTTCGAACCCACGACACGGAAGTCGCGGCCGTTACCACTGGGCGACCACTGCTCAATAATATTTATGATATGATAATGCATCATTTATTTTATGTAAATTATTTAATTCTAGCACCTGCAAGCGGCTTCGCTTGCGAGATAGTCGAAAACTGTCCCTAGGGAAGATATTTCCGGCATAAAAGTATCCTATGTACTATTCCCGACTATAACCTTTTTCTGTGCCAAATTTCACCCAGATCAGTCCAGCCGTTTAAGCGTGAAGAAGTAACAAACATACAATCACACACACTCCCGCACACTCCCATTTACAAAATTTCACCTTTATAGTATTAGTCTGAAGTATGATGTGACGTGATATACATTTTTATTTCATGCAACATAATTTATCTAGTACATAGTATCTAGTAAATACGCTTCGATCGGTAATCTATTGAACACGTAATTATGACACGATATCTTGCGAAAAAACCCCGGTTCAAACAGTGAAACGCCCATAACTTTTAAACAACTGAACCGACTTTATTCAACCATAGCTAAGAACGCTCTCGACAAAATCACCTCAAACAAAAAACAAAAAACAAAATCGGTTCATCCGTTTAGGCGCTATGATGCCACAGACAGACACACAGATACACAGATACAACGTAGCAATACACGTCGAACTTATAACACTCTTCTTTTGCCGGCGAGGGTTAATAAAGTTCCCATACAAAAAAGATCAAATGCCTTTCAGGTTACAGTTAAATATTCAAAATTATTTACTGTAATTCTATTACCAAAAATATTAAGTTATAAAGTTAAAGAAAATGCCCTCGAGGTTTTGCAAGATTTTAAATCTTCAATATTTTCATTTTTAAAGATTTTATTTTGTCTTCAATTCAATTTACTTACAAAGATAGATTGAGTTACTATGAAGATCAATTAATGACTACTAAGATCCGAAAAGGTCTTTTAATATTTAGAAGTCCCCAAGCCACGCATGTTCACGTCAGAAAACTGAAAAAAAAATAAACCAGCTGTGCGGCTTTTTAAACTCTTTCCCTTGACTCCACTTGTTTACAAGTCGAGTCCGCTTCTGCACGTTTACTATGTTTAGAAATTGTTCGTTTCAGTAAGCCAATTTTGTGAAAAATTTCATAATAGTTATGACAATATCGGCAGGTTTCTGAAACGATGTTCAACTACAAAATTGTAAAGTTGGAAACAGCCAATCGCGACACTTTACTTTGAGTTTTATTTTTACGCGTCGATTGTCTGTTAACCAGGAACCGAGTGAAAGAACCAACCACTGCCGGGTTCTTAACCCAATGGCTTGCAACTTGCGATATAATCATGACGATCTAAGAAGTCCGATGACGTTTCTCATTTTACATGCCGCGATAACTTTGTACGTAAGAAGTTGAAAAATCAAATGTTACCCAGTGTATGGGTATAAGAATAAAAGACCGAGTACCTATTATTAGTAAGCATCAAGTTTAATTATTATTAAGTATTTTTATAGCTGTCAAATCCGACTTCTTAGATTGTCACAACTCTATGCTTACGAGGTGTATAAATCATGATTCTTTTTTATTTAAAAGCTCGTGCTTCTTGTGTAGTACTATTTAAATTTAGTGAAGATCTGATAAAGAACTTCATAGGTATACAACAAAACTCTTCAATAAACAACGGCAAATCGCCCGAGATTGCTACAATCGCATGTCTGCTTATTGTTTACGCCATTTCATAACATAATATCACGCCAGTACGCTTTGAGGGGTACGCAGATGTGTACAGTTCACCCTCGTACAATCTCATTTTACCGGTTATGTTTAAGTTAAATGTTATTTCGGTAATCTATTCTGGCATTACTTAGTGCATTATAGGCACCTTACTGAACTTGTTTCTTATGTACCACAACTAAAAAGTGCTAAATTAAAATTATTTTATAAAAAAATACAAACAAACCCGAAAAACTCTACAAAGTGAGAAACAAAAACAGGAACACCAAGTTAAATTATACTAATTTTGCACAGTCTAGTGTTATTTTTGGAAGTCGGTTGTATTTTTTTTTGTAAAAAGGTTTTATCTACGTTCAGTTATTACTCACGATCCCATTTCCAAATGAAAATATTAATATAGGAACGAAAACACGTACCCAAATCGCTGAGATAGTGAATTCATATCTCAGTTTTCAATTTAAAATCGTCTAAACTCGGTATCTGAATTATAAAATTTGCTGACCTATTAATATTCATCTCGACTAAAAAGTGAGGATTCCGCAGAGTCTCACTAGGGGTGCACCGTCGCAGTCGCTGCACAGAATTGCATTAAGCGCGCGGCCCCCAGACTCGGTTAATTTGTTGGTCACCGCTCGTTACAATTTAATTCGCATCCCTCTAGCCCAGATCGCGGCTCACTTTACCAGACTATCATCCAATTTAGTCCACCCGCTCGGATAAACGAAGTCACTCGATATGAAAAATGTTGGAATAAAAAATCAGGTCGGCCTTGCGGCTCTCCTACTTTCAATTTATAATAGACTTTTGGATTGCGGCTAACGAAATTTGTTATCAATCATTATCCCATTTACATAGACGGAGAGGATATTATTACGGTAAGTGGTTTAGAGAGAAAGGTTTTTGATTTAATTTTTTTATTAAATGGTTTCAGCTACCTACTTGGCTTTGAAAGTCTTAATGAGATTGAGTGCTTTAGATGTCGGGTTAAAGCGGAATTTTGTGGAGCACTAGGTACTTGATATAAACCATTCTGCATTTTACGAGTTACCACAGAAGTAACGATTTCCTGCCACCTGCACGGTGCACGCCATCATTCACCACGCGGGCCCATTCACTGCACATCTGCTTACGACTGTCTAGATAATTCAACAAAGCGTGCGCCCCAATTTTCTTGCAGCTCGGAGTTAAAGTTGTGCGGTGTGGCGTACAATGGGGCCACCCCGCTCGTGGGTAATGCGACACCCCGTGCGAGGGATTTCCCGACTCGTACGACTGGAGCAAGCGACAAAGCAGCCACTTACCCCGCGTACCGTTTCGCCGTCTCTGAATGCGCCAAGAAATCTTCCCACTGAAGAGCCGCGCCCCGACATGCATGTTTGTGTATCCATTTGCTTGCACCGAATGCCGCAGTAATGGATTTTTTTAAGGTACGGTATGTAGTTTGAATGGATGTTTACTTGAAGATGAAATCATGCGACTTCGGTTCATAGGTTAGTTGTGGTGGTTGAATTTTCATTGTGAACTTGACAGGTTTCAATGTTAAAACGTTGATGAGAGTGGAGTTGACTAGCTTTTTTCAAATTGAGTTCATAACAAACTGATACGCCAAGCAGGTCAATTACAGCATAAGTAACTTCTGATTAATTGTCTTAAACCCTTTTTATGCAAGTCGTTCAAGTCAACTCGCTTGCAACAAACACACGTGGAAAATGTATCCGACACATTTTCTAAAACGTCACGAGAATTTAATATATTTTGTTTCAATTTAAAACAATTCACTACAGTAAATTATGTAAAAAGCCGTCCCAGTCTATATTCAAAACGTTTCAGGTGTCTGCAATACAAATTGTTCCTGCAAAGACATTAAAATGTAAATCCGTTTATACTTAGCTATGCAATGTGCTCATGTGCACTGTCTATGCAAAATGCAAATAACTGAATTATTATACAATGTATTTCTTCAGCTACATCGTCTCTCATAAAATGTTGGTTTAACACCAGACAATATATTTTGGTTTTGTATTTCAGTTGGCTTAGTTCTCACAAAGCTAGCAATCTCATAAATGTAGACAGACGGCAATGTTAAAATATTATGCTTGATATAACATGGTCTGCAGCTATCAGTCTGGTTGTTATTAAACATACCCCTAATACACCGCTTTTGCGCCTTGAATGTCGTATCCTTATTGGTGGCATGACCCCAGAATATAATACCATACTTTATCAAGGAAGCCATGGTATGCTGCAAGTATAGCAGAGGTGTTTACTGTTTTTGCCAGCATATGTAAGAGTATGATTGTTTATTTAATTTTTGATTTAAAGTATTTATTTATTATTTATTTATTAAGACTTCATGCACAAAGGTACAAAGGCGGACTTAATGCCTTAGGCATTCTCTACCAGTCAACCAAGGGTGGTGAAGAGATAACATGGCAGGTGCATTTTTTAATAATAAAAACAAAACCAGTTATTATATAACATAATAAAATAGGTAAAATATACATACATATATATTGAAAATAATATATACTTATATAAATATATATATTTATAAAGTAAAAGAAAAGATGAAAGTGAGATGACTCTACTTAGTTGTTTTGAAAGTAAATCCGCAATTTCCGCTTGAATGCATACCGACTGGTGGCCGTCCTGATCTCGGGAGGAAGCGCATTCCAAAGAAGAATGGACTGTATATGAAAGGAAGAGTGAACAAAATCAGTCGAATGAGGAGGACAGAGTAAGAGGAGATTATTAGAAGAACGCAGATTCCGAGCATGTGAAGAACATAGATATTGAAAGTTAGACATAAGATAGGAAGGAGGGGTGGGGGAATTGAGTAGGGAGAAAAGTGTGGTCAAAGCTCGTAAACGTCTCCTCTGGCGAATAGGCAGCCATTTTAACTCAGACCTGTAGTTCGACACATGGTCATATTTTCTGAGGTTAAATATAAATCTGATACAGTTGTTCAAGACCCTATCTAGTTTATCAAGCAAGACCGCGTTCAAGTCGAAGTAGCACACGTCACCATAGTCAACCACTGGGAAAATTAAAGTCTGCACAAGCATTGTCTTTGTCTTTACGGACAAAAACCTTCTCAAACGATATAAGGATCGCAAACTGCCGTTGGCTCTCTGACTGACACTGGCTACCTGACTTTGCCAACTAAGTGTCGAGTCAAGATGCAAACCGAGATCTTTCACACTAGGGCTGATGGGAATGACGGAACCATTAAAAATGATCGGAGGAAGAGAGCTAACCGCCACTCTACCCATCATGCGCGAGCTTCCAATCACAATGGCCTGACATTTTGAGGGGTTTACAGACACCCCAAATCTGTCAGACCAGTCTTTGATAGCATTCAAGTCCCGGTTTACATCATCTATGGCGTCCAATAAATCTTCAATCCGCGCCGATGTGTACAGTTGGAGATCATCGGCATAAAGATGATACGAACACCGAAGACAGTGAGTTATAAAATTAATGAAGATGGAGAATAATAATGGAGATAGAATACCGCCCTGCGGAACACCAGCCCCCAGATCACGCCAATTCGATGAACTCTCATCAACGCGAACCGACTGCTGACGTCCCCGAAGATAAGAAGAGAACCATTCCAGCGCCTCGGAAGAAACCATAAGATGGGAGAGGATAGATAGGAGTATATCGTGACTGACGGCGTTAAAGGCGTTGGAAAAATCAATTAATACCAATACAGTCACCTTAGTGTCCTCCATGGCTTCTCTAATGTCGCCAGTCACTTTAAGGAGTGCGGAGGCTGTACTGTGCCCAGGTCTGAATCCAGACTGGAAGGAGCTTATAAGGCTGTTTCGGTGAACAAACCCCGAAAATTGCTTGTGTACGCAGGCCTCAAGCACTTTGGATAGAAAAGGGAGGATGGAAATTGGCCGAAAATGGTTAGGTAGGGAGGGATTTGAAATTTTGGGAAGTGGACGTACATAGGCCATACGCCACAGAGTTGGGAATTGACCGGAATCGAGGGAAAAGTTGATGATGTGTGTGATCGGTGGGAGAAGAAAGTCGAGGATCAAGGTGACCATGTAACGACTAATGTCATCATGGCCCACAGCTTTGGATTTTATCGATAGGATCATCTTTTTAATTTCATCTTCGGTGGCTGGAGAAAAGTGAAATGGTTCTATAATAGGACCGGGTAGGCTAGTAATGGAATCAACCGTCTGAGACAACATTTGGGAATCCAAATGGCAAGTTGTTGTGAAGTGACGGTTGATTTCATCCAGGCCAATCGTCCTGGGGAATTCCACATGACGATTCCTACCTATACCGAGAGTTCCTAGAAATTTCCAGATATCGGCAGGAGAAGAACATGAAATGTTTTCGAGAATATGGCGGCGCTTGGCGTTACGTATCATCTGATTACACCGATTTCTTGCAGTTCTGAAGAGGTTCTTATTATCTTCGCTGCGATCCATCTTAAATTTCCGAAAGGCGCGATCCCTGCATCTCATCGCCACACGTACTCCCGTCGTCAACCAAGGAGCAGGTGGCCGTCTAAGTTTTACTTTCTTTACAGGAGCATGTTTGTCGTAGAGAGCAAGGATAGTCTGATTAAAAATACGCAGCTTGTCGTCAACCCCCTCTGCCGTTGCAAGATGTCCCCAATCAAGTTCCGACGCATCCTGACGCAGCTTCTCAACATCCATGCGCGCAAAACAACGCATGCGCAGAACTTTAGGGAGAGGTTTGGGTGGTTTTAGGACATACGAGAGGAAAATGAGGTCATGGTGGGAAAAGCCAGGTGCAGGACACTGACCATGAGAGGAAACAAGGGAGGGGGTGGACGTAAGGATTAAGTCGAGCCACGTGTCATCGCCTGAGACATTTAAATGAGTGGGCTGCAGCGGTAGAACATGGAGACTAACGGACTCAATGATGTGAAGGAGTTTACGGGAACGAGGGGATGGATGACTAAGGTCTGTGTTGAAATCGCCCATGATGACGCAATGTGCATACTCCGACCCTATCGATTCCAGCGCCAATTCAAGGTTGGAAAAGTAGTCAACGGCGGGCGGACAGTAGACTACACCAAGTAGGGTCTTGACACCTTTGACATAAATTTCCAGAAAGAGGAACTCAGCAGAAGAACTGTAGGGTGAAGGAGAAGAGGCAATGATTTTGAAAGGGAAATCACTACGGAGATAGATAGCGACACCACCTCCTCCCTTTCCAATTCTATCGTTGCGGATAAGAATGAAACCAGGAAGAGGGTAGGTGGTAGAGAGAAGATGAGGTTTGAGCCAACTCTCCGAAACCAGCACAGCGTGGACATTGGCGTCAGAAAAGGTGTCGAGCAATTCACCGTAGTGACTTGGCACACTCTGAGCGTTAATATGACAAACATTAAATAAATGACCTTTCTGTTGATTGAAGCTCTGACGCACAAAGCCACCAAGGGTGTCGGTCAAGGAAGTGAAACTAGCATTAGCGGAAGACTTATCGGATTCAATAGCTGAGTGAAAAGAATCATCATCGGAAGACATATAATAAGAATAATATAAATACCTAACAAATATAAAATTAAACTATAGCTAAAGACTATCTTGACGGTGCAACACCATTATCTGTGCACCACCCACCAGTCTCACCAGTATAATATATTATACATACACTACTACAACATAAAAAATATATGAAAGAGAAAAACATAAAACCAAGAAACAAATAAAAAACTAATACCATTATACAAGCTAGGAACGAATCGATAGATACATGACACAGTTGTATTTACAAAAAACGCAATTGACAGAACACAAAACAAACATATCTCATTATTTAACGACAGAGAATCATGTTAAAAGTCACAGGACCAATGATTTACATACTACGTATACATTATCTCTTTATACTGACACTGAAATTTTATAAATACAAAACAAAGAACGACAAACATTGCATGTTTCCACACAAATACCCCCAGAAACATTTGAAAACATAAAATAAAAAACATTAAACGGGTAGACAAGACAGGTACTAAAAAATTAAAAACAAAAATTCATGATTCTACACAAATACCCTGAGAATCATTATAAAAATTTAAAAACAAATTTAAAGTGGGTAGACGTATAAAAACATAATAGAAAATACACAATAACAATGTGAATCGTGTCACCGCAAGCAGACACTGCAAATATTATATAGTGCAAATATTACAAGTCTAATTCTTACGCACTCCGGTACACGGCCTGTTCCCCGCTGCAGCAGCTGCTTCCTCTGTCTTCTTTGGGTACTTCACCAACAAGGGATTGAGTTCCACCAAGGAGGAAACCTTATGCCGTGTGCCATCGGGCGATCTGACCAGAATGACCCCGTCCTGAGTCCAACACGCCTGCATTCCGAAGTGCGATCGCGCCCTACTGAAAACAGTCTGTCTAGTCCTGGTCAAGAATTCTTTGACTGTGACTGTGGACCCCTTCAATGCAGATTTCGCCTTCCAGATAGCAGCTTTATGGTCAACATTCGAGAGCCTCACCAGTATTGGTCTACTGCGCGTGGGACCCCTGCTTGATGCCCCCAGCCTGTGACAAGTTTTGATGGAGGTGCCAGTAATGTCCAGCAGAGCCAATTTACTGTGTAGCACGTCCAGCACTAGAGCCTTGCAGTCCTCCTTATCCGACTCAGCAATCCCAGTGAAAATCAGGGCCTTCCGTCGTGTCCGTGTCTCCAACCCATCCACTACTCTGGCGCACTCTGTGATCTGGCTTCGAAGAAGTCCTAGCATACCGAACATAAGCTCTCTGAATGTCCGGAACTCTTCAGCAATCTTGGCGACGGTGTCCTTCGCGGGTCCAGCAGACTGAATTTGCGCCTCTAGCTCACCCATCTTCTTGAGAAAACATTCCTCTAAGTTTCTTTGAGCCGATTGGATGTCGTCTAGTTGAGACATTGTGAAAGTGATATTGGTATCTTCTAAGTGTATGAAAGCACTAGTGAATAGCTGGCAGGTGATGCAGTTTTGAGTGTACAGTTACATGGACTGAATTTCCAACGTAAGTACTGCTTATTAACGGTTTATGCACCCAATACTAGTTTTTTTTAAATTCAAAACGACTGAATTATAATTAAAATTAAATTGCGCAACGAAAACACGTCTTTACTTTATTAACACCTACCGCCGAAAAAAAGTATCAACATGTGCCTTTCAATTCAAATTATATCAATTGACATACCTAATAACTTTGCAGTTACTATCTCATTTATTTTGTTCCCTGTATAATGAATATTAATGTCAGTAAATTGGGCTTTACGATTGCGAAATATCATAATTTTAGTTTTGTCAAAGTTCATTTTCAAATTGTTATTTGTTAGCCATTTTATAATATCACTTAGAGTGTTGTTAATATCTTTTTCTAGGGATTCCTTATCCTTACTTGTAAAAACGACAGAACTATCATCAGCAAAAAGTATAGAGGGATGATTGATTACTTTTGGGAGGTCATTTATATGAATGATGAATAGCAGAGGGCCCGAAACACTTCCTTGTGACACGCCTTGCTTAATTTATCTGTTTTCTGATGTGTAGTTAATTTCTTTTCTGGTTTTGGTGCATACTCGAGTAACTAATGTGGACTGCTTTCTGTTGGTAAGATAAGAAGCTATCAGCTCTAATGAAGTACCCCAAATTCCATAACTATATAATTTATTTAACATGATTTGGTGATCCACGTAATCAAACGCTTTACTTAGATTCATATACAATGCGCACGCCGGAATTTGATTGTCTAAGCTACTCATAACTGTGCTCAGAAAATCGAAGACGGTCATATTAATGGTTTTATTTTTCCTAAAACCTATCTGCTATTTAGCAAATAAATAGAAGTTTTCAAAATAGTCATTTATCCTGACATAAATAACTCTTTCATAGACCTCAGAAAGCATCGTTACTAATGCTATAGGTCTATAGTAATTCATATTGTAGGTATCATCTTTCTTGAAAAGAGATTTGATAATTGTTAATTTAAGTCTAACAGGAAAGTGACCATTTAGGATTGACAGGTTAATGACATGACTTAATATGTAGGATAATTTAATTGACGCTTGTTTTAAAATTTTAGTCGATATATTATCGAATCCAGTGCTATTGGTATTTTTAAGTTTAAAATTATTTTGTGTATTTCATGGGGTGTAGTTGGATACATAAATAATGTTTTAGAGTGATTAGGTAAGGACCCCGTCTTATTAGCACAACTTGTATTCCCTTTTAATTGGTCTATGAAAAAAATATTAAAACTGTCCGCAATGGTCTGCGGATCATCTGTAAAATGTTTACCGTCTATAGAAATTTTATTGATTTGGCTTTTTGGCACATTACACATTGTTTTATTAATAACATTCCAAGTAACCCTGCATTTGTTTTGAGCTGTATGGATAAAACAATTATTCTGAGACTTTTTTGTTAATTTTATAACACGTTGTAATCTACTCGCAAAGTTTTTTAAATTGGTTTTATTTATGTCATGTCGGTTCTTACAATACTTCCATAATAATTGCTGTTTACGCATACAGCATTTTCTTATTCCTTTAGTCATCCATCGGGCTCGTATTTGAGAATATATTTTAATTCGAATATATGGAAAACATAGATAATAAAATAAGGTTATTTAGTCTCTCTGACTTATTTAGTCATAAAAAATGTCAAAAGCTTCCTGTGGGTCATTATTTTCAAATACCTCACTAAACGAAATCGAATTAATGCAATTATTAAATTGCCTAATATTATCTTTACTGTTATCTCGCCTTTTTACATACCAATATTTTAGCGAGCAGCTAAGCTTGACTATAATTTGATACGTATTAGTGTCGTGTTATGTATCGCACGTTTAGTTTTGGGGTATGCAGACGTACAGTTGACTAAAGAGGTTGGTGTGCAGGGAAGAAACGAAAATTGTTGATGAATGTTGAAAATATTCATTGTGGGTTCTTGCTTAGTATTACTTTTAGGTTTTTGGTTTGGGGTAGTATCCTGAGTTGAAAAAGTTTTAGGCAAGGTCTGCTGGAATTCTATGGTTCGTGCTAGGAGCCTATATTTATGCCTGACTGATAATAGGTGCGCCGCTTGAATGACTTATTTAAACAGAGCTAGCGAAATTCCCAATGTTGTTTCTCTTTGCTGGAGTTTTTCTACCTACTTCGTTAAGAATCTGCTTCTTAGGGTGTCGATGGTAAATTAAATTTTCAAATGCTATATTTGGCCCAATATTCAGCCACACAAAACCCCTTGCTTAGGCAACCATAAGGTCCTCACATGTACAGCTTACAGGGCATGCGTTATATCACGAAAGGTGGGCCATGGTTTGCGGATAGACACCGCACGAACACTGGACATCGGTACCATCCGAGAACCCATTTGGTCACATTCCTGAACAGCTGATGAAGGCGGGTGGGAACCTATAGAGGTTCTCTTTACTGCGGCCGACCTGAGTGCGGAATCTGTTAAGAGTTTGCCAGGTTCAGGAATTAAGTTTCCTAGTTCAGGAATTATAGGGGCGAAGTTATGTTTTTGAAAAGTTATGACTACTTAGCATGTGATTTTAAAAGAAATTTTATTGAGCAGCCAGCATACCAACTTCCTTGGTTAACAGTACTTGGTACCTACTGAGGATAATATCAGGTCTCTCGGATGGCTGGATGCTGTGTTTATCTGCGACGGAGCTAAATGCCGCGATATCTTAGTGGCGCCGACTCCTTGGAAACTGTGAGTTATGAATTCATCTGTCTGCTTGAATAAAGGGCTGGGAACTATTATGGTGTATGGGTTAGAAACTCTTGTTTGTTTGTTGTTAGCGTGGTACTCGTTACATTTCATGATACTTAGAAATGTTTGGCTTCAAAAGTTTCCAGTGTCATTTAATAGGGGTTATATATATTATATATATAGGGGAATAATATGTTTTAATACCTAATTATATGCCGTTGCATACACTATTTTATCTTCACTCATACAGTTAAAATAAAGCAAAAGTGGAAACGGAAACAATATGTGGTATGACGGGCAATTTAGATTCTCATTGTGCATGACTGTGCAGCGCGCACATCCATAGACAACGACACCATTTTTCTACATTTCGTCAATGAGCCCATACGCGCCAGTGAATTAAAAAGTAAAAGTGTGCTATAAAAATTAAAAGTTATTTTATGATGCAGTTGTTTGAAAATCAAAGGAAAATGTTGCACTGTAATGGTTTTATTTTTTAATTTTACCTATCCACGAATATAAAATACGTGTTTATACAAATTTTTGGAACATTACGTTGTGAGTGTAGATAAACACTTAATCTTTCATTCTGTTAGTCTGCCGTTCTCCTGAAAAATTACCAGAAACAATATATAAGTACTGTTTTGTCATTTTACATTTTATAGTAACTAGTGTTCAGGGTAATCAACTGCCTGGTGTTTTCCATCTTCAGCTACGGGCCCGAAAGGTGGACTTTAATAAGGCCGATCGTGACCGCATAGATGCTTTTGAGATGTGATGCTGGAGGAAAATGTTATAAAAGGTTATCCTCCGCAAACTGAACTTAAAGGTCAGATTGACCACAGTCTGCCTTCGTAGAATTATTGAGTTCTTCGGTCCCATTGCCAGAAAGGATGGACACAACCCCGAACAGCTGATGGTGACTGGCAAATACGAAGGAAAGCGTCCTAGAGGCCGCAGTCCAGTCAGATGGTCCGACCAAGTCCGCACATCGTGGAACACCAAACTGCACGATGCTCTCCACAATGCAAAAGTCAGGCATTGATGGCGCAAACTGGTAAATGAAAAGATGATTCAATGGTGACGGGGAAAACACGATCCCCAGTAGTGATTGTTGAATAATACTTTACAGTTCACTCAAGCTTGTGAGTTTACCCCTGGTTCCTAGAAAGAAGTTATCGACACTTCACAAACTTTACGCAAACGGCAAACCTAGTGATGCGACTGGCTGGTGAAAAATCATTTAACCGATCACAGCGCTAACGCGCGTTTGACAATCTTTCATTACAAATATTGTGCTAACTGCGGCTTGGTTGAAATTATAATATGGTCAATTTTGTTATACAGTTAAAATTGATGTGAAAATTAACCCGTGTAAGGCTCGTATCAATGAAACCCTTCCGAAAAGGATCTTAACTGGTTGTGTTAGCCGTATTTAAACCGCTTCCAAGATTATTGGTGCCTTCCCCCAATGAAGCTACATATGAATTACTTATATAATATCAGTGACATTTTTAATACTATTACCATTTAAGGTAAAATTAAAACACGGTTTCGAACATCACTTTGATATTTTTTCACCAAATTCGATAGATCATTTTCGTCCAGAAAATAGGGGTTATGGATCTTTGCATCTGTGTTTCTATAAAGGCATCCCTTTTTTCCAGGGTGCAGTAGTAGTAGTAGTGAAGTAGGGGCGAGTCATCAGAACACACAACAACCCAAACATAGCGAGCGCGGGTTTTGACTCACGCTCGCACTAAGCTAGGTCCAGTGGACAACCCAACGACGGGCTCACCGTAGTGAGCCCCGGTGTTGCACTCGCGTCCAGGGAGCATAGCTCCGTGACCACTCGCCTTGCTTCCTTGCGGGGGCGACGCCACTTCCATCGTTATCGGACACAATTATGTGTTAATCCTAACCAATTATCAAAGAAAGACCATATCGTTGACGTGGCGAACGTTTGAACAATGTCTACGCCAGATGCAAAAGGTGCCTAAGAAAAGATTTAAAGGAAAACACTAAATAATTCATAAAGTCGTTTAGCAAAACACAACTAGAAGCTAAAAATGCTAATAGTGTATCAAGTTGTAGTAGCGTGTTGCGGTGGCTTGTTGCAGCAACGCGCTCCCACCGCCCATAATTCATGTTGTTCGCTCATCGTTTTCTACTTGCGTGGCGTGTAGGGAAATTTTATACTCTGCGCTTAACCTGTGGATAAGATGTGGTAATCTTTATCATTAACAGATTTTCTTTGCTGAAGGATGAATTATCAGAATTTTATACAGGAAAAATAGAATATATATATTCGAAGACATGAGTTATGCACCAAACCGAACTGGGCCCGCGTGGTGAATTACGGCCTATTTCCTCTCACAGAGAGGAGGCCTGTGTCCCAGCAGTGGGAAAAGGCTGGTGATGAAATAGGATATGCATATATTGATTGTATCTGTTGGGCGTAAACCCTACAAATGAATAGTAAAACACGTATGGTTAAATTATGGTATATTGGTTTGGTAAAATGGTAATGGCTAATGGTATGAGCAAACGCGGCTTGGTTGGTGACCGATCGTTAACTAACTTTATAATGATTTTAATACTAAAACTAAATATTTGGGTCAGCGTGGAACTGCTGACTGCGCGCGCGATTGACATCAATGAACTGTACTTTGTACAGTATCTAAGGGGTCTTAAATTTCTGAGAGATTAAACTAAGAGAAGTTAGGAACTATAGAAAAGTTTTGTAGATTTGCGATTGGCTTTTGTTCTTGATTTTTTTTCGGGTAATAATTTTATTGTAAATCTTACTTTGTTTTACACTATAAAAGTTTTAAACATTTACAAGATGAAAAACTTTTTAACAAAAATTAAACCGACTGCCAAAACAAAACACTACTATTATTTGTCTTTTGTACCCATTGTTTTCCGTTATTCGACACCGACTGGACTGCCTCCTTTTTGGGAAGTCGGTTAAAAAACTACGGTACGGGGTTTTTTTTTGTAATTCTTATTGGGTTGTTTTCTTGTGTTTTGTAAAAGGTTAAAGAGTTAGACTGGGTGTGTTAGATAAATTATTATAAATTTTTGTATAGTTAATATAAATTAAATGCCTAGTTTCTTAGAAGGTTAAAATCAATACTAAAAAGGGTGCTTTAAATGAATGCGACTTATTAAAAAAATCTTTAGGTCCTAGAGACCCACGATGCCCTCACCCAAAGACTACCTGCAAAACTGGGTTACTCATAAATAAATATAACCTAAGTAACCTAACTTCATGTAAGCAGAAAACTCGTACAATTCCTTCAAAGAATCTCTACTTACTCAATTTATGTAACTTAATGTACTTCTGAAATAGGTCAGAGGTCTGTCAAGTAGTTCTCCAGGCTAATTGAACCCTTATTCAATGGTTAGTTCAAGTATAAGTGACGGTAAATAACTTGGGTGCTTAGGTACGAGGCACAAGGTCAGTTGCTGGTCGAGCCTCGAGCTAGCCACGAGCTCGCAGAGTTTGTCGGGCAAACAGTTTCGGACTGATTGGAAGCTTTCATCCTCTGTTTGTCGAATACTTTGCCTTGTAGAATGGCATTAATTGAAATTTTGCTCACTTACAATCAAGGGATCGATAAAAGTGGAAAAGGGAATCATCCTATTTTCTTACTGTAACCATTTTTTACCGACTTTCCAAAAAGGAGGAGGTTTCTTAATTCGACCGTATATTTTTTATGTGTGTGTTCGCGGATAACTTCGTCGTTTATGAACCAATTTTGATGAATCTTTTTCTTGTTGGAAAGGATATATATCAAGGGTGGTACCATGATAAGGAAACCAGGATCAGATGATAGGATCCTAGAGAAATCGAGGGAAGTCCTCAAATATTATAGGCATATATATAGCGATTGAGGTGTTTTCATCAATAATGCAATCATTTGCACTTAGAAAGTGTCATTTGGTGAAGTGGAACTAATGAAGAAGACTACAATGGCCACTGGAACTCCGAAATAAAACAATGTAACCTAGTCGTGTTTGGACTTATTGAAATCTTCATGGGATGTACTTTGGCTGTAAATGATTTTCATGTTAAATGGAGGTACCTACCAACACTAAAAAGAGGAAAATAAAAACACTTTTTAACAATAAATCAAACCGACTTTTCTTAAAAATAAAATAAATTTCTTTTCCGTAATTGTTCGCTTTGTGTTGTTGTGTTTTGGAATTCGGTTTGTTTTTTTTTGTAGGATACGATTCGTCGATTCACCGCGCGTCTTTTGTTATTATTTTCTATCTGCGGTTTCAGAGTTGCAGAGAACGCTAGTCACTTGTGAATTTCAATTTTCCCAACATACGAAAACCTTGTTATTACAAGAAACAGGTGTATTATTTAATATTGCAATGCGTTCAATACATCGCGCGTCTTTTGTTTCGTATTTCGAAAGTCGTCATTTTAAAAACTCATATAACATGTCACTGTATTGTATCAAGCTGTTGCCGTGTTCCCTGTCGAGTTAATATCCAGCTTTTAGGGATCTAACCGTCAACAAGTTATTATTAATAAGACAGCAGTTCATTACAGCGGCTCCTGAGTCCTTGCACCCCCTCCCACTATGATTTATGAAGCATTTAACTTTTATGGTAGCGCTAAGTGGCCGGCCGACTTTCATAAGAGAACTGGGGAAACTCATCTTGGCTAATGTAAGCTGAAAAGTTAAACAAATTGTCCTTCTCGCCTGTGACCTTATAACGTGTTTCGGTGCTTCAACGGGAGATCCGAATTTTTAAGAGAAATTACTTCGTGAGTCGAGAAAGTCGATTTTTATGTAAGTTAGCGTAATACTGTCACTACTGCTCATAAATATTTACTTAGCTCGTTGAGAAAAAGTTAAAATGGTAGCGTAAGGTGAAATATCTCGTTCATTCAGTTTACTTTTTGCATAAACATAGAATTCCGTCTCGTAACAAAACGTGTTGTAATTAGCTAACGCGTCCTTGTTCGGCGAGTGTACATATTAATTTGATGAACACTGCGCTGCAAAGCTATCCTCGTAAGTCGCAGTGCACAAAAGTTGGACCGTGAAGTCTAAAATATCATAAGCAAACGGAACCCCATAGCGAATCACAAAGCTTTGAGCTTGGGCTTTGAGTACACCAAGAGCTTGCTAAAGCCCGTTATGGTGCTTAGCATACTGGCCGGTATTTGGTACAAGCGTATGTCCTATTAGCCGGCCACTTATGTCCAAGCTTTATATGTAAATCGTGCAGTTTGGTGGATAGGAACTTTTCTTTGGTAGTCGTTGCCAAAAACTACTTTGTATGAAGGGTTTAGAGGGATTTTAAGACTTTTCTTTGAGAGCATAAAACGTTCCGAACCATAGGTATATTTTATTCATTCACTGACATATAAAAGGAAAAGCCGGTCAATGATTTTGTATAAGAGTTAATTTTTAATTTCAATAGCTTATCAATCAATATACATATAATTAATATGTAGAGAAGTCGTTTATGTACATCTAAACTAATATTATAAAGAGGAAAGTTTTATATTTTTGTATGTAACGATTAAACTTAAAAACTACTGGACCGATATCAAAAATTATTTCACCGTTGGAAAGCTACACTATACCCGGGTGACATAGGCTACTTTTGATCCCTGTATTCCCACGGGAACGAGAACTACGCGGGTGGAACCGCGAGGCGTACGCTAGTCGAAAATATTTCCGAAAAAAAAGGCCCAGGCTGTTAAAGAATAAACAATATAACACATTGCCAGCATTTTTGGAATTTTTTGTCTGTTTAGTTGTGCACGCAGCACGTAAAATGAGCAAAACCAATGTAGATTACTTTTATACATAAAAATGTGCAATATTACATAGTTTTTGTTTTCATCGTAATCGGTTCACTCTATCAAAAGTTAGATGAATTTAAAGTGATCAAGAAGTAAAATACCAGAACTCACGCAATTCAGATAGGGTAGTATTTAAACGCAAATCAAAAAATATCCTTTTTCTACGCAATAAGATTCCGAATTCCCATCAAAATTACTGATTGCACAGAAAAATATCACTAAACACACTAAAATTTATTTTCGCAGCGTACAGCGATTTTTCGAATAAGTCGACGTAGCCCCGCTGCGCGGGGCTCCTATTTCTGTCTGCAGGGTCAAAAGTAACCTAACACGAACGAGATGACGGGAGCTGAGTTCGCTCGCTTTGCTCGCTCACTTCAGCTCCCGAACTCATCATCTCGTTCGAACCTAACCTGTCCGTGTCGGGGTGCCCTAAGTTCCCGAGCTCGCTTCGCTCGCTCTTGGACTGATTCTTTGACCATAATTTATTCGTAGATCAACTAAAATAGACTATGAAATATGGAAAATTTGCTGTGCAGTCAGTATTTATGCTATGTATGTAGTATTTTTGTACAAAAATAAATTTAACAGTATTGCATTATGAGGAAAAAAGGAATGTTATATTGATGTATAATTTCGTTTTATCTGCAGTTTGAGTTTTGTTGATCATTTAGTTTATTTGTAGTGAAGTAAGTTATTAGATGTAAATAAGAATATAAATGATGAGTATGTATTGATAGGCGATTATTTATTTGATATGCAATTTATAATATCCCATTCAGATACTCGGACAGTTGAAGTCCATATTCGATAGATGGCGCTGTGCATTTGACGTCATTTTCTGAATGGCGGTGTTAAGATTCTCCGCGAAAGAATTACCCTTGAAACCTGAACCTAGCCCTAGAAAATTGGTAGGTTGGTAGGGTAGGTAGGAAGGCAAGTAGGGTAGGTAATAAAGTAAGTAAGTAGGTAGTACGCAATTGACGGGCGCGAAGCCGCGGGCACAGCTATTACAAAATATAATTCAACATACAATGATTGTAATAATATTCATATCTCAATATTAGCAACAATTTGCCCAAGCATTTCCGAACATCGTAAAATTTTATTTTACTTTTCGTGTTAAAAATATCACGAATAAAGCCGTTTTAATTAAATTAGATAAAAATCTCCGATTTAATGAAGGTTGGCCATTGATTCGAACCGGAACGTTCGGCAAACCGAACCGTTCCGAACCGTAGTCGGTTTTTTAACGTAATAACGCTCAAATTACAGTAAATTAATGAGACTGTATTATATAATTTTATTATAGACTGAACAACATTATTTTTTTAAGAGATGTTTTTGAAACCAATTGCGGTCAGGAAGAGAAGTTAATTTTATAATTAAGGCAACCGTATCCTTGGGCCAGTTAAATATTTATAAGTCTCTTTTAAAGGGAGAATAAAGTAGCATTAATGTTGTATAACGTCTGTACGGACGGATATAGACGAATGTACAAGCGTTTGTTTACGGTTGTGCGTAAACAAGGGCTTACATAGCGAATATAGTCTTTTAAGTGGAGATAAAATTCTTGCTTGAAGACTACACTCTGTACGTACCTGGTATTTCAGAAAACCATTCTAATTTAGCTAACCTAGTAAGTAGATGTAGAAATGTTCTCATCCAGACCAGTGGACCCGACTCATGGCGGCTTTAGCAGACGTATGGGATTTTAGTTGGTTGGTGTCAGACAGAGGGTATCCATGAGGTTTTCGCCACAAAAAAAAAGATAAAGGTTCTCATCTGGAAATACTCTGGATATGTTGTTCCATTGAGCTTTTACAATTGGATGGAGGGAGGAAGGGCCTCTCCATCCATCCAATTGCAATACGGCTAAAGAAAAGAGGGATAGACTGTGTTAGGAGTGATAAGAAAGAAAAGGGAGTCAGTGATAGCGTGACGGGGGACAGGACGGTATGGAAGAAAAACGTTTTGCACCGACCCCAAGTAACATGGGACAAGGGCAGGACGATGATGATGATTAAGCTATTACAATTAAGTAATTGTGTTTAATAAGACATAACATTTTTGTTATCTATTAGGAACTTCAGCATCACAGAAACTACTCTCTCACTCCACTACCTCTCCAATATAAACCTTCCCTTAGCACACGATTGTACCCACTCAAAGATGGCTGTAAGATCACTGTATCATCTATGTTCTGAAAGCTGGACTCAAAATATCAGGTATCGAATGCCATATGAAAAGTGATATGAATAAATTCGTGAAGAAATCATCGGTCAAGCAGTATCGATTGTATCATTCACGTTTGTCCTCGGAAATAATAAATGCGACAGGAACCCGTTAGGAACTTTATCGAATGAACGAAATTAGAGCACTATTTCTAGAGAAGACTTAGACGGCGCTATATTTGATACATAGGGCCGGTTTCTGATTTAAGTAAAGCAGCAATAATCAGTTGAGTATTGTCAAATAATTTAGGAAGCGTTTGAGTATTTTACGTTTCACAATTGAGAATCTACCTAGATCAGTTAAGTAACTACATAAGTACCTACTTATCTATGGATTTGTCAAAGTTCCATTCACTTTCTCTTTCACCCTTACGTTCCATTTTACAAAATAAATCCGAGACATCACAAGATTGGAATAAATTTACTAATATAAATTTTATACAGCTGTAAAAAGTACGTTAGTTATATATTTCTTCATTCAAGATTTAAAAAATCAAGTTATTAAAGATGTTATAATCTTTAAAAACTTGATTTTTCATATTTAAGCAATTTAAAAGATACCTATCTGAAATGTATCCAACCTTATTATGAATCTATGAAATGGATCGTAGGTACTAGTCTTCACTTCAATATATATTTTTTTCTATGTTCAATATTGTCATGGCAACCGTATTTATTTTGTCAAAGATGTCTTATCGAAATAAAATAATATCATCTAATGTAATTTGTTATTGCCAAAATCAAGAATTTAAGCTTATAATTACTAGAAGTAAATGTGTTCAGAGCGAGCAGTTGCTGGTTCTTGTGATACCTCATAGAACTACAGAATATTTTACTCAGAATTTCACAAGATCTCTCAAGAGGGCACTTGTATATCTACAGTGCGTAGTACATTATTACCTTAATGCATCTGCATTGGAATCTGATTGCAATTGTGATTTACCAACAAATGTGGACTATTGTGATGCAATTTTTAATGAGTGACCTGTGTTTTCAAGACCGAAGGCTTTGCTAGCCATCGAACAGCCTCTGAAGATAAACAATATTAGCCAGGGTCGGTGCCATTGGATATGTGTCGGATATTATGAAGGAGTACTGTGTTCTACCTATTTATTTTGCAAAATAATAAATAAATGAGACTTGTCATGTTGTTTTTATTAACTTTTATTGTTCTGATACCAAAATCGTATCATAAAAAAGCCAAATTCTGTACACAATTTCATCGTTGTAACCTCTTCTTGTCTTGTGGATCCTACTTAGTATTAATAATAGGTTCAGGTTTTATAAGTGGAACTTTACCACTAAATATCACATCTCGTGCTACAATTACCTTCCTCTTTGTTACATCCCAAAGTCGAAATCCATTATTATAGCGTACCCAATCATCATATACTCTTGCGTTCTAGAATCCAACTTTTTCAAAGATGTCAGGTTTTTTGCATAAGCTATCGTTCCAAATTCTCTTACTTTGGATAAGTTTGGTTTCTGTTTTTTTTTTTTATTTGGGACAATCCCACCGCACTATTCCCAAACCACTGCAACTCCTGAAAGCCAGAATCAACAGTGGCAACCACCAGAAAAGCGCCGAGGCAATGAAGCTCTGTTTATTGCACAGTTCATAGGGGGTAATATAATTGAGTGCTGACTCGTAGTCACACCAGTGATGGATTCGCTTGATAAACGGTTTATCAGATAGACTCCACAATATTGGGCTTCTCCCCACATTTATTATAAAGGTAGGCTATTCTATATAGGTATGAAAGTCTGTATGTTTGGATATTTGTTAATCACACCTCAATGGTTGAACATATTTGGAAGGATATACTTTGAAAAACACACAATGACCAGAATTAGAACTTAGGATATAATAACAAAAAATAAATATATTAAATAATAGATATAATAATAAATAAATAAACGGAATAACAAAGCCTTTTATTCTGAAATCAGAGATATAAAACTGAAGTCTATACAATACATGTTTATAGTTTATAAAATTTCCCTAATCTCAGTGTGCTTGGCATAGGCCTCCACTAACAGTTTCCACTAGGGTCTGTCCTGAGCTACTCGCCAACACCACAGCGCACCATCGCTTACACTTTTTGCCTACATCTTGGACCAGAGGTCTTTCCCATATCCCATTTCCATCTATGACACTGTCTTCCACGGCTTCTTTTCCCATCTCTTGTGTACCATTTTGTCACTTTTCTCCATGTCCCTTGGCTATCGCGCATCATATGACCGGTCCATCTAAACTTTATACATAATTCCTGTTGGATAACTGTCGGTTTTCGCGCAGGAAAAGGTACTGGCGACCACAAACACAAAAACTTTTTGAATATTTTTCTTGAAGATCTCACTCATCATCGTCATCATTTCTGCCGAAAGACTGCTGGATACAGGACTTCCCCAGCGTCACCAAATCAACCGGTCCTATGCGTCTTTCATACATCGGATTTCCGTGACCTTAACCAGGTCATCGGTCTACAGAGGGAGGCTTTAAAGCGCTTCGTATTCCGCCACGCAGTCGCCACTCCAGAACTTAACCCATTGACCATCCGTTCTTCGAGCATGTGAGATCTATCAGGCGTAAAATATTTGCATCCAATCTGATGTTTTCGATAATTCAGGGCAAACACTCTTCTTCCACGCATTGGTCTTCTTGGAAGCATCTCCAAGGAAGACAAGGTCTTCTTCGTCACTCGTTTTATAAGTTTATATATTATTTTGTATTTATTTCGCTTGATTTAAGCACAGGCTTGTCAACTGTTGTCAACTATCAACTGCCAAATGTAACCAGTGTAACCAGATTCGACGAGCCCCAAGTCGCCGAAAATTTAGTTTTTCCATTTATAAAAAACTCAAGACGACCATGAATTCACTAAACAATAATCATTATTGGTTCCACATAAAAAAAAATTCAGCATTTCTTTATTTGCCTGTGTTGTTGCGACTGAAGTATAATGAAAAATAGTGATGAACTGATAAAAGCATTTTGGTTTACATAATTGCTCAGATAATGTTGTATTGGATAGTCTCATTCCGAAATCGCCTAAAATCGCCTTATTTGGAGGTAGCCTAATTAGCGCCGCTCGTAAAATTGGTCGCCTCGGCACCCTTCCGAGTAACCTAAATGGCAAAAAGGCGCCCAAGCTGGCTACACTAATGATGTAACGTTGACAACGGTTTGAGAAAGCTTTGAGAATTCGAGAATGATCAAATGTGTTTTTCTCAGTTGTGAAACCCAATTGATCGTCGATGAAGGTTTTTTGTATGACATAAGGTATACTTTGGCATGACTTGACTACGTATACTCAAACCTTGCTCAGCATCGCAGAAAACTTAAAGTGGCAGATGATCAAGGGTGACAGATGCTTAAATCGAGATCAGCACGTACTTAGCGTCGAATACTTAATTCAGAAATCGGCCAATATTGGTGTCGTGTTAAGTATCGCACGTTTAGTTTTGGCGTATGTGATGTACAGTTGACTAAAGAGTTTGGTGTGCAGGGAAGAAAGGAACATTGTTGATGAATGTTGAAAATATTCATTGTGGGTTCTTGCTTAGTATTACTTTTAGGGTTGTTGGTTTGGGGTCGTATCCCGAGTCGGATAAGTTTTAGGCAGGGTCTGCTGGAATTCTATGGTTCCTGCTAGGAGTCTGTATTTGTACCTGACTAACGGTAATAGGTACGCTGCTTGAATGACTTATTTAAACAGAGCTAGCGAAATTCCCTATGTACTTTCACTTTGCCGGAGTTTTTCTACTTACTTCTTTAGTAATCTTTTTCTTAGGGTGTCGATGGTGTCGATTGGTTTGGCTCAATATCCAAACACGGCAACACCTCTTGCCGACGCAACATAAGGTCCTCACATGTACAGGTTACAGGGCTTGCGTTACATCACGAAATGTGGGCCATGGTCTGCGGATAGACACCGCACGAACACTGGACATCGGTACCATCAGAGAACCCACGACCGACCTAAGTGTTTATACTCTATAAGTCTATTTAGAGTTTACCAGGTTCAGCAATATAGTTTCCTAGTTCAGGAATTATAGAGACGAAGTTATATTTTTGAAAAGTTATGACTTCTTAGCATGTGATTTTAAAAGAAATTTTAGTGAGCAGCCAGCATACCAACTTCCTTGGTTAACAGTACTTGGTACCTACAGAGGTTAATATCAGGTCTCTCGGATGGCTGGATGCTGTGTTTATCTGCGACGGAGCTAAATGCCGCGATATCTTAGTGGCGACGACTACTTGGAAACTGTGAGTTATGAATTTGTTAGAATCATAAAGGAACTCCATATAAAAGTATCGATATATGTCAAGATGGTTATTTACTGTGTATCAGAGTTCCTATGTATTTGGTGGAAAAGGGAAAGGTTTTATGAAGAAAAGCACAAAAAGACAAGACTATGTATTTATTTCAATTAGGCTTGTCAATTAATTCATATTGAGGCTCAGAGAGCTTACCGCCCGTTCGCTAGACCTAGTTCTCGTGGAGAAGAAGGGCAAGAAACTCCACGGAAGCAACAATGGTTGTAAAAGTATTTATAGATATATTTTACAACCATAAATATCGTTTATCACAGTAAAGATCTAATTCTATTATGGCCATTATATAATGAATCTTGTAACATTTCACAATGTTATATAATCAAAACAACAAGGATAAGGCAAGGAACATAACTAGCCCTCAAATCAATTTAACATTATTATGAATAAAGGCCACAATATGAAATAGACTTTCTACACAACCATTAGCAATAATCAAGTTATAATATAAAATAACTTACGTGAAGCTTGTGTAGTCCATCTTTCACAAAACATAACAATTCGGGAAAACAATATCAATATCACTATCACAACGTAACAACTGGTCTGTACTGGTTCGTAGTTCACAACAAAGTGTGTCGACTCACGAATTACCCACTATTTATAGCAACGAGTCGACCTGTCAACCGTCCCCACCATTTTCTACATTTCTATGAATAATCTCACAATTAGGTCAATAATCAATTCTTGAGTAATAAAACCTTTTTAAAACGTATCAACGCAATTAAGGAATTGAATATCGCCTATTTAGTCATTTTTAATCAATATTCGAAAGAATATTGATACTAATTACGAATGACAGTATTTTACTAATTGTCTCAAAGGACTTATAATACTAAAATGGTAATATAATATCCAGGATACATCACAATGATCATTACAAATTATATAATATTTTATAGGAATATCATCACTTTGGCTTATATGTAAGTTTAGTTATTTCTTGTTCATACAACAATATTTACTCAGGTGGGTACTCTAACAATTATAGATATTTGACAACACAATAATAATTTAGGTAGGTACTTCGACATTTGTCGGTAGATGCTTAATTAATATGACAATTTGTATTTTGTAGCAAACCATTGTGCTTATAAAGTGGAAATTCATGCTTTAATGACGTCACACGTACTTACAATACTAACACGGCCATACTGACATGTGCTTCGTTCTCGAAGTACACTTTCGATAAGTAATCTTAATAAATTAAATCAATTTCTTTAAAAAAACAAATATATTAACATATCTACATTCAAATACAAAGGGGAGAGGGAAGCTTTAAGCACTGCCATCTCCCTTTTTTTACGCAGTGCCATAGGCAGCCCTTTTTTTTTGTAGGCACAGCCATTTTTTTTTTTAGACACAGCCATTTTTATTTTTTAGGCATTGCAATTCTTTTTTTTCTGCGCAGCCATTTCTTTTTTTTTTGTAGGCACAGTCATTTCTCTTTTTTTTTTTAGGCACAGCCATATCTTCTTTTAGGCACAGCCATTTCCTTTTTTGTTTAGGCACAGCCATTTCCTTTTTTTTTTAGGCACAGCCATTTCCTTTTTTTTTTAGGCACAGCCACAGGCACAGCCATTTCTCTCTTCTTTTTTAGGCACAGCCACAGGCCCACAGCCACAGGCACAGCCATTTCTTTTCTTTTTTTTAGGCACAGCCACAGGCACATGGCCACAGGCACAGCCATTTCTTTTTTTTTAGGCACAGCCACAGGCACACGGCCACAGGCACAGCCATTTCTTTCTTTTTGTAGGCACAGCCACAGGCACATGGCCACAGGCACAGCCACATCCACTGGCAAACAGCCAGAGCCACAAGCTTATTTATTTATTTTTTTGGGTTACTCTATTTATACAAAAGTAAACTATATATCATAATTCAAAATATTATTACACCAACCAACAATACATCGCTCGGCCAATCTGACAATATTTTTGCAAATTTTACTGAACGTAGATATTTCTAATTTTACTAAAATCAGATCAACAGTGGGTATATATTTAAATTATTTGATGGTCATAAAAAAGTACCAACTATTAATTTTGACATTTAGCACGAGAATGTCAAGCTTCGTTGTAATGACCAAACTTTTAACGACTTTTTTATAATTACTTTTTAATAAAATGCTAATATTTACTAGAAATAAAATAAAATAATCTCAACAGATACCACTAACGATAAAATATTTTTCTAATGTACCATGCTGATGAAACGGCCTGGAATTATTATACCCCTTTCAGTCTTTCTCCTGCCATCTCACTTTTCAAACAAACTACTCGGTAAGTTATACCCACATGGTTTTTATTATTGAAAAAATTTACTTTTCATTTATTTGTTTTATTCCATAATGTTTTTTTTCTATAAATTCATGACTCAATTATAAGAAGTTAGTTATTATGTAGCTGTCCCGATAGAACCGAACTATGTAAGCTGTGTGGTCACAGACAAACATCCGTAGACATTCCTAACAAAATAAATGATGTTGGTACCCACAGTAAGGTTGGTGACGAATAATTAGCCAGCTGTGCTTATTATTTTACGACTTTTGATAACTTTATAATAAATTATTGTGATTCTGCCTTTGTATACCATTAGATCACTATTTGTTAAAATATCAAAAACTCACCCTCTAATAGCCCTGAAACTAGTTACTTAAATTTATTTTCAGATCGAGAAATGCAAGGCATGAAAATATTAATTGTATTGTTTATTTTAATATTTCTGAAGATTAGAATATTTATTTTATTAATTAATACAGACTTTTCAAGAAAATTACTGTTCAAGAGCTTTTGCCAGAAATACGATTCCTTTTTAGTTTTACTAAAAAAATAGCCAAGAGAAAAACAGTAAAGTTTTATGTAAATGTGAGAATATTGGTAAAAACTACTATTCGGTCTCCATTTTTTACCTCTCAAGTATGTATGTGGCCACTAACGGTTTTATCACCAAGTTGGGTACATTTTTGCAAAAATACCCTCTGATAAAATTTGCCATAAAAATTCTAGACAAGTTTCTGATAACTAAACTGAATAGCTTAGGATTTATCGTTTTAAGCTTTTTCAAACATAATATATCTTTATATTACTAAAGATATTAAACAGTAAATAAAAACAAAGCCTCTGAAGGCCTTACCACTTTTAGCCGTTTCGTGCTGCAGCTGTCAGCTAGATGCCCATAGTCAGAGCCGAAGCTCAGTCCATAGTTTGCAAATACATGTCGCAAAGCTTTTAGATCTGCAAGCTATGCAGCTCGCAGTGCCGTCGGGTGAAGTGGCATCGCCAGGACATCGTCTTGATGCGAGTGGAGTCAGTGAGTCGTCGTCACGTTGTTTATGAAATTGACAAAATTAGATTCATTAGAAATCTTAAGTAAGCTAGAGCTGAATTCCACTTCTGATGTTAGAATCATGGAGGAACTCCATATAAAAGTATCGATATATGTCAAGATGGTTATTTACTGTGTATCAGAGTTCCTATGTATTTGGTGGAAAAGGGAAAGGTTTTATGAAGAAAAGCACAAAAAGACAAGACTATGTATTTATTTCAATTAGGCTTGTCAATTAATTCATATTGAGGCTCAGAGAGCTTACCGCCCGTTCGCTAGACCTAGTTCTCGTGGAGAAGAAGGGCAAGAAACTCCACGGAAGCAACAATGGTTGTAAAAGTATTTATAGATATATTTTACAACCATATAAATATCGTTTATCACAGTAAAGATCTAATTCTATTATGGCCATTATATAATGAATCTTGTAACATTTCACAATGTTATATAATCAAAACAACAAGGATAAGGCAAGGAACATAACTAGCCCTTAAATCAATTTAACATTATTATGAATAAAGGCCACAATATGAAATAGACGATCTACACAACCATTAGCAATAATCAAGTTATAATATAAAATAACTTACGTGAAGCTTGTGTAGTCCATCTTTCACAAAACATAACAATTCGGGAAAACAATATCAATATCACTATCACAACGTAACAACTGGTCTGTACTGGTTCGTAGTTCACAACAAAGTGTGTCGACTCACGAATTACCCACTATTTATAGCAACGAGTCGACCTGTCAACCGTCCCCACCATTTTCTACATTTCTATGAAAAATCTCACAATTAGGTCAATAATCAATTCTTGAGTAATAAAACCTTTTTAAAACGTATCAACGCAATTAAGGAATTGAATATCGCCTATTTAGTCATTTTTAATCAATATTCGAAAGAATATTGATACTAATTACGAATGACAGTATTTTACTAATTGTCTCAAAGGACTTATAATACTAAAATGGTAATATAATATCCAGGATACATCACAATGATCATTACAAATTATATAATATTTTATAGGAATATCATCACTTTGGCTTATATGTAAGTTTAGTTATTTCTTGTTCATACAACAATATTTACTCAGGTGGGTACTCTAACAATTATAGATATTTGACAACACAATAATAATTTAGGTAGGTACTTCGACATTTGTCGGTAGATGCTTAATTAATATGACAATTTGTATTTTGTAGCAAACCATTGTGCTTATAAAGTGGAAATTCATGATTTAATGACGTCACACGTACTTACAATACTAACAAATTCATCTGTCTCCTTGAATAAAGGGCTGGGAACTATTATGGTGTATGGGTTAGAAACTCTTGTTTGTTTGTTGTTAGCGTGGTACTCGTTACATTTCATGATACTTAGAAATGTTTGGCTACATAAGTTTTCAGTGTCATTTAATAGGGGTTATATATATTATATATATAGGGGAATAATATGTTTTAATACCTAATTATATGCCGTTGCATACACTATTTTATCTTCACTTATACAGTTAAAATAAAGCAAAAGTGGAAACGGAAACAATATGTGGTATGACGGGCAATTTAGATTCTCATTGTGCATGACTGTGCAGCGCGCACATCCATAGACAACGACACCATTTTTCTACATTTCGTCAATGAGCCCATACGCGCCAGTGAATTTAAAAGTAAAAGTGTGCTATAAAAATTAAAAAGTTATTTTATGATGCAGTCGTTTGAAAATCAAAGGAAAATGTTGCACTGTAATAGTTTTATTTTTTAATTTTACCTATCCACGAATATAAAATACGTGTTTATATAATATTTGGAACATTACGTTGTGAGTGTAGATAAACACTTTATCTTCCATTCTGTTATTCTGCCGTTCTCCTGAAAAATTACCAGATACAATATATAAGTACTGTTTTGTCATTTTACATTTTATAGTAACTAGTGTTCAGAGTAATCAACTGCCTGGTGTTTTCCAACTTCAGCTACGGGTCCGAAAGGTGGACTTTAATAAGGCCGATCGTGACCGCATAGATGCTTTTGAGATGTGATGCTGAAGGAAAATGATACAAATGATTCTTTCGCACCAATGACTTTATCCTCCGCAAACTGAACTTAAAGGTCAGATTGTCCACAATCTGCCTTCGTAGAATTATTGAGTTCTTCGGTCCCATTGCCAGAAAGGATGGACACAACCCCGAACAGTTGATGGTAACTGGCAAATACGAAGGAAAGCGTCCTAGAGGCCGCAGTCCAGTCAGATGGTCCGACCAAGTCCGCACATCGTGGTACACCAAACTGCACGATGCTCTCCACAATGCAAAAGTCAGGCATTGATGGCGCAAACTGGTGAATGAAAAGTTGATTCAATGGTGACGGGGAAAACATGACTCCCAGTAGTGATTGTTGAATAATACTTTACAGTTCACTCAAGCTTGTGAGTTCACCCCTGGTTCCTAGAAAGAAGTTATCGACACGTCACAAACTTTACGCAAACGGCAAACCTAGTGATGCGACTGGCTGGTGAAAAACCATTCAATCGATCACAGCACTAACGCGCGTTTGACAATCTTTCATTCCAGATATTGTGCCAACTGCGGCTTGGTTTAAATTATATTATGGTAAATTTTGTTATACGGTTAAAATCGACTTGAAAATTAACCCGTGTAAGTCCCGTATCAATGAAACCCTACCGAAAAGGATCTTAAATGGTTGTGTTAGCTGTATTTAAACCGCTTCCAAGATTATTGGTTGGCGCCTTCCCCGAGTTAAGCTATACATGAATTACTTATATAATATCAGTCACATTTTCAATTACCATTTAAAGTAACATTAAAACACGATTTCGAATATCACTTTGATATTTTGTCACCAAATTCGATAGATCATTTTCGTTCCAGAAAATAGGGGGCAAATAGGGGTTTTGGATCTTTGCATCTGGGGTTCCATAAAAGCCTCCTTTTCTTTCATGGTGCCATGAAGAAGCGGCGAGTCGTTCGGAACGCCTGCCGCGGCGCGCCTTCAGCCACACACAACAACCTAAACATAGCGAACGCGGGTTTCGACTCGCGCTCACACTAAGCTAGGTCCAGTGGACAACCCAACGACGGGCACACCGTAGTGAGCCCCGGTGTTGCACTCGCGACCAGGGAGCATAGCTCCGTGACCACTCGTCTTGCCTCCTTGCGGGGGCGACGCGACTTCCATCGTTATCGGACTCAATTATGAGATACTTCTAACCAATTAACAAAGAAATACCATATCGTTGACGTGGCGTACGTTTGAACAACGTCTACGCAAGATGCAAAAGGTGCCTAAGAAAAGATTAATAGAAAACACTAAATACTACATATATCATATCTATATGTGTATGTTTTTATATCTTAGGTTATTCGTTCACTTTTCTACTCTTCCTGCTCTCACACACTATTTGTCTACATTTCTTCTTCATATCTCCTTTTCGCGGGTCTGCTGGTAGAAATTTCTAAAGAAATAAGCAGTACCCTTGTACTCCTTTGTCATGATGTGTTTTCTATATTTATTTTCTGTGTGTACATTAATAATAAAATAAATAAATAAAATAAATACTTCATGAATCCGTTTAGCAAAACACAACTAGAAGCTACTCCTAAAGATGCTAATAGTGTATCAAGTTGTAGTAGCGTGTTGCGGTAGCTTATTGCAGCAACGAGCTCCCTCCGTCCATAATTCATGTTGTTCGCTCATCGTTTTCTACTTGTGTGGCGTGTAAGGAAATTTTATACTCTGCGCTTAACTTGTGGATAAGATGTGGTAATCTTTATGATTAACAGATTTTCTTTGCTGCAGGATGAATTATCAGAATTTGGTACAGGATAAATAGAATATATATTCGAAAACATGAGTCATCCACCAACCCGCATTAGGCCCGCGTGGTGAATTACGGCCCATTCCCTCTCACCTAGAGGAGGCCTGTATCCCAGCAGTGAGAACAGGCTGGTGATGAAATAGGATGTAAATAAATTGATTGTATCTAAGGAATTTTAAATTTCTGTGAGATTAAACTAAGAGAAGGTAGGAACTATAGAAAAGTTTTGTTGATTTGCGATTGGCTGTTGTTCTTGATTTTTTTTCGGGTAGTAATTTTATTGTAAATCTTACTTAGTTTTACACTATAAAAGTTTCAAACATTTACAAGATGAAAAACTTTTTAACAAAAATCAAACCGACTTCCAAAACAAAACACTACAAAGCGAAAAATAACTTTCTTTGCCGAAGTCGGTAAAGGTCTTTTGTACCCATTGTTTTCTGTTATTCGACACAGACTGGACCGCCTCCGTTTTGGGAAGTCGGTTAAAAAACTACGGTACGGGGTTTTTTTTTGTAATTCTTATTGGGTTGTTTTCTTGTTTTTTGTAAAAGGTTAAGGAGTTAGACTGGGTGGGTTAAATAAATTATTATAATTTTTTATATAGTTAATATAAATTAAATGCCTAGTTTCTTAGAAGGTTAAAATCAATACTAAAAAGGGTGCTTTAAATGAATGCGACTTATTAAAACAATCTTTAGGTCCTAGAGACCCACGATGCCCACACCCAAAGACTACCTGCAAAACTGGGTTACTCATAAATAAATATAACCTAGTAACTTCATGAAACTAGAACACTCGTACAATTCCTTCAAAGAATCTCTACTTACTCAATTTATGTAACTTAACGTACTTCTGAAATGGGTCAGAGGTCTGTCAAGTAGTTCTCCAGGCTAATTGAACCCTTATTCAATGGTTAGTTCAAGTATAAGTGACGGTAAATAACTTGGGTGCTTAGGTACGCGCAAGGTCAGTTGCTGGTCGAGCCTCGAGCTAGCCACGAGCTCGGAGAGTTTGTCGGGCAAACAGTTTTGGTCTGATTGGAAGCTTTCATCCTCTGTTTGTCGAATACTTGCCTTGTAGAATGGCATTAATTGAAATTTTGCTCACTTACAATCAAGGGATCGATAAAAGTGGATATGGGAATCGACCTATTTTCGTACTGTAATCATTTTTAACATACCAAAAAGGTGGAGGTTCTATGTTCGACTTTGTTTGTTTTTTTTTGTGTATGGTCACTGATATCTCCGTCAATTTTGGACCGATTATAAAAATTATTTCTTTGTTTGGAATTTTATGTTCCAAAATTGGTCCCATTTTAATTTGTTGAAGATTTAACGAATAATTTAGGAGATATACAACAGAACTCTTCAAGAAATTACGTCAAATCTCTCGGGATTGCTGCTATCGCATGTCTGTTCATTGTTTATACCATTTCACGCCAGTACGCTCTAAAGGGGTACGCAGATGCGTACAGTTCACCTTGGTACACTCTCATTTCACCGGTTATGTTCTAGCTTCATGTTATTTCAGTATTCCATTCTGGCTTAACTTTGTGCAATATAGATACCCTATAGAACTTGTGCCTTATGTACCACAACTACAAGGCACCCTACAAAACAATTTGCCTTTTATGTAGGTACAACTTAAAAGTGAAAAAAAAAACTATTTTTACAAAAACTACCGAATTCCAAATAAAAAACTACAAAGTGAAAATAACTTTCTTTTTGGAAGTCGGTGTCCATAACGCAAACAATTGGTACCTATCAAAGACACCGACTTACAAAAAGAACGTTATTTTACACTTTATAGTTTTTTTTATTTGGAAGTCGGTAGCATTTTTTTGTAAAAAAGTGTTTTGTAGCATACGATTCGCAAATTCACCGCGCGTCGTTGTTTTTTATTTTTTAACGTCAGTTGCAGGGAATGCAAGTCACTTGTAGCATTCAATTTTCCCAACATACCTTGCTATAACAAGAGACAGGTGTATATGGGTGTATCTAATATTGCAATGCGTTCAATACATCGTGCGTCTTTTGTTTCGTATTTCGAATGCCGTCATTTTAAAATCATATAACATGTCACTGTATTGTATCAAGCTGTTGCCGTGTTCCCTGTCGAGTTAATATCCAGCTTTTAGGGATCTAACCGTCAACAAGTTATTATTAATAAGACGGCAGTTCATTACAGCGGCTCCTGAGTCCTTGCCCCCCCCCCCCCCCCCCACTATGATTTATGAAGCATTTAACTTTTATGGTAGCGCTAAGTGGCCGGCTGACTTTCATAAGAGAACAGGGGAAACTCATCTTGGCTAATGTAAGCTGAAAAGTTAAACAAATTGTCCTTCTCGCCTGTAACCTAATAACGTGTTTCGGTGCTTCAACGGGAGAACCGAATTTTTAAGAAAAATTACTTCGTGAGTCGCAAAAGTCGATTTTTATGTAAGTTAGCGAGATACTGTCACTACTGCTCATAAATATTTCCTTAGCTCGTTGAGACAAAAAGTTAAAATGGTAGCGTAAAGTGGAATATCTCGTTCATTATTTTTGAATAAACATAGAATTCCATCTCGTAACAAAAACGTGTTGTAATTAGCTAACGCGTCCTTGTTCGGCGAGTGTACATATTAATTTGATCAACACTGCGCTGCAAAGCTATCCTCGTAAGTCGCGTGCACAAAAGTTGGACCGTGAAGTCTAAAATATCATAAGCAAACGGAACCCCTTAGCGAATCACAAAGCTTTGAGCTTGGGCTTTGACTACACCAAGAGCTTGCTAAAGCCCGTTATGGTGCTTAACATACTGGCCGGTATTTGGTACAAGCGTATGTCCTATTAGCCGGCCACTTATGACCGAGCTAAGTAAATCGTGCAGTTTGGTGGATAGGATCTTTTCTTTGGTAGACGTTGCAAAAAACTAGTTTGTATGAAGTTTTTAGAGGGATTTTAAGACTTTTCTTTAAGAGTATAAACCGTCTCGAATCATAGGTTAATTTTAGCCATCTTCAATCCTACCTCACTATTCCCATTAAAGCCAGAGACTACAGTAGCGATCACCAGAAAAGCGCCAAGGCAATGAAGCTCGACGAAGTCCCGGCGAATGAATTTAACTGTCTTGGATCCCGCAACGAACTTAATCAGAGTGGAATAACGGAGGAGTAGGAGAAAATGCAAATTTCCACTTCCCTCCATACCAAGCAGGAGACAGAACAAACTAGGCCCCATAGGCACAAAGGATTTAGCCATCCACTAACATATAAAAGGAAAAGCCGGTCGATGATTTTGTGTACGGGTTAATTTTTAAATTCAATAGATTATCTATACATATAAAATGCGTTGTTGTAACTGACTGATCAACGCACAGCGTAAACCGCTGATCGTAGAGACCTGAAACTTGAAGGATGTGTTCTTTCTATGAGGTAGGCATCCGATAAAAGGGAAGTATTTTTGGAAATTCCACTCCTAAGGGGGTGAAAAAGGGGGTTAAAAGTTTGTAGGAAAAATCTAATTCTTTCAGCCAAAATTCTTCATATTTGGTACAAATAGAAATCTAAGTAAATGATAACGGATTTCATTATTAGTTTTTCGTAACTACAGCCAAGTGATGATTTAGGGGATGTTGAAGTTTGTATGGAAGAATCTGGTTTCTTGGGTCAATAAACTTGAAACTTGGCACAAATACTATCCTACGTGAATAATACAGGTGGCTATTATTATATTTTGAAACTACCCCCAAAAGACGATTAAGGGGTATTAAAGTTTTTTTTGAAGAATCTTATTACTTCAGTTAATAAATTTGAAAGTTGACATTACGAGTTATACCAACCTATGAAACAATAAAGCTTGACATTATAAGTTTTTAACCCCAAGCTAAGAATCTTACTGGACATGTTTTCTTTTTTGACGTAGGGTTCTAGGGGTTAAAGTTTTTTGAGGAATCTTACTGCGGAGTCTTACTAACATAAACAAAAAATAAAAAAAGAAGAAAAGAGTGAATAACATATATGGGTTGTTCAAAACCCTTGGCCTTATCAGAATATCAGCGCAGCGTTATTACCTTATTAATATCGTTGCACATGCTGAGATAGGAGCCTTTTTGGTATCGCACGAGGTTATTTATTTTTATTATTGTTTATGTTTTGCTTAAGTAGTGTCTCCTGTGCGGGTCACAAATTAATATTTTTCATTCTTCTTTCTTTCTAAAACTCAACCCTCCACGGGGCAAAATGGGGTTATTAAGTTTTTAGGGCAGGATTTTACTTTGTAGCGGTAACCTAATTTTTTTATTCTTTAAATCAAATAATGAAAACTCCCAAACCAATAAACCCTGTATATCTACGATACCCCATTTTTTATTGATATAATAATAGCTTATGTTTGGTCGCCTTCACTAACATATTCACTAAGAGAGTCATTTATAGAAATCACGCGAACGAAGTCGCGGGCGAAGTGCTAGTACAAAATAAAACTCAACCCACAGTGACTGTAATAATATTCATCTCTTAATATTTTCCGTTAGGTAACAATTTTCCCAAGGTTACATACGCATTTTCCGAACCTCGTAAAATTTTATTTTACTTTTCGTGTAAAAAATATCAATTTCACGAATAAAGCCGTTGTAATTAAATTAGATAAAAAATCTCCGATTTTAATGAAGGTCGGCCATTGATTCGAACCGGAACGTTCGGCAAACCGAACCGTTCCGAACCGTAGTCGGTTTTTTAACGTAATAACACTCAAATTACAGTAAATTAATGAGACTGTATAATATAATATTATTATAGACTGAACAACATTATTTTTTTAAGAGATGTTTTTGTAACCAGCAGCGGTCAGGAAGAGAAGTTAATTTTACAATTAAGGCAACCGTATCCTTGTGCCAGTTAAATATTTATAAGTCTCTTTTAAAGGGAGAATAAAGTAGCATTAATGTTGTATAACGTCTGTACGGACGGACATAGACGAATGTACAAACGTTTGTTTACGGTTGTGCGTAAACAAGGGCTTACATAGCGAATATAGCCTTTTAAGTGGAGATAAAATTCTTGTTTGAAGACTACACTCTGTACGTACCTGGTATTTCAGAAAACCATTCTAATTTAGCTAACCTAGTAAGTAGATGTAGAAATGTTCTCATCCAGACCAGTGGACCCGACTCATGGCAGCTTTAGCAGACTTTTGATTTTAGTTGGTTGGTGTCAGACAGAGGGTATCCATGAGGTTTTCGCCACAAAAAAAAGACAAAGGTTCTCATCTGGAAATACTCTGGATATGTTGTTCCATTGAGATTTACAATTGGATGGAGGGAGGGAGGGCCTCTCCATCCATCCAATTGCAATACGGCTAAAGAAAAGAGGGATAGACTGTGTTAGGAGTGATAAGAAAGAAAAGGGAGTCAGTGATAGCGTGACGGGGGACAGGATGGTATGGAAGAAGAAAGCGTCTTGCGCAGACCCCAATTAAAATGGAACAAGGGCAGGAAGATGATGATTGAGCTATTACAATTAAATCATTGTGTTTAATTAGAGTTAGCAGGAACTTCAGCATCACAGAAACTAATCTCTCACTTCACTACCTTTCCAATATAAACCTTCCCTTAGCACACGATTGTACCCACTGAAAGTTGGCTGTAAGATCACTCACGTGGAACAAACCTACGCGTCTAACATTTCAAAAGTCAACAGATCTCTTTGAAGTCGCGCTTTTGACGAAGGAGCATTTGCTTGCAAAGCGCGAGGTGTTATCTTAATCAGAGTGACAGGGCTTCTGAGCTGCCAAGTCAAGCCTGGCTGCCAAGCTGCCAAGTCACTCGTATGCTTGGCCATTGTGTGAGCTTTCCACTTGGTGTAGTAGACGGACAGAAGGTAATATTTCTGTCACTTTCATTAATGTCACCCTGTGAAGGGGGTGTCGTGTTTGCTTGTGATGTTGTTTATTTGTTTCTCGACATGTTAACATTTAAAATAAATGATCATACATAAAACAAAAATAAAGGAGGTATCACTCAATTCAATCTGAAAACAAGAACTATTCTATAAGAAAACTTGATATGTTCGAGTCATCCTAAAATATAAAATTATGATTCCTTTTAAAGAAAACTATTTTTTGAGTCAGTAATAAACACAAATCCAAATAAATGACAACGGCGTGGAACAACTACGGAACAATACAGACGCTTGTGACAATTCAAATACTGTGAGACGCGAAATATCCGCGCGAAACAATCCACAGAGGTGCGAGTGGACAATGCATCCACGTCGAAAACACAGAGTAGATAGCACATGGAGTGACAATGCTTTGCGAGCGGAACGGCGTTACCCCGCATTTACATTTTTTTTAAACAAACTGCACCAGACAAATAACTGTTGCATCGCCTCACCAAGGAACCTTTCAAATGGCTATGTCAATCATAGGTCAAATGATTAGGCAAAATAAAATGGATGATTATATAGAATGCAAGTGATTAAGAAATGGGACACTTTGACAAGATTAACAAACAACAACAATACAATTTTTACGAGGTGCATTTTCCTTTATTCGTGATAAATATTAATCAATCTAAGATTTTTTTGCGAACAACGTTTATTTTTATCTCTTTACTATAATTAACAGCCATTGCGAAATATTTGAATGTTTATAACTGTAATGAAGTGCATAATGACTAATGAAGTTTGCTACTAAACACTCTGTATCTTAAATACTCCAAGTCAGCAGCGAATGCTGCCATTTCCGCTCCACTGTGTAACCTAGCACCGAGTTCACATGGTGACAAAAAGCCCTGAATACACGTCATTAATTTGTCCACCAGTCTAATTAGTGCCATGCGAGCTCATTGTAAAGTGGCCGAGGGAAGGAACTAGAATAAAAGTTAATTTGCAGTAAACAGCGGTGGACGCACGCTCTTGAAGACACTGGTTTAGCTAGCAGAATTTTTTATGCTGAACGAGATTTTAATTTGCGCATTTTATGCACTTTTGTACTAAATATGACCACTGCCTTGAGTAGAGATGAAGACAGAGTGGCCTGGAAGCAGGTCGTCAGTAGATCTGTCAAAGTTTTTTAGGGCGGGCACGACCTCCAGCAATGAAGAACACGATTTAGAAGATATACATGGGTTTGTTCATGACTAAGGTGGAGCGCCTAATGTCACAGTATAAATATGGACAAACAGTACGGCTCGCACTTCTGAAAGCATCGCGACAACCGCTTAGGGGTCTCTTCGATGCGTTTGTTTGTGTGAGTGTGCCGTTTCGAGCGTTTGTTGGTAGTTTCCGTACTGTTTGTCCATATGTATACTGTGCTAATGTTGTGATCTTTAGAAGTGTTGATTTCCATGATTAGATTGTAATCATCAACGGCTGAACAGATTTACATGAAATCCAGTAGATCATGACCTGGATAAGGACATAAAACGAATCATGGCAGGTAGCGGATTCTCACAGACAAAGGCATTCTCTGAATAGACATTGAACACCTGTTCAATGTCTGTATCAGAGTATGCCTTTGTCTGAGAATAGTATGTGTTGTCATATGATAGTATTTGTCCCGGTAGTTTGATTTTGTGTGATTATTTTCGAATGTCACCCACTTTTCTACTAAGTGTCAAGTTTCGAACAAATCTGCTAATCTGTTGAGGCGTGATTGATCGACAAACATTGAAATATACTGACATTCACATACACATTATGATGTGTAGTATCCTACATAATAACATCATTCCAAATGCAAAAAGCTTCATTTCCATTCAGTATGAACCAGACCTAAACACCCTCGCACCGAAATTAAAAGTGAACTTTAGCGCGAACAAGAGACTAGGTTTGACTTAAAACAATGTCCTCCCTAGCACATCGCATCTCATTTACCTTACAACTCTACGCTAGCGCTCAACTGTATGCTGTGACGTCATACGGCTTGTTTTCACTCCCGAGTTTGAATAAATATTTGAGATGCAACGCTGATTGTCGACAACACTTCGGACAAGTTTGTAATTAAAGTACTGATATAATGAACTGGTTTGTAGAATTTGTAGATATCTGAGCGCCATGTTGTTTTAGGATTCATCATGGGATTGCCGCTCAGCATTGCTTGTGTTTGGTAAACTTGTGGCGGCGTTCGTCTTCTGGTTTGCTTGGGGTTTGGGATTCGAATGCTATCTTCAATTTGTTTGTTAGGCCATGATTGAAATTATAAATCTTCTACTTCTTCTTCTTTCTACCACTATCCCACTTTAGATAGGTCGGCGTTCCTAATTTTCTGGCGCCAGGGCAAACTGTCCTGGGTTGTCGGTTTGGGTGGGATTGAGATTATAAATATGGGTTTCTAATAACAGGTCTGCGATGAAAAGTTTTTGAGCAATTTTATATGAAACTGATAAATGTTGAACTAAATATTGCAAATACGACATTTTTTTTAATGTGTCATGTCACATTTTTTAGTGGCGTATATATCAATAATAGATTCCATAGTCAACCCACATTTACTAAAATAAAATCAGTAAATATGCAATTTGTTTTTATTCCTTGCTTATTCCTTATGACTTTACTCTATATTACTATTTTGACGATTCTGATTATAAAAAAGATTGTACAAGTAATTTTAAACGCATATAAAAACTTAGGTGGCAATATTGGTTTTAAAACTCAAAAAAAAATAAAATGGAAAGAAGATATCAAGGCCATTGGGATGTTAATATGATGTTGGACTACTGCTGGATGATACGTAGAGATTAAATAAAAATTCATAAACGACCAAATCGCAGTTTTTTTTCTAAACAAAAAGTTGTTATTGTTTGATTTCTTTGTTTTAAAACAACCAGCTTAAGAAAAATCTAATTAGAATAATACGCTGTAATGATTATGTGTGTAGGTATGTTTGTTACAAAATGCTACGATGAGAAAGAAGGAGGATTAAAGATACCATACCGCAAGTAGCATCAACTAAAAAAAATATTGGTAAGCCAGTTACATCAAAATTGATACCCCAATTAAACTTGCGACGAAGAAACGAATCTAAAAAGAACAATTATTATTTACCGATAAAAAAGTTGCCCTCGATACCAAACTTTGCCTACCTCTTAAAGCCTTCCAAGTAAAAGCAGGCACCTGGTTATACAGTATTTATACAAAATCTTTATCAGCGACGCCAGCCGAGATTACATAGCGTTTTAATTTGTCCAAGTAATTTCTTTTCGTGTCATAAAATTTTGCAGCGGAGCCGAGACACCAACAAAAGAATGAATAATGAGTTTATGAAACAAAGTTGAGAATTTTCGGGAAACTTCCGTGGTTCCGTGGCACTACAGGCGCTACTGTTATCTTGTGATTTGTGTTTTTGCTTTTTGTTCCCTTATTGCTGGATGCTTGGGGGCTGGATTATTAGTGATATTATGCGTAGGGATAATCCTGTAAAAGTGCTAAGGGTTGACGATATCGTCAATGCAAGAAACACCTGGGGCTCTAGAAAACATACTTTTTTCAGTGATAATACACTTATATTACACTTACGAATACAACAATCTTCAAAGATACACATGGCACATCTCCTTTTCTATACTTCTATATCTATAATTCTATACTTAATACTAATATTATAAAGAGGAAAGATTTGTATTTTTGTATGTAATGAATAAATTTAAAAACTACTGGACCGATTTCAAAAATTCTTTCACCGTTGGAAAGCTACACTATCCCCGGGTGACATAGGCTACTTTTTATCCCTGTATTCCCACGGAAACAGGAACTACGCGGGTGAAACCACGAGGCATCCACTAGTGTTTTATATATCTCTTCCTCTCAATTTAAAACTTTCACAATTGTACGTAAGTGCACCATTATATTGTAATTTTAAGGGTGTGAGCCTAGAGATCTCTCATACAGGTCTCGAACCCAGTATAGACTCCAGCTCTCACAAGGGTTTGAATCTGCTGTAACCTAGATATTATTTACCGAAATGTTAGGTGCATTTCGGTTTGAGAGAAATAAACTAATATTATTACAATGATTGTCAAAAAATCAAAGTGAAATGGATTGACCAGAGTCCCTAGATAATTGTTATTCGATGTTAGCGAAGCCGATGATAGGAATACCAAACTGAAAGAAATAGTTCACGTGACATTTCGATGACGCTTTTCAACCCCATATTAAAAGCTTTTATTTAACATGCAATGTATGTATGTATGTAAGTGTGTTCGGGTCAAATCTTGCAAATGAATTTTAAAGCAGTTATCCTCCACCGATTAAGATGGAATTTTGCATACACGTTTAGTTTGGATGACAATGCATGGTTAACTAAGTGACGTCATTCTAAATCTACTATGGCGGCCGGTCCAAGATGACAGACTAGTTATTATTTGTGCACTGCCATGATATGGGTATCAAATTAAAGGGTCTGCTGAGAAAAATACGAAAAATCAACTTACATACATACACACATAAACTCACGCCTTTTTCCCATGGGGGTAGGCAGAAACTACAGAACGCCACCTGCTACGATCCTTACATACTTCTTTTGCTTCACACACATTCATACATCTAGTCATACACACACGCCGGTTATGGGTACTGCGCACTTGACCTTTCTGAAGAACATCACCTATAAGGTCTATGTATGTCTTTCTAGGGCGTCCCCTCCCGGCGTTTCCATTCACGTCTGCCTTGTAAATACCTTTCGTAAGTCGACTTTCATTCATCCTCTCAACATGGCCAAACCATCTTAACATACCCTTTTCAATTTTAGTCACTACATCTTCTTTTAAACCACAACGTTGTCTTATTACCTCATTCCTCAATCTATCAGTTAAAGTTACACCACACATACTCCGCAAGGAGCGCATTTCTACTGCATTAATCCTACTTTCATGTCTTTTTTGCCATACCCAGCCTTCACTTCCATACATAAGTGTAGGCACCAGCACGCTGTTGTGAACGGCGAGTCGAGCTTCCGGAGACATCGACTTGTTGGTCACAACTGCATGCATAGCACCATTCACTTTATTCCCTGCATTCACTCTCCTTTCCACATCCTCTTCAATCTTTCCATCCCTTGTGAACATACTTCCCAGATATACAAACTCGTTCGATTGCTCCACACTCTTATCATTTATTTTCACTTCACACTTCGATACATCTTCTTCTCTTTCAAACACCATTACCTTAGTCTTGTTCACATTTATACTCATCCCTTTTAACTTAAAAGCTTCCTTCATCACAGTCACCATGTCTTGCAACTGTTCTGCTGACGATGCAAGTAGAACTTGATCATCTGCATAGAGAAGGCATTTGACAGGCAACTCATTCATCCTCAATCCGCACTCATGCTCTTTCAAACCTATCAGACAACTATCCATGCACAAGTTGAACAACCACGGTGACGCTACACAGCCCTGTCTAACACCCCTTGAAATGGAAAACCAGTTCGTATACGCCCCATTAATCCTAACACAAGCACTGGAATCCCTATATAGAGATTTCAGTGCCCGTACCAAGTGCCAGTCCACACCGTACCCGGATAGCGTCGACCACAGTTCATCCCTCCACACACTGTCATAGGCCTTCTCCAAGTCCACGAAAGCACAGTAGACTTTTTTGTGCTTAGCCAGATGTTTTTCAGTTATGCTCCTCAAGGAGAAGATCTGATCCATACAGCCCATTCCCTCTCTAAATCCTGCTTGCACGTCCCATAATTGTTCATCTGTCACTTTTACAACTTGTTAAAAAAAAATTTTTTTCATGAAAACATATTTATTTTTGACTAATTTAAAATCGCTATAGCGACACTTTCGATGATAGAATGTCACTTGTCTACTGTCTCAGTTGACATTGCGGTTGTGCACTTTTTCAATTGAATTAAAAAAGGAGGAGGTTCTCAATGCGACAGTATGTTTTTGTATGTTTGTTTCGCGATTACTCCGCCAATTATTAACCGATTTAGATGATTCTTTCTTTATTTGAAAGCTGATGCTTGTCATGTGGTCTCATTATATGAATGATCAAGATCTGGAGAGGAGTTTTTTTGACAATCCCCATCGCTGGTAGAATTTCACTCTGTCTAGAGTTTCTGGATAAGCGACGCACAAATTCAGGTAGTATAGCAATAGAAAGGGAAGGCTTATATCCAGCAGTGGTTGATTCCGGGTTGAAATGATGACGGTTCGAGTATAATCCAGTAGCACGGTTTCACGTGTGTGAATTGCGAGACTAAGAGGACGGTAACAAGACGCAGGCGCGCCTTAATCCTATTGGTGGGTATTCTGGCAAAAAGAAAAGCAACATTTTCCGAATTGCACAGTGTGCAATAAAGTCGAGGATGTACAACATTTGCTGATGAATTGTGTCCGTAACAAAGATGATTTTGAATCACTCATGATCGAGCTAAAACGAAACAGATTTGTTGTAGGCTTAATACACAGTCAATATTATCTTTACCATGTTCAGAGACCACAAAACCAATATTTGTGAGTTAATGACCCAGAGTTTCTAGAACAGTTGCAGAATTTTAATATATATATATAAAAGAGAAAGTATGTATGTATGTTCCTTATAGACCCCGAAACGGCTGAACTGATTTTAATGAAATTTTCAGACAATCTTTAGATTGACCCAGCGGATAATCCTGTAAAGTTTGGTGGCGATCGGATTTTTTTTTTTAACTTTGAACGCGGGCGAAGCCGCGGGCAGAAGCTAGTTTAATATGAAAACATTTCATGAAATTAACAAATCAGATCAGAAATTTAATATTTCTGAATAAGCAGTTTTTTAGTTAAATCGAATTAGTCTATTTTATAAGGGAACAGATTGACCTCTTTTGTAGGATGCACCTTTTAGAAGTTATAAGCCAAAACCTGAAAAATTACTGAACATTTTGAGGTTTGCCGAGCAGCACGCAGTTAGCACAGATCTTTGGAAGCTTCAAACACTATTGGTGACATTCCTAACAAAAACCAAAAAATAGCAACCTACAGTGCACTTTTTTGGGACATGTTTTAAATGACGGGCCTATAAAGGCACGATTTAACTAAACAAGAGCCAATTAAAGTTATCCTGTAGGCACCTATAGATGTGTTTGTGTCCTTGAGCGACAAAGCCTTGACTAATGAAGGTAGATTAACAAGAAGGGACACTCCAGAAAGCCTTATTATACTTTCAGAAGACTCCAAACAAAGGAAGTTTAAGTGGACACTTAATTTATCAAATCTTATGCGTGGTTGTGTGAGGAGAATATTTTAGGGCGGTATATAGGATGAGGTGTGTAGAACGTTTTGATCTACACCTTAAAGATTTTTTCTGATGAAGGTCAAGTGATTCGAACGGTAAGTAATTTTGAAGGAAATTTTCTTAAATCTAATGATCTCAGGTGATCTAACTCTAATGATCAATTTCAGTCGAGTGGAGGAAATGACAGAATATAGGGGTAAGTGTGCATATAGTAATGTACTGTACAAAATCCCGTACAAACGACTCCATATTACAAGAACTCGGCATCAAAGGGCGTCTACCAGCAGTAGTACAGTTTCGAATACTGAAATTCTTTGGCCATGTCTCGAGGCGGAATAACGACTCTATTGAGCGCCTGGTGCTGCAGGGCAGATAACGGTAACAGGCTACGTAGGAGGTCACCAATTAGCTAGACTGATCAAATGAAATCTGCCGTTGGAGGTCCTGTAAATGAGTGCGCCACACTTTCATCTAACCGGGCCAAATGGAGAGCGATCGTGAGGCGAGTTACAACACCAGTGATTGGACAAAATTTATCATGACCAGGACCGCTCTATCAAGCAAATCGAAGAAGAAGATGTCGATAGTGTTTGGCTAAGCTGTTTCATATTCATGATGCATTTTAATGAATGCTTTGTTTACTAATAACATACTCACTTGCTCTTCCAACTATAGACATTGGCAGAATAGTCGACATTCATTGGCTTTGTTTGCTATATAAAGATATAGAATAGAACACTTTGTCAGTCTCGTGTCTACCTTTTTACTTATACATATGTCTTCTTGCCTGATGAAAGGTGATGAGGGTTGAAGATGAAATAATATGAAATAAGTATTAAGGTCTTAGCCTTGTGCTCGGTCACGTTTTACGCCGAAAATTCCTGAAACGGGTTTCGTGAAATATTACGTACCTACTTATTTCTGAATGAATAACCTCAATGGTCATAGAAGTTGACCGATGAGATATCTGCGTAACATCTGCCGGTGTAAATATCTCAGAGTTTAGACTTAGGTGGAGTGGGAGTAAACTATGATATAAACTGAATTGAAGGTGAACTGTCATTACACCTAGGGATAATTTGACAGCTGTCACTAGGCTTCGAGCGCACATGGGTCGATCTTCAAGGTTAAGCAACGTTTGACGAGGTCGGTTCGTGAATGGGTGAAGATTTCAACATCCCGAGTTTCCTCCGTGCCTCAGAAAGCACGTCAAGCCGTTACGAATAGTCAGAAGCTTAAGATCTGACACCAGTTTTGCCAAGGGGTATCGTGTTACCCAGTTATTGGGTTGTGGAGGTCAGACAGGCAGTCGCTCCATGTAAAAGACTGGTACTCAGCTGAATCCAGTTAGACTGGAAGCCGACCCCAATGTAGTTGGGAAAAGGCTTGGCAGATTGATTGATTGACAGCTGTCACTTCAAGCGAACACGAAGTGAGCTCACTTTGTGTTAACTTCACCTTAGATTTAACAGTGACGTTTTTACACAACAACATAGAATAACATGGCGTCCACACCTGAGTCAGGTGTCGCGGCCGTCGAGAGGTTGAAGAAGTTATGCTACTGTCTGAAGCAGAGCATCCTTTTAGAAACTAAGCAACACTAACTAAAATTAATTAAAACACCCCACACTGGCAGCCACAGGTACACTTGAAAACAAACTCCAAAAACTTCTTTTTGGTTTTTATTGCACAAGATTATAACACTGGTTAATTTATTCTCAAAATTTGTCTCATCGTGAAAAATTTGCCGTCACAATCGCTAACAAAAGAATGAGTAATGGCTTTTTAAAACAAAGTTACACTGAACGCTGAGAAACTTTAAAAGCTTTCAAGGGTGTGAATTATTATCTTAGAATTTTCTTTTTGTGATTAGCTGAGTTAGAACATTTTGTTTCACTTTTCTTCTTTGCTTATTGCATAGAGATGTTTAGATTTATTTATTAAAGGTTTAAAAGTAATTCATTATCATCATGTTTTAATCAATTTACCAAAGAAGCCTATTTTTGTAATCCCAACTCACAAAAATTAAACGGATATTATTAATTTTACAAATTCTCAGTGAGACCTTTTTATACAAGTAATTTTGTTCATATCTACCTAAATTACGAAGAAGATAATTTCACGAAAATTTAGATAATATCAAAGCTTCAACCTTGCGCGTCGGTCCTATCATTTCCTGAAGGTAAGTGAAAATCGTTCGTTTCTAGAATAAGATTTTGTTTACCAATACATTTTCAGTAAATATAGAAGACGTTGCGAGTGAAAATAGCGAATCACTATTTACAAAAATGTGAACAAATTGTGGTTCTAAGTTTGGGGATAAGCTTGTGTCAATTACGTATTGAGAAGGGTCTCTCTTGGCTGCGACAAATTGAATGGCCTAAGACGCAGTGGCCGCTCAACTGACTGGCATTTTTTACCACTAAGGGCCCGGCTTATCTTCTCCAATGATAGTATATTTTCTAATATATGAAGTATTCTAGACTTATTTTATTTCAAGTTTTATTGATACCTATAGCAATTTCTTTAGATAAAGGTTCTTAATCTGGATAGACAAGTACTTTAGGTATTAATCAAACTAAAAGGATTCATTTTCTGGAAAACCGATTAGTGAGATAGATAATGTGGGTATTAGCTATAAAATTAGGTAAATTACGAGGTGACTGTTAGATGACTCTTAACGACCGATGAATTTAAGAGATAAGTGTCTGAATTCTAGATAAAGTAATGAAAGAGCAAGATTATACGTAATTATGTTCGGGCGAGGCTTGAAATAAATTTGGGGTTGTTTGGATTAAACAGGTGCGCACATAAGGTAACGCTAAGTGAATATTTAGGATTGTAGATACATTATTAATGTGGAATAGGTACATGTGGTGTATACTTACTTCTTAACGCGTATGAGGTTTGGAGAAGTGGTTAAAGAGGAACAGACTCGTGTTAAATGTAGACATCCGTTACTTTGCTCAACTTAAATAATAAGAGAGATTTTATTTTCAAGTTTTGAGAAAATAACAAGGTTTTTTACTATTTTCCTGTTTTGGAAAATATTCCTCGATTTTCGTAGGAAACTCAGGAGAAAACCGCTAGGTAGGTACTTCCAGTCGTCTTTAGCAGAACGAAAATAAAAAAAATATTAGTGAAACCCGACACGAAACCCCTACCTACCTGTTTATCTTAGTGCGGCAAAACTTTGTGCCCACGCAAGAAAAAAGATTTCTAACAAATTCAAGGAAAGACAGAGCCGAGTATTTCCAACTTGCAAACATCTTTTTGTAAGAAAACGCCTCCGAAGTGAGCACAGCCGGCTTAATAACGACATTTCCAGTCTTGAACGAGTTTTTTTGTTTCCACCAACATTGGTTTTATTGTAAATACTACAATTCCTGGCTTGTGGCGTAATTTCACGCCGGTTATTGAGTAAAAAGGCCGCTTGAGGTTCATTTTCGGACTTATTAAGTACGGATAGACTGAGATTTGAACAAAAAGGCTTTGTTAAAAAGAAATAATAAAGAGATAGTCGACTTTCTAAGCAATTGTTTTTAATTGATTGAAGTTGAGCTGCCATATGGCGGTAAATCATAAAAATGTTACGAGCAGAAAAAAAAGTTGCAATAGAAATTACTTTTACTCATCTAATGCATTATTAATATGGCTTTATTACGCGTTTATTGTTCGTAATGATTCTCACGGCTTGTATAATTAAATTACTTGCAAAAGAAAGGACACACGTCTAAAGCTGGCGTCATACAAGCGAACACTCTATGCAAAATTGTACCTCGCAAAATAAGAAAACTGAGTCAAAAATAATTCTTTTAAATGAGCTCGCGGCTAAATAATAACAGCCGCACTAGTCAATCATCAAGGTAAAGCAACGCTTGACGAGATCGGTCCGTGGAGGTGTGACCATTTCATCATACCGAGTTGCCTCCGTGCCTCGAAAAGCACGTTAAGCCGTTGGTTGTCATTTGAAGATCTTTGACGGTCGTTTGGGTAGTCAGAAGCTTGAGATCTGACACCAATCTTGCCAAGGGGTATCGTGTTACCCAGTTACTGGGTTGTTGAGGTCAGATAGAGTCACTCCATGTAAAAAACTGGTACTCAGCTGAATCCGGTAAGACTGGAAGCTGACTTCAATGTAGTTGGGAAAAGGCTAGGCAGATCGATTTTAAGTGACGCAAAGTACGCACAAAAAAGACACTTTTTCTCAGCCCAGTTGTCGGAAAATATAACTTACAAAATAAAACTAACTTCTACTTGTAAGAAGTAACTTTTTAAATCGCACAATGTGTTTTAAAATCGCATTGCGGCCATGTTGGACGTTCCCTCGTAAATTAACCCGCAAACGCTGGCGGAAAGTTTATCTCGTTTCCAAGCGGCTTGCTCGCGACCTGCGGATAGCTTCGATTAGCTGGTGAACACTCACCTTTAGTTCGACGCGTGTTTAAAACTCATAACTTTTTATTGAAGTTGAAAAACTAGGAGTTAGTTATCTATATCAATATTATAAAGAGGAAAGTTTTTTTTTGTTTGTTTGTACCAAATAGTCTCCGAAATTATTGGACCGATTTAAAAAATTCTTTCACTAATAGAAAGCTGCATTATTCCTGAGTAACATAAGCTATTTTTTAATCGCGATAACAGGTCCTGTGGGGTAGTCCACGGGGGCAAAGGCGCGGTGAACAGCTAGTTTTTTTATAAATCCTAAAACAAACAGGATTTATAAGTTATAATTCGTTTCTGTAGATTCTGCCTACCTCCGTGAGAAAAAAGCGTGAGTTTAGGTATGTATGTAATTCGATAGAATTTTAATGTAACGTGTGGTTTTCAGTATTTTCTACAGACTTTTTTAGTCAGCTTAAAGACCTTCACAGACGAGAGACAAAAATTTATTGTATATAATGTTTTGCAATGGCTATCTTTAATAGCGGTAAATAGCGGTCTTTGATAGTGGTAAGAGAAGGAATTAGTTATACCTCTGTGTACAAAAGTCCCTCATCTGCGCAAGCTTTAAGCAGATTTTTAATTGTCAAATAGTTTTTATCGGAACAATAAAAATTACGACACCGGCTATCGCTGAAAACCAGCGCTGTGGCTCTGTCTCGCACACGAGGCTCAGCATTATGCTGAGCGATGACCGTTTTGCGTAGTTGTGACGCATACTTTGTAATGATTGTATTTAAGTTTATTTTTATTTTTATGGTATGCGTTGTGCCTGGCGCAAATAAACAATTTTTCTTTCTTTCTATCTTACGGTTTGACAGCTTTAACTATTTTTATTATTAGGCTTTTTATCCTATTTTTTTTAAAGTCTATTAAAAATATGTCAAACCGCCTTATTCTTCAGAGATAAAAGTTATTTGACTATTCAAAAATTGCCTTTAAATGTTTTAAGTATGTTCAACCAGTAATTTATGTAAAACGGACCCAGAAGACCCGAAATAAAACTTCACCATACCTATTTATAAAATAAAATGACAAACAAAACAACAAACAAATGTGTCCGCCTCACAATAAATTAGCTGCGGCTACAATATTTATTCAAATTGTGACCAATATTTAAATTCGTCTCCTGACGGTAAAACCCGCGCTAACCCTTAGTTGGAAAACAATGTGGCGAGTCCCGGGCAAAGCCGCCAGCAAAATCACCTTGCTAAACAACAGAATGACTAATAACTGGATTAAATATCTTAAAACCTTTTTACTTAGTTTAATTTGGACTTTTTGGAGATTAACCTTATTACGCCGGCTTGCTTGGAGGTGCAAGTGGCGAAATATAATCTAATAATTCAGGGTTTGCGATGTTGTTTATGTAATTTTTTTTGTGACTTTAAAATAGTGTCTAGACTTTTCCCAAATATGTAAGGGTACGTTCACACAGAAGATCCGTATTTCCAGGATCGTTTTTAACGGATCCGTCGCTACTGGAGGTGATGTTCACACCGCATTTACAGTACCACATGTAGTCAGTGTACCACCAACTTTGAAACGAAAATGATCTGTATTTTATTTTATAATGTTGTGTGTGTGTGAATTCTCTTATACAACTACCTATGCCACTACCGAAAGAAACCGTATACGATAAAGCGGATCTGTAAAACGGACACCTGTATATTTTTCGGATTGGTATTTTTTACTGGATCGGAAATACTGTCATGTGTGAACTCACTTATACAACTACATACGTCAGCGCCGAATAAAAACATATACGATAAAGCGGACCTGTAATACGGACCTCTGTGCGAACGAGCACTTAGAGTCGGGTGCCAGAATGCAGCTGAAGCCAAGCATTTTATTTAAAGTAATTGACTATCTGATATCCAAAACACAAATATAAAATTTGAAAAAAACCTCCAAAAAGTAATTGAGGTAAGTTTCAACTAGAAAAAAGATTTCACCTGGCAACTCGATCTGCATTCATAATTCATTCATTCATTTTGTTTTCCTTTCTTTTTATTTTTCTTTATTGTGATGCAGAACACCAAAAGTCTTAAGAGACACTACGAGTATCAGCTTATTTCTAAAAAGCCAGCAAAAAAATGTAGATAATCATCATCTGGAATTTTTCATTCCACCGCAATCTGCCCAAATCATTATTTTTACATATTTCCTCCATATTATGAGTCGAAATAGTATCTAGTTAAAAATAATACAACCGACTTCCAAAAAAACACTACGAAGTGAAAAATAACTTCAATTACGACAGTCGGTGACAAAAAACTAAAAATCAAAACAGGCGCACAAACAAAAAGAAGGTACCTTAGGTACCTACTCGTTGTTTTACAAAACTTTAAAAAATACATACTGTAGAACGAGTCCTATCTCCAACATGTCAGTGTTTGATAGATTATGGCTTAGCATTCTACAACTTTACTAAAGGAATATTATAGAACTGGACAAAGACCTTGTCTTACCTAATAACAGTAAAAATAACGGAAGTAAATATGAGCGTCTTATCTGTTAAAAGGGAGTTGCAATGGCAAGTTTTTTTTAACGACAAAATATTCGTCCGAGAAAACATCTGAAAAGAAATAAAATTCAAATCATATCAAATCTTTTTAATGTGGGCTTAGGTTATGCAGACAGATGTTAGGTAAATTACAGTTTAATTATGTCCTGCCTAGTAGACATACAATAATTAAGTACACATGCAAAATAATCATAGGTATCACATATAAAGCAAATCTTACAAAATAAGAATTAGGTGCAAGGTGACAGATTGTAGTAGGAAAATTAAAAATCTGTGTTTTATAAATCGTCAGATCAAGCAGCAAGTCAGGGCAAGCCTTTTAGCCCTGAATATAATTACTAAAAAACCCTGCCAGCTCCCCCTCTATGCTGCGTAATTGAATATTAACATTGCTCGGAAAACCTTTATAAGAGAGAAAAGGCTGGGTAAGAAAACATCTGAGGTACGTTCATAATCATCATAATCCTGTTAATATTTATAAATGTAAAAGTTTGTGTTTCAATCAGGCATAAATGGCTCAGCGTTTATGGATGAATTTATAACCTGGATTAATTTATAGGACACTTTTATATCCCGTTAATTTAGGTATAATAATTCCTTAGGATAATAACACTTTTCACGAGGGCGAAGCCGCGGACAGAAGCTAGTTTGAGATAAAAATCATTTTATGTCTGCTTCTGTAATATTATAATCAATATTTTCATAGGGTTTTAAAGAAAACAACCAGGAAAATACCATGATAATAATTTTCTTAATTTCAACCGCTCCAAATTAAAATGAAAAAAAGGTAAAAAATATTTTTAAAAAGCAATTTGAAAGTATCCGGGGGTGATCAAATAATTCAATTATGAGGTATAAAACAATATTGTCGGGGTTCAATATCATGAGGCCATTATTTTCCGAAATGGGATTCAGCAACTGTTTTGTGACGACTCAACGAGGGAGAATAAGACTGAATTATGTAAAGGTATGTTTTCACCAACGGTATTTGTAACTAACAAGGTCTGGAATTCTTGCAATAATTAATTATTTATCATTTATAATTTTACTATTTCATAGGGGAATTCCCCTCGTGGCATATTTTTTTTAGGATAATATTGTTTGGCATAACGTTTTGTTCTGCGAATGGGGCAGAAAAGTTCTGGAGTGGCGACCGCGAACCGGGAGACGATGCGTTGGAAGGCCTCCCACCAGGTGGGCCGATGACCTGGCGAAGGTTGCGGGGATTCGCTGGATGCGGGACGCACGGGACCGGTCAATGTGGCGACACTTGGGGGAGGCCTATGTCCAGCAGAGGATGTCTTTCGGGATGATGATAACGTTTTGGAAAAAAAAAAAATATAATATATAAATAAATATAGCATAATAATACTTTGGCATAATGCAAAGCAGTAATTTGATCTAATTTGTTTTGCCATAATTTGGAGTTGCATAAATAATTATGGCATAATAATTTTGTGGGTACATATTTGAACGTCGTAAATTAAAATACCTACGGGTAAAATGCCAATATTCAAAATATCGAAAATTGTAATATCTTTTGAAAATATCGATTGAAAATTGTTTTACCTGAGATTAAAATGTCTTATTAAATATATTTGATATAAGGACTCAAATTAATTAGGTAAAGCCGCGAACATGTTTGTTTTATACAAAATAACATTATGTGTAAATATCATTATTCGTTTATAACATTATGCTTTATAAGGCTCATCATTCATCATCATCATTTCAGCCGAAAGACGTCCACTGCTGGACATAGGCCTCCCCCAGGCGTCGCCACATTGACCGATCCCGTGCGTCTCGCATCCAGCGCCTTCCCGCAACCTTAACCAGGTCATCGGTCCACCTAGTGGGAGGCCTTCCAACGTATCGTCTTCCAGTTCGCGGTCGCCACTCCAGAACTTTTCGGCCCCATCGGCCATCCGTTCTGCGAGCAATGTGCCCTGCCCACTGCCACTTAAGTTTGGCAATTCTTCGGGCTATGTCGGTAACTTTGGTTCTCCTGCGGATATCATCATTTCTGACGTGATCACGCAAGGAAATTCCGAGCATAGCCCTCTCCATTGCCCTTTGGGTGACTTTAAGCTTTCTGATAAGGCCCATTGTGAGCGACCACGTCTCGGTCCCATAGGTGATCACTGGCAACACACACTGGTCATAGACTTTTGTCTTGAGACTCTGCGGTAAATTGGACGAGAAGATACCACGCAACTTCCCGAACGCCGCCCAGCCGAGTCGGATTCGACGGTTGACCTCCTTCTCGAAGTTGGACCTACCCAACTGGACCGTTTGTCCCAGGTAAACATAATCGTCTACAACTTCAAGTGTAGAGTCTCCGATCTTGATAGGAGTGGGTGTTACATGGGCGTTCACCATGACCTTGGTTTTGTCCATGTTCATTTTAAGACCCACTCTTTCGGAAGCTCTACTAAGGTCATCGAGCATTTTACTGAGGCTCTCCATGGTCTCAGCCATGATCACTATGTCGTCGGCAAACCGAAGGTGAGTGATGTACTCGCCATTAACGTTGATGCCAAGCCCCTTCCAGTCCAGAACCTTGAAGACGTCCTCCAGCGCAGCAGTGAACAGTTTCGGAGAAATTACGTCTCCCTGTCTTACGCCGCGCTGGAGAAGGATAGGTTTCGAGGTCTGATCCTGAAGACGGACTGACATGGTGGCGTTTTTGTACAGACACTTCAACACCTCAATGTACCTGTAGTCGATCTGGCACCGTTGGAGAGACTGTAGTACAGCCCAAGTCTCGATCGAATCGAAGGCTTTCTCGTAGTCCACAAACGCTAAACAGAGAGGCAAGTTATACTCTTCGGTCTTCTGTATAACCTGCCGCAGCGTATGTATGTGGTCTACGGTGCTAAAGCCTTTTCGGAATCCGGCTTGTTCGGGAGGCTGGAAATCGTCAAACCTGCGCGCGAGACGATTCGTGATGACTCTTGAAAACAACTTGTAAACATGGCTAAGAAGCGAGATGGGCCTATAGTTCTTCAGCCGGGCATTGTCGCCCTTCTTGAAGAAGAGTACCACCACACCCCTGCACCATGCCTGTGGCGTTTTGCCCTCGAGTATGACGGAATCAAAAAGCTTCTGAAGGGCCTTGAGGACCGGTTTTCCACCCGCCTTCAGGAGTTCAGCCGTGATTCCGTCATCACCCGGCGCCTTGTTGTTTTTAAGCTGTTTCAAAGCCATCCTAATCTCGTACAGGCTGACGTCCGGGATATCTTCGGTATAGTGTCGGGTCAATCTAGCTCTTGGGTCGTTTGCTAGATTCGCAACGGGTTTACTGGTTGACGTGTACAACTGCCCATAGAAACTCTCGATCTCCCTCAGAAGCTCCGGTTTGGCGGATACAATCCTGCCATCATCGGTCTTCAGTTTCGTGAGCTGGCTCTGCCCAATAGACAGATCCCTTGAAAACACCTTGGAGCCTTGATTTCGCTCAATCGCGTCTTTAATACGCTCGGTATTAAAGCGGCGGAGGTCTCTTTTCAAGGATTTAGAGATCTGTCTATTGATCTGCCGGTATTTGCACGCCTCATCTGAAGACTGCAGGATCATCTCACGCCTCTCCTTCATAAGCTTGAGGGTATGATCAGAGAGCTTTTTGTTTCTATCTGTACGACGGGTCTTGAAAAACTTAGACCCGACCGTATGGACAGCTTCCACGAACCCGTCGCTGTATTCGTCCACGGAGCTCCCCAGGCACTCGAAACGATTCTGGAGTTCGAGCTGAAAGCTCTCGGGGTTTTGGACCTGGACCTGTGCTGGACGGAGCGTGGACTTCATCAGTCGAGACCTTTCAAGCTTAATATTAATGTTCAATGTGCCTCTTACCATGCGGTGATCGCTCCTGGTTTTTACCGAATTGATCACAGAGACATCATTGAACATTTGCTTCTTGGTTGACATGATGAAGTCGATCTCATTTTTTGTTGCACCATCGGGGCTCTGCCAGGTCCACTTCCTGTGTTCACGCTTTTTGAAGAAGGAGTTCATCATATAGAGGCCCTCCTTCTCCATAAAACTGGCCAGTAGGTGACCCCGGTGGTTCCGTCGTCCAACTCCAAATTGCCCCACTTGCAGCTCATCCTCGTCTCGTTTGCCCAGTTTCGCGTTGAAGTCCCCCATGACAACGGTGAAGTGAGTTTTGAAACCATGCATGGCTCTGGAGATATCCTCATACATGGTCTCTACCTCGTCGTCGGGGTGTGCCGAGGTTGGGGCGTAGACCTGTATGACCTTCAGCGAATATCTAGAGGATATTCTGAGTATAAGGTACGCCACCCTGGTCGACACACTCTCGATCTTCACCACGTTGTTCACAAGGGACCTGTGGACGATAAACCCGACACCACCTTGGGACTGCCGGTCACCCTCTCGGAAATAGAGCAGGTTACCGGATTTGAGGATTATCGAGTCTTCCCCCTCTCTTCGGACTTCAGATAACCCTATAATGCTCCATCGCAACCTGCTCAATTCCTCTTCGAGCTCGGTGATCTTCTCGTCGGTCCGAAGTGTGCGCGTGTTGTACGTTGCCAGGTGCAGTCGTCGGTGATTGTTGGGGTAGCCGGATCTCGTCCGGAGATTCTTAGCACCCCTTGCCATGCCGTAACCTCGACCGCTACCGTAGTCGAGGGTAGGCGGGCTGCCGGGCACTAGGGGCCATTTTTTATTTGTGCTATTCATAGGAGGGGTTTTGCCATAATCGCCACGCTTGGCAGGCGGATTGGCGATCGCAGTATGGTTGTTATAGGAGCACAGAGAACGCTGCTGCCCATTCTCTGGTTTGTCCCTTAGTCGCCTTTTACGACACCCACGGGAAGACATGGGATGGTGAAATTCTTAACGTCCGGCACCATACGGAACCTTTATAAGGCTATGCATCATTATTATCCGGTCATCTGTCCACCAGACCGAATCGGATTAGAACAATGGTAATTTCTATTGTGTCTGGAAATGGACAGTTGAAGGTTTATAATGCCAACAGTATTTATGGAAATATTTGTATATAATGTTATTAGTCATAAATGCTTTGCCATAATGTTATGACAAAGCATTTATGCCTAATAACATTATGCATAATGATCATTATGCTAAATTTCGTTGTGCCAATGTAAATTATAGGAATATATTTTATGCTTATCATTAGTAAACCATTATATAGGACAGGCTCACGTTTGGAAGTAACCTTTTAATTCTTGACTTAAAGACTTCCATAAAATTGCATTAGTTTCAACCCGCCTTAAGCAAATGTGGTGATTACTGCTTGTGTCTTCTTTGTATGAGAAGAGGCCATTGCCCTGCAGTGGAACAGTGGGAGAGTAATATGCTGCAATTATTATTAGTTTCATGCCTCGTTTAACACTCACGCAGACAGGTGCGACGTGCCAACGCAACAGCACATTTTACAAGCTTTTATTTAACTTGCAATGTATGTATGTTTGTAAGTGTGTTCGGGTCAAAGCTTGCAACTGAATTTTAAAGCAGTAATCCTCCACCGATTAAGATGCAATTTTGCACGTTCAGTTCGGATGACAACGCATGGTTAGCTAAGTGACGTCATTCTTAATCCAATATGGCGGACGGCCCAAGATGGCGGACCAGTTATTTTTTGTGCACTGCCATGATATCATATGAAAGTTTTTGCTGAGAAGTACACGAAAAAAACTTTAAAAACGTAATAAAAAAAGATTTTTTTTAATTTAAATTGTTGTTAATAGAAATTTTGTTGATAGAAATTGTTATAAAGAATAATTTTATTTGTAACAATTTCTATAAACTGGTTGGACGTATCGTTATTGCATTACACGTTGAGCCTGTCTTTAATATTTATATTACTTTTAGTTAAGGCTCCCACAGACGTGATGCTACAACCCGTTTTACTATTAATCAAATAATATTTTAAGTAGATTTAGCATTGTCGCGACGCGGCGACGCTTCTTGATACGGGAGTCTATAAATAAAAAATAATTTTAAATTACAAATTTCCTTCATACTAAAATATCTGTCCGTTTTTCGGCCGTCTATTCTGTCTTCCTTTACCGATAATTCGCCTATAGTACAGCATCTACATTCGTTTGAAGGCACCTTCACAGTGTCGCCCGTGCCTCTTTATCGCTTCGATAAAATATTCATCAAGGAAACAAAGCGAGCATTCGCACTACCGATGTCTTGCCCGTTCCGATGCAATTCATATTTATTTCCCCGTCGCTTCACAGAATTGAAAGCGTTGTGATACCGTCGCTTTAGTGTGCAGCGAACCTAAAGATGGATGGAGAATCGCGAGGATATTTAAGAGTATCGGACAATGGTTAAAAGTGTATTGAAACTGATATTTTTTGGAACATTTGGAAACATGGAGAAATAATTTGTATTTTAACAATTATAATAAATAAAAATATCGAACAATCTAAATAAAATCACTTAATTAAAATAACATCAAGTTCAAAAGCAAAGTATAATAAATACAAATAAAATAAATTAAAACCGGCCAAGTGCGAGTCGGACTCGAGCACGAAGGGTTCCGTAACATTAACGCAAAAAACGGCAAAAATAACACGTTTGTTGTATGCCAACCCCACTCAAATATTTATTTTATTCTGTTTTTAGTATTTGTTGTTATAGCGGCAACAGAAATACATCATCTGTGAACATTTCAATTTTCTAGCTATCACGGTTCATGAGATACAGCCTGGTGACAGACAGACAGACAGACAGACGGACCGCGGAGTCTCAGTAATAGGGTCCCGTTTTTACCCTTCGGGTACGGAACCCTAAAAATTGACCAATATTAAAACTACATTGCCATATTTCCACCTTAAAAAAAACTTAGTATTTCAGTGTTTTTGATTAGGATAGGTAAATTGTAGCCATTTTTGATGTGTTATTCCCATTATTATATTGTGTTCCAGAGGAACTTGTGGCTAAATAATAACAGCCGCACGGGTCGATCTTCAAGGTTAAGCAACGCTTGGCGAGGTCGGTCCGTGAATGGGTGACCATTTCATCATACCGAGTTTCCTCCGTGCCTCGGAAAGCTCGTTAAGCCGTTGGTCCCGGCTGTCATTTGAAGATCTTTGAAAGCCCTTAGCTTGAGATCTGACACCAGTCTTACCAAGGTGTCCCGTGTTACCACAGGTTACGGGGTTGTGTAGGTCAGATAGGCAGTCGCTACATGTAAAAAACTGGTACTCAGCTGAATCCGGTAAGACTGAAAGCCGACCCCAATATAGTTGGGAAAAGGCTAGGCAGATTGATATTATATTGTGTTCCAGTGTGACTATCTCCCTAGAAGTATTTAGTAACCTTATTAAATATCCACTCCAAAAGTATCCATATTCAAGTGCATTATTGGATTACTAAGTAGTAATAAGCTAGACAGGTTAGTGACCAGACAGAAATAATGGAATTTTTCTATTAGATTAGCTATACTTGGAAATTATTCCGAATTTTAGCAATATCAGCGCACTGCTACTACTTTGTAAGCTATAATTATTACCAAGAATTATTGTATTATGAATACAAACTTCATTAATAAAGAAGACATCGTGGAACAATATTAAAAATAAATTCTGCGTAGCACTTAGTTCGCTACGCCGTAGACCTACGTTGCTACGCCGTAGGCATCGTAGACTCTTCGATTTTCTAAAGTGTATTTTTATCATTATTATGTTTTCCGTTGTACCTATTATAACTTTTTAATGTAATAAAGTACAGTCAATAACAGTATCAGGTAAGTAGGAGCCCCAGTAAGGAAACAGTGATAATCCGGCGAACAAGTCGGGAAATATTTTATGTAAGCCAAATGAGCATTTTTCCGCTCAGCTGGCACTGAAGACGTTGTGACGTCATGCTTCATGTTCAGCCATTATCATTTTTTGATTGAGTGTTTATTGTTGCAACGGAATTAAGATATGGGAAGAGGAAGAAATATGTTTATTTATTTAATTTATTTATGTACACATAAAACACTTATAGAAAAGAAAGAATACAGACAGAAGACACTTCAATAGAAATTTCTTCCAGCAGACCTGCGACAGGAAGGTTGGATGATATATGAAGACAGTCATCATCAGCCCTATAATGTTCTCACTGCTGGGACACAGGCATCCTCTCTGTGATAGAGGCAATGGGTCTTAATCCACCACGCGGGCCCAGTACGGGTTAGTAGATGTCACATGTCTTCGAATTTTTGGTTCTAGGACATGCCGGTTTCCTCACGATGTTTTCTATCACCGTTTTAAGAGCAGTGGTGATGAAATAATTCACAAAATGTAAAGCGCCTGCCTGGGTTCGAACTCACGACTTATGACACGTAAGTCGGGACCGTTACCACTGGGCCATCACTGCTCATACACAGTGTGTAGAATTAAATAAGGATACTTAAAATATACTGACAACTATATAACTTAACTGTATATTTAAATTACACATATTTATTATTTATTAATCAAACTCCATGAAACATAGGTGGACTTAATGCCTGGGACATTCTCTACCAGTCAACCAAGGGTGGTGGAGAGAGAACATGGCACGAGCATAAAAAAAAATATAAATAATAAAGTACCTAAACCAAACCTACATAAACTAAATATATAGAAGATAAAAACATATACATATATATATATAATTAGAAGATGGTGGAGAAGTTCTCTATCGTTGACTTATTTCTCTAATCTATATTTCTAGTTTTGTGGATCTGGGGGCACGGTTGTGTCCCAACAAGTCAAACAAACAAAGGCACAGCCGCACCATCCTTTTCTCTCGAAGCCATTCAGTACATTTTCGACCCCCCTGTACCTTCGTTGTGGATAAAGCTAGAAGCCTGAATTAACCGATTTGGTTTTACATTAGAAGAACACAATAATCTCGACCCCTTATGTAAAAGTGAAACCAAGTCGGTTAATGTGTTTGTTTGTAACCTAATTAATAAGTACCTACTAAATAAATTGTCCAACAAGGTTTTACATTCGATCTCACTACTTTTTGCGGTAGAAGACCTGCACCGCGAGTCTTGTGTTTTTACAAGCGTTTATATAACTTACAATGTATGTATGTATGTAAATGTTTTCGGGTCAAAACTTGCAACTAAATTTTAAAGCAGTTATCCTTCACTGTTTAAGATGACATTTTGCATACACGTTTAGTTTCAATGCATGGTAAACTAAGTGACGTCATTCTAAAACCAATATGGCAGTCGGCCCAAGATGGCGGACTAGTTATGTTTTGTGCACTGCCATGATATGGGTATCAAATGACAGGGTTAGCTGTGAACAATATGAAAAATGCTTGTATTAAAAAAGATTTTTAATGAATAGATTTTTTACATGTTATTTTTTTGATGGGATATTATTTGCTCAAAGTAGGTAGTGTTGTTCGGGATTTTGCTATAGTTAGAATTGAATCTTTCTGTATTCACCAAACCGTCATCAGAATTAGCCTCAGATCACACTTGACAGAAATATAGCTTATACATCACACATTCAGAATAACACATTGGGCGAAGTACTAATACCACGCGGGCGGAGCCGTGGGTGCCAGCTAGTTGTTAGTAATTTGGAAAAGAAAACAATGAAACATATTCTGTTGTCATTATGATTTATTCCGTTCTAATACTAACAACTGATTATTCTTTATATCATAACAAAAACGCTACTGCACAATTTAGCTGTCATTTTTAACTGATCTTCAGAATACATAAAAACCGGGCAAGTGCGAGTCGGACTCGCGCACGAAGGGTTCCGTACCATTATCGTAAAAAAACGGCGCAAAAATCACGTTTGTTGTATGGGAGCCCCACTTAAATATTTATTTTATTCTGTTTTTAGTATTTGTTGTTATAGCGGCAACAGGAATACATCATCTGTGAAAATTTCAACTGTCTAGCTATCACGGTTCATGAGATACAGCCTGGTGACAGACAGACAGACAGACAGACAGACAGAGAGACAGACAGACAGACAGACAGACGGACCGCGGAGTCTCAGTAATAGGGTTCCGTTTTTACCCTTTGGGTACGGAACCCTAAAAATATAGTAAAAAAATCTAAAAGAAAAAAAATCTTTAATAATCAAGCGTTTTTACTGACTGTACTTTATTTCTTTGAACTTGTTTTGGTATTAGTTTAAACAATGGTATCCGTTCGGAATAGAAAATAAATATGAGTTGAAACAAATATCAGTGGTATCATTATTACTGTCGGATAGGTTTACTACATTCATATTACAAACTCTGCCCAACATAAAAAATATTCAAAAGAAAAATCTCACTCCGTCTACTAAAGTTTTCAAAAGTAATCCGAATTTGTTTACTATTTATAATCCCAATCTGTTCTCCGAAAAAAATAATACATAACCTCAAGTCTTAACCTGAATATACTGAAAATTCTTTTGTTAAACAACAACACAATAACAGAAGTATCTTTTATAAAAACCCTTGCTAAGTATATTGAAGGTGTTGGATTGTGACCTGGATTCGTCTTAGTCTAGATAATAATAAAGGTTGTCTATGTCTAGCACTAGAAGTACGGCCTACCTTCAACGTGTTTATTAAAACAAATAGCGGCGCAAATGTAGTGACGGGGCACGGTCCAAGGAGTAAGTGCCAAATGGAGTGTCAAGTAGCTATCATATAAACACAACACATAACAAAATATATATATTGGGCGCACGGTTGGCTCAGTGGTTGAGCGATTGTCTGCTTCACTGCGACAAATATTTGTATGACCTACAGATGGTTGTGCCTGCTCTGGGTGTTTATTTATGTGTGTTTATATGTTTGTAAACGCGCCCACGTTACGGGAAAAAATGCTAGGGTAGGGAACGTATAAAAAAAAAATATATATATCACTCCTGTATTCCTTGAGAATCTCTGATGTATAACATTTCGCATGTTAAAGTCCAATTTAAAAGAGGGGAACCCGTTGCCATCAACTTCACCTAAAACCGGACTGCTACTGAGAAATGCCTGCTAAATTAAAACCAGCATTAGATGATTTTGGAAGAATAATTCATGAACTATCATAAACGTCAAAATTGCCACTTTACTTACCCGTATTGAACTAGAGTAACTATAATAGGTAAACAACGCACACAGCTAACAACCTCAAAAGAATTCATCATCATCATCATCAGCCTTTTTTTAATGTTCCCACTGCTGGGACACTGGCCTCCTCTCTGTGAGAGGGGTCTTAATCCACCACGCGGGCCCAGCGCGGGTTGTTGGATGTAACGTGTCTTCGATTTTTTGGTTCTAGGACATGCCGGTTTCCTCACGATGTTTTCTTTCACAGTTTTGAGAGCAGTGGTGATGAAACAATTTATACAAAGTAAAGCGCCTGCCTGGGTTCGAACTCACGACCTACAACTTGTAAGTCACGGCCGCCACCACTGGGCCACCACTGCTCTCCAACTATTGTCTTGTATTGCTCTTTAAGAGAATTCATCTCTAACTATTGTCTTTTTTTTTTCTAACCTTCTAAAATAATAATTAAACAAAACAAATAAAACTATTAATCACGTACAATGACAAAACAAGGCTAAACACACAAACCCTTATTTTGAATGAGCAACTATCACTCCGCTACACAAAATGTTTTCACTACCGCTTTTCGCCATCGTCTGGCATGTGATCACTCCATTTGCAAACTCCTCTGTGTTATGGAACGACTTTACCCTCTTATCGGTGCCCTAAAATGTTTATGAGGAATTCGTGCCGAAGTTAATCTGGCTGCTTCCGTTATCGATAAACTAAAATTTCATGCCGCGGAGTGTTCGGTAGAAATTGAGGCGAAACGTGGCGAAATGTTGCTGCTAATATAAATGTTATGTACTGTTTAAAATGTTTTGGAAATTAATGAAATGGTCGGACAGTTTACAAATCTTATAAATTTTATGAGTCGTGTCTATAAAATACTCGACATGCACACAAAAATCGATTTGGAAAAGACAACTAGTCGATCATTCTTCCATACAAACGTAGTCTGGTGATTACTCCACTGTTTGACGATGTACGTTCAAAATAAAAAATGATATCAATTTGTTTTATCATTATTTAGCCCGGTATGGAAAAAAAAGTTTAAAAAAAAAGTTATGAGCGTCGAATAAAAGTGTCGTTCTATATTTCAACACTAATTTTAACGCATCTTTGGGCGAAAATAAATGCCATAAGAAGAAGGAAAATTGCAAAACGGCCGCCATACAGGGATAGATTAGTAATTCAACAATGCAAATCATTTTATTTTGAGAATATACATTTAGTCCTTTTATAACCGACTTTCCAAAAAGGAGGAGGTTCTATGTTTGACTTTATGTTTGCTTTTTTTTTGTTTGTTTTCCGATATCTCCGTCAATTGTAAATAAACACAAGAACGAAGTGTATTCGCCTTAATAGAGACAATAAGAAAAGTGCTATTGGACACATTCTTAGTAAAGACAATGTAATAGTTTAGGTTATAATTATATTACTTATTAGTCTATTTATAAGGCTAGATTGTAATAAGAGTAGGGTCCATCCTATTGATGAACCCTAGAAAAGGCAAAAAAATAAAAATAAATTGTAAACCGATTTTAAAAATTCTTGGTAAGGTTTGATGAAGAACTTCTGAGATACCACAGAACTCGTCAATAAATAACGGCAACACTCTCGAGATTCTTGCAATCGCATGTCTGTTTATTGTTTATACCATTTCATAACATAACATCACGCCAGTACGCTCTCAAGGGGTACACAGATCTCTCATTTCACCGGTTATGTTCAAGTTTCATGTTATTCGGGTAATCTATTCGGCGTTATAGGGACCTTAGGAAACAACTTGGCCATTTATTATAATATATGATATAAACTAATATTATTAAACTAAAAAGGGAAAAATAAAAAACTTTTTTGCAAAAAAATACTACCGACTTCCAAATGAAAAACTACAAAGTGAAAATAACTTAATTTTTTAAGTCGGTGTCCATATCCCAAAAAAAATGTTACGTACGAAAGACACAAGACTTAAAAAATTCAGTTATTTTTCACTTTGTAGTTTTTCATTTGGAAGTCGGTAGTATTTTTTTGCAAAAAAGTTTTTATTTTTCATGATATCTAAAATTCCCAAAGGTTTGTTTATAAAATTTCCCGCGCTCGTTTTCGTCCTAAATCATCATCCATTTCGATACAAATTTGCAAAAGTGCTAATTCGTACGCGAACTAGTTTCTTACTGCTTATCACAGCATCTATCTCTTTCGCACGTGTTTTCGGATGAGATAGCATGAATTTTAAGTCTCGTGCCGTCGTCTAGGGGAACCTTAAGTCCTTCAATTTAGGATAGACGTTGTGAATTTAGCAAGATCATAAGAGGTGGCGTTCTGTAGTCTGCCTGTCATGCAGAAAAGGGGTGAGTTTATGGTATGGGTATTGTGAATTTTAGACCTTCGTGTTGCAGGTGTTGTAAAAATGTGATAATATCGACAGGCTATCAAACTTTTACCAATAACAAATCTTCAAAGAAACATTCCAAGAAACCCTATTTCAATGGACATATTTGTAAGCGTTACGTATTCGAAAATAATTGCCAGGATCAACGTCTCGGTCTTTGGTAATGTCAGCAGACGACCTAACAAGAGTGATAAAAATAAAATAGGTATTCGGGGAATGCTTTAGGCGGGCACCTATCATCATTAACTAGCCTTAATGTCGAACCGAACTGTACTAACATTAAACGGAAGAATTATAGAGGTGATAATGGCTTTTGTATTACCTATCTCATAGTGCCTTTAGTAACGTAAATGTTGAAGTATTTGTCTTTTTTTATAAGTGCGGTTTCACGGCAAATTGGTTTTAACGCTATTATTTAACCGACTTACCAAAAAGGAGGAGGTTCTATGTTCCACTTTATATTTGTTTTTTTTTTTGTATATGTTCACCGATATCTTCCGTTGCGTTGGTTGTTAAACTCGTAGTAAATAGAGCCCCTATTTACTACGAGTTTAACAACCGACGCAACGCAACATATTTACCGACTGCACAGCATGATTTTCTTCTTGTTTAAGTCTTTTAAATTCGCTTCTTAAGCAGTAGGGTATTTGGATTTTATCAACCTTTTTTTTTAGAAAAGAAAGATTTTTTTATTTTTTATTTGAAACCCGCACTGGAGACACGAGATAAGCAAAACACTAACAAAATCCATAATAAAAAATAAAAATATATATAACTCCGTGCAAGACCAAAAAGGCAAAGGCTTGTTTAAGGCTTTTTAGTTATATTCCTTTTTTTGAATTACTTTTAAACATATAAGTGATATATATTTTTGCTATCACCACTAATAACCCTTAATTTTGATACCCACACGATGGGTTTGAAAGAAAATAAAAATTATATAATAATTTTTTATTATATAATTCGCCCAAAATCCACCAACTTTTTTTTAATGTCGTTTATCTAAGAACACTGGGGCGTTCAATCCTTCGGATTAAAAGAAATAGGTAGGGTAACCCAATCGCTAAAAAAATATGGATAGAAATTTACACCATCGGTAAGTGCCACATGCTGATTACGAAAAATATTACAGTTCCTGTAAAAATCCTAGTAATAATATAAGCACAGCTAAAGGAAAAGCTTGCGCAGACAACACATTGCACTGAAAACGTCGACAAAAAATCTGACAGGGGATTAAGAAGCTGAAAATGTGACACATGCTTTTTTGCCCCAATTTGCTCTGTTGCTGCAACAGCACCTGCCCTGCACTACGACCGATTACAAAACATAAATGGCAAATAATAAAACTTTTTTGCAAAAAAATACTACCAACTTCCAAATGAAAAACTAAAGTGAAAAATAATTTAATTTTTGGAAGTTGGTGTCTTTTGTAAGTACCATTGTTTGCGATATGGACACCGACTTCAAAAAATAAAGTTATCTTTCACTTTGTAGTTTTTCATTTGGAAGTCGGTAGTATTTTTTTGCAATTTTTATTTTTTTATTTTTCCGTTTTTAGTTTTACCTACCTAATAGGCAAGTTGTTTAGTAAGGTCGCTATAACGCTAGAATAGATTACCCGAATAACATGAAACTTGAACATAACCGGTGAAATAAGAGATCTGCGTACCCCTTTAGAGCGTACTTTCGTGATGTTATGTTATGAAATGATATAAACAATAAACAGACATGCGATTGCAGCAATCCCGAGAGTTTTGCCGTTATTCATTGAAGAGTTATGTGGTATATCTCCGAAGTTCTTCATCAGACCTTCACCAAATTAAAATGGAACCAATTTTAAAACATACTGTTTCAAACAAACAAAGAATTTTCAAAATCGGTCTACAATTGACGGAGATATCGGTGAACATATACAAAAAAAAAAAAACATGTATCATGTAGATTTATAAAACATTTTCACCATAATTATGATTAGTTTATTAAGAATCTGATAATAGTATTAAAACAAATCACATGCTTACATGAATTAATGGTTTTTATAAATAATGTCCATAGTGCTACAGGAAATTATGCTTAAAAGTTGCTGTAATTAGAGATAGCAGCACTAATTAATTATTGATTAAATAAAAACACCCGTTGAAAATGAACTTAGATTTTAACTGAGAAGTAAAGAGGCCAAAGGATACAGAGAGAGTAGTGTTGATGACAACAATTAGTGATGTTTGGGATACCAAATAAAACTAAAGTAAACGTAAACGTAAACGAATTTTACCGATTGTTTTGTAAATGTGTAAACATTTACAAAACAATCTAGATTTCTAGATCTATCAATCTAGATTTCTAGATGATTGTTAACATTTTTTCTCGTTTTACTTTTTTTTATCTTTAGTTTATTTATTATATAATCTTTTTTTTAAGTTTCTTACGAGTTATTGTCGGGCCTGCGTTGTCCCCCCATCTAAGTACTGCTGTAACATGGAAATATTGTAACACCAAACAATTCTTTTAAAAGAGTAACCATGGAGTTTCTTGCCGGTTCTTCTCCTTAGTAAACGACCAACCCGAACCGTGTACCTTTTGTCGACGTTTTATAAGTACCAATGTAGGCCTATGTGAAATAAAAAATATTGATTTTAATTTTTAAAATTTTAAACATAAGTAAAGCTGGATAATGAAATTAAAAGTATTATTTTATCTTGTGCAAAATACATTAATGTTACCAGGGAAACAGGAAAAGCCGAGAGTATCGATAAAAATAGTAGAATGGAGGTTAACTAGTTTTTCTTTGGTTAGAAATAACCGGAGAAAAAGGGTCGACGGGCAGTATACTAAAGAGTTCTTCAACAAACTACGTATAAATCATGCATGCTCTGTTAAATCTTATATTTTTCAGTGTATTGACAATAATAGCTACTGCCAGCGGCTTTGCCCGCATGAATCTAATTATATATATAGAAAATTATCCCAATGAAAAATATGCCCGGGATAAAGAGTATCCTATGTGCTGATCTGTTCAGCCGTTCTGGCATGATTGAGTTACAAACATACAAACATCGATCCAAACTTTCGCATTTATATTATTAGTAAGTAAGTATTTTGTACAGTTTTCCTTTAAGTTATAAAACGATTTGGTTTGCAATAAATTTTTAAGTACAAAATAATTTAAAAAACACAAACAAATACTACTACTCAAATACTATTCACACTATCATACTATACAAATACTATTTAATCTATACAAACCTATTATTAAATAGGTTTGTATAGATAAGATAAGGATATAACTATATTGATAATAGGTATAGATTTACCTGTTAGCAATGTCAGACTAATTGTACACACAAATACACAATCTTTTGTTTTTTATTAAATGAAAAGGCTAGGTTTATGTAACGTCCTCCCCCCCGGTGGGTTCCCGCACCCCCCCGGTGGGTTCCCGAATTGTCGATGCGGGGGGGCTCAAGAACTGTGGCTTGGTCACCCACGGTGAAGCGAAGAGGAACCCGAGGAGGGGCCGCTCGTCAGGGCTTTTGCCGATAAGCCGACGACGTAGCGGCCAACATGTAGGTTGCGGTGCTGCCTGGGCGACATCGCAACTGAGGCGAGCCGCGATGTCGTCGGCTGTCATACCCATACGATATCGCGGCTGAGGGTTGGAGGCCGCGGCGGGAGAGGAGTGCCGGTATTGCGGTGCGCCGCTCTCCCTACCTTCCGCGGCCTAGAAGGGGTCGCCACCGTCTGATGGCGGACGCGGTGGGGCCGCAGGGGAGGAGGAGTGCCGGTATAGCGTTGGCCGCTCTCCCTATCCCCTGCGGCCGAAAAATGGAAGGTGGCGGGGCCATTGACCCTGCCCCGTCACAAGGGGACCAAGGGTGCCATACACGGAGTCGTCTGGCACCCATGTGCTTGTTTGGTCCCTGGGGTTGTCACGGCGCACAGTGTGTTCTGGTGCACCGGTGATGGGGGGTACTCCCCAGAGGAGGGTCCGGTGACGGACAGCCACGGCGGGTTCGCGGTGAGTGCTAACGCGTACCTGTGTTCCCGCCATAAGCGGCACAGGAGAACACCGTGGAGTTTTAGTGGGTTAGAGTCCCACATAACTGCGCTATCTCCCCGTGGTAGCGCAGTATGCATGAGCATTTCTCCACGCTAATAAAAAAAGGTTTATGTATCATAAACTACATAGTCCCATATTTTGAAATAGTCACTGGGGTAATATAATTGCAAATTTTATTACTAATTAATAAGAATATTTAAGTTTTGTTCCTAAAAAATGTACCGTCAATTTATCGTCCGTGTGGCCGTCCAAAGAACACTGAAAAACCAAACAATTGATTGTTTGATGCTATGTTCATCGGTCTCTTGAGAGGCATTGATCATTTTTATCGGAAAATGGACGCGGAAATGTTTGCGTAATCAAAAATAGACATCACGTTATTAAATTGATAAACAATGATTGTTGTGGAGGTGTCCAAATGACTGATGGATACCTGAATTGAATATTGTGTCCGTATTCACCAAAAGCTCCATTTTGCATTAAATGTCGAGTACTGTTTACATCCACAATATTGGCAGCATCAGCAAAATATCATTGACTTAAGATAAACATTTTTTTTAAGTGGCTGTGGTTCAAGGATATAATTCAAAACCCTGAGGTGGATTTTAATTATTAAGAGTAATGTTTGTACCAAATCACACTAATATTATAAAGGTAAAAGTTTATGAGTGTGTGTGTGTTTTTGTGTGTTTGTTACTTCTACACGCTCAAACGGCTGGACGGATCTGGATGAAATTTGGCACAAATATAGATTATAGTCTGGCATAGCATAAAGGATACTTTTTATCCCGGGAATATATTCCCTTGGGATACTTGACTACAAAAAAACTTTTTTGCAAAAAAATACTACCGACTTCCAAATATTTTTTATTTCTCCCCTTTTAGTTGTACCTACCTAAAATAGGCAAGTTGTTTTTTAAGGTACCTATAATGCCAGAATAGATTACCCGAATAACATGAAACTTGAACATAACCGGTGAAATGAGAGATCCGCGTACCCCTTTAGAGCGTACTGGCGTGATGTTATGTTATGAAATGGTATAAACAATAAACAGACATGCGATTGCAGCAATCCCGAATGATTTGCCGTTATTTATTGAAGAGTTCTGTTGTATATCTCCAAAGTTCTTCATCAGATCTTCATCAAATTAAAATGGGACCGATTTCGAAACACACTCTTTCAAACAAAAAAGAATTTTCAAAATCGGTCCACAATTGACGAAGAAATCGGTAAACAAACATAAAAATTAAAAAACATACAAGAAGTCGAACATAGAACCTCCTCCTTTTTGGTAAGTCGGTTAATAAAAGACCGATTTAACTCACAAAACCATAACTTGAACAAAACGTTAACGTCAAAATACGGATGCGTAGAATCATTTGATAATGTCAGTAATGTAATCATAGCATTAGGTACAGCGTATCCGAGCCATTACGCTCATCGAGTTGAGGTGTGGAATCGAATGAATATTATGCTTAATGCGTATTAGGGTGCTGTTTTAGCAGAGATGTGCGAGGTAACTACGCTGTGCGAGGATGCGAAGCGGGAAAATCTTTGTCTTCGTTTTTCTAAGATTTGGTTAACGCACTTAGTCATATTATTATGTCATGGCGGCTCAGTGGCTAAGACCTCGCCTCTTGTACTTGAGGTCGTGGGTATCCGGGCAAGTACCAATGTGACTTTTTAAAATATATATGAACTTTTTAAGTTTATCATTGATAACAGACAACGGTGAAGGAAAACATCGTGATGAAACCTGAGGACTTAGTGCGAGTTTTTTAACATACTCACTCGTGATAAAGCAAACGATCTCTTATGTCAAAATGTATATAAAAAAAGAGAGGTTTCTCCTTACTGTGCCCAGTCGGCGCTTATCCAGTTTCAATACAAATTGATGTTTACGTTAACGCGATTGAGCGTGAGTAAAAACTCGCACTAAGGCCTCAGGACTTATAGTTAAAGTAAGTCTGAAATCACCAACCCGCATTGAGTAAGCGTGGTGATCGATGCTCGTGCCTTCTCTGTATGAGAAGAGGCCTTTGCCCTGCAGTGGGACAGTCACAGGGCTGGTATTATTATTTTTATAATTAGTCCTTAGGGTCCACCATTGTATGTGAGCCATGGCGGTCTAACTCCAACCAGATATGATACGGTTCTAATAAGATAAATAAGATACCAAAGTTTTGCGAGGAGCTTGTTTGTGCTGTTTGAGGATGCATAACACAGGCACATATCATTTGCCTTTTTCAATGTAAACATACCTATTTCTGCAAGACCTTGCCCACCAGAACTGCGCTAAGCCTGCCTAGGAAAATGGTGAAATCCCATTGGTGAATATTTTCCTTGTGCACCGCTCCGCTGCCTTGCACAGCTTTAGTGTAAACGCACCATTACGCCGTTACGCTAGTACGCCAGCCCGCCCGGTACGCAGGGAGCACAAGAAACGATTTGGACATTAAACACGGATATTTGAAACCCTTTTCATCTTCTTAAAGCGTTTTAGGAGGTGACAATGATTTGACAGATGAGGAAATGGTGCATTTGTCACTGGGACATTTTTGAGCGTGTTTTCCTGTTCGTTTAAAGTGTCTTCAAGGAAAAGGAAGTTTCAATTAATACCATTCTTGCAAACATGATAATATTAGATGTATTGATATTTTTTTATTGGTGGTCATTCGATATTCAAAGTTCATTTCATGCGAGGTGCGGGAGATTTTTGTAACGTATGCCATAGGGTCCTCATTTGCTGAACTTTGGGGGTCTCCGCACGCTTATACCGACCGATGAATTTCATTGCTCGCTATGCCAGGGAACCCACGAACGACGTTATCGACTTATGTCTTTTTTAGGGTTCCGTAGCCAAATGGCAAAAAACGGACCCGTATGGTTTCGTCGAGACTGTCTGTCTGTCCGTCCGTATGTCACAGCCACTTTTTTCCGAAACATATGCTGATGAAAATAAGAACTATATGCTGTTAAAATTTGGTAAGTAGATGCATTCTGTGAACCGCATTAAGATTTTCACCCAAAAATGGAAAAAAAATATTTGGGGGTTCCCCATACTTAGAACTGAAACTCAATTTTTTTTTTCATCAAACCCTTACCTGTAGGGTATCTATGGATAGGTCTTCAAAAATTATATTGAGGTTTCTAATATTTTTTTTTTCTAAACTGAATAGTTTGCGCGAGAGACACTTCCAAAGTGGCAAAGTGGTAAAATGTGTGTCCCCCTCTATAACTTCTAAAATAAGAATAAGAGTTTTGTATGTAAAATGCCAGCGAAAATTGGTTTGAATGATTTTTTTTTAATACGTCATAAATTGTAAACCGCAATTTACCATGTACGAAACCCTTTGTTCGCGAGTCCGACTCGCACTTGGCCGGTTTTTTATCATTCATTTTTATTAATTAGTCTAATTTTTATAAGAAATATTTAAAAAAATCCGTTGTTAACGTGAAGTATTGAGGATCAGAAGAATCGTTTCTACTACGAGTAAAAACGGCTCTGAAATGCTAAACTTATAATTAAAGATTGGTTTCAGACAAATACTGGGGAACTACGGCACAGCTCTGTAAAACTTAACTATTCGGGGAAATCTGGCTCGGTAATCAAGCATTCACGTACTACGCTATGGATTATTAAAGATAATTGTATCATCATAGATCGCCATTAGCGCTAGTTACTGGCGCAGGCTAAACATGGCCGCCGCGGCACGTGCTTCGGCCGACCACCCGCCGGGAATACCAACCCTAATGAATATTATTCCGATTTCGCTAAATAACCTGATTGTGATTGAACAAAACTAAAGCTGTCACCACGAAACAAAGTCGCGTTAGTTTTACACCATTTAAAAATCAGGAACGGCTGGACTGATTTTCATGATCTTTGATTTGTCTCCGCCCCGAATCTTACTATCTTACTAATATTATAAATGCGAATGTTTGGATGAATGGAAGTTTGTTTGTTACTCAATCAAGTCAGAACGGATGAACGGATCTGGATGAAATTTGGCACCGTGATAGTTTATAGTCTGGAATAGCACATAGGTTTTTCATCCCGGTATAACCTTGGGATAAGAAAACACTATTCACGCGGGCGAAGCCGTTAACTAATAAGAATAAATTTTAAAATACTGGAAAATTTATTTAAAAAAATATGTCTAAAATTTATTTTCCCATACCATTGAAACCTCTAAAAGCTCATACAAAACATAACGTTGGTGCGAACCGAGCATTCGTCAGTGAAAGCATCGTTCTAGAACATTTGTCTGAGGCGGTACGAAGTTCACCGGGTCAGCTTGTAAAGGTATAAAGGTGTTGTAGGTTTTTGGGACAATCCCACCGCACTATTCCCAAACCTCTGCAACTCCTGAAAGCCAGAATCAACAGTGGCGACCACCAGAAAAGCGCCGAGGCAATGAAGCTCGACAAAGTCCCGGTGAATGAATTTAAGTGTCTTAGATCCCGCAGCGAAATTAATTAGAAAAGAATAAAGAAGAAATTTTGTATTGCAAAAAAATTATGGTTTTGTTTTCCTACTCCTCCTAGTAGGAAAACAAAAACATAATTTCCACTGGTGGTAATTATGTTGGGTCGTGGGGCTTTTGGTCGACAGGCTGACAACTCGGCGTCGATGTTCCGGGCTCTGGAGCTTTGACACGACCAGTGCATCGTTGCTAATAAGCCTCTTGGCCCGTCTGTCAATCGACTGAAGTGCGTATCAAGTTGGTGTTCGCTATATTTTAGCACTTCGAAGCATTATCCCAGGTGTGAAAATACTTGGTTGCTATTTCCATTTTACAAGATGTTTATGGAATTGTTACGTGGACGGCTACATATTATTGCTTATTGTCTAGAATTAATAATAAATCCAATATGTATCCATTTTTTTATATTGATTTTAATATACTAATGAGACTAGCGAGCTAGCTGAGCTACTACTTGTGAGCAGTGGTGGCCTAGTGGTATCGGCCGTGACATACAAGTTGTAGGTCGTGGGTTCGAGCCCAGGCAGGCGCTTTACCTTGTGTAAATTATTTCTTTACCACTGCTCTTAATACGGTGAAGGAAAACAACGTGAGGAAACCGGTATGTACTAGAACGAAAAATTCGACGACATGTGACATCCACCAACCCGCACGGGGCCCGCGTGGTGGATTACGGCCCATTCTCTCTCACAGAGAGGAGGCCTGTATCCCAGCAGTGGGAACATTAATAGGCTCATGATGTGATGTGATGTGATGAGACTGAAAAGAAAATCGTTTTATAAAAGTAGTTTATATATTTTTGGTTGACCTTACTTTCCTGAGAGACATAACTTTGTTTATTTTATTTGTGGTCCCCAAAATAATGTTTTATCTATAGGTGGAATACAGGACCGCGGTCCCTGTCTCGAAAGCCCCACGACCCATTATGTTTTTCTGGTGTAGGTGTGGTGGGACTTAATTTTCCATGGCTAAAAATACAAGTTTTCTTTCTTTCTTTTCTTTCTTTCTCCATACAAAAGCACAGAAGCTTCCTGGGGTCTTCACAGGCTTTGCGGAGTGACCTGACCGTTACAAGAATTTTTACACGTTGAGGAGCTATGGCCTCGCATTCCAGGTTAATCAAGGATATAAAGATTGATCAACAGTCAAACGTATTGCTCATTGAATGTCTGTTGTTAAATTGTTAACTTAATTAACTATTCGCTATCTCATTATTTGTTTGGAATTGTTAATTTAATGAAGTTAAATTGAGTTTTGTAAGACCTTTCATGGTTTGTTTGAAGAAAACTATTCGTTTGGGTTGATGGGGGATGAGGGTCTGTTAGTTTAACTCAAAAATAGTTGAATTTAAAACGGTAGATAGGATAAAATACGGTTAATGAAATCCTGTTTCCATATGTTGTTTGTTGTCTAAGCAAACATAAATCTACGCCCTTTTGCCGTGGGAGTGGGCAGAAACTACAGAATGCTACCTGGTACGATCCTTACAAACTTATTTTGCTGTATTAAATTTCATTAATCTCGTCATACACGCTCGCCGGTTATGAGTTTCTGAAGAAAATACTTTTTTTTACAAAAAAATGCAACCGACCTCCAAATAAAAACACTATAAAGTGAAAAATAACTTCAGTTTCGGAAGTCGGTGTAAAAAAAATAAAAAAGTCAAAAACAAGAACACCGACTTCCGAAACAGAAGGTATATTTTTGTAAAAAGTTTTGGTTGTGATACATATTATCTATAATGTTCACAGTTATGCCAGAATAGATTACCCGGAAAACATGAAACTTGAACACAACCTGTGATATTGGAGTGCTCCAGGGTGAACTGTACACATCTGCATACCCTTTTAGAGAGTACCGGCGTGATATTATGTTATGAAATGGCGTAAACAATAAACCGACATATGATTGCAGCAATACCGAGATATTTTCCGTTGTTTCTTGAAGAGTTCTGTTGTATATATCCGAAGTTCTTCATAGGTACACCAAATTTAAATAGCACCAGCTTTCAAATAAAAAAGAATCATGAAAATCGGTTCACCCAGTACAAAGTTCTGAGGTCACAAAGAAGTCAGTTAAAAGAAAAACTGTCGAATAGAGAACCTTTTCCTTTTTGAAATCAGTTAAAATCATCAATTTAGATCCGCGTCTGTCCTTCTAGGGCGCCCCCTCCCGGTGTTTCCACTCACGTCAAGCCTTTTTAACCCCCGCCGGAAAAAGAGGGGTGTTATAAGTTTGTCGTGTGTTGCTGTGTATCTGTGTGTCTGTCTGTGAAATCATAGCGCGTAAACGGATAAACCGGATGAGAGGTGATTTTGTCGAGAGCGTTCTTAGTTATGTTTAAATAAAATCGATTCAGCCGTTCAAAAGTTATGGGCGTTTTACTGTTTGAATCGGGGTGTTTTCGCAAGATATCGTGCCATAATTACGTGTTCAATAGATTGCCGAAGCGTATCTACTATGTACTAGAGAAATTATGTAGCATGAAATAAAAATGTGTTGTTTGTTTATTCTATTCATCACAAATCGACTACCAAACCAACCCACATAAGGCTTATTTTTGGCAATAGGTATTTGCAATTTAAATTCCGGCTGTAACAGTCTAAAATCCAAGGTTCAACCACATTTATTACCTTGTTAGTATACAGTGGAAAGTTTAGATTTGAATGTTATTACTCAACAATCTACCCGACTGAAGTTAAGCAATGATTATTGTTATTGTGTCAGAACTTGCTTAAAACACTTTAATCTTAGTCCCAGTTTGAATTCCTAATGATTAAAATACAAACTAAGTACGGTTCAGGTACTGTTTAAACAAATAATGTAAATAATTTATGTTATTTAGTTCATGAGGAGCTCGTGGCTAAATAATAACAGCCGCACCGGTTAATCATCAAGGTTAAGCAACGCTTGACGAGGTCGGTCCGTGGATGGGTGACCATTTTCAACATACCGAGTGTTCTCCGTGCCGTTACGGAAAGTACGTTAAGCCGTTGGTCCCGGCTGTCATTTGAAGATCCTTGAAAATCGTTACGAGTAGTCAAAAGCTTGATATCTGACACCAGTCTAGCCAAGGGGTACCGTGTTACCCAGTTACTAGGTTGTGGAGGTAAGATAGGCAGTCGCTCCATGTAAAACACTGGTACTCAGCTGAATCCGGTTAGACTGGAAGCCGACCCCAACATAGTTGGGAAAAGGCTAGGCAGATTGATTGATTTAGTTCACGTGGATAAGTAAGAAATGCTCTGAAATACAGTCTTGTGCGATCGAAGGTACCGTACTATAGGTATGTGCCCGACCCAGTTCTCGATAATGGCAAAATCACATTGTACTGGGATCGGTCCATCATCACGAATAGGACTATTGTAGCCATTAACCCTGAATTTGTGGTGGACCGAATCGAGAGGCGTGCAATGATTGTTGAAATAACCGACCCGCATGACGGGAACGTCGTGAAAGCTGAGAAAGATAAGCAAATCAAGTATCTTGACTTGGCTCGCGAGGTTGTCGACATGTGGAATGTGGACTCAGCGATCATTGTACCAATAGTTGTGTTAGCCAATGGCTTAATAGCTACGAGCCTCGACCAACACCTTAGAAGGTTCTCGTTAGGCGGCTGGGTCAAGGGCTTGATACAGAAAGCAGTACATCTGGACACGGCTCATATTGTTAAGGAGGTTCCTCTCTTTGGAGCCCTAACCGCCAGTAGCATGGACCTTGTGCTCAATACCGGATGGGCCTCAACTTTTTATATTTTTAAATGTTTTTAAAACGTTTTTTAAGAAATATTTAAAATGTATTAAATACGAATGAAGTTGATTACATTATATTTGGGCGACTTGAGATGAGTGAGATCTTAATATTGTTATCAATACTATTAAATTAAATCACTAATAAATGCATATTTTGTGCATATATATATATATACACAAAACTCCAAAGGCCGTAACGAGAATGCCGTTTTAAACAAAACATTGATGGATTTGGTTTAGAACGACGTTTGCAAAATTATAGAATTCAAAATAAAAAGATACGGATTTTTAAAAGCTACAGTTAGGCTTTTAAAAGAAGGCTTCGGGAAGCAACTCAAGGACTGAATTCAGCGTAACTTAGTACTTGGTAGAAACGGAGTTCAAAGAAAATAATTGTTCATAAAAATAGAGGATTCCTCTTCATCGTGAGAAAAGTGTCCGTCATTGTATATTTCGCAATTTTCCAACTCATTTTATAAAAGTCGCTTCTGAAGCGTGAAATGTTCTTTCATTTTAAATTAGTTTAGCTGCTCCAAAAAACGGCCGGCGAACTCCATAATCTTATAATACTACGTAATCATTCCAATTCTGCTGTTACTTCTAACAAATAAATATCATAATTTTTGTAAGACAGTGTATTAGATGAGTTTGTTTTTTCATGAATATTAAATTCTTTAGGTGATTAACTGTTATGTTTATATTTTTCCGTTTCTTAATTAGTTACGTATTTTATGAAAGATGTTTATTTCTGTTGCTGTGGTGTAACTACGCTAACGTTTGAGCTCGGGGTCCGCTTTGGGGTCTCAAGTTTCGGATCTCCCTTCTTAGTGCACCTCTCCACCCTCTTAGTGTACTCGTTCGTCTTTGTGCGTGTCTTGTTCGTGAACGTAACGGTTATCTTAATTAATAAGTTGTCGCTTTCATGTAAATCGTGTTCATATTAATCAGACAGGATATGTATCATCTTCAGTAATTGCCAACGGTAACCTAAGCATGATTGCGAGTCGTCTAGTCTGTGTGTTCGTGGATCACTGTTATGCCATCTCTCATGAGTTGTCTTCACGGTGATACACTGTTATTTGTTGTGTTGTTTTGTATATATATCATTGCTTACTAACATATTCGCAGGTTTTACTAATCATTTTTGAGTCATGGATACTCGAATAAAGATAAATTATCTGTTATTCTGAACTCAAACCGATCCTTTCAATCAACTCAATAATCGTTTAAAAAACTTCAATAAACTCGAATACCACTTCACTTGCTATTGCCGTAGAACTATTTATTTAATTTAAACCCTAAACTAACGAAAAGAGTTTAACCGATTGCCAACAGGCCTTAAGTCAGATTAAGCCTTCGTAATCCGATAACCGGCATGGCACCATCGTTTTTGTCAAAGGCCGCTTTTGTTTGAGATACCGATTCTGACGCCAGGGGCGGCTACTACAAAGTGCCAATGAAATAATGACTCCGTTGTAAAAAAAGGATAGTGCTATGTGTCCTGTATCGCTCCGTCTCTCTCTCACACCAGAATTTAGATGATTTTCAGCCATCACAGTCGCGAATGCTGTGGGATCCACGTTAAGTCGATAATTCATTCTCAACGTGACAACCCTGGCTATCACTGCCCCCAGGGCGTTATGTACCCTTTAGAATTTTTGATGTTAATATGTGGATTTCTTTGCGAGTTACCGTGGTAGCGAGGTGATAATTTTTGTTTTGAATTTCAGTATGATATCAGTGTTTTAACTTTTACTGGCATGGGATGGTATTGATTATGATAGCAAGGAAGGGATGTGTTTAATCCAAATTGGGTTTTTCAATCCTTATAAGACAATCCAAGGGGTTACATCCAGGGGTACAAGAAGAAGAAGATGGAGAAGAAATCCTTTCTCAGACATGCATACAGTTATCATTACAGCTATCCAATTCGATAGAATGGAAGATATTTCTGGCGATGACTTAAATACTTTTCAACATCAGCTAAAGACGATTTAAAAAATCTTTAACATCCAAACATCGTGTATTGGGCATAACATTAAATAACGTCGAAGCTCTAAAAAATACTCCGACCAACAGAAAAATACGCAAATATTCCGTGAAATAAATATACTGTGAATATTAATAATAATTTGTCGAAACAAATTGGAAACATTTAGGTACGAATGTTACGCTAAATTACGATTGAGTTCTCAAAGCGTTTTGACAAGGTTTTAACGAGAACTTTTGTACGGTCAGTGCGCTAATTTGGATCCCAGTAATTAATATGTACCTATGTAGAGCAGTTGAATCCGGTGGACATGCAATGAGGAAGATAAAGGGTGGAGGCGATGTGGCAAAGGATAAATGGTGGAGCACTAATTACCTAGTCTTGGTATGAGTAGATGGAAGTGAATTGATTGATGAAGGAACGTTTAAGAGACAATGTCTCCTTTTATAGACAGTGGGATTGGAGACATACATTATCTATTTGGCGTGTGTCTCATTCAATGTATGCTATTTTCATGTGCTCCATTCTTAAAAGGGTACCTACCCAATTCCCATCCAAATCACTCATTATTCTGTCAATAACTCAATTATATACCAAACTTCATTACGAAATATAAATCAAAACACTCAAAAGAAAATTCAAGAAGCCGTAATTTAAATTTATGTCCCTCAAATAAACCACGGGAAGTTAACACAAATGTTCCGTCCGACATCGTGATTTGTCGCTCGGCTCCGACAAAAAAGCATTTGGAAACTCATCCATTCAATCAGAGTTTCATGTCGGGGAAGCTTACCTGGCGGAGGCGGGCGAGGGTAGCCGACGTGAGCCGAGCACCCTTCGTGGAATCGTGAGCAAGGCAAGGTGGGCACCGCGCGTCGACGCGATCCGACGGCCCAACCGCGCCAGTCGTCCGCGCGACGCGCGACCCGATAAACGTGTCTTCACCCGAGACACACACGCATGACACCTCACGTAATCTTCATAACCAAACTTTAACGAACACACATACGTGCGTAATAATTAACACAAAATTAAAATAAAACTTTGAATGTGAATGTGAAGGACTGAAGTGAAATAAAAAAATATTTAAAGAGGATTGCGGTACAAAGAGCCACTAGGACTTTAGGGTGAAACCTATTAGTACGATGTATAATGAACATGACAAGTAAGGGTCGCTGTTATCGCAACTTTGTGGTTCTAATTCGAAACTGTCAGTAGTTTTGATTGCATCGTCACTGAGTGAGCGAGTAAACAATGAATGTTGTTGACATTTATCAGCTGATCGGTGGTAGGTATCTCTCCTGTTGTATGTTTTAAGTAAATTACTAAAATCTATGTTGCTTTATGACCTATTTCTTCTATTCCAGTCTAGAAATAATTCTTATTTATTTAATGAAATGTTTGTAACGAATTTCAGGCCGTACCATTAACTTAATTATTTTATGTTTGTATTGTAGTCAACTGGAATCAGTAATTTGTACAGCGCTTGATAAATTAATTATTTTAGCATAATTACGATTTAACATTCTAGTAGTGTAGTGCCTCTAATTTGATTATGGCACTATTCGTGATGATTCATAAGTAGGGTTGTATCGGCCCCTTTTAGGGACAGGCTGGTTGATATGATCATTAATAAATAATATAGAGTGTACAAACATTTGCATATCCTCTGTATGCGGAAACTCCTCAAGGAAATCACGGATGTATTTGAGTAAAGTCGGGTTATCTCAGGATTCCTGACCCCTGGCCTTTAGTTGATGAAACTGCTTGAATTATGTATGATTTAGAATGTATAAATGTTTCCGTGACATATATTAGAGCTATTTTGCTTGTTGCCGGGTCCCAAGTGAAACCATAACAATTGATGTAAACATTGTTTAATTGTCTGTATTAGTTTGCAATTGCCTCTGATTTGATTAGGTTATAAATTCATGTTCTAATGTCACTGATTGCAAAATTAAGGTCTTCCGAAGGCATACACGTCACTATCCTTTAGTAGGTGGCCCACATATTGTATTAATTTTGGTATTCTTGTTATTGGCTTTAAATTATTTGATTAAGATTATGATATCGAAACTATTATTATAAAGCTTTAAAATTGTTTGTTTCTTTTACTTTTTGTTGTATTTCCCACAGGAACTGTGAATTTTACCGCGATAAAAAATTGTCTCCTTATAACGTCAGTTCTACCAGTGAAATTTCCGTCAAATCGGTCCAGCCGTTTCGAGGATTACCTGGAACAAACAGACAGATAGATAGCAGAGACTAAGACAAAAATCCAAAAAAATACGTATTTGTTATAAGTACCGTATATACTTACACATGCTTTCAATAAAACGTTGTTATTTTGATATTACATACAGATACTTTAATTTTATTTATTTTTATGTATAGAAGATGTATGGATAAAGCACAATTCTTATAGGATAGGCCATAGAGATGAATCCGCAGGAGAAAGCAAGTCATAGAATCTACCAGCGATACACACTATATGAATCCCAAAAAGAAACGCTGAACCGGCCGGTCGCACCGCGTAAATAAATCCAAAGAATTTCGCAATACCGTGCGGAAAGAAACTGTTCGTGCAATTGCTAATGGCGCACAACGAGGCCTACAAAGACTTTGGCAACAGGCCAATAGTTATAGGAAGAGAAATAATATACCGTACACCTTATGAGAAATAAATAAGTATGAAAATTGTTATTATTCAATTTACAAAAAGATACACAGTCTCCCGAGCGGTTGCGATTTTCGTAAACCCCCGATTTCTAAAGTTGAGTATTTATCAACCTCAACTTTCAGTCCGGTCAAGTAAGCTCGAAAAATGTACATGAACTTTTGGGATACCATTATATTGAAATTGTGAAAAGTCCGCATCGATTCTTATGTGCAATTTTATTAATTCAAGGCAAAAGAGCCCAAAAATGTGTTCCTTGTCCAATTTTACATAAAATACACAGATTTACTCGAAAACTAATGAATATTAGTGAATCTTTCACTAATATTCATTAGTTTTCGAGTAAATCTTTTGATGAGCCAAAATACTTTCGCTTATTTATTTATTTATTATTTATTATATACTTTATTGTACACCAAGATAATAACATTACATACGGAAACCTTAAAATAACAACAACATACAACAGGCGGCCTTATCGCGATCTGCGATCTCTTCCAGGCAACCCTGAATGGAGAGAGATAGCCTGGACACGACATGGGGTTGCACTTGGTGCAATATTAAAATTAAATAATATGATAAAACAGAAGCACTAAATATAAAATACTAAAATAGATACATAAATACATACATACATTTATAAATATACAGGCAAGAAAACAATACAGCTCCAACAAGAACATGATTACAGTGACAGGTAGTGCTCTTTTACCAGTCTTTTAAATATCGGTAGTGATTGCGCGCGTTTTATTGTCACAGGCAATGCATTCCATAGACGAGCGGCCTGGACAGTAAATGATTTGTCTAGGAAGATAGTGGAATGCATTGGCATTTTAAGTTTCAAGTTATCCGATGACCTAAGAACCTTCGTGTGCGAGTCACATAAAAAGTGAAATCGGTTTTTGAGGTAAAGAGGGGTAGACGGGATAAATAGTATATTATACAGCAGGGAAAGAATATGAGCATTCCGGCGAAGGCGAATTGGCAACCACTTGAGTTTTTCGCGGAATTCAGAAACATGGTCATATTTGCGCAAACCGAATATGAACCTTATACAAACATTTTGAAGTCGCTCAAGTTTATCAAGTTGTACTTCAGTGAGGTCAAGATAGCTGGCATCAGCATAATCAAGGATGGGTAGAAGAAGAGATTGTGCAAGCGCAATCTTAGCTTAGTGTTTTTTTTTACTAAATATGTGTGTAATTTAGACTAACTAGTTAAATTATATTTGTATGCTAAAGAGAGCCGTTCATTAAAGGTTTCTGGTATGTTTTGACTGCAGTATTATCAATTTTGGGTACTTAAAATACATAAAATCAGAAAGTTAACAGTACTGAAATATACCTCATATCAGTGTTTTTCACTGTCAGTACAAAATGGTAAAAATTACCGGACTATTCAGCCTGAAAACCTGTCAAACATGGCATTTAAATACTCAATTCAGAAACCCGCCCAAAGACAAATGCCTACGGTATCGAAATTTCACTTGTTCAACCCTGAACCCGGTGCTATTTCGACAATCGATATAGCTGATATAATAACACTTTGTTTAAAGTGTCTGTAAAGAATAACAATTTAATAAATCTTTGCTAACAAATCAGAATGCATTTACTTTGAAGAAGTTTGCTCATCTGGCGATATTTTAATTACCGCTATTACTTTTGAGGTATAATTTCTTATTGTATTTAAATCACCAATTGCCCGAGACCTAGGGTGTGTCCTTTTTAGCTAAAGATATGCCCTTAAAGGCGGTACCCCGAGCAAAACGCCGCGCTAGTCGTTTTTCGTGCTGTTTTTAAGAGCTATCTACTCGTTATTATATAAAAAGAAATATCAACTAATTAAAATACATTGAATTTCTACATACTATTGGTTCTAAAATGGCCGTATACTTTTTTTTTTAAAAGAGGTATATGTTTCTCTAATCTCCTTTCAACAAAACCATAAAAATGAGAAATAATTATTGATAGCATGCATCTCCTCGTAAAGTGTTCATTCATTATTTTTTGTACTAACACTAACGGATAGACAATTTAATAACGAACATTTAAGTCGTATTTTTTTTTCAAAAAACTAATATTCGATTTTATAAAGATTTTATTCTAAAATCTGGGCGTATTCACTACTGTAATTCATGCGCCACCAGTGCCGCTAGGCTAATAGGAATGCTCATATCATATTGGTCAGTGTACCGCCGTTAACGTGACAATGATGCTAACATTTTGATGCAGATGATTTTTTTATGCCCTATGAGTACTCTCCGTCTTTTTAGGGTTCCGTACATCAAAAAGAAAAAAAACGGAATCCTTATAGAAACACTTTTTTGTCCGTCTGTCTGTCAAGACCCTTTATCTTAGGAACGCGTGGAGGTATCAAGTTGAAATTAATATCGTATACACAAATTTGCAACCCCTTGCAATTGTAAAAAAATCAAACTTCTATATCAGCGCAATCAAGAGGTACAGCTGTTAATGAAGCATATTTTACACTCGTAAGGTAATCAAAATCTACAGGGTACTTAGCGTTGACCTAGAATCATCAAAGGAGATGTTTGATTTTGGGCCATCACTATGTATACTACACAGATAAATAGGAAAAAAATAGGAGAATTCCATAAAAATACTAACAAATTAATTTGAAGAAAGGTACAGGAGTAACAAAAATGATCATTTATAGTTTTTTAATAAGATAACCCTATCTTTAGGGCAGCCATGACAGTTGTGTTTGACATGACGTTTGACGACTTTGACGTTTTATTATAGTGACTTCTATAAGTCTTTCTTTGCTTTGACTTTGAATTGGATATGTTTCGGAGTGTTTAGTGTTTATTTTACTACTACGGACGTACATTAATTGATTGCTTCTCTATTGCAATTGAATTAGTGTTGTTTTTATAGACGCAGTTATTAAGATGACACGTCAAACAAATGTCATTGTCAAAATGACATTCTGCGCATACTGTCATTGTCAAAATGTAATTCTTCGCATACTGTCATTGTCAAAATGACATTTTTCGCCTACTGCTGATCTGACCCACCATGTTTAATTGTAAATTGTGTTGCTCTACTTGACAAAGTTAATTTGAGTTTACATTGAAACGAAGTGAAATTAAAGAAAATTAACAATAAAAAACAGTTACTATAATATACAGCAATTTTTACATAAAGTGTACATAGAGCTAGCCCAGGCTACATACATTTCTGGAACATCTCCTTTGTACCTACCATTATTAATATTTGCAGTTGGTAAACTGACCGCGACTTATTTCGATGAATGGAGACTAAAGTTTTCCAACGGCAAAGTTAATTTTGTCCTTCAATTCTGTTTATCGTATCGTTAGAGCAATGTTCGGTGCCCTCATAGTTTATGAACTTCAGTAATGTTATTTTGGTGAATGTAGCTGTTTGTACGGAAGCCTTAGTGTGCGAGTACGACTCGCACTTGGCCAGATTTTTTTGGTTGTGCAGGTAAATTATATTAACTCTATTTTCTGCCTGAGGCTTTTTCCACAGGTATGTTAGTAAAAATAATCATATATACGTCCCTTTCGAGGTATAGCTATGTTAAATTTCCTTATATTGTGAAAACGTAACAAACAAACATACAATAAATTCACATTTATAATCCCAAATCTTTGCTGAAAGTTTCCCATTTGAAGTCAGCCAGCACCAAAAAAAATGGTGAATAATAGTTGACTGGCACAATTTATATATATTTAGGTTAAAATACTAGCTTTAGAACTTAAAGTGAAGAAAAATATATTTAAAAAAAAAAACTTGTTCATGCTCTTTTTAACCCACTGCCCAAAAAAGACGAGGTTCTCAATTTGGATGTTTATATGTATATATATTTAAATGTTTGTATGTTGGGGCATAACACCGTCTTAAACGGATTTTCAAAATTTTAAATTTGGTTAAGATCTGATGAAGAACTTCGGCGATATACAACAGAACTCTTCAATAAATGACGGCAAACCACTTCGGGATTGGTGTAATCGCTTTACTGTTTACACCATTTCATAGCATACCATCACGCCAGTACACTCAAAACGGGTACGCAGATGTGTATAGTTCATCCTGGTACCATCTCATTCCCCCAGTTATGTTTAAGTTACATGTTATTCGGGTAATCTATTCTACCACTAAAAAAATAAAAATATAAAACTTTTTTACAATAAAATACAACCGAAAATAAATAAAAACATTACTAAAGCAAAAGTAACTTCAATTTCGGAAGTCGGTGTCAAAAAACGAAGAAACTAAATCAGAAACACAGACTTTTCACCTACTTATTACCTCTTACATATAGAAGCTCTTCCTGGTATACTAATTTTAAAGGTATCTTTAAAATTCAAAAGCTCATTATCGCAGGGAGGCTATAAATTCATCCTCGCATACAGGATGGGTTGTTTCCTGTTACTTTATAAAAGGTGTGTACATATCTAATGCCTGCATGAAGCAGTAAGGGTGTAAGCTGATACGTAGGTGATAATTTTGAATGAATTAATAGCCACAATAAATTATGTGCCGTTTTAAGATGGGGTGCGTAAAACACATCTAAGACATACTTCTTACTGAATGTAGATTTTTATGATCATTTTAAATTATTTTAGCTGAATTTTTCAAAGTAGATTCTGTATTCAAATTGGTGTGTAGTGTGGTGTTTATTTTTATACCCACGATTGTCTCAAAAACTGTACAGTACTGTGCCAATTTGATTTGCAATGGTGTTTAGTTAACGTTTTAAGGGTTCCGAAGTCAACAAGGAACCCTAATAGTTTCGCTATGTCCGTCTGTCCGTCCGCAGCTTAGCTCAGAGACTCTTAGTACTAGAAAGTTATAATTTTGCACGAATATATATATTAATAATTTAGACAAAGTGGTAAAATAAAATAATTCAAATAAACCTTTTTCGTTTACCTCCTATAGACGTTAAGTGGGGATGGTTTTTTTTCTCGTCTATCCCATGGTATGGGCCATCATTGGATAGGCCATTCAAAAGTATTACGGATCTATTAAAACCATTTTCTATTCAAAGATCCGTTTGCGTAAAATTAAGCTCTAATTGCAAATTTTTGTTACAGTCAAGTATCACTCCCACTGCGAAATGGTTGCTTTCTGCTTTGTGAAAAAAATAACGGCTGTAGTATATATATAACGAAATTAAAAGGAAAACTATCACAGCTAAGTAGGCTTTACAAGTTTACCAGTTATAGTCGAACAACTTAAAAAATTTACTTGGAACAGTAAAGAAATTGTACAAATGCCATTGAAAAATTACTAAAATAACAACTTTCGAGAACAAAATAGTGCATACCTTCAAAACTTTTCAAATTCCGAAAGATATAGAATCAAGGAGCGTGCGTGCGAGGATCCAGGAATGAACCATCCGTTTCCCGTGGCTCTAACGTGCGCTCTTATATATTGCAGCTTATTTACGTTGGTTGTTTGAGGAGCCCGTGGCTAAATAATAACAGCCGCACGGGTCGATCTTTAAGGTTAAGCAACGCTTGACGAGGTCGGTCCGTGGATGGGTGACCATTTCAACATACCGAGTTTCCTCCGTGCCTCAGCAAGCACGTTAAGCCATTGGTCCCGGCTGTCATTTGAAGATCTTTGACAGTCGTTACGAATAGTCAGACGCTTGAGATCTGACACCAGTCTAGCCAAGGGGTACCGTGTTACCCAGTTACTGGGTTGTGGAGGTCAGATAGGCAGTCGCTCCATGTAAAACACTGGTACTCAGCTAAATCCGGTTAGACTGGAAGCCGACCCCAACATAGTTGGGAACAGGCTAGGCAGATGATGATGATTTACGTTGGTTGTTTGCTGCTTTTATTTGCATTGAATAATTTAATTTTACTTTTTGGTAGTTGAATAGGTTGTTTGAAAATACTCGTACTAAAATATTTGTTTTCGGTTTGTAAATATTTGGAGATTTTAACGAAGACTATCTCCGTAACGGCAATACTTCAGTATTCAAATTATTAAGTGACGCTAGTTATAAATCTTTATTACAAACGCTTGTCTCTACCCGTGGTGGTACTCGAATAGATAATATTTTTTTTTAACTTCACTTCCTAAGTTGGATTTTGTAACACCTTCAGTTTCCATCGTCCTATGTGGGCCCGTTTTTAGACGTTGTGAGCCGCTGAAATCTTTTTAATGATCATGTTACAACAAAAAACGCTCTTCTTAGTACGCATTATTATGGGACTTCGGAACCCCATTACTGCGCAAGGCCCGACACGCACTTGGCCAGTTTTTTTAGTATATAAAATCTATATTAACATTATATAACAAAATGTCATCAGTTTCGTCATCTTATCCGTAAATAAGTGTAGGCTATTCACAGTATATTTAAAATAATGCACGCGCCCAATGGAGTGGAGTCAGAGTTATTTTTAGCAGTATTAAGCCAAGTATAACCTAATACAAAGTCAGTCAGGTAGCTTATAATGTTCCTAGTAGGAATCTACTTAGATTTCTAACAATAAGATTTCAAAGAATTTTAGTAGAGTTAGATCTTATCCTTAATTTCATGTCCGGGGTAGAACCAAGTTATAAATTTTTTACCCGACTGGGTGACAGCAAAAACAGGGTTATGTTTTTTTACTTATTACTAGTTTTTGCCAGTAGCTTCGCCCGTGTGGGTGTCGGAAATTATCACACGGGAACATTCAACCGGCATACCTATGTGCTATTTCAGACTAAAATCTACCTCTGCGCCATATTTCATTCAGATCCGTTCAGCCGTTCTGGTGTGATTAAGTAACAAGCATCCTGGATGGAGGGAACTTTCACATACATACATACATACATAAACTCACGCCTTTTTCCCATGGGGGTAGGCAGAAACTACAGAACGCCACCTGCTACGATCCTTACATACTTCTTTTGCTTCACACACATTCATACATCTAGTCATACACACACGCCGGTTATGGGTACTGCGCACTTGGCCTTTCTGAAGAACATCACCTATAACTTTCACATTTATAATATTAATATAGTTATAATATATATATATTGAGATTTATAGATTTGCGTTCGACCAATATTGATGTCGTTCGATGGAGCACGCTGACTTTTTTTTTGCCATCGGGATGCCTTCAAAAGGTGCCTGGACTTTTGGGAAAAAGACGGAAGTATGGGATTTTTTCCTCACTAAAGCCACACAAGTGCTGAACACCATCAGCACTTGGAAAAGGCCCCGTTACCTCTTGAAAGACCACTCCGGAAACCTCTTTGTGCAACGCCTGTTAGGGAACATCCCTGTGGAGATTGAGAAGCGTCTCCCCTGTGCCTCGCTGTGCGCGCCAGCACGTGATCACTGTGCCACCGTCTTTTCTGGAGTCATTTTTTGGGCGGACAAAATCCCCAATCTGACCACTCGTGACCCTGGAGTCCCATCTGCCAATGATGCACGCGGGGTTTCGGCGTTTTAGGCGTTGAGGCGGTCGACGCCTTCTTCTCCTAGCGGGATTGACCCTCTCACGATCACGCACGTTTGCCTAGAAGTTTTTTTTTATTTATTTTTTTATTATCGATAGGCTCGCGTTTGACCACGACCTCGCCTGATGGTAAGCGATGATGTGGCCTACGGTGAAGCACGCTTGCCTAGAAGAAACCTATTCACTCTTGACTTAAAGACTCCAAGGTTGTAGCTATCAGGAAACAAAGACTCCGGAAGGGAATTCCACTCCTTAGCTGTGCGCACAATGAAAGTATTAGCAAAACGCTTTGTACGTATGGGTGGGATGTCCACCATGTACCGATGGCGCATGGCCGTACGTCTTGTAGTCCGATGATGGAAAGGGCTAGGCGGAATCAAATTGTGCAGTTCCGTCGCACACTCCCCGAAATGTAACCGATAAAAAACCGACAGGCTGGCAACTCGGCGTCGATGTTCGAGGCTCTGGAGCTTTGACGCGACCAGTGCATCATTGCCAATAAGCCTCTTGGCCCGTCTGTCAATCGACTCAAGTGCATCAAGCTGGTATTTGGCAGATCCATCCCAGAGGTGAGAGCAGTACTCCATGCACGATCGAACTTGCGCTTTATACAAGTTACATATATTTCTGTCACAATGCAGCATTGCAGTTGCTGTGGTCTGGTGTGTAGGGTATGGATGCGTGTAGTTACTGCCATATTATACTTTGTAGTTATGTCTTTGAACGCATCTGCGATATCTTCGGTCTTATAGATGTCCATGAGCAGCGGTAACCATTTAGGCACAGACGGCGTCAGCAATTGAAAATTCCCAATGAATTCAAATTTCTTAAAAAAGGGAGCAGTTGATGATGCTGTCCCTACCACAGTTGCTGTTTTGTTTTCCACTCGATAACATAAAAAAATTATTTAACATACCTAGCGATGGACATAGTAAAATTATTGGTACGTGACGTTTATGAATACCATATAAAACCGGCCAAGTGCGAGTCAGACTCGCGCACGAAGGGTTCCGTACCATTATCGCAAAAAACGGCAAAAAAATTAAGTTTATTGTATGGGAGCCCCACGTAAATATTTATTTTGTTGTATTATAACAAAATAGCGGCAACAGAAATACATCATCTTTGAAAATTTCTACTGTCTAGCTATCACGGTTCATGAGATACAGCCTGGTGACAGACGGACAGACAGACAGACAGACAGATAGACGGACGGACAGACAGACAAACATACAGACGGATCGCGGAGTCTTAGTAATAGGGTCCCGTTTTTACCCTTCGGGTACGGAACCCTAAAAACGAATGTTTTTGATAACGCCGACAATAATTGTAACAGAAAAATATAAATGTTTAGATTACCGATTGCCGGGCCGTTTTATATAAATTTTGAATCATGACTGTTTAGAAATATCACTATTTTATTTGATTTTGTGGACAGTTACTAAATTAGATTTGAAGGGCTTTGTTACCTTACACAAAAACAATCTTCTGCCAGCGGCTTCGCCCGCGTGAAAAGTGATTTATCTTCCCAAGGGAACATTATACTCGGATAAAAAGTAGCCTTAATGCTATTCCAGACCATAATCTCTCTCTGTGCCAAATTTCATCCAGATCCGTTCAGCCGTTCTGGCGTGATTTAGTAACAAACATACATCCATCCATACAAACTTTCGCATTTATAATATTTTTTTTATTTCTTAATACTTTTATTGATTTTAATATATTTCTAATATTTAATTCTAGAATAATTTATATAATACATAAGTACAGTATTATTTATAAACTAATATTAGAAATAAAATAAGAATAAAAATATATTATGTACATTTACGGGGCGTCAAAAAATTCGTCCACATCGCTGTCAACAGGAAAAGTGCCCAGAAGGCTGGCAGCATTGCCACGTTGGATGGCAATGCTGATTCTTTGGCCAAAAAAAAGGCCAGCCCTCTGGTCTCGAGAAGAGTCGACCAACCGTTTGGCGATATCCCGAAATAATATGTGAGCACTCGGACCCCATGGCCCTAGTGTTTCAACCCCAAACGGCTCAAACACATAATTACCAATTAAATTGTTGTATTTGCGCCGTTTGAGGTTTTCAGCACCTGCAGCAGCCGCCCCAGCGCAGCCCACCGTGCTAGGAAGATGGGATGGTGCAAGGGTGTCGACGCAAGTTGCATCCCATACCAAAGACCTACCCAACTTCCATGGCATTATAGTCATACCATCTGGTCTCTTCCCATCGACGCGTGCCATTGGGTTCTAAGACAGCTGGCACCCCGGCGGTGGCAAGAGCACGACGGATGAGATCATTAATGCTAGCGTGCCGCGCAATCCGACCTGCACTCTTACTACAAGATAGGCCATGGTGACCGAGGCAGTCGACTGCTTCACCGCATTGACAGCGATGTGGAGCCCCACAAGGAGCGCCCAATCGCAGGCATGTAGCGAGTCGGAAGGTTGTGTCACCTAGCATAGTACCTATGTTAGGCGACGGTAGTGCCTGAAGCCAGAGGCCCGACTCCCACTCACCCACAGCCAGCAGGCGGGCACGCTCAGCAGTATTGGTAGACGTATTAATAAGGTTATTCCGTACCAACCTGCAGAGCGGCTCATCCCACAGCCTCTGGGAAAATGGTTTCTCGGGCCGATCCGTATCCGGGCAAGCCACTTTCCAGGCGTCCTCTGCGTCTGTCAAGCACGGCACTTCGGAGTCAACAAGGGAAAGAGCTAAAATTTTTCTCGTTAGCTTTTCAGTGCTGTGGACAGAAGACAGGAACGCTGGTAAGCTTACACTAGAAATTTTGCGGACGCCGAGGCCACCAAAACGAATTGGTAGGGTGGCTTGCAGCCACGCTCGGTCGTCCAAGGCCACATTAAGAATGGATGTTAATGTGTTGCGAATAATTTGGTCAATTTTGTCCAAAAGTTGTGGTTTCTTCCAAAGAGGAGAAGAACGGAGAAAATACATAAAATTTGGACCGAAACAACAATATCTGATAAGGGTGAATGCCGAATGTAAATTAATTTTGGAGAGTCTATCCGAAATATTAATAGGATTGAATTCATACAGGTACAAGTGAAAAATGTAGATACCTTTCGAGAAGCTCGAAGCTAAATAATATCTGGCGTACGGTTAGATCTACAAGGTTAATCAACGAATGTTGAAGTCGGTCATTGTATAATTGATAATGCATATCATACTAAACAGCTGATCCCAAAACAGTAAGTCTATGCAATGCGATAAAGATAGATCAATTTTTTCCTGGTTTCTGTACGATATAGACACGAGAAAAATAATGATTATAATGTGCACCCAGTTTTGCTCGGGTGAACATAGAGAAAACCATTTTGTACGAAAACACAAATTTTCCCAGGTGAGACCTAGCTAGATCGATTTTTGCCCCGGAAAACCCCTATATTGCAATCATTTTCGAAATTGTTAGAGCCGTTTTCGAGAATAGGATTACATATATACATGATATAGGTATATATACATATTGCTCGTTTAGGATACATGTTTGTTTTAATAAAACCTTAAAACGTCGGCTTCATTTATATGATGACGTTTGTTTTTAGTTAACAGTCTTTTAATATTTAATATGTATGAGTCTAGATAGCTATTAAATTTATTACATTATAATAACAAATTGTTTTTAAACTGAAGCTATTACAATATAATGGTGATACTAGTTAAATATCTAGGTACTAGGACTTAAAGTGATATCAGACGAATTGAAAATGTAATATCAAGTTGTCTATTAACTGTTTTTTTTATTATTTATTTCTTATACAAATTTACATAGTCTAAAACACTTAATTATCAATAACAACCTATATAGGTATACACACAAAAAAAAAAACAAGAACGCATATGAAAAGGGTGTCAAAAAATTCGTCCACATCGCTGTCAACGTGAAAAGTGCGCAGAACGCTAGCAGCATTGCCACGTTGGATGGCAATGCTGATTCTCTGGCCAAGAAAAAGCCCAGCCCTCTGTTCATGTGAAGAGTCGACTAACCGTTTGCTTACATCTTAATTGAATTAAACGTTATTTTTTTTCGTTCAAAATTAAATAACGTTAATAATATAATCAATATCAGACCTACAAAAGAAGGTACTAAATTCAATAATAGTAAATAAAAAAGTAATGATTAAGCATAGCTTTTACCCGAGGCTTTTCTCCCGTACCCTATTGTCTATCACATATAACCGTGCTTTTTATGAGATAACTAGCTGACCCGGCAAACTTTGTTTTGCCATAAAAAGACCGAACATTTATCTACCCTACCCTACCCTACGTACCCTACCCTACCTACCCTACCCTACCCTACCTACCCTACCCTACCCTACCCTACCCTACCATACCCTACATACCTACACTAACCATTAAAAAAAAAAAAAAAAAAATGGTGTTGACCTATTCTCAGACCTACTGAATATACATATAAAATTTCATCAAAATCGGTGAAGCCGTTTCGGAGGAGTTTGGCAACGAAAACTGTGACACGAGAATTTTATATATTAGAAAACACAACGATACTCTTTGTTTTCTAACATTGAAAGAATTTTTGAAATCATATCTGTATTTTCAGAGATTATCAACTACAGACTACTAAATCAACTATTTTACCTCTTTCAAATATTAGTTTAGGATAGATAATAATTACAATCAAGTTGGCAACAAGGCACAGGATTGGGAAATCTAACCTTTAAAGGAGCAATTCTTGTACCTATGTATATATATATAATCTGAATCTCGGAAACAGCTCCAACGATTTTCATGAAATTTAGTATGCAGGGGGTATCGGGGGCGATACATCGATCTAGCTAGGTTGCATTTTTACCCGACTGCCGATGGAGGGTAATGTGTTTATGTATGTATGTATGATTGTTCCTATATGGCGTTCCAGAGACCAAACGCGTTGGCCGATTTTGATGATTAGTACGTCAATCGATTCGTCTTAACCCTGCGAGTGTCACTGGCTACATTAAAATTGGACAATAGAAAAATGGCGGATTAAGGGCGCCATATTGTGGGGGCCCAATTTTTTTTTTCTTCCAAACCCAACGTGTGGGGTATCAAAATTAAGGGTTTTTAGAGGTGATTTCAAAAATATATAATACTTATAGGCTTAATTGTAGCTAATTCGAAAAAAAAAAAACTAAAAAGTTATAAATAAAAAAAGTTAAATAAAAAAAAACTAAAAAGTTATAAATAAAAAAAGTTAAATAAAAAAAAACAAAAAACCCGATTGCTTCAAAAGCGAACTAAAAAGACGAAAACAAGGATAAAATCATGCTGTGCAGTCGGAGGATACATATTCACCGGCTGGCTGACCAAAATCTGGTGTATCCTCCGCCTGCACAGCATGATTTTCTCCTTGTTTTCGTCTTTTTAGTTCGCTTTTGAAACAGTTGGGTTTTTTTTTTTTACTTTTTTTTAGAAAACGTCGTTTTCTCTATTTTCACTCGAGCAGAGCTCGGTCGCCCAAGTACTTTGAATTATTACGAAAAAAGTTTTATTTAGTTCGTTCGTCAGTACAGACTTCAGGGCTTTAGTGCCCACGGCTATTGAGTCTGCATGAAATTAGCTCACTTTAGCCAACTAATCAAAATTAATAATGCTTCACCGTGTTTTCTTTAGGCATAAAGACTAGACAATTTATTTTAACCTGTAAAGTGGACTACTCAAGCATGGAATAAATTAGCTACGCCCCTGGCGGCTATTTATTACAGAAAAACTTAGCGAAGTAATCAGGCCGTACCTTATTAATTTTAAAACATTAATTGTCACGCTCTTTTTCGAACATCTTAGGCCCAATTTCACCAATGAAAAGAATCGCGATTTGTTCAACTAAACTCAGGTTATGCAAATACAGCGTCATAATTGAAAGTTTCTCAGCGGCACGGGGTGCGATATGCATCGGTTCGTTATTTAACTGTGTGTAAAATTAACCTTTTCTAAAATTAATTATAAAAATTGTATGTTCTTTTTTAATCAACTCTCCACTTAATTCACATTTTAAAGATTATTTAAATGGATCATCTAAAATTGATTCCAATAGATGGCACGGATTTAAATTTCTGAGGCATTCCACTCGATTTTAAACCAAAATGTGTTACAATACATGTACATTTTGGTACAATGAAACTAAAAAACTTGAAAAAAAAAATACTATAATTCAAATCATCGCTGTATTTAAAGCACAAAAATCGGCACAAACCGAGAAACCCTTTTACTTGCAAGTAGCTGCTAACACCATATATAGTCGCAGAATGGAACCGAACGCGATCGAAGTACTTATAAAAATAATCATCATAATCAGATGAAAAACGCTAGTTACGTCGGCACGGTTTTTTTTACGGGATGAGGCATCTGTATGCTACTATTATATTATCTGTGTCAGCGATCTCAACCAATCAGTACGCTGTCCGCTGTATTTGCATAAACTGAGTTTAGTTGAACTAAAGTTAAAGTTTCGTTGGTGAAATCGGCCCTTAGTATCTCAAGTAAACGTTCATATGGGGAAAATATGTTGTAAACAAGGCTTTTAGGCAATTTCTTTAGTAAAGATCAAACAATTTCCTTTAAGAGCAATGTACGAAATCAAAGCTACAAATAAAAGAAAATATAAGAGGAATGTTGCTGCGAGAAGCCAATAAAATATGGTTATGAGTGGGTACTGGGTATTACTGAGTACCTACTTTTTTATAAACAGAAAAGCGGAAAGTAGGTCAACTAAGCGTGATTTTTCTCGAATGGCTAACAGGAAACTTGTAGACTATTATGTCGCTGAAACTTATATACCTCGATAAGGGAAGCGCGGACTAGATACATAGTAAAATTTACTACTTTTTTTTATTAAATACTTTTTTTAAACAAGGTTTTTAGCTAACCGTGCATTGTCATCCAAAACAAACGTGTATGCAACATTTTATATTGATATATATATATTTTTTTTTTTTAATAAAACGTTGCCCCACACTAGGAATTTCTTCCTGTATCGTGGGTGCGTTTACAAACATATAAACTCACATACACAACACCCAGAACCGGAACAACTATTTGTAGGTCATACAAATATTTGTTCCGTGCGGGAATCGAACCCGCGACACGCAGCACAGCAGTCAATCACTCAAGCACTGCGCCAACCGTGCGCCCAAAATATTAGATATTAGATTATTTATTATTAGATTATTTAGATATTAAAAATCTTGTAATAAAGAAAGTAAATTCAATTCAATAAATCAAAAAACCCGACTGCAAAGACGTAAACAAGAAGATGAAGAGAGGTGACGCTGTGCAGTCGAAGGGTACATGTTCGCGAGCTGGCTGTCCAAAACTAAGCAGTCTGGTTTTTTTGATTTATTGAATTAACTTTTTTATTTATAACTTTTAAGTTGAAATTTTTTTTCGCATTACGTATATTTAAATATAAAAGAGTCATATATTTTTGAAAAATAAAAAAAATAAAAAAATAAAATCACCTCTTAAATCCCTTTATTTTGATACCCCACACAAAGGGTTTGGAAGAAAAAATAATTGGCAAAATATGGCGCCCAAAATTCGCCATTTTTGTATTTACCAATTTTAGCAAGTATTCATATGGTAGCCGGTGATACTAGCAAGGTTAAGACGAATCGATTGACGTAAGAATCATCAAAACTGGTCAACGAGTTTGTCTCTAGAACGCCACATAGAAACAAACATACTATCTATGTATGTATTGACTGATAAACACATTACCCTCCTTCGGCAGTCGGGTAAAAAGTATGGCCTACGCTGCCTCTATCATTATGAAACTTTTGTTTGGCATTGAGGCTAGGTAAGTATTTCACAAAGCTTAAACAAACACAATATTATAACCTAATGTGAAAACAGAAAATTCTAATTAGATTCGAAAAGCAGCCACAATTGCCGCAAAATGCGGTTGCTTTTATCAAAAGTTGACGTTTCAGAGAAATAAGACGTTAACTTTATTTTTGTGTGGAAATATAAGCATAAAAATAACATTTGATGGCAAGCACACATTTTATTAGCGTATTACTACTTCGGCTAGACCACTCTTAGTATAAGTTCGTGTGTTTAAGATATGCATCTCATATTTAAGGTTCCACAAGTCGATCATTCTTCCATACAAACGTAGTCTGGCGATTACTCCACTGTTTGACGATGTACGTTCAAAATAAAAAAAATTGTCTCATCATTATCTAGCCCTGTATGGAAAAAAAAAAGTAAAAAAAATAAAAATTTGAAAGTTATGAGCGTCGAAAGTTCCATATTTCAACACTAATTTAACGATTCTTTGGGCGAAAATAAATACCATAAGAAGAAGGAAAATTGCAAAACGGCCTCCTTACAGGGATAGATTAGTAGTTCAACAATTCAAATAATATTATTTTGAAAATATACATTTAGTCGTTTGTTCATGATATCTAGACTCCCAAAGGTCTGTATATAAAATTTCGCGCGTTCTAAATCATCATCCATTTCGGTACAAACTTGCAAAAGTGCTAATTCGTTCGCGAACTAGCTTCTTACTGCTGATCACAGCATCTATCTCTTTAGCACGGGTTGTCGGATGAGATAGCATGCATTTTAACCTCGCGCACAAAATAGTTCGTGCCGTTGACTAGGGGAACCTTAAGTTGCCGTTTCTCCATTATATCAAGTAGATAGTAGAAAGTTTCTAGGTGGCAAGTTCGCCCTAACGGCTAGGAAATAGGGGCACGTTGTTTCCTAAACTATATTAGCGCTTCAGCACTACGCTACGGGTCGTTTAGCCGCCTTTGATGACGGATTTTGCTCCTTGAAAGCTTTTGTTAAATTTTTCTCGGGGAAATCTCTTTTAAAATAAACAGAGGAATGTCTCTGTAAGCACGGTGAAATGCAGCGGGCATACTTGCTGGATATTTTTGATGTATTTTTGACATTTTCTATGTAAATGTTGTGAAGTTAATTAATTTTTGTATTCACGTGATATGTAGTATTCTGTGTGCATCTCTTGTAAACAAAGAATGTAAGGCAACAGAATACTATGACAATTCGTAAAAACTTTCGACGCCTTTCATTGCACAAACATAATAGGTATGTTTCCTGGATAGAAAAATTATAATTCTATTAAGTCCGTCAGTGAGATTATCAAATAATATTGGACACGTATTTTGCTTGCCCAAATTAATAAAAAAATACAAACATAAAGCGCATCAAAGTTCAGGAGTGGGGGGCTTGTGACGTCACTACGTCAGTATAAAGTGCTAACGGCGTGATGTCACACGATATTTCAACGCATTATATCGTCGTCACTTTATGTATACGTGTCAAAAGAAAAAATACGGTTTAAATATTTTTTATTAATCTACTTGAGGGTCGAGTCGTTATGGGTAGCCTGAGATCTGACACCAGTCTTGCCAAGAGGTATCGTGTTACCCAGTTACTGGGTTGTGGAGGTCACATAGGCAGTCGCTCCATGTAAAACACTGGTACTCAGCTGAATCCGATAAGACTGGAAGCCGACCCTAACATAATTGGGAAAAAGGCTACGCAGATTGATTGATTGATTGAATCTACATGACGGACAAAAAGTTAACATCCCTATTGTGAATATTTCCGTCTGCCCGACTGTCATCACTGATTATAAATTCTCTTCCAATTTGCAAAACGACTTGTCTAAATATAGTTGTGTTTCGACATAAATGAGGGACTATGTACTTTGTTGCAGGTGGTCTCTCAGTCGTCGAGCGCGCTCCGCCGCTAAAAGAGTCCTGAATTATTCATCGGGATATTTAACCGCGTCCCGAAAGCCGGCCGTGCGTGACGCCATACTACACTCAACTCCACTTATAATGTCGAAAAGATTACTCGGTTCGTTCATACACAACCGAAACATGCACTAACAAATCCGAGCAATGGAACTCGATTCAACCCAATCGACCTACGATTTCGAGATCGACCTCAACCAAAAATAGAGCGAATATTTAATTAAGAAAATGTATGCAGTACTGGGACGACTTTAGCGAGTGATTCAATAGGATTGATCAATTGTAAAGGTGACAATAGACGGGTAATGGAATGGTGTAGCTAATGTATAGTGTAATATTAAATTAATGAACGTCGGAGCTTAACTAATAGTTGATTGTTGGGTAATGAAACTTTAGTGTAGGTGTAAAATGTTGCCAAAGTAAGGTTAGGTGTTGGTAGGTGTGTTAGTATGTGGGGGCGGGGAGTGTGTGCGATGGAGTCGGTGTGGGTGTGTGCTGTGATGGCGGGCTTGTCGGCGGTGCTGGTGCGAGGCACTGGAGAGTGGAGCGAAGACGCCGAGGACTTGGGTGAGTTCTAGAATATATTCCATTCATTTTTCAAATGCCAAATTAAATTCATAGACATAGAGAATGGATTGAGCGTTTGCTGTTCACGTATGAAGTGAATGCGGTCAGAGAAGTTTGTTAGAGATAACACGATCGTGCGGACATAATTACGTAATAGGCGTTTAGGAGCGGAGTTTTGCTCATAGATATAGCGAACGTATAAGCACGTCTCACAATTTTCCGCCCGTCTTTATTTCTAACCTGAATAGCTGACGCTCAGTGCTCTCTGTCTCTTTCTACAGAGCGGTTCATTTTGTGAGGATATTACTCAGTCCATTCTCTATATCTATGAGTTTAAATTCCCATAAAGAATGAGGGAACAATGTGTTGTTTTGTATTTTTACTTATTGTCTAGAGTGTATGTGGGCTTGGGTGTTACCCACATACAATCAATAAAATATTATTGTATTTTATTATATGTGATGTGACCTTGGCTCCTCTGCCTAACAACGCGTCACTGATTGATTGTTTTTCCCTTGGATAAACAGGTTGACACAATGAGCGTGTGATTGCTTTGTAATTACTCCCGAGAATATTGGATTGACCAGGGTGGGGGGTTCTTGTACGATATCGACAATATCAGCTATCTACGCAACTTGCGTCGCGCCATTGGAAAGGAAATTGGGAATTGATATATTTTAGTTTTACGTTAAACCACACGAAATATCCTAGTGACAGATGTATAGAATATATTTACAATCGCCTTTCGCCAATTTGCCTTTGCCTGGAATGCTCATATTCTTTCTCTTTTGTACAATGTGCTCATTATTGCTTGCGGGGTCTTTACCTCAAGGATATTTTTAGTTTATCTGTGGTTCCCACACGAAATCTCTTAGGTCATCAGAAAACGTGAGACTTAAAATGCCTATGCATTCCTCTACATTCTTGGATAATTTCTGTCCAGGCTGCTCGTTTGTGGAATGCATTGCCTGACCCAATATAACATGCTCACTGCTCAGTCGTTGCCTGTCTTTCAAACCCTTATAAAGGAACATTACCTGTCTCTGTGATCCTGTCCTTGTTTAAGCAGTGTTGTATTCTTATTTGTATATACATATTTATGTATCTATTTTTGTAGTTTGTTTTTAGTACCTTATTGTACTTAGTGATACTAATAGTATGATTTAAAATTGGCACCAAGTGCAACCCCATATCGTGTCCAGGCTATCTCTATCCATTCAAGGTTGCCTGGAAGAGATCGCAGAACGCGATAAGGCCGCCTGTTATATGTTTGTTTTAATTTTAATGTTTCTTTGTGTATTGTTTTATGTAAATGTATACAAATAAATACATCTGTCCCACACACACTTAAAATATCCTTACTCTTAATGCTTATGGTCACCCCCCTGTGTAAAGTTGTCGGTAACGATACGCTATAGATAATAGATGCATAATTTGGGATAGTTTGTATACAGTTTTATGTTATACATAAAACTGAAAAATATCAGTTGGGGATCTTGCCAATGGCGCGACGTAATTTAAATTGCGTCAATAGGTGATATCGTCGATATCGTACAAGCATTTTCTAAGGTAAATCTGCCGAATATCATCGCATTGCGTCCATGTGAACGTACTTGCTTGTTGCTGTAAAACAAAAATGCGTTTGCTTGATAAAAATTATTATCGCTTATTGATGTGATATAAATCAAATCGCGTCGAGGCATCACAAAAATTGCTCAAAGGGGAGGGGGAGATTTTTTTATGTACCTGCCTTGTCATCTCTTCACCACCCTTGGTTGACAGGTAGAGAATGCCCAAGGCATTAAGTCCGCCTATGTACCTTTATATTGAATGAAGTTATAATAAATAAATAGAGGGAATGATTACTGATGTAAATCATCATCATCATCATTTCAGCCAAAAGTCGTCCACTGCTGGTCATAGGCCTCGCCCAAACCTCGCCACATTGATCGGTGCTGTGCGTTTCGCATTCATCAAACTCATCTGATGTAAATGCGTTAATGCTAATATGTTTATAGTAGAAAAACGGCTCAACAGTTCTCAAACGAAAAACGCAATGAAACAAATTACCGTGGCTAACCAGCGACTGAAGCGCTATTGGAATTGTCTGATTGTTCAAATACTTGTCCGGAATTGGAAAAGCACAAATTCCACCGAAGAGAAAACCGCAGGAAAGCTGAACAAATTTACATTTTTATTTTGGAAGCCGGTATCGTTTCGAACAACAAAACTTTGCATTTTCCTCGTTTTAAAACAGAGCAATCTTTGATCGGCTCGCTTCCTTCTATCTCCATACCTGGGACTGCCTCTGGGGAGCTGGCTCTTCGCCAAACAATTTCTTTGTCTTTGTCAAGGCCTCTTCAAGTATTATCGATGCAGATATTTCTATTATTGGAGGACTGATGCAGTTTTTTTCCGTTTCTCTTCGCAGTTTTTATTGTTGATTTTGTTCTTTTTGATAAAATGACTAGTTCTGTTGTATTGTGATGTTGGCGCTTTCATTATGTTGATTCCTATCTACTTTTAATATGGTTTATTTAGATCTTTAATTTTTGTAATTGTATGTTCCATTTTCGTGAGTGTGTCCGTGGCATCAACAGTGGGCCTTATCAGAATACCAGCACAGCGTTATTTTCTTTAAGATATCGCTGCACATGCTCAGATAGGAGCCTTATAGTTCTAGCACGGGCTTTTTATTTTTGTATTTTTTTTGCTTTCGCTTATCTCGTGTCTCCTGTACCCCCGCACAGGAATAACAAATAAATATTTTTCTTTCTTTCTTTCTTACTCGTTCTTTTCAATAATAAGTGAGAGCTACGCGCATCTGCAGGTATCCGCTGTTTACAAGACGCACAGCACCGGTCGATCTGGAGACAATTAGGGGAGGCCCATGTCCAGCAGTGGATGTCTCTGGGCTGAAATGATGATGATAATGCAAAAGGTACTTTTGAATGAAAAAATATGTTAACTGTTATATATTTAAGTCGATAGCGCTAACTAAAGTGGCATCATTAAAGCCCAGTTTTTAAAGAAATGTGCAATCATTGGTTAATATATTTAATCATTGGTTGAGTTAGCTACAGATATAAAACCTGAACTTAATTATAATCGATAAAATTCAAGAGACATTGTAATTCAAAATCTTATAAAAAGGTAGGTAAAGCACATTTTAAAAACGCCTGCTTATATCATTACTCAAGTAAAAGTTGACAAGAAACAAATGAAACAAGCTTGCAATCCAAACTGTTGACTTTCTTCCCGACGAGAGATGGAATCTGCTAATGGTTACCTTGCCAGTTACGTCACCATTTGATTGGTATCCGGAGTCCCGCGTCCTTTGAAATAGAACCCAAATTGCTCCTACCTACAAGTGCTGTTTGCTTTAGCGACACGAACGATTGACAAAAGGGAATCCGTGACAAGGATCAAAGGGATGCCACAGATAATATCAGAGGTGACGTCATAACCCTCAAGTGTCGTGGCGTTTTTATTATAACAATATCGCTAATTGCAGGGGTTGTAGAGGGAGTGAGTCCCTGAGCCGAAGTTAGTTGCGAGTCGTTTTGTGGGATTGGACGCGGTTTAAAGTCGGTTGAATTTTTGAGGAAGATTTTAGACTAAATTTTGTTGTATACAGTAAAATCCCGAACTACGGTAAAACTTAGGCTATACCGGTAAAACCTAAGCCTATTTACCAAACTAAACCTAATTTACCAATTCTTACTGGTAAACGTCCGAAGATATCGTCATTTTCGGGCTTTTACTAGCAATCTTGACTTCTAAATGTTAAAAAAAAAAATATGTCTGTGACTCACTATGATACGAAATGATATGAACAATTAAAGATTGATTAATTAGCTTCACTTATTCATTCATTAACAGTAAAATACCAAGATAATTTAAAAAAAAAACCAAAGCTTTCAACGGGAAATGTTTTAAAATAACGCTGTTTTTATTAAAATCATGAATTAATGTTATCCTAAGATTTACCGCGTGATTGCTGGTAATAACCTGTAATTAGCCATTATCATAGACAATTTCGGACTTTCACCAGTAAGACTTGGTAAATCTTAGGATTTACCGGTAAAGCCTAGGTTTTACCGTAGTTCGGGCTTTTACAGTAATATATATTTCAGATTTTATCTATCCAGTTATTAATAATACGAGTATCTTAGACAAACATAATATAGCCTATTATATCTACTGCTCGTGTCTTTTACCGATTAAAATCATAACCCTCCTTTGCCGTAGTCGGGTAACAATTTATTAAAAACAATCACAAAACTAGTTTAAAGTAGTACGTAAAACATTCATCCGGTGTCAGGTAACATTATTTCAACATCCACGGTAATTCAATGTTTTCACTGAAATACCATTCAAAAGATATTAGTAGTCTGTGGTTTAAATTACATAATCTAGTATAAAGTCTATATTAAGGTCATGACAGATGACTATCGCTTCAAAGTGCTGTATTAAGGTCGAAATGAATAAAATTTGTTTGACATTGTAAACATGATGACGCAGGTCAGACACTAAATACTCTAGTAAATTAAGACATTAGTGGAGTCAAATGTTATAGGTAATATATTATCATTGACTGGTGTACCTACTCGTGTTTAAAAATTTATCATTTGAATGGAGGCATTTGATGTTGTAAAGGTGCGAGTACACCGCGCGACCGCAACGCGAGACCGAGATGTGCGACCGAGGCACGCTGCTACGATCGTACGTCGCGGTTTCGATTTGTGTGTTCGCGGGCGAGAACAAGACATGTGTCGCACACAGACTTTCTTCGATTATTGTCGTTAACGTGTCAGTTATATTGTTGAAAATCACTATTTCACATTGCAATGTCACGCCAAGTTATCAAATTAATTACTGTTGGAGGAAGAAGAGTACGACGATATGATATCATATTATTAGTATAAAAATAAATAATGATTGGCTATCAACGAATTATAAACAACTAGAGGCCAAAAATATCGTTATAATATAAAATATGGTTATTTAATTGCTAAATGACAAAATGTTTGGGCATTTCGAGCACGACGCTCGACATAACTCGTCCGTGAGCGAGAACGGCTAGCCGTCAAATGTCGGTCTCGTGCGAAAGCCCACTCCCATACAAAGCCTAATGATAAGTGGTGTCGAGCGTCTCCTGCCTCGGTCACGTGTCGCGGGCCCGTGACACGGTCATGCGGTGAACTCGCACCTTAAGGACGTCAAAACAGCCTGGTAATATTCGTTTCAGTCTGATACAGTTCAGCTATAGGGTAATAGTACCTAAACGTTCTTTTTGACTGGGTGTCGTAAATCTTATATTTTTTCGTCAGTGGTGCCTTGCATTAACTTAACCCCTTGAGCGCCTAAAACTTGGATCCACGCGAGACCAATGGCTTTTTAATTGTTTTCGGCAATTAAACGAGAAATTGGAGTCACCATGCGCTTGCTACAATATCGTACTAATGTGATGCACCTGCACTTTGAAAGAACTATGCGAGGCATACGTTAACGTTGTTGACGTGTCTGCATTCTGATCAATTTATAGAATCCGGAATCATCGATACAATCATCATCATCAGCCTTTTAAGATTCCCAATGCTGGGACACAGGGCTCCTCTCTGTGAGAGGGAATGCGCCGTAATCCACCACGCGGGCCCAGTGCGGGTTGGTTGATGTCACATGACTTCGAATTTTGTGCCGGTTTCTTCACGATGTTTTCCTTTACCGTTTTGAGAGCAGTGGCGTCGATACGATGAAGAGTAAGCATATTAATATCCACCCATTCATCATCATCATCATCATATCAGCCGAAAGACGTCCACTGCTGGACAAAGGTGGGGAGGCCTTCCAAGCGTCACCACATTGATCGGTCCCGTGCGTCTCGCATCCAGTGGCTCCCCACAACCTTCACCAGATCATCGGTCCATCTGGTGGGAGGCTTTGCAACGCAACGTCTTCCGGTTAGCGGTCGCCTCTCCATAACCTTTCTGCCCCATCGACCATCCGTTCTGCGAGCAATGTGCCCTGCCCACTACCACTTAAATTTTGGCAATAGTTTGGCTATGTCGGTAACCCTGGTTCTCTTGCGGATCTCCACACTTCCACCCATTATGACTACAATTGCCTTAGTTAACATTTACAATATAACTTATGCCGTATGATTAGCAGATCTATTCAATATTGTTATATATATTGATATGACATAACTCGATATCATGTCGCATGTACGACTGCCGCACTGTAACAATGAGGATGAACTAATTAACGTCAATTTAAACTTGGAACGTTAACTACGGTCCAGAAGTATAGCTGGCAAAGTTGGTTACGTACTAACTACGGGCGTGAAAACCAAGTTTACATTTAAATCATATTTAATAACTTTTTCATTTTTGATTCCACTCCATTGCTGTACGTAGTAATTGCGATTAAACATAAAATCGAGTATGATGCAGTTTCGTGCAGCCACTGTTCTTGAAAAAAAGTTGGATACAATTTTCCGAAACATAAAACTCTATTAAAGCTGTGGTTGGTTAAAGCCGTACCAATCTGAATCTGCCACATTTGGAAAATGTTCACAACAATAAAAAATAGACAAACTGGCGCTAAAAGCCAAAATACTATGAAATTTGACACTTTGAAGACCTCACGCTACACCAGCGCCTCTAGCGTCAAATTCAAACGCGTTCTCATTCTATCCTGTCTTTTTAGTCCGACGACGTCCCCGTAACATTCCATAAAATAAAAATATATTTGTAAAAAAGTAAAATGAGAAATATTAGTCTCTAATGAGGCTATACTGTAAATAGATGGATAAATAGACAAACAAAATTTCTTGCAAAGTCCACTTTGATACTGTATGTAATATTATTAGCGAGATCTCTCATGGTTTCCTTTTATAAATGTAGCTAGGTTTGTTAGATCGGAACGACGTTTTATTTTGAAGCGTGTACAACGTGTGGTACATTAATTACTGTCACCACCCACTCATGTTCCTCGGTTGCACATGCTCTTTTCTTTTTAATTCACTTTGCCAATACGTGTAGTCGGTTGATCAAATTACTTATGTGGGTGTATAGAGGTTTATTATTTTTCTTCAGTTAATTACGTTTTTATGGTTCCGTAGTCAATGCGCGGTGTCTTCTCGTCCAACTTACCACAGTGTCTCAAGACAAAAGTCTATGATGATGATAGTGTGTGTTGCCAGTGATGACATATGGCTCTGAGACGTGGTCGCTTACAATGGGCCTCATCAGAAAGCTTACAGTCACTCAAATGGCAATGGAGAGGGCTATGCTAGACGTTCCCTTGCGTGATCGAATCAGAAATGTAGAGATCCGTAAGAGAACCAATGTTACCGACATAGCTCGAAGAATTGCCAAACTTAAGTGGCAGTGGGCAGGGCACATTGCTCGCAGAACGGATGGCCGATGGGGCAGAAAGGTTCTGGAGTGGCGACCGCGAACCGGAAGACGTTGCGTTGGAAGGCCGCCCACCAGGTGGACCGATGACCTGGTGAAGGTTGCGGGGATCCGCTGGTTGCGAGACGCACGGGACCGGTCAATGTGGCGACGCTTGGGGGAGGCCTATGTCCAGCAGTGAAAAAAAAAAGAAAGAAAGAAAAAGTGTTTATTCGCCACAAAAACGACATACAATTTTTGATTTTTCCTTAAATTAAAACTTAGCTTTCTTTCTTTCGTGGACGTCTTTCGGCTGATATGATGATGATGATGATGAGTCAATAAGGAACCCTTAGAATTTCGCCATGTCCGTCTGTCCGTCAGTCCTTCCGCAGCTTAGCTCAGAGATTCTTAGTACTATGTGTATAATTTGGCCAAAGGCCTCTTCTCACACGGATAATGGTCTATATCATATCACTGATGCTAGTGAATGAAAACATTGTGAGGAAACCTGGCCTTATAATTCACATAACTCTGAAATCGCTTATGCATCATGAGAAAATCTTGGTGATTAAATAAAAAATAAATAAAAAAAAATCAGACAAAATCCATAGAGTTAGTAACAATTTACTTAAAAAACTATTGTTAGTAGGTACAGATATAAAACTAAAATACATATAGCTATACTTCAGCGTGGAGCTGCATCCACCTCTGCATCATCGGAGAATCCCACCGATCTGCGAACACACTGAGAATAGTGTTGGTACCGCCGCGAACACGCTCCATCAGAGAGGCACATCTTTTTCTAATTATGGCGGCGAAACCATCAATGTTTGTGTCCGCAAACATCCCTGACGCACTGCAACACCACGACAGCCGCAACAGTACTCTCAGTGCATTATTATATTGGACGCGCAGGTCGCTGTATGCCCGCTGAGTGAAACTGACCCACAGGCTGCACGTGTAGAAGGACTGACAGTAAGCTTTGAAAAGAGTTACTTTTACTGGCTTCGTACATCGCGTAAACCTGCGGGCCAAATGGAGCAAAATAATTGAAATAGTCATATCAGTATATATATATATTGCCCAGATTTGAGCGGACCTCTACTTTCCATAATAAGAAGTCACAATTATTATTGATTCATTATTTTTTTCTTAACAAGAGAACGTCTCGTTGTCCTTGTTGAAAATATTTTTAACATAGTGAAAATATACTTTTAGAGAGTACGGTACTAAAAGTTTTTGTATTGGATGAGTCAAGAGAGACGTGCACCTCTGAGGGGATTTAAAAGTTCAGAAGCTTATTTTGTACTTTTTTGGGATTATTCTTTGTGACTTTAGTAAGCATGAATCTTCAGATATGTTTTTCGACGAGAAAAATAGTAGAGCTTGAACTCTTTATACAAAGTGAAATTTTAAAGCGTTTGGGATTTAAACGGTCCAAACTGTATGGTATTGACATGCGCTACTAAAATGTTACTTTTTCAATCTCAAACATTTTGGCTTTCTGACAATCAAAAGACACTTAAATATAAGTGTACGCGGCACTTTTGAACGTCAAAAATATAAATTTTAAGTTAATAATAATTGATTCTACCGTCCATTTGCAAAAGTTGCTTGTTATGGAGAAGAACGGACAAGAAACGCCATACTTAATCTTTAAAAAAAGTATTTTACAACATTTACATATATACATAAATTCATATACGTGAGGACTTTGCACCCAGCACTACTATACTACGTATAGGTATAAAGTATTACAAGCACTAAAAGGCAAATTCCTTCACTTGATAAATAGGAACATGGTTCTCAAATACTTACAAATATTGCAAACACAGGTAAGTTACCTAATTCAACAACAACAGAACAGTGTGCGAGTCAACATCTTAAACAAAAAGAGATGATTTTTTTTTGAATAAAGCATTAGTATAATCTATACTAATATTATAAAGCTGAAGAGTTTGTTTGTTTGTTTTTTTGAACGCGCTAATCTCAGAAACTACTGGTTGTAATTGAAACATTATTTTTGTGTTGGATAGTCCATTTATTGAGGAAGGGTATGGGCTATATAACATCACGCTACGACCAATAGGAGCGGAGCATAAATGAAAAATGTTCTAAAAACGGGGAAGATTTATTATTTTTGAGAGCTTCCGTTGCGTGCGCTGCGTAAAGGGTTAAAGTTACGCAACGATCATGTATGTAGGGTAGGTAGGGTAGATGGGTAGGAAGCCAGTTGATGGGATCAAAGCCGCGTGGGACAGCTAGTTATGAATATAATACAAACTAACCAGATTGATTTTGTCTACACTAAAGCTTGCCTTATGTAGCAGGACCAGCATGTTTCCAAGCATTCTTATCTTGAATATATACGTAATCGTTATCATAATTATGATAGGATTACACTTTATTAGCTCTGTGTGGTAGCTACTTCCATATATGGTAAAACAGATGTCGCTATACACTGTCAGAATTAAGGGAGATCAAGAAAAGTAGGAAAGCTTGTAGGTTATGACCCTCTTCATTGCTCTTTAGCCAAATCTACGAGTGTTGGAGTAAGTTATACAATGATTTCAAATCTCAAAGTTTCCACGACTGACCCATTTTTTTCACGTTAAACTTATGTATAAAGCAGCAGACTCTTTAGAGCCATCAGCCGAAGAAATGCTCCTGAAGAGACAAAGTAATTGTTTGGCGGCAAGCCAGCGTCCCGTACCGTACTGTGGCGTAACACCGCTTATGGAAATCTGAATGTGACACTTTGGAACTCTTTCTGTGGGCTCACTTGGTGATATTGTGGCAGACTTAAGCTGGCGGCTGGAGGGAGTGAACGCCGGTAGTCATTTTAGTGCGGCGATAAAAAACAGGAGGCAGAGGCTCTAGGCACAAAGTACGTAAGTGGCGGCGCGCCGCAGACAGAGGGGCCACTCTCACTTTGACATTTCGGTTTTACAGGAAATATTGGGCAATATTGGACCGAGCTCAGTCGCGGCTGTCATGATTGCTTTGTGCAGGCGTTTGTCACGTCATTCATACATTAAGTACTGTAACGAGGTTGGTTGCATTGGATGGGTTACCTTTATTATTTGTTACAGACCGAATTTACTTAATTGTTTTTAATTCTTTCTTTCAATTATTTTTAAGTTTTAAAGGTCATTAATCTTTCAAGATGACAAATTAAAAATTCATTATCTAGGATTATAATAAATTATTTCAAGCCCATAGATGAAATTGGGAACTTGTCATAATAATAAGGTTCAAGTCATATAAATATGTTTCCTCCGAATCCTTTATTTTTTTTAAGTGGGATCATTATTACACTATTACTACGTCTTTTTACTCTCCAATATTCATCGTATGTGGCGTAATATTAAATGTTTCGTGATATTAAATGGATATTTGACGCCCTGTCTACCCTCTAAGGCATGTAAGCATGATATGATGTATGTTTAGACGAATCTATGTATCTATGTTTGTAACTTGGGCAACCTACTCTTTTTTTTAATTCGAAATCAATGTAGTAGCAACCCTAGTGAATCTGTCAAGTTTAGCTGTCAATTTTCTAAACGGCGGGAGTGGCCCTTCTGTATACTTACTATTTTGTGCTCTAGGAGTGTCATTCGATATAGGCTATGACTATAGTTGAAATGCCACAATGTGAAGGATTGATCACGTCAAGCGATATCGAAAAAGATATCCCTTGACAATCCCAAACAATTTTGCCTTTTTGACAATCGCTATCGCCACGTTTTCGATGATATACTACTAGGTTACTTCTAGGCAAGCGTGCTCCATCGTCGACCACATCATCGCTTACCATCAGGTGAGATAGTGGTCAAACGCAAGCCTATTACATATAAAAAAAAAAAAAAAAAATATAATGTCTCTTGTCTAGGGCCTCTGGTGCAACTTATTATGTGTATGAATAGAAAAAAGAATAGAAAACATTTATTCGACATAGAAACAACACAACAACAACAATCACAAAGTAACAGAAAAATAGTAAAAAACAAAAGTACAAACAAGGTTTAACAGTGATTGCGCCGAGCGTGCCCATACCGAAAGGGTTACCAACTCAGCATTTGCTGGGCGTCAGACACCCAGCGCTGATTTTCAGTTGGCACCCCGCTAGTGATACACGGACGTAGGTAAATAAATAGATTCTTAAAATAATGTCATACAGTGGATACGTGTGCTTAACTTATAAATTAAAAGAATATGTAATAGATAGTATAAAGTAATGTAAATAAAAAATATGTCGGGTTTAGTCAATAGTACGGACGTCAAAACAAATCGCAAGCACGCCATCTGGCGGCAAAGCAAGAACAACTACGCATTGGCGCGCTATTTCTAACCACTTGCGTGGTGGGGAACATAGAATATGGCAGTTGAGTACTGAACGCCGTAGAGCTAACACGTCGTAGAATCAGTGTCGATCCGTAATATTAGTAAGCAAGAATGTAACTGAGTTGTGACTATTTAAATAAACCCAGTGTATCGAATAACTCCTGTGATTTCATTTGCACGATTGTACCCAACGACCTGCCCACACAGGATGTCTTAACCTAAGGGAATACATCCTGACTTCCCGATGGTTTGCATCAATCGGCCAGCCCTGATGCGACATCAGAAGTGGGATTCGGTCGTGTTAATGAGATCACACGTAAAAACAATAGTGAAAATTGTGGTTACATTCTTGCAAAAAAAATCGCGGCGTCAGGTGAGACTACCCTCAGTCTTGAATAATAAAAAAAAAACAGTCTGGAGCGTAGCAGCAAGGAGGCTAGTAGCAACCAAGGAGCTAGACAGGACAAGGATGAGCGTGTGAACGTGTGGAAAGATCCAAACACTCTGATCTTTATGCCAATCTGGTGAGTCGTTTTCATTTTGTTATGACTATGGAAAAGTGTGTTCATTATTCAAAATTCTGGTTTTGTGTACGGTATTGTGGTCAGTGGTTCGCCGGGGTGGCCCGTGTCAGGTCATAGTTTCATGTCAGTTATTGATGGTCAAGTTTTGGTTTTGTTGAGGGGTTATTATTCTACTATCACGGGCAATAGCCCTTGACTAGCCTTGGCTGGCTATCATTGTTTGGCAGTTAGAACGATATGGTGACAGTGACGTACCTACCTTACACTTCAGTCTGGAAATTATGAAAATTCCAAATGAAATATTTTGATTAGTTTTGTAGCGTGATAGTTTTATGTAGTGAGAATTGACTAAGTTTGAGAAGAAGCATAGTATTCTTCTTTTGTAGTTGGTGGGCCAAATTTTCTAAAAAGTGGTAAACCCTACCAGGCTTCGTTAATTGCGACTTAAAACGCTATGGCATTAATTGGATTCTCTAAAGCCCATATGCCATACCTGGGCACTTGGGACACTGTAATGTGTGATTCATGTTTTGGACAGGAAATCTGCACTCACATTCGGTGTCCATAATAACCAATTTTGCCATGCTGATTTGGGTTACTACTACTACTAGAAACTCATGGCTAAATAATAACAGCCGCACTGGTCGATCATCAAGGTTAAGCAACGCTTGACGAGGTCGGTCCGTGGATGGGTGACCATTTCAACATACCGGGTTTCCTCCGTGCCTCGGAAAGCACGTTAAGCCGTTGGTCCCGGCTGTCATTTGAAGAACTTTGATTGTCGTTACGGGTAGTCAGAGGCTTGAGATCTGACACCAGTCTTGCCAAAGGGTACCGTGTTACCCAGTTACTGGTTTGTGGAGGTCAGATAGACAGTCGCTCCATGTAAAAAACTGGTACTCAGCCGAATCCGGTAAGATTCGAAGCCTATCCCAATGTGGTTGGGAGGAGGCTAGGCAGATAGATTGGTTTAGGTTAAATTCCATCAAAGCTGTGTATGGTTAAGATAACTGTGTGAACAAGTACTCTCGTTGTGTTTTTTTATGTTTCAGATACCATATTGTGTCGCAGCCTGAAGCCTCTGCTGAAGGCTAGCGATTCAGATGCTGAGCGTGAAGGCTAGCGGCTAGTGGTTCAGATGCTGTATGTGAAGGCTGACGTGTCACTATCTGAGAGGTTAAGAGGAACGGCAGGCAAGCAGTTCGCAGGTCGTAGCCGAACGATACGAGCGCGCGCAAGTTTGGAATGGAATATTCGGTGAGTCGCTTCCATTTTATTTCGATAGTGAAGTCGAATGTTCTCTAGTGATGAGATGCTATTTCGAGTTTTAAGAGTGTTCATGTTGGAACACTGAATTGGTTGGTAATGGTTATACCTAGCACCATCACTAGGTAATTAAGACACACCTAGTAAAAAGCAAGCAGCTAATAAGTTACCTATTGGCTTGTTAATACTTTCCTAGTTTCAACATTTGGTTCAGTTCGAACTTTAGGATGAGATAGCCCATATGAAGGAGATGAGTTATCCAAAATGACTGAATAACTAGTCGTTTTCAGTGGCAAATTGAGTTAGTAATGTCGTTGGGCCAACGCAATTGTATCGAGTTATTAACGGTACTGATCATTTACGAACAGATCTTGTTGCGTAACGAATTATAACACCGTCTTCGGGTCTGAATTCACTTGCTTACTTTCATAGTAATATTATGATAGCAGTGGATCTTGCGATCGTTTTCCTAACGTGAAAACTGAGTTGGTGAGCGACAGTAGAGGGTTACTGTTGATAATCTGATACTTATGATATTGATCAGAGTTAATTCGTGAAGCTCCTTAATATTATCAGGGTTAGTTGTTTCCCTTTTATAAGCCGTCAGTGTGTTCCAAAATCTTTGAGTAAAAAGCGCAAATCTTGTGAGAAGGTTCCCCGATCACCAAGTTCTTTGAGAATTGTACGTCATAGTTGATGACAGTGTAACATGTCTGCTCGTAAGACCAATTCTGGACCGCACCTCATGCGTAACATGTGGCGATGGGTTTTTGAAGAGGTTTCATGAGTTGGGTATGCATTACCTTTGAATTAATTATAAGAAACCGTAACAGCATTGTTACTATTACTTTGTTTAGTTTTGAACTTGTTGATCGTCTTTTTCTAATGAATAGTGTTGTGTGGGAAACTTTTGTACGAAAACTAAATAGGCCCTTTATTAAGTCTGCGATAGGTTACCGGACGGTGACATTACATGACATGAGATTACAGGACGGTGATCATTATACACCGAAAGATTTAAATAGGTACGCTTAGAACCTACCAGTATGCATAAGGTAGGATAACGGAGATGCCAGCGGGTCATGTACCAGTCGATGTTGATGTTAAAAGGATTTTAATGATGATGAGCAAGCTTAAAATGTCGAGTAATTGAGTCTATCAGCCGTATTATGTTTGACCGTACCAGTAAATTCTGGCGGAGGTCGGGGTCTTGAGAGACCGTTGTGTGAGAGCAATACAATTGCTGGTCGGCTATAGAGCCGTGGCGTTAGAGGTTTTACTCGAGGGTTTCTATAGGCTTGGCAGTTGTTGCTGTAGCAGAAGTTTTAAAGTTTGTTTGGAATGACTGTGGTACATGGCCCAGGGTAATGATTTAGTTAAAGATCAGAGTTCTAAAATTTCCCTATTATCACGAACCCAATGATCTAGTTTGGTCGGTCAGGAGTAGCCGAGCGTTGTGTGTTGGCCTGTGTGGCAACTGTTGGTCTTTATGGCAACTGTTGGCCTGTGTGGCAACTAAAGGCCAGTGTGCCAATTGGAGGCCTTTATGGCAACTGTAGGCCAGTGTGGCAACTGGAGGTCTTTGTAGCAACTGTGGGCCTGTAAGGCACCTGTAAGTCGGTGTAAAAAAACACGTTTGTGTAAGGAACCTTACAGAGGATTCCTGTTGAGTTATGAGGTTAAAATAAAGTAAACTCGCATAGTCACGCGAGAGGTGAGGTCACCATGTTATTCTTGATGACGTTCGAATCGTCAAGCTTTCATTGCGAGAACTGAAGTAATTTTAGTTTTCTAATTTTGATTACTATGCGTAGATTGTGTTAGTAAAATACACAAAGCTCAAGTACCAATTGAGATTGAAAGTGAAGTTGATGATGAATTGACGTAACATAGGACAGACTAAGTGTCTGTGTGAACAGGTTCTTAGTTCAGAGAGCTCAGTTGACTTGACATCGTAGGGCAATTGTGATTGCTAAGAGAGCTATGTGATAGCTAAGAGAGCTATGTAATGGCTAAAGATCGTGAATAGGATACCTGGTGTCTCGTTTCTTTTGTTTCATTAAATGTGACAGTAATGACGATCAGTGGTACTTGGACTTTGTAATCACGAAGATTAGGTGCTATCAGGTACCGGATCGATGATTAAGTTGCTATTTTCTTTAAATTGAAAATGAAATTGCTTGTTCCTTGCAATGGTGAACAAAGAGATTTAAATGATCATGTTTGATTGTTTCGAAATGTTTCCTCACTCTAGAGTATGAGTCAGGATTGGACGAGTGAATACTGTTTGGAAATTTTGTGTTTCAGAAAAACATCCCTTGTATGATGGGAGACTGGCGGGTCGGAGTAGACTAAGAGGACGTGTGGCGCAACACGACATGAGATGGCAGTGAGCAAGGACAAGAAGGTGATGCCTGCGGGTGATAGATTTGGGGATCTGTCACCTGAGAGAGGCCCGAGAAGGCGACGTGCTGTGTTCCACGCTCGCCTCTCAAAAGAAATTACGGCCTAGAGAACACCATGTGGTTTTAGTCAGTAGGAGTCTGACAGACCCCTCAGCTCCCCCAAGGGCTGAGGACATTCATGAGAATTTCCACATGATTCGATACACTGTTAACCCTGACAATGAGGAACAGACGAGGACGCCTGTCTCGCAGGATGGCCGTGTCGGGTTTAGTCAATAGTACGGACGTCAAAACAAATCGCAAGCACGCCATCTGGCGGCAAAGCAAGAACAACTACGCATTGGCGCGCTATTTCTAACCACTTGCGTGGTGGGGAACATAGAATATGGCAGTTGAGTACTGAACGCCGTAGAGCTAACACGTCGTAGAATCAGTGTCGATCCGTAATATTAGTAAGCAAGAATGTAACTGAGTTGTGACTATTTAAATAAACCCAGTGTATCGAATAACTCCTGTGATTTCATTTGCACGATTGTACCCAACGACCTGCCCACACAGGATGTCTTAACCTAAGGGAATACATCCTGACTTCCCGATGGTTTGCATCAATCGGCCAGCCCTGATGCGACAAATATATAATCAAATTGTTTAAAATTGACTCAAAAACCCCAAAAGACAGTGTGGTAAGACGCAACCGGCCTATCACATTTATCCAATCTCTGCCCGACTCATAACCTATAAATAGGCACACTACTTGATGGATTAAACTTAATTCTATATTAACGCAGAAATTATTCATATTAAATAATAAATATTAGATTGAATTAAATTAAAATAAGATAAGATAAAAATTAGATAAACGATTTGTCAATATTAATGTCATTAAATTTAATTTGAGAAGTCAGAATGAATGTCTTAAGTTTAGTCTTAAAAGTTATTAAATTCGTGTCGATGTGTCGATCAGAGAGAATCGCGATGGTGAATGATGACCCAAAATAAATGCTGGAAAGCGACTTCACCAGAGACTTAACCCCACTCACTCCCGCCAACCCATCAACGGTGCCCCTCGTTGGCCTCACGTGCGCCAATAGCGAGTGTTGAACGAGTGACGTGACAGCACTAGGAGTACAGTTATTTTGAACGAGTAGTAATAATTTTTGGTCCAGGCCAAATAAATAGGCCAAATTAATATTTTTATTTAACGATAGGCTGTTGTTGGACGTTTGTTAATGGACCATGCCTCAACAACTGAATTTGCATACGAGTAGAGCGTGTGCAGGATTAGGAAATCATCACCTTAAAGTCAGCGTAACACGTTCCCTTCTTCCATAGCGTCCTTTCAACCGTCAGGCTATCACTGAGTCCCGTTTCTCTCAAATCACACCTCACATAGTCCATCCATTTTTTCATTGGCTTCCCCGTCACTCCAGGATGAGGACATGAGTAATTTGTGTACAGGGAAATCCGATGAGATAGTTGCTGACTTTTACGTAGGCGAAGCCGCTGGCGAAAGCTAGTCTGATATAGCTGTCAAAATGAACGCCACTGCCTCTGTCTAAACAATGCATAATGCTGGTGAAAGATAGACATGTTTTGGGCAATGCGCATTTAGTACGTACTGTAAAATATCCGCTACAAGACTTACATATTTTCGGTGTATTTTTATCTACACTTATAATATAATCTATATCTATGCTAATATTATAATGATGTAAAGTTTGTGAGGTTGTAGAGGGTAATCTCTGGATCTTCTGAACCGATTTAGATGTAATTGGCATTGAGATATTTTGAGACTCTGGAAAGGACACAGGATAGTTTGTATTCCCTTGAGATGACATTAATATAGATGTTAGTAATATTATAAAGAGAACATATTTGTTTGTAAGTTAGTTTGTAATGGATAAACTCAAAAACTACTTATCCGATATTGAAAATTATTTCACCAGTAGAAAGCTACATTATTCTTGAGTGACACAGGCTATTTTTATCCCAAAAACGAGTCCTGTGGGGTGCGCCACGAGAGAGAATCCGCGAGGAAAAGCTAATCTTAAATAAAATTATACGTATTTTTTTTTAAACGCCACAATACGTAAAATAAGCCGCAGTTTGACTGTGCTGTGCCACTGTGATAAGAAGAGTTGTTAAAAATTACGTGAGTGAACCTTTGATAGCTTCCGCTGAAATATCTCTTTTAGCCACAAACTATTTTTCATATGAAAATAGTTTATAACCAAAACAAAACCATTCCACTATTAAAATTTGTCTATCAAAATTGAAAACAGAATTATCTAGAACACTAGTTGAAAAACAGCGGAAAAAATACATCCACAAATGACAAAGCGAGAACGAGACAGGAAACAAATGACTACCAGAGGGTATGCATACGTTTTCACGGTCAGGAAATTTTAGCTGACCAAAACTAATCGTGTATGACACGACCGAATACCTCCACGAGTGCTAAAAAGGTACGGAACCTATTCACCCCGAAACTGGGGTTCATTTAACTAAATCAACAGACATTTATTAACCGGGACCCTAATTAATCCTTCATAACTTTTTGTAACAGTGTCGTTTGCTCGATATAATTATTTTGGTTGCATTGTGAGTTTGTTAGTTTTAGAGTGTTGTATAGATTAGTCGTTGTTAGCTATCTCTCGTAAACTGGTATTATCTTATCAGTCTATATATCCTAACCTTTTTAACCGACTTACCAAAAAGGAGGAGGTTCTATGTTCGACTTCTTGTATGTTTTTTTTTTATGTATTTTCACCGATATCTCCGTCCACAACCGGCGTGTGTGTATGACTAGATGTATGAATGTGTGTGAAGCAAAAGAAGTATGTAAGGATCGTAGCAGGTGGCGTTCTTTGGTTTCAGCCTACCCCCATGGGAAAAAGGCGTGAGTTTATGTATGTATGAATGTAATTAATGTATTTAATTATACCACCATGATATGCCTACCGCAAATGGAAGTAAATGTACAATATATTTAACTACTAGCATAAGTTTATCTGCATTTTGCCTCAAATTATAGTGGATAATAAATCGCCACCATGTAGATTGTGTAGGTACAACCCTCAATCCCACACTTACTCACACCCACTACTCATATACACATTCACTTCCACATCACACACTAACCATCACATAACACACACATCCTAGCGCGTTTTTGCCTTTTATAAAAATACTGTGTACCAATTTTATTCTTTTGTTATTTTATATTTTATTTGTATAAGTTTACATAACTTGAACAGGCTTAATAACTTAAGAACAATTATATAACCTGGGGAGGGGCGGAGCATCCTAACACAAGCAAACTATTTGCTTAAAAGGATTCTCCCCATTGTAATTAGAATAAGTTATTTATGTTGATGCAATAAACATTTTTATTTTATTTATTTTATTTATTTATGTATCTCCGTCAATTGTGGACCGATTTAAAAAAAAAAATCAGTTAATTATTTTTTAACCGACTTAGCAAAAAGGAGGAGGTTCTATGTTCGACTTCTTGTAAGTTTTTTTTTTTTTTTGTTATGTATGTTCACAGATATCTCCGTCAATTGTGAACTGATTTTAAAAATTCTTTTTTTGTTTGAAAGAGTATGTTTCGAAATTGGTGCCATTTTAATTTGGTGAAGATCTGATGAAGAACTTCGGAGATATACAACATAACTCTTCAATAAATAACGGCAAATCATTCGGGATTGGTGCAATCGCATGTCTCTTTATTGTTTAAATACCATTTCAAAACATAACATCACGCCAGTAAGCTCTAAAGGGGTACGCTGTTCTCATATTTCAACGGTTATGTTCAAGTTTCAAGTTATTCGGGTAATCTATTCTGGCGTTATAGGAACCTTACTAAACAACTTGCCTATTTTAGGTAGGTACAACAAAAAAGAGAAAAATAAAAAAACTTTTATGCAAAAAAATACTACCGACTTCCAAATAAAAACTACAAAGTGAAAAATAACTTTATCTTTGGAACTCGGTGTCTTTCCATTTTTTTTGCGATATGGACACCGACTTCCAAAGATAAAGTTATTTTTCACCTTGTAGTTTTTATTTGGAAGTCGGTAGTATATTTTTGCAAAAAAGTTTTTTTATTTTCGCAAGTATTTTGGGGTTGGCTTCCAATATAAGGTGTTAAAAAATTAACTTTTTAACACCTTATATTTTTTAAATTATCTTTTTGGATATCGGTGCACATGCTGAGATAGGAGCCTTTTTGGTCTCGCACGTGGTTTTTATTTTATTATTGTTTAATTGTATGCTTATATCTCGTGTATCCTGTGCGGGTCACAAATAAATATTTTTCTTTCTTTCTTTCTTTCTACCTTCGAACACTAACTACGTTTTCCAGTACCTACTGCGCTCTGTGGCGCAGGCCGCTGACCGTCTTAATGGGCATTGTATGGCGCGCAAATTCAATAATTTACGCGTAATACAAAGATTCGCATATCTTTGGAACGGTTGCCTTTTATTAAAATTACTCTTCGTGATTATGAATACCCGTATCTGTTGTCATTGATAGCCCTGTCTACAAAATGACACCCAGGACCAGACGCTTCCGAGCACAGAGCACGGTAGAATCCGAGGTGCTACAGGCGGGGACAAATAAAAATTATAGAAAAACCTACCAAAACTACGTTTGTCACCTCATAATAGTAAATGTATAAATTATACCTTTAACCTTACTTTACCTTGCCTACGTCTTGTTTTTATCGTTTCAGTTAATTATTTTTTAACCGACTTAGCAAAAAGGAGGAGGTTCTATGTTGTCGAACATTCTTGTAAGTTTTTTTTTTTTTTTTTTTGTTATGTATGTTCACAGATATCGCCGTCTGATTTAAAAAAAATCTTTTTTTGTTTGAAAGAGTATGTTTCGAAATTGGTCCTATTTTAGTTTGGTGAAGATCTGATGAAGAACTTCGGAGATATACGACAGAACTCTTCAATAACTAACGGCAAATCATTCGGGATTCGCATGCAATCGCATGTCTGTTTATTGTTTATACCATTTCATAACATAACATCACGCCAGTACGCTCTAAAAGGGTACGCAGATCTCTCATTTCACCGGTTATGTTCATGTTTCATGTTATTTGGGTAATCTATTCTGGCGTTATAGGTGCCTATTTTAGGTAGGTACAACTATAAAGGGAAAACTAAAAAAAACCATGTCCATATCGCAAAAAAATAGGAAAAAGAAAGACACCGACTTCCAAAAATAAAGTTATTTTTCACTTTGTAGTTTTTTATTTGGAAGTCGGTAGTATTTTTTTGCTAAATAGTTTTTTTTATTAACAGTTGGGTTTTTTTTTATTCAGCCTTGTTATTATTTTGAAAAGTATTAAAGTTGGAAAATATAGAGCGGTCTGGTGTGGCCGTGCCCACATATTTGTTTGTCGTTTTCGCAGCACGGTTTACCCAGCGTGAATTAATTACATATTTGCCTCACCCGTAATTATGTAGTGCGCGTATACCGATGCAACTCAATATGACCTAATTTTTGCGCTGTGAGCGGCGGGCCTACCGCGCAGCGAATTAAGTGCTGAATAATTGCCAATATTCACGTGCTGTTTTTTGATTGATTATTTTCACGTTGTAAACATGGTTTTTAATAACTTAAATAAACCTTGACCACCACATCCTAACACAAGCAAACTATTTGCTTAAAAGGATTCTCCCCATTGTAATTAGAATAAGTTATTTATGTTGATGCAATAAACATTTTTATTTTATTTATTTTATTTATTTATGTATCTCCGTCAATTGTGGACCGATTTAAAAAAAAAAATCAGTTAATTATTTTTTAACCGACTTAGCAAAAAGGAGGAGGTTCTATGTTCGACTTCTTGTAAGTTTTTTTTTTTTTTTGTTATGTATGTTCACAGATATCTCCGTCAATTGTGAACTGATTTTAAAAATTCTTTTTTTGTTTGAAAGAGTATGTTTCGAAATTGGTGCCATTTTAATTTGGTGAAGATCTGATGAAGAACTTCGGAGATATACAACATAACTCTTCAATAAATAACGGCAAATCATTCGGGATTGGTGCAATCGCATGTCTCTTTATTGTTTAAATACCATTTCAAAACATAACATCACGCCAGTAAGCTCTAAAGGGGTACGCTGTTCTCATATTTCAACGGTTATGTTCAAGTTTCAAGTTATTCGGGTAATCTATTCTGGCGTTATAGGAACCTTACTAAACAACTTGCCTATTTTAGGTAGGTACAACAAAAAAGAGAAAAATAAAAAAACTTTTATGCAAAAAAATACTACCGACTTCCAAATAAAAACTACAAAGTGAAAAATAACTTTATCTTTGGAACTCGGTGTCTTTCCATTTTTTTTGCGATATGGACACCGACTTCCAAAGATAAAGTTATTTTTCACCTTGTAGTTTTTATTTGGAAGTCGGTAGTATATTTTTGCAAAAAAGTTTTTTTATTTTCGCAAGTATTTTGGGGTTGGCTTCCAATATAAGGTGTTAAAAAATTAACTTTTTAACACCTTATATTTTTTAAATTATCTTTTTGGATATCGGTGCACATGCTGAGATAGGAGCCTTTTTGGTCTCGCACGTGGTTTTTATTTTATTATTGTTTAATTGTATGCTTATATCTCGTGTATCCTGTGCGGGTCACAAATAAATATTTTTCTTTCTTTCTTTCTTTCTACCTTCGAACACTAACTACGTTTTCCAGTACCTACTGCGCTCTGTGGCGCAGGCCGCTGACCGTCTTAATGGGCATTGTATGGCGCGCAAATTCAATAATTTACGCGTAATACAAAGATTCGCATATCTTTGGAACGGTTGCCTTTTATTAAAATTACTCTTCGTGATTATGAATACCCGTATCTGTTGTCATTGATAGCCCTGTCTACAAAATGACACCCAGGACCAGACGCTTCCGAGCACAGAGCACGGTAGAATCCGAGGTGCTACAGGCGGGGACAAATAAAAATTATAGAAAAACCTACCAAAACTACGTTTGTCACCTCATAATAGTAAATGTATAAATTATACCTTTAACCTTACTTTACCTTGCCTACGTCTTGTTTTTATCGTTTCAGTTAATTATTTTTTAACCGACTTAGCAAAAAGGAGGAGGTTCTATGTTGTCGAACATTCTTGTAAGTTTTTTTTTTTTTTTTTTGTTATGTATGTTCACAGATATCGCCGTCTGATTTAAAAAAAATCTTTTTTTGTTTGAAAGAGTATGTTTCGAAATTGGTCCTATTTTAGTTTGGTGAAGATCTGATGAAGAACTTCGGAGATATACGACAGAACTCTTCAATAACTAACGGCAAATCATTCGGGATTCGCATGCAATCGCATGTCTGTTTATTGTTTATACCATTTCATAACATAACATCACGCCAGTACGCTCTAAAAGGGTACGCAGATCTCTCATTTCACCGGTTATGTTCATGTTTCATGTTATTTGGGTAATCTATTCTGGCGTTATAGGTGCCTATTTTAGGTAGGTACAACTATAAAGGGAAAACTAAAAAAAACCATGTCCATATCGCAAAAAAATAGGAAAAAGAAAGACACCGACTTCCAAAAATAAAGTTATTTTTCACTTTGTAGTTTTTTATTTGGAAGTCGGTAGTATTTTTTTGCTAAATAGTTTTTTTTATTAACAGTTGGGTTTTTTTTTATTCAGCCTTGTTATTATTTTGAAAAGTATTAAAGTTGGAAAATATAGAGCGGTCTGGTGTGGCCGTGCCCACATATTTGTTTGTCGTTTTCGCAGCACGGTTTACCCAGCGTGAATTAATTACATATTTGCCTCACCCGTAATTATGTAGTGCGCGTATACCGATGCAACTCAATATGACCTAATTTTTGCGCTGTGAGCGGCGGGCCTACCGCGCAGCGAATTAAGTGCTGAATAATTGCCAATATTCACGTGCTGTTTTTTGATTGATTATTTTCACGTTGTAAACATGGTTTTTAATAACTTAAATAAACCTTGACGGTGTGGCTTTATTGGGAATATTAAACGGGAATGAAAGTCGCTAAAATTAATTAAATAGTTCTCTTGTTCTTGAGCTTAGCGTGTTGATGACAAATATAGACTGTTAAATTCCTTGCCTGGCCCAGTATTCAACCATGGCAAAATTGGCAAAGTTGTCCGCTATGCAGCCATAAAGTCCTCACGTGGACTGGTAACAGGCCATGCAGTGCAAGTCATGGTCTGAGGAAAGACATCGCACAAACGCCGAAGATCAGAACCCTCCGAGAAACGCTACCTGTGGAGATTGTCTTTGCTGAGGCCAAGCTCGACTCGTTAGCTCCAAAGTCGAAAATAATTACACAGGAATGTACTATGCTACAAGACATAACATAAAAAGTATCCTATGTCATATATGTACCTATGTGTTCCAAAAATGACATAAAATCAGTTCAGCATCACATACAAACATCAACAACGTACAGACTTTTAAATGTACAATTAATTTATATCAGTAGAATTTATAAAAAGCAATTATAACTAATTAAAAACCTCATGCTATATTAAACGGAGGTTGAAGCTGGAGCGGGGGGTGTGACATCTGAAAAACGTTGCGGCAATGTTTTCAGGTACCCGCGCGCGTATTACCATTGTGTATATCAGTACAGACACCCATAGTCTGTACTAGATCACTTTGTGCTCTTAAAAATAACAAATACTCTAAAGCAAACTACGTATGACTACAGACCTGTCTGTATAAGTATACGGTTTGTTCGCATATGTCTAAAGCAAAATGTGACCGTGTTATGGTCAACGAATCAGCACAAGAGCGAGCGAAGCGAGCTCGGGAACCTAGGGCACCCCGACACGGACAGGTTAGGTTCGAACGAGATGACGGGAGCTGAAGTGAGCGAGCAAAGCGAGCGAACGCAGCTCCCGTCATCTCGTTCGTGTTAGGTTACTTTTGACCCTGCAGACAGAAATAGGAGCCCCGCGCAGCGGGGCTACGTCGACTTTGTTGCTTTAACTCTAATCGTACTTGCACCTATTCTATGTTAAAACCAATGTCAACATTAAAATTGTGTATATCAGTACAGACACACATACTACGGCAGCCAAATTGTCTGTACTCGTAATAGGAGCCCCGCGCAGCGGGGCTACGTCGACTTTGTTGCTTTAACTCTAATCGTACTTGCACCTATTCTATGTTAAAACCAATGTCAACATTAAAATTGTGTATATCAGTACAGACACACATACTACGGCAGCCAAATTGTCTGTACTCGTATGTGTTTTGCTCTCACGAATTAGAGCAAAGTGTATTTTATTTCAGTCTGTCTCTGTACTGATATGCAGTATGCTCTCTAGCTACAAGAGCATATTGCGTGCGATTACAGAGCAACCCCTGTCTGTGCTAGTATACATTATGGCAATACGCTACCCGCGCTTTGTCAGCCGTCAGCTGCCTCCTAACCCTGTAACGAATTAGTGATTTAAAAAAAATATAATATAATATAATCTTTATTTATATAAAAACAGATTGCAGTACATGTAACAGTTTTACAAAGTGGGTAGTTATAAATATCTAACAATCAAGTGGGTGACGTGCTGTCCTCCTTGCTAGGCTATGAAATAGCCTGTATAAAGGAGTAACAGTGCCGATACCCTCTAATTGTATTGCTATAATTTAATTTTTACAAGTTATTTTTTAAATTCTTAAAATCTACAGATATTAGAACGCGAGCGCATTTGTGTGTGTGTGTGAGTATGCTTGTGTGTTTGTGCGTGTGTGCTGAGTGTGCGTGTATGGGTTTGTGTGTGTATGTATGTACGTGAGCGTGCGGGTGTGTAAGTCAGTGTAAGCATGCGTAAGTAAGGACATTGGATTTGTGTGGGTCTATGTTTTGGGTGAGTGGTACAATATACAAACTTATCACAATTTAATTAAATAAAATATTTTTCTGTTTCGTCGTAGGTTTTATTTTGAAGGAATGTGTGGACGGTGTTTTTGCAATTTATATATTGGACAATTCTTGTTTATTGTATTATAAAGAGACGCACCTAAATAATAAAAAAATGTTCTAGTAAACGACAAGCGAGTTTTTGGAAGAGTACATATTTTATCTTATCGGCGTTTGGTAATTTTAATGTAGGGGGTTATGCGGTGTTGCAACAGAATTAATTGTAATATAAAGTGTTGCCGCACGTTGAGAACGTTGCAGTTTTTATTTCATATGTACAAACATTTTCTTAATGTCCCTCGGCAAACTTCGTGTTTCGGCAGTCGTCGGATTTCTATCAGTTGCCCTTTGCACTTGGGGCAAACCGGACGCTCTCAATCAACTTGAAAGTATATAGAGTTGTTAAAACTCATTTAACATGATGTAATTTATTTAAAAATGGGAGGAATGCTGCTATTTTTACAGCTTTATATATTTCACACGGAAATTAAAAAGAAAACAACAATAAAGTACTTAGTTCTGAATTTTTTCAAATTATTATGCACAATAAGTCTAAAAATTTGATGGGCATGGAAATTAGCATTCGTTTGTATTCGGAAATGCGATGATTGCCGAGAGACAGTAAGAAAATAGTTGTACTGTACACTGCGTTCACTGTTATTTGTCCCCTAACAGCAACATGATGAAAAATAGGGGACAAATAAATGTGAACGGACTGTACATGCGGATTACGGGTTCGAAGTTCATAGAACTGTCAATGATCGTTGGGATCACTCCTCGGATGGGTAACCATCTTTACATGGTGATTTACTTCCATGCCTCGGAAAGCACGTTAAGCTGCTGGTCCCGGCTGTCATTTGAAGATCTTTGACAGTCGTTACGGGTAGTCAGAAGCCTGATTTCTGACACCAGTCTGGCCAAGGCGTATCGTGTTACCCAGTTACTGGGTTGTGGAGGTTTTATAGGCAGTCACTCCATGTAACATGCTGGTACTTAGCTGAATCCGGTTAGACTTCGGCCAGTGTACTGATGAACTCCACGACCTAATCCCACCGGCCCCCTTCTACCATCGGACATCTAGACGCACTACAAGTTACCATCCTCACCTAGTTGCCATTCAGACAATTCGCACCAAGCGCTTCCAATCATCCTTCATAATGCGCATAGCAAAAGAGTGGAACTCACTGCCTACGTCTGTGTTTCAAAGTTAGAGTGAACAGGCTACTTCTGGGTAAGCTCACTCCATCTCAACTTTGTCTCTGTCACCTCTGACCTAGATTAGAGTCAAGAGCAAACCCACCATAAATATAAATAAAAAAACAGACTGATAGTCGACCCCAACATATTTTCATTTCTTTAAAGTTTATATATATATATATGTGTGTATAGCCACAGTTTAATTTTGTTACAAAAATTATGTCGTTTTGCATAAAGGTGCGTAATTTAAAGCAGTTTTGATTTATTTTAATAGCACGGCGTGTTGCTGACCCAGAAGAAATAATTGTAATTGCTTGCACATGCGCGAATGTAGGCATCGTACAGTTAATATACACTAGGTGATTTGTACGCGTGCCACCTATAGATTTAGATTTTTGTTTGCTAGTACATACTATATCTATGGTGCCACCTACTAAGTGCAAACAATTTAAGTTAAGAAACTTTTATCGCAATAGTATGAACGGTATGGCATGCGCAAAAATTACGAACAGACTTCAAAAACATAGATTTTTATTATATTTAGATTAAGTGTTGGTATTTTTGTGAAGAATAGGTATTTTTACATACATAAACTCACGCCTTTTTCCCATGGGGGTAGGCAGAAACTACAGAACGCCACCTGCTACGATCCTTACATACTTCTTTTGCTTCACACACATTCATACATCTAGTCATACACACACGTCGGTTATGGGTACTGCGCACTTGGCCTTTCTGAAGAACATCACCTATTGATCACCTATTGGTTTATTCTTATTATAATATTTCAAAATCAGTTTATCGAATTATTTTGTATCAATTTTGATTAATTACAAATAACAGTGCTAATTGCCTAAGATCCGACTGCAGATTTCTGCAGGAATCAAGGTTTTTGGTTATGCTTAATTTTCATGAATTAAACTTGATAGTAGAATAGATTGCTGCACGGTTGCCTGGAAATATCTAGCTCCAATTACTTTAATCAAATAAATTGAAAGTTATGTTTGACAGTTAATGTCAAATATATAAGTATACTAGCTTCTGCCAGTGGCTTCGCCCGCTTTAAAAATGTTTTTTAACGCGGGTGAAGAGTATAGTCAGAAATAGCACATAGGATACTTTTTATTCCAGGCATAATATGCCCTCGGGATAATTTTCGACTTTCACAAGGGCGATCATAAAAATCAAGTTCCATCGAGAACAAAATACCTGTAGATTTTTGCAGTGTGGTCTCATATCTTTACCTTGTAGTCTTTTGTCTCTGACCGCACTAACAGTTTTCCAAAACACGCACAGTCAGCGTCTCCTCCAAATCTTATCTTGCGTCAGTTGGCCTAAAAGTCTCCCTACAGACAATTTATTGGATTTCATATCAAGCATTTCAGTTTCTCGCCAGGTATTACTTTGAGGACGTCTGGGTCAAGCGCATTTCTAATAATCTGTTACTAGGTACTAGACTCACGTAGGTACTGGAAACATGTGTCCTGTGATGGAACTTGGGGTTTCAAGGGTTAACCTTCGAAGACGTAAATGAATACTTGACTCTGAAACGTTATATACTATAATGGATGACTTTTAAGTCATTGGCAATCGACTTTAAATTGTATATATATATTTTATTGTATTAGGACATAAATCATGATGATGATAATGCTATCCAGCCGGTTTCGGCCACAGCGACCGCAATCATTGGCTGCTCAATGTGGTTGAGAGCTCAGATTTGCTGCTCTGTTATGTGCTCTCATGTGACTTGCATATCTACCCTTGGCCGAAAAACTCCGAGCACAAAGCGGACACGTCAGAACACCCGTTACTACGTGATAAACAGTAGCTGTTGGTGGTCTAGCTTTGAGGTCGTCGCGTTTCTGGTCCAATTCCGAACCCCTTCTATCCTCGAATGCCTGTACCCGCCGCTGCACACGACGTCTCCACTCAGGCCGATTTTGTGCTTGATTCTCCCAAAGTGTAGGGTCAATGTCACCTCTCTTCATGTGTCTATTCTGAACATCCTTGAAGCGCAGGAACTGCCTACCACGCTTCCGTTTCCTACATAAATCATAATGCCCCCTGCGGCCCACCGCGTCCACTATCAGACTGTGGCGACCCCGTCCAAGCCGTGGAAGGTAGGGAGAGTGGCGCGCCGCGATACCGACACTCCTCTTCCACCGCGGCCACCAACCCTCAGCCACCTACTTGTTGGCCGCTACGTCGTCAGCTTAATCGGCAAAAGCCCTGACGAGCGGCCCCTCCTCGGGTTCCTCTTCGCTTTACCGTGGGTGACCAAGCCACGGCTACTGAGTTCCCCCGCCCCGACAATGCGGGAAACCACCGGGAGGAACTCTAAGGCCTGGGCGCTCAGTTAGATTTTTCGACCAGGATAGAAAATTAAAAAAAAGAAAAGAAGGGCAGGAATTATGAGTAAAGAGAGGGTCTCCCTTGTTTGACCGAAAGGAATTTGACAAATTTTCACTACCCAAAAAATTTTTTGCATAATTTCATTTGCCAAATTATTACTTAGCAAAAAATCTATTCACAAAAAATTTTAACCCTAATGTTTGGGATATGAACGTTTAAACTATAACTTGTTTACCAACTAGTACTTTTAACATTTTTTATTTATTCAAATATTTCAGTTGGAATAACAGTTTTCAGGCAAAATCAAATAAGCCAAATATTCATACTTTTTTACTTGCCTTTTTTACGCTGCCGCGGCACCGCTCGCTTCGCTCACTCGGCTCGTGCGTAGGAACTCACAGTTTTAACCTAACCTAACCATTTTTTTAAAAATAAGCAATTATCCTAATCTAAATAGTTCAGTTCCAGGTAACCTACTAAAAACAATCTCTTATTTCTATTAATGCAAGTCGTTTCTGGCGTAGGAGGTCACGGTTTTAACATAACCTAACCTAACCATTTTTTTAAATAATTAACCTACTCTAACTACTTCCATAAATAAACTAATATCAAGTAACCATAAATTTTACTTCTTTCAGACAAATTGAAAGAATTAATCAGAAAATAAATTTGCATTTTTTAATTATATTTCCCAAAAAATCTTATTTTTGCCTTAATATTTTTTGTCTTTCAAATCATTTCACCAAACGTTTATTGTCTGAAGATTGTTTTCTGTAATAAATCATTTGATTAAAGACCAAATGCCATACTGTCATTATACTTGGTAATATTTTGCCAAGTAAAAATTTGACCAAATAAAAATATGCGTACTAAAATCATTGGAAATATTACAATGGTATAAAAAAAGGTTGCTAAAATTTGTTTGGGTAATTTTGGTAAATTTTGACAAAATCTTTTTCGGCAAAACGGCAGGATCCCGTAAAGAAAAGAAGAATATCCGGGGATGGCATCATTTGTGTGGTGAAGACTCGAATTAACAGGAAATCAGAATCATGAAGAAGGAGATCGCAAGCCAGAGTGGCCTATAGGTTACCTATGGGTACACCCACATTTCGCCAGTCATGATTAAGTACCAGGTTCTTCTTTTTTTTTAGGCTTTTTTGGAAATTTAAGCTCACGCTTGACGATGTGTTCGACGGTGAAGCACGCTTGCCTAGAAGTAATCTATTCACTATTGACTTAAAGATTCATTTTTTTGTTTGTATTTTTAATTTTGCGGTGAATCAGAGGGCGTGTCAGGTTTTTACTGACTAAAACCCATCCATGTTCCTTCAGTTGCTTGTGCCAGGGCCGCGGTAACTCTCTTTTAAATTTATCCGCGACTCAACTTAAAGCTATCGGGAAACACAGACTCTGCCAGGGAATTCCACTCCTTAGCTGTACTCAAAATAGAAGAAGCCCGATGATGAAATGGGCTAGGTAGAATTTGGTCATGTAATTTCATTGCACGCTCCCCGAAATGTAACCGAAAAAAAACCGACAAGCTGGCAACTCGGCGACGATGTTTAGGCTCTGGAGCTTTGACTTGACCAGTGCGTCATTGCCTTGAGCTTCTTGGCGCCCAGATACTGAAAAAATCCAGATGGAAAACGTAATAATCTCATGTTTGCAACCATTAGACGTCATTTATAACATAGCAACGTGTATCTATTCATCAAAATGTTGTAATTACAACGTGCTTTTAATAATCCCACAGTTTCCACAAAATCTGATCAGTAAGCAGGTGCGTATATTTAATTAACTATGCGTTGGTATTTATTTCCATGGCAAGTAATTAAAACTCCATAAACAAGCGTTTCAGTGACGACGTAATTAAGTGCGTACGTCGAAATGAGTTGTGTATGCGACTGTACTTGATCGACTTCAAAAAGGAGGTGTTCCAACGCTCAGAGGTATATTAAGCTGAACTTTGATCTGTTCACAAGCAAATTTTAATGAAGTATCTTCAAGATGGTTGAAGTAGTATTAATTAAAGATATTTAAGCAGTAATTAAAAATGTTTAAGTAAAGTTTTCTTGTAGACGTCATTGCGCTCAGTGGCAATTTGTGTTTTAAAAAAGTAATTCTTTGCGTAAGATTTATTAAGTGGGAAGGATAATTAGTGGACTTAGAAAAAAACCAGCCAAGTGCGAGTCGGACTCGCGCACGAAGGGTTCCGTACCATTATCGCAAAACACGGCACAAAAATCACGTTTCTTGTATGGGAGCCCAACTTAAATATTTATTTTTTCTGTTTTTAGTGTTTGTTGTTATAGCGGCAAAAGAAATACATCATCTGTGAAAATTTCAACTGTCTAGCTATCACGGTTCATGAGATACAGCCTGGTGACAGACGGACATACAGACAGACGGATCGTGGAGTCTTAGTAGGGTCCCGTTTTTACCTTTTGGGTACGGAAAAAAGGGCTTCATTGAACACATTGGTTGGTATTATTGGGTGTTTTCTAGCAGCGTCGTGTTGGCCCAGTGGTTAAGACCTCGCTTCTCGTGCTTGAGCTCGTCGGTTCAAATCCGGGCAAGCACCAATGAGAATTTTTCAATTCATATGTACAATCTAAGTTTATCTTGGACATCACCAACAACGGTATAACACGTGGGAAGTAGGGATGTGTCGTCAAATTCCAATAAACGATATTTCTATTTTAAACTACCCTAATGTAATGTCTATTAATATATAGGCATTTAAACCCATTAATAGCTCTAAAACATTAGTTTATAAATAAACATAGTCAGTTAGTGCGTCGTTTTTAGTTAAAACTATTTCGGTTATAATGACAACTAATTAATAAATTAGCTAACTTTAATTAAGTGTTTGATTGAAACAGTATTAATTACATGAAACTAACTGAGTTGATTACATCGACCAAATGTTTACGTTTTTTTTCAGTAGGTACATATTTGCATTTTATCATCGGCCTACGGCAGACCACTGTTGGACATAGGCCTGCACAATAGCACGCTACCAACTAACCTGCGAATATCGTCGCTCCACCTACCCGGACGACCTAGCTGTGCGACCCACCTTGGTTTAAAGTACAGTATGCAACTCTTGAATAAAACGGATTTATATCGAGGGCCATGAATCATCACTGGACCTCGCTTCAAGTCCGTCTTTTATTCACTAGTTGCATAATATAATATTACTTCCTTCCATATTTATACATAATTTGACTTATTTGGCCAAATTATGACGATTGTGTGAAAACGTATTTATACGTTTAGATACCTATATTTAGGTAGAACCTAGCTATTATTAATCCTGTTTAAGTTAAGGCGGTACCCTGACCAAAAAAATCAGCATGAGATATGAGCATTCCTATTGGCCTAGCGGCACTGATGGTGCATGAATTACAGTAGTGAATACGCCCAGATTTTAGAATAAAATCTTCATAAATCGATTTTTAGCATTTTGAAAAAACAAATACGACAAAAATGTTCGTTATTAAATTGTCTATCCATTAGTGTTAGTACAAAAAATAATGAATGAACACTTTACGAGAAGATGCATGCTATCAATAATTATTCGTCATTTTTATGGTTTTGTTGGAAGGAGATTAGTGAAACATATAACTCTTAAAAAAAGAAGTATACGACCATTTTAGTATCAACAATATGTAGAAATTTAATGTAATTTTAATAGTTGATATTTCTTTTTAAATAACGAGTAGATAGCTCCTAAAACCAGCACGAAAACGGGTATCGCGGCGTTTTGCTCGGAGTACCGCCTTAACGGTTTGAGGCATTTTGCCGATTTCAAGTAGGTCATCAAAATTTCTCTGTATTCAGGACAATAAATGGGATTTACATATTGATAATTTAACAATGAATAAGTACATAAATTGTAAAAAAAAAACGATTTATGTAAGAGAAAGTAATTGGATCATACACATTGCTTTCACGAGAATAGATAGATAGAATTTAATTCCATGTGTGATACGGGTATCCAATTACCGTAACTTTGTTGAGCAATATTTTTTTATATTTATGAATTTAATGTGAGAGTAAGCATTATGATTACAGCTAGATAAATAATTTTAATACCAAAGTATCACTCGTGATAAGCTTAGTATTAAAAAAAAATGACATTTGTAGTCGAAGACCATCGAGTTTGTGACGGTTCCGGATGAGTTCGAAACTAGTCAGACAATCACGATTTTTTTTCGCAAGTAAATTAAAACACTCACATTAAAAAAAAACCGGCCAAGTGCGAGTCGGACTCGCGCATGAAGGGTTCCGTACCATTATCGCAAAAAACGGCAAAAAAAACACGTTTGTTGTATGGGAGCCCCGGGGTTTCGCTTTGTACTCTAGAGGCTCATACCTCAATTTACTTGGGGTCAGCGGCTCAACGCAGGATGTCTTCTTACGCTTATAATTATTTACATACATATATACATTAACACACGCCTTTTCCCATGGAGATAAGCAGAAACTACGGAAGTCCACCAAAAAAAACTAAAATTTATTTATTAAAAAATCTTTTTTAAAACAAGCTTTTTTCGTATTCTTCTCAGCAAACCCTTTCATTTGATATCCTTATCATGACAGTTTACAAAAGAAATAACTAGCCCGCCATCTTGGGCCGTCTGCCATATTGGATTTAGAATGCCGTCACTTAACTAGCCATGCATTGTCATCCAAACTAAACGTGTATGCAAAATTTCATCTTAATAGGTGGAAGATAACTGCTTTAAAATTCAGTTGCAAGATTTGACCCGAATACACTTACATACATACATTGCAAATTAAATTAAAGCTTGTAATAAAATATTATGATAAAAAAATTGTTCACCTAAATACACAGTCCCACCAAAAACCTAGTATATAGCAGTTTGCCACAGCCTAAGAGTAATACCACTATTTACCATAATTATCCATTGGCGAGCACATTCCGGCTATGTGTACAAAATTATACCGTGCACGGAGTCGAGAGCCGTCACGTCCACAGTTATAAATTTTATCAGGGCTATTTGTATGTCCGCCCTTGGGGAATTAATTTTTATTCAGCACTCGTTTATGGCTCCCTGGTATTTCTGGCGGGCTGTAGTACCGTCAGCAGAAGAGTTGGGCATTAATATGGTGGGCGTAATAACTTTTTGTAGGCTGAGATATACTTCTGAGGTAAGATGTTTTTTTTCTAGTTATTCAGTTTACAGACAAGATGTATTTTTACCCACGACGGAACTTAGACGGTATATGCGTTTGGCGTGAGAGGATGTTTCTGCAAGTCCATGTTGCCATTTTTCTCCAAAACGACTAGTTCGATTTTGGTGCAGTTTTCAGTTATGGGTTCGGGTTTGATTGGTGCATGTTCGTAGATAGGTGTTACGGTGACAGCTCACCAGGGGGCGCTGCAGCAAACATTGTTTGTGCAAATCCGTGTTGCCATTTTTCTCAAAAACTACTAGTCCGATTTTATATAAAACCGATTTAATATATATACTCTTTAAAATTAATAAAATGCTTTTTTTATAGACAAGATGTATTTGAAGTATGAAATGATATTAAATTTAAAGGCTGGCAGCATTCCCTTTGTATGTCTGAATGCTGATACTTAGCGAAAACTAGCAAAAAGTTTAGGTACTTAGAAACTAACCCAACTACGGTGTTTTTAAAGCCTATTTTACCCGGTCCATAAAAACGAATCAATTGACAGTTGACACCCTATTCATCAAAATCGGATGAATGGTTTAGGCGCTACGGGGGAACATACGTAAATAAATAAATATACAGACTGCTAAAATCATAACCCTTCCTTTTGGCTTCACCGTAGTTGGGTAAAAAGGCAGCTATTTCTTTGGTCAAGATGTATGAGCGCAATCACAGTTAGCTGCGTGTATACTAGTTGAAATAAATTCGTCAATTATTGAGCAACACTTAATTACATTATATAAATTCGTTAAGCTGATTTGTGTTACGTTTTATGTTAAGTTTCACCAATTGGATTTGCGAAAAAATGTAACAGATTATACGCCAAATTTTTCACCCATGGTGTCGACTAAATAAGTTCTCTCTTTGAGTATACCATCTGTGCTTTTTGACAGGGTTTTGTGAATGCTGTGCGTGTCGTATTGAGCTCAGCTTTGTGTGAATGTAGAGAGAAGCGTTGACGGTTTTGTGTGTGAATTACGGCGTGCAGGATACAGTTATGCCTAGGGCTTAGGTATTTATGAAGGTTATGCTTTTGGCGTTTTAAAACGATAACTGTTTTTACCTACAGTAATATTTACCTTCTATTTTTTTCTTGGGTCCTTATAATAGGTTTTTTTTCTGAGTCATCTCGAACTGAATAATCTAGATGGTCATATAGTGGTTTAGTTGGACGTTATCGCTAATTGTCACATACTCCTTTATGTTAAGAGTGACGTTATATACCGAAATAATAGGGCAGCGGCGATAATCTGTATTAATAAAAAACAAATATTACAGACTTTTTAAATTGTTTTATTAACCCCCGCCGGAAAAAGAGGGGTGTTATAAGTTTCACGTGTGTTGCTGTGTATCTGTGTGTCTATCTGTGGCATCATAGCGCCTAAACGGATGAACCGATTTTAATTTAGTTTTTTTTTGTTTGAAAGGTGATTTTGTCGAGAGTGTTCTTAGCTATGTTTGAATAAAATCGGTTCATCCGTTCAAAAGTTATGGGCATTTTACTGTTCGAATCGGGGTGTTTTCGCAAGATAAAATGTGTCGGGGGTTTTGAAATTTTACTTGTTTATGATAGACTCACGTTTGAACACTATCTCAACCGGCTAGTAAACGATGATGAATGATGCGAATTATGTGGTAGACAATTTATTTATTTGTTACTCGACTGCAAGGAAAGAGTTATGTCTTTCGCGTGTATCTTGTTTGTATGTATTTTTGTTTGTATGTATGTAATATTCATTATTACCTCATATCTTTCAAACCGCTAGACGGATTTATATAATTAAGTCATCGTTAGATGCGTCTTAGAAGTGTTCTTAGATAGAGAAGTGAAGTTAAAAAAAAAACAATCATGGCGGATTTTGGGTGCCATGTTGTACGAGTCCCAATTTTTTGTCTTCCAAACCCATCGAGTGGGGCAGCAAAGTGAATGGTTATATGAGGTGGTTATAAAAATATAAACCACTTAAATGTTTAAAAGGAATTCGAAAAAAAATATGACTATTAAAAAGTAATAAATAAAAAAAAGTTAATTTAAAAATCAAAAGTCCGCCAATCGATCAGGTGGTCCGCCAGCTTGCAAATATGTATCCTCCGACTGCACAGCATGATTTTCTTCTTGTTTACATATTTTTAGTTCATTCTTAAGCAGTCGGATTTTTTGTTTTTAAACTAACTTTTTTAACATAGATAAAAAAATACAGATCTTATGAAATACTATGAGTATTATCCTGCAAATAACATCCGCTCGAGATTTACTCAGTATCAAAAAGAGTTTGCAATCTGTTAAGCCAATGAAAACTGATTGCTAATTAATTAGTGCATACGTGTTTCTGAGCAATACCTGAATGTTCAAATTGCGTCTCAATTCTCAAAATACTATTTTGAGCCGTCAAATCAAGTCTGACTGTGCAAACAGTAGACTCGCAGGTAATTAACAGTTCGGCAAATCAAATTGGCGCTAGATGGAGATTTAAATCAGTATCGGAGGTATGATGGATCGATCCCCGATATCGCGGGAATTAACTCTTATTAAAGATTACTATGATTTATGAGTAATTGTGGAATGAGAGCGCTAATGATTTTAGTTGTGATGGTTCATTTCACGAAGTTATTAGGAACTTATAGCTTCTGTCCGCGGCTTCGCTCGATTTAAAAGTGTTTTATCATCCCAGGGGAATACAAACTATCCTATGTCCTGCCCAGGGTCTTAAACTATCTCCATGCTAAATTTCATATAAATCGGTTTTGTATATCCAGAGTTTACCCCCTACAATCTCAAAAACTCAAAAACTTTACCTCTTTATCTAATCTATCTAATACTTAATATTATTTAAACGAGCAATTCTTGTATATATGTAATATCAATCTCGGAAACAGCTTTAACGATATTCATAAAATTTTGTATCCAGGGGGTTTCGGGGGGATAAATCTATCTAGCTGGGTTTCTTCTAGGTATTTTTTTTATGATTTGACCAAACGCCCAGATATCTTTATTACCTATGTGTAAGGATAATATTAACATGCTGTAGTAACTTATCAGACATATAAACCTTCCGGAATAAATTTTCTAAATGATGATGTAAATCTCATCGAAATCCATCGCAGTGTTTAGAAGAACATTGCGACCCGACAGACACAAAAATATACCGACAAAGTGCGTGTCGGACTTCAAACGCAAAATTAAGTTAGTTGTTATACAAAAAATGAGGAAATTTCTTGAAATAATCTGATTTATCAACATACATACATACATAAACTCACGCCTTTTTCCCATGGGGGTAGGCAGAAACTACAGAACGCCACCTGCTACGATCCTTACATACTTCTTTTGCTTCACACACATTCATACATCTAGTCATACACACACGCCGGTTATGGGTACTGCGCACTTGGCCTTTCTGAAGAACATCACCTATAAGGTCTATATATGTCTTTCTAGGGCGTCCCCTCCCGGCGTATCAACAAATTAGTATTTTTTTGTAAAATACGTAATAATAAACATTATCACCAAATTTGAAGTCCATTGCTGACTTAGGTGGCTTCTCATTACTTTGTTTCACAATATTTTGTTTAACAAAAAATACATTATTTATCTAATCAACGAGTTCTAAACAACGACACCCCACTCGAAGGGGTAGGAAAACATTTTTTTCACGACCCCCTTCATTGTATGGAAGACCCCCTTAGAAAATATTTTTTGACTATTTGTATGGATTTGCTTGAACAAGATGCTTATACTGTGAATATTTGAAGACTATATATATAGCTCCAACCGTTTGTCTCTAAAACGCGTGCGAGACGACGGACAGACAGACGGACACGTGAGTGACAGTAATAGGGTTCCTTTTGGACCCTTCGGATACTATACAATTTTAATCGATGACATGACTATAATAAGTATCTGCCTAGCCTTTGCCCAACTATATTCGGGTCGGCTGCCTATCTGACCTCCACAACCCAGTAAATGGGTAACACGATACCCCTTGGCAAGACTGGTGTCAGATCTCAAGCGGTAACGACTGTCAAAGATCTTCAAATGACAGCCGGGACCAACGGCTTAGCGTGCATTCCGAGGCACGGAGGAAACTCGGTATGTTGAAATGTTCACCCATGTACGGACCGACCTCGTCAAGCGTTGCTTTACCTTGATGATCGACCAGTGCGGCTGTTATTATTTAGCCACGAGCTCCTCAAGACATGACTTTAATGTCTAAAACAATATTTAGTACATTTGGCTTTTATTAAATAAAGTGTTTATTTATATTCACCATTTTCTACGATTTCTTTCCAACATCAATCCTTCCGCTATATCTTTGGTTTTCATTTAAATCACAGTTTAATTTATACGATATTTTGAACGAATTTATTGTTTTTCTGTTTCAAGGTTTTTAACTTATGTGGGCGGACTTGATTATGCGGTAGAGTGAGCTTTTGTAAGTTGGAAGAATTCATAACATGCCCTGAGCGTTTTGTTTCTGGTTTACCTGAAGTTATTTTGATTATTTTTATATACCTAACTGTATTAGGTTCAGACTTCAGACTGTTTTTCGTCAAAAAAGACATTGCCAGGCATCAAGAAAAAAAACATGAAAAAAAAAAAAAAAAAATATATTTTTCGTTTTTTTTTCTCGTCTTTAGTTTTTCTTGAGTAGTGTTTTTGTAATTTTTTTTTTTTTTGATGCCTGGCAATGTCTTGTCTGACGAGAAATCCAGTCTGAAGTCTATATCCGAATAGGGGTTCCTATCCAAGAAAAATGAAAATTCTAAGTGTGTGCAAAACAAAGTGAAAAATTTAATATACTAAAATTATATAATATATACACACATCTGTTAACTCTAAGGATGGGAAATAATAAAGGCTTTTTATTTTATAACTGTATTAGGTAGTTCATTCAAGGCCATTCTGTAACGATCGACATTATTTCCTTTTTCTAACACCGTACGATTTGTTATGAAAGTCAATATTATGTGTCGATAAACAATGCTCGGACCGATTAAGCCCACTTAAGGTTGGCCTAGTCGATCATTCTTCCATACAAACGTAGTCTGGCGATTAATCCACTGTTTAACGGTGTACGTTCAAAATGAAAAAAAATAAAAAAATTGTCTCATCATTATCTAGCCTTGTATGGAAACAAAAAAGTAAATTGAATGTTATGAGCGTTGAAAGTTCCATGTTTCAACACTAATTTTAACGCATATTTGGGCGGAAATAAATACCACAAGAAGAAGAAAAATTGCAAAGTAGTCACCATACAGGGATAGATTAGTAGTTCAAAAATGCAAATAATTTTATTTTGAAAATATACATTTAGTCGTTTTTCCATGATATCCATACTCCCAAAGGCCTGTTTATAAAATTTTGCACGCCCGTTTTCGTCCTAAATCATCATACATTTCGCTTAAAATTTTAAACAGTGCAAATTCGTACGCAAACTAGGTTCTTACTGCTCAATACTGCATCTATCTCTATGGCACGTGTTTTTGGATGAGATAGAATCAATGATATTCAAATAAACAGATATGTTATAAGCGCGCGCATTGTGAAGACTCGAATAGTAGACAATTTTATGATTTAGTCTTTAGTTTATGTCACGCATGGCGAAGAGCGATACGCTTTGTTGAAAAAAAAACAAAATTAAAAAATGCCATCGTGTGTATTTAGAAAGTGTACCAATTATAATACCAAATTACATAAAACAGAAGGGATCTCATACCATATGTAAATACGCAATACACCTCAATTTACTAATTTATTTCAATTTTTTTTCCTAATTTTCTGATATTTGGAGGTTACAAAAAGAAAAAACATTGGTTGTCAGAATAATGTTTGTTTACATTCACACGCAAGTGACAAACACTAGCTGTCTCTTTTTTTCTTGTTTGTTTTATCAAGCCATCCCTTTCGACATTGTAGTGAAATGTCAGATGAATGAAAAGTGTGTATGTGTGCTGCCGCTGCTGCGCGGAACACTTTTTTCAATTGTTTTGTGAGTGTATAACGTATCTGTTTATTTGAATATCATTGGATAGAATGCAATATGCATTTTAACTCCGCCTACAAAATAGTTCGTGCCCTCGACTAGGGCAACCTTAACTATAAAGTACCACATTTATGCACTTAATAAAATAGCACCATTCGTTACAGAACTAACTATAGGTAAAAGCATTCAACTGTCATCATTACGTCTTACACCTAAAGTATATATTAGCCATTTTTTCATAAGTATTATGCAATAATCTCTTACACGTCAGAAGAGGCAAGCTACATATCACCTCTCGCTCATTATCCCGAGCAATAGGTTCCTATCTCTTAAACTCCTACTTCACAACACATAGTGACAATCCCATAATGTAGAGGAAAAACTAAGATATTTTTGTTACTGTTCTAGACCTGAAAGATATGCAAAACAAACGCTGTTTTGAAATAATAATAAAATAAACTATGCACAGCCAAACAAAAATAGAAAAGAATGCAAAAAGATAAAACTCCAAAACTAAACCAGAAATATTTGAAAAAGGAATGTCAAATGAAATACTGTCGCCCAAACAAATCACAGTTGCGTTATAATCTATTTGAACAATAAAAAAAAAACAAAACAAAAAAGTTTAACGTCACGAAAGTATTCGGTTTATTTTTAAAAGAACAGAGTTCGAATTTGGAATAGGGACGATCGCGGTGTGACTCCTCGATTCAGCTCATTAACTTCTTCTTCAATCCCTAATTAAGCTCTGTTTGAAGTATTCACAGAGCGATTTCGTCGCCTTCGCAACTCAGTTCTGCAATCTTAATTATGCAATACAATTAGACTTCGGCATCAAACTTGCAAACCAATTAAAAAGCCCGATAGACTCTAACACTAATAAGAGAATTTTATGACTCCTGATATTATTAAAGCGCTGCCATTACCAGACGTATTGCGACGAACTTTAATGGAAATATATGAAGGATCGAGTATCAAAGAGCTACCGGTATCGATATCATGTCAGTAATCAAAGTTGTATATAAATATTTAAGGGGAATGTCAGTCGTCCATCACATCACACTAATATATTATTATAAAGTCGAAAGTTTGTTGTTACTTATTCAAGCTCAAATGGCTTGACGGATCTGGATGAAATTTGGCACATAGATAGATAGAATCTGTAATAGCACATACGATATTCCAACTTTTATAATCCCGGGAATACCCTTGGAATATTATTCGAAATTCACGCGGCCGAAACCGCTGGCAGAAGCTGGTACAATACAAATCATACAACAAGACACGACACAAAACACACAAACACAAACAGACACACACAAAGAACACAAACAGACAAACACAAACAGTACAAATAAAATTTTGATGAAAATGTCAAAGGTATTTCGGATGTATATAGGTACTTTTTGATTTTATCCATTTTATATCATTGTTCTTGTAAAAAGTACTTTTTTTTTTGGTGACAACATATTTTTTTGGTAACAAAATAATTAATAAAATGGTTTTTATTGGCACAGCGAATTCATGTGTCACAGTAGAGTTCATTTAAAATCTGTATTGATTCAGAAAAATTTGAAACATTATTTGGTGACAAGTAAACTTTCAAAATTTAAAAAAATCCCAACACATTTATCTTGCGAAAACACCCCGATTCAAACAGTAAAACGCCCATAACTTTTGAACGGCAGAACCGATTTAATTCAAACATAGCTAAGAACACTCTCGATAAAATCACCATTCAAACAAAAAAAAAAACAAAATCGGTTCAACCGTTTAGGCGCTATGATGCCACAGACAGACACACAGATACACAGCAACACACGTGAAACTTATAATACCCCTCTTTTTCCGGCGGGGGTTAAAATACGAGATGAAAAGCATCTCCTTAAGTTCCAGAAGTCGGTACGAGGGAAACCAATCTAGTGTGTTTTATTGAGAAGCAACGCAATAAATAAAACTTATTTAAATTCTACGAACAATTGGAAAACCTATTAATTTTTTTCCGATGAATATTGCATGGAACTTAAGTGGTAGCAACTGTTAACTGAAAAACTAATTTTAATAGAGAAAATGGATTCTACCTTTTTTGTTTAACATTGGCATTTTAGAATATACTGGTAGATATTACTGTCATGGCTAAGACCAATGCCATTGTACCATTTGTCCCCATTCATCATCATCATCATTTCAGCCGAAAGACGTCCACTGCTGGACATAGGCCTCCCCCAGGCGTCGCCACATTGACCGATCTCGTGTGTTTCGTATCAAGCGCCTTCCCACAACCTTAACCAGGTCATCGGTCCACCTATTGGGCGGCCTTCCAACTTATCTTCTTCCGGTTCGCGATCACCATTCCAGAACTTTTCGGCTCCATCGGCCATCCGTTCTGCGAGCAATGTGCCCTGCCCACTGCCACTTAAGTTTGGCAATTCTTCGGGCTATGTCGGTAACTTTGGTTCTCCTGCGGATATCATCATTTCTGACGTGATCACGCAAGGAAATTCCAAGCATAGCCCTCTCCATTCCCCTTTGGGTGACTTTAAGCATTCTGATAAGGTCCATTGTGAGCGGCCACGTCTCGGTCCCATAGGTGATCACTGGCAACACACAATAGTCCGCATTGCATCCATACAATTATCCGTCTTCTTCAATGTCCCACTCACCGCACTGACTTCATCCACTGTTCTTTCTTCGTTCAGTCTATCTCTCTGTGGAATGCAATCTCCCAAGAAACCAGGATGGCAACCAACCGATTGGCATTCAAAGTGAAAGCTCGTAAGAAGATGGCAGTAGTATCGTCACAGCGATAATGTTTTCCAATTATTTTTTACCACAAACTATTTAAGTATATTCGTGAATTTAGTTTATTTGTTTGAATATGTATTGTATGTGAAGAGCAGTGGTGGCCCAGTGGTAGTGGCCGCGACGTACAAGTTGTAGATCGTTAGTTCGAACCCAGGCAGGCGCTTTACTTTGTACAAAAATATTTCATCACCACTGCTCTCAAAACGGTGAAGAAAAACATCCTGAGGAAACCGGCATGTCCTAGAACCAAAACATTCGAAGACATGTGACATTCACCAACCCGCACTGGGCCCGCGTGGTGGATTACAGCCCATTCCCTCTCACAGAGAGGCAAGTGTCCCAGCAGTGGGAACATTAATAGGCTGATGATGATGGTGTTGTATGTATGTATAGTATGTACAGCTTTGTATTTGTATAAACCTACCTTATCGTGATTTACTTTCAATATTGCACCTAACACTATTACGTCTCTTAATCAAACAAAGGTCGGCTAGTAGAAAATGCCTAAAGCGTTAAGTCCGCCTCTGTACGTTTGTGTGCGTGAAGTATTAAATAAAAATAATTAAAAATATTTTAATAGTATTTTGAATTTTCATCGAATTGAGAACCTCCTCCTTTTTGAAGTCGGCTTATAAAGTATATTCTATCTGTCTATAAAGCTTGTCAAACTTCTACCTTATATCAATATCTATGAAAAGGAAGAGTTTGCAATTTCAACGATAGACAGAACTTAGTAAGTTGGTTCGGTATTGTTCTATTCTATTGTTATTTTAATCAGAACAAGTACGATCAACCACCATGAGGGCCTAAAATTAATTCTAGTTCAGTCAGTGCTTATCTTCGAAGACTTACTATCTCTCTGTAAGTTTAGTAAAACTTAGATTCAACACTGAAGTTAATTCTATTCATACAAATACAGGTGGATCCCAAACTGCTGTTATACGGGCCGGGCCAGTAGGCCAAGTTTGGCAGCATTTGGCCAAGTGTACACTGAGATATCTAGTTAGACGTGGCTTGATAAACTGCCTTTTGTGCCCCTTTGAGTTATGCCGATAATCCCGCACACAATGCCGCTCAACGGGCCCCTATACCACCCGGCTTTTTCTATTCTACACAGTTAACATCAAACAGTATACCTACTACTGATACAAGAAAATGTTACGTTGATTAAATTAAACATTTAGGGTGAGGCCAAACGAATGTAATTTTATTGATGTGATTGGCGTTTTTTGAGTCGCGTAATTTACATTCTACTGGAATATTTCACTCATTTTGCGTCACCGTGTGGTACAGGACAAGACAACAACAGGACAACAGGACTGTTGAATAGAAGCCTGCGGATCCCAAAGCCAGGAGGCAACTGGGGCCCATGAGCAATCTTGAGACTCCTGGATCCTTTAAGGTCTATATCCGCGAAACTGCGATACGCGGTAGCGGTAGTTAGGGGTCTGTTTTTTGAGATATACCGGTTCCCGTATAGGTGGAAAGTGATACCAGCATGCACAACTTACTACACACATTTATTCCCGCGGTGGTCTCCTGGTCAATCCCGTGTCCGGTCGAGGGTTATTGGTAGGGGGAAAATATATATAATAAATTTGGGAATAAGGACGTGGTTTGGACAGACAACTATACACGTTCTTGACAAAAACACTTCGCTGCGCGTGAAATATACATGCGAACAAATGTACGGGCGACTCATAGTACCACTCGCGTATCGCGGACGTAATTTCGAGTAACGATGGGTTGATTCTATATTAATTACAAACAAAATCAAAGCAAGACGCTCGTATCTCGTCCCACGCCATCAATCACATTATTACCAGAAAGTGTCAAGTGTCAACTTCAACCCGACCAAAACTGTCAATATCGATGACAGTGAGCTGACACAGTGTTGCAACAAAATAACAAAAAAAAAAAGGAAACCTTAATCGGTTTTGAACAAGGCCTTTAGTATGAAACCGAATGCAGCGCGAATTCCGCGATCCATTTTACGCGACTCAAAGCTCAAAAAGTTACGTTATTTTGTCCTCACCCTTATTCTTCTAGTTAATATTTACACACAACAGTTTGTTATCTCACAAAACGGCTTCATTAAACCCTCTTATAATATAAGCTTATTGATATTATTTCCAACTGATTCCTTTAAGATAATTAATTAAAAGGAAGAGAAGTCGACTCCTCAGAAACTTAAAGATTACATCTAACTCTTTGAAAGTAAAGATGTTGCTCCGATAATGTTTGAATTAGAGACCCTAAATTGTTTGAACTAAAATACCAATTAAAAACCCACCGGAAAATTTGGCGATAATAAAGGACCTCGACTATTGTTTAAATAGATAGCAAAAACCTTTCAAGCAGCTACCAGGAAAGTTGGAACTTCAGAAAGAAGTCATTAGCGAAGTTAGAGCGAACTTTCTTGCCCGGGGGAAAATAAATATTTCCAGACTCGACGGATAACAATTGCGCTTTTGTTGTCTTTTTGACAAAATTGTTTAACTTATAGGCATCCACGGTGACACTAATGTGATTTATTGTCCCTCTCATCTTACCGATCATTCATCAAAATCCTTTTAGCTGTTCAGTCGCAAAATTTGCGTCAGCCGATCAAAACTGATTACGCAAAAGTCAATAACATCAGTAAATGAAATATGGGAGCAAAAAATGGAACATTTAACTCGATTGTCGAATAATATCTACGGAGAACAATCGCGTAAGAAATATATCACTTGTAACCGAAAGCTTTTATATAGGCAGCAGACAAAATTGGGCCTACGTTCCGTTGAGTCGATTCCCGCACGGCATGAATTTTACGTGCCATAATTTCAGTCTACTAAATGCTCAATAAAAAAAGGAGGGCCATTTCTTGCGGCCCGGGAACTGTAACAGTGAGGAAGGAAGACATTGGAGTGACGTTAGTTTGATATACGAGCGTGGTCTTTTGTGCGTTCGTCGTTAATACGCGAGCACAATGCGCCCCCGACAGCTCTCTGGAGTTACGCCCGACTTAAGAATTCCGCCCGTCACACCGACGCCGAAACCACACAGGTTTAACAAAACAATAAACGGTTGAGTCAAAGCTCCAGAAACCTTGAACATCGTCGCCGAGTTGCCAGCTTGTCGGTTTTTTATCGGTTAAATGTCGGGGAGTGTGCGATGGAATGATCTAATTCCGCCCAGCCCGTTTCATCATCAGACTACCAGACGTACGGCGATGCACCATCTGTACATGGTAGACATCCCACCCATACGCAATAAACGTTTTGAGAATACTTTTATTATGCGTACAGCTAAGGAGTGGAATTCCCTGCCGGGGTCTGTGTTTCCCGATAGCTACAATTTAGGGGTCTTCAAGTCAAGAGTGAATAAGTTACTTCTAGGCAAGCGCGCCCCAACCTCCACCACATCATCGCTTACCATCAGGTGAGATAGTGGTAAAGCGCGAGCATACAATGAATAAAAAAAAACTGGTACAATGAAAAGTCCTACCTTAGTACTACATGAGTCTAATTTTGGTTGTTTCTCAAAACCTACGTAATTTATTACTGTTGATTACGTTTCGTGTTTAACTACATAGTTTCGTACGCTGTTTTTAGGGTTCCGTACACGAAGGGTCCAAAGGTAGCCCTATTGCTATCACTCACGTATCCGTCTGTCATACAGGTTTTACGGCTAAACGGTTGGAGCTACAGTCTTTAAATTTTCACTGTATAAGCATCTTGTTGACCCAAAGCCAAAAAAAAAGTCAACAATTTTTTATTGATTATTTTTTTCCATACAGGTAATGGGGGTCGTAATAAAAATAATGATTCCCCATCGAGTGGAGTATCGTTATTTAGAGCTCATTGGATTAAAAAATACCATATTCTTTGTATTTAAAAAAATATTGGAAAACAAAAGTATTACAAGCCACTAAAGTAAGATTTAAAAAAAAAAATTGTTCCGAATTGTTTTTTAACTTCCCATTGACCTATGAACTTGAAATTTGGTGATAATGTTTATTATTTTTTAATGATTTATATTTTACTTTTGTTTATACACGAATTTTGTAATGCCACCTGAAGGGAAAGTACTCTTATTACTGTAGCTAGAAAATTTTACAGAAAGAAAAGATTCCTTTATTTTTGAAAAAAAGAAAACTGCTTTCAAAGTTTTTCGAAAATTCGCGTGCCACACAAAATTACACATTGTATATTGATAAATCATATATTTCATATTACAACCAATTTGATGTTGCGGTTTGGTACAGAACCCTAAATATGCGAAGTCCGACACGCATTTGATCGGTTTTTTTAAATCATAATTGATTTAAATCAAAAACTTAAACACTACGATTACGGTGAAGGCCGTATTGACGTGCTTTGTTATCCAAACGTTTTATTTATTTAGCCTGTTAAGAATAAACAATATTTCCATTCATTCGTTTTACCGACGACGGAGCGTCTACAAGCCTAAAATAAATAGTTATTAATGCCTTTTGCTTTCAAAATTGTACGACTATTTAATAAATTTCATAAGTTTGTTGAATTTGGACGATTTATAAAGCGTGTCTTATGAAAATCTTATTTACCCAGCTTTAGTATCGTGATTATAAAAGTTTAATGGCCTTTGATATTTGAGCATTCTTACATTTTATGGACTAAGTTTCTTTAAAGCAATAAAACTGGTAATTATATGAAGTTGAAGCTGTGTTCAAATAGAAATAAGTTTACTCACTTGTTGAGTAATAAACTTCATTAATGTGTGTAGTGTCAACAGTGTGTGTCTAATTTATAGCTATTTACAAAAACTTAAAATTCATTTATATTCTTGACTCCGAGACTTTCAAGGTTTCTTTAACAAACACTTAATAAATATATTTTATCTACTCTCATATCGTAATATTCGAATTATAAACTTCAAAACGAGTCTATATTGACATACTTTACAAACACAATACCGAAATTTACAAATATAACCTTCAATCGACTCTTCACGTGACCAGAGGGTTGGGCTTTTCCTTGGCCAGAGAATCAGCATTGCCATCCAAAGTGGCAATGCTGATGGCCAGCTGGGCTCTTTTCACGTTGACAGCGATGTGGACGAATTTTATGACGCCCTATGACCCCCGCCCTTTTATTCGTAGTTTTATTTTATTTTTATTTAAGTGTATAAATAGGTAGTTATTTTTAATTAAGTATTATATTATGAAAACACAAAAAAAAATGAAAGAAAACATTTCCAATGTCACGGCCATCTTTTTCTATACATTCTTTACGGCTCAATAGAATCTTATTATAAAACTTTTTCTGTAACTAAATAATGCTAGAAAACAATATTTTTTTCTATTACGATACAGGGCAAATCCAAGAAGTGAATATCACCAAGGAGTTTCCATCTATTATTTTTTTGTAATGGAAAGCTGTACTGCCTACGGCTCGGTTTTTAAACACACACTCATGTTTTAATACTCCTTATTATGCAACAGTTTCATAAACTACTATTATATAATTTTGATAATAAATAAATTCCGAGACCATCATTGTCATAGTACTTTTGGCATGCAATGTTCACTCCGATGTACGGTGAGGTACGCTTACCATCAGGCGAGGTGGTGGTTAAACGCGAGCCTATAGTAAAAAAAGGTCATAAAATCGGTCTCTACGATGCACCACGGTGTCACAGCGGACACGGCACTTACACCCAAAGAGACGAAGTGTGAGGGTGTAGTTAATTGTGGTCTATGTCAATGTCACTACCGCTGCGGTACAACCAGAGTGTTTACGAACAAATCTTACAACTAGACCCTTTATTGTAATTACCAGCTTTGCTCCTGAAGCCTATAACACTTTAAACCGTCTTCAAAAAAAGAGGAGGTTCTCAATTCGGTAGTATCTTGTTTTTATTTATGTTCCGCGATTACTCAAAGACGCCTAGACCAAATTCCTACGAGAAACCATAGTCATCAGGTCGAATCTGATGATGGGATCCTGGAAAAATCAAGGGCACTCCTCAAATATTATAGACATACGTATAGCGATTTTGATATATTTTATCTACAACGCAAGCATTTGCACTCAAAGTATCATATAGTGCAGTGGAACTGATAAAAAAGACCACAGAGAGTCACTGGAACTCCGTTATGATATGTACGTCACGGCTATAAGATATCTCGCATAGTTAGCCGACTATGATGAAGCAAATACTTTTAAGTAATTGGTACTAATGAAAATGGTACCATCGAACTGATCTGATGATGAAGCCGGAAGGTAGGCACTGGAACTCCGAAATAAAACGATGTATCCTAATCGTGTTTGGATTTATTGGAATCGTCGTGCGGTGCACTTTTCAATAAATGATTTTGGTGGTAATTTGAGGTACCTACAAAAACACAAAAGAACGCTTAAAAGTGAAAAATGACTTTCATTTCCGATGTCGGTGTCGAAAAATGAAAAACTGGGCAAGTGCGAGTCGGACTCGCGCACGAAGGGTTCCGTACCATTATCGTAAAAAATAGCGAAAAAATCACGTTTTTTGTATGGGAGCCCCACTTAAATATTTATTTTATTCTGTTTTTAGTATTTGTTGTTATAGCGGCAACAGGAATACATCATCTGTGAAAATTTCAACTGTCTAGCTATCACGGTTCATGAGATACAGCCTGGTGACAGACAGACAGACAGACAGACAGACAGACAGACAGACAGACGGACCGCGGAGTCTCAGTAATAGGGTTCCGTTTTTACCCTTTGGGTACGGAACCCTAAAAAACAATAGGTAACAAAGACATCCTATGACACTCAGCTATCGAGTGTCTTTTTATCCGTAAAAGGATTTTAGAGATTGACAATGTAATTTGAGGTGCCTACAGCCAACCAGGGTCATCATCATCATTAGCCAGTTAAAGTTCCCACTGCTGGGACACAGGCCTCCTTTCTGTTATAGGGAATGTCAAAGTCAAATATATTTATTCAATTAGGCCAATAAACGGCACTTTTGAACGTAACACACATAAATTAAAATTAAAAATTAAAAGTAATAAAAAAAATATTTAAAAGTAATAAAAAAACAAAAAAAAAAAAAAAAACTACCGTGCATGTGAATGGCCCGTAATCTACCACGCGGGCCCAGTGCGGTTTGATGGATGTCACATTAACGTATGTTTTCAAAGGAGATTGCCCACACACAGGCCCGTTATGAGGTATCGTGTCTGCGATTTCAATATTATACAAACATAGGATTTATATTTTGTGTTATTTTCCATCTGTGTCCTTTACTTTATATGTACAGACAACAACAGATCAGGTTCCTTCACTTGGACATTTGTATGCACCTTATTGCATTGTAATAAGGGTTCATTTCAAGGACAGAAACATCGTTATATCTCGTGAACCCCGCAAAATAAATATGTTTTTTCTACGATCTACAACCAAATTCATCAAGATACAACCATTTTTTCAAAGGGGACCAAGTTCCCTTACAAAATGGGCATTCTCCTTTTTGGTTCTAGGCCATGCCGGTTTCCTCAAGGTGTTTTCCTTCACCGTTTATAACAGCCTGTAACTGTCCTACTACTACTTAATGACATTTTCACATGCATTATCGCAAAACTTCTTCTTTAGTTTGGAAAAAGAAATTATCAGGGTGTCACAAATTAAACGCCTTGTCCGTTCTTCTTCACGTTCATGATCTGGCCCTAGCTGTCCCCTGAGCGATGCCCTGAGCCGAAGTTCAACCCCATAGGAGATAGCCCTCTGCGTGGTCGCTTAGGTTTCACTTTTTGAGCCTGGCTGGAGGCTATAATTTAGTCATTATCATAGTTTAGTCTCCACAGGATCGCTCGGTTAAGCAGTAGCCAATCACTCTGATTGAACTGAGAGAAGCCCATAAAAAACGCATTTATCGTGTTGCGATTGGCCTTTGATACTTCATTCAACCAATCATATTAGCTGACACACGTTATAATATTTCGTGCTACTTATTTTCGCCTTTTTGGTCAAAGCTTCGCTTTTGTTTAAAGACAAAAGATTCCCTTATAAACTAAATTATCAAAGGCAATTTAAGACCAATAAGCGTAGGCGTTATATCTGATGTTAAATATTTCCTTTTTAATAATTAGGCTTATTTTAATTTATAACATTCTAGGAGCTTTGTTAGCAAAAAGCTAATTATGTGCTCTTTCAGCGAACAGGAAAGATCTTCCGGTTCGAGGTGTGAGCTCGGGTCCTGACCGCCTTCGTACCAAACCGGTTTTATTCAAATATTCGTATCCTACAGTAAAATATGACCAAATATAGACTATGTACAATTTAATTGTTTGTTGAAACCGAAATGCCGAATGACAGTTACACCTTGCAACTATTTCTGTGAGAGTAAACGCCACGTATTAGTTTACTACTGGCCTTAAGGTTGAACTAGTCGACGGCACGAACTATTTTGTGCGCGGGGTTAAAATGCATGCTATCTTATCCGACAACACGTGCACTTATGTATGGAAGTGAAGGTTGGGTAAAAAAGACATGAAAGTTGGATTAATGCAGTAGAAATGCGCTCCTTGCGGAGTATGTGTGGTGTAACTTTAAATGATAGAGTGAGGAATGAGTTAATAAGACAACGTTGTGGTTTAAAAGAGGATCTAGTGACTAAAATTTAAAAGAGTATGTTCAGATGATTTGGCCATGTTGAGAGGATGAATGAAAGGCGACTAACGAAAGGTATTTACAAGGCAGACGTGAATAGAAACGCCCTAGAAAGACATACATAGACCTTATAGGTGTAGGATGTTCTTCAGAAAGGCCAAGTGCGCAGTACCCATAACCGGCGTGTGTGTATGACTAGATGTATGAATGTGTGTGAAGCAAAAGAAGTATGTATGCATGTGGCGTTCAGCAGTTTCTGCCTACCCCCATGGGAAAAAGGCGTGAGTTTATGTATGTAACACGTGCGAATGAAATAGATGCTGTGATGAGCAGTAAGAAGCTAGTTCGCGTACGAATTAGCACTTTTGCAAATTTGTATCGAAATGGATGATGATTTAGGACGAAAACGAGCGCGCGAAATTTTATAAACAGACCTTTGGGAGTCTAGATATCATGAAAAAACTACTAAATGTATATTTTCAAAATAAAATTATTTGCATTGTTGAATTACTAATCTATCCCATAATGGAGGCCATTTTGCAATTTTCCTTCTTTTTATGGTATTTATTGCAGCCCAAAAATGCGTTAAAATTAATTTTGAAATATGGAACTTTCGACGCTCATAACTTACAAATATTGTATTTTTAAATTTTTTGTGCCCATACAGGACTAGATCATGAGAAAAATTAATATATTTTTTTATTTTGAACGTACATCGTCAAACAGTGGACTAATCTCTAGACTACGTTTGTATGGAAGAATTTTCGACTAATGTAACCTTAATTACAGCTTTACTGCTCATAAAATTAATGTTACCATTGCAAGTGCGGGTAATATATTTCCATTTTTATATATTTCGTTTTAACATTCGCCTTATCAGTATTCCTAATCCATCAGATTGGCTATGTCATAACACAGTGACGCAATAATAAGTTCCGCGGGGCCTATTATTGTTCTGAATATGAATTAAGTCGACTAAATGTTGGTTAAATCAATAAAATTTGCATATAACACTAGGTCGTAGCACGGTCTACGTCGTAGCGCTACGGCGTAGCACACGCTACGAAGTTGAAAGTAGAGAAGCGATGAACGAACGTTTAGGAAATAATTGTATGCACATAATTATTTTTGCAACACCAGCTTTGTGCGGACACCCGAGAACAAAACGAGGCGAGACGCGAGGAAACCTCACTTTATGCTCAGACGTCGAGCTTCTAGAAAAGACAGAGGATTTCGTTATTTATTAAATTCTAAGAAAATTCACAGAAGTAAACTCAGGTGAAACGTTTTCTTAGAAGTCGGAAACTTAAGTCTTATTTGTATAATAGTCAGGTAAGTGGAATTATTGAAGGCATTCCGTTATAAAGCTATCGCATAATTAGGGTATATTTCTCGGAATATTCATTTATAATCTGCTCATTTGTCCCTGCCCTGGAAAAATAGGTCGCCTAGAAATATTATTTGCTATGATATTTTCTTTCTTTTTATTCTTGTATTTCTGGATGGAACAAATGAAATACTTTTGGAGTATACAGGATAAGTTTACCCACATAGCCTGAAGAATTGCCAAACTTAAGTGGCAGTGGGCAGGGCACATTGCACGAGCGTTGGAAGGCCTCCCTCTAGTTGGTTGCAACTTGGTACAGGCTGCCGATCAGTGTGGCGACGCTTGGGGGAGGCCTATGTCCAGCAGTGGACGTCTTTGGGCTGAAATAATGATGATGATACAGGGTCAAAATCTGCAGATGGGATTGGTATCGACATCTAAAGACGATATATAAAGAAAAACTTTTAATTTGAAGGAGTTTTAGTGGGGTCGACGGCCACTGTTGGTCTAATTTTGTTTCCATATTTTTGTGTTATGGTCAAAAGATACCCATTTAATCTGCGGACTTTTGCTAGATATTTTAATTTGAACCCGTATAGCAATTTTCGTAACTACAAAAATTCTAAAGATGCCAACAATATCTACCAATGCCTTGACGAAATTGAGTGTTGTAACTTTCTCCACATGTTTAAAACTCCTTCACCATATCGGTATATTAAAGATAATTCTCCGACATAAATATCCCCGTCACATCCAGCATCAGATGCCTGTATCGAGAGACGTCAAACCGCAGGTGTTTCATTATTCCGCTTTTAATGGCCGGCGTCGCGTTACCCGTCAGTGCTGACGACTACAGGTTACAGACTTACTTGCAGACTTACTTGCAGACTTCGACTCTGGAGTACTATTCACTAACACGGTTATGTGAAATATGGTACAAAGCTCATTAGTGGTGATACATTTTAAGTTTTTCCTTTGTAACTATCTTGTCATTAAAAGAGGTAAAAGGATACTGCAGATAAGTACGAAGGGATGGTGCAATAAATATCTATATAAGCGCAAGATACTGAGTATCGTGTTGTCGCGTCACGTCTGTCTGTGGGAGCCTTAATAAGGTATTCTGTTAAATAAATATCCCCTTGGTTGACTAGTAGATAATGCCTTTTGGTATTACGTCCGTCTATGTGAGTTGCATGATGTTCTAAAAAATAAATTACTGGTGGTATAAATCGTTTGGATCTACGAGTATTTGTTTCACATTTTATACCAAATCTACTTTTTACATAGGTATTTCAAACTAAAACAGATGTTCTATCAGCTTTCATATTATTTTTTGCGCTGGTTACATTGATTATTCAGAATAATGCCGTGATTGCCAATTTAGTTGCTGATTTACAAAATTGTTTATCAACATATTTTGTTCAAATATGTTCTATTTATTAGAAAATGTGTGTATATATTTCTGGTATTCCTAAAATCAAAAAGGTAAAATGTTATTATTGTATGAATCGTAAATATTATAGGAAAAATGTCTGGTACGGTTAATTATTTTCAACGTAGTTTCGTTTATTTTGTTGATTATTATTTAGAAAACAGGATTATACTGAAATAAATTTGATACTAAGTCATATTCACGTATCTACCTAACTAGATATTATTACAAAAATGCTTTGCAATGGGGTTGAGGGACAGTAATTTTAACGTAGGTATTATTATGAAAAAGAGCAAGAAAAAGATATACATTACTGCAATTTCACGTTCCTTTTAGAATGTATTGTGTTTATAACAAAATAGCTGACCCCCGCGGCTTCGCTATCGTAAAAATTATAGCCGATGTTACTCGGGAATAATGTAGCTTTCCATAGGTGTGAGATTTTTTTAAATTGGTCTAGTAGTTTCGGAGCCTATTCGGAACAAACAAACAAACAAAAAAATCTTTCCTCTTTATAATATTGGTATAGATCACACACGGCATAACACATTATTACCTAAAGTAGTTTTATATATTTATTATTCTCTACTGTACAGCAATAGTTGCACGTAAGACGCATATTTGCGCACAAATATAGACGCATATATGCGACGCAACAATGCGGCGACGTTTGAGAGAACAATTTCTACAAAATCACGTTGTCGCCATCTTTGTCGCATTGAGGCGTCGCACCTGTCTACGGCAGCCTTAAACTGGAGCTCGTACGATGTCTACCCATTTCGTAACGTTCATCCGATATTGTATGTAAAGCTGACGATTCCGACGAACATCTTCGTTAGTAAGATTTACTCGGCAATAACAGGAGACGCTAACATTTCGTGAGAAGGTTTATTGGGTACCAGTAATTGTGTATAGTAATGCTTGATCTTATGTAGATATTTACATATCGTATAATCATCATCATCATCATTTCAGCCGAAAGACGTCCACTGCTGGACATAGGCCTCCCCCAGGCGTCGCCACATTGACCGATCCCGTGCGTCTCGCATCCAGCGCCTTCCCGCAACCTTAACCAGGTCATCGGTCCACCTAGTGGGAGGCCTTCCAACGTATCGTCTTCCAGTTCGCGGTCGTCGCCACTCCAGAACTTTTCGGCCCCATCGGCCATCCGTTCTGCGAGCAATGTGCCCTGCCCACTGCCATTTAAGTTTGGCAATTCTTCGGGCTATGTCGGTAACTTTGGTTCTCCTGCGGATATCATCATTTCTGACGTGATCACGCAAGGAAATGCCGAGCATAGCCCTCTCCATTGCCCTTTGGGTGACTTTAAGCTTTCTGATAAGGCCCATTGTGAGCGACCACGTCTCGGTCCCATAGGTGATCACTGGCAATACACACTGGTCATAGACTTTTGTCTTGAGACACTGCGGTAAATTGGACGAGAAGATACCACGCAACTTCCCGAACGCCGCCCAGCCGAGTCGGATTCGACGGTTGACCTCTTTCTCGAAGTCGTATAATACCCGTAAGTTAATTGAAAATTGGTATTTATCGTATTTATGCTCACACGTAGCAAAATATTTACACCAAGTGCGCACGTAATAAATTCAATATGTGTTATGGTTCACAAAGATCACCGATAACGATAAAACGACAAATTTATACAGCATCTATACGAAAAAAATAATTCAATACACACGCAACAAGAATTGGCCCGTTTCCTCCCTTGGTGCCAATAAATTTCTAAGGATATATTCATAGTGACTGAAAATAGCGTAGAAGCAAATATTATGGCAGTGGATGATAATATCATATTATGTAAATTGTTAAGGCACACTGCGGCAACGCTGCGAGGTCGAGACGACGCGTCTTCTCCCCGCGTCTTCTCCCCGCGTCTTCGCCTTCCATCACACTGTTCCCCAACACCCCGTATAGTCATCGTCAATGCGAATCAATAAATTCAACCCTTTTTACGATTCAGTCATTCGTTTTTATAGTCCTTGTACGTGCCTCTGAACGTGCATCATTCAGTGACAATAAAAAATGCCCAACGACCGTTTATATCGCGTACGAAAAATAAAAAAAAGTTGATGTTTCAGTTTTTGTGTGAAACTCTGCGGCCGCCGCGCTTGATGAGGAATTTTAAGGACTTGTTTACGATGGAAACTTATTGTAAACTAGTGGCGAAACTTTGGATAGAATCGTTAAAATTGTTTTTAACCAGTTTTTACTCTTCTGTGTAAGACGATAAGATGCCATAACTTTAGCCTTTCAATTAAAACGGCAAAGTTGTTAAGAAAATTTTATCGCTTTTTCAAACTTAAATAACGACAGTCTGGTCTGGATACCCCATACTTATTTCCCTGAGGAAATTTTACTAACAACGCGACGCAATTTTAATTGCAACGACAGGCGATATCGTACAAGTATTTTCTAAGAAAATTCATCGCATTGCGTTCATGTGAATGAAAAATCGCTAATCAGTATGATAAAAATAGGATCACTACAAACCATCAAGAAGATACCTAAGGGTATTGCATCTCTGTTTCATAGTGATGAACTTTTATTGAGATCATAATTTGGGTTCCAGTAACATCAATGTGCTTGTAAAAACAGAATATTCGCAATATAAAACTATGGCACAGAATGCGAATCTCTCTTGTTTATTTAATTATAAAGTCGAACCTTATTTTTTTTCAGATCCAAATGTAACCATTGCAATGAGGGCTTTCGTTTTTGTGCCCACCAGGCGCCACTGGCGAGTAAGGTCCTTAAATATAAGTGTTAAGCGTTGTGATAACGCGCACGGGAGCAAAGTTTGAATTAAAATAATTTCTAATGCCATATAAAATCGAGTATGCCGCAGATTTACGAAGTCCTTTTTTTTTCGAAAATAAAGGAGGATTCAAATTTTCGAATATAATAAACTCAGTGTATTTAAAATTTAATTTGATATACTTTTGTAAATGCCATTTTAATTAATAGTGGATTTATTCGAGTTTATACAAATATATTAACATAAACGCGACTTACAAGTTGTAGGTCGTGGGTTCGAGCCCAAGCAGGCGTTTTACTTTGTGTAAATTATTTCATCATCACTGCTCTCTAAACGGTGAAGGAAAACATCGTGAGGAAACCGGCATGTTCTAGAATCAAAAATTCGAAGACATGTGACATCCACCAACCCGCACTGGGCCCGCGTGGTGGATTACAGCCCATTCCCTCTCACAGAGAGGAGGCCTGTGTCCCAGAAGTGGGAACATTAATAGGCTGATGATGTGATGATGTGATATACAATTGAATATTCTAAAAAAAAACCTATATACAAATATAAAGAGGAGAGGGAAAAGAGCTCATTGTGCATCAGAAAATTCGTCCACATCGATGTCAATGGGAAACGAGTCCAGAACGCTGGCAGCATTAACACGTTGTATGGCAATGCTGATTCTCTGCCCGAAGAAAAGGCCAGTCCTCTGGTCACGTAAAGAGTCGAAGAGCTTTGTGCTAATTTCTCGAAAAACTCGATGCGCACTCGGACCCTATGGACCTAATGATTCAACCCCAAACGGCTCAAACATATAACTTCCAATAAGGTTGTTATTTTGCGCCGTTTGAGGTTTTCTGCACCGGCAGCAGCTGCCCCAGCACAGCCAGCCGTGTTAAGAAGATGTGATGGCGCAAAGGTGTCGACACATGTTGCATCCCACACCAAAGGCCTGTCCACCTTCCAAGGCATTATGGTCATCCCGTCTGTTCTCTTCTCATCGTCGCGTGCCAAGCCATTGGGTTCTAAAACAGCTGGCACCCCGGCGGTGACAAGAGCCCGACGTATGATGTCATTAATGCTGGCGTACCTTGCTATCCGACCAGCGCTCCTACTGCAAGATAGGCCATGGTGACCGAGGCGATCGATTGCTTCACCACATTGACAACGATGTGGAGCTCCGCTAGGAGCAGTGTATCGAATATTTTGTGTGATTTAATTTTTATCACGGTCGTACCCACCTATAGCCCACACACGATGTCTTAACCTAAGGGAATAAATCCTGAATTCCCGATTGTTTGCATCTATCGGCCACACTAATGCGAAATATTGTAACACAACCGTAACAAGTTAACATCTAAACATCCATTACAGTACCATACTTCAGCGTAGAGAAGACAATTAAAATAAAGGCGTTGAAAAACTGACGCAGAAAAAGTGAAGGGCGCGGAAAAAAGTTCCATTATTCCGTTACAAATGAGTACAGAATGCCGGGTTACCCGGCTCCCGGTTATCTCCCTGAGAACCGGCAGCCGGGCTTGTACATCATCACGGAATGAGTACACCCCGCATCTAGTGTCAGTATGATTGATTCCTTGTACATTAACGTTCTATTATGTTTGAGAGAGGTTTTGAATTTCAGGGTGCTTTAAAAAACGGGCTGTGTGAAGGATTGTGTTGCCAGTTATAAATTACATAACAAAGTATCTAGAAACAGTAGATAATTAAATATGATGGAAAACTAAATCACCTTTTGTGTTAGTTCCAATGAATTTTGTAGTTGTTATCATGGGGTACGTGTGACCATGATGTGTAGATATTTACCAAATCTTAAATCGCCATGCAAAGCAGCGAGTTTTCGCTAGTGTACTTACTATTATGGTTATTATTTGCTGCTAAATCAAATTCCAACTTTTATTTTTAGACTTCGTAGAAATAAACTTTAATAAAACGTCGGCTTTTTTACTCTGTAAAGGAATAAAAAGTTGGATAATTATAAATAGGGTCTTAACCAGCAACTCTAATTAATTAGTAGTGTTCGTTTTTGTTTTACAATAATTTTGAAGTTTATTGTACCAAACGAAGGTATATTTTTTATGATTATTTATGGAATCTTACTTATATTATAAATGTGAAACTTTGGATGGATGTGTGTGTGGATGTGTGGTGTATGTTTGCATCTCAATCACGCTAGAATGGTTGAAAGGATCTAGATGAAATTTGGAAGAGGGATAGATTAAAATCTGGAATAGGAAATAAGCTACTTTTGATTCCGTTATGACGTTCCCTTGGGATGATAAAACACTTTTAACGCGAGCGAAGCCGCTGACAGAAACTAGTACACAATTTTTTTATTTTTTTATTTGTGATTGGTTTGCTCTTGACTCTAGTCTAGATCAGAGGTGACAGAGGCAGAGTCGACGATGGAGTGAGCTTACCCAGAAAAAGCCATACATATAAGCGGCTTTTGCATAGATTCAAGCGTTTATTTTTTATTTGGGTATCGACTTGCTAATTTGCGTGACTTGACATTCGCTCATGTGGCCTAATATAACCCGTAGGTATCTCAGAAACTGTGAAATATTCCGTGAAATAATTTTGTTTAATGGATCTGAGTAAAACTCCTGCCAATAGACAATTTCGAAAAACGGGCCAGAAGGCTCATTGGCAAGCTCCAGAGCCTTGAACTTCGTCGCCAAGTTGCCAGCTTGTCGGTTTTTTATCGGTTGCATTTCAGGGAGTGTGCGATGGAATTGCATGATCTAATTCCGCCAAGCCCGTTTCATCATCGGACTACAAGACGTACTAACAGCATGCGCCATCGGTACATGGTGGCAGTCCCACCCATACACACTAAACTTTGTGGAAATACTTTCATTATGCGTACAGCTAAGGAGTGGAATTCCCTGCCGGAGTCTGTGTTTCCCGATAGCTACAATCTCGGGGTCATTAACCCAAGAGTTTATAGGTTACTTCTAGGCAAGCGTGCTATACTTTCGATCACATCATCACATACCATCAGGTGAGATAGTGGTCAAGCGCAAGCCTATCTACAATAAAAAAAAAAATGACGTATTTATAATATAACTAGTGGCCCACCACCCCGGCTTTGCCTGGATCATAATAATTTATAACCATCTGGATCAATGTACTTTTCGAATGGTCAAATAGGTGTAGTGGTTCCAGAGATTACTCTACATGTCTGAACATACTCACAAAATTCGAGATCTCACTTTATAATATTAGGCTAATATAGAATTTAGATTACAGAGGTCAATTTATCGGTCAAAATGTTTTCAAACTATTTCTTTGAGCTTTTGCAATTATGACAGAGAACACAGTGAGTATTTTCGCGACTGGAAAATTGGCTTTTAATTCCAATAATAATTGGATACAGACAGTGGTGTCTCACCCCTACAAAGAAACTATCCCGACGTACTGCACTGATTATACTGTTTTTTTTTACATCGATCGCGTTCAGTTCCGATCCACGGATATAGATGGTGATCTATCAATCGCCGTGGAACGGAACCGAACGCGACCGATTTACAAAAAAATAATCTGTGTAATTGTAAAGTTAAACGCTAGTTAAGTTACGTCGGCACGGTTTCTTTGTATGGGATGAGGCATCTGTATGCTAGTATTATATTATCTGTGATACAGGTATCGTTTTCACGCAAACGCCCGGCTATGTCCGCCTTTGTATTTGTACATAAAGTTTTAATAAATAAACATCATGAGTAAGAATCTATCTAATAACTTTAAACGAGCAATTCTTGTATATTCAATCTGAATCTCGGAAACGGCTCTAACGATTTTCATGAAATTTAGTTTGCTGAGGCTTTCGGGGGCTATAAATCAATCTAGCTAGGTTTAATTTCGCCCAGGTACTAATATAAAATTTATATTCTTCAAAGACCGAAATTATTTTTACTCTCTATAAATATTTCCATTACAGCCGTTCCTCTGGAAGTCATTCAAGTTCAAAGGTAAATTTAATTAGCCTCATTTCTCGCAATTCAATAAGTACTGATTACTGTGAACTTCCCACTTCCTCCCGGTAGTATTAAAGCCGTTGGTTTCTTACAGATTTCAGTGGTAGTTAGAAAAAAGGTTCCATAAAAAGTAAGTAAAAACCCTTTCGCCATACCGGGCGATATGGTCATGTTGTGATGAGGAGGGATGAAACGCATGTTACTAAAAGAGTTATGAATATAAATGTGGATGGATGAAGAGGGAGGCGACGGCTGAAGAAAAGATGGATGGGCTGTGTGAGGACTGATATGAAAGGAAAGGAAGTCAGTGATAGCGCGACGTGGGACAGGACGGTATGGAAGAGTAAAACGTGTTGCGCCGACCTCAAGTAACATGGGACTAGGGCAGGAAGATGATGATGATGATAATAGACTGGCTTAGTCATTCGTCTAGTCGTCACTGCCTTTGTGCCCAGTTTATGGCAATATGCTCTCCCGCTATTATATGAGCCTTAAAAATCACTGGAGAAATGTGGGTGCACCTCAGTTCAACTCTTCATCATCATGACTAATCATCATATTCCTGCCCTTGTCTCATGTCACTTGGGGTCAGCGCAAAATGTTTTCTTCGTCCATGCCGTCCAGTCCCCCGTCACCCTATCACTGACTCCTTTTTGACTTTGGCCGTCGCCTCCCTCTCCATCCATCGCCATTTCGAATATGGTCTACTAATAATATAGTGCATCTGCGGGAGTCTTAAAATGACAATACTTGTCAGTAACTATCATTAAATTCTGCACGGCGCTGCTCCTCCCAAGGAGTACATTCTGCCAGCGTATGCCACGCCGTCTCCTCCCGGCAGTCGACGCAGTGGTGACACCGTGCGTGTTGTACCCTGTTTATGCGAGACAGGTTCTTTCCGAAAGAACCATGCCCCGAGAGCACCTGCATCACCCGAAACAAAAGAGAGCCGTGCCTCCTCTCGAGCCAGCGCTCGAGCACTGGCCGGACCGCCTCGATGGTGACGAGGCCGGCGGTAGGGCGTGATAGCCTGTCCCGCAATTCCAGCACGCCAATGTGTCCTAATAACTTCTGAGCCTTATTCTGAAGTCTTAAAACTATTATGGCTATATTCCACTGTGTGGGAGAGACGGTGCTTTACAGGTCGGAGAGCACAGCAGAATCATGATGGCATTGACACGTTGTAGTACTTCCCCTATAATCCTGACAATCTAAGAAGTCCGACGTCGTTTCTCATTGTACAGTCAAGGGTCAAAAGTGCAGTCATACTCTCCCAAAACTCAAATGGCTAGTTTTTGTAGAAGAAGTTAAATTATCCTCAACTGATTAATTATTTTGTACAGTAATTAAAGTATAGATTATTCCTACTAACCGCGAAAAGTTGAAATTCTGCTGCGTACAAAAAAAAAATGCTTTTTCTCTTTTGGTAGAGTGTGGCTGCACTTTTGACCCTTATAGTACAAGCCGCGATAAAATTTGTAAGTAAGAAATTCAAAAAAATCTAATTTATAATCTTAATTAATTACTTTATCACCCATATACTATAACAACGAGTATCATTTATGAGCATCAAGTTTAATTATTATTAAGTAGGTATTTGTACTGTCTCTGATGGGTCACTGTCTTATTAAAACGATAGTAAGTTTGATACTAAGGAAATAATTACAGTTGAGCAAAATTCGACCTAGTTGTATTAGAATGTCTGTATAAAAATTAGCTGATGGTGGGTCATGAATTAACTTTGTCGACAGTACTTGTGATGAGTTCATAACATACAAGTAGAAACTTTTTACGGCAGAATACACCTATAGATATAGGTGTATACATCAGATAGCACCTATACATCTAGGTATGTGTAGTAGATAGCTTGCAAGCTGACGCCGCGGAATGAGGCGCCGCCGATGCATTCTGTTTTCTTTTAATTTTCTGATCACCGTGTAGGTACCTACCTACCTTCCTAATAATGTTAGATAGGTACTCGGTTATCATGTATAACCAACTGGTTAGAAACTGGCTGGCTGTAAACTGGTTAGTGGAATCGCCCTTCAGTATTACTTCCTCCTTTCAAAATTACCTATCGCAAACGAGAAATAGGCTTTTTTCAAGTTGCCGCCACCCACCACCATCTTTGTTAAGTCATTGGGCCCTCTACCTTTTTTTTATTGGGTGAGAAATCATCCAATGACCTCTCTCTGGGTGAAGTGGGAGGGCGAGTCAGACTTTTACTGACTAAAACTCACCTGTTCCTTCAGTTGCTTGAGCCAGGGCCGCGGTAACTCTCTTACAAATTTATCCGTGACCGTGGGCTCTCTACCTGGGGTACACGTCTGAAACTAGGTTTGTCGATATGCGTTCTACACTCAAAAGGCTCTAGACTAGAGACATTCGATGTCAGTGAAGGCGATAGTCGAAATGTCAAGATGCAATGAATAGATCACGTGATTTTTCGATATTGCTTGACAATCTCATACAATCTTGGCTTTTTAGCAATCGCTATCGCCATGATTTCGATGATAGAATGACACTTGTCTCAGGGCCTCTGGACTCTTTGCTCCACCAGTAATCGGTCTTTCGACAGATGTGGCCAGCCCACTGCCACTTTAAGCTTCATCATCATCATCAGCCTATTAATGTTCCCTCTGCTTGGACACAGTTCTCCTCTTTGTGTGATGGGCCGTTACACCACGCGGGCCCAGTGCGGGTTGGTGGATGTCACATGTATTCGAATTTTTGATGCCGGTTGCCTCACGATGTTTTCCTTCACCGTTCAGCTTCACTGTCAGATATCTAACAGATGATAACATTTACTCAATTATTTCTTCGGCTGGAATTATCTGTCCTGTCTGTCTTATTATCCGTCTGTGTGTACCCCTTTCTCACAATCATATTTTCCACATTAAGTTAGTGAGCAGGTAAGTACTTGGCTTATTGAACATTGGATTACAGAGCATTCTTAGAAACGTGGGTACCTTATGATCGTAGTATTTATATTTATAAACAATAGAAATAACAAAAGATTTGTCCGCCCACCTGTTTATGATGTTCTCAGAATTGAAAGTTCAACGACTTGTTCTATAAGGCAATTTTACAACTACAGCTTTTCTTCGTATAACTTGAAACCTCATGTTTCGAACTGCTGCGAGAGTTAGCGCCCACTCAAAGTTGAAAAAGAGGTTGGTAGGTATAATTCTAACTAATATTATAAATAAGAATGTGAGTTTATTTATTACGCTTTCAAGTTTTTAACCGTTGAACGGAATGTTTGGATGAAACGGGGCTTATGGATAGACCAGAACCTGGATAAGGACATATAATATTCATACAATCTTTATCCCGGTATAATTTTCATACAATCTTTAGACTGACCAAGCGGATAATCCTGTAAAGTTTCGTGGCGACCGGAGCATTTTTAGGGTACCCTTATAGATTCGTCATGTCTGTCTGTCCATCCGTATGTCACACCCACTTTTTTCCGAAACTATAAGAACTATGCTGTTGAAACTTGGTACGTAGATGTATTCTGTGAACCGCATTAAGATTTTCACACAAAAATAGAAAAAAACAAAAAAAAATGGGGGTTCCCATTCTTGAAACTGAACCAATTTTTTTTTCATTGAACCCATAAGTGTGGAGTATGTATGGATAGGTCTTCAAAAATGATATTAAGGTTTCATAAATCATTTTTTTTTCTAAACTGAATAGTTTGCGCGAGAGACACTTCCAAAGTGGTAAAATGTGTCCCCTGTAACTTCTAAAATAAGAGAAAGATCAAACTAAAAAAAATATATGATGTACATTACCATGTAAACTTCCACCGAAAATTGGTTTGAAAGAGATCCAGTATGTATTTTTTTAATACGTCATAAATCGTAAACTATAATTTACCAAGTACGGAATCCTTAGTGCGCGAGTCCGACTCGCACTTGGCCGGTTTTTTTTTCTGAACTTTGAACGCAGGCAAAGCCGCGGGCAAAAGCTAGTATATTATAAATGCGAAAATAACTCTTCATGTCTGTCTGTTACCTTGTATCAATCTAAAGATTGTCTGAAAATTTCATTAAAATAGGTCCAGCTGTTTCGGAGTCTATAAGGATCATACAAACATACTTTCTCTTTTATATATATACATAGCTAGATATATTAATATGCTAGGTGTTTTTTTTCTTATCTCTAGAGTTTTAATGAGATCATATCAAAGAATCAACTGGCATATGAATTATTTTTATATTATCAATTTGTTTTTAATTTTTTATACAAAATGTTGGACATAATCACGGCATCCAAAAGGAAAAATAAAAAATAAAAAAAATATGATATCATTGATACTATGCATTTTTGAACCACATATTGCAGTACCTTTTGTATTATTTTTACTTATAGATTACCCTAGAGTTATGGGATATAAAAAAAAACACAATGTATATATTAGTACTAGCTTTTACCATAAAAATATAAAATTGTTTAAAAAATACAGTAATATCCATAATATAAATACTAGGAACAAACACAAATTTGTAGTACCTACAACAAGGCTCAAGAAAATAGGTGGATCGTTTAGATGTCAATGTGTACGCTTTTATAATATGCTTCCAAGCCACGTACAAAATCTAAGTCTTAATAAATTTAAATCATTCATTAAACGTAAGTTGTGCCAAAAAGCGTTTTATAGCATTAAAGATTACGTTGAGGATAAAACAGCTTGGGAGTGAGCTGCTCCAATTAATTTAGTTTTTTTTTAAATTTAAATATATTGCACCATGAATTTTGTTATTTTTTATTAAAATATTTTTATTTGTTTTCTTGCAATACCAAGAATATTTACTTTTTAAAGTATTATATTATTTTATTTTAATTATTGTGAATGTGAAGACTATGTGGATCATTATTTTGTTTTTAATTTATCTTAGTTTTTAATCATGGTCTGGCAGTTTGAGTTGTTTATGCGGCCTACACGAATGTCCTTTCTTTGGTATTGTTCGTCGAATCGTTGAGCTCCTTAAATTCTGAGTTGAGCTGCTCGGTTATTGACAAATGCGTGCACTGACTGGACAGGTCCACTCAATCTGGCTGGTTCTTTCCTCAAAAGACCATTTCTGACATCAGTCTACATGGTCTTCACATGATCGAACCAAGATTTTGTCAGGACTTTAAAAGAGACTGTGACCTCTGAGTTTGTTTCGGCCTTTCTTCTCAGAGTAGTCAGATAGGAAACGCCGACCTCACCTAGTTTAAAAAAAAATATGTTAGACATGTCAAAGCGTTTGTACAAACCAACTTACAGAAATAAAATCATTTATCATTTATTTTGCCCGCGACTTCATTCGCGTGGCATCAGTACCTACTTTGAAAAGCCTATTTTTGTACATCGCGCCATAATATTGTAGGTGCGTGGGCTGCCTCACTTGAGAAATTATTCGTTTACCATACAAACTTCCACCACATTAAGGATGATTTTCGAAATAAAAACTATCCTATGTCCTTCCCAGGGTCTCTATACCAAAAGTCATCTCAAACGGTAAAGTGGTTTAAGCATTAAAAGGTAACAGACAGACATACTGAGTTACTTTCGCATTTATATTATCAAGTATGGATGGATAGTAGGGGTTACCACACACACTTAATGGATGCAATTAAGATTTGCAACTTTCCAAATTGTTCTCACGCCATTTTACGCTGTTTGTGGAACCACACCTTAAATCCTAAGAATAAACGTTTAAAGTGGGCGCTTATTACCTTAGTACGAGCCATACAAGTAAATTATGAAGGCACATTCCAGATTAGAAACAGTTAATGACAATACTTAGGCAGAGTTGAATGTGGCTAATAGAACTTGTGGCTAGAGGTCAAGGCTTGCATGTTTTTTGTTATGCTATATTTTGACTCTTAAGGTACTTATAAATTAATAATTTTTTGGATTGAACCAAACGCGTAGTCCAATTTCGATGATTCTTACGTCAATCGAATCGTACCTACCTTTTCTTGCGAGTGTCACTGGCTACATTAAACTGCAAAAAAGAAAAATGACGGCTTATGGGCACATATTGTGAGGATACCAATTTTTTTTTCATCTAATGCCATTGCGTGGGTATCAAAATAAAGGGTATTTCAAAAATATATAACAATAACTGACCCCGCGGCTTTGCTCCCGTCAAAATTATAGCCTATGTTACTCGGGAATAATGTAGCTTTCCATAGATGAAAGAATTTTTAAAATCGGTCCAGTAGTTTCGGAGCCTATTCGGTGCAAACAAACAAACAAAGAAATCTTTCCTCTTTATAATATTGGTAAAGACTAATACGTTTAAAAGTAATTCCAAGAAGAAGTTAAAAATAAACCCGACTGCTTACGAAGCGAACTAAAACTATGTAAACAAGAAGAATATGCTGTGCAGTCGGAGGATACATATTCGTGAGCTGGCTGACCAAAACCAGAGGTTTTTTTTAAAATTTCTGTATCGGTTGTATAATACGAGAATCTGTTAAAAAGTAATACCAGCTTGGCACTGTCCCACTGCAGGGTAAAGGCCTCTTCTCATACAGAGAAGGCACGAGCATTAATCACAACGCTTGCTGAATGGTTGGTTATTTCAGACTTATGTTAATTATAACTCCAGGTGACGGGTAGCCGTGGCGGGTTCCCGTGTTCCCGCCATAAGCGGCACAGAAATACACCGTGGATTTTCAGTGGGTTAGAGTCCAACATAACTGCGCTATCTCCCCGTGGTAGCGCAGTATGTATGAGAATTTCTCAAGGATAAAAAAAAATTGTCACGATATTTATCCTTCACCGTTGTCAATGATTTCCAAGATAAAATTACGAAGTACATATGAATTTCAAAGAGTCACATTGGTACTTGCCCGGATTTGAACCCAAGACCTAAAACACGCTGGATGAGGTCTTAGGCACTGGGCCACCACGACATTTTTTGAATCATGAGATTCTATTAATAGAGAAAAATGGTAGTAATGCTAAGTTAGAGCGCAGAATTAGACAAGGCCTTTTTAGGGTTCCGTACCCAAAGGGTAAAAACGGGACCCTATTACTGAGACTCCGCTGCCCGTCTGTCTGTCTGTCTGTCTGTCTGTCTGTCTGTCACCAGGCTGTATCTCATGAACCGTGATAGCTAGACAGTTGAAATTTTCACAGATTATGCATTTCTGTTGCCGCTATAACAACAAATACTAAAAACAGAATAAAATAAATATATAAGTGGGGCTGCCATACAACAAACGTGATTTTTATGCAGTTTTTTGCGATAATGGTACGGAACCGTTCGTGCGCGAGTCCGACTCGCACTTGGCCGGTTTTTTTTATCTGACTGCCGAAGGACGGTAATGTGTTTATCAGTGTATATATGTATGTTTGTTCCTATGTGGCGTTCTAGAGACCAAAAGCGTTGGCCATATTTTGATGATTCTTTCGTCAATCTATTCATCTTAACCTTGCGAGTGTCATTGGCTACATTAAAATAGAAAAATGCTGGTTTTTGGGCGCCATATTGTGGGGGCCCAATATTTTTTTTCTTCTGAACCCATCCTGTGGGGGTATCAAAATAAAGGGTTATAAGAAGCGATTTCAAAAATATTCAACACTTAAATGTTCAATAATAAAAATAAATATAAATAAAAGTTATAAGGAAAAAAAATAGAGACTTTGAATAAAAAACAAAACACGACCTATAAAGTTGTCGGCAGAGTATCACCGCATTGTTAACGGGCTACTTTTAACGTGGGGCTAACGTGGTGGCTCGGGTAGACGCGATGCTAATCTGTTGATTAATCACGAGAAAAATACAGTGCTGTGCAGTGGGTGAACAAAGTACAAATGAAACGCTATATCGTGTTTCATTAACAATTTGAACATCACCCTACTGTTTCGTATTTTTGCTACAGTAAAAGTATTGCCAATTAAAAAATATTATCAAAAAAAATATACCGCTGTCTATTTATATTATCAATATAAATAGACAGCATAAAAAATATATTATATATATATATAAAAAATATTTTGAGTTAGCGCCAAACAAACAAACATAAAAATTAATAACCTAAAGCGTAGAAAGATTGATCTCTATAGCTATATATATGATAGCTAGGTTGATCTCCGTTTGACGTTACCTCAAAATTTATCCCTTTAGGAGTGGATTTTAATTTTCTAATTTAAATGGGACCAACTTTGAGATAATAACTGTACAATTAAAAAAAAACCGGCCAAGTGCAAGTCGGACTCGCGCACGAAGGGTTCCATACTTGGTAAATTGCTGTTAACGATTTATGACATGTTAAAAAACAACTACTTACTAGATCTCGTTCAAACCAATTTTCGGTGGAAGTTTACATGGTAATGTACATCATTTTTTTTTTTTTAGTTTTATCATTCTCATATTTTAGAAGTTACAGGGGGGACACATTTTACCACTTTGGAAGTGTCTCTCGCGCAAACTATTCAGTTTAGAAAAAAAAAAATAGAAACCTCAATATATATTTTTGAAGACCTATCCATAGATACCCCACACGTAGTCAAAGTCAAAGTCAAAGTCAAAGCCATTTATTTGCATTAAATGCGGTACAAAAGATGGTATAAATAAGACATTAGCACGATGACACATTTCGCCATATGTTGGCATGCAAATATTATATTGTGTTAAGGTGCTTACAATAAGCAGATCTCTAATTATCTAATAAGTATCTGTTATCTGATAAGTATCTAATAAGTATCTAGTAAGTATCTGTTTGATGCAAAATTGTTTCAGTTACAAGTATGGGAACCCCCAAAATTTGTTGTTTTTTTTCTATTATTGTGCGAAAATCTCAATGCGGTTCACAGAATACATCTACTTACCAACTTCCAACAGCATAGTTCTTATAGTTTCGGAAAAAAGTGGCTGTGAAATACGGACGGACAGAAAGACAGACATGACGAATCTATAAGGGTTCCGTTTTTTGCCATTTGGCTACGGAACCCTAAAAACAGTCTACTCTATAAAAAAAATTGTGTGGTCATACATAAAAAATAAAAATATAAATGTCGAATTGAGAACCTCCTTCTTTTTATTTAGTTGGTTAAAAATATCTAGCATTTCTGTGCGTTTCTTTTAACACATAAGAGGGTTTTTACCTGATACTGGCAAACAATTATTATTTAATTTCAACAAACAATCAATTCAAATCAACACGGCAACTGGTTATTATTACTAGCATTAAGCTGTTGATGTTTTGACAGCGTCGACAAAGTCAAATAGCGTACGAACCAGTATGTGACGACTTGTAGCCGTAATGGCCGACCTGTCACACAATGTCAAAACGCTTATTAGTTTTTATTACAACTTATTCTCTATGAAATATTCATGTCGTAATGAGGTCACCCGAATATTTTAAGCGACAAACGTGTCCGACGCGATAAATAAAACTTTTCAGCATTTCGCAACGAAAAACGTGAGAGAAAATGAACAATGAATGCATATTTATTTTATTCTTTGACATTCTCTTGAATTACTTGAAAGCCTAGAGAAAATACAAGTGACTTATCTTTCTTTCGCATCGGTGAGCGACGGTCTTAAATGTACGTATATATTTTTCTGCTTTATGTCCTAAGGATTTTGTAAAATAAAATACATAATAATACAGTGTACGCACGATATGAATGTTTGGAAGATCAGTATGAATAAATTAAGAAAATAGAATTTTGATTTTTTAAATCTTTTTTATTTATCTATAGGCGCGCGTTTGACCACTATCTCGCCTGATGGTAAGTGATGATGTTGTCGACGGTGAAGCAAGCTTGTCTAGAAGTAACCTGTTCACTCTTGACTTAAATACCGCAAGATTGTAGCTATCAGGAAACAAAGACTCCGGCAGGGAATTCCTCTCCTTAGCTGTGCGTACAATGAAAGTATTCGCAAAACGCTTTGTACGTATGGGTGGGATGTCCACCATGTACCGGTGGCGCATTGCCGTACGTCATGTTGTCCGGTGATGGAAAGGGCTAGGCGCAATCAAATTGTGCAGTTCGATCGCACACTCCCCGAAATGTAACCGATAAAAAACCAACAGACTGGCCACTTGGCGTTGATGTTCAAGGCTCTGGAACTTTGAGGCGAACAGTACATTGTTGCCGATAAGCCGTGATGTTCAGAAGACAAGTTTGTTTTAATTACCTGCTAAAACCTATAGGCGGCCATATTGGACTATTTTATTAATATTATATTTTGGTAATTATTTATACAGGTTCGACTTCCATTGGCAAAATCTTTCGATGAGTGAAATTATGCATATGCGTGAACAACATTAACCCCTTTAAATATTCCCATCCAAGTTACGCGTTGGCCTATAATCTATATCTATACTAATATTATTAAGATGAAGAGTTTGTTTGAACGCGCTAATCTCAGGAACTACTGGTTAGAATTGTTTTTTTTTGTTATGGGTAGTTCATTAATCAAGGAAGATGATTGGTATCAGCAAGAGTGCAGCATAAATGAAAAATGTTTCAAAAACGGAAAAAAAAACCTTTTTGAGGGCTTCCGTTGTGTGCGCTGCGTAAACGGTTTAGTAAAGTTATGCAACAATCATGTACGTAGGGTAGGTAGGGTATGGTAAGGAGGGTAGATGGGTAGCTAGGTAGCCAGTTGACGTGAGCGTGGGACAGCTAGTATGATTATAATTCAGAACGATGTCGATTCAGTTCTTAATTAAATTTCTATTGAAATCACTGGGTATCAATTAGACTGGAGTAATTATGGATGTGACTGACACAATGAGACTGAAAATTGAATGTCATTACAAGTAACATACTTGTTTGTGATTATTTACTGTCTAGGAAAGTTTTTGCTGTATATATTCATTCGTGTTAAGAAAATAGTGAGTCAACCTTGTCAGCCGGCTTCTCAACCAATCGGGTCGCAAAAAATTAAAAAGCTTGCGACCCGATTGTTCGAGGGGCTGGATTCTTCGGATGTCATTTTCATGGTATTTGAGGTCGCTAATAACGAATATGGAGTCAAAACCAAAAGCCAAGACGGCGTCAATACAAATTTGACAACTTTTCGTCATGGGTGTAATTTTCATGGTATTTGAGGTCGCTAATAACGAATATGGAAACAAATCCAAGATGGCGCTGATGGAAATTTCAAAAACTTTTCTTAACGAGTTTAAAAAAATGTAACCGATAAAAAACCAACAGACTGGCCACTTGGCGTCGATGTTCAAGGCTCTGGAACTTTGAGGCGAACAGTACATCGTTGCCGATAAGCCGTGATGTTCAGAAGACAAGTTTGTTTTAATTACCTGCTAAAACCTATAGGCGGCCATATTGTACTATTTTATTAATATTATATTTTGGTAATTATTTATACAGGTTCGACTTTCATTAGAAAAATCTTTGATGAGTGAAATTATGCATATGTGTGAACAACATTAACCCCTTTAAATATTTCCAGCCAAGTTACGCGTTGGCCTATAATCTATATCTATACTAATATTATTAAGTTGAAGAGTTTGTTTGAACGCGCTAATCTCAGGAACTACTGGTTAGTTTTATTTTTGTGTTGGATAGTCCATTTATCGAGGAAGATGATAGGTATCAGCAAGAGTGCAGCATAAAAGAAAAACGTTGCAAAAACGGAAAAAAAAAATACCTTCCGTTTGTGTGCGCTGCGTAAACGGTTTAGTAAAGTTACGCAAAAATCATGCACGTAGGGTAGGTAGGGTAGGGTAAGTAGGGTAGATGGGTAGGTAGGTAGCTAGTTGACGGGAGCGTGGGACAGCTAGTATGATTATAATTCAGAACGATGTCGATTCAGTTCTTAATTAAATTTCTATTGAAATCACTGGGTATCAATTAGACTGGAGTAATTATGGATGTGACTGACACAATGAGACTGAAAATTGAATGTCATTACAAGTAACATACTTGTTTGTGATTAATTACTGTCTAGGAAAGTTTTTGCTGTATATATTCATTCGTGTTAAGAAAATAGTGAGTCATCGCTGTCAGCCGGCCTCTCGACCAATCGGGTCGCAAATAATTAGAAATCTTGCGAACCGATTTTTCGAGGTGCCGAATATGTCGGATGTCATTTTCATGGTATTTGAGGTCGCTAATAACGAATATGGGTTCAAAAACAAAATCCAAGATGGTTTCGATACAAATTTGACAGCTTTTCAGCATGGGTGTCATTTTCATGGGTTTTGGGCTCGCTAATAACGAATATGGCATCATAACCAATATCCAAGATGGCGCTGACGAAAATTTGAAAACTTTTCGTAATGGGTGTCATATTCATGGTTTTAAAAGCGCCACAACCTGTTTGACAGAAACCACAAAGCGTTCTGAAAAGTTTTTTCGCTCAATGAGCGTTATTGATCATTGAGCCTAACATACATTTATTACATATTTATATTACCTTTAATCCCTTGACCGCCCGAAACGTGAATCCACGCAAGACACAATGGCTTTTTCTGAATAAAGATTACTATAATTGATTCGGTAATCACGGCATTGAACCGGTTAATAAAAAATACAAACAAACTTAACACACGTGGCTTAGGCTCGATTATTCCATTCTAGAAAGGATCGGATAAGCTTTGCATGAACCTACTTATTACATTTTAAACACAAGATCAGGGTAGAAGTTTAATCTTCTTATAATTTTGCCATAAATCTATGTAGCGTAGTCATTAACTTCACAATGACTTTAACTAAATAGGTACCTACTGACCTAGAAAAACAACACAAAAAAAGAATCCTATGAACTGGATCAGCCACAATTCGCTCCCTCACTAAGTACAACGAAAAATCAACAAGCCGAAAGAATTCCTCAATTGTTTGCACGGTGGGAGAATAAATATTTTTTCAGGGAAGTGTATTTAACCACAGAAGGAAATGAGGCGGTCGAAACATCACCGATTATGTTCACAGATAACACAGGCCGTGTTATTTATTACAGTGATAGCGTGGCGATGATTCAAGGAAGGGAGATAAGGAACCCGATTTAGAGCGTTAAATAACATGTTTACAATCGTTTTCTTACTGTAAGGGAGGTTACTTTGGCCGTTTCGCGTTTATTTTTGTGTTGAAGTGTTCTTTTGTTTCTATATTTGGGTCAGGTTGTGGATTAGTATTATTGGGACGCACAGTGTGTTATTTTGCCTCAGTTGCGGACATGCTTGTTTTATGTGTTTTTTGTAAAGCTAACAATTAATCATCTACCACATTAAAACTCCGCCGGCTCTAACTACTATGCTATATGGGCGCACGGTTGACGCAGTGGTTGAGCGATTGACTGCTGCGCTGCGTGTCGCGGGTTCGATTCCCGCACGGAATATATATTTGTATGACTTACAGATGATTGTTCCGGCTCTGGGTGTTGTGTATGTGAGTTTATATGTTTGTAAACGCACCCACGATACAGGAAGAAATTCTTAGTGTGGGGCAATGTTTTTTTAGAAAAAAAAAAAAAACTTTAAGAGAAATTAAGGAAATTGAGAAAAAGCCTTAAAAACCATAGAAACGAAAATACACGTTTTTGGATTTAGTTTCTGCACTAAATGTTTTAGGGTATGATAGGAATTTACTATAGGAACCATTTTTTTCTCAAAAACTTTAATAATCTTGCTCACCCAGGTGTTTTTTTTTTTCTGGCTATTCTCTTCATGGTCGCGTTTTTTTGCAATATGTTGGTTACTATAATAACTATTGCCACAAAAAATCCAGACCCAACAAAACCAGGATTTCGGAGATACGATTTTTTAATTGTGGGCTAGGGTTGTCAACAAACCTGTGTGCAACATCCAATTACTTCATAATTCAATTAGCAATGTTTGGTTTTAATTGTGTTTAATTTTCAGAGGATAACTAGTTTAATTTATTTATTTAGACTTCATGCACAAAGGTACAAAGGCGGACTTAATGCCTTAGGCATTCTCTACCAGTCAACCAAGGGTGGTGAAGAGACAACATGGCAGGTGCATAGTTTAATAATAAAAAAAACTACTAGTTATTATGCTAAAATAGGTGAAATACACGTACATATATATTGAATATAATATATACCTATATAAATTTATATATATTTATGAAGTAACAGAAAAGAAGAAAGTGAGATGACTCTGCTTATTTGTGTTGAAAATAAATCCGCAATTTCTGCTTAAATGCGTACCGACTGGTGGCCGTCCTGATCTCGGAAGGAAGCGCATTCCAAAAAAGAATGCGATTGATACGATTGTTTTTTTAAATCATCCCACTGCTGGACAAAGGCCTCCTCCACAGCCACCCAACGTTCTCTGAACTTCCATCTCCGGCCAATCCATCAAACACAAGATCAAATCGATTAATTAATCAGCATAAATGTTTAGTAGTTTGTGACAACCCTATTTCCATAGAAATTAAAAAATAACTTAGAAACACAATATCTCCGAGATCTCGCTCGTTACATATTTAGAATTTTCTCAAGTTGAAGGTACTACACATAAGTATATTATGCTAACAAAAAAATAGTTAATTTTATAATTTTTTTTTGTTTATTTATAAAATAATGAGGTATTTATTTACTCTCGTTCCTGTGATGTTAGGGACTTGAAATTTTCAGGCCTGATTTATTTAAAACCAACAATTAGTCTGTACTTTTACAAGAGGTTGAGATTTATTGTATTCAAGAAATACAGACGAAAACCTTTTTCAGGGAGGTCTATGTCCTTTCATTTATTTTTAACTCCTAAATTAAGTGAAATATCAAAACGGGAATTTTTCAGAATGCTTTAATAGGCTTTAACCTATGAAGATAAAAAATAAAACTGGCATGTCCGCAACTAAGTCAAAATAATAAATACACTGTGGGACGGTGTAACTTCTTGCTTTTCGATTCCTATGATTTTTTACTTGACGCGCTTTGACTTGGCTTGACTAATTAAGCATGGTGTATTTTCTAAAATCTTGTGCCACTTCTTCAAACTTAAATAGTTTATTAGTGATCCATATAAACGTTCATCGTGGGCATCGCCCAATTACGGGTACAATTTACCTAATGCAAAAATCATGTACCTTCTTAAATGGCATATTATAAGCCAAATTACATAGTTTGGTTCGGTTATCACAGTTCAGTTCCCCGTTATTTCCTTAGCTGTTTACAGAAACTAAGAGAAATATACATAATGACACTATGACTAGAACTTAGTTAGCATAAAATGTGTGTCGAAAAAAACCTCATATTTCAATATCATAACCAAAAGTTAAGTAAAATAAGGCTGAGAGCCAGCACTCTTTGATCGTCAAAGCTCTAATAAAGACAGTCCCCTAAAACGATCGCCCATCCCCACTTTCTAGTTTTATGGAAGAAGTTTCTTGTCCGTCCTGTGAAGCTTCTTGTCCGTTCTTCTCCATTACAATCTACATATGCGAATGGACAGTAGAATCAATTATTATTATTTTTTTAATTAAAATTATTAGCACTTAAAAGTGCTGCTTAATCGACCGCTGGTCCGTGTTTGGTAGATAATGAATGCCGTTATGCCATCCTTGTCATATCCTTTACCTTTTGTGTGTGTTAGAATAGGATAAATATAGTTTAAGATTTTTCTCGCTCTTTGAAGTAAGTCATTCACAACGAACCACATTCGGTTACCTACCGGTAAAGGGCTTCTCTGGTGGCTTCGCTCGTGCAAAAGTCGAAAATTATGCCGAGGGAACATATTCCCGCGATAAAAAGTGTCCTATGTGCTATATCTGACTATAATGTATGTCTGTGCCAAATAAATGTGCTGCTCTCAAAAAGATGTAGGAAAACATCGTGAGGAAACCGGGCATAACCTAGAACCAAAAATCCGAAGGCATGTGACCTCCATGAACCCGCACTGAGCCCGCTTGGTGGGTTACGGACCATTCCCCATCAAAAGGCTGATGATGATGATGATGGGCCAAATTTCATACAGATCCGTTCAGCGGTTCTGGCGTGATTGAGCAACAAACATACACACATGCAAACTTTCACATTTATAATTTTAGCAAGATTATTAATTACAGTTTAAGATAAAATTGAAGACCATTCTTTTGGACAACCATTACTATACAAAATATATATATTTTTTTATTTCACTTAGGCTTACATGTGCACTTATAAAACGTCGAGAAAAGGTGCACGGTTCGGGTTGGTCGTGTCTTATGGAGAAGAACAGGCAAGAAACTCCATGGTTACTCTTTTAAAAAATTGTTTGGTTTTACAAAATTTTCATGTTACAGCATTAGTACTTAGATGGGGGGGGGACAACGTAGGCCCAACAATAAGTCGTAAGAAACTTAAAAAAATTAAAACGAGATAAAATGTTAACAAACGTTAACAAGCATCTAGAAGGCCTACAATGTTCACACATTTACAAAACAATCGGTAAAAGAATCTATACAAAGTATAACAAGACTAAATTTAACATGTGGCACAAATGTTGTTATCAGTGCTGTAACTATTCTTAGCAAAGGGCTATAAAGATAATTGAAAACCATTGTAAAAAGGTCTAATTAAAAAAGTCAATACCGTAAGCTTAAAGCCTCTTACGATGATATTAGATTAGTTCTCACCGATGTTACTAATATGATATATATACCTAATCAAATCCTGCATGCATGCATGCATGGGATTCCTTATTGATTGATTACTGTGATCAGATACCCATTGATTAATTGGTCAGTCGCATATACGGGTAGCTTGCTTTTTGCTACTAATTCGCATGCCTGAATTTTCAATTGGTTATAGAGAATTAGGGGCACGAATGCCAGAATATAGGCAATCATCACTTTGGCTGGTATCAATTGAACTGTCAACCGGTTTCTGTAAGTAACTAATCGTTATTGGTGAGTTAGTCTGTACCTGAATTCATAATCAAATCCATCGCCTCTAACTCAACTATCGACTTTGGTATTGTGTATTCTAAGTTGATTTTTAAATGTTCATTTGTAGTTATATAACCTGAAAAAGTATTGGATGTATTGCAATTTGAACTTTGTCTCGTATGAAGTAGTTTGTTGTTTCTTTGGGTCGTGGGGCTTTTGGGACCGTGGTCCTTGATTCCACCTATAAATAGAATATTATTTTTGAGTAGTATTTTGGGACCACAAGAAAAAAGAAGTTAAAGTACTGTTGACAAAAAAGCTGATATAATATTTTAATCAAAAATTGCATGAATATCAGTATCGGTACAAAATGAAGGTTGACAATGATCTCAAATGCAAACTTCAAATATAGAATATTTTTTTTGATGATGGTGAATAGACCCTCGTAAACGACTACTGTTTTCAAATCGTATGCGGTACCACAACTAGGGAAGTTTGCATATATTTCAAATGCGTGTCAAAAACTAATCAGTCATTGTTGCAATTAAGTACAATTTACATAAAATGTTGTAATTGCATATTCTGAGCATTACAAAATTTGAATTAAAAATAATAATTTGTATACGTCTCAGAGTTCACATATAAAATGTTTGAACACTTATCCATAGGTAAACTCACAAAATATTTAATTCCGAATGCTCTGCTGGTTAAGTTTATTTGGTTAACGCGTCCCACATTAAAGAAATCACCGAGCAACATTTTAATTCCAAAATATTATTTTCCATTTACAAGGTGACATAAATAAGGGGGAAGCAGTTATTTTTGCGAACATATTTATGAGTTTATAAACGGCTGCCATAAATCGTGGCTCATTAACGTAAGGAACATTATTATTGCGTATTTCGTCCCGCGTCGGAACGCGAAAAACAATATCTTTTAACTATTGCACATAAAAAGCCATATTTTTGCGCCTTTTCGTGTTGAAGAATGTTTGTAATACAGTAGTAATACATACATTACTTACTGCATGCAAAAAAATGCCGTCACGTCACAATGAGGGATTTCTGGAAAATTCAGGCCACCAGTTGGCGCCAATTTAGAAAGAGGTTTCTTTTGCTTGGGAAACCTACGGCACGCTCGCTCGCTTTTCTCGCTCACTTTAGCTCCCGTCAACTCCTTCGAACCTAAACCTATCCGTGTTGGGGTGCCCAAAGCTGCTGATCTCGCTTTGGTCGCTCTTGGACTTATTTATTGACCATTTATTATCGAATTGCCCTACCGTTACGTAGCAATATTCATAATGACCAGACAATGTGATCAAATAAAATAATAAAATCATTACATTGCCTGATTTGACTTGACTAGATTCATAATTCCCGGGCATTATAACTTGTGCCTGGTTAATCACTTGATCCATGACTTGGTCGCCTCCGGCGCCCAGTCTCAGCCGGTAAGGCTCGCACGGGTGCCTACGCTTTGTTACGTAAGGGCGAAGGGTTTGCACTTCCCGCAGCGCCGCATTCGATGCAGAGGCAACTTTAAAGTTCAATAAAATTATGCAAAACAATACCGTTATCATCACTTTGTGACTGGTTCAGAAAATGTATTTTATATAATATTACGTGATTGTTCCAAAATAATCTTATTTATTAATGAATTGATTAAATATCATCCGAAACATTTGCCAAATAAATGTTTGTAAAGCGAGTGTTCAAATGCGGAATAAGTTTTTTGTGAAATAAATGGTATACGAAACGATGGTTGTAAACAAAATAAAATATCAATGGTGTTTTGGTAAAACATTATTGAACCTGTTTCCTCATCTAATAAAAAAATCATTTCAGAAAACCCTCATTCATTACACTTCAAAAAAAAAAGCCTTCACGAAAGAGCTAGGATAAGGTTTTTAAATAGATTCTCCAAGACTTAAGATCGTCTAAGGCGTATTTAAATGGGAGCTTTAGCGAAAGAGTTTCCCAGCACTTTTCTCGAAAAAGACTCAATTAAATTGGATTGAACCGAAAAAACGGTATGTGCTCAGTGATTTACGGTGGGTTCTTAGAAAAGGTTTTCTAGTATAGTAAGGGTGTTGCAATAGACGCTGACTATCAAGGATAGCTGAGGGTTAGACTATCGATTTTCAATGTAGACAGGTTTTACTCAAACATACTTTGGAAATGAGTTACGATAATCTTTCATTTAGTATATGGTATATGGGTGGTAAGAAAGTAAGAATTTAAATATTCAAGTGTTTTTACCCGACTACTGAAGGAGGCTAATGTGTTTATCAGTCTATGTATGTATGTTTGTTTCTATGTGGCGTTCTAGAGGCCAAACGCATTTGATGATTCTTACGTCAATCGATTGTCTTAACATTGCGAGTGTCAATAAAGACATGACTTTAATAAAAGTGCACCACAGCGACCACCAGACGCCATATTGTCAAATTAAAAAAAATATCGGCAAACTATGTCAAGTGGGGTACCATTAGGGTACCGCAGACTTATTACGTATCTTTTGCAAGAGCAAAACGATAGTTATCAAACGCTTTATGTCATAAAAAACGGAATTACCTGCAGTGTAGGTATGGTAGGTCCTACAAAATCGTTTGCAATCGCTCGCTGTTTGATAAAAGAAATTTATTTAAAAAAAAAAACGCCGAAAACTGTAAAACTTCTGTATGGTAGATCAATTATTGCGCAAAAATCGCTATCGATTTGCTCTTGCAAAAGATACGTATTAAGCCTGCCGATATAGGTATTTAAAAATCACTGTAGGTTTCTTTCACGATTTTTCTTTTTAATAATAATAATAACAATTTGTTTCAGAACATAATTCCATATAAAATGATTAGTACGGCTTAAAAACTATGTTAGTACCTTAAAACTACGTATTAATTATTAACGTACATTAAACAAGACAGCACTAGAACTATGCACCTTATTCCAGTGCCGTACAATAGGACACTCTACCCTATCTGTTATTGTGTTTAGAAAGCCGTTAGGGCTGCCTCCCACACACAAGAAAAAAACACAAGTAAAAAAAGCTATTGCATAGCATTTTGTATCAACTTATGCATTTTTTTTTTTTTATTTATTTTTTTTATTCATGCAGTATTGCTTTTTCTTTGATATTAATTCAAGTTACACTTTTTGAGCGTGGTGACCGATAGGAAAACAAATTTTTCTATTATTAAATAAATAAAAAAAGTTAAGATTGTTAGCATTCGTATGCATTCCACATCCTTCTTCGACAAATCTTTCACGGTTCAAGCAGCTCGTTTGTGGAATGCATTACCTATTGAGGTAAGGCGTGCGCAAACATTACCATCATTTAAAAAAATGGTGAAGGAGCATTTCCTTTCTCTATAACTATTCTTCTCCTTTCTCTGTTCTTTATTTGATATTTATTAGTATATTATTTTATTTGTATGTATGTATTTTATGTTATATCTAAGTAATATTATTTAATATAGTTTTTGTACACTGACAGCCCTAATGTCTATCTCCTCTTGTTCAGTCCATCCAAAGGTTGTCTGTAAGAGATTGCCCTGTGCGATAAGACCGCCCATTGTACACTTATCTGTATAAATGTTTTGTCCTGTAATTTTTAAGTGGTGTACAATAAAGTATATAATAAATAAATAAATAAATAAATTTAAAATATTTTTATTATTTTACAGTAGCTGTTGGTTATTCAGGAATATTTATCATTGAAACTATAGGTTTATGATAACTGACGTAACTCTAACGTTTCGTAGAGTCGTACAATACGTCTAATCGCACACAACGCCGTGTCGAAGACTGCCGAACTGAAACGACGTTAGACGATGCACGGCCTTTAAGCCACACCTCCTTGCCCGTCGGAGTGGGGAGCGTGAGGTTTTTTCGTTACGGAATTTCTGGATTCGGTCCCCGCGCTCAAGGCCAGTGATAGAAGCTATGCAATAGCTTAAAAAAAACAACGGTTTAGGATTTATAACGATTAAAAGTTGGTTAACAACCATTCTCGCTAATTATCTCACATCTTTCAAACCACTAGACAGATTTATAAAATTAAGACATTGTCAACGACATATACGTATTGACGGCCAAGGTGTTCTTAAACAAGTGACGTAATTTTGGGCTCCATATTGTGAGGTCCCATTTTTGTTCTTACAAAACCTTCTAATGGGGTATCAAAATAAATATATATAGTTTTAGGAGATAATTATAAAAATATATACCACTTTGTTTAAATATAATTTTTTTTAAATATACCTGACTAAAAAGTAGGAAATACAAGTATAAACAAAAATAACAAAAAACCGGCAGTTTAAGAAACGAACTAAAAAGATGTAAACAAGTGGAAAATCATGCTATGCAGTCGGAGAATACATATTCGCAAGCTGGCTGAAAAAAACCTTATTTCGCTTCTGAAGCAGTCGGGTTAATTTATCATTTTTTTTAAGTTAACTGCCATAATTTTCAAATCTCTCTATCACACGGAGGTTTGCTGTTAGGGAACCCAATTATGGTTTTAACTCGCCTTTGTACATCAGCTATCATATTGTATTTTTATCTAATTGGTTTGTGTATTATAAAGTTATTTAGAGTCTCCGGTTAACTGGCGTAACACGACAATGTAACAACTACGCGATATCACTTTTTCATACAAATTGTTATATCTGTAAATAATTTTCTACGTAAAAACTTGACGTCGAGCTGGTCTAAGTCATCATCAGCCTTTTAATGTATCCACTGCTGGAATACAGGCCTCCTCTCTGTGAGAGAGGGAATGGGCCTTAATTCACCATGCGGGCCCAGTGCTGATTGATGAATGTCGAAAAATTCTAAATTTTTAGGTTCTAAGACATGCCGATTTCCTCGCGATGGTTTCCTTCACCGTTTTTAGAGCAGTTGTAATGAAATAATTTACACAAAGTAAAGCGCCTGCCTGGGTTCGAACCCACAACCCACAAAACGTAAGTCGGGGCCGTTACCACTGGGCCATACTGCCCCAGCTGGTCTGAGTACTTCTTTTTATTATAAAATTAAGGAATATTTTCCAGGAAAGCCGAACGTTTCCTTAATTACTTGTCCGTTTGTAAGTCACGATGTTATATTTTTAATGAGAGTAAAAAGCCTCCATCGATTTTACCCCATTAACTTATACAAGTAGGTATAAGTACTGTAACGAGGTTCCATAGGCTGCGTTCCTTTTTTTAATTGTTGCTGGCTTAGTGAACTATAAAAAGTCATTTGAATTTAGAATTATCAGATTGTCAACAATTGTCAGGGCGGGAGTTTTGGCGGGAACGTGATGGCGTCTATGTTGCTTCTCTGTTTTATTTTCCTAAAATTGTGTTTATCTTAATATTAATAGTGTAAAAATGGTGGTGTTTTGTTCTAATAATATTAGTGAACTTGCACGAGTGTAGGAAAGTGAAACACAGCGGTAGAACATGAGTTTGTTCATGTTGTCGACAAAACTCCGTGGAGGCTTCCAATAAAGTTACCGCCATTTTACTGGGGCCTAACTATTATATATTAGTCTATGACTAGGACATTGGACTAAAAACTAAAGAAACTAGAACTTCTAAACTTGACACTGGCTAAATCATGGTAGAACAAGACATGGTAATCTCTTCCCGTGACAGCTGGGTCACGTGATTGGCCTAAGACTACGTCATCAATTGCGTTGCGGTTCTCAAACTTTTTTTGTGGGGAAAAAGATAAAAATAATACAATAAGTACAAATGTTTTATAATTCTTAATAAATCGTCATATTTGATACTTTTTGTTTTTATTTACTTTGCATTTTTTTAATTGATTGCATTTTAGTAATTTTATTTAGTTCCGAACGAAAACTCACAAAACTTGACTTGACTAAAATATTAAGTCAAAAACTAATTAAGTTAGGTTAAGTTCGGGCGTAAAGACGTATTGACACAACTATGCCTTAAATTATGTTATTTACAACGCGTATATAAATTAAATAATAAATTAATGAAAGGCACATGCAAGTTATTTTAGGTGAAGTTAGTTACAATATTGAAGCGTGGCTTCAATATTGTAACTAACTTCAGCGTCTCTGCATTGGGGAAAGAAAATAAATATTACACCGCCTTTTATACTGCTGTTTTTACACTTTACGGAACAATTAACAATTTTTCTTGTGTATCTATCAAAGTTCACGGGTTCATCACAAATTTTTGGGAGCCACAGTATTTTTCTCACCGAGCGAAACAAGGCTATAGGTGTGAGTGACACGACAATAGCGATGAAATGGCTTGTTGTCAGTATGACACTTGTCAATTCGATGTGTTGCCACTGTGTGTTATTGAAATACCCGAGCAAAATGAATTTTTTATCTTAACAAAACAATTGTGAACTAATAATTCAAAATATAAATTAATTTAACACTAAATATACATGACATAGATGAACATAGATGAATCACATGAGTTACTAAATAGTTAAGCTAGTTAGTATTTTTTTTTTTTCATTAACTACATGAGAAAGTACCTAAATTTTCTAAAAAGGACAATCAATGGTAACACTTATCGTGACGTAGGCTTTGGCCATCCTGGGAAGAACATACCAGGCGAAGTATACGGAGTATGTTATTATACCATGGGCTAAATGCACAAAACGTGCGAAGCCAAAACAAAAAAAAAATAATTGACAGGGCGCCATCATGGAGGGCAGAGGCGCGTGTGATTTGATAAATAATGTAAAGCATCCTAGGTACTACTAGTATAAACGTGTCAGTTTGTGAGGATGGATGAATGGATGTTTGTCACCCTTTCACGCAAAAACTAATGATCGGATTTAGATGAAATTTTTCATTTGATGGCGAGAGGCGCTCGTTTGGTTATCAATGTACCACCTTACATAAATACCTACTACTTATATATTATACTGGTACGGTTTAATCTTATACAATGTACATATTTGGTTCTGTTTGTGTATAATGTTTTTTTTTAATTGTTCCTTTACAAATTTTTACTTTTTCTTTAAATATTTTGTTAAACACTTTAGGTAACAAATACTTAGATGTTCTCTTACCACCATAATATAGCTGTATATTGAACACAGATTTTCATAAAACATTCTTAAACTGGTTAAGGTAAACATCGTCACGAAACTGGCATACCCTAGAACCAAAAATTCGAATTTACCAACCCGCACTGGGCCCGCGTGGTGGATTAAGAGCCTTTTCACCGAGAGGATGCCTGTGTCCCAGTAGTGGGAACATTATAAGGCTGATGATGATTAAACAAAGTCACGTGTATTAAGCTATTACAGTACACACTCTACAAAACTTACCTACCCCACCCAATTTTTCCTCAACACACAACATTGGAGGACACAATCCACAAAACATTTTAAAATAAACCGTTGTTAAATGAAAGCACCTAAATCATGAGTCGCAGTTCTGTCCACATGCCACAGGCATCCAGACGCGTTACTGCGTGTTGCCCGGATCATAAAACATTCCGGACCAATCCGAACCGGACCGAGCAGGCCCGAATATTGTCCGGGTAATATATCGGCCCCCTAACTTTGTGATTTCATTGTTTGTGAATATTTTTATGAAAGTTTCGTATTGATGTTACGGCTGTCTTTTTAACCGACTTACCAAAAAGGAGGAGGTTCTATGTTCGACTTCTTGTATTTTTTTTTTATGTATGTTCACCGATATCTCCGTCAATTGTAAACCGATTTAAAAAATTCTTTTTTTGTTTGAAAGAGTATGTTTTGAAATTGGTCCCATTTTAATTTGGTGAAGATCTGATGAAGAACTTCGGAGATATACAACGGATCTCTTCAATAAATGACGGCAAATCATTCGGGATTGCTGCAATCGCATGTGGGTTTATTGTTTATACCATTTTATAACATAACATCACGCCAGTACGCTCAAAAGGGGTACGCAGATCTCTCATTTCACCGGTTATATTCAAGTATCGTGTTATTCGGGTAATCAACTTGCCTATTTTAGGTAGGTACAACTAAAAAGGGAAATATAAAAAAACATTTTTGCAAAAAAATACTACCGACTTACAAACAAAAAACTACAAAGTGAAAAATAACTTAATTTTGGAAGTCGGTGTCCATATCGCAATAAAATGGGAAACAAGAAAGACACCGACTTCCAAAATTAAGTTATTTTTCACTTTGTAGTTTTTTGTTTGTAAGTCGGTAGTATTTTTTTGCAAAAATGTTTTTTTATTGTGATTTTAAGTTTGGGTCAGTTCAAAAGTAGGTATAGTATCGAAGGGGTTTAGTGGCTGTTGATAATTCATCATTAAAAGTCAGGTGCGCAGTACTCATAACCGGCGTACGTGTATGACTAGATGTATGAACGTGAGTGAAGCAAAAAGTGTATGGAAGGATTGTAGCAGGTGGCGTGTTGTAGTTTATTTATATATTTGACACCAATAAGTACAACATCTTACACTGATCTTACAGTATTCCAGAACTATGTTATAACCACAGAATAAATAAGGTTATACACACATATGAAACTATCTAACTTATAAAATATACTTAAACATAAATTGGAAATAAAAATAAAAGTAAAATGTTAAAAATTTAATATATTTCAAAGTTTGTTTTAGTGCCTGCCTATCACCTTTTTCGTAAAAAGTATGATGTGTTATTTCATCATAACGATATCAAAAAATTCTAAATGTATATGATATCAGGTTTGACAATGCTACCGACATAATGCGATGTCAATCCCAAACGTTTTTGAATTTTGATCATCGTTATTGCTGAACGAATTATATAGACTAGAGCCCTTAATTTGACTTTGCTGAACGAATTTCATAGATAAGAGCCCCTAATTTGTCTTTGCTAAACGAATTTCATAGACTAGAGCCCCTAATTTGACTTTGCTGAACGAATTGCATACACTAGAGCCCCGAATTTGACTTTGCTGAACGAATTGCATACACTAGAGCCCCTAATTTGACTTTGCTGAACGAGTTGCATACCCTACAGCCCCTAATTTGAATTTGCTGAACGAATTGCATACACTAGAGCCCCTAATTTGACTTTGCTGAACGAATTGCATACACTAGAACCCCTAATTTGACTTTGCTGAACGAATCGCATACACTAGAGCCCCTAAGTGACTGATGCATTAAAGAAGGAAAGAAAGAAATCAAGCAAATTCAATTATTAGCACACAATTGGTACAAATGTACTAAAAACCTAGCTAAAATAATATTGAGTCCCGGATGATAGGCATAACTGACAATGGTAACACAGTAAGAACATTGCCACCACGAGTTAGGTTGTGGGTGAAGACGAAAGACATTTTAAAAAGAAACAATAAGTGTGATCCGCTTGAAGACCAGTACAAGACAAACTTTATTAATATAAAAATCTTAGAATCTAAATTACAACTCAAATAGTTATTATACTCTCTAATTCTTAAAAGGTATGCTTATAAGTTATAACATAAAGGGTGATTATATCCTAATGTTTCCTGTGTCAAAATTCTAGAAAGTTCTACGTAATGTAATCTTAGTGTACACACTGAAGGCTATTGTTGAATAGCTAGGTTACACCAATATAACTCACGTGGGGGAATTTTTCCCCAGCATTGTCACAATAAAAGTTACTAAAAAACCCAAACTTTCTTCTCAAATTGTCTTTTTTCCCTTATCTTGTTTTTTATTCGCTCTCCTATTTTCCCTTGCTTTAAAAATACCTTTAATGACACCTTCGAAGCAACTACACAGACTGAACGGCTGCTATCTGCGTCATTTTCTACGACCCCTTATTTTCCTTTCTTAAAAGTATGATAAGATTGATCGGGGTGTAAAGAGGGAAACACATAATAAGTTTTATAGAATATTTTTGTAGAAAACAATTTAAAATGTTGCTATTTTCAGATAACTTTATAAATACTGATGCAAATGCAAATTTGCATGCATTTCTGTATTGCTTTTTTAACCCCCGTCGGAGAAAGAGGTGTGTTGTAAGTTTGACGAGTGTTTGTGTATTTTTGTATCTGTCTGTGACATCATAGCTCCTAAACGGATGAACCGATTTTGATTTCGTTTGTTTTTATTTGAGAAATCACTTTATCGAGAGTTTTCTTAATTATGTTTGATAAAAAACGGTTAAGCTGTTCAAAAGTTATGGGCGTTTCACTGATTGAATCGGTGTGTTATTGAAAGATATCGTGTCATAATTACGTGTTCAATAGTTGTCGATCGAAGCGTGTCTACTACTAGATAAATAATGTAGCATGCAATAAAAAAATGTCGGGGGATTCTTAATTTTTTTAAGTATATTTGTTAATTATTGATGGGCTCGCCGTTGACTATTTTCGTTTTTAAATTTTTGTCACCACTTATCTATATCTAAGAAATTATATATAAAGACGTAAATTTTTAATTGGTTTATAGTATATATTGGTATATAGCATAGTTATCCGATCATGGAAATAATTTAATTGATAAAAAGGTACACTATATCTGAGTCACTTAGGCCGAATTTCTCAGCTCTAAATTATTGCAGAATTAATGTGACAAATTGTCAAGCACGCGTTATCTGCTGTGATTGGTTGAATGAATTTTCAACAGCCAATCACAGCAGATTGACTCAGAAATGTCACATTAATTCTGCGATAATTTTGAGGTGAGAAACTCGGCCATAGGTTTTTGCCTTCGGAAAAGCAAGGTTCCACGGGAGCAAAGCCGTGAAAAAAGCTAGTGGTTTTAATAAAGAAAATATAATCCAATATTGTTTTACAAAAAAAAAATATTTGTCAATATTAATAACGCCTACTTCAAGTGAACTAAGTAGAAGATCTGAAAAAAGACTTAGATATTACTTACTTAAATCTTATTTACAAAGTTAGAATAACGTCGTACTTACGGTTTATAACAGGGTTTATTTCAACAACTAAGAAACTCTGTCTTAATTCCAGAAATCTTATCTTCATTAAATAAAATTTTCTTTATGGCTTCCGAGAATAATATTTTAAGCCAGACGATTTTATCGTTCCGCCTACATTTAGGCGTATTTCATTAAGTAATTCTTTATTGCAACAGTTACGGTGTAAGCCTTTAGGTGTATCTAATATTAAATTGACCTTTAAATTGGAAATTTCGTACATTATTTGAAAATCATATCTCTGATTTTTATTGTATAGTTGTGTATCTATACAAATCACCAATCATTTCGTAGGTTTTACAATAATAAATTATACAATTTATTATTGTAAACCTAGCAAATATTTTGATAAAAACCTTTTTATACAAAAAGGTTTGTATCAAAATATTTTCTAATAAAAATGCTGGCATGAATAGGGCAGTAAAACGATAAAAGCCATAAAATATGAATTTACAAAAAATAAACCTAAATATATGTAGTAAACGGCCACAAGCAATATTTTTAAGAAAATCAGCCAGTTAAAAACTTATATCTTACAGAAGGACAATATTTATTTGAATCGTTGCGATACGGTCTTTCAAAATGCACGCAGCAATAAATATTTTTTTAGAATAACTTCAGAATTTCAAAAGCAGAACAATAAAAATGTAAGAAAGAAAAAAACATCAAATGGCGTAGAGGAGAATTCAGTTGAAATGCTATCCAGTTATTAAAATTTTAATAGTTTTCATACTAATATTCTTGAAAGAGTTCCATATAAAATGAAACTCGACACTGGCAGGATAATTTTTAGTGTCGATTAAAAAGAAAAAAATAATGAAATGTCAGCGAGTTGTGTTTATGGCGCCAATTTGATTGGTATTTTTCTCGTGAACTTTATTACATCATCATTGAATTCAGTAAATTTATTAGTGAATAGTGGAAATTATGAAGCTCAAAATGCTTATGACTTTACTAGGTAAGTATTTTCGCCTATTTTAAACACAATACAAAATGTGGTTTGGGACGAATATTTGGTATCTTGATTCGTATCAGGGAGAATCGCCGTGCACTCATGCTGCCTCCCTGCTCTAGTAACGGGTTAACAAGAAACCCTAGAAGGCTTAACGACCTCTTTCTACCTTACCTACATACTAGTTTCAAGTTGAAACTATTATATAGGTAAGGTAACTAGTTGAATTGACTCAACATGCTAGTTGAAACTTTCAACTAGCGCGTTGAGTCAATGTGTACCTAATTTGAGAGTTTTACTATCCTAGTATTATATTATCTGTAGTTTTACTGTTATGATCTCATATGTAACTATGACCATCCAGGTAGGTTAATAGTACTAGAAATAGTAGGTATTTAGCTGATTAAAGTTTTTTGGTGTTAAAACAAAATGATTTAATAATTTGATTGGTTCAGGAAAAATTTAAAGTCTACCGAAACAAAATTCGAAGACGTAACACTACCAATATCACAGAGAGGAAACCTGTGCTGGGGCAATTAAATTATTATAATCTGATAGTGGTGATTATGAGCGAATTTTATATTGGATTCAGGTATTAAAGATAAACAGCAAATTCACGTTTTCATTGTAGTGGAGATTTCATGTTCATCGTATCCGTCAGTTTAATAAAACACTGCGATTTCTTCTGCAACTGCAATGCAACATGAATTGTTATTTTTTTTTTCGTGTTTTAATCATGCAAATGGATTTCATAAAACAAAACTGTGAATATATTCGTTAAGTAATAGCGTCATCAATGCTCATCAAAATAAAAGTGGATGGCCACTTATCTAATATTCGAAAACAACTTTTATTATCGTTGATTTGATTGTATTTTAGGGTAATAAAGGTTCAATAAATTACCGCCAGCGTCGTCTATTGGATATAAAAAGGTCAACTAAAGTGTCATAGACCGTCGTTGGGACCCAGAGTTCTGTGGCACCGCCCTCTAATACGTTTTTACAATCGTCCAGCGGTAATAAAACAAGGATGGGGCTCGGATTAAGCTCGTTTATCATTCGTTTTGATGGCCCTTTTTGCTGTAATCATTCATTTTTCTTCCGTCGTTTTCTGCTTCCTTTGCGTTTAAATGCCTTTTGTTGCCTGCGCGGTAAACTCTTTTTATCAAATTAACTCACCTTAAGTTTTTCGGCGTTTATTTATTGAACTCTTAACCTTTGGGCATGGACGCAAAAGGCGGGTGTTCGCATCACTAATTTTTGTGACTTAATGACGAGAGTCGCGTGTTAAACCAGCCTTAAATTCTTCATGTCGTGGCTGTTAAATCAATTAGTAAGCCTGGGGACGTCTTAAAAGCTTTAATAAAACTAGTTTCAGAACAAAAGTTGACTTAAATCCTGACGTAGAGAAGTAGTAGCTTTTTTTGCTATAAAATTCGCTTTCGTAATTGCAAAATATAAAAACTTATAGTATTATGTGGCGTGTTGGTCGCCATGAAATTTTAATTGCTTCATTTTCATTGTGTTCCGACTGTTTCTGTACGTGTGTAGGTATTTGTAGGTTGTTTCCTATATTATTATACAGTTACATGTCAGCTGGATTATATTTGACAGCTGAATGAAATATTTGAATGTGGAATATTAGGCAAATAGTATTTCAAAAGTTGCCAGATTAAATTAGTAAGTAAAAAAAAAACAAAACAAAAACGTAGAAGTAGGTAGCTACTTCTATGTTTTTGTTTTGTTTTTTTTTTCATTTGTTTTTATATATTGTTTGTCCTTATTCTAGAAAATACTTGCAATTAAGTCAAAGTAAACAAGAAAACGAAAGTTAATACTTGACGTTTCATGAAAATATTGGTACCCAATCTAATATAAAACTTGTAATATTAAATCAATCCAAAGCCATCTTATATTAAAAAGCCCTCCTTCAAATAACAAGTTATACCTACTTACTTGGATAAATACTTCAATAAGTTGTGTGACCTGTAACAGCTGAACTTAGCGTCCATTTACATTACGTCAAGTTTCAAAGTTAAAGTAAACCTTTTGGTAGTATAAAGTAAACAAAGAAAACCGCAGTGTCACGGTCGTGGAGGTCTCTAAATCAATTAGAGGCAAGTCGGTGCGTCCCCGGCGGTTTAATAAGAAGTTACGACGACACAGCGTCCACCCATAAAATGCTGACCACTGGATCCTAACAATGGACGCCCAGATAATGGAAAATTGTCTAAAGGGATTTTTTTTATTATAACCACACTGTATCCACTCTAGTTTGTGACGAGAATTTGTGGTGATTTTCTACCATTGTCCTTTATTGTGGACGATCTTTTTTATTCTAAAAATAGTCACAGTCTCGAGCGCCTCGAGATCTGTACGTTTATTATAAAGGGTGTTTTTTTTTGAGGTATAGAACTTTAAGTTGGCAACACTGTTTTAACTGGCGGTCATTTTGTCAGCTGTCAAGTGATTTGTGTTTAGTTTGGTTTTGCATTTCAACACGAATAGTGTTACTCCTGAACGACGCTTCCAAATTGTGCAAATTTCTTGGTTTGTGCAAATTGGCCAGCACGTTATAGTCAATGGTGACCACTATAGAACCCTGATTACTGACTTTTTCGTTCCTCAATTGAACAACCATGATGTGCAGGATCTGTGGTTTCAATAAGACGGCGCAAGATGTCACACAGCTCGTGCCACAATTTGATTTACTGAAGTAAACGTTTGGTAACCGCATTGTTTCACGTTCCGAACCCGTGAATTGGCCTCCAAGATCGTGTGACTTAACGCCGCTAGACTGGGGATATGTGAAGTCGCTAGTCTACGCCGATAAGCCGAAACGATCGACCACTTGGAGGACAACATTCGCCGCGTTATTGCCGATTTACGGCCACGAATGTGGGCAAAAGTGATTGAAAATTGGACCTCCAGATTAGATTACGTCCAACCCAGCCGTGGCGGTCATATGCCAGAATTCATATTTAAATAATTATGACAAAAGATTATCTTTTGAATAAAGTCAATTTCATGTCAATTTTCAAAATTCATCTTTGTTTTATTCCATTTCAAAGTTCTATACCTCAAAAAAACAACCTATATGTATGAATGTTTATTGTAATCTTCTATAAAGTCTGGTCCCCAGTAGAAAAATCCTTTACCTAGGCACGGATACGAGTATGGTAATTAAAGTAATTATCCCTTTGTAGCTTAGTTACCGGCAAGTTTAATGAGAAAAGCCCCTGCACCGCATTGGGACAATACACTTACCATCTTGAGGCCGGCCATTTTATCGTAAGCTGCCGTAAGGGTCTCATAAAAATGATTTATTTTAAAAGTCGAACTATAAGTTTGTCATATATACATACATATATGATTAAAGAAGGAGATAATGTGACTTACTACTAGTAGGCTTTGGGCACCATGCTGGTGACTTATTTTTGTTCTTTGTGGTAGGTTGGTAGGGTATTTGTGAATGATTTTTATTTATGATTTTGTTTTCTTTTTCGCTGCAACCCACACACACACACATTGTAGTTCACAATACACTTATTCTTCTATTATTTCATTGTACATTATTTATTTACACTTTATACACATCCTATTGTATCACCTAAGTCAAATATGTATATATTTTTTTTTTTTTTTATTTTGTTGCCCACATCCGTGTGTCGCTGCGGGGTGCCAACTGAAAACCAGCGCTGGATGTCTGACGCCCAGCAAATGCTGAGTTGGTAACCCTTTCGGTATGGGCACGTTCAGCGCAATTTGTCTTTGCATTTCTTTTTTGTCTTTTACTCCATGTTTGTTGCTGTTGTGTTGTGCCTGTGTCGAATAAATATATTTCTATTCTATTCTATTCTATTCATACCTATACGGTAAGTTTTGTACACTTTCAGAGTTCCGTCCGTGTAAAAATATTTTGGTTACTCGTTTGTTTATACCTACGGAATTTAGTTAATCTATTTTGCTACACCTCTCAAAACGGTGAAGGAAATCATCTTGAGAAAACCGGTATGTCCTAGAAACAAAAATTGGAATACATGTCACATCCACCCGCATTGGGCCCGCGTGGTTTTGGTTTACGGCCTATTCCCTCTCACAGAGAGGAGGCCTGTTTCCCAGCAGTGGGAACATTAAAAAGACTGATGATGATGATAATACCAGTCTGGATTTAGTACAAAATAAAATATCAATGCCACTTATTGTATTACCTATGGGTTATTATAATTGTTTCCTAAATAAGATAGTAATTTAAAACACAAGAATAAAGGAAACTTATTAAATTATTTCCTCAAATGGAAACGTATCGTATTCAGCCACGTTTATCCACGAAACCCAAATAAAATCAGTGTCAATTTCAGCACGTCAATCAGTAATTCAAAACTTATAGGGGATCACAGCGTCCCTACCGTAGTTAATCTCAAGATCTCAAGTTTATTATCTTCAGAAAATACCGCAGGTTCGCATTGCAAATCAATTTATGTGTAGTGGACGAAGATTTTTGTGAGGACCTGTGAGGGCTTAGTGCGTGCGTCGGCGTGAGGGGTCCGCAGTAAAGCGCCTGTTTAACAACCCGGGGACGCTGCGCCTCCGAACGCTATAAAACCTGTATAATTTTATTTTGCCTTCAGGACTTGTGATATAGCGCCGCCATTAGCCATAAGGCAATTTGCGAGGAGATATTTCGTAATGTACTCGTAAACGTAGAAGTACCTTGGTCCTTGGCACTGCTCAAAATGACTGCTATTTCATTTTCAGAATATATATTTTTTTTTTAATATAATTCAAAAATCAAAAAATCTGAGTCGGAGGATACATCTGGTTTTTGGTCAGCCAGGTCGCGAATATGTATCCTCCGACTGCACAGCATGATTTTTTTCTTGATTACTTATTTTTAGTTCGCTTTTTAAGCAGTCGGATTTTTGGCTTTTTGTTTTTTTTATTTTTATTTAAGTCTATTTAGTTAACATATTTTCGAATTAGTCACATTTAAACCTATAAGAGTTATATATTTTTGAAATTGCCTTTTAAAACCCTTTATTTTGATACCCCACACGACGGCATTGGAAGAATAAAAATTATTGGGCCCTCACAATATGGCGCACAAAAGCCGCCATTTTTCTATCTTTCAATTTTAATGTAGCCAGTGATACTCGCAAGGTTAAGACGAATCGATTGACGTACGAATCAACAGAATCGGCCAACGTTTTTGGTCTCTGGAACGCCACATAGGAACAAACATACACACACATACGTACAAACATACATCCATAGACTGATAAACACATTACCCTCCTTCGGCAGTCGGGTAAAAATAGCTTGTGTTACTCCACTTCAACAAAAGCAACACAAAGTAAATATATTCTTTCGATCGGTAATTAAGACAGTAAATTGTTAGTTTATTTTCTTTACAACACAACTCGTTCGATATATTCCCTCCATGTTGAACATGTTAGCTCGGCGCACGCGAGCTACTCCAACCACTTATGTTTATCAACTGAAGCACTACACGAGTACATAAGCAGCTGAAGTATTTTTTGCGTTCACCGACGGCCGAGAGTGTTGAACTGTTTGCGAACAAACTTCTATCGTAATGAAAAGCAAATTCCTCCCGTCGCCGTTCACGAAGACATCAATAAAACTATTTCTCTTGACTCCCCAGAGGCTTTACTTTTGAAAAATATTTACTTATTCTACTGGTGCGGTCTCGTTTTATGGGTGCCTAACTAGCGGATCGACGGCGATGTCGCTGTATTTTTCGATATTTCTTCAATTTATTGGACTTCTTTACTTTACGGACGGTGAACATTTTACCCGATTACAGTGCTGCGCAAAAACTATAATATTTCTCCTTTCGAATATAATTTGGCTTTACAAATGTTACAGATAAAGTTAGGACGGGTTTGTTTTTAATTAAGTTGGTCTTCAAGTGTTCTGTCTGTATAACATGGCGTCTTAATTGTAGTGCCTACCTTCACAGTTTTAAGGCTTCTCATTCACAATTCTTTCTATGACGTCGCAGGAGAAGGTACTCAATTCATCGGCATCTTTTTTTATGTTGAACGATTATTTAAAGACGGCTGGACCGATTTGAAAATTCTTCTTTTGTTTGAACCCATTTCTCAGGTGGTCCTATGGTCATTAGGTCAGGATCTGATGACGGGATCCTGGAGAAATCGAGGGAACTCCTCAAATATTATGGGCAAACATATAGCGATTTTGGTATTTTCATCAACGTGCAACATTTGTACTCGGAAAGTATTATTTAGTGTAGTGAAACTGATGAAGATGGCCACTAGAAGTTCTTAGCGATAATAAATAATATGTCACGGGTATGATACGACGCTTATAATGACGCAAATACATAAATATAAATGATACTGATGAAAATGGTATCATCGAACAGATCTGATGATGAAGCCGGAAGGTAGGCACTGTAAATGCGTTATAAAATTATGTATGTTAGTCGTGTTCATATTGGAATCGTCATGAGATGTACTTAGGCTTTAAATAATTTTCATGGTAATATGAAGAACCAAAACTAAAATAAAAAATAAAAAGCTTTCTAACAATAAAATTTAACTAAGAAGAAGAAAGTAATTTTTCGCTTTGGAAGTCGGTTTAAAATTTTTGTTAAAAAAAATCCATAGTAACCATTCATGTAAATGTAGGTGTGTCTCCCACACCACCATTGGTACTACTATAATATGGATGTTTTATATTTTTTTTGGGTAAATATGTGTTAATTCTGTTTATGTGGTCTGTAGTATTTACTGTGATTCACAGTGTACTTAATAAGCACTTACTCAAAAAGGCGTTGGACATTTGGTAACACATTAATGCTTTCGTAAATATAGACCACGGCTAGAGTCAACAGTTTGCGACGTTTGTGTAGGCGTTGTTACTTTAGTGTTCATTTGGCTACGTCTGTATTAAACCTAGTTTGAGATTTCTTATTTAAGTGTCGATTTAATATCTCCTGGGATGTTTTAGAAAAATGTGTTAAAAAAGTCTATACTGACTTTGAAACTTGACGACTCCTCTTGGGATTCAAGATTGAGCCATTGCCCCGTCTTTAGGTTGTTTTATTAAATTACTTATATCAGTGCGTCTAAAGGTTGTCTGGTGGACAGGTATTACTGTCAGCGATAAGACCGTCAATGTACCCAACAAATTTGCAATATTGTAAAGGGACATACCTTTGTAACAATTTTGGTGTACAATAAAGTTTATTATATTTAAATGCCCGAAACTTACCTAAATAGTCTGTAACTGACCCACTGAAAGAAAGAAAGAAAAAGTGTTTATTCGCCACAAAAGCGACATACAATTTTTGATTTTTCCTTAAATTAAAACCATCGGTAGTATTAGTAAGTACTTAAATTATGTTAGTAAAGGAAGTTAAAATAAAATACCAGTTTTGAGTACAGTACAAGGATGATGAGTAGGTAAGTACAAGCAGATGCATGTCGTGACTGTGACAAGAAGGCTTCCACTCAGCATAATGCTGTGCCGTGGGAGATGTGGCTGATTTTCAGTGGTCGCCTACACTGCAGGGCAAGGGCCTCTTCTCATACACAAAAGGCACGAGCTTTGATCACCACGCTTGCTTGATGTTTTCATTCACCGTTGTCAGTGATGTCCAAAATAAACTAAGAGTATTTTCTTCAGAATTATACAAGTTTTCAGAATTATACATAAGCAATTGACAACGTCACTTGTCCGAATTTGAACTCACGCCCACGACCTAAAGCACGAGAGGCGAGGTAAACGACCACGATATTTAAACATTCTTCTAAACTTAACTATAAAAACTATATTCCAAATCGGGTTCTCGAACTCGACTCCATCTCGAATCATCAAATTGTTAGTAATAGCTTGTTGCTTATTGAAATTAATCGAGGCATTTTCTGTAGTCATGGTGAATGAGTTCCATAGGTTGACATTGAATATGGCCTGAGATTTCATGAACTTTTATTTCAAAACTAACAATATGTTTTTCCAGAGAAAGAATTGTTCATTGCGAATCATAAACACATAATACATCTGACGTTATTGCTGCCAAACAATCATAATTCCTAACCCGTCTTTTACGACCTCATCTAGAAGACATACTCATCCCTGGATGTGTATTCTTATCCTGAAAACGTATTGTGTACTGCATCATATTCTTGATTAAATGTTTACGATCCTAGTCGCCGTATGTAGCCTCTTAATAAGGTTGTTTCCTTCGCGAAGCCTCTCAAGGACCGCCCGCTCGTCGCGACTAAACCAAGACTGTCGGTAGATAATAATATAAAACGGTAAGCTTGTTAAGTGTTACTAGGAAAGAGGTACAACACTCAGCACTCTTATTATTTTTGTATGCTCCAGAAGATATACAATTGAACCCGACATGATTATCCTTTCAGTATCGTTTTACTATGTTGCTAGGAGTAGTTTTTGTCTTGTCATATTATGGTGAGATGCTTACAGACTCGAGTCTAGATCATAGTTGAGTCTTAAAGGTGTGAGCTTGAGGAAAATGTCTGCAACATGCGTGTTTTTGATAGACTTTGGTATCTTGAAGATGGAAGGCACCGTCGAGACCGGCCCAGAACGTATTGCCCAGATGATGACGCGTACCATGAGGGCTGGTTCGAGACAGTGCGGGCAAGAAATTTCTGAAAGGACTTGGGAGTTTTTCCCAGTCGCGGGACAGCAACGGCTAGTCATACAAATGGTTTCCTGGTTAAATGGGTAGTTTCATTGACTGTTACAACTTTGTAAATGATATTTCTCAAAATACAGAGTATCTTCATAACATATAAAATATATTAAGTCAACATTCCTACTAAAAAGCTATTAGAACAACATATTTTCAAAAGCATCACAAAAAAGTAAAACTGTCCGATTCCAATATTATTATCGTACACAACCGTTCCTTTTATCTACTCAAAAGCTGTCGCCCGTATTAGTTAACACGAATAACAAAGTTAATTCAAATTACCCACTAATCCAGAAATGTAATTTTCTTATTTTTTTAAGAATACCTAACGTCTATGCGCATCTGCACTTTAAATTGCTTAAGTTTTGTTTTATATTTTATTTCTCCTCGTAAGTGATTTGTAATCTCTGAGTAATAAATAATTTTTAACCCTATATTCTCCATATTTACACGTGTGTGTACAGGCGACCCTTTACGTAAAACTTTTCCAGCAAACACACAAAAAACAAGTTGTTTCATAACACATCTTCAACTACTAATAATCCTTAAACCGTCACGTTGTCCCTTATCATTCTTCCCATCGCTAAAACGTGATTTCCATCGCGACATGTAATAGACGCAGGTGTAAGCATTATATTGAGTCGGGCTGTCATCGCTTCGCCCCTTATAAGGGCTCTTACGACCCGCTTAAGTCGGCGTCGCAGGTGACGACCACTTAACGAGTCTACTTTTAGTACATAATACATGGCATATGTAATGGATAGATAGTGTTAATGTGGATACGTTAATTCTTGAATTATGTGTAACGTTGTCCGGGTAGTTTTCGAATCTCGTTTCATGTGGATAGGTACATTATTATAGGGTTTTACTTATAAATAACTAACTTTTGCCAGCGGAATAGTCCCAAAGGAAACTACTACTAGGATAAAAAGCTATTCTAGTATTAATCCAGGTTATAAATCTGTGTGCCAAAGTCATCCAAATCCGTTCAGTTGTTTTTACGAAAACGAAGGTGTAACAGCCATCTATCGTTATATTCTATTGAAGTACCGTTATTCAAATTTAATAAAATCTGATATCTTCAGAATGTCGATCCATCCATGAACATACCTGCTATATTATCTTAAGGACTCTGACAACATTACCGTCAAAAATGTGTGGAATTGACATGCGCTATTGATGCATTGATTTTGTATGTTAAGCCCAAAGCACTTATATGTTTAATTGTTTGAATCGTTAAGCCCAAAACACTTATATCTATATCTTCTACACAAATACCAATATTATGAAGAGGAAAGATTTTTTTGTTTGTTTGTACCGAATAGGCTCCAAAACTACTTTACCGACTTTCAAAATTCTTTCACCTATGGAAAGCTACATTATTCCCGAGTAACATAGGCTATAATTTTGACGGGAGCGAAGCCGCGGGGGTCAGCTAGTGTTTAATATAATACGTGTGATGGATGTGTGTGTGGAAGTGTGGGTGTATGTTTGTGACTCAATCACGCCAGAATGGCTGAACGGATCTGGATGAAATTTGGCACAGATATAGATTATAGTCTGGTCAGTTTATCCCAGTATAATTTTCCCCTGGGATGATAAAACACTTTCCACGCGGGTGAAGCCGCTAGCAAAAGCTAGTAATATAAATAAATCTACTTACCTAACCGCGCCTAAAGCGAAAGGTAATAGGACAAGAGAAAAAATGTATCACCCCATTTTAGTTGTAATATAATATTATTCAAAAAAGAATCCTTATAACTTCTCACACGTGTAAGCACTCGCCAAATATAAATAAAGACTTGAAAGACCTCACTTCACAATGAACGTACTGAAAGAATCTAGCTAGCAGTTTATAAATATTATATAACACTTGAGAACTTTTCGCCTATTCTGAGTAGAATAAAACTTGACAAGTCAGCTGTCGGCTCGCGGAAGTTACGTAAAGGACGACTAATGGAATTTTATTCTCGTTTTGATCCTAACAAGCGTGAGTGTTGCCTTTTTAAAATGGCGATAGTTCGATTAAAAAAAACCCGGATACCTGTTATTAACGTTTATAAATAGACTTTTGGAAACTTTGTTATTGCATACGAGGATTCTAACGGAAAAAAAAACTTGAAAAATCTTTTCTAGTACATTACTACAGCAGCCAGCGAAAGAGGCATTGATGGACGAACGTGTAAATGTGGGCCGAGGCGAAGCCGATATGCACAAACACGTAGGTAAGTCCATCAATGCCTAGTTGTGGCCAAGGCTTGTATAGTACTTTTCTCAAATAATGCGCGGAAATTAAAACTAAGTAGTACCTAGAACTCATTTTGTCACTTTTCAAAATCAATGACGAACAAGAATATTTTTTCCTGCGTTAAAGTGCTCATTTCTTTTTTTTTTTTATAAACAGCTTTCTATTTGCAAGCCAGTTCGAAATTTAAATAAAACCTTTGATAAGTTACCTCCTTGGTTGCCATGTCTCGGAGTAAAAGATCGTTCCATTTTTAAATAACACGACAGATATGGATTTAATACAACTTTTGCCGGCCGCTGCTCGCATGTATTTGACCAGTACAGGAATTTCGATTTATCTTGAAGAAAGTTGTCAAAATATTGCTCAAATTTCCAAGCATGTTTGAAAAACGTTTATTGTTGAACGTCACGTCCAAAAAGCTGTAGAACCTGAGCGATCTGCATGATGCCGTACTGAAAAACATCCGAAAAACTCAGGTACACTTTTATTATATATCTTAAAAGTAAAATTCGTGCAAGGTTAACACAAAAATCCTCAATTCTTGTATCTCTGATCTTATTCTAACATCAGGCTTCATAGCCAGATGGAATTTAAAATATTCCTGATATTGCACGTGGGCAGGCAGGTAGATACGTAATATAAAAATTCCATTACAATTTTTCTTCTTTTTCTCAATTAATTTTGGGTCGGTAGCCAGTTCGAAAAAAAGCACACGAGGTCGAGTTTCAAATATATAATAAAAACGAAAAATTGTATTATACAGGGAAATATCGAATATTACCTACTGTAGTATAAAATTTATTCAGTATCTGGTCAATTCTAGGAATTGGATTAAACACATATAAATGGAAAATTTAGGTTGTTTGATATGCTTTCAAATATAGTTTTTGGCTGTTCTGGTTATATTGTTTTTCTATGAATATTATTATATCGTTTTTGGGTTACATTATTTAACATTTATATGGGTACGTATTGTTTCTTCTTTTTGTTGTCGAGGGGAAACTTTAAAAAGGCGCTTGAATTATTGGGGGAAAAGATCAGGGAATTTTACCTCGCTAAGACCACCCCGTTGATCACCACCGAAGACGTACACCCTGTCCTCTTAAAAGACCACCCCGGTTCCCCCTCTGTAAGATACCTTGCATTGAAGTGCTCTTCATGACAATTTCAAATCCTTAATTTTTATTTTAGACCCGTCACACCCGCATGTACAGCAGTCTACATCAAAATATATTTTCCATTGTTTGTAAAATAAATAACCGCTCTCAAACAACGCATTAAGCAATATATTTCCCAAGCTTTTGTAACATGAAGTAGGTACTGCCGGTTACACAAACTTTAATTGTACTGTTTTGGGCCTAGACGGAACTTTACAAAAGTACCTAGACGCTTTGTTTTGTAACTTTACTCTGAATTAATTAAAACAAATTCGACTACCTACAGATTACGTACAGAATATGAGTATCTTCGTTTCATTTTCAGTACTACTTTGTCTAGAATTTCAGCAGGATAATCATCATCATTCCAGCCGGAAGACGTCCACTGTTGGGCATTAGCCTCCCCCTAGTGTCACCATATCGACCAGTTTTGTGTCTCGGATCCAGCGGATTCCCACAGCCTTAACCAGGTCATTGGTGCACTTAGAAGGAGGCCCTCCAATGCAACATCTTCCAATTTGCGGTCACTACTCAAGAAACTACCAGACATACGGCGATGCGCAATCGGTACATGGTGGTCATCCCACCCATACGCACTAAAAGTTTTGAGAATACTTTTATTATGCGTACAACTAAGGAGGGGAATTCCCTGCTGAAGTCTGTGTTTCCCGATAGCTACAATCTAGAGGTCTTTAAGTCAAGAATGAATAGGTTACTTCTAGGCAAGCGTGCTCCATTATCAACCACATCATCGCTTACCATCAGGTGAGATAGTGGTCAAGCGCGAGCCTATATTAGATTAAAAAAAAACTTTTCCGCCTCATCGACCATCCATTCTGCGATGTGCCCTGAGCACTACACTTAAGTTTCGTAATTCTTTGGGCTATGTTGGTAACCCTGTTTCTCCTGCGGATGTCTTCATTTTGACCACGCAAGGAAACTCCGAGCATAGCCCTCATCGTTACCCTTTGGGTGATTTTAAGCCTTATAGCGAGGCCCATTGTGAACTTTCGGTTCCGTATGTCATCACTGCCAACACACACCGGTCATAGACATTCATCTTGAGCCCCTGCACCATGTTTGTGGCTTCCCGTCAAGTATAAAGTAGATCTAGATAGTACGAGATAGTGGTCAAACGCGTGCCTATCGTTTTTTTTTTAATTTGACGTAATAAAACAGCTTCTAAGAGCCTGTCCAGAAAGCGCGATTTCACACGCGCGTCCACTCGCGCGTTTTGATTTGTATTGCGTCCAGATGCGGCGAAATCACGCGCGTTTTAGGTTTAAGTTTTCATTAACCGAATACGTCAACTCGCCACGGACACGCGCGTAGTACTGGACGCTGCAATGGCACCGGAGTATCTCGACACGCGCGGCGCACGCGCGTAAAACGAGCGAGTCGAGAGTCCCGCTCATTGCAAGCGTTTTACGCGCGTGTGAGGTAACGCGCGAGAGCATCTGGACGGAATGTATGTAGCTCTAGTATCTCGAGAACGCGCGAGTGCCTACGCGCGAGTGGACACGCGCGTAAATCGCGCTTTCTGGACAGGCTCTTAAGGGTCTTGAGAATCGGTTTCCCACCCGGCTTCAGTAGTTCGGCCGTGATTGGGTCATGAGTTCATCACCAGGTGCCTTGTTGTTCTTTAGCTGTTTCGAGCCATCCAAATCTCGTACAGTAGAGGAGAGAATATACCGCGCAACTTGGCGAAGGCTGCCCAGCTGAGGATAATATGACAAGAAAACATTAGTTGAATAATTTTGATATTTCCCCTCTTAAAGGTAAACACTTACGTCAGGGATTGTACCCTTTTCCCGCTTCAGAGTCGGAAGCGATTTTGAAAGCTCGGCATACAATGGCTGACAGTATATTAAGTTTCACTTGTTTGTTTGTAGGACAGCTTTTTATTGTGGTACTTATAACACATTCTGATATACAACATGTACCAGGCCCCTCAGAAAGTATTGCGAAAAAAAGTTTTTATATATGGGAGACTGGCCAGTTATAATGTTTTTCGAAAATATGATTATTTATAAGTAAAAATAAGTAAGTTCCAATTTCAAAATTTCCCTCCACATTTTTTGCGAGTTAATTCAAAGTATTGTGTCTCACTGAAATATGGATCTGCGCCGGGAACATTTTAGAGCTATGATTTTATACGATTTCAAGTGTCGCCTGAAACCGGATGAATCGTACGATAGACTTCAAATGGCATTCATGGATGAAGGCCCTTCCAAGGCAACCGTGTATCGTTGGTATAACGAATTCAAGCGCGGTCGACCAACTTTGGGGGATGACGAAAGAAGCGGTCGCCCTTTGACGGCTGTTACCGAAGAAAACGTGCTAGCAGTGAAAAATTTAATCCAAGACAATAGGCGAATTACATATCAGGAGATTCAACACATATTGAAGATTGGATCGGGAAGCGTTCACGAGATTCTACACAGCCATCTTCGCGTGAGGAGGATAGTATCACGCTGGGTGCCGCACAACCTCACCGATGCTCAGAAGCAGGCCCGGGTGGAATGGTGCCGTGATATGCTTAACAAATTCGAAGCAGGCTCGTCTCGGCGTGTTTACGACATCGTTACAGGTGATGAGTCCTGGATTTATCAATACGACCCAGAAACCAAGCGCCAGTCGACTGTTTGGGTGTTTCAAAATGAGCCAACGCCTACCAAAGTGAAGCGATCTAGAAGCGGGGGTAAGATTTTGATCGCTAGCTTTTTTAATTTGACTGGCCACTTGGTATCAATTCCCTTACGGGATCAAAGAAGCATTAATGCCGAATGGTATACTACCAAATGTTTGCCAGAAGTTTTCTCTGTTATAAGCAACAAGCGACCAAACACAGGGCTCCGCGGGCTACTGCTCCACCACGACAATGCACCTGCGCACACCGCACTCAAAACGAGGGACTTCCTGGACAGCACGCCAGTCAAACTCCTGGGTCACCCTCCTTACAGCCCTGATCTAGCACCGTGTGACTTCTTTTTATTCCCAAAAATAAAAAATCAGCTCAAAGGGATACAATTTTCGTCGCCGGAAGATGCGCTGGCTGCGTTCGAGCAGGCTGTAAACGAGGTGTCTGCGGCGGACTGGAAAAAGTGTTTTGAAAACTGGTTTAGGCGCATGAATCTTTGTATAGAGGCTGGTGGAAAGTACTTTGAAAAGATTTAATAAAAATATATGTACGTATAGAACAATTTTTTTTAGTTTCGCAAAACTTTCTGAGTGTCCCACGTATTATGATGTCTCTGCACGCCGGCAAAATCTCTAAGAGACAATTTTTGATGAACAAAAACCCAAAAAAATAAATTCAAATTGAAATGTTTGATAAAGGCAACACCTATACAGTCATCATCATCATCATCAGCCTTATAAAGTTCCCACTGCTGGGACACAGGCATCCTCTCTGTGAGAGAAGTAGGCCTAGAGCGGGTTTGGAGGATGTCACATGTCTTCGAATTTTTGATTCTAGAACAGGCCGGTTTCCTCACGATGTTTTCCTTCACCGTTTTAAGAGCAGTGTTGATGAGATAATTTGCACAAAATAAAGCACTTGCCTGGGTTCAAACTCACGACCTACGACACGTAAGTTTGGGCCACCACTGCTCACCACTACCTATACAGTACACCCACATAAAACTTTAAACTTTACTTATAACAATTATACCGAAAAATCAAATCTACAAAGTTAAACATACCATTCATCATTTCCTCATATGTAAAGCCCACACATGTGTATAACTTCAAATTATACAAAACAATTTGCTATGTAATTTTCCAAAAAACCTCAAACTGCCTACAAATCACGTCACCAAAACTGTTTAAAACAGTGCAATGGAACAAGCTTCACTGAAATGCAGCAAACCGTATCAATATTTCATCCGTGATTGTATTCACGAACAGTTAAATTTCGATTTCCTTAGTCAATGAACGAACAAACAATTCAATCGTAGACATTAAGCTAACCGACGGTAATTCTACTGACTACGTTTTCCTGTTTATTCTCGCGATGTAAACATAAACACAATTCCGCTGTGTTACCAAATAAAACCTTACGTTTGTTGACAAAGGTTACATAATTTAACAATTTGCCAGTTTACTTAATGTTCTACACGTGTTTGTACAAGTATGTCTTACTGTCATTGTTGGAAATGGACATTGGGAATGGACTTTATGTTTTCCTTGGCCTTCATTTCAGAGACACACTTATCACTGGATCGAATTTCATCGTCCACAAGTCCTCTCCACGGAACGCCACTTCTATTCAAGAATTGTGCGTGAAGCGATTGAAATTAAAAAAATACAAAACGTTCAATCGGGATGACGGTTACAAATTATCCGCGGCGTGGAATCCAGTGATTCAAAAAACATTACCTCGTTTTGTGCAGTCGGCAAACTTACAGAATAAGGAAACGGTCAGTGTACTGTGTAGAAATGTGAGGGCAGAGGAAGAATTTTCTTTCCCAACGGAGACAGTACACCGAGACACCAGTCTACCCGGGACCACGGTTGTTACAACACGGCCAAAACGTTGGGCGAAATAGGTAAACAAACAATCGAAATCATCGCGTTAAATTGCCCGTTATAATTATATTGTTCTTCATTTCAGAAGTTTTTTTTTGTTATTTTCTTTGTGTAAATTACTTCATCACCACTGTTCGCAAAACGGCGAAGAAAACATTGTGAGGAAACCGGCATGTCTTAGAACCAAAATTTCGAAGACATGTGACATCCACTAACCCGCACTGGGCCCGCGTGGTGGATTACGGCCCTTTCCCTCTCACACAGAGTAGGCCTGCACGCACAATGGACCAAATCCTATCCTATTACATAAGGCAGGTGTGCAGTACTCATAACCGGCGTGCGTATGTGCCTAGATGTATGAACGTAAATAATGCCAAAGGAGTTTTTAAGGATCGTAGTAGGTGGGGTTCTGTAGTTTCTGCCTACCCCCATAACAAACGGCGTAAGTTTATGTATTCAAACCTACTTATGCATATCCAAATAAAAACACCTCAGAGATACGCACATACCTACCTGGGTTTTGTGGTTTGTCGCACAATGAAAGTGCTATTGTAAAAAGTAAAAAAAGATAGAATTCTTTAGGATTCACGTAGGCAGAAGCGCTTGAAACACTTGACCACAGACTGCTTACATTTTTACAATGTTTTGTAAAATAATCGTACAAACCCCTGTATTGTTCTGTTGCTTTTATTTATTTTATACGTTTTTTTATCTCTTTTATCGTATTCACAAATATGAGAGTATCTGGAATCATTCTTCCAAAATCAGTGAAGAGTTGATTTTATTTATTACTAGCTTCTGCTAGAACCTACGCCAGTTTGAATAGTTTTTTTTATCCCAGGGGAACATCATACTTGGATGAAAAGTAGCCTATATGCTATTCCTGACCATAAAATATATCTGTGGCAAAGGAGATGTTCCAGAAATGTATGGAGCCTGGGCCAGGTCTATGTACACTTTATGTAAATATTGCTATATTTTATAGTAACCGTTTTTTATTGTTAATTTTCTTTAATTTCACTTCATTTCAATGTAAATTTAAATTAACTTTGTCAAGTATAGCACCACAACACCTAATAAACATGGTGGATCAGATCAGTAGTATGCGAAAAATGTCATTTTGACAATGACATTTGATTGACGTGTCATCGTAAAATCTGCATTAAAAAACAACACGATTTCAATTGCAACAGAGAAACAATCAATCAATATCCGTAGTAGCAAAATGAGTTGCAAAACTAAAACAACCACTAAAAACGCCGAAACATATCCAATTCACAGCCAAAGCAAAGAATGACTCAAAGACGTCACTTCCTAAAACTGTCAAAGTCGTCGAACGTCATGTCAAACACAACTGTCATGGCTGCCCTAAAAATAGGGTTATCGTAGTAAAAAAAATGATAAAATGATCATTTTTTACGCATGTACCCTTCTTCAAATTAATTTGTTAGTATTTTTATGGTATTCCTCAATTTTTTTCCTATTTATCTATGTAGTGTACATAGTGATGGCCCAAAATCGAACATCTGCTTTCATCTGGATCCATTCAGACGTTCTAGTGTGATTGAGTAACAAACATACATTCAAAATTCGGAACACAGATAAATTGTATTCTAGAATAGCACATAGGTTACTTTTCAGCCCGGTTTCCCTTGGGATAAGACAACACTTTCCACGCGGGTGAAGCGCTGGCAGAAGCTAGTTTACAATATTAGTAAGATAATGCACAATGCAACAATCATCAATACATATAATAAATCTGTACAAAAAAAAATGCCAGGGTGTTAAAGGATAACCAACAGAACCCATTACCATTTTTGGAATATTTACGGTTTTTTGGTTTGACTTATTATTTGTTTTTCTGTGCATCAAAAATTTTACCCGTTCTGACTAGAGGTTACCCTCTAGTCAGAACGGGTAAAATTTTGACGGCCGGTCGTCTGACAGTGAGGGGGGGGATGATTACGCGCTATCGGCGCGGCGTCAGCAAAACGCCGATTTCTCGGAAGTTTTGTATGGGACCCATGTATGAAACTTATGTTGTTAGAATTGCTATGAAATAAGCTATCATATTTCAAAGGAATGTATCCACTTTTACCTTGTAATTTATTTGTAAATATTGTGTAAAGTCAGTGTAAAGTCAGTGTTAGGGACATTTTCTCAGATTTGTGTACACAAATAAAAAAATAAACCATTATTTCACAAAGTTTTTATTTTATTTCAAAGAATACACCCTATTCCACAATAATCAATCAAAATAACACACCTCCACATACAATATTTTCAAAATAAAAAATAAAAAAAATTAGGCCGCAAAAAAATTGGCGCCGGCGCGGCACAAAAAATTGTTATGTTTACACTCGAGTTCTGTGAACTCTGTGGGCCAAGTGGCTTAAAGTGCTATTGTATTACATAGTTTGGTACCTGATCTCATCACACACACAGTTTTTGCTGCTACAATTGTTTAGTTTACGAGATATGAGTCACAATGCAAACACTTGAAAAAGAGCCATGAAAACGGCCTTTGTTTATTTGGCTTTGTTTACAATTACTATAGCATTTATTTGAAATTTTATTTCACAGTCCACTTGCTAATGATATTTACTAATGGAAAAACACAACACAACACAATGTTGTTAAAAAAAACAACACAAAAATTAACCCGCAAGATGCACAATTTCACAACAACAACAGCAATTTGGTCACGGATCAAACCAAAAATGGATGCGGCACCGGGACAAAATCCAACTGAACTCGACCTGAAACAAAAATATAAAATTTTAAATCCACAAATCATTAAAAGTAAAAAAGCTGAAAAACACAATCCACAACAAAAATTGTCCCTAGATTGAACAACTACTGAAAAACTAGTAAAATGGGGTATCCATTTTTTAAGTACCGCATACCTGCTGATAAAATCCGAAGCGGATTTTTTGGGCAGTCAAGGTTTTTGTTTTCATTAGATTTTTATTTGGTTCATTACCATCTCAATCAAATGCATTGTTTCTGTTGTTAATTACCGTAGCATTGTAAATAACAACAGTTTGATGAGTAATATTCACAAAAAGTAAAAAAAAAAATCGAAAAAAGAAAAAAAAGTGCAACAAACAGCAAAAAAATGTCGGACGGCGTTCGTTGAAATACGTTTTTCTACTGGAATTTACGCGAAAAACAAAAGAAAACTTATTAAAAACAGTTCTACACTTACCATTCCATGGTTTGTTTCAGCAGAAACCACATCCCGCAAAAAAAAAACTTTCAAAATTTTTCTCACAAAAAGTTTGTACGCGCACGCTTTTGCAAGCGTAATGGCGACCTGCGGTGAACTGAATTAAAAAATAAATATTTCGGTCTCGGGCGGACCCACAGACGCACTTTGATTTTTTTTGACGACTTTGACTACTAGGCTTTTAATTTAAACACAGACGCACTGCACTTAGCGGTTTTTGTGACACAAAAAACGGAAAAATACAAAAAATTAGAAAAAAATCCGGAGCGGATGACTTGTCAAACATTGGGTATGTCGCAAAAATCCGGACGGGACATATCATCAGACTAGTGGAATTTACGAAAACAATGTAGATAACTTTTATACATAAAACAAATGTGCGTTAGTTCAGCTAAATTTTTTACTAATTGTAGGTATAACTTAATTTTTGTTTCATCGCAGTCGGCTAACTCTATCAATAAAGTGTTCAAGAAGTAAAATATCACAATTCACAACACACGCAAATCAGATACTCGGATAGTTGAACTCTATAGTCGATAGATGGCTTTGTGCATTTGACGTCATTTTCCGAATGGCGGTGTTACGATACTCCACGAAAGAATGACCCTAATAAAAAAATGGTAGGTAGGTAGGGTAGGTAGGAAGGTAAGTAGGGTAGGCAGTTGACGGAAGCGAAGCCGTGGGCACACCTAGTAGTTAATAAAGTTCGAATCTTTTTTTATAAGCTTCGTCTGCATTATTAAAAAGAGTCGTTAAGCTCATTTCGTACTCATAGACAAAGTGAAAGAGATATCATTTACATACATCAATAAGCCAATAACAACGAAAGAACAAATCATAAAGTACCCCCCTATTTTCACTTTGACAAACCACATCCCCTCAGGTTTTTCGTATCACCGCCTTTGTCCGTTTACTCAGCAGGAACAATGTCCGGGTCTACAATATATCGTACGTCTTTGTTAAAATGGCCGCCCTGCCCAGTACCCGACGCTCTAATTGATTCATGGGGCATATGAGGCTGAGATAAGACCTTAATAACGACTGACACGGCACTTAATTAGTGACGATTTTAGCCTGAATATGGGTAAGATAATACTGGGCATGGGAAAGTTACATGTTATAGTCGTTCTTCGTAGTAAAATTTTGGTGAGTACCACGGATATAGGATAGTTGTACAATATGTGAAAATTTGACTCGTCTTGTACCTGTTTAATTAAATACCACCATTAATTAAAAAGGTTATTAAATAAATCAAAAAACCCGACTGCTTAAAAAGCGAACTAAAAAGAAGCAAACAGGAAGAAAATCATGCTGTGCAGTCGCAGGATACATATTCGCGAGCTGGCTGACCAAAACCAGATGTTGGTGAGCTTTTTAAGCAGTCGGGTTTTTTTATTTTTTTGATAAACTTTTTTTATTTATAACTTTTTAGTTATTTTTTTTTTTAGAATTAGGTACATTTAAACATATAAGTGATATATATTTTTGAAATCGCCTCTTAAAACCTTTATTTTAATACCCCAAACGATGTGTTTAGAAGGAATAAAAAGATTGGGCCCGCACAATCCCCACAATAAGTCGCCAATTTTAATGTAGCCAGTGACACTCGCAGGGTTAAGACGAATCAATTGACGTAAGAATCATCAAAATCGGCCAACGCGTTTGGTCTCTAGAACGCCACATACATACATACATAGGCTGATAAACACATTACCCTCCTTCGGAAATCGGGTAAAAAGATTAATAACGTGAAAAAAAACATGATAGAAATAACATCTTTTAGAAGTAATACTTATCTAAACACGTTCACTGTTCACGAAGCAGACACAATAGATATCCTCCGTGAATCATATTTGATTCACGGGCAGGGAAAGGGTTAGCACAAAAATGTATTCCAGGCGTACAGATCACGCGAGATACCTAGGCTTTTCCATTTCGAGCACGCAATGCGCGCCGATAGCCTTATCTACCCTTCCTCCACATCTGTGGTACTTACATATTCTTATTACGATCCAAGATAATAACATTCATTTAGATGAGTCCTGCATAATTTCAGCATATAATGGACTGACATACATTAGGGTAGTATAACCCTTTGTAAGATTGGTTTATAGCGGCAGTTAAAAGTACCGTTAAACTTAGCTCGGGGTACGGAAAGAAGGGTTGGGTTAGAGGCAATGCTTCTGTTTTACTGTTAGTAAGTGACAATGGATATTTAAGTGTGATTTAACGATTTCAAAGCGCTTATACTGTGATTTTTAATTTCGTAAACTAAACTGACAGCTGTCAATGTTTTTTTTTTTTTAAGTAGCAAGCGCGGGGCATAGTGATGTAGGTAAGGCTCAATCATAAGTGATTCATCGAATCGATGTGACATGATTCCTCAATTTAATTTGACTAATTGGTGTAAATAAATGTTTTATGAATAAAAACGTAATATATTTAAATATAACAGTATTCATACGCATAGTTCATACACTTATTGTAATAAATATGAAATCAAAAATAAAATAAATGCGATCTAAAAAATGATGTCTGACATAAATGAGTCGAAACTAAATAAGCGCTGCTTGTTTCTTTATAAATGTTTTTTTTTTTGCCGTGAAATAGTTCTATTTTCGTTCACTCGGGATGGTCAAGATACGACACTATTTTTAGGTAAAATAAAGTGTCAACCCCCTAAATGTCAGTTTATTCTACGAAATAAAAAATCAGAGTTTAGCGACATTGAAACCCCATAAATTATAAAAGAACTGTTTAAAAGCCAAATGTAGTATCTGTCAATTGACGTCTGTCTCTGCTATTTTTGTAAACGTACGAATAATAGACTACTTAGGTTAATAGCCGAGTTTATCGACACTGAAAGACAAATACAATACACTTAAAAGATAATTACAGTAATTTTATCGGCTCATCAACTTCAAAATACCTCCCAATACACCCACGCATTCCCTTAATACGACTAGAACAAAACTACGCTGACTATTAAATACTTTTCTCGTAAAAAAAACTTCTTATCAGGCTTGCATCAAGATCAGTGTCTGCAGTATAGGATCGTCGTCAGGCTTTGCGCGTGATTGTGCAGAAATTCACCCTCACACATGATACGTTTGTTTTTTTTGCCAAGAAATATTTTATCTCGCCCCTGGGAAGATAAGTTCACAGGGGAGTTTTATTAACGACAGTTTCGGAGTGGGGACCGCAAAGATTACGCGCTTCTATCATGTTCGAGTTCGCTCACTTATGTCAGACGTGTTTACCGACCGGGAAACGTTTACGAACGTCTTTAGCAAGTTTAAGTACAACAAAGAAATGAAGAATGATAGTTCGTTATTGTTTAGAAGAAACTAATGGTTTCTACATCAGTTTGCACTTTGCTAACTTCCCTTGCTCTCTTAGAATATCGAAGGCAAATTTATAAGTCACTAGCTTCTGCGAGGGGCTTCGCCCGCGTGTGATTCGAAAATTATCCCGAAAGATAAAAACAACAACAACCTAGAACAAAACAGCAAATACAATCTACAATCTAGGGGTCTTTATGTCAAGTGTGAATAGGTTATTTCTAGGCAAGCGTGCTCCACCGTCGACCACATCATCACTTACCATTAGGTGAGATAGTGGTCAAGCGCGAGAATATATTAAATAAAAAAACAGGCCAAGTGCGAGTCAGACTCGCGCACGAAGGGTTCCGTACCATTTTCGAGAAAAAAAGGCACAAAAATCACATTTGTTGTATGGGAGCCCTCCTTAAATATTAATTTTATTCCGTGTTTAGTATTTGTTGTTATAGCGGCAACAGAAATACATCACCTGTGAAAATTTCAACTGTCTAGCTATCACGGTTCATGAGATACAGCCTGGTGACAGACAGACAGATAGACAGACAGACAGACGGACCGCGGAGTCTTAGTAATAGGGTCCCGTTTTTACCCTTTGGGTACGGAACCCTAAAAAGTACCTTATTAGCTATTCCAGACTATCATCTATCTCCGTGCCAAATTACATCGAGATCCGTTCATCCGTTCTGACATGATTGAGTTACAAATATGTATCTATCCAACCAAACCTTCGCATTTTTAATATTATTAAGATTTTTGCAGCAAGAAGCTTAAAATCAATCCTGAGTTCGAAGGCTTATTTTCGCTTAACGTAATTAGGTCAGAGGGCTATAAATAGTCTGTGGGAGCTATAAAAAGCGTCAACACTTTACCTGAGAGGCTCGGAGCACGTTGTTACCTTAGTTAGGGCCTCCAGGGTATTTGTAGGGTCCATAAGTAATCGCCATGAAACAGGAGAGCCTCTGGTCGTTTATCACTTGTTCTAATAGAGGTTTTTACCTAATGCCTTCATTCTTTCCGAGGCGGTTTTTGCTCGCCTTCCCCTTATTTGTCCCGCAGCACGGAATTTCGCTGAAACTTATGTCCTGACCTTAATTAGTTTGTCTTTTTAAGTGTTTTGTTTTCCAGAAATATTTTGAATAAATAAACAGCAAACAAAAACCTATGGCAAATGTAATTAAATACGTAAATAAATCATAGTAATTATGACTAGCGCAGCTCATTTTTCAACAAGGGATTTTATGCATTAACCCCTTGAGTGCTTGAAACTTGGATCCGCGCGAGACACAATAGCTTTTTAATTGTTTCTGTAATTACGGTTATCAACCTGTTTTTTTTTGGGACAATCCCTTCGCTCTATTCTCAAACCACTGCAACTCCTGAAAGCCAGAATCAACAGTGGCGACCACCAGAAAAGCGCCGAGGCAATGAAGCTCGACGCAGTCAAAACGACGAAATTAATCAGAAAATAATAACGTAGGAGTAGGAAAAAATATAAATTTCCACTTCCCTCCACATCAAGCAGGAGACAGAACAAACAAGGCCAATAGGCACAAAGGGTCGTTTACAACTGGGTTAAGCCCAGTTGCCTAGCACCACGGATAAAAATTTGTATTAATATTAATGGGTCTTTCAACCGGTTAAACAACAAGAAAATTGTCTGCTAATTGGCTCTACCTCTATCCTTAACAATTAAGATATCCTATTAATTTCACTACCTTCACCACCGAAAACGATCTTTCACTTATATCCCATACATTATCTACAAACAAAAGTTCATCTAATCACAATACGCCGTCCGAAATAAAAAGGTCGAAATTACCGAACAATGCTGTCGTAGCCAGGGTAATAGTTAGCAACACCGAAAATTACCGGCGGAGTAACTAATACCCGTGAGACTCAGGTGGCACAACACTGGGGTAGAGGCTTAAACGATTTCCCTTTCCCCTAAAGCGTGCCATGTTATTGCAGTAAAGCCTAGTTTCAGGTTAGAACAACACTTACTTGCTGCCGTAATAGTGTTGGGCGTTTTTAGCCGGCGTCATCAGTTAAGGATGAGCTTTTTCGCTGTTTTCAGCGCTGTTTTAACAATTGTGTTTTCGTGCGTTCTGGTGAAGATTTTTTAATTGGGAATTTTTGCTTGTGTTATTTTCGTGGAAAGGAAAGAGGAAAATGTGTGTTTTTCTTTTTTCAAATTAGGAACTTGGTAGGTGTAATGTTATTTAGCAGAATAATATCTGCTTGTATAGGTAGATAAATATTGGGGTTATATGTGGCAATTTTTTTAGTGGAGCTCGTGGCTAAATAATAAAAATCGCACTGGCCGATCATCAAGGTTAAGCAACGCTTGACGAGGTCGGTCCATGGATGGGTGACCATTTCAACATACCGAGTTTCCTCCATGCCTCGGAAAGCACGTTAAGCCGTTGGTGCCGGCTGTCATTTGAAGATCTTTGACAGTCGTTACGGGTAGTCAGAAGCCTGAGATCTGACATCAGTCTAGCCAAGAGGTATCGTGTTACCCAGTGAAACTAAGTTAATGAATATATCACAGACATACTTATATAATACCTGCATCTTAATAAGAAATAAACTTAATTATAACATTCACACACAAATACATTTTACAAAGAAAGATCAAATACACAAAATTGGGCAGATATGCAAATGACATACAATTATACTCACCACGCACCAACTATGGCAAACAAATGTGATGTACGAAGGTGCTGCATTGTATAATAAACTACCAAATAACATTGAAAATGCTAGATCCATGTCAATATTTAAGAAAGACTTAAAATTACATAATAATATCCTTAAGACGGTACCCTGACCAAAAAATTGGCATGAGATATGAGCATTCCTATTGGTCTAGCGGCACTGGTGGCGCATGAATTACAGTAGTGAATACGCCCAGATTTTAGAATAAAATCTTTATAAAATCTAATTTTGGTCTTTTGAAAAAAAAAAAACTACAAAAATGTTCGTTATTAATTTGTCTATCCATTAGTATTAGTACAAAAAATAATTAATGAACACTTTACGAGGAGATGCATAATATTAATAATTATTTCTAATTTTTACGTTTTTTTGGAAGGAGATTAGTGAAATATATACAACATTTTAAAAAAAACTTAATCTACCATTTTAGAATCAATATTATGTAGAAATTTAATATATTTTTATTAATTGAAATTTCTTTTTAAATAACGAGTAGATAGCTCCTAAAAACAAATAAAAACGGCTCGCGCGGCGTTTTGCTCGGGGTACCGCCTTAATAAAGCGAGCACACATTAGTACAGTACATACCACTTCTAGTTGCGCGCGCTCTGTGTATGTTTACGTTCTGACTGTGTTAATTTTTTTCGATTACCCTTCACTGTTAGAATATTTTGTAAATCGTAATTTCTTTTCTTCAAACCTTTACGTAAATCAATAATGTATATTTAAATTATAGTTCATAAAAGATAGCTTGATCTCTGCGACAGCTGTCTTTATCAATACAGTAACAATAGCGCTTGACAGACTAACAATAACGTATACGTCAGTTTGACATATGTCACAGAGATCAAGCTATCTTTAATGAAGTATAGTTAATAATTTCTCATCCAAGTGAAACAATTTCTTATGGGAAATAAAGACATCTCATACCTCAATTATAGCCACCAAACACGAAAATCCGCCAACAGAAATAAACAACTTCGCAACAGATTTTCCGACACATAATGCACCCAAAATTCTATCACGTTACCCGATTTTACAAAGGCATGCAGACTAGCTAATGTCGGCTACATTTCTAACATACCTAGCCGAATCTCACCGGCAGGCTAGCCGGGAGAGGTGCGTAATGCAATGAAGTCCGTTCCGTACCGTCCGGCAAGTCCATTCCGTACCGCCGCACCGGCACCAGCTATTAGGTGTTAACTTGGACATGAACAGGAATGCGGTTTGTCTCCGACGTATAGGAACGCACTAATGGACAAGTGTCGGGAGCTGGCTTTAACTCGACGTCAGTCCGGCTTCGATTCGTTAACTTAACGTATCGAATTTGCGCGAGAGTATGTCTGGTTTCTAGTTTAGGATTATTATTGGTTGTAACTATGACGTGTGTTTTGGGTAATTTCATTAGTCCAATCCTCTGGAGCGTGGATTAGTTAAGGGAAATAGAATAATGGTTTAAGTATGGGATAGGTAGTAATAAAGAGCAAAGAAAAAGAAGATGTAGTGACTAAAATTGAAAAGAGTATGTTAAGATGGTTTGGCCATGTTGAGAGGATGAATTAAAGGCGACTAACGAAAGGTATTTTCAAGGCAGACGTGAATGGAAATGCCGGGAGGTGACGCCCTAGAAAGACATACATAGACCTTATAGGTGATGTTCTTCAGAAAGGCCAAGTAAGCATTACCCATAACTGGCGTGTGAGTATGACTAGATGTATGAATAAGTGTGAAGCAAAAGAAGTATGTAAGGATCGTAGCAGGTGGCGTTCTGTTGTTTCTGTAAAAAGGCGTGAGTTTATGTATGTATGTATGAAAATATTTCCCGGAAGCGTTCTTTTAATAAGCGATTATAGCTCAATACATTTATTTATTTAATTAAGGACAACCAACATAGTATACACCAAAAAATACATGTTAAAGAACTCATATTTTTACATTGTATAGTGTAGCCTTAATTAAAGGCTGCCACGGCATGTATTAAACAAAGGAATAGGAAATGTAGAACAGTTATAAACAGATTTTACTTTTTTTGATAGATTGTTACAAAAATATAGTTTATTGTAACGTAAATCCGACATACAAATGAAAACTCATAAATTAATCCAAAAAATTTTATTCAACATTGTGCCAACCAACAAGTTGTTTAAGTAAGTGAACTAATTATGTATATAAATAAAATAATATTATTACATCATCGTTATGAAGGTGTCTTATGTGCATCGAGGACCAAACAAGATCTTATTTTATTGGTATCCTTATCCCCCTTTAATCCAAGTAAATCCTATCAAGATACGACAAGTTTTATACCTACCAAAATACAGCAAATCCCGAAGAGAAAGACGGACACAGCTTTCAATGGTCCTTTGTGCAAATCCCATTCCGTGCAGTATCCCCTGTTTCGGCACCATAAGTCATGGTGGCAAGACACATTGATCCCAGATTTGTCAAGTCCAATACGCTACTAATATTACAGGTGGTTCCGTACGTTGCTTCCTAAAGCCTTTGGAAATGGTCCAATCGACTGGACTTTTCTTGGCTCTTGGCTTTCGATGCCTTTTTCGAAACGTTGTACTTTTAGAAGTTTGGTTTGTTTTGTTATGTTTCAATAGTTACGGTATAAAAACGTATGTTACGTTTTTAATAGCAAATTGTGTGGTTATGATACAAGTTCGGTTGTGATAACGGATGATTATTTGGTAATATGTGGAGCGGTAATGAATACCTGGTCACTGATTGTGTGTTGTTTTAATATAATTATGGTGGACTGTAGTTTGGTTTTTAAGCTGACACGGTCACAATCATTAGAATTAATATTTTTTTCGGGATATTTACCATGTATATGGATTCCAGGCTCGCGACAATTGAAACCCGTCGTCCCTATTGTCGCGAGCCTGGAATCCAGTGTTTCAACTTTGTAAAGGTCGTAAAACTACTGAACGAGTGTCTAAAGTGGAAACAGTGAGCATCGTCTGTCGTGAACAATGTCGAGTAACTATTAGTGAGACGAGTTCTGGTGGTAGCGGTATCGTGCGTGAAAAACGAGTGAGGAAGAGGGTAGACAGATATGTCAGTTCGTAAATAACACCCACCCACAAAGACTTTAGTTCTCATGATTCTCAATCTATTATATATTAGTCTATGCTCATGATCATGGCGCTTGTAACGGTGCCGAAATATCGAGCTCTCAACCAAATTCAAAATATACATGGTAAATATCCCGAAACAAATATTAATTCTAATGACTGTAGTTTGTATAGGAAACTGAATTGATATAATTTGCTTGTTTAAATATAATCAATTACTTTCACTCACTTCAAAACGTGTTCGCTCATCGAGTTCACATTGGAAGAGAAATTTTGACAGTTCTTACAATCTATCTATACATATAATAAATCTGTAGAAAAGTCATTTTTGTACATTGAAGAAATTGAAACAAAAAATAGCCAGCGTGTGAAAAGATAAGTAACAGAACCCATTTCCATCATTTTTGAAATTTTTGTCTGTTTGTCTGTTTGTCTGTTTGTCTGTTTGTTTGTGCGCACATCACGTAAAATCTACGAATTCAATGCTGACAATGTTTATATACAAAAATTATACGCAACTTGAGGTTTAACTTAGTTTTTGTTTCATCGAAATCGGTTCACTCTATCAAAAGATATGATTAATTTAGTGAGTTCAAGAAGTAAAATATTACGTTACGCAATTAAGTATAGTACTTGCAACGACATCTTAAGACTAAAAATAGAACTAATGTTGATAGTTGAAATCTAAATCCGATAGATGGCGTTGTGCAAATGACGTCATTTTCTGAATCGCGGTGTTAAGATTTTCCGCGCGAGGATGACGTCCACCGTGTTTACTAGGCAAAGGTGATATACTCTTATCTAAACGACGTTGTTTTGCTCTCGACAACCACGCGAACGAAGTCGCGGGCACAGCTAGTAGATCATAAATCTTATAATATATCAAGCGCTTTTGGCGCGCTAGTTACCAAAAAAAATCATTGAAGTGCTTCTGGTAGCAGGAGCTACCAAGAGGACAGTGTTTCGATTTTCGGCTCTATTTCGGTTAAGGTAAGGTGCAGTGGGTCAAAATTTGTTTATAATATTAGTTAAATAATGTAGCAACAGAGTTAGTGCCATTTTGAATCTGTATGAAAATAAAAGTAACGACTTTGTGTTGACATTAACAGGTAATGTATCATCCTACTAATAAATCATCATATATTTTTTTGCTACTTTCCTCTCGCAGGTATGCTGGAAGAGATTTCGATAGAAATAAGCATACCTCTGTGCCTATTTTCTGTTCCTTGTTCTTGTCTATTTACTATGTGTTTATTTACATTAATGGTTACATTAATGGTTAAATAAAATAAATAAATTGTAATCATCTGAAAGTCTGTATGTTTGTCATTGAATCACGCCTCAACGGCAAAATCGGCACACTGGTTTGATCATGACCTTGATTAGAAATTCTTTTTATCTCTGTATAAGCTGGTAAATCATAACGTTTATAGCTATCATTTTCTCTACACGATGCCTTAATCGACTCTTCTTAAAGCCACATGTGGATAAAAAGTATATAATATCGCCCAAAAACAAACAGCAAACTGTATGGATCAGCTTTTTAACGTCAAAACATAATATACGATAACACAACACAAAGAACAAAGCTCGGTAATATCTACAAATTCCAGCAACCACATTTAAGGTTGAACCAGTCGACGGCACGAACTATTTTGTGCGCGGGGTTAAAATGCATGCTATCTTATCCGACAACACGTGCGAAAGAAATAATTGCTGTGACGAGCAATAAGAAATCTGCAAAAGTGCTAAATTTTATAAACAGACCTTTGGCAGTCTAGATATCATGAAAAAACAACTAAATGCATATTTATAAAATAATATTTTTTGCATTGTTGAATTACTAATCTATCCCTGTATGGAGGCCGTTTTGAAATTTTCCATCTTATGGTATTTATTGCCGCCCAAAGATGCGTTAAAATTAGTGTTGAAATATAGAACTTTCGACGCTGATAACTTTCAAATATATTATTTTTTTACATTTTTGTTTCCCTATAGGAAGGACTAGATAATGATGAGACAAATTTATATCATTTTTTATTTTGAACGTACATCGTCAAACAGTGGAGTAATCTCTGAACTACGGTTGTATTGAAGAATTTTCGACTACTGTAACCTTAATATCACAGGTACGGAAGCATTTCACTTAACACCGTTATGAAATTTCCCCGCTGTATCGACTTTACATTGTAGGAGTCTGTAACACCACTGCCAATAGGAACTTAAGATACAGCAAAACTATGCAACAAAAGACTGGAAGCGATTAGTATTATAGAAACTCTTGTTGCTGACAATGGAGGCGCATAACGGTATCTCTAGATAGTGTTCGGGGTATTGTATTGAGTTCTATCAATACCTATGTATACGTATTTATAAATAGTTGTCTGGGTATAATGTAGGTATGTAAGCGATCTTCCTCGTGGCTCGACTCGGTTCAATTTATATCAAATCGTTAAGTGATTTTGACTAAGCGAAATTGCAACTACGTTCAAATGGAAGCGATGCAATAGGGATGATGACTAAATTATTCATTAAAACATTGTTTTTTTAATTCTTTTTTCGTAATCTTCTCAGCAAACCTTTCTTTTGATACCCATATTATGGTAGTAAACAATCATCATCGTCGCCATCTTGGGCCGTCATGTTGGATTTAGAATCACGTCACTTAGCTAAACATGCATTGTCACCCAAACTAAACGTAGTATGCAAAATTTAATCTTAATTGGTTGAGGATAACTGCTTTAAAATTCAGTTCCAAGATTTGACCCGAACACACTTACATACAAACATACATTGCAAGTTAAGTAAAAGCTTGTAAAAAATATTTTTAGTCCGTCAGTTAAATTTCCAGTTACATTGCGTTAAAATATCGCATGACGTCATGCCTTGGTACACTTTATAGATAGAAGTTACGTCACAAGTCCCCACTCCCGAACTTTGATGCGCTTTATCTTGATGAATTTTGACTGATAATAAAAAAATACGTGTCCCGTTAAAACGAAAGTAAACACGTTTTTGATAATTTAACCTTCGGAATAATTAGAATTTGCTATTTCGTACCTCGTCATCATCCCTATTCGATCAATTTGCACATTTGTCTAATATAAAAAAAAACAATCTACGTATATCAGATTGGTGGATAATTCAAATAGCAATATGTACACTATTTTATTTGATTCATTCACTATTTGAAGTCCTACATTATGTCCAAATCGACGATTTGCAAACACAGCATATTTTTTATCTACAAACCCGCTGCATACAGTTTCAGCAAACAAGGTTATGTAGCAAAATAGTTTCATTACGACATAAATGTATTATCATGATGTTTGCTAAGGTCTCCCCGGCGTCTCGGCGAACTCGTAGCGATCCGTCGAACATTCCTCCTATATTTCCCGGGTGTAATGCCGAACTTAGGAACAAAGCATCCCTTGTACCGTCTAATGCCGAACATGGGGTAGTGCGTCGGCAGCCGGTTCAAGCCGTCACCGCTAGTACCGCTAGACACACACACACATAGCCACACAACTAATTGTTTGTGGGAAGCTTCAACTTGAAAGCGGTATACGGTAGTCGTTTTGAATTCTCGATTGTTTATTTATTTGTCGATGAATATCAAATAACGTTTTATTTTGGCAGGTTTTCGCGCTTTTTTTGTAGACATGTTTTAATTAAAATGGATTTATGATCGTTAAATCCTACCAGCAGCACGCGTTTACATGTTTCATTAGAAATACGATGCCTCCCTCATATCCACTTTCAGGGGCCATTATTATGAATATACGAAAGTTAAAATTTCCATGCTAACTTGTTGAGCTACGACATAACACCGTAACTTCATTCGTGAAGCGAACTTGTGAAATTTATATTTAAGGCGCTGCTAAGTTAAACCCGGCTCGCAAACTCCTCAGTTTTAGAGACAACGGTAGGGAAAACTGGCGACGGAAAACGGGACACTTTAGAATTTTAGAAATTTTGCACGGAAAACTTTGTAATTTCACAACGAGCGTTTTGGACGGAGCACAACATAAATCATTGTACTTGTTTGTTTATATAGCGTTAACTTTATCAATCATGGCGTAAACGAGCATTTACGGCACTTACATTTTGGTAATCTGACGGACAACTTTCGGTATCCGCTTTTCGGGACTATTTTAACCGACTTCTAAAAAAATGATGTTTCAATTCGATACGTGTATATGTAATATTGTAGGAATTTCACAATATTCACATATGTTACTCTATGTGGGCTAATCAATTTTATTAGTGTATGTATGTTTGTCCACATATTTCTCCAAAAAATAATGAACACGATGCGATTACTAGAATCGGATCGTGATCATTCTTTTTTTATTAGATTATCATGTCTCAACTTAGGACATCTGTGCAGCAGTTGCCAAGATATGGAACATATATCCTAATTCCTTAACGACAAACAGCACGAATATGTAAATTGAGTTATTATGGGTATTTTGTCAATCCTGTCGGTACCTTACTATAGAACTTGCTCACTTCTTAATGATGGTGTAACAACTCTAAAATGAGAAAAAAAAGAGCAAAAATGACTTTTGTTTCGGAAGTCGGTGTCAAAAAACAACAAAAAAATAAGAGATACCAAAGAGACCAATATCCAAAACGAAAGTTATTTTTGCTCTTTTTATTAGTGTTTTGCTTTGGAAGTCGGTTTACTTTTTATTGAAAAGTTTTATCTTTCTACCTTATAGGTAGGCCCATCTGTTTTTTTTTTCTATGGTAAGCCTATCTTACATATTACATACTAGCTGACCGCCGCGGCTTCGCTCCCGTTAAAATTATAGCCTGTTACTCGGGAATAATGTAGATTTCCATAGGTGAAATATTTTTTTAAATCGGTCCAGTAGTTTCGGAACCTATTCGGTACAAACAAACAAACAAAAAAATCTTTTTTCTGTATAATATTGGTATAAGATATCGTTAGGTTAGCCTTATTCAAATGATTGTAATAGGTACTCATTGAATAAAACATAGCCAAGGTCCAAAAACTTCTAAATGTTTTCAACGATATCTATCCCAGATTTTATGTAAATCAACCCGAAAGCCACAACATTTAATTACTGCCGAACACTATTTCACATAAAACACCGCTTATTCAAAGAGGCTTCAATAAAATAGGCAAAATATGAAAATACAATATACTGTGGCAGAATCATTATTTCAGGGGCTCAGGTGGCATAACATTGTGTGATACTCTCGTAAAGTGTGGGATTTGGAGCCTAGTACATACCTAAAACTTTTGTGTTCACCGTTAACTAAAAATTACGTAAAATCTTCAAGTTTTATCATCAAAAGCGGTTTTACACCGCATATTTATTAGACTGCATTTGCTTTAATAATATAAACTTTACAAAGACATTAATAACTTTTCGTCTGAAATCTAATGTTTTGTTTTATTACTTTTAACTTAAAGCTGGGTATTAAAAGTGAAAGTTAGTCTAGAAACTTCTTTTTAAAGCTCTAAACCTAAGCCTATAAAGCGGGCTAATTCGTTGAGTAGGTAACAAACAAAGGAGATTTAAAGTTGACAGTGTCTAGCTTTGAATAAATCAAAGTTTTATGGAATAATACAGATTATTATTATGAGTAACATTGACGCTTCTTTTTAAGGAGTTCTGTATATTATATAGTAAAAACTTTTTTTTAAATACAACACAAAGTGAAAAATAACTGAAATTTTTGAAGTCGGTGTTCCTGTTTTCGTTTTTTTATTTGACGCCAACTTATTTTTCACTGTTTAGTTGTGGTACATAATGGACCAGTACAATAGTTAGGTACCTATAATGCCCAGTGTTGCCTGAATAGATTAACCCAATATCAAGAAACTTGGGCAAAACCGGCGGAATGATACCAGGGTGAAATGTATACCTGCGTTCCCGTTTAGAGCGTACCAGTGTGATGTTTATGAAATGGTGTAAACAATAAAGAGACATGTGATCGCAGCTATCCGGAGGTTTGCCGTCATTTATTGAAGAGTTCAGCTCGTGGCTAAATAATAACAGCCGCACTGGTCGATCACTGGTCATCAAGGTTAAGCAACGCTTGACGAGGTCGGTCCGTGGATGGGTGACCATTTCAACATACCGGGTTTCCTCCGGGCCTCGGAAAGCACGTTAAGTCGTTGGTTCCGGCTCTTATTTGAAGATCTTAGACAGTCGTTACGGGTAGTCAGAAGCCTGAGAACTGACACCAGTCTTGCCAAGGGGTACCGTGTTGCCCAGTTACTGGGTTGTGGAGGTCAGATAGGCAGTCGCTCCATGTAAAACACTGGTTCTCAGCTGAATCCGTTAAGACTGGAAGCCGACCACAATATAGTTGGGAAAAGGCTGGGCAGATTGATTGATATTGACCTTGATGTACTGGAGATGGGCGGTGTCTATAGTATCGAACGATACCAATACCAATTTGTACATGCAATTTGATGACGAGCAGACTTGGTAGCCAGCAGACAACATTAAACTAAGAGTTGATTTAACTACAGTTATAAATAAGGTGACAGTTACTTCATTGGCTATATTTCAGAGGATGAAAATACTCATGAAAATAAAAACTTTAACTACGCAATCAACTCTAAAATATGCAAAAAACAGTCGTTCAGCGATATGTATATTATTATGTTTTCGTAACTACCTACGCGACAAAATGTGCGGTTTTTTTATATGAGTAGGTACATACATACATACATAAACTCACGCCTTTTTCCCATGGGGGTAGGCAGAAACTACAGAACGCCACCTGCTACGATCCTTACATACTTCTTTTGCTTCACACACATTCATACATCTGGTCATACACACACGCCGGTTATGGGTACTGCGCACTTGGCGTTTCTGAAGAACATCACCTATAAGGTCTATGTATGTCTTTCTAGGGCGTCCCCTCCCGGCGTTTCCATTCACGTCTGCCTTGTAAATACCTTTCGTAAGTCGACTTTCATTCATCCTCTCAACATGGCCAAACCATCTTAACATTCCCTTTTCAATTTTAGTCACTACATCTTCTTTTAAACCACAACGTTGTCTTATTACCTCATTCCTCAATCTATCAGTTAAAGTTACACCACACATACTCCGCAAGGAGCGCATTTCTACTGCATTAATCCTACTTTCATGTCTTTTTTGCCATACTTAGCCTTCACTTCCATACATAAGTGTAGGCACCAGCACGCTGTTGTGAACGGCGAGTCGAGCTTCCGGAGACATCGACTAGGTACATACTTTTGAAATATTGTCAAGCTTTTAAAAGTCACCTAGGTGCGACTGTTTTTTTATGAGAATAACCTACCTACTGCTTCTGTTGATTTGCTTAGAAAATACCGTGATTTGACGTTAAGAAGCAAAAAATACTTTTTCATCCAAAAAAAATCTGACTTCTAAAGCAAACCACAAAAAATTGCAAGATAGTTCCGGAGAAATGCGTGGAAAAACATACATACACTTATGAAATTTAGCACACGTGTTTTAAAAGCCCACATAAATATTGTGCAGTTCCAACAATATTACATACATACGTGTCGAATTGATGACCTTCTTTTTTTCTGAAGTCGGTAATAAAGCTCAAATTAAGTGCCCCAAAAACAAGACAAAACATGAATACGCTGTATAAGTGAATTTATATTTTTTTCAAAGCAAACTGTATCTACCTACATGAGTTCCAGAACATTTTTTTTATGAAATACCCGGCCATGTTGCCAATAATAAAATATTCTGCTCAAATAAATCAATAACGCGGCGTGTCGTAATATAAAATATATTTCTCTGGTAGGTCAAGGATCTTGAAGGTTCAAGAGAGCGAAAATAACCGAATGAGCACTAGTCGCAGAATTCCACTATATACTTGTAGTTCGTAAGGTAAAATAAAATATTGTAGTGTACTTGACTACTTGTGTTACATCGAAAAAGTGTGCTCGAAATCGTGGTAAATATTACGAGGGGAGGTCCAAAAGTTCGCCGAATATTTTGCATAAAAAAGTCTTTTTTTTATATAAAATAAATTCCGCATACTTTTGGACTTCTCTATGCATTTAATTTACTTCAAAAAAAATTTGTATAGAAATAATTATAATAATAATTTAATATTTAATATAGCCTAATAATTTACCAGTAGTGAGCTCATAAAGAGAAAAAATCTAGAATGCTGAACAGTACCTAACTAATATTTATAAGTTGTCACTTATCACTAAAGAAATTGTTAGAAGCAGTGCGAGTCGGACTGGCGCACGAAGGGATCCTTACCATTATCACAAAAAACGGCAAAAAAAAAAACACGTCTGTTGTATGGGAGCCCCACTTAAATATTTATTTTATTCCGTTTTTAGTATTTGTTGTTATAGCGGCAACAGAAATACATCATCTGGGAAAATATCAACTATCTAGCTATCGCGGGTCATGAGATACCTGGCCTGGTGACAGACAGACAGACAGACAGAAGTAATAGGGTTCCGTTTTATACCCTTTGTGTACGGAACTCTAAAAAAGCAAACTAAATAATATTCTCAATATCACAGAACTTCTATAGCAATTCTGTATCAGTATCATGATAGTGTAACAATTTGAACAGCTGCATGCATTCATAAGCTTACCTAATATATTATTGAGTTAATGCATATTAACGCATATGCATTAGTAGGTAGTTACAGTTACTAAATTCAATTAGAACATGAGCTATTATTTACAACTGAATTCTCTATACAATTAGAAGCCCAATAATATCAGATACAGCGTTAACAATAATCAAGTACATTTAAATTCGTAAAATGTATCGACACATTCGTAATAAGAGGTTCACATTGTCCTCATATTTGTGGATACTGCATCCAACTATTTACGATGCCACTAAAAACATCGAAATAAACAGTTGCCAGTAACAAAAATATTTTTATTGACGTGTTATCACGTTGTCAATAAATGGTATCTGGATGTTTTGTTGCCTGTAATTTCAGTGCAAACGTACAAAGTTCGGACTCGCAGTGGAGGTAATAGGGCAAATACATAGATTTCCGGGTGATTGCAGCCCGTGCGTGACTGAATGACCGACTGAACTCAATCCAAAAATATAACTAAATTATATAACGCGATCACTGTTACTTATCGTCTAGCATTGAATATGCTTTTGACGTCTCAATATTGTCTACATAGTGTATTTTTGGAACCGCGGATCTAGGAGGCTTGTGGCATCATATCCACTGCTGAACATAGGCCTCCCCCAAGCGTCGCCACATTGACTGGTCCCGTGCGTCCCGCATTCAGCGGATCCACGCAACATTCACCACGTCATCGGCCCAACTGGTAGGAGGCCTTCCAACGCAACGTCTTCCAGTTCGTGGTCGCCACTACAGAACTTTTCTGCATCCGTTCTGCTAGGAGAACAGTTGCTGCATCCGAGCAATATGCCATGCCCATTGCCACTTAAGTTTGGCAATTCTTCGGGCTTAACCCTGGTTCTCTTGTGGATCTCTACATTTCTGATTCGATAACGCAAGGAAATGCCGAGCATAGCTCTCTCCATTGCCCTGTGGGTGACTGTAAGATTTCTGATGAGGCCCATTGTGAGCGACTACGTCTCAGAGCCATAGGTTATCACTGGCAAAACACACTGGTCATAGACTTTCGTCTAGAAACTGTGGCAAGTTGAGGAGGAGTTGTGGAGGCTTGTGGTAATATGTAGAAATGATTAATTAATAGAAATGACTAAATGGTTATCATGTAAAGTTTTGTCTGATACAAGTTGAAATAAATTATTATCTTTTTCTTTGCTTAAGTATGAGTACAGACACTTGAATTCCAGTTAATGTCCAGACATAACACAAATGTCTATAAATATTTGTCCTGTTACGGGCATTGAACTATTTGCGCAAAAGACAAAAGCTCCGTCAATGCATTACTTCGATTCGAAAAACATTAGCAGTCGTAAACTTTCTGATATAACCTTAAGTATATTAATCAATATTACTTACTAGACGTTATCTTTAACTTTTACTTAACAAGAATCCACGAGCATTGTAGCTCCAGTTTCAGCGACTATAATTGATAGCATTTGTCTTACTCTAACTAAGCACATTATTTATCTTCTTGGCAATAGTTTCGATAACTATTTCAATTCCAATAACTCTATTGTAAGTAAAGGAGATTCAATGACTTGCTGCTGAACTTAAGAGCTTAACTTTGTATTATATATCTACTTGTTTGTGTGTACATAAATAGAAGTTGGGATATCCCAAGTTGGTGTGTTATATTTTGAACGTCACATCGTATACAGATTGACTTTTAATTCTTTACTAATATTCGAGAGTGAAAGTACTCAAGATTATGAACCACATCAATAATGGGATAAACTCTACAGTGTGAAATAAACCGGCTAAGTGCGTGTCGGACTTCGCATATTTAGGGTTCCGGACCAAATATAGAATTTATTGGTATTAGTTAGTAAAATATAAGTAATAATATACATTATCACGAAATTTCAAGTTCATTAGTCAATGGAACGTTAAACAATTCTTTGGAAAAAAAAAACTGACAGACGATGGACAGACGGACAGACACGTGATTGACAGCAATAGGGTTCCGTTTGGACCCTTCGGGTACGGCACCCTAAAAACAGCAGTTCTGTCGGTAGAACTTGTTGTCTGCTTAACTCTGCTAAATGTAGGAAACAGTTGATTTTTAGGGTGCCGTACCCGAAAGGTCCAAACGGAGCCCTATTGCTGGCACTCAAGTGTCCATCCGTCTGTCCGTCGTCTGTTACACATATTTTGTACCGAAGAATTTTTTAACTGCCCATTCAAAATCAAAAAAAAACAATAATTTTTATTTCACATAGGCCTACATGGGCACTTATAAAACGTCGACAATGTGCACGGTTCGGGTTGGTCGATTCCTATGGAGAAGAACCGGCAAGAAACTCCATGGTTACTCTTTTAAAAAATTGTTTGGTTTTACAATATTTCCATGTTACAGCAGTACTTAGATGGGAGGACAACGCAGGCCCGATAATAAGTCGTAAGAAACTTAAACCAGAAGTGATTATATAATAAATAAACAAAAGATTTAAAAAAAGTATAACGAGATAAAATGTTAACAATCTAGAAGGCCTACAATGTTCACACATTTACAAACCAATCGGTAAAATAATCTATACAAAGTATAACACGACTAAATTTAACATGTGGCACAAATGTTGTTATCAGTGCTGTAACTATTCTTAGCAAAGGGCTATAAAGATAATTGAAAACCATTGTAAAAAGTCTTATTAAATGAAGAAAAATTATATTGAGAATAGTTAGAGACATCCACATATTTGTGCCGTTTATGAGTTACCAGGGAAGCCGCATGTGCAGAAGGAGCTAAAACCAAATATTTTTATCTTCAACGTAGTCCTTGATTCTATAATATGCTTTTTTAATAAGGACACGTTTGATGTGATTTTTGAACTTTCCATCGGTCAGTTCTATAACTGACTTTGGCAGACATTGTCCTATGAACTTGAAATATTTACTATAACGCACTATTTATTTTATATAAATTGGTACGGAACCCTGAATGTGCGAAGTCTGACATGCACTTGACTTGGTCTTTTTTCCTATCGTTTATAATAAGTAAAAATTATCTCCCTTTGAAATTTGCCAATTATAAGCCATCCAATAGGTACATATAGAAAATAAAACCGTCCCATTTCAGTCATTAAGACTTCCTTTTATATTAAGTGAAGGCCGACCATAAAAGCTGTTTCACAGTTGCTGTTTTCAAGCTCAAAAGACTAGAATCGATTGTTAGTCGAACAATAGTTTGGTTGACAGTTTAAAATGTCCGAGCTTCAATAGTGCTGCACGTGCGACTCAATTAAACTGTCGTTTCGTGAACAAAATATAGTTCCCCAAACAGTTCGGATCGTCAACGAGGGCTCTAAGGCCTGACAGAGCTAATCCGGGGTTTACGATTGAAGAGTTCGTTAACAACTGTCAATTTCCCAACGTTATTTTGGAACGTGGTAATAGAAAATAAGTTCTATTTAAATTGGATACATCCTAATAATAATTTTACTAACAACTTCTTGTTTACCTGCCAGAGTCTGTATTTCCTGATAGCTACAACCTGGTAGTCTTTAAGTCAAGGATATATGTGACAAGGTTACTTCTAGGTAAGCGTGATACTTCGTCGACCACATCATCGCTTAATATCAGATGAGATAGTGGTCAAGCGTGAGCTTATCAATAACTAAAAAAAAACTAGAAAAGAGTAGGTTATTTGCATTTTCAATCCACTTCAAAAAGGAGGAGGTTTTTAATTCGGTTTTTATGTTTTTGTGTGTTTGTTACGCGTTTGCCCTGCCAATTATGAATAGATTTAAAGCTGTTGCTTCTCATGTTGTGAAATTTGATCAAGATGTGACGAGTAGTTTTTAAGATATCCGTAATTATGCGTATTTTTATGGTCATAATAATATAAGATACTTAAATTAAAAAGAGAAAAAATAAACTGAATTCCAAAACACAACACAACAAACCGAAAAATAACTTTCGGAAGACGATGACAAAAACGAAAAAAAATTGGTACCAAACCGATGTATAGAGACACCGACTTCCGAAAAGAAAGTTATTTTTTGCTTTGTAATGATTTTTGATTTATTTTTTAGTATAATTTATTTGAATTTTGTATATTACAAAGGATTTAAAATAACTAGAAAAATGTGAGAGTACTAATAGGTATAAATACTCTTCTGCCAAACTCTTTGAGGAGTACACGCGTAATGTTTTGTAAAATGACCCTGTGAATATGAAGATCATCAAGAACATTGACGCCTAATTTTGTGCTTTGTAGCCCAATCACCAACAAAAAAAATCGCATAACTTCATGCCTTGGTACACTTTTTACATAGAAGTTACGTCACAAGTCCCCACTCCCGAACTTTGATACACTTTATCTTGGAAAATTTTTATTGATTTAATACTGTGTCCAATATTTTTTGATGATTTAACCGTCAGACTTATCAGAATTTGCTGTTTCATCCCTATTGTAGGTAGGAAAAGATTTTATAAGGAGTTAGACAAGTGTCTATTGACGTTAGCGATGGCATTGTCGAAATTCAAAAATGTACGGCATTAGTCAAGTTGCATTTCGATAGCGTTTGTCATGCCCATAAATTTTTGAGATTTTTCCAATCGCTATCGCCACGATGTTAATGATAGAATGGAAAGTATTACACTATCATATATTTAGGATCACAGATCTAAGAGTCATGTTAATATGATAGTGTAATATAAAGAGCAGTAGAGAGCAGTGGCAGCCCATTGGCAACGACCGCGACTTACAAGTGGTAAGGCGTGGGTTCGATCCCAGGCAAGCGCTTTTCTTTGTGTACATTATTTCACACCACTGCTCTCAAAACTGTGAAGGAAAACACGTGAGGAAACCGGCATGTCCCAGAACAAAAAAATCGAAGACATGTGTCATCCACCAACCCGCACCGGGCTCGCGTGGTGGATTACGACCCATTCCCTCTAACAGAGAGGAGGCCTGCACGCACAACGGATCAAATGCGAGTCTAAGTGCGGAAAAGGGGTCCATCTATCCTATCCTATCCTAGTGTAATATAAACATATCATATGTTTAATATGAATAAACTTCGTCTTTGATAAAAATATTATTATGATGATTACTTCATGGTGATTCTATGTATGATCATATATATATCGGAGGAAGGTAAATGATTAATGGTTGGGAACGAGGAAATATCGCTTGTGAACTTATTAATTCAGTTTTGTTTAATTGACAACATTTAGCTTCTGATTCAAGTTTCAATTAGATTTTATTCGATTGACAACACTTCATTTTCCTTATGTCAAAATACTTGAATTCGATTGGATGTTAAAAGCGATAGTTTTGCTGGATGTGTGCTTGAGCCAATAATAAAGCGGCGAGCGTCTATACTTGGAGCTCTGTGTGGGTTCTCCCGCTATTATGGTGCTGGAGTTAGAAAGAAAACGCGCGGACGCACGTTTGGCCAAGTTTGGTGGTTGAAAAGAGTTTAGAGGTATTGTAAAGTGGCGTGTATAAACTTGACAGAGTGTGGTTTTGTTGAGAGAAAGCGAAACGATTGGTGGCCGAATCCACTGCTTCGTTGTTGGATCAAGGACTATCTCTAAAACGGCATAAGTTACCCGCCTTGCGCACGCATTACCCACGATAAGCCCACAAACTCGAGAGTATATGGAAGGAAGCCCTCCTGTTTCCGACATATATATATATGACCAGCTGACCCGGCAAACTTTGATTTGCCATAAAAACACCATAACATTCATCTACCTACCCTACCCTACCCTAGATACCCTACCTTACCTACCCTAACTACCCTACCCTACCCTACCCCACCTACCCTATCCTACCTATTAAAAAATAGATAGTAGCCGATTCTCAGACCTACTGAATATGCATTTAAAATTTCATAAAAATCGGTCAAGCGCCCAGCGAACACGAGAATTTTATCTATAAGATAGTGCAAGGGCAACGACCTCTATTGTTTCGCGGCAGAGGCACACTTTGAGGTTTAAAGCACTATCTTAGTAGTTGTAGTCGGTAATATCAAAAGTTACCGTACCAAACTACAAGTTATGCTTCAGTTGATTTTGGACTATCTTTTCATCGGCACTAAGGTGGGATGAGCCATATTGAGAAATACACTATCGTATTCCTGTATACACCGTTAAATTTAGATCGTTTTAATCAAGTGTAGGGTCGATCCGGTGCATGAAACAGAATCAATTTGTAGAGAAAACCTTAAAAAAAAACCAACTTCCAAAGTAAAACACTAAAAAGTGCAAAAATTACTTTCGTTTCCGGAAGTTGGTGTTGCATAACGATAAAAAAGTGGTACCAAAAACACCGACTTCCGAAACGAAAGTTGAAAGTCTCCACGGGATTTAAACGATCAAAATGTAACGGTGTATACATATTGTTTAAATTTAATCTTTACAAATCGATACTGTTTCATACACCAGTATCGGATCGAACGTCCACGGGATTTAAAAGACCAAAATGTAACAGTATATATCTAAACTAATATTAGAAATAAATAACATTGCTTATTTGTTGTAACAAGGCGATCTCTGGCAGTACTGATTCGATTGATTATAATAGCAATAATTATTGATAGAAAGGAACGCTATTTTCATTATATTTGTTTTTTTTTTTAGATATATATTTTAAAATGTAAAAGATATGTATACATCTTTCAAATATTATAAATGCTAAAGTTTGGTTGGATGGATGTATGTTTGTAATAGTATTTTCACTCGTGTTACACTATTATCACACTCGGCTTACCTCGTGTGATAAACCCGCACTCGTGTTTTAATAACCCCTATTATATGACCGTTGCATAAACTATTTCACGCGGGCGAAGTCACTAATGGAAATGCAATAATTATCTATAGCAATGTACGCCATCACTGATTGCCATAGGCTAGCATTTTTATTCCGGAAAAGTGCACGATCGTTGCGAACTACAGCACCGCAAGCCTCAGGAAACAGCTAGTATAAAATATTATGGACAAGCACCAAAATACATTTTAACGCTCTATCCAGGATTTAATTTAAATTTAAGTTTTACAAACCCCAACTTTATAGCAAGTTTCTACTTAGTTGCTAATTTAATTTTTCATTCGTGTATCACAAACGGCCCGGTTGCGGGGTTTACGTTTATAGCTGCCCTATCCTAGGTTAAATCTCATTTTCGGCTACCTACCGAATGTAAAATTATATTGAAGTCAATTTTGTTTAATACCTGAGGGGGTTTCTCTCTAGAGGTTAATTGGTTCACGCCGGGAAACTTCACAAGCCATATGTGGTTTTCTGGCTTTGCCTACCCGAATGAATTTAGTAAGCAGGTGGGTCGGCCGCCGCAGTTGGCCCAATTTCTGTACCTTTATACTGCAATATGATATTATGTAATATTAACTCGCATTGATTCCGTGTTCAATTACTTTGTTAGCTAAATTAGGTTCAGTTTCGGTCTTATAATTTCTAAGGGTAGCTTCAAGGTTGAATTAGTCGACGGCACGAACTATTTTGTGCGCGGGGTTAAAATACATGCTATCTTATCCGACAACACCTGCGAAAGAAATAGATGCTGTGATGAGCAGTAAGAAGCTAGTTCGTGTACGAACTGCCAATTATTATTCGTTCTTTTGCAAGTTTGTAGCGAAATGGATGATGATTTAGGACGAAAACGAGCGAGCGATTATAAATTTATAACAGACCTTTGGGAGTTTAGATATCATGAAAAAACTACTAAATGTATATTTTCAAAAATTTTTTTTTGCATTGTTGAATTACTAATCTATCCCTGTATGGAGGCCGTTTTGCAATTTTCCTTCTTCTTATGGTATTTATTTCCGCCCAAAGATGCGTTAAAATTAGTGTTGAAATATGGAACTTTCGCCGCTCATAACTTTCAATTATATAATTTTTTTACATTTTTGTTTCCATACAGGACTAGATAATGATGAGATAAATTGATATCATTTTTTAGGGTTCCGTACCCAAAGGGTAAAAACGGAACCCTATTACTAAGACTCCGCGGTCCGTCTGTCTGTCTGTCTGTCTGTCTGTCTGTCTGTCTGTCTGTCTGTCTGTCTGTCACCAGGCTGTATCTCGTGAACCGTGATAGCTAGACAGTTGAAATTTTCACAGATGATGTATTTCTGTTGCCGCTATAACAACAAATACTAAAAACCGAATAAAATAAATATTTAAGGGGGCTCGCATACAAAAACCGTGTTTTTTTTGCCGTTTTTTGCGATAATGGTACGGAACCCTTCGTGCGCGAGTCCGACTCGCACTTGGCCGGTTTTTATTTAGAACGTACATCTTCGAACAGTGGAGTAATCTCTAGACTACGTTTGTATGGAATATTTTTTGACTAGTGTAACCTTAAGTCAATCAAGTAACCAGTGTAGCCAATTTTATGTAATTTTATTATCATCCAGTTGAGGGTATTCGAACATAGGAACATAGCTATTTCAGTGGAGTGCTTCAAGAATAGATATAATTGATCTTAGGAATCTAAGTGCCTTTACGAGTGGCCACCTAGAACCTAATTCAATTTGTGATTGTAACACTAATAATACTGGATAGTCGGGAGGAAATGAAAAACATTTCACGGAATAGTTGCTCAACATTATTATTTTATTATAACCGTCTATATAAGTGTTTGCGAATTCTCTATTTCTGAAATTCTGGGTCTAAGCGAAGTCGTAATTTAATTTGGAGTTACGCAACGAGTTGGTAGGGTTGTTGTAACTATTCTGTGATGTTTTGATTACAATTAAAGCGTGACTCGTCCTCTGAGCGCAACTTAATTGCTCTAGTCGAACTTTGAAGCCGCATGCGGTCGCTCCTCTAAAAACATTTTAATCAGGTATAACTTGCAAGAATTAACAAGTCAACTTCAGCTTCAGAAAGCCAATTTACTTTAGTTTGTAGATCAGAATGATAAATGTATTTCATCCCGCGACTAAATCGGTTTATTTTCAAAAAAATCTGCAGCGAATTTAAAATGTCAGTAAGCCGATTTTTAGGTGTATTCGAAGATATATTGCTTTGATGATCGCTTGCTGTCCTCTCAAAATTACTCAATTGAAGAAACCATCAATACTTATCAGATAGCCATTTTTAAATTCATTGCTTTGAACCTTTTTGAGCTTTGAAATTGGCACTTGAAACAGATAGGCTTATTTATTGTATCTTATTTGAAACTGAAAACTTAAACTAAACTAAACAGCTATCTGCAGAACATTAAATAATTACGATTAAGACATAATTACGATAAATTAATTTGATGATGTCTTTGTACAAATTCTAAACGGAAAAGTCAAATCAAAAGACAGAATTCTGTTACACGTCTAAAAGTTGAATGGAAAATTTCAAGACATAAATTGTTGTTTGTTAGTTTTACAAAGTTAATTCTGACTTTTCTTCTCAAGTCTGCATTTAAGCCTAAACAAGACGCTTTTCATTTTCACGCTCGCTGTGGGGGCGCCCCACTTTGCCTCGAGTCAAGTTCCACAAAGGTTTTGAATAAAGACTACGGCATTTGTGCTTTTTTGGTCCGGCACTTTGTGACGCCCTTTCCTCGAATACGATTTCGTTATGAATTTATCGCTCAATTGATGCTCTCGTGCGTTTGTTGGCACTGTTTTTGTTGATGGTTACACTTACCGTTAGTTTATTTGGTAGTGAGTAGATTTTAAAATGTTGTCTGTTGTAGGTTGTAGAAATTGCGATCTTTGATAACACGATCCACGTATATTTTCTCTAGCGGAACTGAACATAACCTTGCTGTTAACAACTGCTACCTATTCCGGTTTTCTAGTCTTAGTCGTTGCCTAGCAACAACTACTAAAACATTCATTAAACTATAATTATAGTAAGAATTACATTATAATACCCAATGGGAAAAGTTAAACCATTCGGATAGAATATTTGAAGGGTACAGCAAAGAACAGGGAATGTCACGAAGTTTTAATTTTTCTATTTTTTATTGGGAAGCAAATCTTTATCTACGGTAGTTTTATTCTTAATCACTATTTTTTTTTTAAAGTAAAGACGTTTTTGATTATGGCCGAAATGAAAAGAACCGGGAATGTCCATGACATACCGGTACATACCGGTAAAGAACCTTACTTCTAAACTTTAAGTGCGTTTTTCTCAAAATCTATTAATTAGGACTTTCCCTGTTTTTTGCCATATAATCATCATCGTTCATTATTCAAATAAAACGAATGTAAATTAAATAAATCGAATGTATTTTAAATACGTTCAAAAAATAAATCTGTACAGCTACTTAGCTGTATAATTCCCTGTCGGGACGAAAACGAACGAATATGAATAAAAAAGGTCGCCAAAACTTTTCGGGTAACGTCCTGTCGCAGGCCTTTTCGGTCAATTAAAAGAGCGCTGAATTTTGAATTCCGTCGTTAGAAATTTTGAGGGTGGTTAATCGAGTAATCCAACTGTTAAACACGCATGAGGGGATTAAAGCCTATTATGTTCCGACGAGTGGTCTTCGTTGACTTGCTTCGGTAATGTTTTATACTATTTTGTATGTAGGGTCAGCATATTGGATTAACATTTTGACGTGTTTTGATTAATTACTAGGACAAGTCCTTAAGCTGAACAGTTTTATTTAAAATTAATATTTGTTTCGGGATATTTACCATGTATATTTTGGTTGAGAGCTCGATATTTCGGCACCGTTACAAGCGCCATGATCACGAGAACTAAAGTCTTTGCGGGTGGGTGTTATTTACGAACTGACATATCTGTCTACCCTCTTCCTCACTCGTTTTTCACGCACGATGCCGCTACTACCAGAACCTGTCTCACTAGTTACTCGACATTGTTCACGACAGACGACCAAATGATTGTGACCATGTCAGCTTAAACACACCCTCTTACTAATAAACGCGGCATAAAGTTATACCAAGTATAAGCCTATGAAAATGTACGGTTATACCTTTGTTATACCTGGTATAACTTTATTCCGTGTTTATTAGTAAGAGGGTTATAGTTTTATTTAAATATTCAAAGCAGTGTTACACTTAGTTCTAAAAAAAACTGGCCAGTTTTATTACCGACAGCTTTTTAAAAGTACGTCAAATTTTTTGCTAGGTGTTTAAGGTGATTAGAGATACTATAGTGGAGATATTCCACTAACTTTCGATGTTGACGCTACCACCGCCGGGTGTTTGATCGCATTGGGCGGATGTGAGCAGTCCACAATGGGCAGGGCCACTACGGCACAATTTGTTTACGGACAGATGACAAGGCGTGTGCTTCGTAGCGCTACTTGACAGGCTCCTTTCAGCCAGCTAAATGAAATGTAGTTTCGGTAATAGTGTTCTCTACGTCGAGTTTTATTTATAATTCAGTTTGGGTTTTGGTTTGTTGTTATTGTCAAGCCGTATTGTCGTGGCTAAATAATAACAGCCGCATGGATCGATCTCCAAGTTTAAGTAACGCTTGACGAAGTTGGTCCGTGGATGGGTGACCATTTCAACATACCGAGTTTCCTCTGTACCTCGGAAAGCACGTTAAGCCGTTGGTCCCAACTGTCATCGATACGGGTAGTTAGAAGCTTGAGATCTGACACCAGTCTTGCCAAGGGGTACCGTGTTACCCATTTACGGTGTTGTGGAGGTCAGATAGGCAGTCGCTCCATGTTAAACAATGGTACTCAGCTGAATCCGGTAAGACTGGAAGCCGACCCCAACATGTTGGGAAAAGGCTAGGCAGATTGATAGTGAAGCCAATTATGATCATTTTAAAGTAAAATAAATATATTTACAAGTCAGTAGAAAGACATGTAGAAAGACTAGAAATCTTAATTGGCAATATTGAATTTATTACAAAGATATCATCTGGCTCGATGTACACAAATAATGATAGAAGCTGAAGATATAAAAATAATAAGTTGATTAACAACGTAGGTAGATGCTTCACGCCGGTGCTCGCTGTTTTAGCGCTTAACATTATTGTCAGTGACAACATCAATACAGGATCGATGTGCCAAAGATATGAAGACTCGTGTCACATCACTAACGAACCGTGGACTTACCTACGATTGCGAGCTGTTAACGAGCCACCAAACTCTGTGTGCCTCCTATACCTCACTGTCAAGGTATTAAGGCAATTCTGGAAAAACATGACAAACGATATCCCGTACTTTTATGGACAGAAACTTGGTTTTTCGTATCAATAAAGTGTTTGCCCCTCAAAGTCGCCACTTTTTCCGGACCTCGCTAATCCCGTCCAGATTTCCGTCCGTCTCCACTATATCAAATGTCCATTGAGTTAATGACTGCTCGGTCGTCGCCCTACTCAGCTTACTTCTCCTAGCTAAGCATTTACATATTTCTTTCAACATTCTTTGTCACTGAAAACAGTAAAGACAATATTAAAAAGCTGTTGTTTTCTCTCAAAAGTATACAAAGAAAGAAAAGCTGAATAAATTGCTTATCAGTTATTATAAACTATCTTGAGAGACTTTATTATAACCTCTCAACCTAGTCCATTGTAAAATTGCTTTTTTTCTGTTAACGTTTGCTATACGAGAGAGTAGAAATTTAATTAAAATCATGCAAATATACACCTTTACTGTTAGCATGAAACTCCTCGCAAGTTCCTTTTGAGAAGAGACTTTTTATTAAAATACTTGCTGGAAGCTGGAAGTTTGAATGTGACAAACATTGGTCATAATATCGTTCCGTATTGTCTCAAGTTAAATGAGGGTTTTGCGAAGTCGTTCTGTAAGCTATCAAGCCTTGACTGTAGCGAAGTCTTGATAAAAATTAGTTTCTAAAGTTTTGCTTGCATTGTATTAAAAATAATTAGACGTCTTAGACATTTTTGTGGCGGTCGGAAAGGCAGTCGCTCCATGAACACTGTTAGTTTAAAAACCAACCCTATCCTAGTCGGTAAACAGCTAGGCTGATTGAACATCTTACAATAATGAGCGAGCATGCTTTGGGAAGCGGCCCTTTTCTGAGTTATCATCATCATCATCAGCCTTATAATTTTCCCACCGGTGGGACACAGGCATCCTCTCTGTGAGAGGGGTAATGGGCCTTAATCTACCACGCGGGTCCAGTGATTGATCCTTTTCTGAGTTAAACAGTAAAAAAACAAATTATTTGTACTACTAGTTGATCGAAATTAAAATTGCCCCGAGAGGCAACATCTTGCTGGTATTTTCTATGAAAATTTTGAGTGTAAATCATGTGTAATGTGTAACAACTTAAAAACTAGTCGTCAGATCTTGATGAAATTTAAATGACAACACATGAGAAGCACCAGCTTTCAAGAATCATCAAAATTGGTTCATAACTAGCGGAGTAATCGTGTCAAAAAAACATACAGTCGACTTACTTCTTACTGTCACTAGACGGAGCTTATCCAATTTCAATACAAACGCTTTGAAATTTCGCTTAGTAAAGAGTGTTCATCAGTGTGATGATCAAATTAAGTCGAGCCATTAGGTTTGCGCATACTCGTACACGTGCGATAACTTTATTAAAAAAAACTTAATTAAAAAAATCAAAAAACCCGACTGCTTCAAAAGCGAACTAAAAAGTCGTAAACAAGGAAAAAATCATGCTGTGCAGTCGGAGGATACATATTCGCCGGCTGGCTGACCAAAATCTGGTGTATCCTCCGCCTGCACAGCATGATTTTTTCCTTGTTTACGACTTTTTAGTTCGCTTTTGAAGCAGTCGGGTTTTTTGATTTTTTTAATTAAGTTTTTTTATTTATAACTTTTTAGTTAGTTTTTCCAAATTACATACATTTAAACATATAAGTGTTATATATTTTTGAAATCACCTCTTAAAACCCTTTATTTTGATACCCCACACGATGGGTTTGGAATAAAAAAAAAATTTGGGCCCCCACAATATGGCACCCAAAATCCGCCATTTTTTTATTATCCAATTTTAATGTAGCCTATGACACTCGCAGAGTTAAGACGCATCGATTGACGTACGAATCATCAAAATCGGCCAACGCGTTTGGTCTCTGGAACGCCACATAGGAACAAACATACATACATACATACATACATACATACATACTTACATACATACATACATAGACTGATAAACACATTACCCTCCTTCGGCAGTCGGGTAAATAGATTGTAGACTCTTTAACTGTTAGAATCCAGCCCTGTCGGGGTCTGTATTTCCTGATAGCTTCAACCTGGGAGTCTTTAAGTCAAGAGTGAATAGGTTTCTTCTAGGCAAGCTTGCTTCATCGTCGACCACATCATCGCTTACCATCAGGTGAGATAGTGGTCAAACGTAAGTCTATCAACAAGAAAAAATATTTATTTACACTTTATACACATCCTTTATTATATTATATATATATTTTTTTTCTTACCCACGTCCGTGTGTCGCTGCGGGGTGCCAACTGAAAACCAGCGCTGGATGTCTGACGCCCAGCAAATGCTGAGTTGGTAACCCTTTCGGTATGGGCACGTTCAGCGCAATTTGTCTTTGCATTTCTTTTTTGTCTTTTACTCCATGTTTGTTTCTGTTGTGTTGTGCCTGTAAAAAAAACATAACAAACAAAAAAGATCTGGGCAAGTGCGCACCTCGCGTGATTAATTCCCGTTCGTTAAAGCGACATAGTTTTAATACAGTTACCGCTTGTTGCCTATTAAAGGAATTTACAAATTGTTTACTAACTATTAATGAAGTTTGTAAACAAATAGTGTCCTTGTATATAAAACTGTAGTCATTATGAAATATTTGACCTTCTTTCTTTGAGATACTTTTCTTATTTCTATAAAGGTGTTTTTCAAAGATTTTAAAAAAATTGCAAAACGGCCTCCATATAAGGATAGATTAATAATTCAACAATGCAAATAATTTTATTTTGAAAATATACATTTTGTAGTTTTTTCATGATATCTAAACTCCCAAAGGTCTGTTTATAAAAAATCGCGCGCTCGTTTTCGTCCTAAATCATCATCCATTTCGCTACAAACTTGCAAAAGTGCTAATTCGTACACGAACTAGCTTCTTACTGCTCATCACAGCATCTATTTCTTTCGCACGTGTTGTCGGATAAGATAGCATGCATTTTAACCCCGCGCACAAAATAGTTCGTGCCGTCGACTAGTTCAACCTTAAGTTTCGCAATTTTTCGGGCTATGTCGGTAACTTTGTTTCTCTTGCGGATATCCTCATTTCTGATGCAATCACGCAAGGAAACTTCAAGCATAGCCCTCTCCATTGCACTCTGTGTGGCTTAAGCTTTCTTATATTCTTACTAGCGGACGCCTCGCGGTTTCACCTGCGTAGTTCCCGTTCCCGTCAGAATACAGAGATAAAAAGAAGCCTTTGTCAACCGGAGATAGTGTAGCTTCCCAACGGTGAAAGAATTTTTGAAATCGGTCCTGTAGTTTTTAAGTTTATTAATTACATACAAAAGTAAAAATAAAAATCTTTCCTCTTTATATAGAAGATATCTTTTATCCTGACGATAAAATATATGTAATATTCTATTCACTTTAGACGAAAATTAATGTTTAACATTAAAAGTACCAGCGGCTCATCAGTTAAAGTTGAACGCTTGCCAAAAAAGGGCCGCGGCCTCGGAGCGGACAGTAAGTTGATTATATGAAGGTTTTTGTTACATTTACGAACATAAAAGGTTTTTTAAATAAACAGAAAACAGAGATAGTGTTCCGAAAAAAATATATAAAAGACACGCTATCTAATATTATAAATGTCAAAGACTGTTTATTTATTTATTGAAACTTCATGCAATATACAGATACATAGGCGAATTAAGTTTGCCTATGTATCTGAATATAGTTCAACGATTGGCCTACGACACCTGCATTCTGTTCTTCTTTATGTTTGTTAATCGTTCCTTTTTAAATTCATTTAGCCGCCAGGCTTGAACTAGGTATTCTATTCGCTGTATTAGGAACACTGGTAGACCATGGCCTAGTTTCTCCTTCGTCAGTACACTCTTGACAGAGCGGTCGTGGTCACCATTTTGCAGTGAGACTTCGGGATGCCATCATTCGCCTCACGACGCGACACCATACTACCTTAGAACAGGAACTTAGAACATAGGATAGATTTTATACCGGTAGTTTTTTTTTTGTAAATTTTAACTTTAACGAGCAAACCGCTGGCAAAAGCTAATTATTTTAATAAATGTGCCTTCTAAACGGATTTCATGATAAAAAAGTGAGCATAATTAATTACATTACGCGTGTAACACATCTCATTATCTTTCCACGTTATTAATTTGAATCATTAGTGCAATTAGGACGAAAGCTATAATGTTACGCTTACAACATAAAATGGAGTCACGCGAAAACTTCCCCAACTGGGATCGGCTCTCAGTTTCACTACCGAACAGAGCGGCTCCGGCGACTCTGACGCCGCAACACTGAAAATACTCAATTTTTTTCCCGAAATAATTAATGTTTTACTAGACCTTTTTAGGGTTCCGTACCCAAAAGGTAAAAAAAATAAAAACGGGACCCTATTAATAAGACTCCGTGGTCCGTCTATCTGTCTGTCTCTCTCGTCTGTCAACAGGCTGTATCTCATGAACCGTTATAGCTACAACAAACGTGTTTTTTTGCGATAATAGTACGGAACCCGTCGTGCGCGATTCCGACTCGCATGCGGACGGATTTTTTTAAATTAATTTAGCCTATTTTATTTTTAAATTCTTTTTGTTTAAAATAGTGTAATTAGTTTGTAAAGTTATGTCTAACGCGGACAAAAAAACAATTTTTTTTATGAAATTTTTATCATCTTATAGAAAATTTTATTACCTACCTACATAATAATCTACGGTTTTTGTTAAAAAGACAAGGAATAATATGAAAAGTACTAAAAACGACAAAATTTTGGGTCGCACGGGTGTGAAGCGAGTGCGCGTTTAGTTCAAGGTCGTTGGCGTTTGTCGTCGGTGTCTTAAGCACTCCGTTATATTCGGTGCTTACGTGTTCTAGTCAAGAAACCTCAATCGAGCGGAGTGGAAGGATTTGAACGTGTAAGTGACGCGTATTTCACGGCACTTGGGACCTTCTTTCCGTTAATTTCAGTGCCGCTGCTACAGTGACGCCGGAGCTGCTGTGATCGGAAGTGAGCCCTTAATATTATTGTTTCACCTATTCCGCATATTAATTTGCATTGAAACTAGTCAACTATTTGTAATTATTTATTCTGCAACGAATATAATATTTATTAAATGAGGTTTGGTGGTCAGGGACTAAATGTGTTATTTAGTTTCGAGTAGATGAACGGATTACCTTCTGTGTTGGGGAAAATTGACTGATTTTATTTTGTGTTTGTGGTAGATTGCATTTTATTGCTAGCTCATAAATAATATCGTCATTTAAAAACTGAAAATAAATACGTGTAGAATTAAGTTCGTTTCTGTACGTTTGCGTTTGCGTAAAATAGTAAGTAAATATCTATTAAGATAAACTATGTTACGTACATCTATATCATTAAGGGGTACCCCTTAATGATATTTCCCTATTTCTTTTCGTTTTTGACACCGACTGTCGAAAATAAAGTTATTATTCGCTTAGTAGTGTTTTGTTTTGGAAGTCGGTTATTTTTTTTTGTTATTATGTTTATTTTTTTTCTCGTTTTAGTTTTGGTTCCCTTATATTACCATGAAAATACGCAATATTAAGGATAACTTAAAAACTAATCGTCAGATCTTGATCAAATTTAAATGGGACCACATGAGAAGCAGAAGGATTCAAATAAAAAAGTATCATCAAAATCAGTTTATAATTTGCGACGAAAAACATACGGTCGAATTGAGAACCTCCTCCTTTTTAAAGTCGGTTGAGAATAAATAAATAGAAACAAACTATGTGACGAAAATGACGCGAAACAAAACAAAAACATGACATGCTTCTTTTACCCATCAATTTAAAAGAAGAAAAAGCCTGAACACCTAGAAATCGTCTCCAACGTAACCTCATCTCCGTAAAACAGTTCAATTTAAAGCTTACCACAAAACACATCAAGACCAGTGCAATAAATCCAACCGAAAACAGGCAAAGCCACTAAATCACAACATCCATCCAGATTGTTGACTGTAACGCAAGGCAGAACAAAGGTGGCAGGCTGAATAAAGTCCAGTCACGTGGAGCCTCACCTCAGGGAGGGTGGCGGAGGTCCCTTGCGGGACTACTGACCGATTTTCATTCCTCATGCGGGACTCACTCGAATTGAATAATCGATTCAAGACACCGTGCCAAACGTGATATTTCGAATCGGTTTCAAATCGATCTGGTTTTTCGCAAATATGTTGTAGTAGCTTCTGTCAGCGGCTTCGTACGCTTAAATAGTATTTTGTTTTGAAATCCTTTACCCTAATACACGTTCTGATAAATTCATATGCCAAGTTTAATCCAAATCCGTTAAGCAGTTAAGGTGTGAATAGCGTAAACAAACACACTCACGTTCGCTTGTATAATAATTAGTTATATGTTTTCAGCAATATTCCAAGTCAGATTATTCTTAACTTAGTTAATTAAAAACTTTTTTAAACAAGCTTATTAGCTTACGGTGCATTGACATCCAAACCAAACGTGTATGCAAAATTTCATCTTAATCGGTTGAGGATAACTGCTTTAAAAATCAGTTGCAAGATTTGACACACATACATATAATAAATTATTCATTAAAAAAAACAATATTTTTTCTAATTTTACTAAGTAAACCCTTTCATTTGATACCCATATCATGGCAATGCACAAAAAATAAATAGTCCGCCATCTTATGCCGTCCGCCATATAAAATTTAGAATTACGTCACTTAGCTAACCATGCATTGTCATCCAAACTAAACGTGTATGCAAAATTTCATCTTAATCGGTGGAGGATAACTGCTTTAAAATTCAGTTGCTAGATTTGACCCAAACACACTTACTTACATACATACATAGCAATTTAAATAAAAGCTTGAAATTTTATACCGCATCATCAAACATACTTTTGGAAGTAATCTCTTCATTATTTTCTATTAAGTGTGCAACAATTTAGTTCATAATTAGGTGAGCAATAGGGTTCATTTTAAGGATACTTACCGAGATTTAGCGTTAAAACAAAGCTGTTCAAGAGTTGAACATCTTCGCATATCTTTTACTGCCACCTAAAATCTAAAGTAACGATGCCCATTTCGCATAGATAAAATGCGCGTTTTACACAAAGAGAATACACGCTTTATTGTTTCAAACCGTAAACTTTTAGTTTAAAACGAATGTTTATGGACAGTAAGTATTCAACGTTTTAAATATGGCTTTAATTTCGCATCGCACAGGAGTTTAAATAATATTATTTTATGTGATGTCGTTAAAGAATAATAAACTAAAAGATGAAATCGGATATTTTATTTTCGTGAACAAAATATCTGCAGTTTGACAGGTATTGGGTTATTCTTTCAGGCTTTCAGCGGATCGCGTGATGGAAGCCGTTTCATTCGCCAGCCCGATATATGTGCCGGCCTGCCTTATATAGGCGCTATGTAATAAGCACCTTTGTTTTGCTTCGCTTAGGTCAATAGTTCGGCGTCCTGAAATGTTGTTGGTATCTGCCGGTTGACTAGGGGATTGCATGCGGTAGTTTTCTTATTGAGAGCTTGTTCGTGCCAGCTACAGATATAGGAATGTTTTACATTTTTCATAGCATTTTTTTAATACCAGTATTTGCAAAAGTCAATTTCATATTATGATCACTACATGCGTATTTAAAAAAAAAAAGTATTTCAAAAAAGTGACAGCATTTACAGACATTACATTAAATCATAAAAAATAGTATCTTAAACATAGGTCCCCTGGCTGGTCTAAACTAGGTATACCTGTAACTTGGGAGTCAGTGTTCCTCTATTATAAAAGTCATTATGTATGTCGTTGCTTATTAACAAGCAAAAACTTAAAAAACTGTAACCCGACTAAGGCTTTTTTGCCCATTTTACCCGGGCCATAATAACGAATCGATTGACACCTTATTCATCAAAATTGGATAAATAGTTTAGGCGCTACGGAGGAACATACGTAAATACAAACATCATACATAGACTGCTATACGAGTAATTGTTTTTTAGCAACTATCATATGCTTTTTATCATAACCCTTCCTTTTGGCTTCGCCGTAGTGAGGTGAAAAGTAAAAAAAAACTGTACTATGATTGTAGACTATGGTTTTCTTGGCCTATGTTACCCGGGCCATAATAACGATTCGATTGACACCCTATTCATCAAAATCGGATGAATAAATAATTTTGTAGCTTTCAAATACAATTTATTTTATTTATTTGCTTACCCTCGCACTAGAACGTCTTGCAACCATTACACCAATGGAGCACAAACTTACAAATACTAACTATAAGTCCTTGGTTTTCTCACGATGTCCAAGATAAACTTAGAAAGTACATATGAATTGAAAAAGTCATATTGGTACTTGTCCGGATTTGAACCCACGACCTCAAGCACAAGAGGCAAGGTCTTAGCAACTACGACAGATAGACATAGAACTGTGATCATAATAATTACATGTTAAGTTAAGATGTTCATTCTAATAACAATTTTAGCTTACAACCACTTCCTTGTTCCTTCAAATGATTTGTAGGTAACTCATTACATTCTTGGCATGCAGCTTTTTTCGTATTTTTCTCAGCCGTTCATTTGATACTCATATCATGGCAGTGCACACAAAATAACTAGTCCGCCATCTTGGGCCGTTCGCCATATTGAATTTATAATGACGTCACTTAGCTAACCATTCATTGTCATCCAAAGTAAACGTGTATGCAAAATTTTATCTTAATTGGTGAAGGATAACTGCTTTAAAATTCAGTTGCAAGATTTGACCCGAACACACTTACATACATTGCAAGTTAAATAAAAGCTTGTAAAAACCCGATGTTTTACTTGTTACGCAAAGAACGTCTTAAAAGTTTAGCAATTTAATTCCGTAGATATAAAACATGTAAGAGGTAATACAAGGATTTTGTTGTTGTTTTACCCCCAGATAGCAGTAAACGTTGGTATTAAACGCGAGTTAGTACGCATATGTATGAAGTAAATATACAAGACGAAGGAAATGTGTTGTAAAAACATGTATTGATGTAAAAATCTGCTAGCTCTACAAAGCAAGATTCTATGAGCAAAATACGAGATTAAACGTGTGAAATTTCGGTAGTCCATTCCGGAGAGCATTGGTTGCCCAGTGGTAACGGCCGCGACTTGCAAGTTGTAGGTCATGGGTTCAAACCCAGGCAGGCGCTTTACTTTGTGAAAATTATTTTATCACCACTGCTCTTAAAACGGTGAAGGAAAAAATTGTGTTCAAACCGGCATGTCCTAGAACCAAAAAATTCGAAGACATGTGACATCCACCAACCCGCATTAGGCCCGCATGGTGGATTACGGCTCAAGTTGATTCCCTTTCACAGAGAGGTGGCATGCACGCATAACGGACCAATTGGAACTCTAAGTGCGGCAAAGGGAGGTCCATCTATCCTTCGGTAGTCCATATCAGTCCTAGAAACGTCTAGGTCTTCTTGTTAGTTCAGTGATCGCAAGCAAGACATCTATTAAGTATTTTTGGATTGTAAATCAGAATCTAGATTTATGCTCCATTGATTACTAAAGGCAGGTCATTTAATTCCTTAACAGCAATAAACATAACTAGAGCAATATTTTTTTTTAATCTTTTCCCCACACTTGTAATTTCTTCCCGTATCATGGGTGCGTTTACAAACATAAACTCACATACACAACACCCAGAGCCAGAACAACTATCTGTAGGTCATACAAATATTTGTTCCGTGCGGGAATCGAACCAGCGACCCGCAGCGCAGCAGTCAATCGCTCAACCACTGCGCCAACCATGCGCCCAAAATGTGGAGACAATTGGTAAATACTTGATTACTTTATCTTACGTCATAAGTGACACGTGAATTTATAATTTGGGTCGACGTTAGCTAGTTAATTATAGGTTACTAATAACCTATAATTAACTGGCCAGTCTAATATAAGTGGCTGATCGTTTCACTAAATGTCAATAAACCTAATTAACCCTTTCTAATAATATCCTTCCCACACTTTATTATACACTTAAATGTTAAGGTCTGAAAACTGTCTAGACTGAAAATGATTTTTTAAATCAATGTCGTTACATTGTCCAATTCTAATTACTTTGATAAGAATCGGGACATTTTAACAGAGTTACTCACATATATACATAAACTCACGCCTTTTTCCCAGGGGGGTAGGCAGAAACTACAGAACGCCACCTGCTACGATCTTTACATACTTCTTTTGCTCCACACACATTTAGTCATACTCACACGCCGGTTATGAGTACTGCGCACTTGGCTTTTCTGAAGGACATCACCTATAAGGTATGTCTTTCTAGGGCGTCCCCTCCCGGTGTTTCCATTCACGTCTGCCTTGTAAATACCTTTCGTTAGTCGCCTTTCATTCATCCTCTCATCATGGCCAAACCATCTTAACATATTCTTTTCAAATTTAGTCACTACATCTTCTTTAACAGAGTTATTTCCAAAAATAACTAAAAACCTATCTTGATTCATGAATCATCATATTTGTGTTACTTTTTAGGGTTTCATACCCAAAGGGTAAAAACGGGACCATATTACTAAGACTCCGCGGTCCGTCTGTCTGTATAGACAGTTGAAATTTTCAAAAATGGTGTATTTCTGTTGCCAGATATAATAAATAATAACAAACACTAAAACTAGAATAAAATAAATATTTAAGAGGTGCTCCCATACAACAAACGTGATTTTCTTGCCGTTTTTCGCCTTCGTGCTCGAGTCCGACTCGCACTTGGCCGGATTTTTCCCAAAATGTTTTGTTTATTTTAGTAAAACAAGCCAGTGATACTTGAGAACAGTGGTGGCCCAGTGGTATCGACCGCGACTTACAAGTTGTAGGTCGTGGGTTCGAGCACAAGCAGGCGTTTTACTTTGTGTAAATTATTTCATTATCACTGCTCTCAAAACGGTGAAGGAAAACATCGTGAGGAAACCGGCATGTTCTAGAACCAATAATTCGAAGACATGTGACATCCACCAACCCGCACTGGGCCCGCGTGGTGGATTACAGCCCATTCCCTCTCACAGAGAGGAGGCCTGTGTCCCAGCAGTGGGAACATTAATAGGCTGATGATGTGATGTGATGTGATACTGATAAAAATACATATTACCTGTTAAGAACCAGTAAGTACATCACGTTTACGAACAACAAGAGCTGATCCATTCACGTTCCATATTATACTCTCACGAGGATAAATATATAAAGAACACAAGTGTATTATAAAATTATTTGTGTGCGTTTCATAACGTGCCGCCAAGAATTTCGCGGCGTTGCCTCTTCCGACGGAAATGTGAATTATCATAATGCATGCCTCGTCTGAGCTTGAGTTTCACGCAATAACGGATACCTGGAAAACGCGATTTGTGAGCAAGACATATTGACGGAATGACGTGACGCTTTGTTATAATTTGAGAGCGTTTCTTTATATTCTGAGTAAGTGGTAAGCGTGAAATGATTTCAAGATTTAAGACGACGACTGTGGCCAACGATCTTGAGGGAACAAAACGAGCACTAGTTTCACACCCGTGCGACTCAAAATTTAGTAGTCTACTTTCCTTATTTTTCTATGACTTTAGAAAAAGCCTCAGATCAAAATGTAGATAATTAAATTGTCTTTAAAATACGCAGGGTGGTTTAGGTGCGATTGCCAGTTTTTTTTCCGTGTTAGACATTACTTTACACAGGAATTACGCCATATTATACGAATTAAAACTGAAAAAAAATCCTCTATCAAATTATTAAGAAATTGGTCTTATGTAACATATATTTTTTTCAAAAAATTACAACTAGCCGTTTAGACGTGATTCTCATTTTACTGCTACTGAGGAGTATCTGCGCCTTGAATGCTTAATGTTGGAGCTTCCTACATCTATTGTTGTTTGATTGCTACAAGCTGAAGCAAAGCAATAGAGCTACGCTGCTACGCCGTAGCAGCTATGCTACGCGATTGGTTGTTCCGTAGCACATGTGTTACTCGATTATGCAGATAAATTTCGTGTATACATTTCTAAATTAATATTAAATATAAATAAAAACCACCATGGCAAAGCAAAATTTTACTTTACCTTATTTAGGTTAAGATACTAATTTAAAATAATTGAATCAAGCATAAACAGGAAATAAAGCGATCTTTACTTGAATACCTCAACAAGACAAGCAACGAAGTTTTGCTCTTCATAATACAAGTGTTCTACATAACAATTAAAAGTGAAGATACCACAATGTACATATAGGGTGTTCACAACTCGGGTCGTGAGCTCCAACTTTAACTTAGTAAGTTATTATGCTTGTTATATCCTAGCCAAGTACATTAGGCTTAGTTCAAGGAGTTAACAATAACATAAATTGTTACGAACTAAACTACTGGTTATGTGGAAGTTTTTATTGTTTCGAGTTGGGTAAATTTTATTATGTTTTAGAAGTGTGATATGGGAGAACTTTTTGAAATGCTTGAGTTATGCTCAGAACTCTTGCCCGCTTGCGCCACCCTGTGTTATTTCTCTAACTCCTAGTTAGTAAGTTAATACGGCCAATTGTGTATGACATATTTGTTATTTAAACTCTTGTTAGCAGCTAACTCAGAGTTAAGTCATTGGTACCAGAAGAGCTGCCAGAGGTTTAAAAATTTGCTAGAAGTAGTTGAAACCTCAGTTGACTTTTATGGTCATGTTGTCTCAATTCGGTATTGTTTTTTTTTAGGGTTCCGTACCCAAAGGGTAAAAACGGGACCCTATTACTAAGACTCCGCGGTCCGTCTGTCTGTCTGTCACCAGGCTGTATCTCATGAACCGTAATAGCTAGACAGTTGAAATTTTCACAGATTATGTATTTATGTTGCCGCTATAACAACAAATACTAAAAACAGAATAAAATAAATATTTAAGGGGGGCTCCCATACAACAAACGTGATTTTTTTGCCGTTTTTTGCGATAATGTTACGGAACCCTTCGTGCGCGAGTCCGACTCGCACTTGGCCGGTTTTTTGTTTGACTTTAACCTAACATTCTAACAAGTACCTGAGGGTGACAATGGAGAAAACGACGTTTTCTAAAAATGCGATAGGAGCGACTAACCAAGGAGCGATTTATCGCCCCTGAAAGGCCCTGCATACAAAATTTCATGAAAATTGTTGGACCTGTTTTCGAGATTCAGATTATATATATACAAGAATTGCTCATTTAAAAGTATTATTATTTATTAGATAGATTAATATTCTGGAAATTATTAGTGAAATACTAGACTTCAAGCTGGTCTAATTTTTCAGGGTTGGTTCAGTATACATTTAACTGATAAACAAGTAAAATTTTCAAAATTTAAAAAACCCCCGACACATTTATCTTGCGAAAACACCCCGATTCGAACAGTAAAACGCACATAACTTTTGAACGGCTGAACCGATTTTATTCAAACATAGCTAAGAACACTCTCGACAAAATTACCCTTCAAAAAAAAAACTAAATCGAAATCGGTTCATCCGTTTAGGCGCTATGATGCCTCAGACAGACACACAGATACACAGATACACAGCAACACACGTGAAACTTATAACACCCCTCTTTTGCCGGCGGGGTTTAACAAGTTGCTTTATCATTTATATCAGTCGTTTTGACGTTGTTGTCCCGCAAAAACAAAACAACAACTTTGACATTACGTACTCTTACTCGAAATACACGTATGCACAAATTGACAGGTTCGCCAACATTTCCAACAAAATCCTCACTCAATACTATCAACATCCGCAAGCGGTGATGTGATAGAGCAGGCCTTTGTAACCGACAATTGAGTTTTGTCTTCCATTATTAGATTGATTCCAAAACCCAACACGTATGTTTACGCGTAACTAAATTGCCAGAAGAAAATTCGTACACCTAACAGTTTGTAGACATGAATAAATGTACAAAAGGAAAAACACGGATCCCCAATTAAGTTTGTCGAGATAAATGTTGGCCCTAAACAGTAGTACCTACAAAATACATAGGTACAGAAGGTTGACTCCATATAATGAGCGTTAATGCACACACACATAAACAAAATGTGAGTAGTGTGCAAAAGATCGACAAACGAGCCAAGAGGCTTATCGCCAACGATGCACCAAAACCTCCATGCGCCTCAAAACTCCAGAGCCTTGAACATCGACGCCAAGTGGCCAGCCTGTCGGTTTTTTATCGGTTACATTTCGAGGAGTGTGCAATGGATCTGCAAAATTAGATTCCACCTAGATTTCCATCACCGGACAATAAGACGTACGGCAATGCGCCACCGGTACATGGTGGACATCCCACCCATACGTACAAAGCGTTTTGCGAATACTTTCTTTGTAAGCACAGCTAAGGAGTGGAATTCCCTGCCGGAGTCTTTGTTTCCTGATAGCGACAAGAGTGAATAGGTTACTTCAAGGCAAGCGTGCTTCACCGTCGACCACATCATCACTTTCCATCAGGCGAGATAGTGGTCAAACGCGAGACTATCAAGAAAAAATAAAAAAAGAAGTCTGGGTATTTACCCTTTAAAACTTTTTGTTTTCGTGCACATTTTTTTTTTTTTAATTGTCTGTATATCATGTTGTAAGTCCGTTACAAATGTGGACAGGGCCGTAAAAAGCGGACAATTCCGAACAAATCTTGAATGATGGTGTCTTTACTAGCGACTTGAATGCGTTTGAGTCAGTTTATGATCTTCGAACGTACGCGACTATTCTTGCATGCGCCTGTATTTGCTTGTTTAACGAAATTAAGCTTCTGTTTCTATCTACCTAGTGGTGGTAGGCCGTCGAGCCAAAACACTCGGTCCATCCGACCTCATGGTAACGTTTTTAGTGACCCGTGCTACAATGAGAAAACGGAATACTTATGGCTTACTTTGTCATAAATTGTGGTGAGTCTTTGTTTTTTTTTGGTAAATTTTCGAGTTGTCACTGTATTAAAAGTTTTTTTTTCTTCAATCATTACGTCATGCTGATGCTTAAATGACCTCGTAGACTATTATCGGCTGATATATAGTAGGATATCCCTCGAGTTGTTGATGGGGGAACAATCTGTAGATTAACCTCAATGGGGATTGTCCAATTTATATAAGGACATGGCCACTCTTGGGCAACCAGTAACGAACGAACGAATAATATTTGTTTGGTATAGTAGCTCATATCAGTAAGTATGAGGTTATTATCCTAGTTTTGTATCAAGATAAATATTTAGATATTTATTAAAACATGATCTAACCAAGATTTTGTCAGGACTTTAAAAGAGACTGTGACCCCTGAGTTTGTTTCGGCTTTTCCTCTCAGAGTAGTCAGATAGGAAACGCCGACCTCATCTAGTTTAAAAAAAATATGATCGACATGTAAAAGTGTTTGTATAAACCAACTTACAGAAATAAATAATTTATCATTTAACATTTGTTTGAAACAATTTATGTATGAAATAAAACATGTCATTTTATGAAATTATATTAATTATTTAGATTCATAAGTTATTAGTAAATGATAAAGAAACTGCGCAGGGGGAATTAATTTATATTCTTGACACCTTGCCAAAAACCAAATAATGGTCATGACATGTTCACAGCATATGACCTAATCTACGGCCCACCGTACAGTTGCAGCAATATTGTTTTATTGATACTAAAGAAAATATATTGTTCACAGTGTTAATTCATACAAAGTCATTATTGTGAGATATTTGCTCAAATAGAACATACAATATTAGTTCTAATGGCACCTTGTTCACGAATGGCCAAAACTGGACAATGCCATTTGATCAAATATTCAATACACCCCATTCAATCAGCCAAATATTTTCCTAACTAAGTAATATAATATATATAATAATATATATAGTGTACAGTCTTGTAAGCTGCAGTAAAATACCAGTTTACATAGAGTAAGGAGTACTACGTTTCTGAGCCACAAAGCCCAGTACCTAGGCAACAAGAGACCCCTTGGCAGGACTGTCGTGTTTGCCGGGTTTTGAGCCCCTAACGACTTCAAAAGCGCACCCTATGGCACTGGTAATTAAGAGATGGCTTTTGATGTACTGTAAATGTGTGACCATTCAAGCAATGTATTCGATTAATTATCAGCAGGAAGCAATTATTATCGGTACACTGGTAACAGTAGGTTATGGTATTGTAATAAGGTCACGGATAAATATTGCTGATATTATTACAATCATACGTTTACATTAAATATCAAAATAGGGTTGTTTCCTGGGTAGAAAAATGATAATTCTATTTAGTCCGTCAGTGAGATTTTCAAATGATATTAGACACGTATTTTTTGCTTTAATCAATAAAAAGAATGCAAAGTTAACGCGCATCAAAATTCAGGAGGCTTGTGACGTCACTAAGGTAGTATAAAGTGTACTAGCGACGTGACTTCACACGATATTTCAACGCATTATATCGTCGTCACTTTATGTTTACGTGTCAAAAGAAAAAATACGTGTCCAATATTTTTTATTAATCTAGCTGACGGACAAAAAACTAATTTTCAGTAAACTACCCTATTACCATGAGTCTATAAATTATAGTAGTTTTAAAGATTTATCCATTGGCACTTTGACATCATTATAACGTAAAAGAAAGATAACTTTATGTTGGGGGAGCATTTCAGGTGATATCAGCTTTATAAGCACTTTACGAGTAAGTCCAGTTAGTTATAAAGTTTTCGTACCTGCCTAACGAAAAATACGCGTCAGTCAAGTGCTTGTCTAACTCAGCCTTAAAGTTTCAATAGACTGAACAGATATTTTTATTTCCTGACGGAAAAAGAGGGGTGTTATAAGTTTGATATATGTATCTGTGTTTTTGTGTATTTTTCTGTGGCATCATAGCTCTTAAATGTATGAACCGAGTTTGATTTACATTGATGGTGACTTTATCGAGCGTGTTCTAAGCCGTTCAAAGTTATATGCATTTTACTCTTTGATTCGGGTTATTTTCAGAAGATATCGTGTTATAATTACGTGTTTCGATGGTTTGTCAATCGAAGCGTGTTAATTTCTAGATAAATTAGGTAGTTTACAGAGGGGGATCGGGTTTCGGGGGATTTTTTAAATGTTACTTGTATTTTCAGAAATTTGCAAAAAGCTGGTATTGTGTCTCTTCCAAATCCTACTAATATTATAAATGTAAAAGTTTGTGAGCACAGATTTTGTTATTCTTTCACGCAAAAACTACTAATTTTGTTAATACTTTACAGTAATTTACCTTATACATCAGAATAATAAAGGGTAATATTAGTAATATCTAAGAAGATACACGCAGGTGGAGCTGCGGGCGCCAGCTAGTTCTGTTATAATTGTACAAAATATGACAAAAATATGTTTGTGCATTTACTCGTGTATGATTCGGATTCATTTCCAGAAACTAGCAAAAAGTTGGCGTGTGTCTCTTCTAAAAGCTCTAAATGAACACGACAAAATATGACATTAGCTCGTTTGTGCACTTACTACGGGTAAGTGCGTCGTATTCATTTCCAAAAATTGAGAATGTCTCTTCCAATAGCTCTAATTGTATGGTATACGAAAAAAATATGTCATTAGGAGTAATGTAGCCTTCCTTGTATTCGATTCGTATTCATTTCCAGAAATTTCCGAAAAGTGTTAGTTCGCCTCTCTTCCTCTTTTGTTAAAAGCACTAATTGTACAACACGCGACGCAAATATGACATTAAATCTTATGGGTCCTTACTCATATAAACGCTTCGTATTCATTTCCACAAAACAATTTAGGAGTGTGTGTCTCCTCCCAATTCAGCTCTAATTGTACGGAACACGACAAAAATATCAAACGAACTGACTTTTCATTAAATTACTTTCCTAATGAATAAATGTACTACACCAGGGATTTCTGTTTTCAGTTTTTGCTTCCTTATTTTATTATAAACCGGTGAAGGTGTCTTATGCTCCGAGTTATTTTTTTTTATCAAGGGTGTAATAAATTTTATTTCAACGCCCTCTTTAGGCTTATTTCTAAATGCAAATGCCTCTCCTAGCCCCTGTCATCCCTATTGTAATTCATAAAATGAACTGGATGAAATCACAATGACAGGAATATTTAAGCTGTTGGTAAATAAAAAAATACTACAACTGCCTTTTAATGTTTTTTTTCCATAAGTCTTAATTCTAATGGTTTAGCATTTACGTAATTAAACTTGGAGTCTATTTTCGTATTTTTTTTCTGCCTTTATTTCGTATTTCTGTAATCCTTATTAAAGCCGCTTTTAAAAATTCATTGCGCATTTAGGATTCAATGTAACTTAAAGCTTTTCCCAATAGTTATTTTTAAAGCCCAATTCAAAAAACTTCATCACTGCAAGAATAACACAAAATCCCAGACCGCGTCTGTCTGTCTGTTCGCGATAAAATCAAAAACTATTGAACGGATTTTCATGCGGTTTTCACTAATAGACAGAGTGATCCATGAGGTAGGTTTAGTTGTATAATTTGTTAAGGTTTTGTGTAAATTGGTTTAACTATGACGATAATTGTTGAAAAAGTCAAGCCGCAGCCACAATCTATATCTACAGTTAATGGTATTTTGCTTTCATACTATTTAATAAAAGCAAAATACCTCAAAATTTTCGAAGTTAATTGTACAGCTTCCCTCTGTTGACGTTTAGGTTTGTAAGGATTAAGGGTGTGAATTTAACTGCAAATGAATCCCTAAGGGCTGTAGGGGGATAACATAAGTGGCTGGGTATAGAGACGCTGAATAAATAATGAATTTCAGAAATATTTACTGAAGTCTCTAGGCTTCTTTATCCTATACTATCATATTCCATTTCTCATCGTAATCGGGTATAGATATGTACTTGGACGGGAAACAATTTGATTGACGGATGGTTCTGTATATACCAAACTCTGCATTTACGTACGTAGACATCTTTTATACCAGAATATATATAAGAAACCTATAATAATCGTTCATCGATTGAATCTTATGCATCTTGATGACGATGCATTCATTGGCTCCTCAACATGGTTAAGCGCTCAAATTTGCTGCTCTGTTTATGTGACTTGCATATCCAACCTTGGCCGAAAAACTCCAAGCACAAAGCTGACACGTTGATGACGTGACAAATAGTAGCGGTTGGTGATCTAGCTCATCGCCTTTTTGTTCAATTCCAAAATCCTCCTTCTATCCTTAAAGGCCTGCACCTGCCGCGGCACGTGACGTCTCAATCCGGGCCAATATTGTGACTGTTTTTTTCAAAGTGTGGGGTCAATGTCACATCTCTTCATGTGTCTATTCTGAACATCCTTGAAGGGTAGGCACTGCCTGCTGCGCCTCCGTTGCTTCTTACCCTGAGTTTAACTAGAATTCAAATAAATAAAAAAAACAGGCACATGAAGACACTATTAAGTTGTCAATACAGTTCAAATCAAAATAAACATCTTAGCATGCCTACCAAAGTCATCCCTATGTGATTCGATACTGCATGATTTATTTATTTATTTAGATAGATAATAAAATCTAATCCATCTCCATCTTGTCAGAAAACGTGTCCTTTGTTTTAATATCAACGCTTTTAAGGTGCAGTGTTATAAATTTCCAGCTCTATGACAGTTGCAACAGTACATCATACAAGCGTTTGACATAGCATTTGAAAGGCTACCTAATGTCTAAGATTCTATATCCTTTTGTTACAGTATCGACAGTGGACGTCGACGCGGTGCTGGGGCGAACGGCATCGCTGCCTTGTGACGTCACACCTGACACTAATGAAGACAGGGTGTATATGGTGCTGTGGTTCCGGAAAAGCGGGGGAAAACCTATTTATAGGTAAGATTATAACATTTTGAGTACTTATCAATGATATTCTAGTAAACAGATACGTTATACACTCACAAAACAACCGAACGAGTAAAATTTCAAAGTTTAAAGGAAACCGTTTGTTTTGGTATGCTGATGTGATGAGGAGGGATGAGACGCATGTTACTAAAAGAGTTTAGAATGTGGGTGGACGAAGAGGGAGTGGAAGTCCAAAAAAAAAACTGGATTTTCCGTGTGAGTAGTGATATGAAAGAAAAAGGAGTCAGTGATGGCGTGACGGGGGACAGGACGGTATGGAAGAAGAAAACGTGTTGCGGCGACCCCAAGTAACATGGGATAAGGGCAGGCAATCTGATGACTTTGGTATGTGTCTGTTTGTATAGAACTCTATAAAATTACGTCTGTATTTCTCGGCGGGATAGGCAGAGCTGTTATGTTTAATTTACAATCTGGGTTACAACTGACAAATTCAAAAACCGGCAAAGTGCGTGTCGGACTTCACGCTTTTAGGATTCCATATCAAAGAAAAATATCTGATTTATCAGTATATTGGTATTTTTTAGTAAAAAATACGCCACACACACAAAACACCGTCACATTATCAGCAAATTTCAAGTTCATAGGTCAATAGTAAGTTAAAAAAATCTTCGGAACAAAATTGTGTGACAGACGACGGCCCGACGGACGGACACGTGAGTGACAAAATAGGACTTCGTTTGGACGTTCGCGTACGGAACCCTAAAAAGGCAGACCTAATAACACTTATTCAGATCTGTTTGGAACGAGAGTATAATAACTGTTACATAGATACAATAAGAGACAATAATTACACGTAAGTGATGTTCTTCAAAAGGCCAAGTGCGTAGTACCCATAACCGGCGTGTGTGTAGGACTAGATGTATGAATGTGTGTGAAGCAAAAGAAGTATGTAAGGATCGTAGCAGGTGGCGTTCTGTAGTGTCTGCCTGCCCCCATGGGAAAAAGGCGTGAATGTATGTAATTACACGTAACATTTTCAGTAAACTAGAATATTTACCTTTTAATGTAAAGTTTTTAAAACACCTGCTTCTTAAATGAGAAGATAATAATTGAACACAAGTATCTACGAATTCTAGGTAAAATACGGTAAGGACAGCTTCTTCGCAGGGTAGCGAATTAACTTAAAAGCCCATGCATAACTTATTATCCCGGAAAATTCTGTAAGGAATCGAAATTTTAACTTTTAGCTTATTAAACTGAAGCGGCAGCTACAGTTGAGGATATTCTGTAATTTGTCTAATCACTTTGCTTGATGAATATGAGGTTCTTACTATATTTTTTTGAAGTTCTCATTGTGTCTGACCTAATCTTAGCTTAGCTAATCTTGTGATCTTAACAAGAAGTACTTGGGCTACCGAGCTCAGGTGAAAATAGAGAAAACGACGTTTTCTAAAAATGAAACCCAACTAGATCGATTTATCACCCCCAAAAGACCCTGCATACTAAATTTCATGTAAATCGTTGGAGCCGTTTCCAAGATTCTGATTATATAAATAAATATATACAAGAATAGCTCGTTTAAATTATATAGGAGATAGATAGATAAATAACTCAATATAAAGATGTCATAGTGGCCCAGTAGCTAAAGAACTCGCCTGCCTGAGGCCATGGGTTCAAATCCAGTCAAGTACCAATGTGAATTTTTCATATTCATATGTACTTTCTAAGTTTATTTTGGACATCGCTGACAACAATGAAGGAAAACATCGTCAGAAAACCTGGACTTAACGTTAGTATAAGTTTGATATCACCAACCCGCATTTAGCAAGCGTGGTGATGAATGCTCGTGCCTTCTCTGTATGAGAAGAGGCCTTTGCCAGTGGGACAGTTACAGGCTGGTATTTACGTATAATATAAAGAGGTAATGGTGTATGTTTGTTTGTATTGGATAATCACTGTAAGTTTTGATCCAATTACGAATATTATTTTACTAACATTAGGTACACTATCAAAGTCAATGTTAAAGTCAAATTCTTTATTTCAATAAGGCCACTAAGCGGCACTTTTAAACGTCAAAGATTTAAATTAATAAAATAATTGGTTCTACCGTCCATTTGAAATGGTGTGTCATAGGCTACTTTTGTCACGAAAAAATAAACGCTCCGCAAAAAGGAATGCATAGAGGACAATCACAAAATTATTCTTTTTATTTATATAGATATTAGAGAAAGGGCAATGCCTGATTTATGTCAATGCTGAAACCTAAATTGACCATTTATTTGATAGAAAATATCAAAGTATATTGTTTATTTTGAAGTGCTTTTAAGCTGAAATCATCATTTGTTTAAATATTACATAAAATCGAAGCATTTTATTTATAGTGATAAACAAACATTTTATCATTATAACCTCCAGCGCAAGTAATACGATATGTATTAATTAATTACTGAAAAAATGAGCATTGTGTGCAATGTTCTTAAAACAATTATGAAAGCTTTCATGTAAATGAATGATGTTCAGCTTTCCGCAAAATGAGCGAAATGTTGCTCTATTTAGTTTATTTATATTTAATTAAACGAGCTTTTTAATTTCATTTGAATCTGCTAATAAACAATAAGATACTGTTGCTTCATATTTTCATAGTTTAAAAAGAAAAATAAATAAGAAAATTTTATTCCACAAACAAAACGTTCATTACAATTTCTTTTTTATCTAGCATTTTTCGTTTTCTTCTCCATAAATCCTTTCATTTGATACCAATATCATGACAGTTTATAAAAATAACTAGACCGCCATCTTGGGCCGTCCACCATATTGGATTTAGAATGACGACACTTAGCTAACCATGGATTGTCATCCAAACAAAACGTGTAAGTAAAATTTCATTTTATTCGGTGGAAAATATCTGCTTTAAAATTCAGTTGCAAGATTTGACCCGAACGCACTTACTTATATACATTGCAAATTTAATAAAAGCTTGTAAAACATTGCGAGTTAAGACGGTACCCTGACCAAAAAAAACGGCATGAGATATGAGCATTCCTATTGGTCTAGCGGCACTGGTGGCGCATGAATTACAGTAGTGAATACGCCCAGATTTTAGAATAAAATCTAAAATAGGTCTTTTGAAAAAAAAAAATCTACAAAAATGTTCGTTATTAAATTGTCTATCCTAAGTGTTAGTACTAAAAATAATTAATGAACACTTTACGAGGAGATGCATAATATGTAATAATTAATTATTTCTCATTTTTATGTTTTTTTGGAAGGAGATTAGTGAAATATATACAACATTTAAAAAAAAACTAAATCTACCATTTTAGAATCAATATTATGTAGAAATTGTATGTATTTTTATTAATTGATATTTCTTTTTAAATAACAAGTAGATAGCTCCTAAAAACAGCACAAAAAACGGCTTGCGCGGCGTTTTGCTCGGGGTACCGCCTTAAATAAAAGCTTGTAAAATAAACATGACATTTACTACACTTTAAATCGCTGTATTCTGATTATCTATTTGTTTTATGTTTTACTGTGCACTTGGGTATACTGTCCTCTTTTAATCAAACATCTGTCCATCATACTGAGGTTTGCTGTAAGAGAATCCAATTATGGGTTAAGGTAGCCTTTAATCAAAGAAGTACTTAGTCATCTGTTAAAACCACTGCTTGATACCTTCTGAAGTCCGAGGGTATTTTCCTAAGGATTGCCTAGTATTTAATTATTAGAGCTGCGCATAAAATTTTACAATTCAAACATACATAGGTACACCGACATTTCACCAGTTAGTCAACAGTTGGTAAATAGAAAATAGCATAGATTGTATTTTATCATTTTTATTCATGCAAATATTGCGTATAAATGAAGCTCCTAGAATTTTATTTCACACACATAGACCAGTTATTTTAACATGTCTGATGCATTCATGCAAAACATTTGAACAACAAAGTTATAAAAAAAACGTGTGATCATCCAGTGTAACACGTCTACATCACATCGATGACATAGATGTATCAATCATTATTATCACCATAGTCTGCAGTGGTCTGATACAAAGGACCCTGAACAAAGGTCACTCTAATTGCACGCCTCTAAGCTGGATTCTCGGTTGACCTCACCCGCTCATACTATCGGTATTAAGCAAGCAATTGCTTATTGAGGTTAAACTAATAATTACTTTTAACTTTTGCTTGCTAGAACTAGCTTTAGTTCGAACTAAAATGGCAGGTTAGTATTGGTTGAAATTGGAATGGTTGAGTTTAGCTCTTGTTTGATTTTAATTCATAGTTGCAGTCGATAGGGTCATGATGCCAAATAAACGGAAATGTCAGTAATGCCACGGGGTCCCAGTGCTAACAAACAAAATTTGGTTCAAATAAATGTTACTAGATGGTGCCATATTATGCATCGACTCGTTATTGAATTGTGTTAAATTAACATCTTCTAGAATTGATCATAAAATGTGTAGGTATCTTCTTTTTTAATTAACTCTCCCAAGCACAAAATTATAGTATATTGTGCTCGTAATTCGCATTCCAAAGATTTTTTGACCGGATCATTTAAAATTGATTCTAATAGATGGCGCGGTTTTAAATTTCTGAGGTATATGCCTCTCGATTTTTTTATTTGTATTTTGACACATTTTGGTGCAATGAAACTGTAAAAACGTGCAAAAAAATACTATAAAACAAATCGTCATTGTATCTAAAGAAAATATAGTCACGAGCCGAGAAAACCCTTTTACTTGCAAGTCGCTGCTAACACCATCTATAGCCGTGGAACGGAATCGAACGCGATCGAAGTACTTATAAAAGTAATCATCTTAATCAGACGAAAAACGCTAGTTACGGTCGGCACGGTTTCTTTGTATGGGATGAGGCATCTGTATGCTGTTATTATATTATCTGTGGTAATGCCAAACTCTATCGAAATGTCACGTGAATGTACATTTTGGCATTTCCACCATCGCCATCGAAAGAAAGAAAGAAAGAAAAATATTTATTTGTGACCCGCACAGGAGACACGAGAAAATAAGCACACACTTAAACAATAATAAAATAAAAAACCCTGTGCGAGACCAAAAAGGCTCCTATCTCAGCATGTGCAGCGATATCCAAAAAGGTAATAACGCTGCGCTGATATTCTGATAGGGCCTACTGTTGATGCCACGGACACACTTACGGAAACAGGACTTATAAAATAAAATAAAATAGTAGAATATATAAATAACAAACAAAATAGACATAACTACATTTTGTCAAGAACCTTTCAGATTGTTTTTTTCCTTTTTAAACCTCCTGCCTAAGGTTTTATTCCCAAAATACGACATTGGTTACGTACATAACACAATCTAACACATATCCCAATAAAAAAAACTGGGTAAGTGCGAGTCGGACACGCGCACCGAGGGTTCCTTACAAACCTCAGCTTAAAGGTATTATAGACCTGAGTATTTGATATGAATTTCATTTTAATACCCTCTACGCGTTCATGAGGATAAGTTTAAAATAATTAAAAATAGTTTTGATTATGTGACGTAACTAAAAATTTACAGTTTTCGCAATTATTCCTTTATATGTGAGACGTTTATAAGACGTTGCTTCGTACCAAATTTCAAGATTCTAAGTTCACGGGAAGTACCCTGTAGGTTTTGATTCCCTTGCGAGTGTCGAAAATTTGCGGAAATTTGCGGCATAAACGGCTGTATCTTTTGATTGCGTGGGTTTAGAAGTTAATTTTTTTCACAGCTTTAAGGGTTAGTAGACTTAATTATTTGATATAAATTTCAGCTTGATACCTCCACGCGTTCCTGAGAAAAATCGTCTAGACAGACAGACAGACTGTCGGACGGACATCAAAGTGATCCTATAAGGGTTCCGTATTTTTCTTTTAGGTACGGAACCCTAAAAACCTCAAAAGTTCACTGCTTGTCATAAAACTTCCAAGTTAATAAAAGCAAACCCAACTTGAGAAACAGACAGTCGCCGTAATTCCAGTCGGGCAGTGCCTTATAAAAACTTTGTGAATACGTATCTAATTAATAGGATAAAGTCGGGCCTAATGAACCGTTTGCTACCTTAAACGGATGAGCGGAAGCCGAGCACGACCAATCCAATTAACGTTAGGAACACACCTTCAAGGTACAACGAAACACACTTAAGATGTCATGGCTCCTCGTTAAGGAAATCGTACTTGACGATGGAGGTCCGAGTGTTTCCATCAATGTCCTCATGGCTTGAGCTAGCTCTTGTCGCTCATACGGAACCTGATTTGGACACTTGAGGCTTAATTTGGATTTGGCCGTTAGGTTAAGCTTTTTTTTCGTGCGGGTTTTTAGAGATTGACTAACAGACTTATTTTTAGCGACTTCAAAAAAAGGAGGAGGTTCTCAATTCGTCGGAATCTTATTTTTTTTGTGTATGCTCCCTGATTATTCACAGATGCCTGGACCGATATATAAAGTTCTTCTTTTGTGTTAAAGGGTACTAGCTGACCACCGCGGCTTCGCTCACGTCAAAATTATAGCCTATGTTATTCGGGAATAATGTAGCTTTCCATAGATGCAAGAATTTGTAAAATCGATCCAGCACTTTCGGAGCCTATTCGGCACAAACAAACAAATAAACAAAACAATCTTACCACTATATAATATTGGTATAGATGTATACCCTATATAGAAGTATCTCAGGTGGTCCCATGATCATCAGGTCAGGATCTGCTGATGGAATCCTGGATAAATCGAGGGAACTTTTCTAATATTGTAGGCATACATATAGTGATTTTGGTATTTTCATCATCAATGCATTCATTTGCACTCAGAAAGTATCATTTGATGGTGTGGAACTGATGAAGAAGATCACAGATGGCCACTGGAACTCCTTAATAATGCCTTAATGCTAAAGATGTCACGGGTATAAGATGTTTCAAATAGTAAACCGACTATGATTAAGCAAATACTTATAAATAAATGGTACTGATGAAAATAGTACCATCGGATTGATCTGATGATGAAGGTAGGCACTGGAACTCCATATTCAAACAATGTATCCGAGTCGTGTTTGGGCTGATTGGTATCGCCATGAGATGTACTTTAGCTATAAATGATTTTCATGTTAATTTTGGTATGTACCTCCAAAACTAAAAAGAGATAAATAAAAACTTTTTAACAAAAAATCATACCGACTTTGGTACATATTGTTTTCGGTTTTTCGACACCGACTTCGGATAAGAAAGTAATTTTTCGCTTAGAAGTATTTTTTTTGGAAGTCGATTTGAATTTTTGTTAAAAAGTTTTTTTATAGTAGTTTATTTCTAAAAAACGGAGATACAAACCTCCAAAGGCGTCTTTTGTTATTGTTTGGTGATTCAGCCAAAGTAAACCTTGTATCAATGAGTTTATTAATTTCCTGTCTCAAAAAACTCAAGCAAGAACTCAAAGAAAAGTAAACATCTATTCTAGCATTAATTAATTTTACTCATCCTTTACGCAGAAAGGGAATAACGTGCGTAATAAACTCTCAACAGCAAACATCTGCTTACGTAACCAAAGCAGTTGTGTAGGCAGATAAAGTCCCCATTATGTCCTTACAATTGTTTATAATTGCTATTTTATATCAGCAGCCGGGCGAAACGAATACTTCGCAGAGATAATACCTTCATAAAATGCGTGCTTAAATTGTTAAATTTACCTGAGAACCAGGGTGTGCGATCAAATCATCTCTCTCAAAGCTTCTTGCTTAGGATGGGGGTCGGTAGATGAAGAAAATTTAGTCTGTCCGGAAATTGAAAAACTTCACCGTGTTGGCCCGTTCTTTTATTTGTAGAATTTGACAGTTTTTAAGGAAAATAAAAATTCTGACGCGGACCATGTGGCAATTTATGGGCTTTCATTAGATTGGGGGGGACGTGATTTTGTATTAGTTCTGATTGTACCTGATTTTTGTACGACACTATTTTATGTCTGGTCTAATAAATATATAAAGGCCCGCAGGCTTATTACGTATCTTTTGCAAGAGGAAAACTATAGCGATTTTTGCGCAATAATTGCTCTTCAATACTTCAGAAGCTTTAGAGTTGTTGGCGGTTTTTTTTTAATAAGGGCATTTGACAAACAGCGAGTGATTAGTAAATGATTGTGTAAGACTTACCATACCTACACTGCAGGTAATGTATTCTCTTATAACATAAAGCGTTTGATCCCTATCGTTTTGCTCTTTCAAAATATACGTAATAAGCCTGCCGATTATTCAATAGTCTGATAACTTATAACTGACTGAGGAATAAAAATGGCGGTTTGACAGCTTTTGTGTAGAAATTATGTCAAACGGCCATTTTTATTCCTCAGTTAAAATATATCAGACTGTTGAAAAATCAGCCTTTAATCGTAGATTTTATTTTAATACTATATAGTTTTCTAATAAAATGAAAATCTATTTTTTAAGAAAGCAACAAGAGTCTCAAGTAAAGTTTAAAACATTAGATACTAAGTTCAGAGCCAGAGGTAAATAGTTATTTATGCTACAAGTGCGGAAGGTAGGTGATTTCCGATGAGTGGCATTTTTATTCACGAGCGAGCGAAGCGAGTGAGTGGATAAATCGACACGAGTCGGAAATCATCTTACGCACGTGTATCATACAACATTTTACTATGCATTGTGCGAGGAAATAAATAAATTAATAAAATGAAATAAATAAAATGGCGGGCTTATTCAAGCGCGTTCAGCATATCCACAGATTAACTAATAGTTCCTCGGGCATATCTACTGCGCATGTGCAATTAGCTGTCACATCGTAACGCAATAAGGCACGAGCAAAATATACGTTCTGCCAAACATATTTAATAAATATTTAAAATTAATTTATTGATCAAAATCTACATCTAAAGTAATTAAAAACGCCTAAAATGAAGTATTAGTTTTTTTTTACCTTTTATAAGAATGATAATCTGTACATAACTATTTTTTTAAACTTTTCTCAATTAATAAAAACTCTATGCGTCGGGCTGACGTTGGAGACAAAAATTAAAAAAATACAGGAAAGTAAAAAGCACTAGTGAAAAAAAGTGACACTTTCCGCACAGTTTGGCTGCTTGGAAAACCGCTCTTTTCGAGGACATGCATTGTAAACATATTTTTGTTTCAGTTTTGACGTCCGAGGTCGGTCGTTCAACAAGGCGCTACAATGGTCCGATCCTGGTGCGTTCGGACCTCGAGCATACTTCGCAACGGTCGCCAGACCAGCAGCACTCACGCTGAGCTCCGTACAACTAGACGACGAAGGCGTCTACAGATGTAGGGTAGACTTCAAGAACTCACCAACAAGAAACTTTCAGATTAGACTCACAGTAATAGGTAAGTTTCCTTCGTAAATACGATCACATTTCTTCCTACCGTTCTCAGCTTAAATGACTGCCTATCCGCCTCCGGAGGTCCCTCAGATCTCTCTGCTTGCTCTTCACTATTATGAACGATCCTTGTGCTCCCGATTATCTAAAAACTTATTTCAAAGTGTTGGGCAGTTCTCACAGTCGTAACCTACGAGCTTTCAAAAATCTACTCCTCCAAATTCCTTCACACCGCACCGGTTTTATGTCCTGGGGGTAACCATAAGCTCTTAGAGTAAGGTTATTTTGAGATCGAGTAAGTGACAGATGTATACACGTCATATACATCTGTCCCTTACACACACTCAAAATAACCTTACTCTAAGAGCTTATGGTCACCCCCCAGTTCATACGCTGTCTCAACAATTAAGCTCTGGAACTCGCTACCTTTTGGTATTAAAAAGACTGAAAGCAAATTCACTTTTAAGAGAAAAGTTCGTGACCACTATTTGAGTCAGAATAAATAGCTCTCATCTAGAGACAGAAATCTAGTCATAATAATTATTAATAGGTTTCTCGTTTTTTTATTGGTATTTATTAGTCTATTTTATTTGTATATGCGTATTATTAATATAAATGTAAGTATATACTTTTTCGTATACAAGTTGTTTTTTAAATATTATTTTGTACCCATTCACAACGTTGTCCGTTTTAACCCAAAGGTTGACTGGTAGAGAATGCCTTGTGGCATTAAGCCCGCCTATGTACCACTATTGTACATGAAGTTTAAATAAATAAATAAGTAAGTTAGTTAATAACATCTAAGACGCGTGCAGATAAAAAGAGCCCGCTTAATGAAACCAAGCAAATAGAATTAGTGCCTAACAAAAATACTAGATCAAAGTAACTGTTTAATTGCAGGTAAAACTTTTGAAAAGCAAAATTAAATCAGTCTAGACTTGCGTTTTTATATAGTACACACAAAGTCATCCCTTTGGCTGTTAAATGTTTTGAAAACCTTTAGATGTTATTAGGTTTTCAAGAATTAAAAAATTGATTAGAAAATTTAATTTACAGCAAGCTATTGTGATCTGAGTCATGTTCAGAGACACGAGACTAGACAATCTCGTTAAAATAAAAATCAACTAAATTTTAAATGAAAATTTTATGAGGTGACGACTGGGAATCAATTTAGTCATTACGATGAATCGCGGGAGGCGCGCGGTCGCCGGTCGCCGAGTGATGACATCGCGCAGACATTTTAATTATCAACTGTCGACTCGGGATCGGCGGGGTTGCTCAGCTGCCGAGCGATAAAAACGATGCCCGCCGACGATGACACAGATAAAATCTGCAGGAGACAGGTTAAATTTAAAAGGAAATTAGATTTGAATAGATCAAATTGTCTGAACGTTATCTGCCCGCCGTGCTGATCCCCTTTATTTGCTTATTATAACCTTAGACGGGAAATGGTTCAGTAAATTATATAAAATGAGTTACGATCACTTTGTATTCATTCTTCTGTCACTGCTGCTATAATTAACATTGCGCAGTGCTGTGTTTTTACAACGTTATTTACCACTTCTCAATCCGTACCGATGTGAATTATTGGCATTGCATATGTCCCCCACATCAATATATCCACTTTGATGTTTTTGTCATTATAACCTTGCCGAGTATTGCAGCAGTTCCTATATAATTACTCTAATATGTATATGTCTCTTTTGTATGTCCGCAAAAATCGAGGGCTTTTCAAAACTAGAAGCGACTTCCATAATTTAAATACACGCAGTAAACATGAAATTGTATTACCTAAATTCAGATTAACGAAAACTAGCAAGTCTTTTCTTATAAACAGTATACGCTTTTATAACAAGTTGCCAAAGTCAGTTATAGAACTGACCGATGGAAAGTTCAAAAATCACATCAAACGTGTCCTTATTAAAAAAGCATATTATAAAATCAAGGACTACGTTGAAGATAAAAATATTTGGTTTTAGCTCCTTCTGCACATGCGGCTTCCCTGGTAACTCATAAACGGCACAAATATGTGGATGTCTCTAACTATTCTCAATCTAATTTTTCTTCATTTAATAAGAATTTTACACTGGTTTTCAATTATCTTTATAGCCCTTTGCTAAGAATAGTTACAGCACTGATAACAACATTTGTGCCACATGTTAAATTTAGTTTGTATAGATTATTTTACCGATTGGTTTGTAAATGTGTGAACATTGTAGGCCTTCTAGATTTCTAGATTGTTAACATTTTATCTCGTTTTACTTTTTTAAATCTTTTGTTTATTTATTATATAATCATTTCTTGTTTTAGTTTCTTACGACTTATTATCGGGCCTGCGTTGTCCCCCCATCTAAGTACTGCTGTAACATGGAAATATTGTAAAACCAAACAATTTTTTAAAAGAGTAACCATGGAGTTTCTTGCCGGTTCTTCTCCATAGGAATCGACCAACCCGAACCGTGCACATTGTCGACGTTTTATAAGTGCCCATGTAGGCCTATGTGAAATAAAAATTATTGATTTTTTAATAGGCTTATTCAATAGCAGCGTAACCGTATTCTTAAGAAATATTACCGGGCGAAGAGCATAAAAATATAAACATGGCCAATAAAATGCCGAGAAAACTACCGTTGAGCTTTTCAAAGAAATTACCCTATTCAAGGCGACGAAAGACGTAGGCAAAGGAGATGAGGGAAGTAAATTTCTTTTGCGCAGAACAAAGCATTTAAAAGTAAGCCTACATCGCATATATGCAACTCCATTGAAATCCATTAGTCTGTTCGCGGCGAGAGGTAATTTGCAAGGAGCCTTTTGTTAGCAAAGGGACTGCTCACACAAAGAACTCTCTTACTTACATAATCAGGCATATTCATAACATCATAAAATATCCAATTACCATTGAGAAAGGAGGGTGTTCATTAATGGCGTCAAATAATAATCAAATCCGGCGCTCGCGTAATATCTTGAACGATCACGCCTTCAGTTTTCATTTCCATATTGATATTATGATGAAGATTGTGGGAGATGGGATTTGTAGAGAATCTTATTATATTCGTGTTGTATTTTGTTGTAGTACCACCTCATCAGATGCTGATGTACGACAAATCTGGCGCGGATGTGTCCGGAGTTGTGGGACCTTTGGAAGAAGGAGCAGCATTGGTGCTGGTCTGTGAGGTTCGAGGTGGTAAGTAGACTGTGGTAATCTTCAGTATAATGGTTTTTAGAGCAGCTTATATCCTGCTTACCTAACAAAATTAAACAATATGTCCGGACTTGTAGTAATAAAACTGAAAGGCCGCAAAATAATAATATTTAATTTAATATTTATTTAATACCATTCTTACATATTACGATATCTACATAGTCTAGAAACTATAACTTTAGACCTAAGTCATTGGGTATTTAAACGGCCATAGCATAGGGAATTTCAATCATATTCAACTGACACACAAAAGACAAGATAGATATTTTTGTATTGAGCCACAAAAGTCGATATTTAAACATAATTTCAAACGTTTTTATTGCAGTTCCTAAAATTCTTTAATTTTTTTAGGAATTATGAATGTAAAGACAAGTGGTAATTCCTAAAATTTATGCAAAGGAGTTATTCTACACATTGACAGCTCTAAGCCAGTTAGTTTTAATTTTATTGTTGCCTTAATTGAACCTCTGCGCATTTTTGCCTTATATTTTTTTGCAGAATTTTAGGATATGCCATAAGAACGTGTGGGGTTTAATAATGTGGGTATTTCTAATGGTAAAAAAAAAAATTGTATGTAGCGGCCTGAAAGTTGCAAGTCCAGACACATTGTATAGCCGGAATTTAGTTCATCTGAAAACAGAAACAGATTATGGTGATGAATGATTTTCTGTTTGTTCGTGACGTGATGATTGAAAATTAAATATCATAATTCACAATTTATTTTAATAGTTTCTTGAAGACATAAAACTATTAGATTAACTCCCATAGTTTTCAGAGAAAGCATTTCTTTTGTGTCATAAAAAATATCACTTTTATACAGAACACTTTTCACGTAAAACTGACCACTTGCACTTTTATGAACCACGTATTGACATTCTCTTTCAAAAGTTTAATATCGCAACATACACGCGTATCACATAGCAATAGATTTGTTAACATCCGCCGTACCGTTTTACAGTTATTGGTTATTTCGCCGAATGCTCTTTCATCTGTCACCTCACGAAAAAAATGCTTGGAAAAATGTGCACCTGTATGGATTGCGGTACCGTTAGTAGTTTCCTGGCTGCAATCTAGACGAATATAGAGTTTTGCTAAAATATTTATGGTAACATTACATACCAAAAAAAGAAACACTATGGCTTAATGACTTGAAAGTTAAAAAGAAGAGAGACAGACCTCTGAATGTAAAGGAACTATTCAAAGAAAGAAAGTTTATTCTAGGCAAGTGTTACCGTCGACCACATCATGAGTGTTCAAACGCAAGACTGCCAATAATAACAAAAAATTATAATAATCAACTCCACAGTTTCATATCGTGGATTAAAATAACCAGACAAGTGCGAGTCGGACTCGCGCTCTGAGGGTTGCGTATAATAATAATAACAATTTATTCATTCAAAGCCTAACACAATGAGAGAATTGACAATAAGAAATACAATGATTAGGCTACACTAGTTCATGCAAAAAGCTAGAAACTTATGTCACCCAAACTAGGACATGTCCTGTATCTATAAACAGCTACATTCACCAAAATAAATAGGTAACATTATTAACGTTCATAAACAATGAAAGAACCGAACATTGCTCTAATAAAGGGACAAAATTAACTTTGCCATTCAAATACTGCTGTCCCTATACATCGATATACATTTTTTACTCGACTTTCAAACTCCTTCTTAGATTTTAATTTTGAGTTTGTTTATATTTAGGATTTTAATAATGATTTTGATTTCAGTTTATTAAACCCATAGCCCAATGTGTTTTGTCTCCATATTCTGCAATAGTCCTGCACCAGCCGGGGATTGTCCTTGGGTGTTCTTGCGTAGTGACTATATAGTGCATACAGGGATAATCGCCGGTTGGTGTCACATTTCATCCTACATGTCTAACAAGGCCTCTGCGTGTTGGTTTCAGCCCCTGGTACGTCTTTCAAAGGTCCAGGACCCTATGGTCCCGAGAATCTCAAAGAAAAAATCAATCAACTCTACAATTTCATAAACCGAATTTAAACAAATCTACTCATTCAGTTCGCGGTACAATTAAAAACTATTGAAGAAACGGAGCAGATTTATATAAATGGCTTGATATATATTATGGATACATTAGAAGAGACAGGGTTCAAAACAATTCAAAAGAAGAAAGTTGCTTCTAGGCAAGCGTGCGCCATCATCGACCACATCATCGCTCACCATCAGCTGAGATACTGGCCAGACGCAAGCCTACCATTTATAGTAAAAAAAAAACAATCAACTCTACAATTTCAAATAGCGGCTTTAAAAAAAAACAAGTTAATTCAGTTCGCGGCTCAATTTGAAGCGTCGCAAAAATATTGAACAGTGGGGGAGCTGAATTTTTTTCTATTGCTTGATTTCTTTTATGGAAACATTGGAAGAGATATTCCATTCGAATGGGTTCATTGAAAAGTCCGCAGTATGGCGGCCTGGCTTCGAGCCAGTGCTCACAGCGGATTATCTTCAGCCGTGCGCCCACCAATTGTGATGATGCAGCGGGTCGGACAGGGGGAGGTTTAGGCTTTGACCCCTGTTATCATGCTCATACTTAATTATGTGGCTGAAAAATGGGCAGTTAGGTAACCTATTGGAGTATTGGTGTTGCCAGTTTTTTTAATTATTTCATGCACGCCCAAACAACGCGTTAATGAACTTTTTTCAACCAATTGCAAAAAGGAGGAAGAAAAACGCAAAACTTTAAACTAGGTGAACCAATTTTGATTATTCTTTTTTTTATTTGAATGATGGTGCTGCTCATGTGAAGATTAGATGAAGAACTTCGGAGATATACAACATACTATTCAATAAACAATGGCAAATCTCTGGCGATTGCAGAAAACGAATGTATGTTTATTGTTTAAGCCATTTCATAACATCACGCCGGTACGCTCTAAAGAGGTACGCAGATGTGTACGGTACACTCTGGTACACTCATTTCACCAGTGATACCCGGTTTATCTATTCTGGCATATTTTTAGGCATTATAGGTACCTTACTGTAGAACTTGCTCATTAAGTACCACAACTAAAAAGTTAAAAATATAAACTTTTGTAAACGGTGTTCCTATTTTGTTTCTTCGTTTTTTGACACCGACTGCCAAAATTTAAGTTATTTTTCACGTTGTAGTGTTTTTATTTGGAAATCAGTTGTTTTTTTTTTTTTTTTAAATCAAGTAGCAACACTAAGCTTTATAATTACCATGGTTAGTGTAGGTAATATTTGTGTATTTGTCGTTTCAGTAAAACATAAAAATAAGACTACTTATCGCCTATAACTATACCAAAGATTAGTGGACAAGTTTGGACTCTCATATTATTGTAGAATAAGGTTTGAAGTTCTATGTCAGTGTATTTTTCTGATCTAACAAAAAGGTGTATTTTCTATGAACGATAAGCCAACAATACATTGTTGTGTAAAACTTTAGTAATATCCGGTAGGTTTCTGTTCTAAATTGATTTTGTTTAGTAGAATATACAAGAAAACGCGTTATATTTTTGTTAACGGTTAGCTAGACAGTGCACGGTTGGCGCAGTAGGCGCACGGTTGGCGCAGTGGTTGAGCGATTGACTGCTGCGCTGCGTGTTGCGGGTTCGATTCTCACACGGAAAAAATATTTGTATGACCTACAGATAGTTGTGTCGGCTCTGGGGGTTGCTTATGTGAGTTTATATGTTTGTAAACGCACCCACGATACAGGAAGAGATTCCTAGTGTGGGGCAACGTTTTTTTAAAAAAGAAAAAAGAAAGTTAATAGTAAACCTACATTATTTTTAATGATTTCTGATGTAATGTTTCTAAATGTCTCATTCATTATATTGGTATTACAAATACAAACATACATAAACTCAAACGCCTTTTTCCCATGGGGGTAGGCAGAAACTACAGTTCGCCACAAAAAAAAAAAAAATTGAAAAATCCGAGCCTATAATGAAACTTGAAACTTTGTCAATACAGTTATTCCCATCATTTAATCATTTCATTGAAATCTTATCTTAGTAATCTATACCAATATTATAAAGACGAAAGATTTTTTTGTTTGTTTGTTTGTACCGAATAGGCTCCGAAACTACTGGACCGATTTTAAAAATTCTTTCACCAATAGAAAGCTACATTATTCCTGAGCGACATAGGCTATTTTTAATCCCGAAAACGGGTCCTGTGGGGTGGTCCACGGGAGCGAAGCCGCGGGGAACAGCTAGTCTTAGTAATATAATAAATGCGAAAGTTTGGATGTGTGTATATTTGTTACTCAATCACACCAGAACGGCTGAACGGATCTTGATGAAATTTGGCACACAGGTAGATTATAGTCAGACATAGCACATAGGATATGTGATATATGATATATACAATATTTTTAGAATATGTTTCCTCGGGATAATTTTCGACATGCGGACGCAGACGCTGACAGAAGCTTGTGAAAACGAACCTAACAAAAAAATCGGCCAAGTGCGAGTCGGACTCCGGAGGAAGGGTTCCGTACCATTTTCGCAAAAAACGGCAGCAAAAACACGTTTGTTGTATGGGAGCCCTACTTAAATATTTATTTTATTCGGTTTTTAGTATTTGTTGTTATAGCGGCAACAGAAATACTCTGTGAAAATTTCAACTGTCTAGCTATCACAGTTCAGGAGATACAGCCTGGTGACAGACAGACAGACAGACAGACAGACGGACCGCGAAGTCTCAGTAATAGGGTCCCGTTTTTACCCTTTGGGTACGGAACCCTAAAAAACACGAATTGGCTCGCTAACCCTAAAATAATTTGTCAAACATAATGTGCCTACAATATGTTTTTCCAATGAAAAGGTTTTTGGAAACGTGGTCTGAATAACTACACAGATTTGCTCTGTTGGTCAATAAGTTCCTCTTCTATCTCACATTCTCATAAAACCATCATTTATTTAGCTCTTTTTTTGTTGTTCATCAGGTCGTCCCGAGCCAACAGTATCCTGGTGGATAGACGGGACACCCGCCTCCCAGTACATAGGTGTCAAGACAGACACCCACGTCATTGTCAATAGGTTGGAGTTGCAGCATTTGAAGAGAGAAGACCTGAATACGACCTTCAAGTGCAGAGCTTCAAATACGAACCTGGTGCCGCCGCAGGAGAAAGTTGTCAGGCTGGAGTTGAACTGTAAGTGCTCGTTCACACAAGGGTCCGTTTTACGGGTCCGCTTTATCGTATACATTTTTATTCGACGCTGGCGTATGTAGCTGTATGAGCGACTTTACACAGATCCAGTAAAAAATACTGATTCGACAAAATATACAGCTGTTCGTTGTACAGGTCCACTTTATCGTATACGTTTTTATTCGGCAATGGCGTAAGTAGTTGCATGAGCGAGTTCACACACACAAAAGTATTAAAATACTGATCCGTTTTATCAGATTGAAGCCACGCGGAGATTACCATTACTCCCAGTAGCGACGACGGATCCGTTAAAATGCGTCTGGAAGTACGGCTGCTCTGTGTCAAAGAGCCCTAAGATTTTCAGTATTTTTATTCCCTTTATATTTATTAGGTAAACCTTAAATATATAGTCACAGCGGATCTTTGTCTCGGCAATTGTCTGCAAGACCCTGCGCAGAAGTAGAAGATAGCATTGTTCATCTGCCTCTTTCATTCGCTTACGTTTGTCGCATCATCTTATCTCGATTACTCTATTCAGTATACTCGATGACAGTTTCTTGCGCTATGGTTTGGAGAGCCTAACTTCAGAGATACAATGTTCTTCAATTATTATGCGTCTATCCTGATGGGTCGAAGCGATACGATGTATATCACACTAGTAATTTAAAATGCAAATGGACGCAATGCGTTGCAATTCGACCGATTTGCACTTTAATTTTTTTTAGGCAAAAACTCAACTCAGACTTATTTGGTAACACGAGATTAAATTTACAATATTGAACGAAAAACTGTCAATTTAACCTTGTGTTAGCAACTAACTCTGAGTTAAGTTTTCACGCAAGTAGATAATACGTGTACCTCCGTGATATCCGACTGATATCGCCTATCGGTGCAATTTAAATTGCTTCATCATCATATATCAATTCAATTATATTCATTTATTCAATAACGATTTTTACATCATGTCTGAATTTCTATAACTAAATACAAATAAGAAACATCATGCATGCAATCCATATTTAAATCATAATAATCATCAAAATTAAATTAAAATCTGAATAATAATAATACAAAAAAAAGAATTAATGTCATAAGTCAATTAATAAAATACAATAAAATTTCCATTTCAAGTCAACGATTTAAAATTCATCAATAGAATATAGACACTTATTTAACAAGAACTGTTTAAGCTTATTCTGAAACTTACTTGTATAAACTAGACTTTTTATTTCTGTCGGCAGTTTATTGAACATTTTTATTGACTTGTGGTAGGCGCTATGCTTTACAACGTTTAGGTGAGGTACTTGCTTCGTCTGGAGATCTTTTCTTCTTTTACTCTCCCTTTTCTGCCTTTCATCTTCAGTCTCATATTCAAAGATATACTTTGATAAGTGACTAAGTAGGACCAAAATGTACAAGCCCGGGACTGTCAATATATTTAAGTCATTAAAATGTGACTTGCATGATTCTTGTTGTTGAATTCTTACTATGGTTCTGATGGCTCTCTTCTGAATCACAAAAGCTTTTTGAGTGTTGTAATCATAACTACCTCCCCAGAAAAGTATGCTGTATCTCAGTTTCGACTCTACTAATGCGTAATAGACCACTTTTAAATGTTTTATGGTTACCTCGTTTCTTAGACTTCTAAGTACGTAACATGCAGAGCTGATTGCTTTCTCCAGGTATGTTAGCTCTTGTTTCCACTTTAACTGACTATCGATATGGACTCCCAGAAACTTAACCACCTGGACCACTTTCACTGTTTCTCCATTTATAACACAGACATTTCAAACTAAATGGAGTGTTAAGTAGAAGTCAATTTGGTTATCAGAAAAACGTTGGGACTCAGGACGCAATATCTACTCTAATTAAGGATGTAGTTAGCAGATTGGACGACAAACAGAAAGTAGCTGGACTATCAGCCGAAAGACGTCCACTGCTGGACATAGGCCTCCCCCAAGCGTCGCCATATTTACCGGTTCCGCGCGACCCGCATTCAGCAGATCTCCGCAACCTTCACCAGGTCATCGGTCTACCTACTGGGCCTTCCAATGCATTAACTTTCGGTTCTCGGTCGCCATTCCAGAACTTTTCGTCCCCATCGGCCATCCGTTCTGCGATCAATGTGCTCTGCCTACTGCCAGTCAAGTTTCAAAGTTCTTCGGGCAATGTCGGTAACCCTGGTTCTCTTGCGGATCTCTACATTTCTGATTCGATCACGCAAAGATGCGCCGAGCATAAATTGCATTATGGCATCAGAAAGGTGGGGACCTGTCTGAAGCCTTTGACCGCATGTACCCTATCCACACAAACTAAGAACTCTCTTGTCTAGTAGTTCTTGACTATGATTATGCCTTAAGATTCAAAAATCATCCATCATCTTTCTAATCATTCATGTCGTATCATTCTTCATCATAACTTGTACACCATAAATCTTACTCAGACTGGAAGACTTTTAACGTCTGAAAATTTACTAATATTTAAGTTCTGGCATTTCTTTTTATCCCCAAGGGCATATCTGTCTTCTTACTGCCTACGTACAAAGTACTATACTTGGCTACAAAAGGCGTGTGACTAATTTCTGAGAATAGTGATTTCGAGTGAGCTTTGGTGTGTCAATCATCTTTCCTTTTGTGTAATAAAGTCTACACATCACAGAGAAGTCTAACACATCTTCATGTTTTGCTTTGAGAACGAACTTTATGTTTAGTTAATTTAGATACTGATGTACTATTAATTTAGGTAAGAGCAGTGGTGGCCCAGTAGTAACAGCTTTGACTTACGTGTAGTAGGTCGTGGGATCGAACCCAGGCAGGAGTTTTACTTTGTGTAAATTATTTCGTCACCACTGCTCTAAAAACAGTGAAGGAAATATGAGGAAACTGGCATGTCTTTGAACCAAAATTTCAAAGATACGTGACATCCACTTATGCGCACTGGGCCCACATGGTGGACTAAGGCCCATTCCTTCTCTCACAGAGAGGAGACCTGTGTCCCAGCAGTGGAAACACTAAAAAAAGTTAAATCAAAAAATCATAAAAAACCCGACTGCTTCAAAAGCGCTGCTTTTGAAGCAGTCGGGTTTTTTGATTTTTTGATTTAACTTTTTTTATTTATAAGTTTTTAGTTTGGTTTTTTTCGAATTAGATACATTTAAACATATAAGTGTTATATATTTTTGAAATCACCTCTTAAAACCCTTTATTTTGATACCCCACACACTGGGTTTGGAAGAAAAAAAAAAATTGGGACCCCACAATATGGCGCCCAAAATCCGCCATTTTTCTATTGTCCAATTTTAACGTAGCCTATGACACTCGCAGGGTTAAGACGAATCGATTGACGTATGAATCATCAAAATCGGCCAACGCGTTTGGTCTCTGGAACGCCACATAGGAACAAACATACATACATAGAATAGAATAGAATAGAATAGAATACTCTTTATTATGTACACCATACATACATACATACATACATAGACTGATAAACACATTACCCTCCTTCGGCAGTCGGGTAAAAAGGCTGATTATGATGAGGTACTGAAGTTATGAGATAAGAAATGGGAAAGAAGAAACACCAAATATGGGGTTCATTAAACGCTAGACGGCATCGCGGTAAACCAAGACGTCAGGATGAGTTCGACTCTTAACGAAAGACAATCATAATCATAATAATCATAATCATTTTTATTTGTGAAACATAGGTAGTAAATACAGTTCTTAAATTAAAGTTCGTAGGCCGCTATGTTATGCCAAGAAGCGTACAAATATTATAGTTACATGAGAAATACAATGACAAACATTGATGTATTAAAAAGAGGAAGATACGGGACTGCTCACAGCGCTTGGTCCTACTAATCTAAGTGCAGTCGCGCACACGGCACAATGTTGATCACACAGCTCATTAATTTCAGTGTTTTTATGTTTTTTTGCAATAAATACGCACCAAAATGACTTCTTGTGTAGCTAAACAGTTTTTAAAAAATACCAGGATGAAAAATAAGTCACACGGGATCACTTACCACTCGTAAGTACAGTTAAAATGGTTAATTTGTTGAAAATTACAATAATATTTAATGTTTGCTTCGCCATATTTGTGAGAGCGAGATAGATTTTACTAACATGCGTGAGAGACACGATACGCACATATTGCAATGTCATTTCATTGATTTCATTCATAATAGTAAAAATTCGGCCAACATTCGGCGGCTAACGCGATATCGCTCGCACTACAGCGGCGTCTCCTATCTCTGTCCTTGTCTATCGGTAACTGTAGGGTTGAGACTGGTGATGACACTGAACACAGATGTGTGAATTTCAGTGCATGTAGTTGTGCGCCGAGCCCAGGTTTTCTGATCGCAATGTTAGTGCGTAACGCATCTTCCTCTTTTAATACATCAATGATGACAAACAAAATATTATTCATGCGAGAGTTAAACACAAGTTATTTGGTAGGTATGTCAAAATTATTAGAATATGATGTTAAATAAATAACAACAAAATTATAAATGTCTCAATAAGGAGTAATTTCTACAGTCAAAAAAATTAAATATTTGTCATGCAAGAGGTAAACACAAATTATTTGGTAGGTATGTCAAAATTAATAGGATATTTTATATAAATAACAACAAAATTATGAATGTCAAAATATGGAGTAATTTCTGCAGTCAACGCATAAATAATAATCATAAATTACAATTAGTCACAATATTCAATTAAAGATTGTTTCACCAGTCAAATCAATAGATAGGTTACATTATTTTATCATTCAGAAATTCATCAGTCGTATAATAACATTTTTCAATTAGTAACAGTGTTTTTTTTTTTTTTGAAAAGTGTAACATTCAAATTTTTTATGGCATCTGGTAATTTGTTATAAATGCGCGGTGCCGTGCCTAAAACGCTCTTACTCACTAAGGTAGTCTTACAACGCTGATTGCTTAAAGAGTTTGCGTATTAGCAGTGTTGACAGTCAGCCACTTCTTACAAGAGACGGAATTGTAAAGAATAGGGAGAGAGTGAGAGGTCTCTGCCCTGCAGATAGATGTGTTGAGTTCAATCCTACCGATTTAGTTTAAAACCCTGGTCTTGAAACCCAATCGCTCTGAAGTACCTTTTTTATTGTTTCGTTCAAACAAACCGATGTTACTAATAAATCTACAGTGACTTGTAGTTTGCTGTATTTCCGCTCGATTCCAACAAAGAAACCAACGTGGACGAACGAAGATTAAAATATAAGATAAGATGTTACTTTTGTTCACAATCTTGCCTTTTCTTTAGTAAAATAAAAAAGCTATAAATTTACAACCAAATGAAATGTAGTTACAGATTAGGTTTCAAGTTTGTTGTAGATATCAACATTGATTGCACAATGACAAAGTTAAAAACAATAATTAGTCACTTTTTGAGAAAAGACTGAATGCCACAATTTACATGAAAAATATGTCTGTTCTAGCTCCAAATATTTTATTTCAAATGGAGCAGAATACTGACGCTCTGTATGCTTTTGTTCTATTAAAGTTATAATGTCACAATTAAAATCACAATGTAACTATTAAAATCACAATGTAACTATTAAAGCCACAATGTAACTATTAAAATCACAATGTAACTATTAAGGTTGAACTAGTCGGCGGCACGAACAATTTTGTGCGCGGGTTACTAATAAATATTTTGTGCGCGGGGTATCTTATCCGACAACACGTGCGAAAAAAATAGATGCTGTGATGAGCAGTAAGAAGCTAGTTCAGTCACAAAGTAACTATTAAAGTAACAAAAGTATTGTTACTTTAATAGTTACATTGTGACTTTAAGGTTACACTAGACGAAAATTCGACCATACAAACGTAGTCTAGAGATTACTCCTCTGTTTGAAATATGTTTTGAAACGTACATTATAAAAAAAAAAATTAAAAAAAAAAAATTGTTTTTTTTTCCTGTCCTGTATGGAAACAAAAATCTAAAAAAAAAAAAATTTGAAAGTTATGAGCGTCAAAAGTTCCATATTTCAACACTAATTTTAACGCATCTTTGGGCGGAAATAAATACCATAAGTAGAAGGAAAATTGCAAAACGGCCTCCATACAGGGATAGATGAGTAATTCAACAATGCAAATAATTTTAATTTGAAAATATACATTAAGTAGTTTTTTCATGATATCTAGACTCCCAAAGGTCTGTTTATAAAAAATCGAGAGCACGTTTTCGTCCTAAATCATCATCCATTTCGCTACATACTTGCAAAAGTTCATTCGTACACGAACTAGCTTCTTACTGCTCATCACAGCATCTATTTCTTTCGCACGTGTTGTTGGATAAGATACCCCGCGCACAAAATATTTATTATTAACCCGCGCACAAAATTCAATAAAAATTATAAGGCCGAAATCGCGAAAATTCACAGTTTAAATACTAATTGGTTCTACAATATTATACATATGAAATGATCCTTCATTGTGTTACACGAGTAAAGTCTACCACATTATAATTATTTCAAAACATTAGCTATCCTGGAGATTAATTGAGCTGAAAATATTTTATTAATCCTTTTTACCCCAGACTGTAAATTAAATGAATTTGTCTTGGTCTAGACATACGTTGTGGACTAATATTGCGGTGTGTTAAATAGATGATTTTTCGAACCTTTTTTAAACAGTAAAAAGGCTGGAGCCTTTTAAAATAATGCAAATCACTGCGTTAATTTATTAGAACAAAAATGAGACTGCGAATGTGTCTCTTTTTTGGATTTTCATGTGCTTGAATTACAGTTAAGGGGCAGAATACCAAAAATAGGCATACTAATCACTTTTTAACCAAGTATATTAAAGATGTGGCAGCGAAAAAAAAAATGTTAATCTTGGTCATATTTCTGAAAACTTCCTTGCAGCCGAAACACCTTTGAGCACAAAAATCTCGATGCAATTCGCACGGCAGAGACTTGTATGACACATGTCAGATTACCTTTTTAAGTGATCTTTATTTTCGTAGCAATAAGGTTGCAGCAGAAGACGACGACGACGTTGTAACATTCATGCAGGAGATACGCGAAAAACTAAAATCCTCCTCAGCTGTGACTGACAACAAGTTTCTAGCACTCCAAAAATCTATGGACAGAATTATTTCTCAGAATGCAGAAATAAAGAGATCCCTAGATTTTACAACAAAACAGTACGATGATATCATGATTAAGATGGATCAACTTGAGTCTGAGCGCAAAGCTGACCGGAACTACATAAACCAGCTTGAGGACAAAGTTGAAAATATGGAGCGTTTACTACACCTGTCCAAGATAGAGATTAGAAACATACCAAGAGTGGAAGGTGAATGTAAAGATGAACTCTATAATGTAGTTAAAAAAACATCTAGCGTCTTGGATATTACACTGCAAACCCAGGAAATCAAGGATATCTACCGCATTAAAAAGAAAAATGGCACATCCCCAATTATTGTCGACTTCGCGAGTGTCACCGTTAAAGATAAAATTCTTAAAAATCCTCGGATCTTTAACCAAAAGAACAATGGAAACAGGCTTAATACACATCATTTAAACCTGGCGGGATCTGCAGAACCTATCTATCTCTCAAGCCTGACTCCAAAATCAGAACGGCTATTTTATCTTGCACGGAAATTTGCGACAAAGAATGACTTCAGGTTCTGCTGGACCTCATTAGGCAGAGTATTTATTCGTCAAGCTCAAGGGAAGAAACATTATTTGATTAAAAACGAAGCGGATCTCACTAAACTTGAACTAGATAAATGACTAGATATTGTATTGTATATATTTAAACTACCCCTAATCTTATCTTTGTTAATCTCATCTCTAATGTTTTTGTATCCAATTTATATTTTTACATTATTTTTGCATTGTAACCTTAAGATAATCAGAAAACCAGACACAAAAAATCCTAAAAATCACACCAGTTTCACACGCTGCACTCACATTCCACAAACACACAAACAATCACCCAATCTAATGATCTTTAGTTTACAGTATACATCTATCACACACATAATATTAAAACGAATTAACCTACCTCATCTAACTAACCTAGCCACCCCATTGCGGTCCAGTAAATTAACTGTTTTATCAAATGGCTAATCCGGAGGACTTCATCTCAATAAACATAGACAATATCTCAGTAGGAACGGCCTATCACTGTGACACAGACACATGTAACTCTATAATAGCGACCTCAAAACCATCACTAAGAATAGCGGTACAAAATATACGTAGCATCTATAGAAAAAACCTAGATAACCTGCAAGCACAGTTAGCTAGAATTTCGTGTGACCAGGACGTCATAATTCTGACGGAGTGTTGGCTAAATGAAAATAAGCCGATACCTGGCTTGGAAAGCTACATAACCTACTCCTCTGAAACTTTTCTTAACCAAAACGATGGAATAGTAATATACGTGAAAGAACACATCAAATGTACAGTGGAAAAACCGGAACCTATAGGGGCGAACTTTCTACTTTTGAAAATACATCCGGACATCGTTATACTGGCTGTTTATAGATCCCCATCGATACACTGCACGGATACATTTCTTTCCTCAATCGAAAACATTATAAGACCCCTTAATACAACCAATGTGATCCTTGCTGGCGACATAAACATAGACATCAAGCCTAATACTAAAGACAGAAACTGTGCATCTTATTTGAATTTAACTGCTGAATTGGGACTTCTACCTGGACATACGTATCCAACTAGGATCAACAGTTGTCTGGATCATATAATGCTTAATACTTCACGACAGGCGACCGTACTGGTGGTAGATTCTACGGTGACCGACCATGCATTGGTACTCCTAAACCTGTCCGGCAGTCAACAACGGGTAAATGAACTAAAGTCCGCAACTAGGATTGATTATCCCGCTGCCCTAGAGCATTTAAAAAATATAGATTTTTCTTTTATAAAAGTGGACTCTGACGCAAATGCAGCGACTTCACAATTTGTTGAGATACTGTCCTCAGTCATAGCTACTCATTCAATAGCTACTCGCGTGTCCTGTAGGAAACGAGTCCTGAAGCCCTGGTTAACACCTGGCCTACTCCGATGTATACGCCACAGGGATAAATTGCACAAAAAGTCATTGTATGATCCAGATAACTATAATATAAAAACTACATACAAGAGATACCGCAATTACTGTAACACATTACTTAGGAAATTGAAAACTAACTACGAGAAGTCGCTATTGACTGCCTCAAATAACACTAAAGACACCTGGAATGCAGTCAAAACTATATTGGATTTAAAAAAATAAAAAACGACCGACAGATGACCTTTTACATTCAACTGAAAATGTCCCAAAAACGATAGACGCAATAAACGTGTACTTTAGCAACGTAGGAAAAGAACTAGCAGACAAAATAATACTTTCTTATGATAGCTCTCAACCACCCCCATATAAGTTTGAAATTCCGCCTAATATTGACTCTATTGTGTTGATCCCACCTGATGAATCGGAGATAGAATCACTGATCATGAACTTAAAAAATGATTGTGCTATTGGGTGGGACGCTATCCCTGCACGGTTTTTAAAGCTAGGCAAAGCTACTATAGTTCCACCACTTACGAAGTTGGTGGAGCTGTGCTTTGCACAAGGAATATTTCCGCAAGATTTTAAAAAATCTCTCATAACACCAGTGCACAAGGGTGGAAATCCGACCGATTACAAAAATTATAGGCCAATCTCAGTGTTGTCAGCGTTGTCGAAGATTTTGGAAAAAGTTTTAAATAGTAGACTCAAAAAATTTCTAGATCACAATGGAATCTTATCTGAATCGCAGTTCGGGTTTAGATCGGGAAAGAGCACAGAAGACGCTGTAAACCACTTGGCAGATTATGTAACAGCAAAAGTAGACGCAAAACAAAAATGTCTGGGTGTATTTCTTGATCTCGCCAAGGCCTTCGACACCGTCAGTATTTCAACCCTTGCAGACAAGCTGAAACGCGCGGGAATCCGAGGTAATGCCCTAAAACTTTTTAAGGACTTTCTGTGTAACCGTACGCAAAGAGTAAAGATAGGTGAAAACTTGAGCTCCGAATCACCTATCAGTTTCGGCGTGCCGCAGGGAAGTGTCCTTGCCCCGAGTCTCTTCCTAATTTATATTAATGACCTGTGTCAGCAAGTTCTAACAAACGGAAAAATCTTCTCCTATGCCGATGACACAGCATTGATTTTTCATGGAGGGACTTGGGAGGAGGCGCAACAACATGCAGAAATGGGACTCCATAAAATTAAATTTTGGCTAGAAGCAAATCTACTAACCCTCAATCTGTCGAAAACATCTTTCATGCGGTTTGCCTTTTCTAAAACCAAATTACCTGAAATATTGATTAAGGTCCACTCCTGCAACTATCCTAGCAATACTGAACACTGCTCATGCCTGTCCCTAAAAGAGTCTTCTTCTACCAAATACCTGGGAGTACTCTTGGATAGCAAATTTAACTGGCACCTTCACATAGACTTAATTATAACACGCACAAGAAAGTTAATCTGGGCATTCAAAAAGTTACGACACGTTGCTGATCTAGGGCTGCTTCGGACGGTATACTATGCACTAGCACAGTCGGTACTGGGTTACTGTAACACGGTCTGGGGTGGAGCATGTAAGTCCTACATGATTAATTTGGAAAGAGCCCAAAGATCACTCCTCAAAGTCATGACCTTTAAGCCATACCGGTTTCCAACAGTGACTCTGTACCAAAGCTGTCAAGTTCTAACAGTGAGACAATTATATCTACTCAATCTCCTTATACAACAGCATCGTGTTACTCCTTACAATGAGCATGCAATAAACAGACGTACGATTCGCGATGTTTGTCAGTCTACTAAATGTAACACTGCATCAGCAAGACGGCAGCACATGTTTTTAGGCACAAAAATCTAGAATAAAGTTAACACGCTAATGAACATTAACCCACTACCACATAACAAATTTAAACAGAAAATAAAATCTTGGCTTCAAACACTAGATTACGAGCGGACTGAAAAAGTCCTACAGTAACACGATGAATACTACCTATCTCCAACTTTACACACCAACATCAAAACACACACACACACTAACACACACACACTCACAAACTGTATTAAAAAAAAAAAAATTAATTTAGGATTTCATTGTAATTTTTATTATTTTATTGTATTTTGATTTTGCGTTTATTATGATTTGATTTAATTTTTTTTTTTTTTTTTTTTTTAATTCTAATTGTTGACATTATTTTATTGTGATTTTAACTTCACTTCATTTAATTGCAATTAGAAATCAATTTGACTCTATTTTATTTTATTGTAACTTTGAATTTATTTTATTTTAATTTTATTGAAATTTTATTTGAAATTATCTTGTGATTTTTATTTTATTATTTTTTTGGAATTTTGAATTTATTTAGATTTTAGTTTTATTTAATTTTATTGCAATTTGGAATTTACTCTGACTTTTCTTTATTCAGATTTAATTTAATTCTATGTAATTTTAATCTTAGTTTGAGCATGATATTAAAATATTTATTTTGTCATTACTATTGTAAACAAGCGTCAACTATGGGACTGACTTCTGTAACACAGGTTTTTACCTAGCTCAGAAGTCAGGGCTTCAATACTTCTGGTGTAAACAATTTATTTGTCAATAAAAACTATTTGATTTGATTTGATTCACACGCAAAATAACAGTGAACGGTCTCTCAGATACTAGACGCCCGCCAGTTTGAAAAAAGAACTTGTGCGATAATGTTTTTCCAAAAATCATCGGAAGAGTCCGTTTATGATGTGGGCCTCTGTGGTCGGCCTTGTATATTTAATTTTGTATAATCAATGACAGTGGGCGTGGCTCAAAACCACAGATGTAGATTGTCAACTGTTGGTAGTCGCGGCCTTAATTGTAAATACCGCAATAAAACAGAGCTGATAATGATATCGTCTGAAGCTGTGCTTAAAAATCTTTAGAATGGTATTGTAGATATACATGTCAATAACACGGGCAGGTGACAATGTTGACATCTATAGACGAGGTTGGCACATGAGCGTAGTTATATAGGCAAAGGAAAAAGGCTTCTCGCCTAATTCCAACCGGTGGGCCAAATCAGCACGCGGATGATGATTTCAATCACCATCTTCTGCTATATATGTATATGAAAAAAATTTGGTGTATTTTGGTATCTGTATCATAGCTCCTAAACGGATTAACAGATTTTGATTTCGTATTTTTTTGTCTGAAATGTGACTTTATCAAGAGTTCTTAGTTATGTTTGATGTGAATCGGTTCGGCCGTTAAAAAGTTATGGGCGTTTTATTGTTTTCGCAAGATATCGTGTCATAATTACGTGTTCAATTGATTTTCGATCGAAGCGTGTCTACTACTAGATAAATTGTATGAAATAAAAATGTGTCGGGGTTTTTAAATTTTACTTGGTCACCTATTCGTTTGCTTGTACGTGGGACACTCAGAAAGTTTTGCGAAACTAAAAAAAATTGTTCTATACGTACATATATTTTTATTAAATCTTTTCAAAGTACTTTCCACCAGCCTCTATACAAAGATTCATGCGCCTAAACCAGTTTTCAAAACACTTTTTCCAGTCCGCCGCAGACACCTCGTTTACAGCCTGCTCGAACGCAGCCAGCGCATCTTCCGGCGACGAAAATTGTATCCCTTTGAGCTGATTTTTTATTTTTGGGAATAAAAAGAAGTCACACGGTGCTAGATCAGGGCTGTAAGGAGGGTGACCCAGGAGTTTGACTGGCGTGCTGTCCAGGAAGTCCCTCGTTTTGAGTGCGGTGTGCGCAGGTGCATTGTCGTGGTGGAGCAGTAGCCCGCGGAGCCCTGTGTTTGGTCGCTTGTTGCTTATAACAGAGAAAACTTCTGGCAAACATTTGGTAGTATACCATTCGGCATTAATGCTTCTTTGATCCCGTAAGGGAATTGATACCAAGTGGCCAGTCAAATTAAAAAAGCTAGCGATCAAAATCTTACCCCCGCTTCTAGATCGCTTCACTTTGGTAGGCGTTGGCTCATTTTGAAACACCCAAACAGTCGACTGGCGCTTGGTTTCTGGGTCGTATTGATAAATCCAGGACTCATCACCTGTAACGATGTCGTAAACACGCCGAGACGAGCCTGCTTCAAATTTGTTAAGCATATCACGGCACCATTCCACCCGGGCCTGCTTCTGAGCATCGGTGAGGTTGTGCGGCACCCAGCGTGATACTATCCTCCTCACGCGAAGATGGCTGTGTAGAATCTCGTGAACGCTTCCCGATCCAATCTTCAATATGTGTTGAATCTCCTGATATGTAATTCGCCTATTGTCTTGGATTAAATTTTTCACTGCTAGCACGTTTTCTTCGGTAACAGCCGTCAAAGGGCGACCGCTTCTTTCGTCATCCCCCAAAGTTGGTCGACCGCGCTTGAATTCGTTATACCAACGATACACGGTTGCCTTGGAAGGGCCTTCATCCATGAATGCCATTTGAAGTCTATCGTACGATTCATCCGGTTTCAGGCGACACTTGAAATCGTATAAAATCATAGCTCTAAAATGTTCCCGGCGCAGATCCATATTTCAGTGAGACACAATACTTTGAATTAACTCGCAAAAAATGTGGAGGGAAATTTTGAAATTGGAACTTACTTATTTTTACTTATAAATAATCATATTTTCGAAAAACATTATAACTGGCCAGTCTCCCATATATAAAAACTTTTTTTCGCAATACTTTCTGAGGGGCCTGGTATGTCCGTTTCTTTACTTTCATTGTAATCCTTAAAGCGTTATTGACTAAATAATTTTATAATAAAAACCTATTTCTTTCACCAGTGGTTCCACTATCGGTGTCACTGCTGAACCGGCCTCAACAGCTGCTGTCTGCTGCCGCAGCGACTCTTCGATGCGTGTCTGAAGGCAGCCGACCACCTGCACACATTGCCTGGTACAAGGATAATAGAGTCTTCGATAGAAATATGGTAAGCTATTAAACCATCAACAACCAACTCCATTTATTTAGATTTATTTGAGTAGAGATGATAAAATTAAATTATGTATGTCGGTTTTGTTGATACTGGTGGAAAACCCCAAGCGATAACGACTCTACGAGTATACTAAAAGTTAATTAAAAGACCATACGTATCCGCCGACTGCACAGCATAATTTTCTTCTAGTTTACGTCTTTTTAGTTCACTTCTTAAGCAGTCGGATTTCTTAGTTTTTTTAATTAACTTTTTTGTTTAAACTTCGTGTACAATTACTACTACTATCTACCCTACTATTGTGGTACTTAAGTGGACTTCATTCCTCAAGGCAACTTACATACATACATAAACTCACGCCTTTTTCCCATGGGGGTAGGCAGAAACTACAGAACGCCACCTGCTACGATCCTTACATACTTCTTACTACTACTTACTTACTTTTTACTTTTTAGTGATAATAGGGTAGTTGACAAAAATATCTATTTAACCTGTCAGTTAGTTAACCGAAAAATATTGGACACGTATTTTTTCTTTTACCACGTAAACAAAAAAATACAAAGATACAGTGCGTTGAAATGTCGTGTGATGTCACGGTCTGCTACAATTTATACTGCCAAAGTGACGTCACAAGCCCACTCCTGATTGATGCGCTTTATCTTTGTCAATTTTTATTTATTTGATAAATAAAATACGGGTCCAATATTAATTGATAAGCTCACTGACGCACAAATAGAATTATAATTTTTCTACCCAGAAAACATCCCTATTCTTTTTTCGAATTATTTTTACATATAATAAATGTTATATATTTTTGTAATCACCTCTTAAAATACTATATTTTATTACCACACATGATGTGTTTGGAAGAAAAAAAAATAGGGACCCCTACAATATGGCGCTCAATATCCGCCATTTTCTTTTTTCCAATTTGAAGTAGTCAGTGACACTCGCAAGTTTAATAAGACGAATCCATTGACGTAAGAATCATCAAAATTTACCTACACGTTTGGTCTCTAGAACGCCAAATAGAAACAAACATACATACATAGACTGATAAACACATTACCCTCCACCAGCAGTCGGGTAAAAAGCTTTCCGTCTCGAGCTCGAGGACATGTATAGAGGAGTTCAAATTTAATATTTTACAATTACACACACTTACATTATGTGGGCCTTGAATGTGATAATTTGAATTAATAATATACTACCTAAACTGAGGCTAATCTAGGAACCTCAATACTTAATTTGAATTCTAGCATATAAACTATTGCCAAAATATGGCTATTACAAACGAAGAGCCCATTAAATTTAATAACAGCTTGGCAAATAGTTTGCGACTAGTTAGTAGGTACTAATACCCTTTCTAACCACGTTGATAATAATATGAATATGTGCGCAGTGGCAACGCTCTTCTTTAAATAGCGTTGAGATTCAGCTCAATCTCAGTTTGCCTTAGTAAGAAGCTTAGGAAGCTTCTGAAAGACAACTAGAGCAAGCAACTTGAAGATTTTTCAATATTTTACGCTGCAAAATACGCCATACATGCTTCACAATTAACGTCTTTAGCTTCTTCAGCTTTGTCATTCAATGTGGCAATGCTGCCAGCGTTCTAAGTATTATTATCATTGACAGCGATTTGGACAAATTTTGAGGTTCTATTTTATACGCGCTTGTACATAATTATTATTACCAGTTTTGTAAAAATTTGTAATTGTATTAGTCCATATTATAGCTGCATTCTGTTATTGCATTTTAACTAAAGGATCAACACTGAAATCACGAAAAAACAGCTGCTCTATAGTATATGCTCATTGATACTCGCATAATTTGGCAATGAGTAGCGATTTTTTTATATTCACAAGAAGAATATGCGTCGTGTAATTTATATAGGTGTTTTGTTTGACAAATATTTTTAAGCTCTCTTAAAAACAGTAGTTCAACAAAAATATAACCTTGTCAATACAAGGAGCTATAAAAGCTATTAATTTGGTTCTATTCACACACCTTCCTTTGTATCTAGTTGAGTCGGTCAATCTGTTTGTCCGGAAGACTCGTCCTCGGGCCAACAGTACGTGATCCCTTTTCTAAGACCTGCCGTGGTCACGCCACTGACTGAATTCAACGAGCATTTTCCTATTTTGAATGCAAAATACTCAAGTCTTAAACGAACGTGTTTCAAATAATATGATCCTACTCAATTGTAATTTAAAGTCTGGATCTCTCTGGGTGTTTGTTAATCAATCACTCCTCGATTGGAATAGGCCATAGAGTACTTTTTATTCTGTTATTAAAGTGCCCTTGGGATAATTTACGACATGCAATGGGCGAAGCCGCTAGCAAATGCCAGTGAAAGGCAAATATATAATGTATTTAAACCCACAGTAAACGAAAACGTGAATATAACACGAGTTTACCTCAAATAAAAAAACCGCCCAAGTGCGAATCGGACTCGCGCACGAAGGGTTCGTACATTCATACAGTCATTATCGCAAAAAATGGCAAAAAAAAACATGTTTGTTGTATGGGAGCCCCACTTAAATATTTATTTTATAGTGTTTTTAGTATTTTTTGTTATAGCAACAACAGAAATACATCACCTGTTAAAATTTCAACTATCTAGCTATCACGGTTCATGAGATACAGCCTGGTGACAGACAGACAGACGGACCGCGGAGTTTTAGTAATAGGGTCCCGTTTTTACCCTTTGGGTACGGAACCCTAAAATGGACTAAACTAGCAATAATCTGTGGCATACATTTGCAGCATTCTTTATTCCAAAAAAGTTTTAAAACTTTAATCTTTTAGCAGTGAATGTGGCAAGAAATTCGCTTGCCACAGAATGTACAGTTACTTGTAATTTGTTCAACGTCGAGTGGTCTTATTTGAGCGGAGCGCGGCAGGTAATCCCTCAATTAACTTCCATTCGAAAGCTAAGCACGCACTGTGTGGCTTTTAAATCGATTGTCGCGCTTTATAGTCGTATTCGGTCATTGATCGACTTTGATTTAGCGCCCGACTAATTGCACAGCGACCGCACTATTTCAAATAGTCTCTTTGTGAGTTTTTTTCTTCAGTCAGCTGAAATATCGTGCACGTTGTATGTTTATATTTATTTTTTTATTTATTTTATTAGGTTTACCAACAATTGTTTACACTTAATTATAACAAAAAATACATGCTTAGAGTAATCTTAAAGTGCAACAATTACTTAGAGGCAAACACCACATTCACAATTTTGAAGAATCTAATAAGCTAACTTACATAGTTATAAGCGCTAATTATTAATACAAGTAAATGAGTAGGAACATAACATCAATAACATTAATAAAATTGGTAAAAATTTATAGAAATTGATAAAATTGGTTACAAAAAAAAAAAAATGGGTAAAAATTATTCAATTAATAAAGATATTAAAACAAAAATTTTAAAAAGAAAAAAAAAAGTTGAGAATTGGTTAGAATTATAAAGTTGATTAAATTAATAAAACTGGTTATGTTAGTAACATTATAAATAAAATTGAAAAAAAATGATTAAATTTTATATAAAATTGCCACAACATTAAACTTGTGAAGATCGATAAAAAAAAACACATGCATTTGACAAATCAAAGTCAAAGTCAAAGTCAAATATATTTATTCAATTAGGCCAATAAACGGCACTTTTGAACGTCACATAAAATAAAATTAAAAGTAATAAAAAAAATATTTAAAAGTAATAAAAAAAAAAAAAAACAAGACGAAACAAAAAAAAAAAAAAAAAAAAAATGATTCTACCGTGCATTCGGAAAGTAGATTGTTATGGAGAAGAACGCACAAGAAACTCCATACTTACTCTTTAAAAAAAAAAATTGGTGTTTTACAATATTAACATACGTACATACATTAATATATGTGAGGACGATGCACCCAGAATAGCTCTACACACAGGTATAAAGTATTAAAAAGCATTAACAGGAAAATTAATTAATTTGATAAGTAGGAACATGGTTCTCACATACTTACAAATATTACAAACATAGGTGTGTAACAAATGTGGCAAAAATTACAATAACAAGTTTATGGGCTACTCGATAAACTCATGAGGATGGATTTTATAGGAATGTTATGTAGAAAGTCTCGACTACGTATGAGTTTTCGTTCGTTGTTGAGAATCCAATATAGTTTCATTAAAGTCCAATATTCGGGTTAATTGCAGCTTCGTTCGAGTCTCAATATTCGGGTATGTTCGGCTTTAATAACGTCCGTATTGATTTTCTTTATTTAAATAAGATTATGGTTTGGCATTTTTTTGATTAATCCGATCGCGCGGCGTACAGACCAACACGTGTACAATATTGCAAATTAAGAAGTATTCGGAACCTTTTGTGTGTTTCATGTTTACAGATTTTATAAATCAATTTATTTTGTAGAGTAGAAAAATACAAATTGAGTGCTACATATTATTATATCCAGTCGGAGGAGACATATTCGCGAGCTGGCTGACCACCTTCTCCGACTGCACAACATGATTTTCTACTTGTTTACATCTCTTTAGTTCGCTTCTTAAGCAGTCGGGTTTTTTATTAATATAAATAATCCTTTTTCGTTGTAAATAATGCGAGGCATAGCTTGCAATATGCAGTATAGTACAAGCGAAGATCCGCACCGGCGCATCCGCAGCTAAGGGAGTCGCCGAGGAGAGAGCCGGAGGCACACGACGAAAACCGAAGACGTACGAGCGCGCGCTGACTAGACGCATACAGTACCTACGCTAGCAGCCTCTATTGTGTGTTTGCACTGAGCATCAGCTGTGTTGTTTTAATTTTATGTTGGTGTTTGTTTATGGCGTATGGCATGCGGTACGGTACGGCGGCAAACAGGCATACACCAAGCGTATAATGACGAATACGCGTCATTAAAGCTATGCGTCCGTGGACAGTAGGCCTAAGTGATTGCTAACTTCTTTGTCTTTCCCCAGGTAACAGACCACTCAAACGAGACGTGGTCAATCAGCACCCTGGTGTTTAGTCCGAGTCCCACGGACAACGGCGCCATGATCAAGTGTGTGGCCGCCAACCCCAGTCTACCCACCAAGTCCATAGACGACCAGTTGCAGCTCAATGTTGTATGTAAGTATTACATTTCTAGTACTAAAACTTCAGGCCTGAATTTTCCAGAGGAGTTAGGCCGAGATGAATATCGCTAATTGTGTTGAAGTCTCATGTGTTATTAACACGCTTTTATTAGCTTGGTATGTATGTATCTATGTAACAGAATCTTTGAACGTGATTTTCACCCCCTTTAAAACGTTAGATTAATTTTATTCGAAACTTTGCACACTTATCACCGATGACAATGCTATAATTTAAATAGTTTGTCCCATTATCCTTACCAGGATCTTCAGAATTGGCGATTGAACTAAAATGTAAAAAATAAATAACAGTTTAAAAAGAACTAAAACTTTAGTATGGTTTTCTATTAAAGCGTGTTTTTTATTTTATTTTTGAACTATTAATTATTTCGTATTGTGTTGGCAAATCGTCCAATAACTTCTCCCGCTCTGGGTGAAGCGGGAGGGCGTGTTCGACTTTTACTGACTAAAACCCTCCCGTGTTCCTTCAGTTGCTTGTGCCAGGGCCGCGGTTTCTCTTTTCAACCAAAACCCAGACAAGCATCGGTCCTAGCGGATCCCGTCAGTTTAATTCTCATGTGATAGGGGGCACAAATCAGACTCCGGATTGCTGCTAAAAAATTCCAGATAGAAAAACTCATAAACACAGCCCGACCTAAGAATCAAACCCAAGACCACATACTCAACAGCAGCGTTTTCTTGTTTTTCCATATCAGCACGTTTAATAACCAAAAAGGCATTGGGCTGTGTTACTTGTAATGGCCGTGGCCAGAAACAGCAAGAAGAGATGAGAACAGAAAGTGGTACCTTTTTTTTTGGTGTGGGAAATCATCCAATAACTTCTCCCGCTCTGGGTGAGGTGGAAGGGTGTGTCAGACTTTTACTGACTAAAACCCACCCGTGTTCCTTCAGTTGCCTTTGCCAGGGCCGCGGTAACGTTTTTTTAAAGGAGAATGCCCATTTTGTAAGGGAACTTGGGCCCCTTTGAAAAAATGGTTGTATCTTGATGAATTTGGTTGTAGCAAAAATATGTTATGTTCATAATTAGAAACATTATGAGACATTTTTTATTTATTTTGCGGGGTTCACGAGATATTACGATGTTTCTGTTCTTGAAATGAACCTTTATTACATTGCAATAAGGTGCATACAAATGTCCAAGTGAAGGAACCTGATCTGTTGTTGTCTGTACATATAAAGTAAAGGACACAGTTGGAAAATAACACAAAATATAAATCCTATTTTTGTATAATATTGAAATCGCAGACACGATACCTCACAACGGGCCTGTGTATGGGCAATCTCCTTTATCCGCGACCCAGAAAGTGGTGCCTACTCTTAGGAAATTATAACTAAAATGTGCTCTTGATTTGTGCACTATGTGTAATTAATACTTATGATTAGACATCTGATACTGTGAAGTCAAAGTCAAATTCTTGATTTATGTATATATAGGTAGTTATTTTTAATTAAGTATTTTATACTATGTAAATTTTAATTTAGATAATTGAATAAAACTAATTCTACCGTCCATTCGAAAAAGTAGCTTGTTATGGAGAAAAACGGACAAGAAACTCCAAACTAAATTAACCGTATCTTACCTGCTAGCTAAAGAGTAATACAAAACGAATCCGTCTAGCTCATATCTAGAGTTTGTTAATTAATATTACTAGGTTATTCATGTAATGTTTGAACACGCTATTTGCTTGACTACTAAAATATGTCGTGAACCATAAACATTGAACGCTTTATTAAATTGTATCGCAACGAACAATTTAATTTCATCAACTCTAAGAAGCTTTGAAAGCAAACTTTATGTATTTAGCGTGCACCTATTAACAGAATAGTTACTTGTGTTCAATATTGATTTAATTTCTCATAATCCTTCGGTCTTAAGATAATTACATAATAGAGTTCCAAGAAGATCTCTTTGATAAAATTTTGATAAATGTCCTATAGGACGGTCCGCTATGATAGCTAATTGCAAATATCTGCTGTCATTGAATTTTCAATTAATTTTCCGAGCTATGTGAGTGATTGAGTGATGACTAGCGATAACAATTTATTTCAAAACTGTGTTTACTGTTTGATCATTTTAATTGAGAAAGTAAGTTTGATTAAAACATTGCAGATAAAAAGTTAATTCAAGAAATCAAAAGACCCAACTGCTTACGACTAAAAAGACGTAAACAAGAAGAAAATCATGGTGTGCAGTCCGAGAAAACATAATCGCGAGCAGGCTGACCTAAACCCGACGATGTATCCTCCGACTGCACAGCATGATTTTCTTCTTGTTTACTTATTTTTAGTTCGCTTCGTAGGCAGTAGGGTTTTTTGATTTTTAGTATAAACTTTTTTTATTTATAACTTTTTAGATAGTTTAGTTTTTTTTTTACCGAATTATGTACATTTAAACATATAATTTTGCAATCACCTCTTTAAACCCTTTATTTTGATACTCCACACGAAGGGTTTGCAAGAAAGAAGAAATATTGGGCCCCCACAATATGGCGCCCAAAAGCTGCCAAACTTCTATTTTCCAATTTTAATCATCAAAATCGGCCAAGCGTTTGGTCTCATTAACTCCACATAGGAACAAACTTATATACATACATAGACTGAAAAACACAATACCCTCCTTCGGCAATCGGGTAAAAAGTAGCACCGACTTCAAAAAGGTGGAGGTTCTCAATTCGACTGTATTTTTTATATTTGTTACTTATATTAAAACTTTTTACTAGGTGAACCGATTTTGATGATTCTTTTTTATTTGAAAGTTGTTGATTCTTGTATGGTCCCATTTAAAATTTGTTTTTTTTTTGTTTTTGTGTTATCCTTAATAATGCGTATTTTCATGGTAATACATAATAATCAAAACTAAAAAAAGAGAAATAAAAAAAAAAAAAAAAAAAATCGACTGCCAAAACAAAACATTACAAAGCGAAAAATAACTTTATTTTTGGAAGTCGGTGTCAAAATCGAAAAAAAAAGGTACCAAATACAAAAGTTTTTTTGCTCCAGAATTTTATAAATGATAAATGATTTTATTTCTGCGAGTTGGTTTGTACAAACACTTTTACATGTCGATCATATTTTTTTAAAACTAGATAAGGTCGGCGTTTCCTATCTGACTACTCTGAGAAGAAAGGCCGAAACAAACTCAGAGATCAAAGTCTCTTTTAAAGTCTTGACAAAATCTTGGTTATATCATGTGAAGACCATGTAGACAGATGTCTGAAATGGTCTTTTGAGGAAAGAATCAGCCAGATTGAGTGGACCTGTCCAGTCAGTGCACGCATTTGTCAATAACCGAGCAGCTCAACTCAGAATTTACGGAGCTCAACGATTCGACGAACAATACCAAAGAAAGGACATTCGGGTAGGCCGCATAAACTACTCAAACTGCCAGACCATGAGTAAAAACTAACTAAGTTATAATAAAAAACAAAAATCCACATAGTCTTCATATTCACAATAATAAATATAAAATAATATAATACTTTAAAAAGTAAATATTCTTGTCATTGCAAGAAAACAAAATAAAAAATCAAAATTAAAAACAAAATTCACGGTGCAAAATATAAAAAATTCTAAATTACATTTTGAGCATGCACTTAAATACGATTTTATATTTACTTATTGTAAAAGTCAGAGATCCCGCTAACATTCTTATGCAAAGCTAAGAACACATTCGTACTATAGCCACGGGCCCACGGCCCACTATGGAGTGGTGCCTACCAATGCACAATGAGAGAGGCCGAGGTGCTGCGCGCGCCGACCCTTAATAGAGTTTTACGTTTCGGAAAATTTTACCCTACTTTTTTTCGAAAAATAAAAAACAGTCTACGCAAAACTGCAGCATACAGTTTACTGCATCCATTTTATATTCAATCGTAATTCTACGGCATTAGCTATGAATTTAATTCAAACTTTGCTTCTGTGCGCATAATAACAACGTTTAACAGCTATATTTAAGGATCTTACTTGCCAGTGGCGCTCACTGGTGGGCACAAAAACGGTAGCCCTCATACAGTAACGTAACCGTAGCCCTTGTATTAGGGGCTTTAGGCGATATTCTATCGGCGATAGTGATTGTTGAAATCCCAAATTCATTGGAATTGACCACGTGACATTTTAATAGCGTATAAATCAATCCCATAACTTTTTCACTTTATAACACTTTTTTCGCTGACAGAATGACACTTTGTTTAAAAGTTTTTCTGGAGGTGGTTTTACACTGGCGAGGCAAGGCGTGGATGGGATGGGCGAGAGTTGAAATTTGCATGGCTTAATTTCTATCACGCCCTGCCCATCTTTGGTCTAGATGCGTGAGGATTTGCGAGGCGGGAATTGAAATATTGTTAGTACAATATTGAGCTTAATCCCTTTTAGAATAGAGTATTTATTTACTTTTTAAAACGGATATACAAATCTCCCACCAGCCATGATGGACATATTACGGTGTAAAAGGGTAAGCGTGATTTCAATTCTCGTCTATATCCCATCCACGCCTCGCCTCGCTGGTGTAAAACCACCTTGCGCCAATGTACTCTTTTTCTTTTTCCACTGTCATAAATCTAGAACCCTCCCACAATGTCTCATAATGTCGTCAACTAATATCACAAATGTTTCCACCAGACAGTCCCCTCGTGTCACTGACGCTTGGCAGCACGCTGAACCCGCACGACATCAAGGAAGGCGACGACGTGTACTTTGAGTGCAACGTGCGCGCTAACCCGAGGGAGCATCGCATCTCCTGGTTCCATAACGTAAGTTATTAATTGTTAATAGTACACTGTTGGGAGGATGTGTTTTGGAGTGAAATGTAGCGGGTAATGAGGTAATAATGAGCTGAAACTATTAGGAACTAGGCTACTAGCTTTTGCCTACGGCTTCGTCCGCATCTGTATACGCAATAATTATTGCGAATGTTCATGTAGATGCGAATGTAGCACAACTCGGGACAAGAAAGAAAATAGGCGGGGCCGGTGACTGGCGCGTGTCGTACGCTGTGCTCATTGACCAATATGAGCCAAGATTTCATGCTGTTACCAGATCCGACGCGTTTGTTATTGTGAATTGTTCACAATAACAAACGCGTTTTGTAACTATTATCACCAAAAGCACGCAGATTTTTATCAAGACCATGTTCCTAGCGAACAATTTCAAATCACAACACCACCGACAAACTGCCACACAGTTTCATAGTTTTGTGATCTGTAAGTAAATGGCTTTTTTTAAAATAAACTTTAAAAAATAATAAGAAACTCTGCGTTACAGAATTGAGCCCGAAAAGGCGGCAATATTTCTTTTTTAAAATACTAGCGGCCGCCTCGTGGTTTCACCCGCGTAGTTCCCATTCCCGTGGGATAAAAATAGCCTATGTCACCCGGGGATAGAGTAGCTTCACAAAGATGAAAGAATTTTTGAAATCGGTCCAGTAATTTTTAAGTTTATTCGTTACATACAAAAATACAAATCTTTCCTCTTAGTAGTATAGATAATTTAGATTATGCTCCGATTTGATGTGAACTTTTAAATGTACGCATCCGCAATATCCTTGTACCGAAAATCATCAATATTGGTTTAGGCGTGAATAGCTATTTAATACAACTTTGCACACTCAGAATAATGTGTTCCTTTGCTGAGCAAATCCGTCGGCTTCTCCTGGTTCCATAACGTAAGTTATTAATTGTTGATAGTATGCTCCAACGAAGATGTGTTTTGGAGTAAACTGTGCCAGGTAATGGAGAAATAATGAGCAAAAGTTATAAGGGGTTCACAGATCTTGCCTACATGTGATCTAGACAAATCACAGTTTATGGGTCTATGTGCTTTAGGAAGCTTTGATCTTGGTTTCAACGCACAATGCTAAGTTATGCGGTATGCGGTGCAGGACATAATTATAATTCTCCTCACTGCTAACGCAAAATACGATGAAACAAAAGACATTTTCTAGACGTTTTTCATACAATGATGTGTCCGACATCACATACCACATACCTCAGCGTTGTGTATTCCGATCAAGAGAACAAAACTAGAGCCGCTACTAGACGCAGCATTATCTACCTCCCGCGCAGGTGGCGCGTCGTTCTATGCTCTGAATCTTACAAAAAAATGTAATTTTGACTTAAACTTGCATAAAAATATCCAAGATAGACACATATCTCTAGATGTGTGAACTATTGAGGCTATTGGGAGGTCCGTTTATCAAATGAGAAACAATTTCATTTAAAAACGTTTGTGCACTTCGATTTTTCTTTGAAATTTTTTTGGCACACTTTTTGACGCCTTTCCAGAAGTACTCCAGATTTCAATTACAGTTTTAGTTGATTCGGTACCATTTATAGTTATAGTTAGAACATACTTTACGGTGTACAGGTACTGAAGTGAATATGGTACAGTTATTTTTTGAGTATTGCTAAGCCATTAAGATTTGCAATAACATGTTGTTATTTTATTCAGTTTACGGCCTTCGTTGTTGGTAGTTAAATTCGTAGCTCGTAAACACAATCTAGGTTAATACTACAATTTGCAATTTAAAGCATTTTCTAATCGTCGCTTTTTCTATACGTATTTCACAATTGTGATGATAAAAAAAAACTTTGTCCGTCAGGTATATAAATTACTTAAAGAGCAGTGGTGGTAATGGTCCCGGCGTACGTGTCATAAGGTCGTGGGTAAATTATTTCATCACCACTGCTCTAAAACGGTGAAAGAAAACATCGTGAGGAAACTTGCATGTCCTAGAACCAAAAAATCGACGACATGGGACAACCACAGACCCGCACTGGGCCTGCTTGGTGGATTAAGGCTCGTTCCCTCTCTCATAGAGAGGAGGCCTGTGTCCCAGCAGTGGGAACTTTAATAGACTGATGATGATGATGAGGCATATTAATAAAAATATTGGACACGTTTTTTTTCTTTTGTCACGTAAACTAAAAATAACGACTCACATCTGCGTGCTGGTGCCTACACTTATGTATGGAAGTGAAGGTTGGGTATGGCAAAAAAGACATGAAAATAGGATAAATGCAGTAGAAATGCGTTCCTTGCGAAGTATGTGTGGTGTAACTTTAAATGATTGATGGAGGAATGGTGTAATAAGAGAACGTTGTGGTTTAAATGAAGATGTAGTAACTAAAATAGAAAAGAGTATGTTAAGATGGTTTGGCCATGTTGAGATGATGAATGAAAGGCGACTAACGAAAGGTATTTACTCGTACAAGGCAGAAGTGAAAGGAAATGCCGGGAGGGGACGCCCTAGAAAGACATAAATAGACCTTATTGGTGATGTTCTTCAGAAAGGCCAAGTGCGCAGTACTCATAACCGGCGTGTGTGTATGTCTAGATGTATGAATGTGAGTCAAGCAAAAGAAGTATTTAAGGATCGTAGCAGGTGGCGTTCAGTAGTTTCTGCCTACCCTCATGGGAAAAAGGCGTGATTTTATGTATGTGCGTTGAAATTTCGTGTGACGTTACGTTAAAGTACACTTTTTGCTCAAACATGATGTCACAAGCCCCCACTCCTGAACTTTGACGCGCTTTATCTTCGAAAACAATATAATTATCACGGGAAATTTAACGCGATGATTTCGATTCATTGATTGATTTTTTTAAATTATGAAGCGCTTTATCTTTGTCAATTTTGATTGATTTGATAAAGCAAAAAATACATGTCTAATATTTTTTAATAATCTAACTGACGGGTTGAATATAATTATTTTTATCCAGGAGTCATCCCTATTATTCAATAAAGTTAAAAGAAGATAGTTCAAATGTCTCTAGCATAAGCATATCATATCAATCTATAATGTTCCCACTGTTGGGATACAGGCCTCCTCCCTGTGGGAGGTCTGTAGACAAAATCTCAAATTAAAGACGTATAAATGGTGCAATGCGGAAAATCTTCCTGCCGTGCACTGAGTCGTGACTTTTATTCTCTGCACCCATTAAATTTACAGAGCAATTTTTTTGGGGTTTAATATTATTTTCATTGGGCATACAGAACTCTGTTGTATTAGTAGGTACTTCTATACTCATATATAAATGCGTATGTAATTATGTCCGTCTGTTTGTTACGATTGACCACCTAAGCAAGTGTACCAATTTTAATGAATTTTTGGTATGGAGATTCATACTTTGGACACTTTCGTTCCGGGAGTACATGCCCTTGTGAATGTGAAGACTATGTGGATCATCCTTTTGTCTTAAATTTTAATTTATCTTAGTTTTTAACCATGGTCTGGCAGTTTGAATAGCTTTTGCGGTCAACCCGAATGTCTTATCTTTGGTATTGTTCGTCGAAACGTTGAGCTCCTTAAATTCTGAGTTGAGCAGCACAGTTATTGACAAATGCGTGCACTGACTGGACAGGTCCACTCAATCTGGCTGGTTCTTTCCTCAAAAGATCTAACCAAGATTTTGTCTGGACTTTAAAGGAGACTGTGACCTCTGAGTTTGTTTCGGCCTTTCTTCTCAGAGAAGTCAGATAAGAAACGCCGACCTCAACTACTTTAAAAAATATGATCGACATGTAAAAGTGTTTGTACCAACCAACTTACAGAAATAAAATCATTTATCATTTGGGATGTTAACTGACTTTCTCTAGGGCGAAGGCGCTGGTAGAAGTGAGTTTAGAATATTTTCACTGTACAGTCGACCGCGTAATAGACGACCACCTTGAGCTGGCCTTGCTTAGTACGAAATATTTAGTAGAATAAGAGACCAGCTTATACTGGTTTTGATATCACTGGCGTTTGATATACTATACCTTGTTGCAGAGTTCCCAAACGTAGATAAATCCATAATTATACTGCTTCATTTCATTAAAATCGTTGCGTAGAGAATTGGCTAAGGCTTCTCGAACGCCTTCCAAAGTTCAGGGATCCCCGGGTATCACAGACATTTTTTATAATATGTATGGAGTAATCAAACCTCTTACGAGCAAGTCAATATTGTCTGTAATTGTAATTGCGTAAATACCTACTATTGTTTCATAATCTGTTTATAACACGTGTGGGTTACCCTGCAGGACAGGCCAGTGAGTCAGAACATGACTTCGGGCATCATCGTGAGCACTCGGTCTCTCGTGCTGCAGAAGGTGACGAGAAGAGAAGCTGGCAGCTATTCCTGTAAAGCGGCAAATGCGAGGGGCGAGACTTCTAGCAAAGTCGTCACTCTAAGGGTCCAATGTGAGTATAAGGAAAAGATTCACAGATTGTACTTACTTTTCATTGCTAAGCGTTTCATATTGAAAAATAATACAACTTAATGAGAACTATTTAAATTAAAAAGAAGAATTATTTCGTAGTGAATAACTTTCAATTTCGTATAAACGAATGGGAGCAAGTGCTTCATAGGAACAAGAATTTATACCTTGAAATCTTATTGCATGAAATGCTAACTTTACTACTTATAATTTACTTTATAAAAATAATGCCAGGAGGGATCTATGAATTTCCCTTAGGCAATTCAGTAATCTAAGTATTTCAATTCAATAATATATTATTTCACATAAAAAGACATTTATACCATTCACCTCTAAAAAGCTTATTAGGGTTCCGTACCTCAAAAGGTAAAAATGAACCCTTATAAGATTACTTTTTTGTCCGTCTGTACGTCTGTTCGTCTGTGCGGGTGTCACCACCGATTTTCTCAGGAACGGGTGGACCTAGCAAGTTGAAATTTATACCAGATAGTGACGTATATAGTCCCTGTTAGGTATATAAGGTCTGGAGTCAACACGATAAAAGATATGGGCAAATTTTTATTTATAAATTTTACCTTAATTTTCAACTTTTTTATATTTCGGAACTTTCCCTTTATTTGTGCTGTAAGACCTTGCTTTAAACCAAAATTATCAATTCTATGTCAACCGGAAGAACCCTATAGGTTTTAGTTCGAAAACCTATATGGTAGTTCCAGTTGACCTAGTTATCTAATTATGTTGGTGAATGTAGCTGTTTGTACGGAACCACTGAAAACAATCTGAAAACAGTGAATAAAAAGCACTTTTAATCACTATTTTGGTGTTTGAATTTAGAACACACCAATATATTCAAACTCCATCTCAATGCTTCTTTTTCTTGTTTTCGATTCGATGGCACATTTAATTAGATTGTCTGGGCCCAGTAGGCGGCCACGCTTATTGCAACGTCAGAAGCACTGTACAGGTCTTCCAGGGTGCAAGTAAATGGACAGCCAGGACACTCCAGCAAGTGGGACATAGTCTGTACAGGGGCACCACACTCGCACCGAGTGTTGGACGAATCAATAATCCCCTATTTCGCCAAATTATATTTACAGCGGCCCACCTGAGTACGTAGCCGATTCAATGCCTTCCATACAAGCCACTGCAATTCATGACCAAGGGGCAGATGTTCCTTGGGCTCAACAAAGTCATGGGGTGGTGGGCACTTCTCCACCCACAGCTTTCCCTTCTCCTCAGGCGGCCTGCCTTGGATTGCCTGTGTAGTACGCAAGAAACTCCTACGAGTCTTCAGTCTTCCCAGAGTTGTTGAATAGTTGTAGAGAGGATGTCGGGAATCGGATTCCTGGAACTTATTTTCCATCGCACATGCGACATCCCTCCGTACGGCAGGTGGTGCTATACTTGCTAGCGGGTAGAGCTTATTAAGAGGAGTTGGTTTTAAGCAGCTCGATATTATCCAACACGTCTCATTTAGGGCAATGTCTACTTGCTTGTCATGAGTGGATCGGTGCCACACCGGGCACACAAACTCGCCAGCAGAGAAGCATAGAGACATACCAGTTGTGCGGAGAACATCGGGTGCCGCTCCCCAGTTGGTGGAAATAAGGCACATCTCAATGCTATGCAACCTCCTTGCGCAAAAAATACTCGTTCAAACTCCTTGTGCAAAGAATATTCAACATATAAACTCTTTGTGATTATCGCTTAAATATTTTTTTTTGTCGTAGTGATGGTATAGTATGGTATGCAACTCTTAAATAAAACAGATTTATATCAAGGCCGATGAATCACTCGCTTCGCTCAGGATTCACTCGCTGTGCTCGTGATTCAAACATCATGAATCACTCCCTACGGTCTTGATTCAGTTTTTAGAATCCTTTACTTGCTCGTGATTCATCTATGGCCCTCGCTTTAAATCCGTCCTTTATTGACTAGTTGCATAATATACTATTATACCATACCCCCTCTAAAAAGCTTATTTCTACATTTAATCACTATTTCAGTGTTTGATTTTAGAACACACGAATATATTCAAACTCCACCTCAGTGCTATGAAACCTCCTTGCGCAAAAAATACTCGATACAAACTCCTTGTGCAATGAATACTCGACACGGAAACTCCTTGTGCTTATCTCTTAAATCTCTTTTTTCTCGTAGTCATGGTAAAGTATAGTATGCAACTCTTGAACAAAACAGATTTATATCGAGAGCCATGAATCACTCGCGTCCCTCAGGATTCTAACACTTAATTTAATCACTGGCTATGCTCGTGATTCAATCATCATGAATCATTTCCTACGGTCGTGATTTAGTCGTTAGAATCTTTCACTTGCTCGTGATTCATCTTTGGCCCTCGCTTTAAATCCATCTTTAACTCACTAATTGCATAATATACTACTATTTTGTCAACCCAAAGTTAATGTTGTGCTAGATGTTTTGCTTGCTATGTCATATCCCTAGAATCCCAGCTTTTACAGCGACTAACACAATAAGTATAGGTCTCCCTCACTTAGCCTACTTTAACTTCCCCAACAAATAGCTTTTCTCGCATTGTGTCCAGTAGATTTCCACAACTTTCACAAGGTCGACGAAGCCATGAAAGCATTTACGATTTAACTTATTATTCATTGTATTCAGTGCTATTATTCTGTAAAATAATTTATTTAGGAACGAGAGAAATTGCAGTTAATATTGCGAAGTTCACCAAGCGAGAATCTTCAACTTTATTTTCTTTTTGTTACGTTTGAGCCGTGACTTTGGCCGACAAATGCGAATTTACGCTCCCAGACACCCTTTGTACTTTTTGCTAAGCCTGAGGGCATGCGCCCCTTTAGTAGGGTATAAGGAAACATCCCTTAATTTTCTTTTTATGTCAAACTTCTCGAGCACTTTTCCGTTTTTAATACTTTTCAACAACAAATCGGAAGCAAAGGCTTTGACTCGCTGTTAAAATTTAATTACTGTTTATATTTTTCTTTCCCGTTTGTTTGCACACAACGTTAACTTTTAATTAGCCATTAGAGCTTTACTTACTAAGCAACATTCTTTCCCGTCAGACGCTTAATGCTATTTACATTTTAATTTCACCCCCAACAAACAGCGGCCGCTCGCGAGGGAAGGTAGCGACATCAAATTATAACGGGTACACACTAGACACTTCATTTGCATATCCCTAATCCCCGGTAATATACATCGGACACACAGGCATCCCATAAAATGTCACCGAGCACAGTATGAATTACTGGCCTATAAATACCGACGTGTCTGCGAATAGTATTCAAATGATTGCGGTCGGGATCGACGTACCAACTTCCTTCCGTGGCCGACCGTCCGCATAGTAATGGCACGAGGGAGGCGGCACCGGCGGTAAATCATCAAAATTATTGTCTAATACTACTACGATTCTCACCAAACCTCCTCAATCTGCTGTTTCGTGGTTTCCACTTTAATTCGCTGCTTTGTTTCGTTTGAATAAATTTTATTCAAATCCAGAGCATACATTTACTTCAACAGTACGTAATAGCTGGTTGTTCAAATGTGCTGAAATTATTTTCTAAAAACAAATCGAGAAGGTATTAGGTATTCGTAGAAATGATTCATTGAATAATGTAATCTCGTTACTTCGTCTACGATTTACCATGAAAAAGGTGATTTCAAATTACGAGAGTAAAAGGACAATTTTGTTCATTACTTTTAATGGTTGAAGTACCTACTTATTGGATTTGCTTTCGAAACTGAAATATTAATGGGTATTTTGACTTATTTCACGAATCAGCGAAGGCGATTAATAATATTTCATTTTGTGGAGGAATTCAAATCAATTTTGCTAATTACCAAAGTTAAATAAATTTTAAATAACAAAAACGTTGTGCCAAATTATAAGGGTTCGCCGTATTCGTATTGAATAACGGAAGGTGAAATCATTTTTACATTTTGAGATTAAATTTTATAAAGAGCAGCAGCGTATGGATTTGGAAGCGGTTTGGCTAATGTAATTAATTCAAAACTTTGCAAACGGATCCATCGTACTGGGAAAACACAGGATCCCATTATAATTAGAGGGTATATGTTGATTATACATGGTTGTACGTAAATCAACAACAACGTCCGCTGCGTGATTTATTATACAATTCTATATTGGCGCATCGAAGAGCTTCCTTCCGAACCCGACCAGCCAGGTCTGCCCGACTGGCCGACACTTAATTGCCGACGTGAGAGGGAAGACGAAATAATTCATAACTGCCGAAATAATTGTTCACTTGATTTATATTTATCGCTTTATGACAGGAAAACTGGTCGTTGGAGTTTTTAAATTTATGGATATTTTATGCTTGTTATTTAGGAGGCCGTTGCGGGGTAGCAAAGTTAACGATGTACCGGGTATTTGCCTAGTATGCAAATGTTTCCAAATTGTAGTATACCCATCACGTCCGGCCTGGGCCTTTTCGACGTTATTTTGTCGGCGAATATTCGGCCGATGTTCTATTTATCATTATTCCGATCTTTAAATATATTTACAACGAAATAAGGAGGAGGAACACATGAATGTTTTTATCATTTTGTTAACATCAGAAAGATACTGTTACAAAAGACGCAGACTAGACTAACAATGTGATACCTAATTTTATCATTGAGAGTAAATAAAAAAATGTTTGCGTACATTTTGTCTGCGGATATTTTTTGTTCTCGTTATGAGACCTTTTATGCTGTCTTGCTCGGATCGCTGCCCTGGGATGTCAAAGACCCCGTATTATTATATCGGTGATCTGACAGAGGATGGATACACTTGGCATTATTACGGAGGAGGGGGATATCCTCTCAGTCAGAGACTGATACAAGGTTCCCTTTATACGGGCGAATTTCTTCATAATATAATCACTATGTGATTTACCAGAAGCACCAGGCTGGTTGCCCACTATTTAAATGGACGATATGAGTCTCGTAATTTTTTTTAGGTTGTTATAAATGATAATGAAGATAGACACATTTTTTTTAAGTATGAGTAGTTTAAATGTAAGAATTTTGGGTTCCGTACCCGAAGGGTCCGAACGGAACCTTATTGCTGTCACTCACGTGCCTGTCTGTCCGTCATCTGTCATAAATGTTTCACAGCCAAACGGTTGGAGTTAATGTCTTCAAAATTTCACAGTATAAGCAGATGATTTATAAATACTTGCTTTTTTTTTAAATATTTTTAAGGGGGGCTTCGATAAAGCAAAAGGGGGTGCGAATAACCCTTGACTTATTCCATCGAGTGGGGTATCGTATTTAGAGCTCGTTGATTAGATAAATACTGTATTTTTTGTTTAAAATAATATTGGATAACAAATAAATTGAGAATCCACCAAAGTCAGATATTTTTTACAAAGTTTTGTGCCGAAGAATTTTTTAACTTTCCATTGACCTATGAGCTTGAAATTTAGCGATAATGTTTATTATTACGCATATTTTACTAACAAATACCAACATATTGATAAATCAGACTTTTCTTTGAATGTCCCTCTGTTTTCCTATTAGAACCAACTTTATTTTGGAATCTTAAATGTGCGAAGTCCGACACGCCCTTGGCCGGTTTTTGTATTACGTAGTTAGTACGTGGTTGCTACACCGTAAATGACAGCCTCTACGCTGGCTGGCGACGTAGCCGACAATCTATATCATTTGAGCATTTAGTAATTTTTTCCATCTGCACCATCGAATAGACACACACACACACTTGTTTTTATTCATATATACGTACATACCTCATGATAATAGTTCTTATGACCGATTTCGGCAATAGTGACGAATCTCAACGGAGACTAGCAAAGACTGCATCGGCGCGGGAGATATTATAACGGGTGAGGGGTCAGGCGCAGTACCAACAGCCTGACGTGTTTTTTCAGGCACGGGGTGTTCCACCTACGAAACTTCGGCCTGTCACTGAGAAATTTGTACTGGAAAAAACCCAATAACTAATTTTTTTCCTCATACAGATGCTCCAGTATGCGGCGAGACGTCACCTCAAGTGGTGGGTGCGGCGCTGGACGAAGCGTTGCGCGTGCGCTGCTCTGTGCACGCCGACCCCGCCGACGTCACATTCCTCTGGCAGTTCAACAACAGCGGCGAAAGCTTCAACGTGTCTCCTGCTAGATATGGTATGTATTAGCTATAATAGATAAAGATGCAGCAGCATGCGGATAAACTTCACCTCAAATTTCGGCATCGCGGACAAAGCACTGCGTGGGCGCTGCTTCGAAAGTCAAATTTCTTTTGTAGCTTTAATTTTTTTTTCAGCTGCCAAGCTTAAATTAAACTGCGCTGGTCAGGTCATACATATCTGCCCCATGCCGGAGAATCACGCTGTAGAATAAGGTGATTGCGGATTGAATTAGATCATTATTATAAGATTAGATTGCATTAAAAAGACAAAAGAGAGAAGAGAGCTGGTCTTCGCCATGCAGTGTGATAATAGGTGACAATATAGGAAATATAGTCTGGTATTGTACAAATGTTTTTTTTTTGTGCAAGAAAAGAGGTCATCTATTAACACTAATAAGACCGACCACATATTTGGATTCTACACTATTTCTACAAACAATTAGAAAACGAAGTGCCTAAAATAAGGATTATAAAAACTTTACTAATGATATTAAATCTTTTGAGAGCACAAAACAAAATCAGATTGCTGAAAATGTGTTCTTTACCTTTACTTTATTTATAGACGGAATGCCCGAAAAAAACATTATTAGGCATAGTCCGGGCGGTAACGTTGCAAATACAAAAGTCATAGCAAGCTGGCTGATGTTGACAACGATAGCTGATCTTATATAAGTGAACCGACCGTCATCTGCTCAAGTAGGGGTGGGTTTGAGTGTAGAAAATTTTGGTTCTGAAAGTGGTACAAAAATAATTTAAAAAAGTAATAGTACGCCGGCTGAAACTATTTTCATAAAGATTTGACATCATGCTGAGCTGAATTGCTGATTTTTTGAATAATTTAAAGTACGAAACAAAATCAGCTGCGTGGGTAGCGGTGGACAAACCGTCAGCTGACGCAATAAAGATACAGATTATTCGAGCAATGCACAGTATCTTTAAGGATATTTTTTTACCACATTCGTGACCTCCCACATCCACTACCACCAAAGGTGCGTCATATACGCACCTGTGGTGCGTCTGACGCTTGGTTCACATATAGAAAAATACAATTGATCGGCGTAAAAACACTACCTAAAATGCAACGCTACCTCCAGGACTATACTAGCATATTTATTAATTCAATAAAATATCAGTATCTCTCAAGATTGTCATAAAATATTCAGGAACAATTCAAATTCGGTATTGGAAATCAAAAAGAACTGTATTCATAAAGAAAACAAGCTTTCAAGGAACAAAGAAAAAGATCTAATTTCAAATTATCTGTTTTTCTGAAATCTGACATAGAAACAAGTCAAGAAAACAGAACTTAGATTGTTCGAAATTCGAATAGTCTTTAAAAGAAATTCCATTTACGGAGCTCGGTTCGTTACATATTCAGGGCGGTAGTACCAACATGAGGTGCTGATTGAACTGTCTCGAGTACTTGCTGCAAACACTCGACTGGCTCGGGACAGTTGGCCAACTCGACTGTGTATAAATGAACCTAATTATCTATGAGTGCTAAGTTGTCGATGTTCTTTTTTTATTTTGGTCCTTTGGTGAAGTGCTAATAGTTGAAAGTTTAATGGTATTTAGATTAAATAGAGATTTTTTACTCTACAATCTAATCTAAATATATACTTAGGTACAACATGTTGTGTAGGTTGTGTGTTATCGCTTCTGTTATATGTTTTTGAAATAGAATATTTTTATATACTTCTTTCTCTGTCTTTGGATGACAGTTAATTCCAAATTCAAAACATTATTTTGATTTATCAAAAACATATTTTTTATTCAATTATAAATCTATCGCAATGAGCACAAAGCTCAAAATTGCAGGACCCTATGTCCGCATTGACACAGTTTTATAAAATATATAAAACGTCTTAAGTGCACCAGAGAAGAATAAAAAAAATGTTTGAAGGTCAAACGAATTATCTGCCAAATGGGTCATGAATCAACTTGCTTGACTTTACCTAAAGCAACTATTATTGTCTTATCACTTTAAGACAGGTATAATTCTCCGCTTACTATTTTTATTATTCATCTAAACTATAAGGTTGCATCGTCAGATAGATGAAAATATTTAGAGAACCAATCCTGACTATTACCTACCATCTACAACAGCGTTATTGTAGTGCCATACGGAACCGATTTTATCAGGTACTCAGATAGTAAAGAGCGCGTTCAAAAACGATTTCTTTGTCACTTATGTTACGCACAAACGCAGATAAAGATGTCGTAGTCTGAGCTCTTATAGAACGAGGTTGTTGAGTCATTACAAAATGAAATCTCTGGATGCTCGTAGGATTTTTTTAGATTTTATATTTCTTTTTAAATTAATTAATGGTTTGATTGATTCCCCCGAGTTTTTGGAGAAAGTAAATTGGTATTAGTATCCCACATAGTGGTAGCCGCTTAAAGGTGAACGCGCACCTAGACGCACCGCACTCGCCGCACTCGCCGCACGCGCCGCAGTCATCGCATTTTCTCTTGGCCCCGCGCTATCCGCGCCGATCGCGCCGCACGCATTGTATCCACTTCTGTACATCTTGAACTATATTTTCATACGGATACGGATCATGTTGCCGCGCCGCCCGCATCGCCCGCCGAGTCTGATGACGTCATCCGCACACGCTGGTGGAATCCGTATACCTACAAAATTTTGCTGAAATGCGGCTCGTGCGGCTCGTGCGGCGCGGATAGGTGCGCGAGGCTGCATACGATTTCATATAAAGATTTATAAAATGCGATGACTGCGGCGCGTGCGGCGAGTGCGGTGCGTCTAGATGCGCGTTCACCTTAATTAACCGAAGAACTTTGGTCCTACCTCATAGTCGTACTAATATAGGTATTGTTTCACCTATACGCCACATGCTATCTCTTGCCAACGGTATTCGTAAAGAAATAGATGTCTTTGCTGGTTCCGTATCCTCAGTGAGAAGTAAACTCAGAGACGTAGTTGTATAATTATTTAGTTTTAGTTAGATTTATTTTATTTATATAAATTTTGATTTGATTTATTTAATTTAATTATAATTTAGTTTTTATTTATTTTTGATTTAAGTTATTTGTAATTTGATTGTGATTATTATTGGTTTGATTTTGAATTAGTTTAAATCAACCTTGATTTAATATAATTATGATTTAATTTTTGATTTATTTTGTTTTAACTTTATTGTTTTACTCTTTTGTTATTTACAATCATCTGTTAAACGGTTAAAAATGTATTGCCTATTTTCTTAAATTATTTTATAATTTTATAAACAGTGTTTTTAGGTGTGCATGTAAGATTCACATCTAGTAGATCTCAATCAGACTCTTTCTGTTGTACATTATTTTTTGCATTTCAAATCAAATCAAATCAAATTATTTATTTGCTGGAATGTAGGTATACAAAATAAGATGTTGGGTTGTTAGAAAAGTTGAGCCATACATTCTGCCCAAAATTTGGCATGCAAAAATTAAACAAACACATAATTATACAATTAATAAAATAAGTTAAACGGTTAAAAAATGTCAAAATAAAAACAAATCACTCAATTATACATTAAAATAAATTGAAAATAGTCAATTACATTTTAAAATATTATTAATAAAAATCAAGAAAGTCAAATTGTAATTATGAAATATCATTTAGAAATAATAAAATAAATTATGTCAAATAGTAAAAAAATGTCAAAATAAAATCAAATCATTAAATCAGTCAAATACAATGAATAAAATCATCATAGTCAAATACAAAATAGTCGGTATACAATCAAATTAATAAACAAAATGTCAAGGATCAAAGTCGGTCGTTTAAAAAATCACTAACCGAATAATAACATTTCTCCAGTAAAAAATCTTTAAGCTTTTTTTTAAAGAGTTGAGTTGTATTATTTTTTATATGATCTGGTAATTTATTAAATATTATTGGTCCCATACAAATAGCACTTTTTTTTAATAGAGCTGTTTTAAAGCTACCGACATTCAAAAGGTTTTTATATTGACTTCTAACTGGGCCTTTTCTGGTGTCCGAGACCTTCGTATACAGATGTGCATAAGTCTTTACAAAAATTGACATTTCCATAATATACAATGATGGAAAGGGAAGAATTTTAAGAGACCTAAACAAAGGTTCGCAACTTTCTGTGGACTTAAGACCACGCATCGCTCTTACGCATCGTTTTTGCGCCTTAAATACCTTATCGGAATCTCAAAACCGAAGCGATTAAACCGTGGTATGATACTAAAACGGTTTTATGTCAACTTTTTTTGCTAAATTCCAAATTACATATGCTGCAGTGTTCAGCTTTTTACACACTTCTTCGGCTTGAAGTTTCCATGTTAATTGGTCATCTATCAATAAACCCAAAAATTTTGCGATCTGAACTACATGGATCTTTTAGCCATTGTATTGTACTTTTACATTTGGTGGAATTGTACGTTGGTGAAAGTGCATTACATTAGTTTTGTGTAAGTTTATAACTAGGTTATTCTTATCAAGCCAATTTATAATATTTTTTAAAGTGTCATTGATATCTTGTGCATAGCGAGTAAAATCGGTACATTTTACAAGTGCTGTGCTGTCATCGGCAAATAAAACCATTGGATGCTTTATTTGACTAGGCAGATCGTTTATATACAGCAAAAATAAGGGTAGTCCTAATACACTACCCTGTGGTACACCAAATTTAACTATTTTACCTTCCGATCGGTATTTTTTTTCGCATTTAGTTTTAAGGCAAATGCTGGAAATCTCCGTGTATTGTGTTCAGATTTGTAAAAAAATAAATCCTTTAAGGATAGGTTACACAGTGCGAGCTGCTGATGTGGCAGTAGACAGCTACTGTGCCTATGTACTCGTATGACAGTAGCTCGACTCGCCTCGCACGGTCACACTATGCAAGCTGCTGGCTTCGCAGAAGACAGCTACTGCACCAGTGTACTGGCATATTCGTCAATGGCAATTCGTCTGCAATGTTGTCGCAAAATACACGTTTAATCACAGTACATACCACAATAAAAGCGGTTACGAAAATACTTTGTGTTGAAATGCTTAGAATTGAAAGAGCTATACAAAAAAAGAAGAAGAAAAGAAGTATTTGGGTCAGGGATTGGTTGCAAAAAAAAGGGGCAACGCATACAATATTTAAAGAGCTATATGATGAAGATCCCCGAGAATATAAAGCGGTTATGAGAGTGACACCTGAACAAGTGGAAATACTTTTAAATTTAATTGCTCCAAAAATTCAACGTGATGATACACTGATGAGGGATGCGATACCTGCAAGGGTGAAGTTGGAAATAACTCTGGTATACCTTTCTTCTGGGATATCGTATAGACTATTGTCGGTATTTTTCAGAGTTTCAAAAGCATCCATAATTAAAATAATACCAGAAGTGTGTGCTGCTATCAATGAAAGTCTAAAAGGTTATATCAAAGTAAGTAATTTTTATTATTCTTAATCAAATTCACAACGGATTTGTTAAAGTTTTTGCACATATTAAACGTGAACTTAACATAGTAATACTTAATAACTACAGTACTACATAGCTTATTTCGTTATTTTAGAGATTGATATTGCTGAAGAAAGTATATCATTACGGAGTATAGATTGTGAAGATTGATCCAGCAGTGGCGTAGAGTTTGCAGATATTGTAGGTTCAACAGGTTGATAATTTACAGACATTGTTTGTGAAGGATTTACTGGAGCTGCGAACACTACAGGCTGTGATGACAGCGTACATTCATTATGGAGTATAGATTGTGAAGATTGTTCCAGTTGTGTAGAGTGTGCAGATATTGTAGGTCCAACAAGTTGATAATTTACTGCAGGCTGTGGTGATGGCGTACATTCAGAACTGTAATCAGAAGGTGTATACACAATTCTAGCACAGAGGGCGCTTTTACGGTATCTAGAGAGTATTGCCTGTATTTCATCTGTCGCATCAATTCTATCAATCGGAGGTAACTGTTTGAGCTGCAGTGCTACATGTCTTCCAATAACATCACATTCATCTTCTAATTCTCTTGGAATCGGGGCAGACACGTTTACTAAACTGTTATTTAGTTCTTTGAGCTCATTCACAGCTGCTTGAATTTCAGACCGTTCTGATGATACTTTCGTCTTTAATTTTGGAGTTTTTGGTGGCCTCATCACTTTTGTAGGAACGGCGTTGTTGCTATTGTCACTAGCATCAAGGTCCTCGTTATTCATGGCCTCGTTTCCTGACATTGATCCAACGTTGCTTCCTGACGTTGACGCATGATTTGGTTCCTGAAATTAATGTTACTCTTTTATTTTTCAGATACCCAATGTGGAAGAATGGCAAGATATAGAAGTAGGATTCGCTTCGAGGTGGAATTTCCCGAATTGCTGTGGAGCTATTGATGGGAAACACATAACAATTCAAGCACCACCAAATTGTGGCAGTGAATATTATAACTACAAAGGAACAAACAGTATAGTGCTCATGGCCGTCGTAGATCACGATTATACTTTCAGATATGTAGATATAGGCTCATACGGTCGTAATGCAGATGGTGGGGTATTTCAAAACTGCTCTTTGTATCCGTATCTAGAAAACAATTTATTGTTGCCTGAAAATGGTATTCTAGTTGGAGATGATGCCTTCCCTTTGAAGCCGTATTTACTAAAGCCCTACAAAAATATATTGACTACCGCAGAAAAGATATATAATTATAGATTGAGCAGAGCAAGAAGGATTGTGGAGAATGGGTTTGGCATTCTAGCATCTCGTTTTCGTGTTTTGGGAAAGCCAATTCAAGTTAAAGAGGAAACTACGATAAAGATCGTCTTATGTGCATGTACATTACACAATTGGTTACGTACCACTGCATCAAGCACTTATACACCACCAGGAACTACAGATTATGAAGACATCATAAACTTTCAAATCATTCTGGGGCAGTGGAGGTCCGAAATTAATGAATTACCGAGTATTCGTCGCTCGAGAATCAATAATAGATCGAAAGCAATAGCAGAGAAAATGCGTGATAAATATAAAAATTATTTCAATGGCGAGGGAGCAGTTACGTGGCAAAATGATATGATTGTGTAATTAGAAATAAAATACTTACCAGATTACTTAGTGTTTCTTTTTCTTTTAGATTTATTATTTTCATAATATAATCCATAGAATCGAACCACTTGATAGATGGTTTATAGATCTCATCAGTGCCAGATCCACTTTTTTTGCTTTTTTCAATTTTCAATAACTCCTGGTTATACGTAGAACGTAAATTTTTGATTTTTTTTGTAACTTCATTCGTGTTTTGTAAATTAAATTCCATGCGGATGTGTTCTAACGACGCTTTACGCAAATCTCTGTTCTTATAATTAGGATCCAAACAATTCCATAAGTTCGTTTGATCTTTGTATAGCTCCACAAACTTTATATTTTGATCGGATGTCCATCTTTCCGCCATTTTGACGCCGAAACAAGAAACACTGTAGCGTGGGCCCGAGCGTACGAGCTACTGTCATTTCGCAAAATCGTGCGAGTTGACGACCGAGCGGCGTGCGAGTGGCGTGGTGGGGGAAGGCAAGTAGCGAGTAAAAACAAAAAATGTTGAAGTAACTCGGACGCGAGCTACTGTCCCACTCGCACATGACAGTAACTCGTATGATGCGGTCACACGGTGCAAGTAACTGCACCTCAGTAACTGACTCGGTCAGCTCGCATGCCAGCTCGCACTGTGTAACCTAGGCATTAGTTTCTTGTAGCTGGTGTCAGTTACAAGAAACTAAAGGATTTATTTTTTTTCCTTCCAAAGGGACTGAAAAGTGGGTAGTATATTAAATCTTTTGATGCCCTGAAAATTTTAAAATGTCTCTTCAAAGTACGGACATTCTATCAGCTACAACGCATGTCAATATGTTAGGGATTGACTAAGAGATATTTCAGAAGTGCTTGTTAATCACTTTGAGACAATCGGCCTCAAGCCTCAGGCCTTAAGTATCATATACCTGTTGTAATATTAAACCTAGGTCTTCATTCTTATATTTTGCTACGCAGGTACAGTCAACGGCAGTATAAGTGAACTTCGATACACCCCCGCGAGTGAGCGCGACTACGGTGCGTTGACCTGTCGCGGTACCAACACTGTGGGTAGACAGGCGCAGCCTTGTGTCTTCCAAATTGTACCTGCTGGTGAGTACTACCTGCATAAGTAGATATTCTACTGTAATGACACTTCACATCACACTAATCATCACACTAATCACATAAATATTAAAAAGGCGAAAGTTTGTGAGTGAGTGTGTGTGTTTGTTACTTCTTCAGGCTCAAACGGCTGGACGGATCTGGATAAAATTTAGTACAAAGATAGAATATAGTCTGAAATAGCACATAGGATAGTTTTTATCCCGGGAATATATTCCCTTGGGCTAATTCTCGACATTCACGCGGGCGAAGTCGCTGACAGAAACTAGTTAGAATAAAGATAAAGATATTATTATGTACTGTAGATATCATGCTTAGCTATCTAGTCTAGAGCCTAGGAAAATGACAGTGGGAGGCTAGCTACCAACCAGCTGGGCCACAGTCTCAAACCTGTAAAACAATAACAATGCTAAAACCATCCTAGACAGAGCTAAAAACAGTGATGGAGCAGTTCATGTAGGCAATGTAGGCATACTTACTGTCATGAATTTAAACTAAGAGAACTAAAGAATTCTTATGACATACTCAAACAAAAAGTTAAAAAAAAGGTTCCAACATGAATGTTATGTGTAAAATACATAAAAGTCTGTATAAAGTCTCTGTAAAGTCTCGACTACGAATCTCAAAATTTCATTCCATATTCGAGCTCAACGGACCCTTGTTAGTAACTGTCAACAATATCTTCAAAGTCTTCAACATTTTAATGTCTAAATTATGCGCGACTCTTGATCTGAACCAATAAAGAACAATTCCAAGCAAATATTCCAATTTGCTCTCGAAGAAGAAGAAAGTCAAACATATTCAATGAGACGAGTAACGTGGGGCCAAGTTGCCCAACTATTTTTGTCTAGAGACAAAATTATCTTTAGCTCAGACTCCAACTAGTTCGAAGTTGGGCCACTTTCCCAAATGGACGAATTATATTTAAAACATTCCGATAGATTTGTAGACGGAGTTAGAATGGCTAATATTTGGAAAACAACGATCATTAATCTGTGTTAGTTTTGAGTTGTATTGGTTGGATGACGGCTTTGCTATTCAAGTAACTTACTGCGCGTGGAACCGAAATAATTATAATTATCGTGATTTTATATTCATTTAACTCTGACTAAAAGTGCAATGAAGCGTTCTCATTTATTTAAACTGGACTTATGAATCATTACTTAAGGCAATCGTTTCGGAAAATATTAAATATTTTAATTTATTACATTGTCGAATGTAGTTACTAAGCAGGAATCCTTGTTTAAGAATGATTGATGTGTGTGCAAAGAGCAGTGGTGGCCCAGTGGTAATAATAATGGCCCCGACTTACGTGTCGTAGGTTTGAACCCAAGCAGGCGCTTTACTTCGCGTAAATTATTCATCACCACTGCTCTAAAAACGGTGAAGGAAAACATCGTGAGGAAACCGGCATGTCCTAGAACTAAAATTCGAAAACATGTGACATCCACCAACCCACACTCCCTCTGTCACAGGATGGAGGCTTGTGTCCCAGCAGTGGGAACATTAAATGACTGATGATGATGATGTGTATGCATCTGGTTGATTGCGAAGCACAAGTTTTGGAGGTCCCATCCCAATCATCCATTACTAGTGTGCCTACATGGACACTCTTGTGCGATATCAAATCACCTGCATACTATAGACTAACATCCAGTGAGATATGCCATCGTGACAGAAATTTGCTCGAGAGAATCATTATATTTCATTAATTAAACATTTTTCTTTGTCTTAGCCCGTCCATCACCACCACGGAACTGCACAGTATCTTCAGGTAACGGCTCCAACTGGATCGAAGACTCAAGCCGCGAGGACTTTGGCGAACCCCTGATTGTCCGCTGCGTCACCGGTTACGATGGAGGATTGCCTCAGTTGGTGGTGCTTGAAGCCCTGGATTCTGACAGCGGGAAGATTAGATTCAATGTTACGGCTAATGAGACTGGTAAGCGTATTATTGCAATGTTAGTGTTTTTCTTGGTGTTGTGTCGGTGTCATCCTCATGTCCATATTTGTGGTCTGTGCTACATGTCCTTTGTTTCCTTTTTATGGCGCGTTTATATTAGGTCGGCCACCGTATACGGCGACCGCTTTCGTTTGAACCAGATCGGTTAACCGAATTGGGCTATTTACATTAAGTCGGTCACCAAATAAGGTGACTGTATTTGATTAAGTTGTCGGATTACCGGATTCAGCGACTGCATTCTGGTGTTCTGTGTAAACTTGTTTTGAAAGCATCATCATGGACAGAAATATTGTGTTAGGACAAGGAATTTTTGGTCGGCCATTTCAGTGTTAGGTCACCGAAAACCTTCTGCAGCCGAATACGGCTAACCGAAAAAATGTTTACACTAGTTGGTGACCGACTAAGGGCTGAAACCGAAGCGGTCAAAATCTAATGCTTATGAGCCATTTCTATTAGCTTTCGAAGCTACACGATCTTTTTATAACCAAATCTTTTGCTATGGCTATAAACCATCAATAGCTTTCCCGATCTAACTCGTATTCTATCTATAGAGATTTTAAATTCTTTGTATTAAAACTGAGGTTGAAATGTGAATAACCTTCCTGTAGACGAGTAAATTTATAAGAATCTTCTTCTTAAAATGCAAGCGAGCTTTTGAACTTTCTCAAAGTTCTAAACTTTATGAGATAAACAATAGACCGAGGCGTCCACGTCTCACGAAAAAGGCTTCCATTTTTACCAACTTCAAAAAAAGGAGGTAGTGAATTCAACACATATGTATGTAATATTGTTGAAATTGCACAGAATTCACATATGTTACTCTGTATAGGCTTCTAAAAACGTGTGACAAATTCCATAAATGTTTGTATGCATGTTTTTCACGCATATTTCCGAAACTAGTAATCGGATCGTGAACATTCTTTTCTTATTGGATTAGGTATCTCTCAACTTAGGGAACAGTACAAGTTTTATTAAAATCAGTTCAGCAGTTTTCAAGAGATGGAACATACAACCGAACTCCTCAGCGATAAACAGCACGCATGTGTAAATTAAGTTATTACTCGTATGTGTATTTTATCAATCCTTCAGGTACCTTACTATAGACTTTTCTCACTTTTAAGTGATAGGGTACTAAAATTAAAAAGAGACAAATAAAAAATTTCAACATGTTGCTACCACTATTAGATTTAATTGAGTTCGCAATATTATCCCAAAACCACTACCTACAATCCGATCTAAATGCAATTGACAAACATTTACCCAGTTTAACTCCTAAGTTTCAGCGCAATCTTCCAGACGATTAACCTCCATTATATTGCAATCGCAGACGGTGTGGCAATATTCCTGGTACCGGCGGGGGTGCTATGGTCCAGTGGCAATGCACTGAGATTGACGGTGCATTCGAGGAATGATAAGGGGGCTTCGGATAGAATTATGCTGCATGCTCTGGCGTATCAGGACCCTGAAAGGAGGACAGGTATAGAAACTGATTTTTCCTTTCATTTTAGAAGAGTGTTTGATCAGACATGATCAAGTCAGGATAGCAAAGGTCCCAAGAAAAAAATTATCCAAAGGCTAGGTTTGAAATACCAGAATGCATTTTTGTTCTTTTTTCAGCGAGCTGTGACCTTATTTTTGAACTAGCCTATTTCGATTTTAGAGAGCAGTTTATTTATAAGTAATCCAATTTGAGAGCAGTGGTGGCCCAGTGGTATCGGCCGTGACTTACAAGTTGTAGGTCGTGGGTTCGAGCTCAAGCAGGCGCTTTACTTTGTGTAAATTATTTCTTCACCACTGCTCTCAAAAATGGTGAAGGAAAACATCGTTATCATCAAACACAAAAAAAAATCGAAGACATATGACATCCACCAAACCCGCACTGGGCCCGCGTGGTGGATTACGGCCCATTCCCTCTCACAGAGAGGAGGCCTGTGTCCCAGCAGTGGGAACACTAATAGGCTGATGATGTGATGTGTGATGTGAATTGACATCACAAAAATAACACAAACCTATAATTCATCTACAGAGTATAGACATTTGTCCAAAAGAAAGACATGATCAAGCCAGGATAGCAAAAGTCCCAAAAAAATACGTTAAGGCTAGGTTTAAAATACAATGCATTTTTGTTATTTTTTTCAGCGAGTTTGTGACAGATATAAAGTGAAGACAATGTTTCGTTGACTGTGACCTTATTTTTGAATTAGACTATTTCTATTTTAGAGAGCAGTTTATTTTATTCATTTGGTTCACCAAACATTGTATAGACAGGTATAAGCAAATTAAACAGAAGCAAAATATCAGAATAAAGTGTAACAATCACTTACAGGAAAAACTGAATGCACACAAAACGAAACTTACATACGGAGGATACATATGCGCGAGCTAGCTGCCCAATACCGGATGTTTCCGACTGCACAACATCATTTTCTTCTTGTTTATGTCATTTTAGTTCGCTTTCTAAGCAGTCGGGTTTTTGTTTTTTTTTTATTTATAACCTTTTAGTTATAATTTTTTAGAACTGGGTACATTTACACATTCGAATGTTATTTATTTGGAAATCACCTCTTAAAATCCTTTATTTTGATATCCCACAAGATGGGAATGGAAGAAAAAAAAAAATTGTGCCCCCACAATATGGCGCCCAAAAGCCGCCATTTCTCTATTTTCCAATTTTAATGTAGCCAGTGACACTTGCAGTGTTAAAAAAAATCGATTGACGTAAGAATCATCAAAATTGGCCAACGCGTTTGGTCTCTAGAACCGCCACATAGGAACAAATATACATACATACATAGACTGATAAACACATTACCCTCCTTCAGCAGTCAGGTAAAAAATATAAATAAAAGACTACACTATCCAACTTGCACTAAATTAAACTTAATAAATTAATTAAACTAAATCTAAACTAAATAAAACAAACTATTACAGAAATTAAAATTAGTAATATGGTTGCCACACACAACGAGATAATCCAGGGCTAGGCAACTAGGCTAGGTTTATTTATAATTTTACCTTTAATTCAGTAACTGCACTGTCATTTAGCTAGACTGTGTATTTTAGTCCTCTGTTCTAAAATTGTATTGTCATCAGCTTCTGTATATTTCCTAATCAACATAACACAAAATGCAGGTTTGTAAAACAGGGTCGCTGTCCTTTCTAAAAACTCCACAGAATTTGTGTTAGGTAATTAATTAGAAATATCTCAAACCCTTTTTGATGGCCGACGAACTAATTTCATGGCGTATTACGGCCAGCGCAATTTGCCATTGATAGGAAGACAATATGCAAGCAATCTGCTAGATAGTCAGGCGTAAATTTGAACCTGCTTTACACAAACATTCCATCTCTCTCACACCCATTACGTTCAAGCCTATTAGATAGAGAGAGAAGAGTGTAATTACGCTAATTCACCGTCTGACATCCAATATCGTAATATTCTGTACTGATAATAAGGTAACGGCATCTGTTGTGGTTTTCAAAGATATATTTTGTTAATATTACTGTACGTTAGCTCAATTATTTTATAATCGAACTATCGTAATGGTTTATCAATAATGATGTTACTTTGAATTAGAAACGTGAGGGAAATTCTAAAGCTGATTCTGTTTCTTTAGTACAACTTATGGTTACGACTGGTATATCTCTCTTTTGTGCAGATTTACCGAATGCCTTCAAATAGCGATCGGCCTTTTGATTTCCAAGGTTATTACCGATATATTAATAAGCCTACAGACTTGGCACTTGTATAAACTTCATAATACTTTGTAGGTATAGTGCTTTTCGTAATATTGCCTCCAAAGTCTATTATTAAAATCTAATCAGTGGCCTTTTCAGCTTCCATATTGAAAGACGCTTAATTTTCTTTGCGTGGAGCTTAGTTATCTAGTGGAATTTTTAGAACAAATGGCATGTTTTTTTTTATCTGATAATAATAATATTGGAGATTGTAAGAAGATATGGTACTAGACTAAGGATTGTAGGTACAATCGTAGTAAACATAATAAAGAAATAATAATCGAATTAGTCAGAGCTAAATTTAGTCTAACAAAATCGACTGATTCTGATAAACTTACAAATAAATGATGAATTGCTTGTTGATTTATGATAAATAATTATTTACTTCCATGTGATTTGCGAACTTCAAAGGTGCTTTAGAACTACTTTGGTACTATTGTACTGAAGCTCTAACTGTGTACTTACTGTCAAAAGAACATCGAAATCGAAAACCTCCCTTTATGCTATGATATCTAGGTTATTTCAATTTCAATTTGTAACTATTGATTTGAGGTTTGCTGAACGTTTCATTTTTGTATTGTATTTACTTTGTCATCTCTATATTATTACTAGCTATGCCCGTGGCTTGGCTCCCGTCAACTGCCTACCCTACCCTACCTTAGATAGGTACCCTATCCTTCCTATCCTACGATATCTACCCTACCTTACCATTATTTTTTTTTGCGTGGAGAAATTGCTTTGAAATTTACTGTACTACCACGGGGAGATAATGCAGTTATGTGGGACTCTAACCCACTAAAACTCCACGGTGTCCTCCTGTGCCGCTTATGGCGGGAGCACGGGAACGCGCTAGCATACATCCGCGAACCCGCCACGGCTGTCCGTCGCCGGACCCTCCTCTGGGGTTTACCCCCCATCACCGGCGCACCAGAACACACTGTGCGCCGTGACCACCCCGGGGACCAAAGCAGCACATGGGCGCCAGACGACCCAGTGTATGGCACCCTTGGTCCTCCTGTGACGGGTCAGGACAGTGGCCCCGTCACTTATCACTTTTCGGCCGCAGAGGATAGGGAGAGCGGCCAACCTTATACCGACACTCCTCCTCCCCTGCGGCTCCACTGCGTCCACCATTAGACGGTGGCGACCCCGTGCAGGCCGCGGAGGGTAGGGCGAGCGGCGCACCGTAATACCGGAACTCCTCTCCCGCCGCGGCCTCCAACCCTCAGCCGCGATGCCTTCCATACCACATCGCGGCCCGCCTCAGTTGCGATGTCGCCTAGGCAACACCGCAACCTACATGTTGGCCGCCGGCTTATCGGCAAAAGCCCTGACGAGCGGCCCCTCCTCGGGTACCTCTTCGCTTCACCGTGGTTTTCCAAGCCACGGCTACTGAACCCCCCCGCCTCGACAATGCGGGAACCCACCGAGGGGGGACCCTACCTACCTAACCTATCTACATACCTATCCTGCCTACATACCTACCCTACCTACCTACCTACTATTTTTTTTTTCTCTCCCAATAATAACAAATAAAACAAAAAATAATTAGCGATATCGGTCCAGCAGTTCATGCGTGATGCCGCAACCAAGAGAAATCATCATCTTCCTGCCCTTGTCCCATGTTACTTGGGGTCGGCGTAACACGTTTTCTTCTTCCATACCGTCCTGTACCCCGTCACGCTATCACTGACTCCCTTTTCTTTCATATCACTCCTCACACAGTCCATCCATCTTTACTTTGGCCGTCCCCTCCCTCTCCATCCATCCACATTTATATTCATAACTCTTTTAGTAACATCCGTTTCATCCCTCCTCATCACAAGACCATACCAGGACTAACAGTTTCGTTTCAACTTTTCTGTCACTGGCGCCACTCTCAAAATATGGATTCATTTTTATATTCATATATATTTGTATATGTACACACCAGTTCGAGACATAAAAGACACATAAACTCCACGTTTACCACCGACTGTGCTTTTAAATATACGGTTCATTATTATAAGGCTCTACTAAAAAACACTGCGGATGTATTTTTACGTAACATGAGCATAATGATGCAGTCGCTTAGAACAAGCTTTTAAAAATCCTTTGGAGCACAAAGGGGTGAATTTGAATGCATATTATTTAGATAATGAATTTCGAAATTGGGTGTTTGAGTAAGCTGAGAACAGTGTTTTTATGTATCTACGTTACAAAATGTAAAATAGGGACTTAAAAAAATTGCTCAGCTTGCAACCTTTTTAAGTGTCTCCCTACCTAAACAATTGTGAATTTAAGTCGATCTTGGAAACCAGTAATTTAGTTCTTACCGTTATTAGTTCATAATATGTGTCTTGCGTGGTAAGAAAAAAAAAGAAGATCTAGGCTATTCAGTAGGAATCCATTATAGGCATGGAACAGAAAAATGCCTTATTATACGCGTGAACTTTTTACCCGACTACGGCGAAGCCAAATGGAAGGGTTATTATTTTAGCAGTCTATGTATGTTTGTATTTACGTATATGATCCTCCATAGCGCCTAAACCATTCATCCGATTTTGATAAATAAAGTGTCAATCGATTGGTTTTAATGGCCCGGGTACCATAGGCTACAAAAAAAAATTCGTCGCGCGGCAAACTTCGATTGCGTGATGTAGAAGGCTCAGAGACACTAGACAAGTGATTTTTTATCAACGAAAGCGTCGTATTTGCGATTGAAAAGTCAAATATGTATCTTGGAATATCAAGCGTTATCGAAGTACCACTACGTGATCAATCATTTTAATTTTGGCCTTTCGGCCATCGTTTCGCTGAAATAATAATAATAATATAATGTTTATTACCAATAATTAATTAACAAAGGTTACAAGTGCAGTAATAAGATACAACATGATGTGCATAAGGTATTATCTCCTGGCTCCCAAACTAGGTTTATAGCCTGTGACTTGGGGACCAGTGATTCCATAAGGGTACATAGAAGGTCAAACATCTGTTTTCACCAGTAACATAGGTAACACAACAATATAATGACTACTTATGTGTATAAAAAGATAAGAAAAATAATTAAAAATAAAACATGAGTGAGAGTGAGTGTGTTGTGGTAGGTGTAGTATGTGGAGTGTGTGTGAGTAAATGTGAAAATGTGGAGTATGTATGAGTGTGTGTGTGTGTGTTATATAATGAAATGAGGGGAGTTCTGTCTTAGGCATATGGGAAGTGCAATTTTTCCGTTTCGTCATACGATTTCTCAATCAGCCATTTTTTTTTTGAAAGCATGACATTTTTCTAGAGTCCCTGGACAGTGTGTCATTTTATCAGGAAAGGTGATAGTCGAAATACCAACATTTAAGGGATTGGTCACGTGATACTTCGATAGCGTCTGACATTCCTATATTTTTTTGTAAATTTTACGATCGCTATCGTGACGCGCTTTGTTGATAGAATTTTACTTGTCAGATAGAGCCTCGGTTCATGCGATGGTATAGATATACCAATATTTGCAAAGTTTTGGCTATAGAAGTTAATTAGATATATATGATATATCTGCAGCACACGTAAAAACCGTAGTGTATCCTCCTGTCCATAGATGTCGCTTTTTATACATTTCTAGGGGGTAAGGTTTCTCTGGAGCTGTATGTACATGGTTGTGGTTTGGGGTAAAACTTTTTACCTTTTATTTAATTAGAACAAAAATAAATCAAACATAAATAAAAATTATCAATCAGGTATAAATTCCTAGTATAGGGCAAAGCTTTAATTTAAAAAAAAAACACTGTGAAAAAGTTCTCAAAAAAAGTTCTCTTGTATGTATTTTTTACTTATGTTTAAGCACAAAAATTAAAAGTGAACATACAAGAGAACTTTAAAAAAAAAAACAAAAAAGAGAACTTCTTTAAGTGACACATTCACCATACTAATAGATATATGAGTTCTTACATATAATATGTATTAGTTAATTAGTCGTTGGAGTACCTTATAAATAAAATAAAATTAAGTAAATATTGGTACGTTATTGTTAAAATAAAACTTCAATAACCTATTACTTTGTCATGTGCTAGATGGTGGCAACAGTCTGATGGCCGGAGTCTCCAAGGCTGCCTTCTGGTCGATCATCTTCACTGTCATAATATGCGGTTGTGCAGCCATTTTCACCGGATTCTTCCTACGCAGAAAGAGGTAAGAACATTCGAATGAAGTGAAGTATTCCTACTATGTCACAATTCCATTAACTTTACGGCAAATCCTCATTCTTATTTTAATGATTACGTTAACGTTTAATGTTACGTTCACATTTTACGGTAATGTTTATGTAATCCTAAACCACAATTTTTATTTGTAATGCTGGCTACAAAGAGTGAAATCGAAAAGATGACTTTTTTACTTCAATGTTAAAACATAAAAATAATAGGAGGAGCAGTGGTGGCCCAGTGGTATCAGCCGCGACTTACAAGTTGTAGGTCGTGGGTTCGATCCCAGGCAGGCGCTTTACTTTGTGTAGATTATTTCTTCACCACTGCTCTCAAAACGGTGAAGGCAAACATCGTGAGGAAACCGGCATGTCCTAGAACCAAAAATTCGAGGGATGTTCATTCATCATTAAACTAATTTAAACTACTTGGCTAATCCAATACATATAATTATTTCAAATATTACCAATTTATTATGATAAATATACATAATAATACTCAAATGTTTTAGGTAATAATAAATTGTATAAATTATAATTACAATTAATTCAGACATAAATTAATGGTTGAACCAATATTTAAATTTTGATTCTTAATTATTTATTGTACACCAAAAACAACATTACGTACAGTGTGATAATAAAGAACATTGTACAAATTGTATAAATTATAATAACAGTTAATTCAGACATAAATTAATGAGAGAACCAATATTCAGATTCTTAATTCTTTATTGTACACCAAAAAAAACATTACATAATAATTAAGCCATTTATTCCCAAAAAAATAGAAAGAGATTAAAAAATCATTCATAAATTAAACTCATAACATGCTTAGAAATAATTACATTAAATTAACATTCATAAAATAATTGAGTAAAATAAAATAAAATAATAAATTATAAAAAATATGTCTTAATCAGTTAAAAATGTCCTTAAGTTATTTATTGGGTACCCAATTTAGGGCGAAGGCCTCCTCCATCTTACACCATTCCTCTCTGTCCTGGGCTATTCTAGTCCAGGTGGGGCCGGCCACAGCCGCAATATCGTCGCACCACCGGCGTCTGGGTCTTCCTCGGGTGCGTGATGCATCTCGTGGGTACCAATGGAGAATCCTCTCACTCCAACGTCCATCTGTGGCTCTGGCTACGTGTCCTGCCCATCGCCATTTCAACTTGCAAGCTAATTCCCCAGCATCTATTATTTTAGTGCATAGTCGTATGTCTTTGGAACGTTTTCGGTCGCTGAGTTTAATTCCTAACATACTTCTCTCCATTGCTCGTTGGAAGGCTCGAAGTTTGTTAGTGACTGCTTTTGTTAGTGTCCAACTTTGACAACCGTAGAGTAGAGTAGGTAGTATGATAGTGTCCATTGCTTTCTTTTTCAGGCGAATAGGGATGCGGGATTTAAATATATCTTTCAACGACCAATATCTTCTCCATGCATTCTTTATCCTGCGATCTACTTCAGTTTCAGTAGGTTTATTAAATGAAATATTTTGCCCAAGATAAACACAATTGTCTACGTATGCGATTGGTCTGTCCTGTATCGCTGTTGGTACTCTTATGCCATTAGTTAAAAGACATGTTTTTTCAGCGTTCATGTGAAGACCGCATTTACGGCTCTCCTTATCTAATGACTTCAACATGCGTTCAAGTTCTGAGTGTGTTTCGCTTAGTAAAGCAATATCATCCGCGAAACGGAGATGAGTCAGGAACTCGCCGTTTATGCTGATACCTACATTGTGCCAATCCAACTGTCTGAATATGTGCTCCAGAACCGCGTTAAACAAGCTAGGTGAAATGGGATCACCCTGCCTTACTCCTTTTTTGATGTTAAATGGCTCTCCTTTTTTCTCTAATTTAATGACTGCTTTGCTGTTCTTATAAATCTCTTTCAAAATGTTTATATATTTTGAATGAACTCCTTGTTCACGAAGAGAGTACCATAGAGATTTATGGGAGATAGAGTCAAATGCCTTGGAGTAATCCACGAAGGCTATGTAGAGCTCTTTATTGTGTTCGTTGTACTTCTCGATTAGTTGTGTAATCGTGAATATGTGGTCGTTTGTAGAGAAACCCGATCTGAATCCTGCTTGCTCTCTTGGTTGGTTTTCGTCCAATGTCTTTGAGATCCTTTTTAATATTAGACTCGTAAATAATTTATATAATACCTGAAGCATACTCAGTGGTCTGTAGTTGTCCATTTTCCCTGGGTCTCCCTTTTTATATTGTAAGGTTATAATCGCAGTATTCCAGTCAGGTGGTATTGACTCTTGATTCAAGATTTCGTTGAATAAAGTGGTTAAAATAGGTGTTATTGGCTCTCTGATGGCTTTTAGAATATCATTTGTTATGCGATCTTCTCCGGGGCTTTTTTTCATTTTTAATTGTTGGATACAGTAGCTAATTTCGCACTCTAGGAATCTCGGTACATTGTCTGAGTCAAATTTCTCCTTATCTCGTATTGATTCATCGTGAATAGCAGTATGCTCATATAGTTTTGTATAGAATTCTGTTGCAATTTTTAATATTTGATTTCTGTCTGTTACTTGTTGACTGTTTTTGGTTAGTTGTGTAATCCACTTTTTACTGGAATCTAGTCTTTTGTAGGCTCTTTTGGTCGATGCAAACTTATCTAGTTCATATTCAATGATGGTATATCTATGCTCTTTGGCTTTATTTTGTATTTGCTTTCTAATAAGCTTGTATAACGCTGATAAATGCTTCTTTTCTATTCTAGTTTTGTTTTTCTTTTCTTTTAATAGAGTCCTTTCCTTTATTAGTCTTGCTAGGTTTTCTTGGATAAGTGGTTTATTACACTTTTTGTTGTTACCAAGTTTGTTATTGCTGTTTCTAATTTTTGTGACTAAGGTAGAGTAGGTGTGCTGTATGTTTGTGAATTCTATGTTATTTATTTCTTCTGAAAAATATTCCCTTAAATACTCTTGCTCAGAAGGTTCAATATTGGTAATCTTTTTCTCTCCGAAATGTTTCCTTGAAGTAATGCGTTTGTTGAGGAGTATTAGTGATGCACGCACCATTCTATGGTCAGTAGGATGTGTGGTAGTTATGACATCCACGTTATGGATACTGTTGTTGTTTTTTGTTAGGATGTAGTCAATTTCATTCCGTGTAGTGCCATTAGGGTGCAGCCAAGTCCATCGTCGTTTCGGTTTCTTCTTGTAGTAGGTATTTGAAACATGTAATTGATGTTCAAAACAAAAACGTATTAATAGCTGCCCTCTTGGACTTCGTTTCCCGTATCCCCACGGTCCCATAACATATTTATCATCATTATTGGGCAGACCAATCTGAGCGTTAAAATCACCTATTATTAGAGTATCTTTGTTTGTGTTTTCCATCGCTTTTCTGAGGTCCTCGTAAAATTTTTCTATTTCTTCCAATGATGATTTTTCTGTAGGGGCGTACACCTGAATAATATGAATAGTTTTACATTCTATGTGTATGCTTAACTTAGCCACTCTGTCAGAGACTGGTATAAAATCTTTAATGTTTTCTTTCAATTCTTTCTTTATTAAAAATCCAATACCGTTCCTGTTATGGGTTTGTCCGTAGTATATAAAGATATAGTCCTTATGCTCTATAATTTCCTTGCCTTTAAGTTTTGTTTCGGAGAGTCCAATAATATGCCAGTTTAGTTTAGCAATCGCGTGTTCCAATTCGGTAAATCTCGACGGATCAATCAGTGATCTTACATTCAATGTGCCAATGTAGAGGTATTTGCTTTTTCTATTGTTTAGGTTTACTTTATTTCTGATGGAGGGTTCTGGTCTACTGCTCCCACGGGGACCAACCGTGCCGGGAGAGTGAAGGGTAGTATGAGTAATATTGTTATTTACGTGGTTTTTAAGATGAGGTAGGCCTGCTGGTTGCTAAATTTGTACAATATTGGTATCACTCATGGCTTGGCTTGAGGTAGAGATAGGAGAAGTTCCTATATCTGTTGCCTGTGGTACTAAGTAGTTTCTCATATCTACTTTAGTTTTTTTGGTTGTTCGTTGTGAGAATGATGTATGGTTATCCCGATATTGTGTGAAAGTTCCTTGATTCTCTGGTGATTTCGATGGTTTCCTTTTAAAGTTATGTTGGTTGCTTGGGTAGGATTTTCTTTGTTCTAGGTAAACAATTTTATCGTGCCTCAGTATAGCATTTTTGCCTTGGCTTCTTGCTACGTCTACTTCTTTCTGTAATTCTTTTCGTTTTTCTAAGACTTGTGGCGAGAAATCTTCCTTTATGTAGTAGCTGGTTCTTTCTAATTGTTTTTTCCGTTTTAATATTTTCACTTTCATGTTAAATTTGGAAAATGATATTTTAATTGGTCTTATATTTTCTCCTTTTTTTCCCAACCTCATAGCAGATTCTATATCATATGTAGTACATTCAACGGCAAGATAGTCTTTGACAATTAAAATAATTCTTTTTTCCAAATCTTCGTAGCTTGTTTCGTTTTCTTCTAACCCAAATAGAATAATATTCTTCATACGTACTTGTCTTTCCAGCTTTTCTATTGTATTTTGTTGATTATTAATAATCTCTTCTAGTTCTTCATTTTTAGACATAATTTCACTAAATTTTATGTTCATATTCTCGATTATTGGTTTCGAAATATCTTCTTTCAAACTTTTTATTTCAGTATGTTGTTGTGATAATTCATTTTGCAGCTTCTTTAACAATGTTGTTATTTCTTCCATGGCGAGATTATAACCTCTGTTTAGCGCCCTCTAGTAAACAGAACTATCTTATCTATCGATTAAACTTCGCTTTCTAGTGTTTGTTTGGTAGTTCAGCTGATCTCCGCTAGATGGCAATCGGTTTTTGTTTCTGACAGTGTATACAGATGTCGTTGTTTTCAATTCTACCAATTTCTTTGTATGACACAGCGATTTTATATGAGTCACTGGTTTCCAAAGGTAAGTTATAATTAATAAGTTTCACAAACTCACTGCTTTCCACTATAACGCTCAATTTTCCAATGTCAATTATTGTCCGCAGCCGATGTAAACAAAATTTGAAATGTCACTGACTGTCTGTATTTCTTCTAATATTTCATGTTTTCCACTTAGCACTAGATATGAACTATTAGTTTAGTCTTACTATCACTGTATACTGAACACTTATGTTGAGTTTTCATTTGGTTTAATTAGCTAGATTAATTTTAAATACGAAATCAATTCTTTATTGTACACCAAAAAAAACATTACATACTGTGTGATAATAAAGAACATTGTACAAATTGTATAAATTATAATTACAGTTAATTCAGACATAAATTAATGAGAGAACCAATATTTATATTTTGATTCTTGATTCTTTATTGTACACCAAAAACAACATAACATACAGTTTAATAAAAAAGTACATGTACAAAGGCGAGTTAAACTCAATGTTGAGTTCTCTTACAGCATACCCTACAGTGACAGACAATAATATAGAGGATAGGATCCAGTGTACAAATTTTAAAATAAATATACTTACATACATAAATACACATATACTCGTATAAACATACTAATATTATATAATTGCACGAGGAAATTATCTTTAATCCTCCTCTTGAAGACCTCCAGGGAAGAGCTGTCGCGTAGGGAGTGTGGGAGAGAGTTACAAAGACGCACTGCTTGATAAAAGTTGTTGTTAGTTTTTTCCATTTAGATTTTCTTCGTAGCAGTCCAGAGTCAGGTTTTTTACTCGATTGATGGCTTACTATCACATGGCACCTATACATCAACTACTACTGGAGAATTCATTTACGCCTCTGTTTAGGGGTACACAAGCATGATATCATGACTTTTTAATTTTTACTTTTAAAGTTAAACATTGACAAATTTTATCCATACTGATATTAAAACTGATAATCGTAATATTGTAAAATCAATACTCAATATATTTATTGCTTCCACATGTGAACTTAGATGGTAGGTTACAAATTTAGACCATTGTGGATCCTGTCGGGCACTGCAAAAGTAGGAGAGAGGAAGAGGCTTTTTATTTATTTAGTAGATACATTTGTTATTATTTTAATATTCATCAGTCAAACATATTATTTTGTAGTAAATATTATTTGAAAATCTATTGTTCCTCCGTCACACACCTACATGTTCCAAAATTTGGTACATCATTAAACTTCCCAAGTTGTCGCAAGTTCTGCATGTCCTTGCAATCTGAATAACGTCAACATACATGTTTGATCACGTTTCAGGCACGAAAATAGCTGCAACACTATATGTATGTAGCTGCTGCAACTTGACAAAAGTCTCTCTAACTATTGTGTAGGTCGTACTTCTTGTTTCATGCGTTTTTATATTATGTTTGACCTATTTTAATTTGTCAGTTATTCGGGTTTTTACGAAAGCAAAGGGTTAGGCTACATGCTCAATCGTATTTGAACAAATTTTTGTTTCTTACAAGCAAACATTTATGTGTTAACACGTAAAAAGTGTATACCACACAAATGGATTGCACAAAAAGCTAGTTTTTACAAAATTGATTTGTACAATTAAGCATGTACGTGAAAACGGTATAATTTATATGCGCAAAGGTTTGCACCATCAAGCAAACAACTTCAGCATTCTAGTCGCTATTATTGTACGGACACCATACAGTTTTTGCGCCAATTTTTGCACAAACTGTTTGCGCATGCAAGATTGAGCGTGTAGCCGAACCTTGGTCGTCCAGATGCTCAAGACAAACTATCATTATATTAACCAAGGCGATTGTCAAAGTGCCAAAATGTACATGGATTGATCACATGACTTTTGATGGCGCTTGACAATCCCATAATTTTTTTTACTGTTTGCCAATCGCTATCACGTCGCTTTAGTTGACAGAGTGTCACTTGTATAGAGCCTCTGGCCGCCAATAAATTAATTGTCTTCTTATTTTTCCAACCCTCTTCTCAGTTCAGCTGGGGTCGGATCTCCTTGTACGTCTGCGCCAGAGAGCTCTGTTCTGGGTTGTCTGAGTGTTCAGGTTCTCTTACTGCATGTTTGACCACCAGGTGGCGGGCGGCCGTCTCCTTTCCCGCGGTTGATCGGGGATATTTAGGGCTGTTTTTGTCGTCTCCAAGTCTCAGGGTGTGGCTGTACTAACGCAATCTGCTCTCTTTGACTTTCTCGCTAATCGGTGCTACTTTGAACGAACCCCTAGCAATGACCCCTTAACTGTATTAGGTAAAAATAATTTTGCACTATTAATTAACATGTTAGCCGACTACTTGCACAGAACAGCTATTTTCTTAATGACCCTTGGCAAACTTCGTCTGACGTCGGATTTCTGTCAGATGCCATTTGCACTTAGTGCAGACCTGACACTCTCGATCAACTTGGAAGTCTAATAGAAAGCCGACAACTAAGGAAACACGAAGTTTGTCGAAGGACAATAAGAAAACTCAAAGCTCATACCCACAGTTCAATCTCAATAACTTAACTTGTGATTTTTGATACTCAAGGACAAGGAGAGCAAAATTGACTAGGTTTTTAGGACATCTAGTGTTTCAAAGAATCTCCTCTTTTACTGATTTAAAATAACATATTGTATAAACTTAGGTATTCATACATCCACTTCAATGCACACCAATTCATTTCCAACATAGAACCTACCTGGTTCCAAATCAATGTAACTTAATCAAAATCGTTCGCTGTAAGTACGTATTTCACTTAACTGACGTGCACTGGCTCGCCAATGGCTCAATTTAACATTTGATCCATGATTTAATCAAAGAGAATCGATTCCATTACCATTAAAATTGTATGAGTGCAGTCTACGGTACCGTAGATACGTGAAAGGCACAGCGTGGCCTGTCACTATTATGAAGGATCCTTTTGTAACGAACATTCGGAAGGGAATTTATGAGCGTATACAGAAATAAATATATAAATTCGTTCCTTTAAAGTTGCCCTAGTCGTGCCCTAGCCGAGGAGCTCGTGGCTAAATAATAACAGCCGCACGGGTCGATCATCAAGGTTAAGCAACGCTTGACGAGGTCGGTCCGTGGATGGGTGACAATTTCAACATACCGAGTTTCCTCCGTGTCTCGGAAAGCACGTTAAGCTTTTGGTCCCGGCTGTCATTTGAAGATCTTTGACAGCCGTCACGGATAGTCAGAAGCTTGAGATCTGACACCAGTCTTGCAAGGGGTATCGTGTTACCCAGTTACTGGGTTGTGGAGGTCAGATAGGCAGTCACTCCATGTTAAACACTGGTACTCAGCTGAATCCGGTTAGACTGGAAGCTGACCCAACAACAATTGGGAAAAGGCTATGCAGATGATGAAGGTTGCCCTAGTCGACGGCACGAACTATTTTGTGCGCAGGGTTACAATGCATGCTATCTCATCCGACAACACGTGCGAAAGAGATAAATGCTTTGATGAGCAGTAAAAAGTTAGTTCGCGTACGGATTAGCAGTTTTCTTTGTAGCGAAATGGATGATGATTTAGGACGAAAACGAGCGCGCGAAATTTTATAAACACATCTTCGGGAGTCTGGTTATCATGAAAAAAATACTAAATGTATATTTACAAAATAAAATTATTTGCATTGTTGAACTACTAATCTATCCCTGTATGCTGGCTGTTTAGCATTTTTCCTTCTTCTTATGGTATTTATTTGCGCCCAAAGATGCGTTTAAATTAGTGTTGAAATATGTGGAACTTTCGACGCTCATAACTTTCATATTTTTTTGTTTTTTACTTTTTTGTTTCCATACAGGGCTAGATAATGATGACACAAATTGACATTATTTTTATTTTGAACGTACATCGTCAAACAGTGGAGCGCCAGACTACGTTTGTATGGAAGAATGATCGACTAGTGCAACCTTAAATTGTGATGTGAGCAGTTTTAGTAGGTCATCTTAAAAACCATGTTACAATAACACTAATCTGCATTCATGTACTCATATGATGCGTTTTACACACGGTCATATTTCCTTGTATGTATTAAATTTTTCACTGAATTCGAAAAAAAATAGTTAATTAATTTGATACTTTGTATGTAATATTGTTGGCATTGCACAATTTTCACATAAATATTACTATGTATGGGCTTTTAAGCACGTGTGTCAATTTTCATAAGTGTTTGTATGTTTGTGTGTAAGTTTGTTTTTATGTTTGTTTGTATTTTTCTTTGCTTGTATATTTGTTTGTATGTTTGTTTGTATGTTTGTTCGTATGCTTTTTGTATGTATGTACCTGTTCTAACTAACGTTGATGATAGAACGCCTGTATTTGCATTATTTATGGATATGTCAAAGGCAGGTATCTATTTTTGTCCAAGCATATCTCAGAAACTAGTAATCCGATCGTGATCATTATTTTTATTGGATTAGGTATCTCTCAATTTAGGGAACAATACAAGTTTTATCAAAGTTGGTTCAGCAGTTTTCAAGATATAGAACATACCATCGAACATACTGGGTATTTTGTCAATCCTTTAGGTACCTTAGTACCAAAACTAAAAAGAAATCGACTTCCAAAGCAAAACAAAAGGTACCAAAGACACTGACTTCCGAAACGAAAGTTATCTTTGCACTTTTTAGTGTTTTGCTTTTGAAGTCGGTTATTTCGTCATTTCGTCTTTTTAAATGGTGTGTCATGCCTGACGCTAATAAACTCGTTTACATTTCTTTCTTCTTTCAATCATCGTCATCGCCAGCCTGTATTGGCCCACTGCTGGGAATGACCTTTTTCTTGTGACAATCCCCTCGTTTCAAAATTACACATGATACTGTTAAGAAATGTGATATTTTTCAAACATCATTCTCTGCCACCGCTTTGAAACTGCAGGCAGTTGTGTTCATTACAATTTTGAGACATGGTAGCAAGATTACAGGTCAACCCAAAAACTGTATTTACCTGGGCAAGCTAAGATTTGCCGACAATCCATTTGACGCTGAATAAAACTGACATTTGTGTGACTTTACAGGAACAAGGCATCTTTTTCAATACTAAAACTTAAAGGCTCTGCAGACAGGTACGACGCGAAAACAATGCGATAACACTTAGTCATAAAAATTGTTCTCTCGGTAGAACAATATCACAACCTTTTCTATTAAAACATCATTGTCGCGTCGCATTGTTGTGTCATACCTGTCTCCGGGAACCTTAACCCATAATTCGTCAAATATCTCGCCATCTTTTTACATCACCATCTAAAACCTTAATACCTTCTACCAGGAGTAATCCGCCAACAAAGCAGCAGTCGTCGGAGCTGCAACTGAACGCAGGAGACGGCCAGTACGTCGTAGCCTACACGCTAAAGCCCCCCAAGCAAGCACAGCCGGACATATTGAATCCACCGCCAGGTAAGCTCCTCAGATTCGTATCTACAATCAATAAAAATCCCGTAAAAATAACTTTTATGGTGACGCACCGCATCTTCCACAATACTCTATTTACTAAACCAAAAACCTTTAGACATTAGAGACTCAATGAACAGTAAAAAGGTTAAACACAAGCTGAAAGAATACTACAGAGTATATTCCAGACGATGGCATGCTAAAGCTATTTCCACACTTTGCCCTTTTTCGTTCATCAAGGGCTCATTTGATGGACTTCTGTGCCACAAAGCGTTCAAAAACAAGATGGCGGACGAAAAAAAAGAAACTACATTGAAGTTTATTGAAGACTACAGAAGCTTTCAAAAACTTTGAGAGCAAAATAATAAATTTTATACAAATGAAGTAAAGAGAAACGATGGCTTGCAAGTTTTGGCTGCAAAATTTAATATGGACGTCGATAGAGTTAAAAAACAGATAAAAGTCTTCGCTTATATTTTTCCAAAGAACATCAGAAGAAAAAAAGTTGGGATGGATCCGATAAGATAATTATCATTCACCGTGGTTTTCTATTTTATTATTCATCTAACAAGCTGACAGATAATAAGTTGGTCTCGTGCATTGAGTTAATAATGTACTACGCACTAGAGAAGTCATCACACATCACTACTGCGTGCCGTTCAATTGCGGTTTTCTAGCCGCATTTCACTCATTTGCTTGCTAGATCTTAACAGCTGTAATTTTTTGTTTTTAAACGAAAAAAACGTTCAGACGCATTCAATATGCCGTGGTGTGTTTTAAGATATTGCACTAATAATTCATTTAATACGGCGAAGTGCAAAGGAATAACTTTTCATCGATGAGTAACTAGATAATCATTTTAAAATATAATTTGTACAAAATATTTGGTGGACGTCATGTTGTGACATTTTTCATATAGACTAAAAATTTAGATGTGACAATTTGTGTAACAAGTGTAGGCAGAATTAGCTGACTTTTCTTTTTAAAGAGGAAAATAATAATTCTAACATATATTAATCCATTCCATCCATTCATTCTAATTTTAATTATTGTTCATTTATTTTTATTTTTTTGGACTCCTACCACTGCTGTGTTCTTTTTAACCCAAAGGTTGACTGGTAGAGTATGCCTTGCTGCATTAAGTCCGCCTATGTATCACTATTGTACATGAAGTTTAAATAAATAAATAAATATTTATAAAAAGAACTGACTGTGGTTATTCAATGAAAAAAGATAAAAATGAAATATGAAAAACAATTATTACATAATGTAAGACTTAATTTACATTTTGTTTATTTAAGGTTTATTACTATAATAAAAAGTACAGAAGATTCGTGTTTCAAGCAAATTGTAAAATTCCCTATTCCGATTTGATATTTTTTAACTTATTGTAAGCGCAATTGACTTATACTTCAACAGTCGGTTATTTCAACTATTAATAAATTTTGAATTGGCGTTTGTGTATGACTAGATGTATGAATGTGTGTGAAGCAAAAGAAGTATGTAAGGATCGTAGCAGGTGGCGTTCTGTAGTTTCTGCCTACCCCCATGGGGAAAAGGCGTGAGTTTATGTATGTATGTAATAAATTTTGAATAAGTGAAAATTCTAATGAAGCTTGTTAGGTATAAAGCTATGTCGCTTCTGTAGTCAGTCAGAAAATTAGTCTATATGAATGACAAGGTGTTGCAGAACGTTGTACGAAACGCGTAAGCGCCATGAAAATCACGGCGCTTCCGTCTTTTTGGTCGCGAGAAAACTACACCTTAGAAGCGCTCTAGCGCTGCATGTTTATATTGTTTTGTTAGACGACTAATTATTGTTTCAGCGCTGCAGCGAATTTTTAGTTTAAACTCTTGTCAAAATTGACAAAATGGAGCATGTATTTTACTTAGGATAGCTTCTCTAGTACGTAGTACATATTATTTCAATGGTCTCGTGTCGTTTGACGCATTCAATTATTGAATGTGACAGTTGAATAGAAAGATGACGACGAAAGTTGAAGATGAAAGGGCACAGTGTGGACGTACCTTAAGACAGACCCCAGTGTGCTTTGTTTAAGTGACAACAACATGTTTTTATAAACAAGTAAATAATAATAAATAAAAATCTGCCCAGCCTGTTCCCAACTTTGTTGCGGCGACTTCCAGTCTAACTGGATGTAGGATAGTACCTGCACTTTACATGGATCAACTGCCTATCTGTATAAACAAGTAACTGGATAATAAGTGTACTCTTTAGCAAGACTGACTGTAAGTATCCTGGCTCCTGACTATCCGTAACGACTGACTGTCGAAGATCTTCAAATGACAGGCAGGATCAACGGCTTAACGTGCTTGCCGTGCTTCACGGAGAAGTCTCGTTATGTAAAGATGGTCACCCATCCTCGGACCGACCTTGGCAAGCATTGCTTAACATTAAAAATCAACCCGTAAGACTGATATTATTTATCCACGAGCTCAGATTCCTATCTAAATTGATTCTTATTTATTATTAAAAGACTAGCTGTTGACCGCGACTTCGTCCTCGTCAAACTCGTATATTTTTTTTATTTTCTCACAGGAACTGTGAATTTTTCCGGTATAAAAATATAACTTATGTTACTTCTTATAACATCAACTATCTATCAGTGAAAGTTTCGTCGCAATTGGTCTCGCCGTTTCGGAGATTACCCTGAACGAACAGACAGACAGACAAAAATCTAAAACATTGCGTATTTGTTATTAGTACCGTATATACTTTCACATGCTTTCAATAAAACGTTGTTATATTGATATTACATACAGACTTTTTAATTTTATTTATTTGTAATATTGTAGTATGTATATGTTAAATGATAAATTATTTTATTTCAGTAAATTGGTTTGTACAAACACTTTTTCATGTCGATCATATTTTTTTTAAACTAGAAGAGGTCCGCTAAGTAGATAGGTGGATAGAGATATAGATTGTATATAATCTAGATATATAATCATCAATCATGCAAAGATGAAGCCTGTAGAATTAAAAAGGTCGCGGTGGTTTATAAAATGAAAAATATTACGGCTGTAATAGGCTTTCAGAATAGGTTTGTTTTTTTCAGGTTTTGTTACCAATAATGAGTGTTTGGTTTTGTTTTTCCACACGTACCCTATCTCACTCTGTAATGTTCATTACGTACCTGTTAAGTTTGGTACAAACTATCGGACGCTGACTCTGCTGACGGACGCGACTGACTTCCGTGACTGATATGTATGCACAGATAAAAACAGCCGGAGGACCAGATATCTATCCGACGTCCAAACACCCAAAGTTACGCACGCGACTTACGTCCGATAGTTTGCACATTTTATTGTACATTCATTACCCAGATACAGATAGTCTATAAGTCGTGTCAATCGCGTCCATCAGCTGCCTCCGATAATTTGTTCCCAGCTTTAGTCTGTAATTAGCAAAAATACTTAAATCAGAAGTAACCTTAAAATAATAAAAATATGAACTACCCTATTAGTGTCCCAAGCAGGGCAATGGAAGCCTTTATGCCTCACAATGTTTTCCTCTGCCATGTGTAGCATGTGAAATATTTAAAGGCACAAAAAATTCCGATCCAACCCCCATACGTTTACGATGTCCAGATCTAACTGTAACTGAAGTACAATCGGTACTTATCCGCAACCGACAAACCTACATCAAAGCGATTTTATAGAGTGAGATTCCGGGTAACAAGTGGAGCATGATTAATTATGTACGAGTTAGTCTAAATTTGCAGAAGAAATTAAATCAAATGTATAATTTAAGATTCGGAAAAGAAAAATTACTAAATGTTCTCATTTTAAACCAAAATTAAAGATATCTACAAAACCACCCATACGTTTAAGATATCCTCATCTCACTGTAACTGAAGTACAATCGGTACTTATCCGTAACCGACATACCTCAAAGCCATTTTACTGAGTGAGATACCGGTAACAAGTGAAACATGGTTTAAATTAGCAGAAATAATTAAATCGAATGTAAACGATTTGGAAATAAAATGTCCCTAAATCTTCTCATTTGTAAACCAAACTTAGCTTCGCTATCTACAAAATCCCCCATACGTTAACGATGTCCTCATCTAACTGTAACTGAAGTACAATCGGTACTTATCCGCAACCGACATACGTCAAAGCGATTTTATTGAGTGAGATTCCGGAAACAAGTGGAGTATAAACGGTCTCAGTGAAGATAGCAAGGGATAGAGCGCCCGTTCGATCGTCATTTGCGGTTGTGGTCTGGCTATTCTCATGCTAAGTGTTGCTTGGTCTCTGGCTAATTTTATTTGTGGAGTTACAATGTCTTAATAGCTCTTGTAGCTGAATAGATCTTCTATGTTGGATTGATGGTATTGTGCAAGTGTGTTAAATGTTTTATTGGTAATTTTGAATCTTGTTTAATTGTAGACGTTATCGACGTCATGCTCAATTTGTGGAACGAAAATTACTACAAAATGAATGTGATAAATTGTCAAAAGCATGTAAACAGCCGTGATTGGTGAAAGAATTGTCAACTATAAGTTGATTGCATTTACGTGTGCTTGACAATTTATCACATTCATTTTGTTATTAATTTTCGTTTTAGAAACTAGAGGCTAGTCTCCTTCAGTGTGTTGTGGATTGTCTATGTTTGTAATTTATGACACAAAAGCAGTTCCCATCCAGCCCTATCTTTGATTACATTACATGGTGACCATTCGATCGTCATGCGGTTGTGGTCTGGCTAATCTCACGCTCAGTGTTGCTGGATCTAATTTAATTGGTGGAGTTACAATGTCGTAATAGTTCTTATAGCTAAATAGATCTTCCCTGTTATATAGATAGGTTTGAGTGAATTAAACATTTTATTGGCAATTTTGGTTAATTTTGAATTCTGCGTCTTTGTAGATAATGTATTAAAGACGTCTAATGCTCGCTTTATAGAACGGAAATTACAGCAAAATGAATGGGTGTAAATTGTCAAGCATATTATTATGCTGTTTGCTGTGATAGGTTGAATAAATTGCCAACACACAATCACAACAGTTTACGCGTGCTTGATATTTAACACATTAAATTGCACTAACTTTTGTTCATGAAACCGGGGACTAGTCTCTGTCAGTGGAGATTCATTGAATAATGAGTAGATCAGAAAAATAAACGCCGAGCTAACGTCAACAAACTACAACAGACATGAACTGCAACTGAACGTCATCTTACATAGAGTTTAATACTTTCTCCTTGTAAGTCTTTATTTAATTCTAATTTAACTTCAAAAGGAACTCGCGATAATTAATAGGTCTGCTGCCACATTCTCAAAGGAATAAAAATAACGATGCAAAAGGAATGCCTTTTCCTTGTGTGTTATTTGCTCAACGACTGCAGTTTCTTTGTAAGCATCGAGAATTTATAAACGTAAAAGTAATCAATTAATTTTACTACTTGTCCTAGGTTTCAAAAATAGGATGGACTCTAATCTCATTACAAGTTAATCTAATATATAGACTAATAAGTAATTTAATTATAACCTAAACTATTAAATTACATATATATTAATTCAAGATTTTATATTGTTACTAACACCATTTAAGTATTTTTATTTTGTCAGTGTGGACCTTTTGTAGTCTGAAAATAAATAAATTATAAGTAATTATTTAAATTGTACTTGTAGTTAAATTGTATTGTAATTGTACTAAAAATGTGTCCAATATCAAATTTTTATTGACTCTATGAAGGCGAATACACATCGTTTTGTGTTTGTTTGGCACTTTTGTACTTAACAGTCAACACTAGCTCGAACGGTTTTGTCCTTTTTAGTTTTCTAACTATTTTTGTTTGGTCAAGCTGGATTGCCTCGACGTTCACATGCTGATGAAGCCTCTTTTCGTGAGCTTCAGCCGATCAAATGAAATTAAACGGAGGCCGTTCAATTTCATTTGATCGGCTGCCTTTATGGAAATCTGAAATTGACCATAGGGCCTTATCATAGGGCACGTATGTGAAATTTTCAAGTATATTCTACGGCACATACTGAGCCATCGACTTTTCGCTCAGGTTATGCTCTCTCTAAAACACTACCAACCCTCTAATGCAATGCCTACCGATGCAATTTTCAGGTTAATCCTATGTGGTATGAAGGTCTAAAAATCGAGCTAAAATTTTCATTGAACGAGACACTTTTCACGTCGTCGCCGTCGTCGTAAAAATTATATCAATTTTTTGATAGAACAGTGAAGATTTATGAGGAAAGTTCGGAATTAATATCGCGTTTTAAAGCTATATTATGGTTTTAAACACATTTTTATGAAGATTAAAACTGATTTTACACTTGAAGTTTTCGAAGTAGATAATCTTTTCTTTGTTTTTGTAATCCTCATTTTAAAATTTGTGACGTGATTTTCGACGTAATAATTTCGTCCATAAAATTGAGCACGTAAAGTTATCGTTGCTGGGCGGTTAATATTTAGTTTCGATATTTTATTTAACTTCAGTATCTTAGGCAGTACGTTGCAGTAGTGCAGTAACTCAATAGTGGATTTCTCACTAAGAAAATTTACCTCTGTAGCTACAAGCATCCCTTTTCTTTTCACCACAAACTATTCCTAAGTAATCAAGCAATATCAAACGGTTTGCACACAGACGGGGCCCCGCCGAGCACCAAGTACGTTACAGAGGCGGCCGCGAAAAATGGCGCACTCCACCCGACCGAGGAGTGGGGGAGCGAGCGCGCGAGCGCAGCGCTCGACGATCATCGACCCGTGAGTATTATGTAGTGTGGTTTTACCTTATACACAAAAAATACAGTTTTTTTATACAATTACTGAAATTAAGTAATTTGATCAAAGATTGCACTACAGTTTTAGTGAACTTATGATTTTTATAAACACTTATTTATTTATTAACAAGGCACACCAACGACTCAATTACACATCAATATTACAAAAAAACATCTAGAAACGATCCTGTGTAAACAAGTCACGTACAGGCATGCACATCATTTACAGCGTAAGTCGCATGTATTTTAAAATGAATATAAAACAAAGCTAAAATTAATAAAAAAATTTTAACGGGCCAGAAATGAGAATACAGTATCTTCAGGATAAATACTTTTATTCACTTGCAACGTACACAGTAGATCAATCCACCTTACTCGAAGAGTCTCCAAAAAGGTATCCCCCCATGGCGCATTGACCGTTAAGTCCATGCGCCATCTTTCCCGCCAAAATATCACATCCGTTAGTGTATTGACCATTGATTCAATACCATTTTAAATTATCCGAGCGCAGACATTTGGCGGTATATTGACCACCAAATCCAAAATAACATGAACACATACATCCGTTGGTGTATTGACGGTTGAGTCAATACACCATCTTTTTACATATAATTATTCTGACTAAATAAATACAAATAGTATTTAATTACAATAAAAATGCTAACAGTCGGCCTTTCCTGACACTTACACGTCCCGTGAAAAGACGATGAATTTTACAAAACAAACCTAATTTTATCATTTATTAAAGTATCTAAAAAAAATAACTAATGAAGAAATAAAAAAAATTGAGAAATTTTACAAAGTATGTAAAACTAACTATTATCTATTATTTATTTTAAATTGGCTTGTTTCAAAATGCAGTACCTTAAGTATTTACACATTATTATGATTACAATGATTCATTGAAAACACATTGTCTAACTTGCGTTGAATTTTATATTATTAAATTCTGATCTGATTACACACGCACAACAAGCATTGCAGGAACTACAGTGGCCTCAACATATCCACTGCAATTCGAACATGCTGTGGCCCCTTCACGTCCACAACACGCCAACAATACTATAGGCGTTGAGGAAACTACGGTGGCCTCAAATTATCCATCGTAATTCGAGCATGCTCTGGCCCCTTAATGTCCACAACACACCAACAATACCCTAGGCATTGAAGGAACTACGGTGGCCGCAAATTAGCCACTGCAATTCGAGCATGCTGTGGCCCCTTCATGTCCACAACACGCCAACAATACCATAGGCATTGAAGGAACTACAATGGCCTCAACTTATCCACCGCAATTTGATCATGCTCTGGCCCCTTTACGTCCACAACACACCACAATACCCTAGTTGAGAGTGTAATCCATTTATTTATTATTACAATTCTAATATAATTACATCTACACAACCAACATTGAAGGAACTACGATGACCTCAACTTATTCACCGCAATTCAAGCATGCTCTGGCCCCTTAATGTCCACAACACGTCAACAATACTATAGGCATTGAAGGAACTACGGTGGCCTCAACTTATCCACCGCAATTCAAGCATGATGTGGCCCCTTCATGTCCACAACATGCCAACAAAACCCTAGTTGAGAGCGTAATCTATTTGTCTATTATTATGATTTTAATATATGTACATCTGCATAACCGGCATTGAAGGAACTACGGTGGCCTCAACATATCCACCGCAATTCAAGCATGCTGTGGCCCCTTCATATCCACAACACGCCAACAATACTAAAGGTATTGAAGGAACTACGGTGGCTTCAATATATCCACCGCAATTCGAACATGCTGTGGCCCCTTCACGTCCACAACACGCCAACAATACCCTAGGTTAGAGTAATCTGTTTTAAATGCATTATAAAACTCTGGCATGCTCTATTGAGGTTGTTATGACCCTTTTATATTTATAACAAATAGCAATTAGTAAAGAGCAATATAGTGCCTCTCATCTCTAAAGTTTGCCATAAGTATAATATAAATCTTATTCTGTATTTTCAAATACAAAATTAATCTTGTAATTATTATTAATTTAAATAAAACTAATTTACGATATCTTTGAGATTCTTATGTTATGTAATTAGAATGATTAATGTTTTTGTTATTCGCTGTGTGCAATTTTATGATTTTGTCGCTGTTTAGTTGAAATGTTAAATAATAATAATGTAAAAATGTTTCATTATAATTTATAAAAGGAATGAATAAAAGCTTTATTAATATTATTAATCATTCTTATTCAAATCAATCTTATAATTATTTAAATTAGAGCAATACTTTATTTAAGATATTAAAAGTATCTAAATTATTTTGTGTTTTTCTACTATCACCCAAATAAAAGAGCAATTTTCTAATCTTCATCATTTTCCGAAATTGAGCCACTATCACTGTCAATATTCCTATTAAAGACTAACCATGGATGAATTTTATCAACAGAAAACACCCCACTAAAGTTTCTATTTCCCTTACGGGACAGTGGGGTATCCTCTATTTTATACCGGTCATTATCAAAGACCTCTACAACGCGATAAGGGCCACGAAGTTTAGGGACTAATTTTCTACTTTGCCCAGTCGACGGGATTTCTCTTTCAACCCTAACTAAATCACCGATTTTGAAAGTAACTTTCTTTCTACCTTTATCAAACCGTTTCTTTTGTTCTATTTGATTATTATTTATGTGTTGTGATATTTCTTCTCTTATATTTTCTACGTTATTTCCGACTTCCATAGAATCATTACTTATATTTAGATTTAACAAAGAATTAGGCGTGCCAACTAAATCGATACCGAATAACGCTTGAGCCGGTGTCTTTCCTATGCCCTTATTTAGGGTATTATTTAGGCCCCATTGTATCTGGGAGACACATTCATCCCATAAATGCTCTGGTTTGTTATAATTAGCAGCAGTTAGGGCAGATAGGACCGTGCGATTGTAGCGTTCCACTTGCCCGTTAGCACGTGGCGTCGCAACCGCATTCAACACGTGTTTAATACCTAATGTACTAAGATACTCTTCAAAACGCTTAGATGTAAATGAGCTACCTCTGTCCGAAATTATTCGTGTGGGAACGCCAAAGGTGTGAAAATAGTTTTTTAGAGTAGATATAGAATTTATCGACTTTGTATTTCTAACTGGGGCTAATATGGTATATTTTGTGAATGCATCAACAATTAAAAGCAGATATGCGTTTTTCTTTTTGCTTCGCACAAAGGGTCCCAAATGGTCGATATGTAAGGTGTGAAAGGGGCAAACAATTTTGGGTATCGGGTGAAGTTCACCCGCCTTTCTACCAGCTGGTATTTTTGAGTGGGCACATTGCAGACAAGAATCGACATACTTTTTAATAAACCGTCTCATCTTGGCAAACCAGAAATTACTTTTAATTTTATCATACGTTTTATCGAAACAGTAGTGACCTATATCATCATGATTAGCTTTTAAGACCTGCCATCTCACCCCCTTTGGCACAACCCAGCGATCGCCGGTCTCAGTTTTTCTATACAATAAACCCCTTTTAATCACAAAATTATTTTTAATTTCTAATATACAGTTTGTATCCTCATCTTTTAATATAGATATGATACGTTGGAGTTCTGGGTCGCTCTGTTGTACCGTGGTTATCCATTTGGTTTCAATGCACCGTACTTCGACAAACTCGGGTCCAACAGGGTTTCGGCTAAGTGCATCTACGTGAGACATAGTGGAACCAGACTTGTAAATTATTTTAAAATCATATTCTTGCATAATGTTCCACCATCTCGCCACTCTGGGTAAAATATCTCTTTTCTCAAATGTAGCCCTAAGAGAATTGCAATCCGTAACAATGGTAAAAGGTATGCCTAAAAGGTATGTTCTAAATCGTTGTAACGAATTCGCGACTGCCAAGGTTTCCAGATCGTATGAAGTGAAACGGGACTCCTCCGGCGAGGTTTGTCTGCTATAATATGCTACAGCATTAAAAGATGCATCTTTATTAGGTCTTTGTAATAAGATACCAGCAATGCCCACTTTGGAAGCGTCTGTATGGAGTTGAGTTTCAGACGCAGGGTTGTAGAATGCTAGAATGGGACGTTTGACTAATGCCATTTTTAAAGTTACAAAAGCATTCTCCTCAGAGTCCAACCATTGCCATTTTGCATCTTTCTTTAAAAGTTGAGTAAGTGGCCGGGCTATTGATGAGAACCCTTTTATAAAACGGCGAAAGAAACTACAAAGTCCTATAAACTGTCTTACTCTATGTTGGTCCGTAGGGCGTGGAAATACTTCTACGGCGTTTATTTTAGCTTGACCCGGCCTTATGCCGTCGGAACATACTTCGAACCCAAGGTAGTCTATAGATTCCTTTAAGAAATTACATTTCGACAACTTTAGCGTAATGCCAGCGGTACGAAACAGTTCTAGAGTCGATTTTAATTTCTGGAAGCCCTCCTCTATTGTTTTAGCCGGTATTATTACGTCATCCATATACGCAAATGCCTCTTTAAATCGCGCATTCCCAAGTATATTATTAATTGCCCTTTGAAAATTTGACGGTGCGTTGACAAGTCCGAAAGGCAACCTGTTAAACTCATAATGCCCGTCAGGTGTTATGAAAGCTGTCAAGTGTTTTGAGGCTTCGGACATACATAATTGGTAATAACCTGACATAAGGTCTAAAGTTGTATAGTATTTGTAACCGGACAAATTATCTAGTTGATCGTCAATTCTAGGGATAGGATAATGCTCCTTAATGGTTTTTTTATTAAGAGCCCTATAGTCAATGCATAGTCTATACTCGCCCGACTTTTTCTTCACGAGAAGAACAGGAGACGCATAGTTTGAAGTCGATGGCCTAACTATGTCAGAGTCTTCAAGTTCCTGTACTATATCACGAACTACTTTTCGTTCCGTAAAAGGCATGCGATACGGTCTATAAACCACCGGTGTAGTATCACTCAACTTTATATCCATCTCAGTGTTAGAAATACATCCTAACTCTTTAGTGGTAAACGCAAAACAGTCTCTGAATTCATTTAAAAGACAATTTAACTGGATCAGATCGCTTTGACTAATTCGATCGCTAACGGATAACATTTCAATGTCAATAACCCTAATAGAAGATTCACTTTCGTTATATTTTTCAACTTTGTTGATGGTATGAAAATTAATTTGAGTTAAACGAAGAGCTCGAGCCAAAAGACTGCCTTTATTTAAAACAAATGCTGTTTCCATTAAACTGTTTAACTGAAGAGTGCCCTTACCACGAACTAATTCTAAAATACAAGGTACAATGTCATACATCTTTTGAGGCTGAGAGCATAGGCCAGGTTCGATCATAACCTCACCGTCATATGATGGGTTCGAGTATACGGCTACATCGGTGCGACCTGCTATAGTAACAGTCTCACAAACCCAAAGTTCTATGCATCGGGAATCATTAATCGTTCTTTGTTTTATAATTAATTCTTCTTTTGTTTTATATACCACTACATGATTTTGTTCCGTAAATGTTTGACCAACCAGTAATGATACTTTTAAAAACTGATCCGGGACTATCAGTACTTCCACGCGTGCTTTAACCAAATCTATTTCGATTTCAATGTCGCATTTTCCTATACATTGAACCAAAGAATTGCCGAACCCTCTTAAAGTTGGTAAATTACCGTAGGATAACGTCATATTCAATATTTTAGCATCAGATTCTCTAAGCATAGTAATTTGACTACCAAAATCAACGAAACACTTCAAGGTCTGTCCATTAACTAATGCATCCTTAAAATATTTCGCATCATTGTCCTGTTCTTTTGATATATTTAAAACAGTTTTATTACTTTCAGACTCTTGTTTAGTGGGACAATCGGTAACCAAATGCCCTACTTTAAAACAGTTTTTGCATCTTTTAATTGGGTGTTTACAGCCAGTGTATGGGTGACCTTTCTCGCCACAATTATAACACTTTACTAACATATCCCTACTGTTTCTATTATCTTTGACTGTATTCGATCGTTTGCTGTCAGAAGGGCCCACAGGTAAAGTCACGTTCAATTTAATTTTATCATTTCTTTTAACGGTTCTTGTGTTACGAAGATAAACCAACAATTTATCTGGCTCACTAAATTGAACAGCCTCAGCACTAGTTCTAACCGATCTGTCATCAATACCGAATAATAAACAATCAATAGCCTTTTTTCCGGTAATGTTACATCTATTTATTAGAACCATCTTTTCATAGTAATATTCTTCTAAATTATCACCAAAACGTGCTTTACATGCGAGCATTTCTGACAGCAATTGCCCATAGTTATCATCACAGGGAAATGCTAAACGCAATTTTTGTTGCCACTCTGCCCATGTAAACAACAAACTTGGTAAGCCTTGGTACCACTTTTGAGCCAACCCAGCTAATTTCGGTAACGCGTAGTGAATTATTTGCCGTTCCGTCCAACTATAAATAGTTGCACATTCGTTAACTTTAGTAATCCAAACATCAATACTCTGGTTTCGCTTGGTTGGGTCAAATTCAGGTATAACATTTAAAGTCGGATAACGTTCAATATTTGTATCTGTGCGGGTAGATTTAACTAATTCCCTAAAAACATCTATAAAATTAGTATCTAAAAGTAAATGCTTACTTGGCAATGGTGATGCGGCGGGAGCAGCTGGTGCACTTGGTCGATTCTCGCCACGCAGACTCTCGCCACGCAGACTCTCGCCACGCAGACTCTCGCCACGCAGACTCTCGCCACGCAGACTCTCGCCACGCAGACTCTCGCCACGCAGACTCTCGCCACGCAGACTCTCGCCACGCCGACTCTCGCCACGCTGACTGCTGGTCCCAGCACGCGGTAACTCTGCCGCTGCCTGCTGCTGGTCTTCAGGTAATTCCGGAGTTCGGGAACGACGCCTCGTGCTCTCTTTCTGCCGCGATCTCTTGCGCTTGGAATGCTTGCGCCGAGATCTGCGACTACGCCGACTCTCTGGAGATGACTCTGACTCAGGGCTGGAGTCCTTAGAGCCTCTGTTGCGTTTTCGCGAGCGATGACTTGGCATGTTGATGAAGTGGCTTCTTAGTGGGCGTAAAGTTTTCACCGAAAACCTTTACAATTTTCAGGTAGAATCCCACTTGCTGACCTTTTAACGGGCCAGAAATGAGAATACAGTATCTTCAGGATAAATACTTTTATTCACTTGCAACGTACACAGTAGATCAATCCACCTTACTCGAAGAGTCTCCAAAAAGGTATCCCCCCATGGCGCATTGACCGTTAAGTCCATGCGCCATCTTTCCCGCCAAAATATCACATCCGTTAGTGTATTGACCATTGATTCAATACCATTTTAAATTATCCGAGCGCAGACATTTGGCGGTATATTGACCACCAAATCCAAAATAACATGAACACATACATCCGTTGGTGTATTGACGGTTGAGTCAATACACCATCTTTTTACATATAATTATTCTGACTAAATAAATACAAATAGTATTTAATTACAATAAAAATGCTAACAAAATTGGTTATAAAATTCTTGTAAAAACATTGTAAAATAAAATTGGATTCACTTGGATATAAAGTATCGGCAGTTACGTAAGAACAGGGATGTTTCCTGGGTAGAAAAATGATAATTCTATTTAGTCCGTCAGTGAGATTATCAAATAATATTGGACCCGTATTTTTTGCTTTATAAATAAATAAATAAAATACAAAGAAAAAGCACAGTACAAAGTGTAGCACACCGTGCCGTCACACAATATTTCTATACACTGTATAGTCGTAATTATTTGTAGAAAAATACGTTTCCAATATTTTTAGGTTATCTAACTGACGGACTTAATATAGATTTTTGTCAACTACCCTACCTATTATCAGTTGTTCGTTAAATCAAAATGTTTGCTTTATAAAAACTAAACAAAGAATGTTCTTTATAGAATCATATAACCGTTGCAAATCCGAATTATATAATCCTGCAAAGAATACAAATATTAAGTTTTATATCTAAACACTAAGCTTTTCAGTGAGAGTATGACCCACATACCGCGTATTTGTACACCTAGACATGTAATTAAATTAAAAGCGAGCGCTAATCCGATGTGAAAAATCCAACTCATTAAAACGAAGGTTTAATTATGTCATAGACTAGACACTCGGCACATAATTATAAACTTTAGAAAAGTCTACTCATGAACTGTGGAAAAACTGGAGTAGTTTTGAAGCATTAGGCGTAAATTAGTAATACAATTTTACGAGATCGTCCATTAAATTTTTTATGATCATTTTCAGTTTTGAAATTACAGTGCCTGGTCGTAAAAATGGCACATCTAGATTTAGAAATAGACTGTCAGTGTCATAGAGTGACAGATATGACGCTATATAAAGTTAAACTTTTTATGACTTTGATGTACGATTTTTCAAAAATAAATATATTTAATAAGAGGGTTTCATCAGATAATTATGTTTATGCTACACTCGCAACAGATCTCAAATATATCTACGTTTAATTGCCAGACCTAATTTATAAAAAAAAATGTGTCTTTGATAAAGGATCAGCCAGAATAAGGCCTTATATGGAAATTGTCCGCGAATCTAAATTATATTCGGGCGTTAAACTGACCCTCTAAATTTTGAAGTGCCATATTCACGGCCTCATAATAAATTAATTTTAATAAAACTTTTTTCTTCCCACAGATACTGTCACCACCGAAGGCAGTCTTAAGTAAGCCTCCCATTAATTTAAGCACCATGACGTTAAGTAGGAGAGAACACCTCATAGCTGAAGAAATACCAGGACCAGAGAGTTGTGTATAAATGTGTATAGAAAATTGTTTTTGTAAATAGAACTATCCGACGAGATTCTTCAAAAGCCAAGAACAAAGTGTCAAAAAGCTGTGAAGAACCATGTACCAAGCATGAATTTATTATCATCCCTAAGCAATGTTTAATAAGAATGAACAACATTCTGTTGTCAGCTTCAAATTCCAGCATGTATTGATCAGTATTCTAAGAGACTACTGATTCTTTAGCTCGTTTGTTGCGACTGCCTGCAGCTTACAAATTGCGCTTGCAACTTAAGCAGAACACAGCTAAATGAGAAATGTCTTAGCTTGTGGTGGAGTCTCGTCGGTAGGTAACGGTTTGTTGAAATTTTGTTCATTGTTAAAAGACAGGGCAACATTTATTCTGCATGTATTTTTGTTAACTTATTTTTTGCCCATTTAACATGGGCCTTATTTAATTTAGTTTAAAATACTCCTGAATTTTTCATTTTCGTTTAAAGTAAACAAACTATATGTAATACTCTTAAGCATTATTGTATACATGTTTTATTCCACTACCTACGCTTTATCAGAGTTTTAACATTCACCGTTCTGGAAAAATCTTTTTTGGCAAAAACGTTTTTGGCGAGTAGACTTTCTACAAACCGTTGCCATTTTTTTATCTTTACACTGCCGGATACATTTAGTGGACTTCTAAAAACATTACATTGTGCTGCATTAACCCCAACTTCATGCCAAAAATACTTGTAGTTAAAAAAATTGTAGCAAAACAAAAAGTCAGCAAATAATTTTCAAGACTTTAAAATTACTTTCCTAAAGAATATTAAACTCGATGGCTTAATCCGGTAGACATTAACACCAGACTTGGATAAGACTTGGCCTAAGATGACTGTGTAACCTGTAGAATACTAATCGCTTGTCGGAAAGGTTGATCTCGTAAACGCTGCTATTAGAAAGAAATAAACCTGAGACTGAGCTCGGGTAGATATTTATTTACTTTTAAATTAACTTTCCCAACCTGTGTTTTAAAAATGGAATTTAGGAGACGGCAATCATGGTTTCTTTTCATTTTTATCCAATAGTAAAAATCGTTTGACATTCGAATATTTTCGAGGTTGTCCCTGAATTTGATCCGCAGTGTAAATCTAGTTGTAAATGTTTGTAAAATAAAATGTTGTAAATAACTTTGTATGTATTGACTGTGAAATTGTGATAAATAATTTGTAAATAATATAAATTGGAACAGTTAAAATATAAGGAAATAAATTCTGTTAAGTGTGTAGTTGTTTTATTTTGCGATCCACTTTTTCAAATATAATTTAATCCCACACTAGACTGAAAATTTCAAACGATGGAAAAAATGTTCACGTTTTACAAAGGTGAGCAAATGTGCGTAAACAGTAATTTGGAACAATGTAAAACGGATTTTATATTAAACCTAAAATGTGCTGTGTAAAATGTATTTTATTATACATTTTTATACAAATTCTATCTTTCAACTTGCGTAGGCTATGTGAGTGTTTAACCTTTAGGCAACAAAATGAAAACCGAAATGTATGATAATTAAACGCCATTAAAGTCCACAGTTGAGACTATTTCTATAATATTTTCCTTTTATAAACAGTAATACCTATTACAACATGTAATAAAACAACTAAGGTTCAAAATGAGATGTAGTGACAGTAATTAAATAGAGTATGCTGGGATGGTTTGGTCATATTGAGTGGATAAATGAACAGCGACTAAAACAAGATATTCTCAAGGCAGACGTAAGTGGAAAAGCCGGTAGGGAATGCATTTTTTTTTGCGTGGATAAATGCTCATGCATTCTGCGCTATTACGGGGAGATAGCCCAGTTATGTGGGACTCCAACCCACTAAAACTCCTCGTTGTCCTCCTGTGCCGCTTATGGCGGGAACACGTGTCCGTGTTAGACCTCACCGCGAACCAACCGCGGCTGTCCGTCACCGGACCCTCCGAACACACTGTGCGCCGTGACGAACCCAGGAACCAAATCAGCACATGGGTGCCAGGGGACCCCATGTATGGCACCCTTGGTCCCCTTGTGACGGGTCAAGGTCAATGGCCCCACCACCTACCATTTTTCAGCCGCAGGAGATAGGGAGAGCGGCCAACTCTATACCGACACACCTCCTCCCCTGCGGCCCGACCGCGTCCGCCATCAGACGGTGGCGACCGGCTCCTTGGGTTCCTCTTCGCTTCACCCTGGGTGATCAAGCCAAGTTACTGAGCTCCCCACCTCGAAAAAGCGAGAACCCACCGGAGGGGGGATAGGGGACGTCCTAGGACATCATCATCATCAGCCTTTTAACGTTCCCACTGCTGGGACACAGGCCTCCACTCTGTGAAGAAGAAAAGGGAATCCACTACGCGGGCTCAGTGCGGTTTGGTGGATGTCATAAATGTCTTCGAATTTTTGGTTCTAGTATATGTCGGTTTCCTCACGATGTTTTCCTTCACTGTTTTTAGAGCAGTGCAAGACATACATAGACCTTATTGATGATATTCTTTAGAAAATCCAGCTGCGCGGTACTCATAGCCGACGTGCGTCTTTGACTAGTTGTATGAACCTAAAGCATGTATGGATCGTAGCAGATGGCGTACTGCAGTTTCTGCTAGAGGTTATGTAGGTATATAAACCTATTACCAACTAGGTAAAAGGTGTATATAAGTATAAGCAAGAGTTTATATAACACATGTTTTTGCTCAGTGCACCCTCAAAGCTTTAATGGCAGACGGGCCTTCCAACCGCATGTAACTGGTCGTATAATCTGTGTAAACATACTGCTTGCACAATTTTGTATCAGGTTTTAAGCACACCAGATTTATTTATCGTTTTCTTTCAGCCTGGCTCTTAGATGGATAAAACTAACATGTAAAAACTATCATGTACAACTGCATGTAGGAGACAACATGCAGTTTTTTCACAACAAAAGAACTTTATACTTGGCATAAAATAATCTCCAAGAGTCGATAAAACAAACAACTCTTATTCTACGTGATAAAACGAGAAAACATTGCATGGTTCCAGAAACCATAGGATAGAAAATCTAATTTGAAGTAGGTCTAGGACAGAGGTTAACGTCTCACTGTGCTCAGT